>OV816031.1:110858617-112142089 GCA_929113105.1 Agrypnus murinus
AAAGTTTTTTCCCATCCAGATTAAAACGGCTAGTCATTTAAAATGCAGCCAAGTCATAAAATTGTCGTTCGTCTTTCATTTTTTAGAATCTGGTTGGTGTTTTCAGTCATTTTATAAACTAGCATGCTATAAATTATTTTGTATTTTAATTAGAACTATTAGCCACATAGCAAACTATAAATGAGTTTAGTTTAGTCTTTGTTCTCAACAAATATAGTTTTTTTTTTTACCTTTTAGTGAGTTAATTTAGACTAATGAGTTATTTATTTTATTAATAGCTTTTTTAATAAAATATTTCTAGTAGCAAAGTTTTTTATTTTATTCTTTTTTGGCAAAAACCCTCACGTGGCAGTCTTGCGACACATAGCTGAAGCTTAACATAGCCCTCACCAAGTAAGATGAAAATAATCATGTTGGAAAAAAAACAAATGGAAAAGAATAGCCATTGGAGGTCTTTGCAGGAAAATACAGGTCAAGAAGGTTTTGGGGATGCTCGAGTTTTTTGGAAGTTAATAGCACAAGAAACAGAATTGAGAATTTATTCAAGCGAGAGTTTTAAGATTTGTACAAATCACTTGTATGGTTCTATCATTACAGTAGCGTTTTAATTAATCAGCTTTTTAAGTCTTCCGTTTTCCATTAGGTCCGGGCGACAGCCCGGATGTCCGCAGAAAAACGATCTTTTTTACTTTTTTTCCTCCAAAATTCCCACCACCCAAGGGGAGGGGGCGGACAATTTTTAAATCACTTTTACACGGGTGGCGGACATTTGTAAAAAATCTTGGGAGGGAAAAAAAGTAAAAAAAGATCGTTTTTCTGTGGACATGTGCAATTTTCCCTCTTTCCACCTATATTGGCAAAAGGTGGGGTGAACGGGAGACCACACGACGTTCACCCCTAGAACTGGCTGCCTTCTACCCTATCCCTATCAAGGGCAATGGACGAAGCTGTCAGATAAAGTGTGTGGTAGAGAAATTCGTGAGAATTCTCGACGGTTACTCATACCGATCAGGGGGAGCCCTGGTAGATGAGACCGGTGTGGGCGGATTCGAATCTCGCCTAAGAGAGGAGGTCATTTATGGTCACCAAGGAACCCGCTGCTTGGCCGAGGGCAATCATGGTCACCAAGGAACCCGCTGCATGACCTAGGTCATGTAAGGTCACCAAAGGAACCCGCTGTTGCCCGAGGCCATTTATGGTCACCAAAGGAACCCGCTGTTTGACGGAATCTCTAGTGCGGTGACTAGAAGTGAGGTTCATCCCATGTGCTGGGAAACTGCAAGCCGCCAGGTAAATGTGCTTAGGAGCTGTCCTGGCCACCCTTTGATCCGGACTGCAGCTGGGTACGGTGATTGGGAGAAGCTTCGAAAGCCATTACACTTAAGGATAGTTGAAGCGAATATATAGCCTCTCACTATTAAGACAACTTCACCAATATCGGGTACGCACCGGGAGTCTATAACGTGTAGACTTTAAAGAAGCTCTGTCGAGGGCCCACCAAGCCTAAAATTGGTAGATCGGGGTGGCAAAACCGCTTAAAAACCAAGTCCTGCCACAATTGAGGTTGGATTAGATCGGGCAGTGGTCCCACTTTGCAAGAGCGCATAGCTGGGGAATAGTCCTATGCTGGACGAGGTACTTGACCCCGTATGAAAGAGGACGGGAGGGTGCTGGCGGGTGAGCAGCGTGTTAAGTCAACTGCTCGGTCACTAGTGAACGCTTAGCTAGTAGAGGGTGGATAGGCAACCTCGCTCCTACCAGTGAGTTAATCTGGGAGCAATTGCACGATTGCCGGTTGTGCAACTTGCGCGCTGATTGGGCGTATCCCAATCACTTCCTCATGGAAGGAACGTGGGGGTATGTTAACACGGGTACCCCACGTAAAACAATCTTGGATCTATATTGGCAAAAAGGATTTCAATTTGACCAGTTTACAACAGTCAATGATAACAAAAAAAAACTCTTTTTAAATTTGAGTCAAAACTGGATCTAAATCGAATCCGATCTTAATTCAATCTGTTCTAGATCGATTATAATATTAGATTTTAGAGAAATTAAAATCTGAAACTGGATCGAGTAAAACCTCAACTATGATTATTATCAGGATGATATAATTGTACAGACATAATAGTCATAACAAAAGCCTTTGAAACTTTAACTCGCATTTTCCAAAACTAGATGTATGCTGAAGACGTGATTTTATTATTACCTGGACCCCCTGCAAGGACGGCTTTTGTTTATCTTTTGACATTTATTTAAAATGACGCTTACAAGAAACTCACATTGTGCAATAATTTCATTCTATAAATCAGGATGACACTGACTGGAATTTTTCAGTAGCTTCTGAGTGTAATAATTGTTGTTTGATAAATCGTTCATTTCAGTACTGTCAGTTTTTTTGGCCTGATCCTAAAATTGTTGTGTCTTTCATTAAAGAAGTACAATGTGCATCTGTCTGGAGCACAATTATCGCTGAAACAGTTAAATATTTTAAAGTACGGTTTTTAGGAAATTAGTTGTAGGCTTTTTGGCATCATAAAGTTTGTTTTAATTTTTTATGATTTCTTTTTCTAAGTTGAGTCAAAAATTTCCGCCACTTTTTGACTAATTTTATTTTGAAAAGTTTAATATAGGAGCTATATTTTGCATTGTTACATACCGGGTGCCCAAAAAGTGTGGAAACGCTTGAATTCCTCGAGAACGACACATCCAATTACAAAAAGAAAAAACATGTGTTCCTTTATTTTTTTGAAACCTATTCAGTCATGATATGCAAACATCCCCCCACCGCCCTGGGGGTCGGGCGGAAGTAAGTTGTGAAAACTTAAATGGGAACACCTATTTTTAATTGCACTTTTGCATTCTCCATAAAAACTGTTCTCAAATTGTTCTTTTGTAATTTACATATTAAGTTCGTATTATTTAAGTAAGTATTGCCACGTTTATAATGTTATTTATGTTTAAGTATCCCTTGTTTATAACAAACCAAATTGTTGGTAGGGTGTTATTAATAATTAATAAATATATATATTAATTTAATATTATCTAGTGTACATCTATATATTAAGAGTAAAGGTGCAATTCCACTGATGCAACACCAGGCAACATGTCACGTGCCACATGTCGTCTAGCGTTACTGACGCATGTGACGGGCAAAGACAATCCACGTGTGACATGTGGCAAAGACTTATGCTTTATGTCGCTTCATGTTGCTTCGGTTGAAAGACTCAGTATAGCATGCGTGATTGCCACATGCCACATGTTGTTTAAATGTTGCCTCAGTGGAATTGCACCTTAAGGAAGAATCGCATAATACGATTTAATTGGTGAATCAATTTTTCCAAGGCATACGTGATTAGTTTTGGAAATTTATACTCGTTTTGACATTTTTTTGGACGTCAATTTTTTTGTCAAACGTTTTTGTCATTCTTGTGAATATTATTTAGTTTAAAAGAAAATGAAAAATACTTAGCTCTATAAATACAATTAGATAAAATGCTTAAGTATATACGGGTACACAGTTAACTTCATCCTTTATTATTTTTAAAATATTGCTATTGCTGTTTAAAATACACCCCAAAAAAATTATCAATTGGTATATTTTTTATATATCACAAGAGAACGTTTTCTGTCGCTTAAAAATTGTTTATGGTAATTTTTTATATTCTATTTGGAGTCGTAATCAATTTGTTAAATGTATAATACCTTTATCAAAAATGAAAGAAAAATAATTCGATTAAAACGACCATTTTCAATCATTTGCACACTTGAATATTTTTGTTTATTGATTGCACAAGTGTACTAGCTTCTAGTTTTTCTTTTTATTCTCTTTGAATTCGTTTCACTGCAAGCCAACCTCAAGCAGAACTTTATGAAGTGAAAAACATTGCCATGACAACACCTCAAACAGTAAGAAATGTGGGATCGTACCAGCAACGACACCAGAACTAAGAAGAGAACAGAGTTGCCCGACTAGCATTTGCAGTACTGAAACATTTTTTATCCACAATGCCCGTTTAAGTAGATTTTGCGGAATAGATTTACATAAAATTTACCCTCTGATCTATTTTTACACCCCTTTGCACTGCAACTGGTCACAATATTACCCAAGTTTCAATATATACTCATCATTGATATTCCAATATGACAAACTTCAATTTTTCCTTACTCTTAATATACCATAGAGGTACACTAATATTACCTATGTTAATGTTAGAATATCTCGAAAACGGTTGAGCTTAGGTATAGAGGGACCACTACACAAATTATGTGTCCAATAGGGTCGTTTCACAATTTTGAAACTTAACATTTTTATATTCTATAGTTAGTAATAACGCGACGTATTTTCTTCAAAATTTTTAACGCAGCCGTTAGCGAGATATGCAATTTACAATTTTAAATTTTTCTGTCCTTTTCTAGTACAACAACGTCATAGTCCTCATATACGCTGTATTGAAACAAATATGTAAGACAAAAGTATTATGACGTCAGCGGTGTAGAAAAGGACGGAAAATATTTAAACTTTAAATTCGTTTTATTAAGTTATCGTAATGCATTTATCGATTTTATGTGGACCTATACATTAGATAACAGTTATACTAATAAAATATACAAATTATATCAAAATTTAAATTCCATGCAACGACCCTATTACTGAAGGAACTCTAAAAAATAAAAATATACAGGGTGTCCTATTTAAAATACAAAAGTTGATAAAGCTTGGAAAAAACTAACATCTTGGCAACACTGTTAATATCAGTTTTGAATGCAGCATATCTTATCTAAATTAAGTGTTCCAAAACTTGCTTCGATTGTGTAAGCCGTTCCAGAGAGACTTGAAGTTTCGGTATTTCAACTCTTTTTGCTCTAAAAACTTTATTACTATAGTTACAATTACAGTAAGTTCTGGTTATTTTAATCACTAGTTATTTGCATCAACAGCTTCTATGAATCAAGAGTATGAAAACCAGATCCTTTTCCCTATTATTAAATGCAAATTCTTCTATTTATTGGAATCACTAAATTCTATCTCTGCCAGATTTTTTGCATCATTAACCAAAAATGTAATATTCCTAACATAAAAACACTTCTTCTTCTTTTGTACATACTAATAATGTTTTTGCTATGTATTGTAATCCTTGGGGTTGGAATTTTCCATTTACCTACATTACTTGAATGTGACACTTTTAATGGTTATAAGATTATGACGGTTGTTTCTCCCTTTTCATTTATTTTCGGAAAAATCTTGTTTCTAAGAATCTACTTAAACTAGGAACATTTGAGTTACGACATGGTAAACAGGTTGTGTGTGAATGTCAGTTTCAGTTGTCTTTGAGACCATAAATACATACTACCTATTATTACAACTCTCACAAATTTCTTTTAAATCCCATAAGTATTTGCTTAATTTAGACGTAATTTAGCGGCTTTGATTTTTGTTTATAAAGTTGTGCGTCATCTCATTGATAGCCCATGCATATCGCAGTACATATCTTTTAAAGCCCCTACATATAATTCTAGAATTACAAATTCTTTTCATATTACCACAGCGAAGACAAATTATTTTATGAATTCGCCATTACTCAGAATGTGTCGAACTTTCAATCAGTACGCTACAAATTGTGATATATTTATAATAAGTCTAAATCAGTTTAAAACTGTTCTAAAAGCCCATTTAGCTGAACACGATGCGAATTTACAATTGTAACTTCCATAAACTTTTATTATTAATGTTATTATTTAATTTTAAATATTATTATTATATATTTTTCTCTCTCTCTGTTTACTTAGCTTTCGCTAGAGATTAACTTCTGTTAGAGGGGAAGAAATTCATGCTTATTTTTTATTATTATTCTTATAATTATAATTACTATTACTATTGTTTATTTATTTAATATTTATTTCATCACTATTACTATTATTATTAGTACTCTTTAAGTTGTAGCGATTACATGTGTAGAATTTTCAATATTTTCAGTTTATCCTTTACTTTCTATAATTGTATATTTTTTTTAAAGAATTGTAACCTGTAATTGGATCAAGTAATCTGTTGGTTACAATAATAAATAAACAATAATAAATAAATAAATAAATTTGACTCAAAAATGTCATGTACGAACATGACTGTAATAATCTTTAAGTAAATAGATCTGAAATACCAAACTTAGCTATACAGTCCACTGATAATTTGTTACTGCATTATAATTTCGTATAACAAACAACATCTGACAAATATTTGATCTGGATTGATTTGGACGAACTTGAAATTTGTTATTATATTATTGATTATATGCATATCCGATACCAACTATATCAAGATCAGTTCCACATCTGATCTGGGTTAACAGTTAAAGGGTTTCAGAACAGGTATAGGTAACTTGTGGCTAGTGTTGTAAAATGCTCGAGAATTTGTGTTTGGAGAATATATTGGAGCATAAACGAAAAACAAAGTGAATAAACTTTCAAAAATAAGGAGCATTTCAATAGTTATTTATCTTATTAGTGGGATGTGGGATAAAGGCATTATTAACATACAAATGTGTTGAGCATCAGTATGTTAGTAGGCCTTATCACACATGTTAAGATACAACTTTTTATCTAGGACTGCCCATAATTGAAGAAAACTGTATTATTTAATAACTTGAAACAGTTTCTTGACACATACATCACGAAATTCTTTATTTAAAATCAGAGCAGCTTAGAATTTGGAGACACAGCAACCAGGCAATTATGATCATGACTTACTTTATCCCACTCAGAGTATAATAAACTTCATTATAGAGTTCTTATCCAAGCAGACGTAGATAATAGTATATTATGGGACAAGTGGTTGAAATTTTATCAGCCACGCGTTCCATATACTATTTTTTCTTCGAATTTTTAGTAAATTAATGCACTTTAGAAAAAAATATTACATTTAAGTGACAAAACATGACATTAAAGTGACATTTCTCTCGTCAGCAATTGAATGTCGAACAGTTTGAAATTCAAAATCGCGGTAGTCCGATAATTTCAACCTCTAGAGGTTGAAATGCGATTTCAACCATTGTTATCGATTACAAAATGAGTGATTTCAATGTCATGAGTAGAAAAAAGTTCTTACAACATTATGTAAATGCTCGAACATTCTCCAATTTTCTTCATAAACTTTTCTTTTATAATTTGTATTTTAGTTAATCTGCTTGTTGAAAAGTAATGTGTGGAAGAGTAATGTAGAAAAAAAAAAGGAAAATATTAAACCTTGCAAACTTTGCAAATATTTGTCACTATTTGTGCAAAGAAAAATATACAAAGTAATTACATTCAATTAGACCCATGAATAAATTTCAGACAAATGCATGATGAATTTGCAATGAGAGTCCAAACAAGTGATCTTATTTGCTGTTGCCAATGCCTGAATTTAAAGGAGACCCTAGAATCTTGATGCTTTATTAAAATGCATGATTCATTGAATTTAGTTCATTTAAGAATTCTTAATTCTCAATACCAAAAAGATCAGATGCAGCACCAAAACAAGCAAAGCCCCAATTTAAATATTATCGAGCACATGTTGGAGGAACTAAACAAGTGAACTAAGCACATGCGTGCTACAAATTGGAAGAATAAGTTTCAGAAACTGAAAAAGGCATGGGACGTCAATGACAAGTCCGTTATTGAAACTTTGTTGGATTCAATGCCAAGGAGATGCTAGGGCGTGATGCAAAAGGCTTTGCTACTAAGTATTAGTTAAATTAATCTTAGATTTAATTGTTAAAGTACTCGGATATTGGTCACAAACTTTGGTAATTAATTTATTATTTTGTTGTTCAGTTATTATGCAAGTTTTAATAAATTTTAAATTATAACAAATATTGTGAATTTGTAAACATTTGATTGACTCGGTATAAATTCTTTTAACATTTCTATATGAAAAATTGACAGTTAGATTTACATCACTATGAGTTATGTTTGGAATTGTCTCTGATCATATCTTTTTGGCTGCTACTGTACGAGCCCCACGCAAAATAGTTCATCTAGTAGAAATGGTTCGGTCGAAGTAAATTACAATTGAAAATAAAATTCATACTTGACAAGTTTTGTAATAATGAGATACATTTATGAAATCACATTAATATATTCTTATTTTCTGTATAAAATATAAATCATACTAATAGCCCATCAATTAAAAAGAAATTAGAAACAAAAAGCATTTTAAAGCAAAATAATTCGTCTACTTAAAAAATGTTGCAAAATAATTTGTCTATAATATTTTACAACATGACTACATCAAGTTACCATTTTAAAAACAACAAACATAAAATAGTTCAAACAAAAGATAGTATTCTTAAGCAAATGTTGTCAGTCCATCTGATTTTATTTATAAAAATAGAATACTATAAGGTGTAAAGATGGTTCGCGGTAAACCAATGTGCATAAAAATTAAAGAATGCATCATTAAACGCTTTAGAGAGGGAAAATCATCTTATAAAAGTTCAAAGAATTGGATATACCCCGTTCAAGTGTGTATGTCGGCTCGTGGTGTTGGTCATTTGAAAATTGTAGATAGAACTATAGACGCTTTTAAATATCAATCTCTATTAGAGGAGTGCTTGTTGCCATCCATTTCTTTATTACAGACTCTGGATGCAAAATACATTGTCACACGGCAAAGTCAACCAAACGTTGGTTTGAAAACCGGAACATTCCTGTAATGAATTGGCCTGCGAATAGTCCTGATTTGTCGCCGATTGAAACTTTGTGGTGGAAAATAAAGAAAAAAAATAAAACAACCAGCAAAAATGAAAGGAGAACTTCGACAAAGAATTTTGGAAGTGTGGAACGGAGTATCGGCGGAAGAATGCAGAGAATTAGTAGATACATAAAATGGTAGAAAACGCAATTTAAGACATAACTGTCATTTAGACGAATTATTTTGCAACATTTTTCAAGTAGACGAATTATTTTGCGCTAAAATACTTTTTGTTTCCATATTTTTTTTATTGTTGCTCTGAGTGTTGTTTTTTTTGTCCAAAAAGTTAGAATAAATTAATTAGCTTTTACAAATATATCGCATTATTGTGCAACTTGCCAACTAAGAATTTTATTTTCAACTGCGGTTTTACTTTGACCAAACCGGCTGCACCAGACGAAATATTTTGCGTCAGGGCTCGCATATAAATTTTATCAAAGATGACCAGTCTTTTTTTACATAACAAGTGTGCAAACACAATTTAAAAGAGAAAAAGTCACCACATTCCAATATTACCGGCAAGTGGAAATCTCAAAAAGTAACTTTAAATCGATACGCTTTAAAAAAGATGTTATAAGCAATAGTGAAAGCAAGCGAAACAATCATTAGGTATTCTAAAAGGTCTTGGTAATGAGGACTAATAATGATGCAATGCAAACAAACATATAATTTAAATTACAGTTTGCATCAGATATAATATGGTTTACAGTTATAAGTTATGTAATTTCATTTCTAGTGTATTACGCTCTAAATAAATTTCTTATAGTTCAATGTTTCAAATACATTCAAAATGGACTTTAGTAACTTAAATTTCTTATTTAATGAAGCAGGTAATGGAACCATACCTATATTGTAAAAAATGTAGTCTGTCTACGTTTAAAAAATACCATAGCAAGCTATGATTTATTTTCTAGATTTCACGAACAAAGTCTCTTATCCGGCCTGGGCACTTTTACGATTTCCCATATAAACTTTGTTTCTGAGAAAACGCAAAATTTCGCCGTTTTGGCGCTAGCTGACACGCTGATGTTTATTTGTCACTTGATGATGTATAGGTTAGGTAACCCTTACAAATGTCAAGCGTTGCATGTTTACGTAAATATTTTGGGAATTAATTAAATAAATTTATATAATTAAATTAATTATGTATTAAAATTAATTTACAAGTTTAATAACATTATTGAAATTACAATTTTATAACTTTCCGTGAAAGGCTCTCCGTGGTCGAGTGGTAGAGATCCTACCTCTCGTTCAGAGGGACAGGGGTTCAAACCTCGGTTGCGTCTGAATTTTAAAAATTTAGTACTATCGTGTTTGAACTCCTTAGGTTAAGGTATGAAAGTTGTATGAGTGATAAAGTATGGGGGAGCGTAATGTACTTGCTACAATAGGTCCATTACCTCCGTTGCACTCCCATAAGAGTTTGTGTGGAACCCCGACACTGCGAAATGCGGTAAAAGGGGAATGGATTATGTATGTAACTTTCCGTGAGCTGCGTTTAGGATATAGAGAAAGTGAGCAGTAAGTACATTGTCTGTTCACGTTTTTGCGATGTTTCTGTTTGCCAAACAAGGTTTTAGCAATTTTTAAAGAATTATATTACTAAGTTCCTTCTTGTGGTCGTGGCAAACAAAGAACTGTGAAAAAGCAATTGGAGTTAGAAGTACCTAGTGATGTTAGAGTATTAGATGGATTACATTCTCCAGGTAAATGTTCTACAATCTGTATTAAAAGTTCGATTATTTGGTTGATTAAAAGTGTAAATCTTCTAGTGGAGTATTGATCCTCTGTCTTGAGAGATACTCGAGATACTTGAGAGATGTCTTGAAGATTTACAAATCCTATCAGTGAATTTGAACACGAGGCAGCTAACAGAGAATCTAACAGGCTATTGACATTCAATCCTTTCTTCAGTTTTTTTTGCAATGAATCCTGCCAGAAGGGCTACAGATGCTGAAAGAATTCCGTAATCGAGATGCATAGATAAGATTTGAAGTTTTTTTTATTAATTCTGTTATATTTTTAGGAAGTTCGATGTTGAAATTTACTTATTAATTATTTCAGATATCTGTAATTGTTGATCTGTTGAAATAAGGAATAAGGAAGTATATAGTATTTTGCTGTTGAGTTTTGGTGTCCATAACCCCAACGTAAGATTTGAAGCCATTTTTATCGTAACGTAAAATTTGAAGGGAATTCATGAAATGATATTGTAGGATCACTACCTACTATTACACATGGCAATGCTGCATTTATACGTTTTTCTGCTAGTGCTTGCCATTATTAAAGTGAACGAAAAAAAAAGTAAAGAAAACTGCCTTAAAAGATTAGGAAAATATAATTTATTTACAATACGCGCAAAACCAACAAAAAGTATAAAAGCGCGCGAAGTTAGCGTAGTTTGAAATTGGCGTTTACGTGTTATATATCCGTTTCCGCCTTTTGCGTGTTTGGTGGCGCCAGCGGAGAAACACTTGAACTAATGGAGTGCGCAGGCCGGATAAGAGACTTCGTCTCGTGAAATCTAGAAGGTCGTGGTTGATTGTAAATTTTTATAAAAAAATATAACTAATCCAAAAAAGTTGGAAAAATTACAAGGCTCTTTAAACCAAGAACAATTTTTTACTTACTGTGAATTTTCCATAGTCTCCTTGGATATATCCAGAATCATCCAAAATAGTTATAAAAGGTAAGTTATGTCTAATACCAACTTCATAATCGTTAGGATCATGAGCGGGTGTAATTTTAACAGCACCAGTACCAAACTCCCTTTCTACAAATTCATCAGTTACAATAGGAAGTTTACGATCACAGAATGGATGAATGACATGTTTTCCATGCAAATGCTTATATCTCTCATCTTCTGGATGCACTGCCACCGCTGTATCACCCAGCATTGTTTCTACACGAGTTGTTGCTACTACTATTTTCTCATCGGAATCGGCTACTTGATATGCAAAAGATACTAAGACTCCAAATTCAACTTTTTCGTTGTAGCCTGGAATAGATAGGAGTGTACGTCCTGATAATTCTACTTTATCTACCTGTAAAACAATTAATTGTTTAAACATTATTTTCTTATAGTTAATTTTAGTCCAAAAAACAGAGTAGACTAGACTTGATCCTGGGTGTTACTTTTTTACAGTGTATAAAAAATTAATTAGAAATTATAAACATAACCTTATTGGTGTCTGGTGTCAAATGTCATCTAGTTGTCAAGTTATATCTTTAAACATCTTGTCACGTATCTAATTTACATAATTATTATAAAAGTAAAATATCACGCTCAAGTGGAAATATTTGAACAAATTTTATTATGGTAAAATGTTTATATAAATTTATAATAATGTAAATTTTTTTATGAACTTTTAGTACTAAAAGGCCTACTCTGTTTGTTATTTAAACTGAATGATTTATAAAAATCTATTCTAACCTCAATATCAGAAATAGCTGATTTTAAAGTACAAGACCAATTAACAAGTCGATTTGAACGATAAATGACACCCTCATTGTGAAGTCGAACAAAAGCTTCAGTTACAGCTTTACAAAGCTTTGGATCCATGGTGAAAGCAGCCCGATCCCAATCAAAAGAAGAACCTAATTGACGCAACTGATGGTATATCCTATCTCCTTTTCTGCATTAAAAGAAATGTTAATATGGTAAAATTTAAATAAAAAATAATACATACTCATCTTTCCAACCCCATATTTTCTTGATAAATATTTCTCTACCTAAATCATGCCTGGTCTTTTGTTCTTCACGCCATAATTTCTTTTCTACAACCACCTGTGTGGCAATACCAGCATGATCACAACCGGGATTCCATAAAGTTGTAAGACCTTTCATGCGATTCCTTAAAAGAAATCTAACTAATAAACATTGCACAATACATTCAATTTATCTCTGTTAGCAACTATTTTATATTTATATATTTACATAATAATAATATACAATATACTTTACCATCTTATTAAAGCGTCTTGAATGGAATTAGTTAGCGCATGACCTAAATGTAGAGATCCTGTAACATTCGGTGGCGGAATAATAATCACGAATTTCCCTTTTGGATTAGTTTCCAAAACAGATTTGCGCTAAAATAAATGAATGTTACATCATTTTCATCAAGGTTACTTTTTTTTAACAAGCATACCCCATATTCAGGTTTGAAAAAGCCTTGTTTTTCCCACCAACTATACCATGCTGCTTCAACATATTTTGGGCTGTAAGCATCAGGCAATGTTCTTGAGATATCCTTCTTATCACCAGGTGGTGTTGAAATATTATAAGTGGCAGATTCTTTAACTTCTTTTTTCTTCTCTTTCTTCTACACTCACAATTATAATTAATAATATATACTTTCATCAAATATTTCTATAAAAAAGCAATATGCTTACCTCAGCAGGATCCTTTTTTGCTACTGGTGCATTACTTTGCTTTTCTAATTTCTGTTTTAATTTATCTAGCTTTGCCTGCTTTTTTGCTTCTTTCTCCAATTGTTTTGCACTCTTTTGTGGTTCTGCAACTTCACCGTTTACTTTCACTGCTGTATTTGAAATTTCATCAGCCATGATTCTATTCTATTCACTAACCTTTGTGAATTCAAACTGACCACGCTGTTCGTTCTAAAAATTGCTCAACTTCGCTTGAACTTGAATATAGCATAGAATGCGGGGGGGAAACGTCAATCCACTGACATATGACATCATCATATCCCTAACCTGCTTAACATGACTAATAGTTCCCAAATACTACGATTCCCATTTTAGCCAATTCTCTTTTATTACAAGAGTTAGAATAAAATAAAATTTAAATGTTGCTGAATTAAATAGAAATGGATTTGAATAAGATCATCGATTAGATGACCGGTCGGTAGGTCGGCTCCAAATAAATTACTGGCAGCTTTCTAAGTGACTATTATAAAGTTAAGTAAATTAAGAAAGTAGGTAGTACTTAACATTTTAGCAAAATACAAACTGCCCAAAACAGTATAAAGCTCGGTTCAAATATTATACCGGGTAACAACCATGACACTAGCTAATAGGCAATCCAAAATCAATATGGTTGATGTGAGCAAACACACGATTATATTCCCGTCGGCGCCATAAAAGCACCATTTGACAGACTATTGTACTACCCAATCAATCGAAACCAAAATAGGCGCTGTTGACAAATATTCCCGTCAGTGATACAATAACAACATTTGACAGGTCGTTGGATTGCCTAATTAAGGAGTCTATTCTGTAACTAACCGTTCACGAATGGCGCCGTTCGTGAACGGCGATCGTTAGCGACTTCCTCAGCGGCAGCTTCAACGAGAATCGACAGGTTATTCTGTAACACCAATCGTTGAGCTATGCGCACTCTCAACGATTGTCTAGCGTTTTCCAAAAAGGTAATACATCTTTGACGTTAATATAGATACAGTTTCACTATTTTAAGTATATAGTGCGCAGGTCATATTTATTATTTCTGTAGAACGCGCCAATTTTATAAAAATGTCTCAGTTTTGAATTGATTTTAAAAGAGTTGAGATTATATGGAGGATAGGAAAAAGTCTAATCAAAAAAACCACAAGGCATCAATATGATGTTCTTTGAGGAATATTATTAATAATAGTAAAAGTATCAGTTAATTCTTTGTTTGAATTGGCTTTTATGAAATAAATTAATTACAACTAATATTTAATTATTAATTATTTATTTAATGCGTAGTTTCACTTTTGGGTATGCAGTTAAAGTTAGTTTAGTTTAAACGTATATTTCGATCCGTTTTGGATCTTCGTCAGGAGTTTATTAACATCAACATAATAACTTATAGCGGATCTTAATACATTAATAATTGACAACTTAAAGTGGTTGTATGTTAAAGTTGATATAATCCTAACGAAGTGATTGAAATATAGGTTTTAACTAAATTTACAAACTTTAATTGCATACCCAAAAGTGAAAAAACAAAAGAAACACATAAATTAATTACATGTAAGTTTATTACGATATCTTCAGCAAGTTTAATAGGTGCTGTAAATACTTTTTACTAATTCTCAATTACTTCAAGAATATAAAAATATGAGTACCTATAATTATTTTTATTTTTTAGAACCCTATTCAAATGTAGTAAGAAAATTTTACAAATAAATTGCTGAAAATGTCTAAATACCCCAACAATAGTAAAATTATCAACCTGCAATAGTAAATCTTTCTTTTTCCATTTCATTGAGAAATATTCTATCACTATTAGTAGGTATACCTTCTTAAGAGATTATTTTTAATAACAAGAATCCCTTTGTAATTTTCACCTGATCTAAGACCACCTCTGGTGAGGTAGGTATTACCTGAAATAACAATTTATTCAAAGTATATAATTGCTACTGTCTCCTAACCGGCTATTAATAATTCTTGATTCCTCTTTATGTTTTTGAGGTTAGATTATTTAGCGTCATATATTTATTCTTTCCAATTTATTTACAATTGGATTAAATAAATTACTTTCAATTTTAACGTACTCCGATATAATTAATACAATAATTTCACATATAAAATTTCTTTTATAATTATAAAAATAAACACGAACGTTGGCTAACGTCGACTAATCTGCCGCCGTTCGTGAAAGGTTGATGTTCGAAGGGTGCGCTGTTCACTAACGAGTGCATAACGGTGGTTGTTTGCTTACAGAATAGCTTTAAAGCGAAAAACCTTTCAAACAACGATAACCGCTTGTGAACGGTTCGCTCAATGCTTACAGAATAGACCCCTAAGTATTAACCCTTTATTTATCAACTGATTAATCAAACTTCGGTGTTTTATTTAAAACTTCATTCCACATTCAGTAAGGTGACCAGCCGTACTTTTGCTTCACCTGTCCCAGTGCCCACAAAATCTTCAAGATGTCCCGCTTATTAGGGATAATTACGATTTAATACAATGCCATACACACTATAAAACAAAAGTAAAATCTCTAAAGTAGGGGAAGCGCACTCAACTAACAACAGGTGTTCTTGGTAATGACAAAGACATGAAAAAGATGTACTTTTTACGTATTAATTTTAACGCGCCAAAAATATACCGGTTGAGCATTACTTTATATTAATTGTGGCATACAAAAAGAATTAGACACACATAGTTTTCATATAAACTTCTATTTCAGCGCTACTTGAGCACAAAGCATCTGGCTACCGTTAACCATAGCAGATATTTAAATACTGCCACTTCTTCCAAGTTACATGATTATTTCCGTAAAAGTAATTTTAGAAACAAATAAAAACAATTAACATTAGCTGAAGGACTGTTTGAATTTCATAATAAAAATCAGAGTTTCGGGTCAATGGATTGCACATCTAAAAATTATTCAAAAATTACTCGAAAAGCTTGCTTAATAAATTATTTATGGGAATGGGGAGATTCATAACGTCACGCTTAATTGATTTAGAAATCTGGCCACCTTAACATTTCCACATTTGTTGCCATTACAACAAAAGTTTTTTTAGTGAATTTAGAAGGCTGTAATGTGTGAACCCATCTAAAATCATTAGGACCCAGTAAACAAAACTGTGACATTTATTTGCCTGCTATATAAGAATCAAGTAAAATGAGTTATATAAACACATTTACATACCCCACATGTAAATTTGGTAATATAACATTTGTTATATATTTCTCATATGAAATGCTTAATACAAATCTGGTGTCTTCAGATTTACATATATGCGACATTAATAATGTGATTTGTATTTTACGTCACACTTTTTACTAGTTAAATATATAACTATTTAACCACTAATTTGTTTGCAAAGTGCGAGGGAAAACAGTAGCGCGTGTACCACCTGATCATGCAGACGTGTGTTAGATCGTGGTCGCCCATTGTTTGTTTTATGTATATGTTGAATATATAATATTAAAATAAAATAAGCAGTTTTATTTCTGTGAAGGAAACATTTCGAAAGTGCAATAAACAGCCGTTACAAATTTAATTTCCAGTGAATTCATATTTTATTATGAAGTGAAACGTATTTTTAAAATAGCGATAAGTGATTAAACGTATTTATTGTTTATTAAAATGTTTCAAGGCAAAATATATTAGGCCACTGTAAATTAATACCATAAAAAGGTAGATTCAGCAATGTAGGTACGTGTCATATCATTTACAGGAATAATCTTGATCAGTTGGCATTTTCAATTTTGATTAATGTTGTTTATACATAGCTTTTGATTTATTTCTATTTTGTTATATTGCATGCTATGTAATAATACAGATTTTTTTTTATAATAAGTTATTAATTAATAACTATATATCTTTTCCTTTTTTTAATGAACAAATAAAAATGTTGTGAGTTTTTCTTATTCTCCTAATTTTTACTATTACAGGAAGCTTTACTATTTTAAAGAAATAAGTTATCCTACACAAAGTGGAAAATTTTCAAAAATTGTTGCTTTAACTTAAAGATCATGTTGCAAAGGGATTACAGGTAAGTACAATAGATTATTGTGTTACAAGTGCAGAAAAGTGCCAATTTCTCACTTGTGTGAAGATTTTGGTGAACGAACACGAGTGAGAAATTGGTGTTTTTGCACGCGTTACACACTATACTTTATCTACGACAACAAAAAAAGTAATAAACCACCAACAGCTAAGAAAGTTTTTTAACCTAGAATTTATACTCTCATTCATATTTTTTACGTGAAATATTTGGCAATAAATTAAGAGATGTAATGTGAGCCGCTTCCACGATGTTTGGAGGTGTACGAGTGTACACCCCAATTTTCCTTCATCGGATTCACTCATGATACATCTAGAATTTTAAAAACGACAAAAGTAAACATTAAATTTGTAAAGACAATAGTAATAATACGTTTACAATTTGTATAATTTCAGTCAATCTACTATTTAGTACTTACAGCTAAATAATTATGTACTCGTTTTAAAAAAATAATTTATATGTACAAAAATCACAATTCAATTGTCAATAATCTCTGCACAAAATGTCAAATATTCTCGCATTATGTAGCAAATTATAAATGTTTTCAATGTTTTTATTGTAATTTAGCAATAATAATAAATAAAATTACATTAAAAATTATATAATAATGTAAAACATTAATTAATTTTACGTTTTAATTGAATAACAATCATTGTAACTTTATATAATGAAAAAAAAACATCATTGAAAGGCGTCCGATAGCTCAATTAGGTTACGCTGTAGCTACTAACCGAGCGATCCGGGTTCAATTCCCCGGGTCTGACCTTTGTTTTTTTTTTCTAGATGGATTTCCATTCGAAATATAATTTAATGTAAAATATTAATTAAACAATAGCTATTTGTGTATTAAGAGCGCAAAGTTGGACATTGTCGATTGAGAAATTGTTGCCGCGCGACGAAGGAGCGTGGCATTATTTCGAAATCGACAATGGCCATTGCGCTCGAAACACACACAAGATTTTTTCTATAATCGCAACCTGACCATTTACCCAAAAACAATGTAAAAAAATTTGTCACAAATTAATTATTATTATTTATAATATTCACATTAAAAGTACAATTCGAACACTTTTTAAAAATTAATCCATGTTTGCCTGGAAGTGTGTATTCTGTGGTTTTTGATCCAACTTTATCAGTTGTTCCGCTACTTGCTATGATTTTTTGGGCTGCTTCGATTTTGTTAGTAATGCTTTCTTCGACATACGTTTCTGCCACAGTGGAGCTTTTCCAACCGCCGTGACGTTTGAGTTGCATTAAATCAGCTCCGCCGTTAACCAAAAGTGTCGCTGAAGTACGGCGAAAGGTATGACCAGTGTACAACTTAAAGTCTGGTAAATTTAAATAGTGCGCGATTTCGCTGGGTGTGTTACCAATAACGTTCATGCCTATTACTTGTTTGGTGCATTTTCCCTTAAAATATCTTAAGAAGAGCCGAGAAGGAGTGTCGTCATCCGAAGGTCTCAACGCAATGTATTTTCTGTAAAGCGATAAAAAATCCACCGACTCTTCGTCGCTGTTAATAACAGTAAACATCCGACTCTGCTTTGTTTTGGTATCAGGAACCTTCACTATCAGTAGAGTCCCTTTGTCTTCCACGTCGTTAATGGTCATTTTGACTAATTCGTCACGTCTGCACGCTCCGAATGTTCCCATAATTAGAATCACCTGTCACCAAATTAATTTAATAAAAATGAAAATAGTGTAATAATTATTGTTGTATTACCTTTTTTGACAAATATATTTCATCAGGTGCGTCACGCAGAAACTTTAGTACTTCATCTTTGGTAAAAGTTTTCGATTTTTTGGGTTTGTGACCGACAGAATTTTGCTTCAAATAGGCAATCAATTTATGGTACTGACTAATATCGACGTTGTTCTTCACTGTTAATGATGTTCTAAGCATCGAGTAAATAGACCACAAGGTAGAAGGTTTCATAGTTTTAGCTTTTTCGGAGAAATAGGCCATCATTACGTTCTCCGTGTATTTTCCAACCTTCTTGGTTTTGCACCACATTACAAAAAGGTCGTATTGCTTTTCATATTTGTGTCTTGATTTTCTTGGAAGCAAATTTAGAGTAGCATCTCTTGCTACAGATGCAATGTCTGGAGGTGTACACGAAAAATCGCTAGCGTTATCTTCTTCAATCAATTCCATTTTCTTACAACGAAAATTTGTACCAGACTGACACTTGTTTACTCGTTGCTCCTAGTTGCAATGGTCAAGGGTTATTTGATTTTCGAGACAAATTCAGAGAGCGAGCGTTTTGGCTACTTTGTCGCTCTAAAGCGGCAAAGTGACACTCCTCGGAAAACGTCAACTTTGCGTTGTCAAAAGCGAGCGCAAATGCCTACTTTGTATAGCGATTATAGAAAAAATAAATTAACCTTTATTTAAAATTTATAACATTTTATATTTCAAATAATTAATAATATTATAAATATTGCAAGTGGTGACATCTATGGCGTTTTAATAGAACTACGGATTATTGAGAACTCCTTCCTCACATACTTTACCGTTGAGTTTGGAGATTGTTTGCAATTGGTCGTTTTCACGGTTACTAGATTGTGCGGAATATGTAATTTTCTATGGTGGTCGTAGATAACGACAATTACAGGGTAGTTACAGGTAAAGTTGTAAGTAAAGTGATTTTATATATGATAGAACATACTCATAATTAAATAAGCGTAAAATATACGGCGCTTTGTGTATATTTGTAATACAGATTGTATTTTACATATCTCATATGAATTAACAGTGACATAGAATTTATGTAAATAACAGATGCATAATGAGGCAGACATAACGCTCTCCAGATGACTTGAATTTTACTTAGCTGCTACATAATAATGTAGGCATTCTTACTCTCAGTTACGTAAATAATATGTTGCTGTGTTTGCTGGGGAATCAACTCAATTGTAAATAAAAAAAAGTGAAATTGGTGCTATTTGGTTTATGCCATTTCCAGAGCACCATAAAACTTATTTTACAAAAAATTTTTAGGGTGTGTAGTGAAATGTTTGCAACTATAAGAATGTATACTTCTTAGAATTTCTTTACGTCTATTTGGTGGTTTTGTTCCTATGGTTTTATATTTTAAATCAGCTCTGTTATTAGAATTTTTGATTATTAACAATGTGTAAACGTAATAATATATTGTTGCAAATAAAAATTGATATTTACATCTTATAAATATTTACAAACACTTTTTACCAGAAGTTACGTGCAAACATCGAAAAGAAGTTTACCTTTGTTTAGTCCTCTATCAAATTAATTACATACTTTCCATTTATGTATTGTAATAATATAACAAAATATAAAATAGGATCAATTAGAAAAGATACATTAACTTTTAAGTCACCATGGGAGAATGCGTAGCTTACCAGCATTTGAGGTTTAAAATCTTTGGTGTAGCTACATTTCGAAGGGAAGAGTTGCACTCCCTAGCGTGGACCAATATCCTAATTTTTATTGGAAAATCACGCAGGTTTACAAAGGGAGAAGAGGATTTTGAAGTAGGTGATAGTGGAGGTGGTTAGGGGGATGCCAATGGGTTGGCAAAAAAGGGCCTAAAAGGCCTACTTGCTAGTCTTACGGTCTCTCCATAACTATTACTACTAGTGTTAAATAAAGTACTATATGATTTTATAGTATATTACAAATGAGTTTGGTAAGGGCCTATAACAGAAATCAGATCAAGAAGAAGTAGGAACAAATAAGAACAGATAAGATAAGTTTTTCCAGTTTTTGTGAGTTGTTGTATATTTTTTTTTCTACTCTGCGTTAACTATATGCTTATTGTGATGCTGAAAACGATTTAATAATAGAGGTTACTATTAAATCGTTTTTGGAAACTGTTTTGTAAAAGTAGTAACATTTATAAGACGTATTGTAGCATTCATTCTTTTGAAACATCCTTGCTTCTCTCGTCGTGTCCCAAACAACTCATACTACAATAGACTGTCTTATACAAGTCGTATAATAATACACTATTGTGCTAACAATGCTATTTTAAAAATAACGTATAAGATTACACAGGGTGGCCAGCAAGAGTGGTATTTCTAAATTCAAGGTTTTTCCCGGTTTTCCAGGTCATGAAATATCATTGTTTCCAGTTTTTTCCTTCAATAATTTACACATACCCATATTGATGATCAAATTATTAGGTACTTGAAAATTAATAGTAACGGAACATAAAACTTCACTTGAAGCCGTTTCTTTATTGCCGGAGAAGCCTAAATAACCAAATAACGATCAAGAATAGATCAGTTTAACTGAAATCTATACAATAGTATATTAAAGTATGTTTCATAAGACACGTTTTTAGTACACGCGTCCAAGGACAAATGCACTATGAAACAAATGCATATAGTATTTTTTCTATTTGTGTTATTCATTAATTATTTTAAAAAAATAACTTACATTTTGTTTTAAATAAACTTTGTTAAGGAAAAACTTGTTAAGTGTTTTGTTAGTTGGCAAAATTCAGATTTTGCATTTGTTTTTCAAATTTACACCGTAACTAAGTTTGACATTTAAACAGCTGTTCAATAGTGATATCAACTTTAAAATATAAAATGTTACCTCTTCCAGTATTAAAATAAATCTTTTTTGGACACGCGAACACATAGTATATTAAAGTATTAGTTTCATAAGACACATTTTACTTTATACTATTTTTTCTATTTGGTTATTTTGTAATCATTTAAGAAATAACTTAATAGTTAGTTTTTAAACAAGATTTGTTAGGAAGACTTTGTTAAATTTTTTTGGGAGTTAGCAACACTGAAAATTCTAATTCTGCAATTGTTTTGCAGATTTAGATTTAGATACAGAGTAAATAATAGCGAATTCGACTGGTTGCCTTGGTGCGCACTGAGCGAGGTTCATAAAAACGTTTGGTTCCACTATTAACAGTGCATTTTCAAGAATACATTAAACTGATTAGGGCACAATTCAATATTGTCCATCAGTATCAACTTTAAAAAATAAAATATTACCGTTTCCAGAATTCTTTTGAACACGCAAAATGCGTGTCCTAATGGCTTCATTTGGACACGCAAATAAAAAATAGTATATTTTCATAAGACACGTTTTTAGAGCACAGATTCAAGTTTAGAAGCATTAGAGATGCTAAAACATCTTATGAAACGAATACTTTATATTATTTTTTCTATTTCTCCTTTAAGACAAACTTCCCCTATGCGAGTTGTTTTCTAAACTTGGACTAAAAACGTGTCTTATAAAATGAATACTTCGTTCCATTTTTCTATTATTAGCGTTAATTTGTATGTTTAAAAAAATAACTTAATTGTAAACAAAATTTGTTAGGGATACTTTGTTAACAGGTTTAATAGTTTGCAACACTGAAAATTCTAACCCTGCATTTGGTTTTTAAATTTGCGTAAATAAATTCGTAATCTTTTTGTAATTTAAAGAACAGCTGTTCGACAATGATATCAACTTTAAAAAATAAAATGTTACTGTTTCCAGTATTCAACTAAATCCCTTTTGGACGCATAAATAGAAAAAAAAGATAACGTAAAACATTAATTATTTTTGAAAGTACATACTATTAAAATTATTTTATTTTTTTAATTTTTCCCCAAAAAATTTCCAACTTTGATCACTAATTTAAGGTTCTTTCCCGATTGTGCAAATTCCCGGATTTCAAGGTTTCCAGGTTCGCTGGCCTACCTGTAATACACTATTGTGCTAACAATGCTATTTAAAAATAAAAACATATTTCAAAGTCTTAAACAGTCAGTCAAAAAGTGCAAGATTGCTGTTTCTATAGTAACAGTAACGTGTGAACAACGGAAGTTTGATTCAGAGTTGGCCTTGAAAGAAAGAGATAGACATATCGGTCATGTGCAATTTTGAATTGTATGAATTATTTATTTAAATATTTTAAGCTGTCACTTTTTGAAAAGAGCTGTCAGATTAACTGTTTTTGAAAAAAAATCTGAAAAAATCAGTTTTTAATAATGACATTCATATTTAGTGAAGTACAAAAGAGAAATATGGTAGAAATTTATCTAACACAGAATTAGCAACAAAATTGAAGAAATTAGTAACACACCTTGTATCCTCCATAATGTTATTGATTCCGTTAAAACGAGAGTTGCATTGTGTAGAGATGTAGGTGGGGGCCATATAACTCATCTTCTTTAATAAATTTTTAATTTAATTGTATTATTTAAAAATTTCTTGATTAAAGATTGTTGAGAGCTCCGAAATCAGAACCAAAATGCTAAAATGCATTTAAAGTAGGTCCATCAGTTAGTGATTGAGAGTAGTTCTGAATGATCTGTAGTAGTTCTAAATGATCTGTAGTAGTTCTACTACCTACTTAAAATTAATATCAGATGTAACCTAAAATTTCCAAGGCCTTCTCTGAATCAAAATTCCGTTGCTCAGACCTTATCTGCAATGTACATTTTGTTTATTTGTTTTGTAATATTGCCAAATACTAGTTTCATTTTCCCCAATTATTATTGTATTTGTACAGTAAAACCATAGAACATATAGGGTGTGTAAATATACAAACTTCTACGATAGTAAACAATTAGAACTTAAGATTAGCAGATAAGACTTTTAAAATACGGAAATATTTCCAAACATTTCCAAAATCTGGAAACATGTTGAAAATGGAAATATTTTGGCACAAAATAAAATATTTTCACTTGTAATATACCAAGTGCATTGATTATTGCCGGAAATTTTTTGAGTGACATTTCTGCAACGTCATAATTGCACGACACGAAGTGGAGTGCAATTACGTTGCAGAAATGCACGAAATCAAAATTTCCAGGCAGAATCAATGCACGAGGCTGTATTCGGTAAGAGAATCTCACGACGCACAGAAAAAATGCATTATGATTAATTGGTTTTATGTAGCTATATATGTTACAAGTATAATTTCCAAAAAATTACTCCTTGGTAGCATATATATATATATATATAAATTTTCGGGAAAATTGTGTGATTGTCATGGATACAATTCAAATTTGAATTTTTCTATTGGTTCTCGGCATCGTCGTGCGATTCTCAAGGGAAATGTCCAAAAATTTTATTTCCAGAAATCTTACAACCCTTAGCAACGAGGTCAATGATTGTCTATCGCCATCTTCCTTGTAATCGTCTAAAATACAAAAAAAAATATTAAAACTGTTACAGCCTATTGTCATTTACTGAAAACTCGAGAGCTGAAAAATAAACAAAGTTTGTTTTATAATAAAATTTATTAACCATTTATTAACATTTTCAGATAAATATATAAAAATATGTTACAAATTTGTTTTCGCGATGTTAATTCTATATATAAACAGTAATATTTACAATTATTCTTTTAGTACATTCTGTACAATGTAGGTAGTATAGGAAGGATATGACTACTGTGATATAAAAGCAATTACGTTCTTCCTGTTAAAGTGAAATACATTGCATGTTTGATTACCGCACATGCCAATGTAATCATATTTTAGAGAACCAAAAAGAAAACCCATTTAGGAGAAATTAATATTTCAAGTTGTTCTTAAATTACATAAAAGTAATTTACAAAGAGAAATAATGTCTTATCATTATTATCTTCATTAGAATATTCAACAAAAACAATTATTAATATTTTAAAAGTAAAATTAAAATCACAATTCATCAGTTATTTTTTTTCGTTTATTTTCGTTCTGTTCATTATGACTAACTTTATCTTCAGGTGACTCCAATTGTTCTGCAGTAATAATAACTGCATCACTTTTCATTTTATCACTGTTTATTACTAAATCATCACTAGTTTTTTTAAATTCATTGATCACATTCTTTTCTATTTCACTAATTGTTTCTAATATAGAATTTAATTTTTCCAATTTTTTCTGACTTTCTAATAGTATATTATCTGGATTATCCAACCCCCCCTTAATTTCGGTTTCTAATTTTGTTTCAACTACTGATTCAATATCCCTAACCTTAACTAAGTCATCATCGTACTTCAATTGATGTTCTATGTTCAGTTCTCTAAGTAACCATTCAGTTTGTTTACCCAAATCCTGCTGCTCTGCTTGCTTTATTGGAATGCCACTTAAGGTTTGATAATAATGTTTTATTGTTTCTAACGGAAGATACAATTCATTCTTACTGGATTCTTTCATAGTGTTTAGGAAATTTCTACGAAGACGATTCCAATTTTGAGATTTCCAATCCGAATTATCCTCATAAACATTGTCATCTTTTATTTTATCATCGAAAGTGATCCTTACATTTTGAACCCCAATAGTAGCTTTGAACTTTCCCACAGAAACACTTTCGGTAAACATAATTCCCGTATGCCTATTCAAAAATTCTTGAACCGAAATCTTCAATTTATGAAACATTGACTCTTCCTCATTTCTAGACCAATTCTCTCCACCATTCTTATGTTCACTAATTGTGACTTCTGTAAGAGGCTCAGATCTCATTACAGATAATAATTTGGAAGCATCTTGTGTAAATAAGAACACAACAGGAATTTTAATGTCATCAGTGCCATCGCCAGACATGGAGAATAATGGTGAAGTAGAAGCACTACTTCCAGGTGTATTATCGACTATAATAACACCAACAGCACCCGCTCTTTGTGCTCGCCTAGCTTTCTCGACAAACATACAATCACCTCTTTCTAAGATGGCAATTTTTCCTTTGATGTCCTTAACATTTATTAAATCCTTACAAGCCCTGAAAGGTAGAGCAAAAATAGTTTGGGCAACAATTTTCTGATCATTTTGAAGACTTATTCCAAAATGGGAAGGACCGGCACGTATAACCACAGGCTTTAAAACACCTTTATTGTCTTTTACTACAAAAGTAACTGCTTGTGGGGCAGCATCAGTTTGTTGAGCTTGTAATTTTGATAATTCTACCATTTCTTGCATGAATAACAAACCTTCTTCAGCATCTGCAGTAGATCTTGCTGTACTAAATGAATGTAAGAGTTGAACCCTCCCGTCACCCATTGCTATTATATTAATACCCATGTCTTTAATAATTTTCAGATGATTTAAATTGGATGCAGAAAACTCTGTAGCTGTAAGTTTACGTTTGGCTAATCTTCTAGGACAAACACCGTCCACCATATTCTTCAATGGCTTTCTAACGGATTCTGGAAACAGTTGCAATGTATTTGGACATGTACGTGCAAACTCACTATCGTCCGAATCTTCATCTATTCGGATTCTTGATCTGTTTGTGTACGAAGCTAATGTAAGTGGAAGTAAATGTCCTTCTGTAGTAAATAGAAATTCATCCAAATCTATAATCAAATCATCTCTGTCTGCAAAGAGCAAATATAAATATTTAAATGTTTCAGCTAGCACAAACGAATCCATTCGATCTTCTTGTTTTCCCGTATGTACATCATTAACAGCTGCATATCCGCAGGATACACGAGCATATTTCTGTAAACTCTTCAGAACATTCTTGCCTACTTCTAAATAGTATGGATCATTTGTTGCCACATATAGAAAATATGTTGACTCAAGAAATTCTGGTCTCAATGGATGGTTGCCCCAATGAACTTGGAAATCAGTTGTAAAAGCTTCTGGAATGAATTTATGCCTTTGCATAACCTGATATAACATTTCATGTGTCTCAACAGCAGGTTTTAAATCACCCTTTAGTACTTGTAATCCAGGCCAGAATGCTAAAAGCGCATCCATGTAATTACGTGAGTTTGTGTGCGGTCTATGCATGTGAACATCCAATAGCATAGGTCCTTGAGAAATGTATTTCATAACCGCATTGTAATGTCTATTGAATCGATTTAAATATTGTTCATCGCCCAAAAGGATATATGCTTTAAGACAGTATTCGTAGTAGGAATCGATTCCTGCACCAACACCAGAATCTCTTCTTACCCAATCACCAGAATGCACATTTAAAACTGTTCCCATAAGATCGGAACTCCTATGGCGCATTTTCCACAATTCATCCATGGCCTTATGGGCTTTTTCTTCGAATATTGGTTCACCTGTCAGCCGTGATAGTGCGGCCATCTCGAGAATCACCGAACCAGCACATGCTGTACACGTTTCACGTGCGGCTTCAAGGCGATCACTTTTCAAACCATATTTGAGGTTAACCTTAAACAAATAAGAAAGCTTTTAGTTTATTATTGTTTCAGTTTATTACAAGCAATTCTTAGCTAAGAATACATAAATTATAAAGTAATATGTTCAACATATCTTCAATACTTTTGAAGATTTTCATAGAAATACAATTAGTCTCAGAAGGGTGGCTGGGTATATGTACTGTTGGTTTCATTATATAGATCTTGCTATTTACATGATTATCAATGACACATACTTCCACAAATACAATACATAACTTCCATCAGGAAGGCATTGAATGATAGGGATTGCCATAGCAACAATAACACACTTTTTATTACTCAAGCAATTATTACAAGAAATAAATAAAGATTAGTAAAAGTCTCACAGTTTTATTAAAATACAACCTGACAATATTGTTTCGACAGCTATGCTGTCATTATCAAAGGTAATATAATTATAAACAAACACGTCGCTAAGGTAGATACAAAAATAGGTAACTAGATAAAATAATAATAATAATCAGAATTAAATATCTAATACTTCCAGTAACGGAGAATTACTGAGCTCAAGTTGTTCATTCATTAAAGGTACCCTGAGTTTGTGTTTGTATATATCAAAGGCTTCTAAAATGTATAATTTGCATTTGTTATTACAAAAATGTAGGAATTTAATATTATTTTGAGGAGTCATTGTGTGATTTTGTTCTAAAAGGTGTTTGGCATAATTAGATTTTTCAGGATGTTTATTTTTGTAATGACGTATGTGTTCTTTATATCTTATGTCAAAATTTGGAAGTGTTTCGAAGTGTGTCGAAAAGAACAATTTAAACGGTAAATGCCCGATTTCATGATATCATGTGTTCTGTCTTTAGCATTAAATAAAATTGAAAAAGTGTTAGTGTTGGTTTTAAATGTTATTTTATAATTGTTGGTTTTTCTTAGTATATGTGCAATTTTTTCTGATATTTTGCCAAAATATGGTATAGATATGTAATTTGTGTCTTCTGTTTGATTGTCAATGGGATATATTCTTTTGATAGCTAACCTATAATCTTAAAAATGTCCCTTCACTATACTGGGCGGGGCAATAGTGTGGGGAAGTCCCATAGCTCCTAAACATTAACAGCTAGAAAAATCGTTCTAATATGGATGTATGTATATGGATGTAAACAGTGGATAGAAGCGCATCTAGAGAAATTATTTTCAAATATACAGGGTGTTGCAGAAAAGTATGGCACACTTAAGGTAATTTTTTTTAAATAGAATGCCCTAAATATTTTTGCTTATTTAACACCTCTCTTGGCAGCTTTATTCATATCTAAAATTCTAGCGCCATCTAATGACCGGTTTAGAAGTTATAAATTTTTTTTCAAAAAAGATTGAGTTTTACATTATCCCACTTAACAGGTTACCGCTTTCACGGCCGGAACTGTGAAGAAGACTTTAAGTAGGGATTTTGTTGCAGTGCTTGTAGGGTGCTCTTCTTTAAAAGAAAATGGACCCACCATGTACAGGGTGTTCAAAATTAATTTTTAAATTTAGAGAACTTCAAAGCTAAAATTCACAACTTTTTCAAACGGAACACCCTGTATATTTTGTACCTTTGTGATGCAGAATTAAATAACAAACATTTTTTGAATGTACGTCCCTATAGCTATCTGTAACCACTTGTGATTTATTGAGAAAAAACTGCAAGAGGTACACAATTAAAAACAATTATTTATTTAAAAATCAAGGTTTTCAAATAAAACAAAAGAAAAAACTATAACAAATGGTC
Source organism: Agrypnus murinus (assembly GCA_929113105.1). Taxonomy (NCBI): domain Eukaryota; kingdom Metazoa; phylum Arthropoda; class Insecta; order Coleoptera; family Elateridae; genus Agrypnus; species Agrypnus murinus. The sequence continues at coordinate 110,887,676 of OV816031.1, forward strand.
CATATGTTGCCCATTTGCATGAACACATTTCGATGCGCCTTTGGAACGATCTTTGTATGTTTCTTATCATTGCCGGCGTGATACTTCTAAAAGCATGTATTATTCTATCCTTCATATTTTGGATTGTGGTTGGTGTCTCTGTATAAACAATTTCTTTCACATATCCCCATAAAAAGAAATCCATTTTTGTAAGATCAGGAGATCTCGCAGGCCATTTAGTGGGTCCATTCCTTCAAATCCATTGATGTTGGTAGATATTATTTAGGTGGTCTCTTACTGCATGTAAATTATGCGGTGGAGCACTGTCTTGCTGAAGCCACATCCCATTTCGGATCCTTTGAGGAAGGTTCGCCAATAATTGTGGCAGATAGTTCTCCAAAAAATGAAGATAAATAGCTCCAGTTAATGTACCATCAAAAAATGTGGCCCTATTACATGTTCTCCAATAATTCCCCACCAAACGTTTATGGACCATCTGTGCTGGTTATCAAGTTGCCTCATCGGTGAACAAAACATTGTTGAAGAATGTAGCATCGTCTTGCATTTTACCTATGGCCCAATTACAAAACTTTAAACGTTTTAGAAAATCGTCATCAGTTAATTCCTGGTGCATTTGAATGTGATATGCATGAAACTTATTTTTCTTTAAAATTCGACCAACAGAACGTCTACTTATTCCTACAGAGGAACTCACTTCTCTCTGACGAACATGGGGATTCTCAATCGTTGCCAGCACAACAGATAACTCATTTTCTTCGTTCACAACATTGTTGATTCGTTCACTTTTTTCATACTGTACATTGCCGGTCCTCACAAATCTATCGAGCAAGTTTTGAAAGCTGTGAACTTTAGGGATTTAACTTATCCATTCATGATACCTTGGATGGTAAATTCTGCGGGCAAGCAAACAATTTCTTTCCGACTCACCCAAAACAAAAGTCATGTCTACAAGTTCTTCATTACTAAAATTCATTTTGAAAAACTGAAACACCTTCTAGAATTAAACACTGATAGTCGATAACTGCGAGAGATTTACGTTTTGCATACGTGCACAACAATTGCTAGATGCTTTAATGTTTTGTTGAACAAAACCAACCAACACACTTGACAACTAAATAAATAATTGTTTTTAATTGTGTACTTCTTGCAGTTTTTTCTCAATAAATCAAAAGTGGTTACAGATAGCTATAGGGATGTACCTACAAAAAATGTTCGTTATTTAATTCTGCATCACAAAGGTACAAAATATACAGGGTGTTCCATTTGAAAAAGTTGTGAATTTTAGTTTTGAAGTTCTCTAAATTTAAAAATTAATTTTGAACACCCTGTACATGGTGGATCTATTTTCTTTTAAAGAAGAGCACCCTACAAGCCCCTGCAACAAAATCCCTACTTAAATTCGTCTTCACAGTGTGGCCGTAAAAGCGGTAAACTGTTAAGTGGGATAATGTAAAACTCAATCTTTTTTGAAAAAAAATTTATAACTTCTAAACCGGTCAGTAGATGGCGCTAAAATTTTAGATATGAATAAACCTACCAAGAGAGGTGTTAAATATGAAAAAATATTTGGGGCATTCTATTTTAAAAAAATAACCTTAAGCATGCCACACTTTTCTGCAACACCCTGTATATTTGAAAATAATTTCTCTAGATGCGCATCTATCCACTGTTTACATCCGTATTAGAACGATTTTTCTAGCTGTTACTGTGTAGGAGCTATCGCACTTCCCCACACTATTACCCCACCCGGTATTAGATTAGATAAAGAGGCGTAGCTGGGGTTTGTGGCACCCCTATGCTAGGCAGCGCAATGTCGCCCGACCCTCATATGAAAAAAATGATCGATTAAAAATATAAACTATATTTTATTAGTAAATTTCATTCCAACTTTGCACTGGTAGTATTTAATTTATATTACATTTTACTCTGCCAGGGGGCTGGCGCCCCTGTGCAGTGCACAAGCTGCACAGACGCTGGTTACGCCTCTAATTAGATAGATAAAGATTAATGTTATTAGTACAATGACATCAAAAAAGAAAAATGTTATCGCATTGACCATTAAATAAACCAAGTAACTATCTGTGGTTAAACTTATCAAGTAACTGTGGTATGTTTTATTTTATATATCTATCATTTTTCACAGCGACAACCTTTTATTATGTTAGTGTTGTATACTACAACATTCTATAAAAGGTAACAAAACTTTTACAAAAAAACATTTAAATACTGAAATGATTAAGTTGAGATTTGAATAATGTACCTATATTTTTATAATGAGCATTAAAAGATAATTCATACAATGTTTCAGTTTTGACATTCACTTAACATTTTCAATTACTAATTTAAATCTTTAATTAAAATATATTTTAATTTTAAGCACAATTAAAATTACATAATTAAATCTATCTAATAAGTTTAATTTGATGGGAGAATTTCCAGATTTAAATTATACTTTTTTATAGATATTTACATTTATTTAATTCAATTATCTGGTTTAGTATAAAATCGCTGGATTATGTACTCTGGTGGAACAGGTAGAGCTCGTATATCTTGTTGGAGTACTCGAGAAATGAATTTGTAATCTGACAAAAGAGGAGGGTTGGTTAATGCATTTTCGTAAATTAACTCTGGTTGGGGAAATCAAATCCATCAGGTTGGTCAATTTACAAGCAAATATTTGTTTATATTGACTGATATAACCTATTAATGGTAACTAAAAAAAATAAATTCGCATATAACATTAATCACGATTATATGGCGTCAGCCTTTAATCAATGAGCCCTTATACCATGATCACTTAAACAACTACCACTAAACACATTGAACTCTTACTTACATTTACCCCTTAAATCGTCAACCCCTTATTACCGTCAACCCTTAAAACACATATTCATACTATCACTTACTATATACCAGCACGCCAAAAATCAAAAACATTACCCGACACCAGAGAACTGGGGGTCAAGTTATGCAAAGTTATCGTTAAATAAAATTTGTTATCTAAACAAAATCCAAGATTTAAACCAATTTTTGGTATAAACACCTAACCTAAACCCAAGATATATAAAACACTGGTAGATCAACTCCCCTATGCTTGCCATAATAAATTTTTCACCCAAAATTGAAACGAGATCATTAGTTCGAAAGACGCCGCTAGATGCCGCAACAGTGAAACCGTGAGTGTCAAACCAAACCACATGTGTTAACCTTCAAAATTTATTAAGCTTTTTTAATAATAATAAAATTTATATTTTTATTATTGTCATTCGAGAATTTAATTCTTTCTGGTAACCAAATTTTGAAGTTATTTGTGGCTTGTTAATTATAATAAACAGAAACAAAGCTGCATAAGAAACATTTCTTATGCAGCTTTGTTTCTGTTTATTATAATTAACAAGCCACAAATAACTTCAAAATTTGGTTACCAGAAAGAATTTTGTTTCCAAAATATGAATATGTCTGTACTACAGGGTCAAACCAATCTTTACGTACATAACATTTATGTTTAGATTTTATTGTAATAGTGATCGATGTCGACTTCACTTTCCTTGCCAGACCACAATTGGTCTGGTATATCATTGATTTCGTTGTTGTCATCATCGATGGCCTTATTTTATAAATGTTTGTAATTAAATTTTTAAAATATAAATATTTCATGGATAGTTTTGCTGTAATTGATCTTGTTTGTTACAGAGTTAGATGCACAATAATATAATAGTTATCAAGTCAAAAAACTATTGCTTTTCAGTACAAAAGTCTTGTGTTCTGCTGCTGTATTTAATATTTTTGTCCCTTTCACATGTGGACCATGTTTATATTGCTATTTAGCTTCTTGTTGCCATAAAAATTATGCTGAGATGTGTGCTTTATTGCTATTAATTACCAGTACCAGTTTTACTTAACCTGCTTAATGCATATAATTAAAAACATGTTTAAGCATTAAGTATATATAATTCAACCTATACCTACTCTTTTTTAATACTTGAAATCTTTAGAGCGTCTAATAGGTTTGAATTTCGCATATAGATTTTTTTATAGTGGCACACAAGGTCTTTACTTGTTAATAAAACTCCCGTTGCATCAATCCATGCTTGCAGTTTATCTGCTTTCCGTAAAATATTACATAATAATTGATGAATTTAATTACAATTCTCAAAAGAAATGTTTGCATAGGTCAATTTGTATTCTTATTATTTAAGGTAAATGAAAATAAAAAAAGATGTTACCTTAGTTTGCTGTAAAAAATAAAATTTCAATTTAGTTTTATTACCAAAGATGTTTTAAATAAAGAAGAGTCACAATTTAGCATTTTAATAGTGCCAAAGAATCTTGTACCACTATCATCATGAAAAAGTTTATTTAATTTGTATTACGAAAAATATGCCAAAAGTAAATATTCATTATTACAAGTTATGTTGCTGTAGAATGACAATCATGCTTCGCACGTCGCGCCATCTATCAGAAATTTAGCTCACGTTAAAAAAAAGGTTGACGAAATGACGGCGAGTTGACATACCATATGTTATAAAGTCCAGACCCTGTAAGTTCCAATGCACGTCACATCCTACGTCATAACCTCAAATGACGTCATTAAATTAGTATGTTTACATTCTTTGCATGAGTGGAATGACTATTTATGTATATGCAACCAATTTAGCACATGTATACAGGATGTTATGGCACTTGGGTCATTAATTGAAATGGCAAATAGTGCAAAGAAAAATAAGCAATTTTCATTATACAAGTAAGGGAGAAAAATGAATAATAAACGCGAAAAAGGCTTTTCGTTTAATTTACAAAAACTTATTAGGTGTCACTGGAATTAGGATAGGTTAAGATTAAATAAGCATTTCCAAGAATTACCTATTTGTCTGTTTTGCTGAAGTACGTACCTTACCATGAACTAAAAAACACCAGATGTGTTTAATTTAAACAAAATGTTTAAGTTTGTAAAACGATAAAATAAAGCGATTAAAACAAAATAAAAGGATTTATGAACAGACGCCATGTTTATGCCTAAAGTAACTGAACTAAGCATATAGCATATTGTGAAAATCATTACATTCAGTAACAAGGAAAAGTTTAAATAACACAACTACATAGTTTTACTTAATTTCTAAAAAGACAAATAAATAAGATACAGTATAATAATAAACAAACAATATACAAAAATATACATTTATTCTAAAATAAATATTCAAAAATATATTTATTCTAATCGTCTTCACCATCATCGCCGTAGCAGCTGCTGTCATCGTCCGAATCGCTGACATGTATTATAAGGGGTTGAGTATCCTCAATAACAAATCGAACTTCCTTCTCTCATTGCTTGTTTATTGTTTGTTCGTCTTTGTCAATACATTTCTTCCATATTTCTGGTGCGATTGTATTTAAAGCTTCTTTCCACATATCCAAGGCATTTTGGCCAGTGAAGGCTCTTCTAAATTCTTTAGCAGTTGGTGCTCAAACCACTTCAAGAAGTTATCTTTGTTCATTTCACCACAATAATCGACATTTGTAGTTTTTGAGGCAAATATTAGTGATGCTTCATTTATAAAAATATAGCATGTGCGGCTGCGAGTGGCGACCTTAAACTGGAGAACAGTCAAATTATTTATACGAACGTTTCTGATGCATCTCATAAACAACATACGGATAGCTACTTGGTCAAAATTGTTTCTGTTTCTAACAGGCTTCGTGCGTATTCTTTTCCGTTTAGGACTTCTCACAAGCTGATTGTTTCTTGATGCTTCAGAAATACCACTTATTGTGCAAATGTTGATGTTAAGCGCATTTGCAGCTCTCTGTAAACAACCATTTAAATTATAACTGATGCATGATACACATATCCATTGTATAACATTCTTAAACGTACCTACCTCTCTTACTGCAGTGAGTGGTAAGATTGTAGCACCATTATTACGTTTTTTCTCAAAATAATTAACTAAGGATAATATTAGCTTCTTTGACTGTCTCAAAAGCGGGGGTGTTATCCTAACCTCACTTTAATATTCCTGCAAATCGAAGAAATTACGCAAGATAATGAATTATTTAGTTTTGAAAAACTGTTTTTAATAGTTACGCAACATGTAGACACGTGTACAAAATATATCGCGAAGCACAGTCGCAAAAATATAACCATCAACCTCAACCTTATGACCACAACCAGCAAACACCAAAACACAAATTAAAACAATGAAAATAAAAATCGATTGTAGATAGATATGTAAACGAGCAAACGAGAAACAGCAGTATTGCCAACAGTCGAAAGACAAATATGAAAGTTATACGCAGTTAATTCTTTTACAGTTTTTATTTCGACTATACAAATTCAAAATATAATAGATGGGAATAAATAACATGATTTTACTGGATTACAGTAAAATTTACATGTGCAAAATAATAACTCAAAAAACCTTTAAAAACAAGCACTCGTATATTTATTTTTGTCAAGTTTACAACAAAAAACCGCCCTTAAAGAATTTGAAAAAATTATTGATGACGTGCATCGGAACTTACAGGGTCTGGAGTATATATATCTTGCCTAAACCTAAGAACCTATCCTAACCTAACAGTCAAATAAACAGGGAAACATTTTTTTTAAATAGTTTTTGGCGTCAAGTTGTCCAGTGTCAGGTTTTCCAGCATCCAGTGGGTGTCAAGTTATCCGATGTCAAATAGTCCAGCGTCAAGTTGTTCTGTTCCGGTTCTCTCATATGTTGTTGAGTACAGGCAAGTCTGGTTAAGGTTTTCTGCAGCTTTTCCTTAGCTGTGACACAAATGTAGAACTTGCGCTGTACCATCTTTATGTCGGTTGCAGCCGCACATTTGTTCTGTGTAATGATAATAATCACCCCCTTCCTCCTGCACAAGTTTTACAGCTTCTGGGGCCTGCTTCGCCAGGTACTGGGTTGTAGCAATTATTATTATTATTGATCCATCTCAAGTAAAAGTATGCATTTCTTGTTAAATAAACGCAATGGTAGTTATAAAAACCACTTCTCCTCTTTGCCTTGTAAGTAACTAATAATGATAGAAATATCACTCATGCAAGCTGTTTTTTCTATCACGCCTGCTCCACTCCACTCCCTTTTGAAGCACGATAGACGTGTGTAACCAAACCTCAAATCACAAACGAACTTTGTCACAAACGTAACCCTACTCAACGACTAGGGTTATTTGGGTTGCTTACTTAAACTAATTTTTAAACATAGTACATGTAATATACAAATGCTTTTTTTAACAACCCGGTTAGACAAAATGAATTAACAAAGTTAATTTAGACAAAAGAAAGAATTTAGTCAAGTGCCAAATATGTAGATTTTTAAAGTATGAGTTGTTTGGTTAATCGATATTTTAGAACTCAACATAACCTCAATGACACTATGTAATCTGAGTTTCCAGATTTTTTATGTTTGTACATTATTCTGTTCAATTCTGCTACGATTTTTGAATTGAATAAATGTAAATATACCTTATATTAATTTTTAATATTATTTCTTTATGTATCAAAGAAATAAATTATAAAGAATTCATGGAATTCAATTCGCACTCATGTCCTGAAAGGTTAATAATGTTCGTGAAACTTTGTAATGAGATATCAAATAAATCACACAAAGTTTTAAACAATCATTATCTTATATTTAATAAACAAAAAACAGTTATTCATGCTGTAACAATACAATGGAACAATATAAAATAAGTCATTTTATTTTGTTAATTTTCTGTTAAGGATAGGTAAACAATGGTAAAAAAATTAGGTCAATTTTCATGGATTCAATTGTGCAATGAATGTCACTAGGTAGACAACTAACCATCGATATTGGGTGTAGCTAAAATTACTGAATTTTGTTTTCAACTTACAATCTTTTTCTCCAGCCAGATTAAACCATAACACTTTTAATGACATTTTTAAAAGATGAAGTTGACGTTTTTGTAACAAGGAAAAGAAAAGGCCGTTGCTAAGGCAACTAGTATTTTTAATCCTAGACTTACAAATATTTTACATCTGTTAATATTTTAGCATTGTATTTAATCCTAGGAGAAAAAATAAAATGTGCTATACGAATTAAAAGTGACTTTGTTTAATTACAAATTTTTGCAGTTGCTTGTCTACGCTACACTTCGCCTCACAAATGCAAATACAATTGCCCGTCAAACAAAGTGCCACTTTTAATTCTAATAACACAATATAGTACTATAAAAAGACTTTTTTAAACAATTGACGATTTAAATACTTTATGAATGTAAATTTTGAATCCAATTTAGAAAAACTTGGTTTATGGAAATCAGCTCTCCACTTGTGAATATATTTGCGATTCTCAATAACAAGAAAATCAGAAACAGTAAACAGAATTACTCTATATGTCATGTTTTGAAGATCGGTCTTCTAAATGTTTGCTGCGTTTTATTTATCTGACTAGTATAGCTCCGTTGAAGAATCAATGTTTCCTTTCTGACCGCATCAGCTATGAATGAAGAAAAGAGATGCATCATCGTTTTTATATAAATATACAGATTATTCAGGGAATCTTTCAAGAATTGAGTAATGAGCAACTGTGAAAAAATAATCAAGAAATATCTTAATATCTGCAGTTATACTACTGAGTACTGACTGCAATACCATAAAACAATAAAATAGTGTTTAGTTAGCATCATTTGTGTACATGCATTGCACCTCTACTTTGGTTAATGTAGTAGATGAGCGGTTATAGTTATTTGTTCAGTACAGTGTCTGTCAAGTTGCTGTCTCTCACAATCTACAATTTCTCAAAATGTCTTTTTAAAAACATGAATGCATCTTCTTATTGTGTTAATCTTAAAAATATTGCAAAACAACAAATCTAAAGTGAAAAACTAAAATAATTGATTTATTTAAGAGAATATATTTAGATAAATGAATGAATTTAGATAAATGATGAGTTTGGAAATGTTTAGAAGAAGCAGGAGACTTTCAACATTTTTTGGAAGCAGTACTTCGGTCTTTAGTTTTGCAACTATACTATAACAGTAAATTAACCTTTTCCGTGCGGCGGTCACGGACCGCTGTCGAGTCTCCAGTGCGGCGGATTTTTCAGCGCGCCGCAGCTCTTTGCAGCTTCTCACAAAAAAATTCATAAAGAGATATCGGAGCTTTATATGTTTTTAGAAATATGTGATTATATGTAAAAGACAATAGGCTTTCATGTAGTATTAAAAAAAAAATAGAAAAATTAGTAATTAGTTATTTTTCTGATGAAAAGATAAGAAATGCTTTATTATAACCGCCATCGTAAGACCTACGTTCCTTGCAGTGAGAAGTGCACTAAACAATTTTTTATTGGCGCGGACAAATGTTTACTCTCCTGGGTTGGCCGTCAAGTCAAACCGAAATCGTATAGATACGTCTTTAGCAGTACGGGCACGCACTTGCAAAACGTATCTATACGTTAAAAGCAGCGAAAGGGTTAATCATTAATGCTTAATTAATAATAAAGACAAAAGGCCAGAAAATATAACCTAAAAGATTTGTACTTAATTTTCAATCAATTAATTTTCAACCTAAAGATTATTTGTCAAAGAATCACGGCCAATAAACAATTTTTGTTTTATAAAGGTTCTCGAAATATCACCAGCACAAAATTATAAAACCTTTGGTAATATAAATTGTTGATGACAATGTTTTAGTTACCTCTACATACTCCCTAAAGAGCTTAAATGGCGGGCTCTATAAGGGTTACCGTTACCATTATTTGATAACCTTATATGACTCTAAGTTTTATAATAATGGTGATAGAGATGTTACCTTTATATAACTTCTTAAAGACCTTATGCGCCTTTAATCAAGTAACGAGAATGTTTTCGCAACCTTTATAAACCTTTTTTTATAATCATAACCACAACGCTTAGGCATCAGTATCGCTTTATTGGTTATCCTGCTTGCTCTTGCACTTCTCACTATCCTCTATATTTCTCTTTGCAAGTTGATGGGAAACTAAGTTAATTATAGAATATACCATCTCCACAGGGCGAGTCTCTTCTTTCGCATAGAAGATATATTCCTAATATAAAATTTTTATTGGGGCTCTCATGCAGACATTTGAAATTACCTAAATTGTACTACAATACTTTTAATGTGTTTATAAATGCTCCTAAACCTCTATATAAATTAAAGGAACAATACAAGGCTAAGTTGTTATTTAACTTTTTACAGTGTTCACAGTTACCAAAAGTGATGTTATATAACTTATGGCAATACTCCTCACTGTGAGTGATGGTAATCTCCTGACGTACAAGCTGCCACTGCAAAGCTGCTTATATAACTTGCAAGTTTCCACCAGTCGTGGCATTTTCAAGATTCATAACCTCGTAAAAGTATTTCGCACTCTATATATTGTTTGTGGTGTGTTTGTTGTGCTAGATTATTGGTGAAAATATCTTTTAAAATAGTATTTTATTTACATTTCCGTGCGTTACCAAAGGTTTTTTAAGAGAAACTGTGGTTACAAGTTTGAAAACTAACCTAAAAATAATGTGAAGTTTGGTTTTATAACAAGCTGGGCCACCGGAGGGGCCCCTTACGCGTGTCTAACTTCCACTACTGCATCATATTGAGTCATTTGGGTTGTCCTTAATCCTCATTATTCCCCTACGCGGCTCCCACCTCTAGTTAAATTCCTTGTAGTAGCACGTTTAAATAAATATTCAGATAAATGATAAATATAAATTGAAAAATTAATGTTTGGTTTGGGATTATGAAAATACATATTTTAAAAAATTATAACAATATAACTGAAGGAGTAACTAATAAATCCTACATTTACAGCAATATTATTTTATTCTTTATTGGACGATTTTACTAGCCATTAACATAATTTCATAAGTAGCAAAGTAGGTAATAATTAGATGTTTGGGTTGATTGATTTACGACCCTGTTCAATTGTGATAAGAACAAAATCCATAAAGATTTTTACCTAATAAAGATTTAAACTACATCTTGTATTAAAAACACATATGTGTATCTATTTAAAAGAAATTTATAAAAATAGCAAGATATAAAATAAAATTATAAATTCATCATTCTTTTAAGATTAGACTAATTTAGACCGGCAGTAATTGGCTCTCGAGCTCGCGGGCTTGAGCTTTGCCCACTCTGTTTTATAACATTGTTTTTCAACACTGTTAGCTTTTATAACTGTAACTACTATTACTGTGGGCCAGCAGCGTGCCGTGCATACGAGACAGTGGAAGCAGTTCCGATATGACGTATGCCCTATCACGCTCGTACACATTGCGTACAAGCATAATAGCGCATACGTCGTATCGGGACTGCTTCCACTGTTTCGTATGCACTGCACGCTGCTGCTGTGGGCTAAGTTTTATATTTATCACCACCTACATCTACATAGGAACTCAACACTATTGGTTTTATAAATTGGTAGCTACAACTATTATAAAAACTCATTATATAACCTTTGGTAACCATTACCATAAGTAATATAAGTTAGTGATAGAAACGTTTCTGTTACCACACTATAAAACTCAAAGCTCTTGAGCCTTTTAGTAATTTTATATACCCACTATATAACTTCCCAACTAATTAGTAATCTTATAAACCTCCAATATGAACTCGCAACCTTAATAAAAACCCTTATAAAAACTGACTGTTACTTAAGGTTATGAAAATTGTTTATTAGGGCCTTCATGGATATTAAATTATTGTGGTCATAAATGTTACTGGGATATTTTATAGTAACTAAAAAAAAACTAAGTACATCAAACAATAGCACTTCAGATTGTTTATTCAACAATTATATCTGGAGTTCTAAAAATTTTATCGATTAAATTATGCACGTTGTATCAGGCGATGGCTAGTAATCTGCACAAATGCAATGTGCAAAATTTGATAAAATTTCTTTAGTTTGAGGGATATCTGAATAGATTATATCCTGAATTAAAAATCAATGGAGTTCTATTTAAAAAGATAACAACAATAATAATAACAATTTCATATCATACAATTAAGATTTTTGTAACATTAGGACAATTTCTAAAGATCTTACAATATTGATAAACAATGATCGGTGAAGGCTTCTATATTTAAGTAGCAGTAGTGCTAAAGTCCAACAAACAAATGAAAAATCTGGGTCACAGAAATCACGAGGGTGAAAATGCAAAATGCATCGCAAATCACGCAGCGATCACATGCTCGACTCGAGTGATTTAACTGACAAGAGACACAGTAGGTGGGCTGGAATGATTCAGTAGTTTCAGAAACTGATTTTATTTAAGAAGAGCTAATGTGATGCTTAATGTATATTCCATTATAATCAAATATATGTACAAAGTAAAATTTTTGCAATTACTTTTCTTTAAATGTCTTCATTATCCTATTACACTTAAAAACGTAATGAGATTTAGTTGTTATTAGAACGAAATGTTAAAAAGTACAATCCTAATGTACACTGCTGATTTTCTTTAATAGCTGAGGGTAACACAAGATGTTGCTTACTCTCTTATATTATCCTAATATGTTTCACAGTTATTGATCACGCGTTAACCTAGATTCTTCATTTGTTTGTTGAACTCTAGTGGTGAAAATTTCTCTGTTTTCTTATCAATTTTATTAAATGACGCTTGACCAAAACCTATTGAGATGCTACTAGACTCCATTTGAAGACAAATCCATAACTAATATTAAATTTTTACAAAACACCATAAAAATGAAATGAAAAATAAACAGTAAACTGCTGGTACACAATGAAATTAACGAACATTGTTTTTCTCCATAGCAACCACATAATATCGTATGATCAAAAAGTCTTTAGATCGCAATAGCCATGGAATGTAAAAACCATCTATAGAATTATTTACTTCTACTACCCGTAGTTTTTGTGAACTATACAGAGTAGCACTCATGTATCTTAAGTAGCGCTAATGAAGACACAGCCACCTGTGTCAAGAAAATACGACGCGCCGACACTGCTAAACAGAACCCCAAATAATACACAGAAAATGTTAGGTTAGCGTACGCTATTATTATTTCTTGTGCTTGCAGTTATTTTAAGTATTACTTAATAACAATTATAAAAAGAACACTTTACTATAGGTAAGTATAAACAATACTTTAATAACGAATAAAAACAATCAGGTTCATAAAGAGAAAAAAAATAACTTGTAACAATAACATTTCGGTAGGTAAACATTTACAATAAAAAAATTATAAAAGATATTGAAAATGTCTTCCTTGTGCTTGATACACACGTTGGCCCACGTTATTAAAAACTTTTCTTAAAAGATCAGGTGTTATCGAACGGCAGGATTCAACAATTTGTTCTTGTAATTCCTATAAAGTGTGAACTGGAGTTTTAAAGACCGTATTCTTAAGCAGTGGAAACAAGAAATAGTCTAAAGGACTCAAATCACAAGACCTAGAAGGGTAACGACCTTCTGATATTAACGTCTCGTTATAAGATTCCCTTAAATATGCTAGAGTTTCTCGAGCAACATGGGGACTGGCATTATCTTGATGAAAGTACCCCTTATTAAGTTCATCACCGTGAAATTGATTGATGAAAGGCTCAAGTAATTGATTTCGATATCTTTCAGCAGTTGGTTGCTTGAAAAAATATTGGCCCTATTATTTGTCTGCGGGACATTAAAAAAAAATCCACCAATCTTAGGACTATGTAAAGGAGCCTCACGATGGAAATTAGAGTTATTCTCGCTCCACATACGCATGACTTGTGTATTAATGTATCCAGAAAGGTAAAATTAAGATTCATCTGTAAAAAATGTTAAGTCAAGGATATCATTATTCATATGGTCATCAAACCAAGTACAGTACAATACTCTCTTCTGATAATCTGGTTGCAGTAACTCTGGATACATCTGCATTTTATAAGGAAACACGTTCAAGTCATGTTTAACAATGGTTTGACATGTTCCATAACTTAAATTGGTTTCTTGCGACAGTCTGCGCAAAGACAAGGTAGGTTCTTCTTGCATGCGTTGCCTAACCTGATCAATAATATCCTCATTTCTAGCCCTGCTTCTTCCAGATCGAATTCTATCACTTACATTACCAGTTTCTTCAAATGTGTCCACAGTTCGTTGAACTTGCCAAAAAAATCTCGTTGGATTATGGCGAAGTTGGGAAATCTCTCACGAAACTCATTTAAACATAAACGAGGCGAATAAACCCAATTACCATTTTCACCACGATTTCCATTACTGTAGCATGATTTAATAATAAAGATTTTATGTTCCTTTTAAAACATTTTGAACTATTATCTATGGACATGACAGTTGTAAAGTAAATGTCAAAAATAATTAGGCAATCCAAACCACGTGGTAGAAATGTCAACAAAACTGACGGTTGGCACACATGGCGATAGGCTCCATAACCAAAGCATTGATTTTGTTGGCGTTGCAGTGTATTTATGTGTTTTTAAGCATAGTGGTGTGTTTTTTTATTAAATTAACTGAATGTTTATATAATGGACAGTGAATATCTTCGAAAATTATCAGCGGAGAATCGAGATGTTGGCGAAAGGAAGGTTTAACAATTTATATTCTTGTTTACCTGTGTAACCATCGTTTTGTTTTTAGGTATCGACTGAAATTAAAATTAATAAGCGGCTTGGACCCGTTTCTAATTAATTCTCAGGACCTTAACTACACCATTAATGGAGTGCCACCTATCACAAACATGGATATAATTTCTTATTTGGTTTTTACCCATAGTTTTTATTCCAAAGAACAAATGAAGGCATTCAAAAGTTTGCAGGCATATAAATATTTTGAGTCTGGCTTTGTTTTACAAGCAGGAACTAAAATAGTAAATGTTTTTGAGTCTGGCTTTGTTTTACAAGCAGGAACTAAAATAGTAAATGTATTAGAAACTAAAACCACTAAAATTTCCTTTCTCAAAACGCTGAAGAAGGTTACTTTTCCATAAAGTTTTAGAAACTTTCCAGTTATAAAACGTTTGCTTGCAGACTCTCTGATATTTTAGCTTTGATTCGGTTAAATCATCACGCCTTATAGCAGCTATCCATAAGGCCCTGCGTGTTTTCGACAACTCATTTTTATGTAGCTTATTTGGTAAACTCAGTTTGGTAGGAATTCTATAAAATCACACATTGTCACGATCGCGTCGACTTTCGCAGTTAACAACAATACAAGTCACAGGCATAATAATAATAAAGATCTTTAAAACCACTGGAGAAAAAACAAACAACAAAATTAACTAGAAAATACAAATATAAATGCTCTTTCCACGCAAGTTCAAATGGTTGTTTACATACATGTGTGCCAACCACTGTCATTCGGAATTGGATTTGACAGGTCGTTGGATTGCCTAATAGTAATAAATAATTTCATAGATAGCTTGTTAATTTTATTACAACCCTGATCCAAAGACTTTTTGATCATATTATATTATTAGTGTTCCTGTATATAATTATTTTCTAGGAATGTGATACATTCAAATCATTTTTTACTAGGCATATGTGATAAAAAAATAACAGAAGAAATTATTTGTCAAATTATTTAAACTAAAAATTCAAATCTCCTGCAATCTCATCCATCATAAGCAAGCAAACAAAACTGATTAGTGTTATAATCTTTTTGTTTGATAAATGACAAATGTCCAATTTGGATCAAAAATTTACATCAATTGCCCAACTCTTAGCTAAATATACAGTATCTAACAAAAGTCAGGAATATTGAGTGTCAAACAAAGACAAATAAGTTTTGCGAAAAAAGTCAAGACCAGTTGATTTTAATTTTTTGAGATCTTTTTACACAATTTTGTTGAATTTTATCTTCAATTGATTTTGAGCTATGACGTCATGGTCAATTTCTTTAGAATTTGATAGTTTACTTGTTTGAGTACGCTGATACCCCATAAGTGGGGTGGGTCTGTTACCCATAGTCTGGAAATTATGAAGTGATTTCTCCCTTTTCCCCCAAGAAACCGTTTTTCTTCTAAGAATAAAGTAGGGATCACAATTTTCGAAAAACATCATTTTAATTAAAGGTAACGTAATAACAAAAGTTTAATTGACTACAATAGTTACAATAAATGTTACGTGTTATGTGCACATAATTAACAGAAAATCATGGTATATTTTTTCCATTTCCGACAAGGTGTAGGTGCTAACTATACCGGGTGTCCCATTATATTTTTTCCTATTTTAACTGTTTATAACGTCTAAACAACTCAAGATATAAGTGCGCGGTTTTCACTGAAATACTTCGGATTAGCACAAGTTTTTGGATGCATTCAATTTTTTCTTTCGATTACGTCACAACAAGAATGGGGGTTTCTTGACCATTTTTTGTTGGCTTTTTTTAATTGAACACCCAGTATATTTCTTGAAATCCTGAATGAACCGTCCTTTGGGTGTCCAGTGGCTTAAAGTTTTTTAAAATCGGCTTAGAAATGACAGAGTAATAGATTTTTAAAGAGAAGCCTATAAAGTTAGAAACCAATAGTAGAACAATAATTTATTTTAAACAAAGTAGACTTTGGAAATATCATGTAAATGTCAAATTTATTAGTTTGCACATTTTCTGACATTGTTATTTAATGTTTGTAATTGAAAATGTTGTTTTCAGACATAGAAAAGGCAAATGTGATGATTTATTTTACCAAAACAAGATCAGTGAGTTTAACTAAAAGACGTTTTTTAAGAAATTTTAATAAACACCCGCCAACTTCACCATCAATTAGAGCCTGGTTCTATAATTTTTAAAACTATGAATCATCATCTCGCAAGAAAAGAAACGCAGATAATAATGATGTTTTAAATGACACTGTAGCTGTATATGAGTTTGTTGCGAGATCTCCAAAATCATCCATTAGAAAAATTGCTTCTAACAACATGAGCAAGTCAAAAGTCCATAGAATTATGCAAATGCTGAAATTAAAATCATATAAAATTCAAACCCATCAAAAATTAAATGAGAGAGACTACAAAAAATGGGTTTTTATATGTGAGACATTACGGATATTATAAGAAATGTACCAGATTGCAATTTAATAATGTCTGATGAAGTCAGTTTTCATCTGAATGGAGCTGTTAACACACATAATTGCAGAATTTGAGCAAAAGAAAATCTGCACGAGTTCCACAAACATAAAAGGGATTTACCGAAAATAAATGTTTGGTATGCTGTCAGCAAAAACAAAATATACGGACGATTTTTCTTCGCCGAAAACACAATATTTGGCAATAACTATACAGACATGTTAGAATTATTTTTTTATCCACAGTTAGACCAAGACATGCAATTAAATGGTAACAGAAATGAAACGTATTATCAACAAGATGGGGCACCCCCTCATTATTCCTTAGTAGCTAAAAACTGTATTTCCAATAAATTTTCCGACAACTGGATTGGCAGGGGTGACCCAGTACAGTGGGCTTCCAATTCATCTGATTTAACAGTTCCCGATTTTTTTGTATGGGGATACATAAAATCACTAGCTTATAATCCTGCACCACACAATGTGAATGAGTTGAGGAATAACATTAGCCAGGCATTTGACAACATTACTGAAGAAATGCTTGACAAGGCCTTTACTAATTTATATTTACGTTGGAACAAATGCGTACATGAAGAAGGAAGACATATTGAATATTTAATTAATTAACTACATAAAGCTTTTTTTTTTCAAAGACTACTTGTTTAAAATAAATTATTGTTCTTATATTTGCAAGCTTCTCTTTAAAAATCAATTACTCTGTCATTTCTAAGCCGATTTTAAAAAACTTTAAGTCACTGAACAGCCAAAGGACGGTTCTTTCAGGATTCCAAAAAATATATTGGGTGTTCCATTAAAAAAAGCCAACAAAAAAATTGTCAAAAAACCGCCATTTTTGTTGCGACATAATAGAAACTGACAGAAAAAATTGAATGTATCCAAAGAAAACTTGTGCTAATTTGAAACATTTTAGTGAAATCCGCATATTTCTATCTTCAGCCGTCTAGAAGTTATAAGCAGTTAAAATAGGAAAAAATATAATGGGACA
The DNA here is from genome assembly GCA_929113105.1 of Agrypnus murinus. NCBI lineage: Eukaryota > Metazoa > Arthropoda > Insecta > Coleoptera > Elateridae > Agrypnus > Agrypnus murinus. The sequence continues at coordinate 110,905,696 of OV816031.1, forward strand.
CCCGGTATTTACCTTACCTATATACAAATTTTTAAATTATTTATAAATACTTCAGAATATAAATAATTCTAATTACATATTTTTAAAGATTCCTATGTAAATAATAGTGGGAATTACCATACATTCACTAATAAAACAAGTTTTTATTTGTATTCAAATGTTATTTTCCAGTTAAAAATAATTTTCATTTCAAAAGTACAATTCATTCTATTTTCATGAAAGACTTATAAAGATAAGAATTATCATCATTTAATAATTATCGCGATTATTATTATCAAGATCAGATTTTCAAAAGCATTTACTAAAGCCTATTTTTAAAACTTACCCTTGAATGTGGTATCCCTGTGGTGGTGTTAAAGGCTGGTAACAACCTGTAACCAAGATCTTTGGCCATATCCAATAATTCCCCTCGATACCATTGCAAAACCTCGGCACGTTGTTGTAAATATCCAGCCAAGATATGCGCTGATAATAAACCTCTAAAAGACAAATTTTATATTTGCACTTAAATCTTTGTACTTGCAACTTACCCAAGCACTCGAATATTTGTTTCAAATACAGATACCACGACATCATTATCGAACGATACATCTCGGATTACAAGTTTTACTGCATGGTCAAATTCTTCTAAATCGCCAAGTATTACTAAGCTATCTAAAGTGTCGATTAGTGTTAAAGAGAAGCTAAAAAAAAATATGAATTCAGTATTTTGTATCAAGGAGAGTACAAGAACATAAACAGTGTTTTATGTTTTAAACATTGAATTTGTACTATACTTGGCAAAAATTAAAGGTTAATATGTACTGTACTAACAAAACAATAAAACACCAATAAAAATATTTATAAATAAATCTTTACCAGTTGCAGTTATTAGAAGGTTTTTTATGTGATAATTTTACAATTTATAAAACAAGTTTAAGTATACAGCTCGGGCAAGTCTTAAATATTTTTTAAATAATATTTGTTTTAGGGAGATTTCATAATTTCTGTTTAAAAAGATTCTTCAATGTCGTCAATTGTTTTTAAGTTGACATTTCTAAATTTAAGGTTAATGTTAAAATGTAGCATAAAAACATTAAAGCTCATTCATCTTACCTATCCTTTTAGAAAACATTCGTAATTTCATGTTCGTTAGTTTTGCAGTTTACTCAAAATTTAATTTTGCATTCAACTATAAATTATTATAATTACGATAGAAACAAATCATACAATCAGTCATATTATAACATTTCAGCTTGATTTACAAAAAGAGAATTGCTATGTGCTCTAGATTTACTTGTGGATAATAAAATGAGATAAGGCTACTTACTTTCCTAAAGAATCATCAATATCTCCCCTATTTGGAGTAAGCCCTCTATATCGACCAGTACAACTTAAAGGCATCAACTCATCAGCTGGATACGCATTTTCCATGTAAGCCCTATACGCATGATAAAACATATCCCTAGCTTCATCTCTAAAAATAAAAACAATTGATCCATAGAAGGCGTCTTATCAATAAGCTAAGTTTCACCTGAGTGCCAGTCGTTCTTGCATTGACATAGGTATTATATCCTCACAGAAACATTGTTTACTACTTAATAGATTTATCACCAATATACTCACTAAGTAACGAACCACTACAAACGTCGACAAACAAAACATTGTAAATATAAATAAAATGTTATAAGAATTCGTCAAGAAGTTCCAGGTGTAACTAATAATTTTAACATATTGTAACTGTGCACGTTTGGTTGTGAAATAATAATTGAAGTTACTACTAGGAAAGGTGGTACTGATAAGAAGGTCTTATCAGATGACACGATTGTTTTGAATATTTGACGCATTAAACACTGCTTTTATACATCCCCAACACCATTGTCGTCACGATGTTTCAAACTTTATAAATAATCTATAACAAACACGGAACCTACGATTTTGACATGTCTACTACAAAATTTATTTAACCAAAAACTGCCTGTCAAAGTATTTTTCCTATTATGAAGGTTTTTGTGGTTGGCAAAATTTTTTTATTCTCAATTGACCTAAAAATGGTCAGCGGCCTTGTGTACGATACAGTTTTTGATTGGTTCGAGCTTAGAAACAAACCTTGAAATAGCAATTCGTACAATTTAGAACATATGACAGCTCATATGATAAGATTTTCACCGAATTCGATGGACTAGAGTCCCAAATATACAAAATGTAACATTAGTTCTTAACGAAAACTGATTTAAAAAAGTCTAATAACATTTTCTCTCTGTTAATGATTTTTTAAGAGCTAAAAGCAGTTAAAAGTACCACACACTTTCTGTATTAGTAATGTGTCCAGATCAAAAATAAGAAGAATCAATTTAAGTCACAGATAAAATGTTTTCTTATTTACCATACATAATTTCTATATACTGCAGTTTCAAGTCATTTAAGTTATCGCAGCAAAGTTTGGAGCGGTTATGTAGAGTGTTTATTTAGTACTCTGTTCTTCGATTATAGGTTTATCATTACCCAGGTAAAAAACTCAATAGAGAAGACGGGCACATTTTTTTAATTTTTGTATTCGATTATTTTGGTTAGAAAAACATTTCCGGATAATTGAAACTTGTAAATACGCTTAATTTACTAGAAAAATTAAATTTAAAAATTCCCCTCAATTTAAACGAAATTTGACCTTGAGCAACTTCTCCCAAAGCTATTTGAAATAAAAAAAAGTAAGTAGGTACTACCACAAATGAGAAAAAGCAACATTATAACGATCTACTCACCGTTAGATGGCACTAATGAAAGTCAATGTGTTAGATTTTCAATTTACAGCAATAGAAAGATTTTACACCACTTTTATGACACTTAATTGCACAACAGCATAACGTACATTATTATTTTAATTATTCGTTAATAGACGATATTTAAATTTTAAAATAGAGCAACTTTCAAACTGACGTAGGGCGACAGATAATACAGGACTCTAACATGGTGTTACATTAGCACCAACAGTAGGTCGTATTTGGAACTGTGCGAGGTAACAAGATATCTTCCATTAGAGGACTCTATAGTAAAAATCAAAAGAATAAAGTAGATGGCACGTTGATCCAAGTTATATTAGAGACCCTTGATAAATAATTAAGATAAGAGATGAGACATGTTGGACGCCCGTTTTGATTGGTTGGAACCAGAATCCATGGACTTTCTGATTTAACTCGAAAACAAACAAAATTTTTTGTTTAAACTTCAATTTTGACAGTTGTCGCTAATTAGTCAATTTAACCTATGATTTTTAGTGCAGACCAAATTGATGGAATGCAACGTGACAGTAATCGCTTTGTACCCTGGTCAAATAAAACAGTTTCTGCTGCGTTACAACTTAGATTTACTTGTGGAGCAAGTGGTTATAACACTTTATTCCAGCTACATTTACCCTTTCCTTCAATTAGCACGTTGGACAGAAGAATGCAAAATCTAAAATTCTAAAGTGGCATTCTGTATGAAATATTCGACTTTCTGAAGATTAAAGTAGATTCAATGAATGAATCTTCTGATTCCTCTGATTTAGAAGAACTTATCACACAGAAGAAAAGTAAGTTCGTCATTTCTGACGATTCTGATATGGAAGTTTTTTGATAAAGACTAATGAAAAAAGTGGCCCCTTACAAGATATACTAGAAAGCTTAGCCATAGGAAATTACATCCTTGTAAAATTTGCAACGAAGAAAACCTGTAAATACCTTGTGGGGGTAGTTCAAAAGGTGATTACTGAGGATATGGTGCCAGCCTACTATGTCAAGTTCATGAGGAAGAAATGACATGAAAGATTTGTCTTCTCTTAACAGCCGATTTTTTGCTTGTGAAACGGGAGGAAATCGTCACCAAGCTTCCTCAACCGTCTTGAGATTAAAGGAACTGCTAGGCAGTCAGGATTTCTGAAATTTGCTGTTAATTTCCATAATCTTAACATTCAACAGTAGGGTATAACTTCTTGTATTTATTGAAAAAATAAGTAGTCATTAAAATAATTATTTGACATTATTGTTGTGTTTTAATTAATTATGTACGAATGTGCCCGTGTGTTTTCCGGAGGTGCCCCGCTATGGGGCAAGTTCAGAAAAATGCAACTTCTGAAAAAGTATGCTTTCTAAAAAACGTATGAAACTTTATCTTAATTTCTACATGCCATCTCGTACACAAATGAACGTGTTATAAATTGTATATTAGAAAGTTGACAGATCCTATTAAATGCGTATATAATTCATGTGCGAAGATAACTCTCCTTTATTTAGGTTAAATATTTCATATATTGATTTATGTTAAATGATTATTAATGCTAATGTAGTGGAATAAAGTTTTGGTTATTTTTTTTCTTTCAACATTTGAATAATTATTAAATTTTGAATTGAATAATAACAAAATTGTAACATGATACCAAGCTAGCACGCTGTCAAAATAATAATAGTTTGACAAGTCAGGTGGGCCTTGGTTTCTGGTTCATCATGTCTCATCTCTTATCTTAATTATTATCAAGGATCTCTAAGTTATATTAGAGATCCTAGATAAATAATTAAGATAATTATTTTAATTATTTATCAAGGATCTCTAAGTTATATTTACACACTTCAAATTAAAACTGCGGGAGATTTGAAATTTAATATTGTTTAGTTTTCAAAATATTTACTGAATATATAAAATTTAGTTCTGTGCTTTTGTACAAGATGCCAGTGTGTCTTATGAACAATTAGAGTTCCTGTATGATTGAACAATTATAACCCCTCTATTTCATATAGTAGCGACATCGTGGAACAAACCTGAAACAAACTTTAATAAACAAAAAATTACTACATGCGGAATTTTAATAAAATTTCATTCAAATTTTATTTTATTCAAAAATTAGAATTACAGAAGTATGTGTCATATTAATATGGTCATTTTTACAGAATATGAATGCCCATTATCAAATTAATGTTAAACTGTGAATATTTTTGTACATGATTATTATTAAACCTAAGATTTGTGACAGAATGTCAAATCTCGTAACATTCAATGTCGCCAACGTGATTTTGTTCCAGCGGCGAGATCAATCGTTGTCGCTACTATTTGAAAATAAAGGGGCTATATGAACAATTTATAAATGAAACTAATTCCGATCCTAAATTTATAGTATTTTTTCCACAATATCCTCTACTATTTCGTCTAGAGATCCTACCTTTGTTCTTCTTCATTAATTATATGGTATTTCCATTGTTCTGCAGTAATAGCAGAAATCCCTTGATTAGGAAGCTTTTTCACGTCAGCAAGTGAATATGTTGTAAGTTTTATTACCAGCTATGTAGTACTACATGAAGTTTCACTTCTGCCCATATCAACTTGGATTTAAATTACATACATAAGGGAGCAGTCCTGATATGGTTCGTCAGCTACTTTTCACCATTTCATCAATTTTGACCTACTATGAATTACTTTTTCTCTTAGATTTTTGAAGGATTGTCGTTCAGTCATAGTTAAAATTGGGTACTAAAATATTATTACCTACATTTATTTAAACTTTTAAACAATTAAGAATGTTAAAAAATCATCATACCTGCACAGTAATAAGAATAGAGTCGGTAAGTCCTAAAAGAACTATTGTTTTAATAAAAGGAATGAAAATTATAAAAAGACTTGAGAAAAACTCGAACTAAACCGTAACCTCAAAATTGTCAGTATTATCAAATACTTTGATATTATTAATACCGGAAACTTATTTTCAAAAGTGGGAGACAAAATTTAATAGCGTCTCTTGCGGTGTGGTGTGCATATAAACGTGACATTTCAAAAATATTTGAAGTGTAATATAAAAATAATTATTATGATAAAAGATTGAGTAGTTTAGATAGATTGTAATGGTTTATATATACTAATAGAATAGTAATAAACAACTATTTAACAGAAATAGTGTTAATTTTTAATTAGATGTAGGTTACTATAAAAAAATAATCGAAAAATCAGCGTTTAGTTGCACACCCATCTGCGAAGATAGCGCCACAAAAATGTCGCCTACACGGCCTGCTAGATTTATATAAGCTTCGCTTATATACGGCCGTCTCATTTAAAGTTTTTTCATTGTTGAAAATTATTACAGATTCGTACGTTAAATGGCGCCCACTGGTGGTAATTTTACAACAAAGACATTTAAAGTCAGAGCTCAGTCGTTAATTTTTAGGTTATACTTTATGTCAATTGTGTCAAACTGCCTCCGATTGAAGAGATCACACTTAAAGGAAGTACTTCACTTTCAGAATACATGTATTTACTCAGACATTAACAGTAGGTAATAACAAGAAATTTCTTAACAACGATCAGATGTTAAGTTATGCATTAAGAACAACACTTATTGCTACATTAAAACTAAAAAACATAGGTACTTCAACAACCACTTCACAGGTACACGTATTTTTTATACTATTGACTTGATTTTACAACGATTGTCATGTTATTATTATCAATAGGTAGTTAGTTCAGAAAAGTTCCCGACTCCATCTTCTTTCTGGAACACTTTCTCAGCTTTACTACAAAACCTGTTAAGACATGATAACAAAATCGTTTTTTACTTATCGTTACCCATTCTATATTCCTACTTATTACCTACACTTCAAAATTTTAAAATTCTTTCTCCGTCATCGCTTTTGGTTTATGATATGCGATATCAAAAATTCTATATAAAGCTAATGTCTTAGGAGACAAATCTTGTCAGTCTCTTTTAACTGAAACGAGTGGCCTTAGATTCAAGTAGATTTCATCAGCTCTTATGTCTAAAAATATTTATTTTCAGTAATGTCTTTCACCGTGAGATTTCTTTATTCCATGGTTATACTTCTAGTCGTAGCTTCAATTCATAGGTTGTGCATTAACATTAGGTGTCTACATCATCTGCTGTGGTAATTCAAGTGCTACAAATCCCAAAAGAGTATTCGTAATTTGTGAAATATTACACTGTACTTATATTATGGCTATTATGTAGTTATTAAGGTGTTTCTAGTCTAAAAAATCAGTCAATTAGTAATGTTATATAAAATCTAGTAAAACTTACTAAAAAAAGTAAAATTTTCTTATATGTAGGATATTTTGCTTTCCAAATTCCTACTGCAACATATTTTTGTCTTATTTATGTACATTATATTTAAATAGTGTGTACGAATGTCAATAAATTAATATTGCACAATAGCAAATGACAATTATTGGTATGAACTATAACCTTAAAATTAACGACTGCAGTCTGAATACAAACCAACTTCGTTGCAAAATTATCGGCAGTGGGCGCCACTTAACGTACCGATCTGTAATTTTTGGATTCTAATTGCAACAATGAAAAAACTGGAAATGAGACGGCCGTATATAAGCGAAGCTTATATGAATCTAGTAGGCCGTGGTCGCCTATTTTCATATGGTAAAGTATATGGAGTTTCCAGTATTAATAATACCGGGTGATTTTTTAAATTTCTGATCTAGTAAGTCGTGATTTTTACGCCGTATCGAAGGTCACCGAAACGTAGGGCGTAGCGTTGATCACACTGCTATTCGCGAGAAGCGAGAACAACACTGGAGTAGGTTATGTTTATGTCAACATTTTTGAAATCTGACAGTTGTGACAAATCGAACGATTCAAACTACGCCCTACGTTTTCCGCATCTTTTGTTTTAAAATTATGTCATGGCTTTCTAGATCAGAAATTTAAAAAATCACCCAGTATTAAAGTAGTATTTGGTATTACCCAGTTATTATCTTAGACATAGATGCAGCGTTGCCGGATTTTACATATGAATTTCCGATTCTCCCTTTCACTTAAAACGTTGTAGATTAATTAATGAGTATTTTGTCACGTTACTTAGTTATGAATGCACATTAATTATAGTTTCTTTTTACACACAGAATAACTTATATTTATCCAACACCTCTATATAAATACCATGTTTACTATGGTCATTTTAAATAAGGAAAGTGATTGTTTACTCTTATGTTATATTATAACCTACGTTGCCCCTAGCAAGGTGGGTTATTTTTAAAAAACTCACTCCTTTAAAGATAACAACCAATCACCAGCTTGCGTTACTTAATATTATTAAAATCCAGTCATCGTGCTAGAGTATTGCCGTCAAAACTACAGACTAACTATACATTGCAAATTCGATGTTTAAACTTAAATAAAGAGGGTTGGATAAAATTTTGTATGGCACGCGTGAGTTAAGGATATTACCCACTCAGAAAAATTAACCCTCTCGGGCCTGCCGGCCCTCGAGGGTAAATTTTTCGTTCGTGGATAATATCTTACTTAACTCACTTGTACCATAAATAACTATTTCGTAGTTAAGCGAATGTAAGCCGTAACGTTTATTGTACAACCGAAACGGTTTTCGGCTTTTCACATAGTTTGTGCACGAATTTACTTGTTTAAGTTGTGCAAACGTTCCTCATATTTTAGTCATTCAACGCGAAGGTCAAGCTTGCCCTATTGGGCCGAGCCACTAACTATAAATGGCGTTGTACAACATCAAAATATCTTCTATATGCAGTAATTCATGACGCAGTTTTAAGCGGTTTGTTTTTGCTGTGTATTTTGATGGTGATTGTAGTTTTGACAGATTAAATTTAATATTCCTGTTAATATTTATGATAACTTTAGGTAGAATATTTAGATTTTATAATTTTTGAAGTCAGTAACATGGAATTGTCATTCATAAGATTCCTCTCAATATGTTTACTGTACTGGTGATTATACATCTTGTAACAGAGCTACCACATAATTTCTTTTAACAAAATGCTGCTAGAGTGCAGACCAATCTTTGGAATGTCCCAATCTCCCAATACCTTCCTTCGCTTTATTCTTAGCTGAATTCTACTATAGCATTCCATTTTAAATTTATTTAAATTTACAAGGTTTTCGAGAATTAATAACTTAAAATTGGTAATTTATTGTTTCATATATTTATAACGAATATTCTAACTAATTTAATAATAAAGCTTATGAAAATGCAACAATCTTCTCAATCGATGATATATGCATCTTCTCCATTGGGGGAGTATGTTAATGAGCTTAAAGAAGCCACATTTTAAAATTGGTGGCACATATACAGGGTGTCTCAAAAAATGGGTTGCGTATAAAAGGGTATTTTTTTAAACAGAACGACCTACATTATCTCATCTCAAATGAAGCCTCTTTAGGTACTGTCTTTAACTCTAGACTTTTGTTGCCTTAGATGCGACATTTTTTCAAATATTTATTGTCAATATCAACCCTTCATTTAGATTTTAACATCTACGCCGTCTTTGTTAATCTTTTTGTAAAATTTTGCGTGAAGTCTTAACTAGAATCAATAATCTGTCCCAAGCAAGTGTCAGAAATACATTGTTTTATACAGACCGATCAAAATATTTTTTTTCAATATTTTTAAAAATCCATTTTTTGCTATTTTTAAATTAAATATTCTGCAGCAAATACAACACGAAAGGCAAAACTGAAAACATATGTAGAGTGGTACATCGAAGGGCTCATTTAAAAAAGCAGAGTTAATACAAGAATGATGTTGTTGATCGCCAATGTTCTCGGAAGCTTTGACCGAGCTTTGGATGCAACGAACAACTTCTTATTGGCAGAGTCCTCAGACACAAGTAGTCGTAAATGCCTCCCATAACATGGAAGGCATCGCGCACTGGTTTGCGAGGTTTGGCACACAGGCACCAAAAAGTTTAATACCTTCGCGGATAGTCTGAAATTACTCACCAAACTACGCAAATGAGGCCTTTGGTTAATTGACAGGGTCAACAACGGTGTTTATCTCTGTCTGCAAGTTCCAGATTATAAGATTCTAAAGCATACCTTCACCAAAGAAGTGTATTAACTTTATTAAGTTCCCTAAGGCCAGGAAAGCTTCAGGTTACAACAGCTGCATAAGCAATAAAACATTAATTAAAGGCTATCCCAGACAAGGCCATCGGGATTGTATATTCGAGATGCCAACTCGGTGCCTTTACATTATTTTTCTAGGAAGTGGTCGGTCGGCATTACAATAAAACCAAGAAAAGTGATTAAATCCGGTACGCAGTTATGATTGAAAAAAATTAGATAGTTCACGCGATGCCTTATTCGCACTGGTATCGGAAAGCAGTGTTTTAACGAAAACGCTATCGGACAACGAGTTTGACAGATAAGTTGGGGGTTTCTCCTCGGTTCAGTCCTTTTTGGAAGGACAGCATGCAACCGAACGTCTATAAAAATAGACACAGCAATTCCGATTTTGCCGTATCTTGTAACGTTTTCTATACATTAATTTATATTAAGATTTTATCCAGCACCATCTTTGTTCAACTTCTTGGTTCGGTAGAGAGACGGGTATCGACATGCTGTTGTAGAAAGGCGTGCTAAAGACATTGCGATAACGGCAATGAGTATGACAAGCTCGTGTTGTCTCGACTAACATACGGATCCAGAGAAAACAAACATCCTTCTCGTCGTAATTTCTACCAACCGCTGGATGTTCTACCAGTTAGTACAAGGGGGATTTAAGTAATTCTACCTTAGGTTCTACCTAAGCATGAAATAAGTGAGTTACCATGCCTTATGGCGTTTTCGATTTATACGCACCGATGCTGCACGGACTAGAACCCAGCCAGCACACTGAGGTTATAATGACGTTATTTTTAAGTCAATATTGGTCGACGACGTCATATGACTAATAAATAATGTTCATATGACGTCATATAATGGGACGTATGTAGACGTCTTCAAAACGACGTCTTTTGGACGTACAATACAATATCTACAAGTTCCATTAAAAAGATATTATTTTTAACAGGTGCCAAGCAATACTGGTCATATTAAGCAGGTGGTCACAATATAGAGATGTTTTGACTGTAGTATATAATGAATGTTATTTCCAATATTCAACTATTTATTTATAATTCCTGTCTTAGTCCTCGTATAGGACTTTTAATGACGTCTTATATTGACGTATTTGGGCTTTGATATAATGATGTCAGTTTTACGACAATTTGACGTCGTTACTGTAAAAAAAACGGCGACATTATGACGTTAGTGTGCTGGCTGGGTACTGATGCCGTGCAAGCGTTCGATTTACCTATGCTTTTCGGTTCACATTAACTCGGTGCCGAGTGTTCGATTTAGCGACAGCTGATGCACGAAATATGCACTCGTGCAAGTTTTTAGCACGAGGTCCAAGAGCTCCTGCTGTGGTTAGTGCATCAGCTGATTTTGGGTTGTAATCGTTTGTTTAGAAGTTTCTGGCGTCGTTTCGTGCGTATTTAAAAAAATAGATCAAGAAGAGCTAAATATAATGTAATAGGGCAATACAATGTGTCAAATGTTTATGCTACGATAAAAACAGCTCAGAGCACGTGCTGCTTTGTAAGAGTTGAGGTTAGGTTGTTTTGTTTATTGACGCGAGCGCGTTTGATTTATAGCTCGCTTTTAAATGCTTGGTGGTCGTGCTAATTTGCACTATTTCAGAACTTGCTCGGTGCCAGGGCAATATTAGTGCAGAAAACGCTATTAGTCAACACACTTTCTCCACTTTAGGGAAAGAGGTTATATCCCATTAGAAATAGAGGCACTATATCTAAACAACTGGCCATACTGGTGAATCGGAGTACCGCAAACGACGCCATATTGGGGCGAAAGAAGCACGAAATTGTTCATTATTTTTATCTGTATTTTAATTTAAATAAATTTAATCAAATCCACGTTTAGTTTAAAAGGTTTCTTACATAATTGTTATCCTGGAAGTTCAAACCTCTAATATGTAAAATATGTACAAACTGATTTTAATTTGTTCATTATTAAAAATGCCCCGTATGGCGGCGGTTTTCGGTACTCTGATCTGCCAGCATGGCAGTCAACTTTATGTCTTATTTCATTTGTTTTCTAGACCACTTTATGTGGACTCATCTTGCAGAAAAAGGCTAAGTATATCTTACCTGGCTTAACTGCATGAAACAGACAGTTCCATTTTCGTAAAGTAACTCTAATAACATAATTAAGTTAATAGTTACTTAGTAACTTACCTTAAAATAATAGTGTTTAATTTTTAATTTATGTTCTGTATTGGCTAAGTATTAAAAAATAACACCACAGCCACAAAGGGCAATATAAATAACTATTTAGCGCACAACTGGCATTCTTGATTGAGTAAGTGACCTGACCTTCTCTCGCATCGAGACATGTTTACAAAACCGTTGTTGGTAAATTCCTGATCTTGTCAGTCAATCTCCATTCTCTGACGTCACAGACAGAGCTGCCATGTCTTTCAAATTTATTGATTTAGAGTTAACAAAATACATAAATTTTTACATACATAAGATTATAACAAAAATATCAAAATTAAATAAATAAAAATTTAACAAAACATGTTTTTCTCTGCAGTTGCAGTTTTTAAATTTTGCAAAATGGTTTTGAGGCCTACCTTTCTATCTCCAGTAGGGACGTTGCACGGTGGTCCAGTCCGACACTGCAGACTGCACATCACCTTTCATCCACCTTCCCAAAAACTGATGGTTTGGAGGGCAATGTTATTGACAAGGTCTGATGTATGGAAATAACACCATAGGTGGATGAAGTATTTTTTAACTTACTGTGAAAACGATGAGCACAGTATATTGTCTTTTTTATTTAACATTTTAATGGAGTATAAATTTTTTAATTCTTTTGGGCCTAAAACCTTGCCAGTGTTTGTACACAGAGAAGGATCTAGCTTCATCTCCATTCAGTATTCAATCTGGGTCCTCTAGAATATTTCCATTCTTAGTGTCATTAAGATATCTTTAAGCCATGGAACCATGCTCTAATACTTTCCTCTGTAGCAATAGTTAGAACTATGTTAACATTCTCAGCTTCCCTCATTGAAATTATTAAATGTGTTTTTAAAAAGTTCCGTCTCAGTCTTTCGTTTTTAAACAACGATTGTATTTTTATAATTGCTTCTACTGTAGTCTCCTGTAGGTATCTGATTAGTGTACAGGAATTCGCATTTAGCTTATCCACTTTGCTAATTTTTCCTCACCCTCTATTGTTAAGAGAGGTCGGGGACCAGTTTCTCTCGGAATTTTTCCTGATTTATGATCTTGGAGTGTTGTTTTGGGCACACCATTCTCACTGACGACTTTTTATTGCAAAAATAGCCTATATTTTGTTATAAAGTATTCGGGAGTGTATTGTGAATATTGTGCTGAGTTGGTGGGATCGTAAGAGGTGTGCATTAGCTGCCATCTTTGTGAAAAGTTGAACCATTAATATCTTGCAAACTGTTGATGATATAACAAACATAACACAAACTTTTTTGTTCAACACTAAATTCTCTACACATTAGTTCCGAGGTTCATTTTTGTAGAACTGCATCAAAATTTGCAAAAGTAGTGTTTGTGAATTATTTCGTAAACTGTTGATTGTACATTAAAATGTCAGCAATATTCATCTTGAATTTCAAATAATGCCTGTTTCAAGTTTTTACAGAGTATTGGTAATGTTTTCTTTTTGGTGTTGTGAACATTTTGTTAATTTCCTTAACACCAGGTCTTTTTGTCAGTATTATTTAACGTATTGTGAACAAAGCATCTGTAATCAATAAAGAAACAATTTGTAGGGTTGTCAAAAATGAGACCCTTTTTTGTAAATATAAAATTTATATACACTAATCTAGTGGTCGAAAGTAGAACACAATATCTATTTTTCAACCATTACAGCGGGATTTTTAAAATATGTGGGAAATAAATGTTCAGAAACCGGATAGTAGATTGCCAATACATATTTCCATATTATATTAGACAGAATAAAGTACACAAGAACTCCATACATATAAAAAAATGAAACAAATGAAAACATAAACCTATTCTCCACTGCCCTTATCGAAAACATATCCTACATGAACATCCTTTAATTTCCAATTTAGCAACCCCCTAACCTTAATTGGTAAAAATTAAATTAATCTAATTTTTCTTAATTTAGTATGTATGTGATATACAGTGTGTCCCAGATCGAGTGGGATTGCATGGGTAACTGTCTTATTATTGAAGAATTGAAGATTGAGATTCGGTTAAATAAGCAATGTTTTGCGGTTTTATATGCTGATTTAAAATCTGTTTGAAAAAGTTCAAAATGTCAAACCCATCAGAAGTTATTAAAAAAAACTAAAAATTGTCATTTTCTTGTATGTCAAATATCTTCGTAAGTATAAGAGATACGAAAAAAGTTTCATATGAAAGTCACTGTATTCAATGAGACCAATTTAAAATTGGTGTCAAACAAAAGATTCAAGATGGCTGCTTTAGAGGTACTCTTATCAACTTCCTTAAGTTAAAAGGGCGCCATATTGGATTTTTAGGTTACTAAATAGAATTTTTTATTCTCTTTTTAACGATGTAAGATAACGTATGATTGAATAAAAAATACCAGTAAAATTAATTGTTCTTACATTTAAATCAAGTAGGCTTAGATGAATCCAAACAAAATTAGGCAAAATTTATTTTAGAACACCTGCGTATGTAATTCCTATAAAACTTAGTAACATGCTAATTAAGAACTAAGTATTAAGTACTTGAACCACAAAAAACATCGTGACATTGGGTGCGTCCAACATACCACTGGAAATACAGTGCTGCAGCAGTTTTCACAGCCATCTTAGATTTAAAAACCACCATTTAAAAGTTTTATTTTTTATTATCTACTATCAAAATTGATGTTCTGGCATTTTAATTATTGACATTCGGTAATTCAGTTATCTAGTATTACTTGTCAGCGCTTCAAGCATTTTATATGTTTATGGCGATGATGTATTTCAAATGATTTTATTGCTTCAGTGGTTTTAAAATTAACGACGGTCGTGAAAGCTGCTGCAGCGCTGTATTTCCAGCGGTGTGTTGGACTTTTTAAATGTATAATCAAGTAAGCAAGTAAGTCAAAAAGCAGGTACTAAAGTGTTATCGACAGTTATTTGTATTACAAACTTTAAGAATTATGGCAAATTTTCCAATTACTGAAAGCTACGATATGTTTTGCACATTTATCAAGTATTATAAAAATTCTCATCTTGCTGCCCAAACTTATTTAACTTTTTCTAACTGCGGAGTGTTTAATCGACACAATGAAACTACTGGTCACAGGAAAATCCACATGTTGTAGTTCCATGTCGAAATCAAGTTCGATTCAGGTTTAATGTGTTTTGCGGCATAATGGGAAGTCATTTAATTGGACCTATTATCTTCAATGGAACTTTAACTGCTCAGCTTTATTTAAAAATTCTCCAAACATCCTTAGAAGATTTCATATATGACCTACCTTTGGCAGACACGATTGGATTATGGTACCAATAAGATGGCTGCCCAGCCCACAATTTAAGAAATGTGGTAGATTATTTAATTCACCGATTTGACAATAAGGTTATTGCCACCAATACTAATGTTCGATGGCTAGCCAGAACAGCTGATTTAACACCTCTTGACTTTTTTCTGTGGGGTACGTTAAAGAATAAAGTATATGGAAGTAATTACAGCTACAATAATGTTCAGGACCTACGCGAAGCAGTACTAGAAGCGTGTGCTAGTATTAACTGAAATACATTGCGTACAGCAGCCCGAAGTGTCGTTGAAGTTTTGTTTTTTAAATAAATTTTGTTTGTTTTTATTTGGATCCAGGCAAGGCTACTTGATTAAAATGTAAAAACAATTAATTTTTCTAGTATTTTGTATTCAATCATACGTTATCTTACATCGTTGAAAAGAAAATAAAAAATCCTATTCAGTTACCTAAAAATCCAATATAATTTAACTTATTTAACTTAGGGCGCCCATTTAACTTAGGGAAGTCGATACGAGTACCTCAAAAGCAGCTATCTTGAATTTTTGTTCGACACCAATTTTAAATTGGTCTCATCGAATACAGTGACATTCATATTAAACTTTTTTCATACCTCTTATACTTACTAAGAAAATAACCACTTTTAGTTTTTTTTAAATAACTTCTGACGCGTTCGACATTTTGAACTTTTTCAAACAGATTTTAAATCAGCATATAAAACTGCAAAACACTGCCCGTTTAACCAAATCTCCTTCTTCAATAATAAGAAAGTTACCCATGCAATCCCACTCGATCTGGGACACACTGTATAGTGCAAAAAAGACAAGCTCTTATTGGATAATTTCAAAGCTACTTACTATTTCTTGGGCAGCAGTT
Organism: Agrypnus murinus; assembly: GCA_929113105.1. NCBI lineage: Eukaryota > Metazoa > Arthropoda > Insecta > Coleoptera > Elateridae > Agrypnus > Agrypnus murinus. The sequence goes on from OV816031.1 coordinate 110,921,873, forward strand.
TACTAATACTTCAACATTCTTTTTTGCAACAGTACACAATTGGATACGAATACCATTTAATAGTTCTCATTTTTTCGACAAGGTGATGAAAATGTCCGGGTTTGTAGAGAAGAGGTAAACTGGTCCAGGCAAAAAGTTAATAAATTTAAAAACATAATGATTTTATTATTTCCAACTAGTTTTCTATGAAGACAGTCAATAACAGAAGGCTAACAGTGCAGCCATATTTTGATCACATTGTCTTGAGATTCAGTTTAATTTAATTAACGCAGATGTAACTAATTTTCATTAAAATTGATTTGAAGAGATCAGCTACGAAGATTATACAAGATAATTAACTAAATAATAAAAATATTTATTAATATTAAAAATTTGTTTACATATTAAATTCCGTGCTTCATACCAACATATTATTAATATGATAAAGTCTATCTTACAAATTTAATCGATGTGTTTCAATGTTACATTGGTCTGTTTAAAGCATCATAAACATTTAAGAAATGCATTATAACGATCAATGCATCTTAAATCAGTAAGATTAAAAAAAAAAACTTAAGAGTAATCTTAAGCTTAGAAATTGGTCTTTGAATATTATTAATACCGGAAACTCCATATACTTTACCATTGAAAATAGGCAGCGCCATCTTTGCAGATAGGTGTGCTACCAACGGCTTTTTTTCGATCAGTAACCTGCATCTAATTAAAAAATAGCATTATTTCTGTTAAACTCTGGTTTATTACTGTTATGCTAGCATATATAAACTTTTACAATTTATCTAAACTATTCAATTTTTCATCACAATGATTATTTTTTAATTGTACTTCAAATATTTGAAAAATGTCAAACTTAGATGCACACCAATACTATTAAACTTTGTCTTCCATTCTACCATTTTTCAAAATAAGTTTCCGGCATTAATAATATTAAGGTATTTGGTGATACAGGCATAACCTATAGTTCCTATAACACAGTTAAAGTTTTCATTTAGGAACTCTAACATAACCTATTAAACAACTGTAATAATATTGTTGTTAGCTGTCATCCAAAACCGTCACTTTTTGTATTATTGACATTTCTTTGTAAGAATTTGTTTTTCAATCTCATTGAACCTATTTTATTTAAATCAATATGATAGCGATGTTAAAAATATGATGTGTTAAAAATGAGCAATGGTTTATCACTTCGATTAAACACATAAAGGTAGACAGTACTTCTAAAGTATAACTTACAAAAACATAAATATAAAAGAAAAATCATCCTATCCTCAACAATTATTAGCTTATAAAATTACACAATTTCATCATCCTCACGTTTTCGTTTTAATCCACCGTTGCTGTCAATTTCCATTGCTGACATAGAATTCATAGATGTCGTGACAACTTGTACATTTTGTTGAATTTGAATTTTAGGTTTTAATATCGTTTTTTGCTGTTGACTTGTAATGTTGGTAATAGGTTTCGGTATTGTAACAGTTTGCTTGTTTCCTGGTGTTGCTGTAGTGCGCTTTATATAACTGACAGTTGGTTTTGTTACAATTTTAATACCGGGAGCCGATCCTAAACCTGAATTAGTAATTTTACTTGTTTTCTTTACAGAATTACTCTTCAACACATAATTGCATGCAGATAAACAGTGACGATCAGGCGGTAAACGTAATCCACAAACAGGTTTAACTAGTGGCAAAGGGCTGTTATTTTTATTTCGAGCACATTCTAGCAATACTTCGCGTGGTGGAGGAGCAGTAAAACAACTTTCGTTAGCTAACTGCAATGCAAGTCGTACATCCTCTACATCGATGAATTTCTTTTTACAATTGTTAGCAAAAGTACGAGCTTCTTCTAGAACTGAAGTAGCATAACGATAGACGAATTCTGTCAGTTGAATTATTGTTTTCGGTTCGTATTCTTGTATACCCATTTCTTTCATAATTGCCATTATTACTTGACCATCTTTCGGAATGTTTTTTGGTGGTTGAGCTGATTTTGTTTTTTCTTTTTCTGCCATGGTAGTTTACACTCACAAAAGCAATTTATTTTAGTATCATTAATTACTTTTGTTTACTGTTTTTGAAATTCTAACTTCACAACAGAACCAAAAAGTTGTTAATTTTAGATTTTTTTTAGGTTATGTAAATAACGGGAAATTATAAAAAACGTTTATACACGATTCGTTGGAAGTACCTAATGTATCAATATCGTTAATGATATAAAAAAATAAAATTTACAATAAATTAATATTATTGTTAGTTGAATTTAAAAAAATTATTGTTTTACTGGATGTATTTTCTATAAAACTAAAATTTATCCATGTATTCGTAACTCTAATAAAAACCTATTTTAACTTTTACATTTCTTATGTTGCCGGGAAAATAACAATCACAAAATGTGGAACTAAAGTGAAATTTTTAATTTGCATTTTTATTTGTGATGTATTAAAATTAAACATACTTTTCAAACTTTAAAATGTTGACGAAACACAGTTGAATTTAAAGGGAAGAATCCTGGATTTCTGCAGCGAGGTTAACAAGGAGGGAATGGGTGGTTATGTTCGTATATCCCGTATTATAGCAACCCTAATCGGTATTACTTTGAAAGTATGGGCTTATTCCGGTTTGGTTTTAGTTTTCTGCTTCTTGCTTTATTACTTTTACGGGGGAATATTTGCGTTTATTCTGCTGATTTTCGCAGCCACAGGTACATTTTTAACATAACCTAGATGTATTAAAAAAAAGTGAAATTACTTCCTTTATAGGAATATTATATCATGCTGAAGATAATTTTCTATTTTATCCTGAATTGCCAAGCCATTCTAGAGTTTTTGTACCAATACCGTCCATGTATGGACTTCCATATGAAAATGTTCAAGTGCAGGCATCGGATGGAACATCGTTACACATGTTTTTCATATATCAACCACAAGAAAGGAAACATCAATCACCTACAATAGTATTCTTACATGGCAACGCTGGTAATATGGGGCATCGTTTACAAAATTCCGTAGGCCTATATCATAATTTACATTGCAATATTTTACTAGTTGAATATAGAGGTTATGGATTATCAGAAGGAAACCCTTCTGAGGAAGGTTTATATTCGGATGCTAGGACAAGCATAGATTATTTATATACGCGAAATGATATAAATTTATCAGAAATCATCGTGTTTGGACGTTCTTTAGGTATTTAATTTTATTAGAAAGGTATACAAGTATACAGTAGTATAATTTAGTATAATTGTATAATTTATATACGATATAAATTTAATGATTTATTTGTAAATGTAATACTTACAGGAGGAGCAGTAGCAATAGATCTAGCAAGCAGAGCTGAATATTCTGACAAGATATGGTGTTTAGTTATTGAGAATACATTTACAAGCATTCCGGACATGGCAAAAGTATTGTTAGGTTGGCGTTTACTTCAGTATTTACCCTTAGCATGCTATAAAAATAAGGTAAAACTTGACTATTATTACTGAGTTTGCGAAAACTAAGTAAACGTTATGTTATACTACCATTTTTATGTTATGCATAAGAAGATTTGCAGTCAAAAGGTGTAACATGACATTGACATTTAAATGACAGTTGACATTTTATTGTCAAAGTGCCATGGTTATTTTGAGATTACAAGGGAAGTAATCTGATTGGTTTCAATGTTTTTGTAGTATAAAGTTCATTATAAGTCATAACAGAAAGTTATAAACGTAAAGTGCCGCAAACTCGCTATTATTATTTGTGTTTTTCTTCCAACCTAAATTTCTTTTGTTTCAGTTCCTTTCATTATATAAAGTTATGCATTTAAGAGTTCCGACATTATTCATATCAGGCTTATCTGATACACTAGTCCCTCCACGTATGATGGCAGATCTTCATAGTAGATGTGGAAGTGCAAGAAAACAGTTATTACAACTACAAGCTGGAACTCATAACGAAACATGGACTGTTAAAGGATATTATCATGCATTAGCAGTTTTCCTACAAAATTGTCGGTTACAATCTATTGAAAGCAAAACGCAGATTGTTGAGGCAAAACAAGGAATTGAAAGTAATTCTATATGGAATAATGTACAGACCATTTGATGTGAATTGTTTAAATATAGTTTGCTATTATAAATTTGTAAATCTTGCTATTTAAAATATTATATTATGTGTATATAAATGTAGAAAATTTTCTAGTCAGAGACGGACTGGTAAAATTCGGTATATATAAATCTAGAATTCTAATCTGTTTATTTTGTTCGTAAAAAAAAGGACCTTTTCGTAATTAGGATAGTAAAGGTTAGTGATAAGCAAGGTCAGTAATTATTGTAAAGCTTTATAAACGGTCCGTTTCTGTGGTTTTTAATTAATTTTAATGGTGCAATTAATAAACGATAGAATAGTTTGTACATTTTACACGTACATTTCTTTTTGTATGTTTTTTAATATTTACTGCCATTGAATAATTAGTTGGCCCTGTTTTAAATTAAAAAAGATGTGAAAAAAATGGTTTTGATTTTATTTTTTCTTGCTCACTGTACTTTTCCCACCATCTAATATTTTCTATATCTGTTATATTATTTAAAGCTTAAAATGTTTCTCAAAATTTTAAGACCGAACAACAAACTGAACCTACCGCATGCTAATCAATTTGCTAGATCAACTAGTAAGCCCAGTTGAGAACTGCCAGTTCTCCCAACAACTAGAAGTTAAGAGGATACACCCTATAAAGATCATCAATTTTATGACATCCAAATAATTATAGAACCTAAAGAAGCATCTTAAGATTGCATTATTTCATTTGTTCTTTCCCATCTTGATAGTCACAGTTTCAAATTTTTTATTACGGAAGAGACTGCTATGGAGAAAGTCCTATTTAAACAGGGAAATCTGTCATTCCCATTATCTTGCAATAGTCATAGAACTATCTTGCATGGATTAGAGAGATTTGTACGAATTAAAGAGGTATGTTCGGATTACAGCTTGTAAATGTTGTTGTTTGGAATATAGTGTGTTCGGATTATAGATTTCTACTGTATTTGGTTTTGATTTATAATGTTTGACTCTGTAGAGTCAAACGTTAAAACTTGGTTAAAACAGGGCTCTGTAGCCACTGAAGTGGACTGATAACTATAAGGCAGAATCTTAGTGTGATTTAATTTATTCTTTAAATATGACCAAAAGCATTTTAAAGTAGTGTAAGAGGAGTGTGATAACAAATGAGAATGGAAGCTATGGCAAGGAGGTTGGTTAGGGATAGTTTCAGATTAACTTTGTAAAATACGTAGTTGATTGGTAAGTATTGAGAATTTTTGACAAAAATACAGCAATATATTTTGAATGACTATAGATTCACTTAACACAATTAGCTACTGGCAGCTGGCCATTTATAGTATAGAACAGGCTGGGTCACTGGAGGAGCTCCTTACGGCTCTCTGACCCCTACTACAGCATCAGTTTGAGCCATTTTGTGCTGTCCTAACCCTCACTATTCCCCTACTTGTCTCCCACTTCGTTAGTTAAATTCCTATAAATTGAAAATTAATGTTTGGTTTCTGAACATACAAATTTTATAAAATTATAACTGAAGAAGTAATTAATAAACCCTATATTCATCGCAATTATAATTTAATTATTTGTTGAACGATTTTACTAGTCAATAACATAATTTCGAAATTAATAATAATAATTGAAATAGATGTTTGGGTTGCTTGATTTGCGATCCTTCTCAATTGTGTTGTAACTAATGTTAATAAATCTTTTATAACAATTTGATAACAACCAAACCTGTAATTTTCTTCTTGCTGTTGCGGATTTAATCAAATTAAGTATATATGTAAAAATACGCCAAACCACAAATCCAAAAGTGAACTTACATTCTGACGATAAATGAATAAAAATAATTTAATTAACAAACACAGGACAGGTTATAATTATAATAAGTATTTACAATGGGAAAGTAACACTAGTGGAACATTTACGTTTCTACGTGCTTTAAAAGAAATCTGACGAAATAAAAATTTAATATACGTACTGATATGATATATTGTACTAGTAGTACTGTACTAGTATACACTTTACAACACTTGATCATAAATTTATTTAAATTTAAAGACCACTATCACTTATGTTTAATAGTAGCAAGGCAAACTGAAAAGTTATACAAAAACAAACACCACTTACCTTTCTGATGAAAAGAAAATTTGCTCCGGCTATGATTTTAAAATGCAAAGACAAGCTCAGGAAAACTGCGTGAGAAAATTTCAGGCGGGTCGCTCTTTGACAAAATAATAAAATATTGTTCAATTTATACCTGTGAAATTCTGTTAATGGACACAAAACACATAAAAAGAAAAACGAAAATAAAAAAATTCTTATTACATAAAATGGATTCAATTAATTATTGGTGCCAATTGGATTTAACAAAATAAGAATCAAGAGACAGTCTAATTCTATTAGTCCTACTCAATTTTTATTTGATCAATCCCACGATCTTAAATTATAATTAAAGGAAGAAATGAAACAAAAAAAATAAAGTTGGTTTGAAAATAATTTTTTTAAATTCAAAAATTTTGCGCCACTCTTGGAAATTTTTGCACACTATATTATTTGGCAGTTCTCTGTAATAGTCAGTAAAATTACCTGCTTACTTGTTGCGTTGGTTAACACGCATTTCCATATAAATGTTCTTGTGGATCTTCTTTTGTAATTTATTACAACTACTAAATATTGTTATTATCATTATTAAACACTTAAAAAAAATTAAATTTGGATGACATTTGTCACAACCTCACTTTTTTGACATTTCATTGACGTAAAATTTGTCACACAACCTCAAAATTTTATTATTGCATGATCTGATATGGCTTCTGCTTTACAAGAAAATCAACAAGCAAGTAACCAGATTTTCGATCCGCTTTTATATTTTTTTCAAAAACAAATGACAAACGTCATTTTCCACTAACAAAATCTGGGAAGTTACTAAAAACAATTGAACCTAACAAGATCTACATAACCAAGATATTATTAAAAAATTAAATTAAATGTTTAAACAAATTACATAATCGGAAAAAGGATAATCTTCCCTATATTTTGGTATATTGCATATCTAACAAAAAGCAAATTTAACTCCAGCATTCAATGGCAACCATCTTGAATTTCCTAATGAACATGGTTTTTACAAAATTAAGATAATAACATTTTCACACCTTATTACTTTTTTAATTATTAAATGAATCCTAATACCCTATCACACAATATTTACATGAATTTTGGCACCAAAACTTTACCATATTAACAGATCAGGTTAAAACGATAGAAATTTTAGGCTTCAACAGGCTAAACCTTCTCTATATAGAGCTGCCCACTTGAAAATTCTATTGCTAAAGGTGCTCTAGAATCTAATTAAGAATATTGCAGCAAAACATTTTGACTGCAAATGCATAGATTAATGAAAATTATACATTTATCATGAAATTAGATGAATCGTTAAACCAGCATGGGATTTACTTGAAATTCAACAACAAAAACTGTGAGTATTGTGGTGATTGCTTGCATACACCTTTCCATCTATGCCTTTTATAATTTCCAGGTGAAACTACACCTTACAATGGCTTCGATTATGAAAAACCAAGTCCATGACCTAACGATATGCAAATCGTAACTTGTCACAATAATTTTTCAATTTTAAGTGAAAAATCCGTTTAAGATCTACTTCTTATTATAATCAAGTGATGTAGAGTGTATTCTTTTACTTATTAAGTAACAAATTAATTTATTTAACTAATATTTGGGCAAGTTGAATCCAAACCCCTAAATACAGTGTGTCCACGGAGTGAGTTCACAAGAGGTGAAAAATTTTTATTTTTAGTTTTATCGAAAAATGTCATTCTTGATAAAAAGTTTTGCTTGTTGTAAGACCCCAGAAAATTAAAACAAATTCACGTTTTATTTTACCTACTTCATTTTATAGTCAATTTTCTGTGAAACCATATGAAGATTTGCACTAAGTTCAAAACTTTAACAATAATCTAGTGGGTAAATCAAATACGCAATGGATAGCTAAGGCAGTAGCTGCATCATCGTCTTCATGGTATGCCTTTTTCGCCTTCTTTTTATCTTCAACAGACCCCGTCTCATTGAATTTCATTATTTATTTTAGCACTTTACAAGGGAGATTCTTTGTTGAAGAGTTAACATTGTGACACAATGACAATTTGAAAGAATTATTGCTTAATAATGACATAAACGTTACATACTAGATTATTATTAAAGTTTTGAACTGCAAAATTTCATATGGTTTCACAGAAAATATTATAATCATTATGAATCGTGACAGCAATATTGTTAATAAGTACATGCGGAATATTGAAATCGCCTAAAATTAATAATTTAGAATCTTGCTCAAATTTATCCAAATTTCTTTCGAAACAACTAAAAAAACTTTTCATAGCATGCTGCAGCTGATCTTGGTGGAATATATACCACTGATATATAATATGTTACATTAGCAAATTTAATTTTAACTCCTACACTCTCATAAAGCAAATTATTTGGAGAATCCAAGAATGGTACTTGTTTACAGTTGTATATATTTTTCACGGCGATCAGCACACCCCCACCAGAAGCTTTATTTAACTCCAGATTTCTTGATTTCCGAAAAACAAAGTAATTGTCTGGAAATAATTCACCATCAAATACATTTGGCTGCAACCAGGTTTCCGTAATTCCATAAATGTCAAAGTCCAACCCCACAAAGTTTAAATAAAAACTGATACATTTCGTGTTTAAACCCCTTACATTTTGATATACTATTTTCAATTGAACTGATTCTTTATCAATGGACATCGGGTAAATCATTTGTAGATTTTATTACATACACTTGTGAACGATCGGTTTTTCGCATCATTATCTTCCCGTTGCGTACCCATACATACTTAACGGCATTTTTCTTCTGAAAATCACGACATTGGGACAATAGAATTCGATTATTCCTAGTAAGAGACTCATTGATATATTTGATTGTGAATGATTCTTGATATAGGGTAGCTCATCTACAAAATGAGAGTTATTGAGGTTTCGCTTGGTTCTTCTGGCTCGTAGGAATTCCTCCTTATGAAGTCGACTTATGAATTTGACTATAATTCCTCTATGTTCTTGAGGCTTTAGAGGATTTCTTTTTAATCGATGACATGCATCTACCATGTTTGATTCTAGTTTAACTTGAAGAGGTCTTCCTATGGCTTGTACTGTGGTTAAAATGTTCTCGTCTTTTGGTTCGGGCATTCCATACATTTCTACGGCATTTAGTCGAGAATATTGTTCTAAATCATTAACTTGACTTTTAAGCAAGTTATTTTCTTCTTGTAAATTCTTATTAGTGGTCTTTAGTTCATCGATCTTAGTATAGATATGTAATTTGTGTCTTCTGTTTGATTGTCAATGGGATATATTCTTTTGATAGCTAACCTATAATCTTTTTGATTAATTAAAGTGTCAATCATGTTCGAATTGTAATGATTTGCATGTGCTAGTTGTTTAATGGTTGATATCTCTTTGCTAAAATCTGATTTTGTTAGTGGAATAGTTAAAGCTCTGTGTACTAATGATCTGTAGGCTGCTATTTTATGTGTATTATGGTGACAAGATTCATTTGGTATTGTTGTCTGTTTGTGCTGGTTTTCTGTATAAAGAAAATTCAAATAGATTGTGTGCGTTAATCTTGGTATTTAAGTCTAGAATGTTTGCAGCCCTGTTTTGTTCTGTTTCTAGTGTAAAATTTATGTTAGGGTGGATACTATTAATAAGAATTAAAAATTCATTGATAACCTCAAAAGAACTGTCAAAACAAGCTAAAATGTCATCAACATAACGAAACCAGAAGATAATATGTTTAGAGAGGTTTAATTCAAATATTCGATCTTCGAACTTGTCCATAAATATGTTAGCTAATAGAGGACTTAGAGAATTACCCATAGGTAAACCATCCTTTTGTAAATAAATTATGTTATTAAAAGTGAAATAATTTTGACTTATACAAAGGTCAAATAATTGAATTAACTCTAACCTTTTAACTAATTCTGTATTACCATTGATCAAGAAACTATCTAATAAAGGAATACATTCTTGTGGGGGTATTCTGGAGAACATGTTACAAATATCAAAACTAACAAGTTTTGAATGTGGTGGAAGATGTATGTTTTGCAGCTTATCTACTAATTCTAATGAATTTCTAACAGAGTATTTCATATTAATGACAAATTACATATCTATATCATATTTTGGCAAAGTATCAGAAAAAATTGCACATATACTATGAAAAACCAACAATTATAAAATAACATTTAAAACCAACACTAACACTTTTTCATTTTTATTTAATGCTAAAGACAGAACACATGATATCATGAAATCGGGCATTTACCGTTTAAATTGTTCTTTTTGTAGTTCTGTATATATTGGACAAACACTTCGAAATTTTGACATAAGATATAAAGAACACGTACGTCATTACAAAAATAAACATCCTGAAAAATCTAATTACGCCAAACACCTTTTAGAACAAAATCACACAATGACCTACATTTTTGTAATAACAAACGCAAATTAGACATTTTAGAAGCCTTTGAGATATACAAACACAAACTCAGGGTACCTTTAATGAATGAACAACTTGACCTCGGTAATTCTCCGTTACTGGAAGTATTAGATATTTAATTCTGAATATTATTATGTTATCTAGTTGCCTATTTTTGTATCTACCTTAGCGACGTGTTTGTTTATAATTATATTACCTTTGATAATGACAGCATAGCTGTCGAAACAATATTGTCAGGTTATATTTTAATAAAACTGTGAAACTTTTACTAATCTTTATTTATTTCATACTTAACAATTAATTAATTGTAATCATACAAAACAAAACATGTGCACAATTAATATATTTAATTGTCCTTTGTAATTAACAATTACAATTTTAATTGTCAATTGTTAATTGCCGCTAAGATTTAATTGTGCCCAACACTGCTTTAAACCCACCATAGACTATATGGGGTAGGTGGTAGACAATATATATAACAGACGCGATATCCCGCCACTGCTGCTGACCATGTAGCGGATGTCAGCCTAGTTTACATCTCCGACGTGGTCCGTCGCCCGGATAATAATCACGCAATGTTTATATTTGCTGTAATTTATTATTTATTACCGTAAAAAAGTTGCGTCTGTATAACTTAAATGTATTTTTTAAAATGTGTTTTTCAAAATGACATTTTATCGACTACGTAATAAAATGTCTACTGAAATCTTTCTTTAATTAGAAGTATTAAATAGCTTACGCAATTAACAAAATTTCTCATAACAATAATAATAGTATAATAAGAATAACCTTGACATTAATCGGTGGAATTAAAAATAAAAATAATAAACCCTTTATTATGAAACAAAAACTCTGTTTTTTATTAATTTAATTCATAATCATAATAAATAGTACTTCTAATCTTAATAAAGATATAACAAAAATATTATAGTCTTTATAGCGATCTCTGAAAGGAGATACATTTAATTCATCTATTAAATGATGTTTTGCATCCAGTGTCTTCAATTCATGCATTCATTCCTTTTATAGATTTTTAAATATCGGTCGTTTTCGGTTGTTCAAACAATAACTCTTATGAATCTCTTCCCTTTTTCGAAACAGTTATTAAGCTAGAAACCTTTATTTTCCATTGTGGATAACGGTCTTTTGTAACTCTTTTACAGCAATTATCTCGTATTTAAAACAGTTATGAGGCCCGGACCGTTATTATTTCTCTCTTCAATCCCTGCCTTCAAACGACGTCCCCTAAGGTCTTTTTTTAAACTGGAAAATAAATAATAGTTACTAGGAGCCATATCCGGACTGTACGATGGATGATCCAATGCTTCAAAGTCGCATTCGCCAATGGCAGCTTGTGAAATTGCGGCAGCATGAATGGGTGCATTGTCGTGTAATAATGAAACACCTCTTGTCAATTTTCCTTAACGTTTTTCACGAATATTGTTTCTCAATTTATGCAATAAAGACACGTAATATGTACTGTTAACAGTTATATTGCGTTCTTTAAAATCAATCAGTAAAATGACGTCACAATCCCAGAATATTGTTGCCCTAACATTCTTTGTCGATTGAACGACTTTCGCCTTTTTGGGACGAGGTTCATCGGGTCACCGCCATTCTATCGATTCCCTTTTGGATAGAGGATCATAACACAGAACCATTGTTTCATCTCCAGTGATAATGGACTCCAAAATTGGCTTCTGGTCGTCTCCACACAAGTTTAAAAATGAGCGCGCACATTCGACGCGACGTTGAACAGCAGAAAGACGCGGTATCCATCTTGCACTAATTTTATTCATATCCAAATGGTCATGAAGAATTCGGCCAACACTTGTTTCCGAAATGTCAGACATCACGGCTAACTCCTTAACTTTGAAACGGTGATCTTCTAATACCATTTCTTCAATGATTGCAACTTTTTGAGGCATTACTGCTTCAATTGGCCGACTGGTGCGGTCATCATCTTCAATAGATTCTTGCCCCAAACGGAAACATTTTGGCCACTTTTTTACAGTGGAATATGAAGGAGATAAATCATCATAAACGTTGTTTGATTTGATTAGGTGTGTGCCCTTCTTTTGTTAAAAATTTAATGACCGCGCGGTACTCAATTTTCGTTAGCTGCAACATTTTAATGCATTCGTCACGATGCTTGAGTGGCTACTAAAATCTATTACACTTCTAGCCGTAATATATATAGTGTAGGCCGCTTACGTGTTCAACTATGACGCAACCGAGTTTGAACATATTGGCACCTGTAGAAGCCTGCCGGGCCGAGAATTTATGGCGCTTACTTAACTGCAAAAAGAAACTGCCTTAAAGGTTAAATTTTGTTTTATTTGACCAAGCAATACTTGCTCTAATAAAGCAACATATAGTAAATAAACCAGCAAAATGACAAAATTTGAATTATGCTAAAAAGGCAATATCTAAAACTGTAATTTACTTCTTCTAAGGGTGGGTAGGTACAGGTAAAAAGCAGTTTTTCTTAGAAAGTAAAAATTTGTTTTATTAAAAGTACAAAAGCAAATACATAGCAAGTGTAAGTGCACTATAACGTAGGATTAAGCCACAGATGGTAGAAAGAACAAAACACCTTCAATAAACCATCAGTGCAGTGGTGGGCTTTGAAGATTATTATTTAAATATTATTTATAAAGAGAATTTTAAAATGACAGGATACTAATAAATTAAATAACGTACCTGTATGTTTTAAATCTAGTTATACAAAAGTTACTTTTGATTTCTTAAAGGGCCAATGATCCAGGGCCATTGTCATCCACTTTAATAGCAAGTCGCCACTGACAAATAATTTTTGCATTTCTTTGTAAAAATCCATTGTAAAACAAAACTTGCAATATTTGCTAAACCTGTGACTTATCCTTTAAAATTTAAGAAGAAAAACGAAGAAATTTAATACTACAAGCAATTTACATACTATTAAAAAATTCATTAATATCCTCGAATTAAAATATTAATATACGGGTCATTCCATGCCAAATCATCACAAAAAACTTAACTTTTCAACTCGACCATCTCAGATTTTCGTGAAATTTGGTAGGATGGTAGAGGACATAAAGTAACTTACGTATGTAAAGTTATAGCCCTCAGTGATACACGGTATTCATACAGCAGGGTTGCAGACATGGTAAAAAATGTAAAATTTACGCTTGTGAGGTGAACAAAAACTATTCATAACTTTACTTCTAATTATAGTAGAGCTTTCATCTTAGGCTTGTTTTAAAGCTAAAAGAGCATCATAAAAAATGTTTTATAATAAAATATTAAATTTTTCATTCCAAGGTCACATGATGTGACCTTTGACCTTGAATATCTAAGAAAGTGTACCTTCAATTTTTTTAGGAATACAATATGTTGTACAGCTATATGCAGTCTCCCTTTGGTGTAAGTTTCATTTTGGGAAGCCTATGGGAACAGGAGTAAAAAAATTGTTAAATGTGGTAGTTACATACTTTTATACGAATCATCCGCAGTTTACATGCATCTGGCAGTTTAAACCAGAGTATTGTATCAGAATTTTAGTATATATCGGTGCAGGTATCTGCACTTTTCTCTATTAAGATAAGTATAGGTACAATGTTGTAGCTGTATCTGCAGATACAGGTAGCTATACAGGGTGTGCCAGCCAAAAATGACACATTTTAACACCGACTACTGACTAAACAAAATATTTAAGATGGAATTATGTGATTTTCACTACTTTGCACTAATTTCCTTCAGTTTATGTACTTATGTGCTTACGTACTTGTGTACTTATGTGTTTATGTACTTATTGCTTATGTGCTTAAGCACATATGTAATTATATACATACGTACTTTGTATCTATATATTCCATGATAACACCATATAAGCCAGAAATACTGTTGCGTGTTTGAATTGGATATGGCAGTTCTTAACTAGTTTTACTTACTACTGTTGTGTTAATACTGACATTGCCACTCGTCTGCGCCATCATTTTCATACGTATAATTTGAAGTTAACGAAGTATTATCGTCACAACGTCAAATGGCACCATTAGTATTTTACTGGTTTGTGTGAAATTTAAACAGGCAAAAATATTGCTAGCTCAATGATACTTCTATAACGCATACGTCTAAAAAAAATACATGATCAAACTGCCTATGATTTGTACAGTTTGGTAACCTTGATGATGAGAATTTCCATTATAAGACTTCTGAGGCAACTAAACCTCAGATTCTTCTCAATACCCGATAGTTTATAATTAAACTCTGGCATAATTGTTACAGTAAACAGGTACCAATAATAAAAAAAATAATAACTAACAGAAGCAATTTCATTATTTTTATTTTTTTCTTAATACATTACATTTGAAAAAAGACTCCACTTGTAGAAATATTTAACAGTAGCACTCAATCAACAACAATAAAATCTGACTTCAAAAACATATTTGCATTGATAATTGCATTAAGAGATGAGATATAATAATATTCATATTTTTCTACAAAGTCTATATAATATATGACTTCTAAAACTTATTAATACTTAAGTCAGTGAAAACTATTATAAACTGTTAGTGCTTAAAAGTTTAGAGGAGAAAAAAAAATTTTCTTCGAGCTCAATAATGACAAGTTTTTGGTTTATTCTCTAAAATAATAAATTGTAATAGTATTCTTTTCTTTTGTATAATATACATTTTTTTGTGCGTTTAAATTTTCATTTTTAATAAAAAGATCAAGGTCTGATATGCACGGTAGTAAATTAATCATTTTAATTAATGTACCTTACATGTTACATCCTAATAATAAAAAAAGGGAAAAACAATCAACCAATACCAAAAAGAAAAAACAAATCACATCCACTACGATGCTCGAGTTAAGTTTCAAAAATATCTCAAAAACTCTTATCATTTTTTAAATCTTATTTAAAATATAAATTTCTTCTTCACTTAGTCCCGTTTAATAGTTTGTATTCTTCGAATAATCTTTTCATATCTGCTAACGCTTTTTCTATGTTTCTAGCAAATCTGTGGCAATCCTATAAAAAAAATTATGCAATTATAAAAATAATTAAATTAAAAGGTTTTTTAAATAATACTGTTTAATTTTTTTGTAGTACTTGCCACTTATTTTGTGACTATAGTCACAATTTAGTCATTACTTACAGTATCTTTACAGCTCTTCTTATGAGAAATATGGAAGAAAAATAGATCTTCTCCAGCTACAATATAGGAAACACCATAACCATCATCAGCGACAGGGCCGAAACCCCCACCAGCTGATATACAATATGGATGTTTATCTAAATCCATACGACCTGTTTGGCCATGTGGTGTTTGAGATGTTGATAATCTCCAAGGCTCACTATGAACCTCTTTTAAAAATGGAGAATCAACTTCCAGGTACTTTGAGACTACATATAGACAAAACAGGTGCCTATCGATTCCTTTACCGCACATCGCATCTTGATATGCTACCTAAATTGGACAAAGAAAAAATATCAATCCACAAAATAAAAGCACTTGAATCGCAAAATAAAACTAACCTGATGTCTCTCACAGGCAACTTGGAGTAATCTAACTCTTTCCTCGACTGTACAACTTTTATCTTCCATTGCTTTAACCCACGCAGATGATTCTATACTGCAAGGTCTTACAGTTTCGGTACGTCCTTCCCTGTACAAGCGTGTCATACTAGCTTCATATGTTAAGCTGAATTTGCCGATATCTCTGAAGTAAGCAAGCTGTAGAGCCATTTGAATATATGCATCGGGACTAAGTTGACATGTTTTAACGAAACCTTTACCATAATGATTATGTACATAAATACGTAAATCCACATCGCTGATAAGCCTCTGTGCTTCAGCAACCGCACTTTCGATAGCTGCCTGACATTCCCATTTGATGTCCCACTGGAGCCGAACAGGTGGTGGTGGAGTTAATTCGGGTGTTCCCGTGCAATCACCATTTTCGTCATATCTGTCAAAGTTTTCAATTTAAAATTAAATCTCGTCTTTCTATATTTAATATGATCATAATAAAATGTTGGAAGTGAAATGAGTATTAAAAGGATAGTGAGTGAATGAATGAATAGCAATTTTAATTTCAAAAAAATTAATTAAAATTTAAAATCCCCCAAGTTAGTGTTGTTAATTGTGTTAGCAAGGAAAGATAAAATTAGCAAGAAAAACTCATTAGTCAAATAATAAAAGAATCAGTTACATGCAAAAAATAGAAAAAAAAAGCAAAAGAAAGAACGAAATAGTTACCGTTGATCGTCATTATCATTGATTATCATATATTCACCCAAATGAGCCATGACGGCGGCATCAGCCCTGTAGATTATAACCAATAACCAAAAATTAAAAAGACCATAACCAAAACAGTAATTAAGCAAAAATATAAACAGCTTGCAGAAGGGGATGCTACATCCAGGTACATCTAAAGTGTCCTGAAGAAAGATAATAAAATATCATGGCAGTTAAAAGTTTGTGATTACCGATTAGAATAAAATGCCTCGTCTGTCACTACTAGTTCCCATAAATGGGACATCACTGCTGCGTCTCCCCTATAACATAATTTTTAAATTTCTTTTTAAAATGAAACAACACAAATACCAATTGTAAAAATTCTGAAAAATAAATTTAATAAAGCATGCAATTGAAAAATAAAATTATAATAAGATGTAAGGTTATGGTAATTTATTAAGTTTGCAAAAAATCAGTTATACAGGGTGTTCTGGAAATGTCCAATAAAAATAATGATATTTCCAATTCTTAGTTTTTTTTTTTTACTAAAGCAACATTAAAATATTACATAACATTTTGATTCGTTTTGATATATGCATTTTTTTTTATTTTAACCTCAAAATTAGTAAAATGACGAAAAGAATTATACAAAGATATTCTAAAATCCTTTCACAATTAACAGGAAAATGCCAACACGTTTATTGGGAAAATTGCCATAAATAAATTAATCATTGAGTTTTTCTCAATTTGGTTATTAATTGGTTGATGTGTTTATTAATTGATCAATATTAGATAGAAGTGTTAACAAAAAATGTAAACGTTTAGTTGAGTAGCTGTATCTGAAGGTATGGTCCATAAGTCAACCAGGTTGACCAAAACAGTTGATGTTAAATTTATTTGTGGTTTATAACTTGATCTCTGAAAACTAGTAAATTTACGGGACGGACCAGCAGGTGAAAGATGATATGGACAAGAAGTCAAATATAATTTTTCATATATAATTTAACAAGTGGTATAATTTTTTCCGACAAAATTTGTCATTTCAGATATGAGTAGCTTTCGCAACGAAAACTACACGAGTCGACGCAGGAGACGAGTGTAATTTTCCAAAAGCAAAAGCTACGAATGTCTTAAACGATGAATTTTGCAAGAAAAAAATTAGACCACGAGTTGAATTCGGCTTGACAATCCATCGAGCAAATTTTTATTTAGCGTGTGTAGTTAATATTAATTTAATTAAATCTGACATTTCATTTTGACATAAATTTTTTCTCTAAGAAAAAACCACTAGTGGTTTTTTCACTATAAAACTAATTTCATTGGTCCCAATTTGAAAAATTCTGTAATTTGATTGGTTAAAAATTTTCGCGTTGGATTGTCAAAGTAAAAATATTTTTTTGTTGGATAAATAGTGAATTTAATGGCAATCAACTCACAACTGAATTTAGCTGACTAACATTTTCAAAATAATTTTCTCGTAACCTCAAAATCGTCATTTTTAATCATTTTTATTCTGGTAAAAATATTCTAACTGCTTTTTTAAGGAACTGTGACTGGTAAATCACGGTTAATTTGTAGTTTCTGGATTTCAGAGTTTACGGATCTATGGACCAGTACTTCGGTCACTTTCATTTAGCTTACGGACCATACCTTAAATAAAAAATGTTATCATTACACATTTATATATAAGATGTGTTTTTTATTATCAAAACACATGGATATTAAATAATTTTATTTTCATCAAAAAAAATTTGAATACGGAAATGGTTACATGAGTTTTCAGTTTGACAATTAATAAAGATTTGAAATGAATGCCTTATTCAGATATCTTGTAATCTTGAACAAACTATACAGCTTTAATAGCATTTCAGAAAACTGATAGGGTGGTACACAAATTCTATTATTTCCTATGCAGATTATGTTTCATATTAACAGTTTTAAATATTATGTGATCAAATAGTTACAATACCCTAGCAGGTGATAGGGTCAGTAGGGGTTAAGGGGAAATTATATGTTTTCTTGTGTTAATTTTTTAAAAACATCAAATAAAGTGTCAAAAACAAGCCTACCACTGTGATGGGACTATTTAATCACCTGATATTTATCACCAATAGACAAAAGGTGTATACTTATACCGGGTAGGGCAATAGTGTGGGGAAGTCCAATAGCTCCTAAACGGTAACAGCTAGAAAAATCGTTCTAATACGGATGTAAACAGTGGATAAAGGCGCATCTAGAGAAATTATTTTCAAATATACAGGGTGTTGCAGAAAAGTGTGGCACGCTTAAGGTAATTTTTTTTAAATAGAATGCCCCAAATATTTTTGCATATTTAACACCTCTCTTGGCAGGTTTATTCATATATAAAATTTTGGCGCCATCTAATGACCGGTTTAGAAGTTATAAATTTTTTTCAAAAAAATTGAGTTTTACATTATCCCACTTAACAGTTTACCGCTTTCACGGCCGCAACTGTGAAGACGAATTTTAGTAGGGATTTTGTTGCAGGGGCTTGTAGGGTGCTCTTCTTTAAAAGAAAATGGACCCACCATGTACAGGGTGTTCAAAATTAATTTTTAAATTTAGAGAACTTCAAAGCTAAAATTCACAACTTTTTCAAATGGAACACCCTGTATATTTTGTACCTTTGTGATGCAGAATTAAATAACGAACATTTTTTGTATGTACGTCCCTAGCTATCTGTAACCACTTTTGATTTATTGAGAAAAAACTGCAAGAAGAACACAATTAAAAACAATTATTTATTTAGTTGTCAAGTGTGTTGGTTGGTTTTGTTCAACAAAACATTAAAGCATCTAGCAATTGTTGTTCACATATGCAAAACGTACATTTCTCGCAGTTATCGACCATCAGTGTTTAGTTCTAGTAGGTGTTTTAGTTTTTCAAAATGAATTTTAGTAATGAAGAACTTGTAGACATGACTTTTGTTTTGGGCGAGTCGGAAAGAAATTGTTTGCTTGCCCGCAGAATTTACCACCAACGGTATCCTGAACGGAGGCTCCCTAAAGTTCACAGCTTTCAAAACCTGCTCGATAGATTTGTGAGGACCGGCAATGTAAAGTATGAAAAAGTGAACGAATTAACAATGTTGTGAACGAAGAAAATGAGTTATCTGTTGTGCTGGCAACGATTGAGAATCCCCATGTTAGTCAGAGAGAAGTGAGTTCATCTGTAGGAATAAGTAGACGTTCTGTTGGTCGAATCTCAAAGAAAAATAAGTTTCATGCATATCACATTCAAATGCACCGGGAATTAACTGATGACGATTTTGTAAAACCTTTACAGTTTTGTAATTGGTCCATAGGTAAAATGCAAGACAATGTTACATTCTTCAAGAATGTTTATATTTACATGCAGTAAGAGACCACCTAAATAATACCTACCCACATCAATGGATTGGAAGGAATGGACCCACTAAATGGCCTGCGAGATCTCCTGATCTTACAAAAATGGATTTCTTTTTATGGGGATATGTGAAAGAAATTGTTTATACAGAGACACCAACCACAATCCAAAATATGAAGGATAGAATAATACATGCTTTTAGAAGTATCACGCCAGCAATGTTAAAAAACGTACAAAGATCGTTCCAAAGGCGCATTGAAATGTGTGTTCATGCAAATGGGCAACATATGGACCATTTGTTATAGTTTTTTCTTTTGTTTTATTTGAAAAATCTTGATTTTTAAATAAATAATTTTTTAATTGTGTACTTCTTGCAGTTTTTTCTCAATAAATCAAAAGTGGTTACAGATAGCTATAGGGACGTACATACAAAAAATGTTCGTTATTTAATTCTGCATCACATAGGAACAAAATATACCGGGTGTTCCGTTTGAAAAAGTTGTGAATTTTAGCTTTAAAGTTCTCTAAATTTAAAAATTAATTTTGAACACCCTGTACATGGTGGGTCCATTTTCTTTTAAAGAAGAGCACCCTACAAGGCCCTGCAACAAAATCCCTACTAAAATTCGTCTTCACAGTTGCGGCCGTGAAAGCGAAAAACTGTTAAGTGGGATACTATAAAACTCAATTTTTTTGAAAAAGTTTATAACTTCTAAACCGGTCATTAGATGGCGCTAAAGTTTTAGATATGAATAAACCTGCCAAGAGAGGTGTTAAATATGCAAAAATATTTGGGGCATTCTATTTTAAAAAAATTACCTTAAGCGTGCCATACTTTTCTGCAACACCCTGTATATTTGAAAATAATTTCTCTAGATGCGCCTCTATCCACTGTTTACATCCGTATTAGAACGATTTTTCTAGCTGTTACCGTTTAGGAGCTATTGGACTTCCCCACACTATTGCCCCACCCGGTTTCGCTGTTCGTTTTCTGTAATTCGTATCAAAATCAGATTTCTAGGAGTTCTGTTGATACACTGTTGGGGTTCATAAATAATTTCTTTATACAAAACATATAGTATGACAGTAAAAGAAATGCAGATACATAACTTAAATATTTTAACAAGTGCGTCCAACTGAAGCCGTAGAAGCTTTCTACAATTTCATAACCACTGTTAGGTGGTAATTAGATAAAATTTTGACAGGAATTATAGAAAGAAAAAAAAAAGTTGTTTTAAATTGTGTACATTACCATAACCTTACATTTTCACTTATGATACTAATTCTTAAGTAATATTAAAAATAAATATTGTAGGTAATTAATTTATTAAGTTAATGATTTAACTTTACATTAAAAATCTATGTAAATATGTTTGATTTGTAATGTTCACCATGGACCATAACAAATAATTTAGGAAACGACTTGCTTGCATGATGCTTATTAAATGCAAGACTTGGGTCACAAATACCATTTGTAATTGCCAAATTTAACAGTAATGCTTAATATTTATAAGTATAATAAAAATCTATCAGTGTCAGATTTGTTTGGTTATGTCTATAACTTGATCAATTAATTCTAACCTCATCAATAAACTACATTTGCACTAATATATTCTAACCTCAAAATTAAATAAAATGAAAATATAAGTTTTTTGCGATCTTATTTTGTCATTATCATAAAATCTTCTAAACTAAAGATTTTAACTGTATACAATTGAGAAACATCTGCAAATATAAATAATGTTGTATAACAATAAAATGAAGTAAACATGCAGTAGGTGATGATGCTTGCTACAAATGTGACAATAACAGAATGGCTATTTATTTATCAAGTTGGAATCCGAGCATATTTTTGCACGAAATGAGACAACTCTATTGCAAAGTGTTGCAAGCATATGTTACGAGCAACGACTAACGAGTTTTTTGGATAGAACTTGTAGACTTTAGTTTTATATAACAATGTTCCACTGCGATTTTGTTACATTCTTTTATGTGTAGATCATTGCTTTTCATTATTTAATGTTCCTTTTTTGTTTTTTTCACAACTTTAATATGTTGTATATTTATATGTAGATCGTTGCTTCTTAATATTTGTTTTAGCGTATGTTTGTATCTACCATTTTAATATGTTACCTATTATATACCTTACACTTGTTGACAATTTGTATTTTCAGTGTCTATGGAAATAAATTATTATTATTATTATTATTATATCCGCTCTCGGCAGGCTCCTCGTACGTCTACATTCACACTCGTGCGAAATTAACAAACCATTACTATAAATATTATAAATAAAAAAATTTTAAAATTACTTAAAAAATTGTTACTGCATAATAATTCACTTTGTTGTAATTTAAGTTAAGAATCGAGATAATCATTAAGGAAATTATCGTTTTTTTGGGGTCATAGGAAAAATAGTGTACATAACTCGCTAGAAAGTATCTCTCGCACCCACGTGTGATAACCGCACTCGGTAGGCTCCTCGTGCGTCTATATTCACGCTCGTGCGAAATTAACAAACCATTACTATAAATATTATAAATAAAAAAAATTAAAAATTACTTAAAAAATTGTTACTGCATAATAATTTTACTTTGATGTAATTTAAGTTAAAAACCGAGATATTTATGAAGGAAATTATCGGTTTTTTGGGGGTCGTAGAAAAAATAGTGTACATAACTCGCTAGTAAGTCTTTCGCACCTACTCGTGATATCCGCACTTAGCAGGCTCCTCGTACGTCTACTTCACGCTCATGCGAAATTAAACTATTACTATAAATATTATAAATAAAAAAATTTAAAAATTACTTAAAAGATTGTTAATGCATAATAATTTTACTTTGTTGTAATTTAAGTTAAAACCGAGAAGCCCTTTCGTCAGTTTTAGATGCACTATATTTAGCGGTCGTGAAAATGAATTAATATTTTGCAATAGTATCCACAGACAGGCCAATATTTTACACATTGCGCAATAATTTCAAACAGTTTTTGATTGACACAATATATTGCGCAATCTTTCAATATACGCTCCAGACGATCAATAATATTGCGCAATATCAATTATTGCACAATATTATTGAGCGTCTAGGGGCCGCTTTACTCTGTTACTCCCCACCCTCCACCAACAATATCATACAATAATATCAACTCTGCCTGTAGAGATTTAGCCTTTTCAATAAAGCCCTCTTAAAGCCAGGCAAACTTTGTGAAAGAATCATTTAATCGAGCCAAGTCTGCAAATTAACCATTTTTGCTGACTTTTTCAAGCAGCGATGTACAATGCTGCCTCTGCACACCCTGCGAGCTCTAACCGTAACACACACATGGCTTTTTGTAATTTTGTATACAGAAATTAGAAAATAAGCATTTTCACATTTGCATGCATCTACTATTTTACGAGTAGGCGGGTGATGCTAACTTGGTTGACAATAAAATCATAATTTGTATAAATTATTCTAAATAAATTTTCTGGAATCTAGAAAATTTGATCTGGAATTTTTTCATATTGACACAAAAAACACTTGCTGTATGAAATATCAACACTTGTGTAAATATGGCAATTATTTTGGCATTTAAAATGATAACATGACAAAAGTCACTATAATCAATCAAAATTAGAAAAATAATTTTGAATTAAGCAATTTTAATCATGTCTTATATAGTATGACCAAAAAGTCTTTGGATCAGAATTGCCATGAAATTAACAAGCTATCTATGAAATTATTTATTTCTATTGCTTTTGACATTTACATTTCCCAACTTTCAAGTCAATAGATAATAGTTCAAAATGTTTCGAACGGAGTATAAAATTTTTATTATTAATCATACTACAATAATGGAAATCGTGGTGAAAATGGTAATTGGGTTTATTCGCCTCATTTATGTTTAAATGAGTTCCGTGAGAGATTTCCCAACTTCGCCATAATCGAATGAGATTTTTTTTATTAATTATTCGATATACCGACCCTTCTGAACCCAGGTAAACCAATTATACTGAGTTGTAGAGGATAACTTAGAGAACAATAATCCGAAAAAAAATCGCGCCTGTCGCCGGTAATTAATAAGAAAAACAATGTTAAAATGGCTATTTCGAGGTTTGAATGTTATGATGTTAGGCTACAGTTAGTAAAAAAAGTTGGCTGTATTTACGTGAAAATGGCTTAAAAATGGTGTTTGTGTCATCTGATAAGAATATTTTATAATTTTTACGTTTTTATTTTTTTTCGAACGAAAATCCGTAGCGTATTTCCGTATGTATGCATGTACGATAGGGGAATAATTACCTTTTTTTTTTCGGCAAGTTCAATGAACTGTGGACACATTTGAAGAAACTGGTAATATAAAGTGATAGAATTCGATCTGGAAGACGAAGGGCTAGAAACGTATTGATCAGGTTAGGCAACGCATCCAAGAAGAGCCTACCTTGTCTTTGCATAGACTGTTGCAAGAAACCAATTTAAGTTATGGAAAATGTCAAACCATTGTTAAACATGACTTGAACATGTTTCCTTATAAAATGCAAATGTATCCAGAGTTACCGTCACCTGATTATTAGAAGAGTGTATCGTACTGTACTTGGTTTAATGACCATACGAATAATGATATCCTTAACTTAACATTTTTTACAGACGAATCTTATTTTTACCTTTCTGGATACAAAATACACAAGTCATGCATATGCGGAGCGAGAATAACCCTAATTTTCATCGTGAGGAGGTGTTTTTGTTGGAATGTCCCACAGACGAATAATAGGGCTAATATTTTTTCAAGAAACCACAACTGCTGGAAGATATCGAAATCAATTACTTGCGCCTGTCATCAATCAATTGAGCGATGATGAACTTAATAATGGGTACTTTCAACAAGATAATGCCCATGTTGGCGAGAAACTCTAGCATATTTAAGGCAATTTTATGATGAAACATTAATATCAGAAGGTCGTTACACACCTAGGTCTTGTGATTTGATTCCTTTAGACTATTGTTCCCGCTGCTAAAGAATATGGTCTTTAAAACTCCAGTTCACACTTTAGAGGAATTACAAGAACGAATTGTTGAATCCTGCTTTTCAATAACACCTGATCTTTAAGGAAAAGTTTTTAATAACATGGGTCGACGTGTTAACCTGTGTATTCAAGAACAAGGAAGACATTTTCAACATATTTTATAATTTTTTTATTGTAAAAATTTACCTACCAAAATGTTATTGTTACAAGTTCTTTTCTTTCCCTTTATGAATCTGATTGTTTATTCCTATAGTAAAGTGTTCTTTTTATAAATGTTATTAAGTAATACTTAAAATAACTGCAAGCACAAGAAATAATAATAGCATACGCTAACCTAACATTTTCTGTGTATTATTTGGGGTTCTGTTTAGGGGTGTCGGCGCGTCGTATTTTCTTGACACAGGTGGCTGTGTCTCCATTAGCGCTACTCAAGATACATCGGCGCTACTGTACAGTTCACAAAAACTACGAGCAGTAAAACTAAATAATTCTATAGATGGTTTTTACATTCGATGGCTATTGCGATACAAAGACTTTTTAATCATACGATAGTTATAAAATTATTATTTTGAAAAAGGACATTACAGGCGACAATCTAATGTGATAACTTAATAAATTTAAAATAATGAAAAGAAAAGATTAGAACTTACCAAGAATGTTCCGAATTGAAACCAAGCTGAAAAGATAGTTATGTTAGAGAGAATAATCTTATATAATTTTTTAAAAAATTTTTTTGTCTTTTGTTATTTGTATCATGTATTATATGTTTTTTTTCTCTTTTGTGTTGTTTGTAAAAATGGAGATTTCCGTATATTAATTAATTAATTAAATAAATAAATAAAATAAATAACAATTTTATTCCTATTTAACTGTTTCAATCATAATATAAATTAATTAGAAATAATTCCAATTCGATTGAGAAGTCATAAATAAATCAATTTGTTTATCACTTAAGTATTGTTTATAAAAGTATCATGTTTAATAAAAGAATATTTAGTTCTTCTTATTCTTTATTCTCTTATGCAAAGATTTGCTGCAAAATTTTGATTTTAATGTTTTAGTAGTTTAGAAAAATAAATATTTCTTAAATTGTTGCATATAAATCTTATTGTTAATAACTTTTGATAAATGAAGAATTTTATAAAATCAATTAGGGATCAGGTTACTACCATTAAATGACAGAAATTGATGATAGAAAATTCATATTAATAATATATATTATGTAATTATGAGATCAAGCGATACTTTAAATCCAGGAAGTTGTATTATAACGCCGAGGCGCCAGCCGAGGCGTTATAACATCTTCGAGGAGTTAAAGAAGCTTGATCTCTGTATTGCATAAGTTGTTTTATTTTATTTCGTATTTCAATCCTAATTTCTCCCTTTTAAAATTCATCCGAATTTATTGTATAATGAAGAAAGTTGCTTGTCTGTGTCATCATATGCGTAACCAAGGAGATAAAAAGCAGCATGTCACGTGTGGCAGTTATGCAACATCAAATGATTTTTACGTTGCCAACAACAACGGAGATCAAGAACGTCTTGAACTCCGGTGTCATTGACAACGGAGATCAAGTTATACTTTATTTTACTAATTGTAGTATATAAACAATTGTTTGAAATACGAAATGAAATAATAAATATTGTACCACAGATAAATGCATGGTCCACTTCACAATTTTTGTCTCACTAATAAAATATACAAGCTATGTCAAATTTTAAATACCTTGCAACAACCCTATTGTAAAAGACACTTACTATTACAAAAAAAATAAATAAATAAAAGAGAATACTTACCCTTCCATTATTACCTATGCACAAGGTAAAAGACTTATCAAACCAACGATCATATCCTTTTCCATGCAACAAAGTTTTGCCATATCTGTCCAATTTTGCTGGATCACTCTAAAAACAAAAATACATGCGTTTCAGTTTTAATAATCTATTTAAACATAAGACTCTAAATATAATATCTATTTATTTAATAAATATTTATTAAACAGACAAACACTAAAACCAATAATAGTCCAGGAGCTGGCGACCAAAAAGTGTAAGAGTTTTGTAAAGGCTAATATTTTAATATTAGCTTATATTGAGGGTGTAAATGAATATCCTACACAAAATAAACTCGAATATGGGGATAGTCGGTGTCAGCGCAGCTTGAAAGTTGTAACAAGAAGTAGCGTCATCTAAGTGTTTTCAAAAAGCTGAAATTTGATCACTAAGCAGTTTATGTAATAAGAAACTGGAAAACAGTCGTCAGGCAGAGTAATGGTCGAATGCGTTGCATCAGCACCAATGCTGTGGTTGCATGTCTTCAAAATGAGGTCAATGTAAAGAAGTGATTTGAAAAAGCTGAAATTTGGTACAGTGTTAATTTATTGAATATAGTTTCTCAAAAAAACAGTCAGACTTCATTTTGATAGAACCGAGCTGGTCAGCAGTCGCTAGAAGTAACGACTGTTTTTAGCTCTCGTTCGATCATTACGCTGTCTGACGACTGTTTTCCAGTTTCTTATTACATAAACTGCTTAGTGATCAATTTTCAGCTTTTAGAAAACACTTACATGACACTACTTCTTGTTACAACTTTCAAGCTGCGCTGACGCAGACTGTCCCCATATCCGAGTTTATTTTGTGTAGGATATTTATTTACACCCTCAATATAAGCTAATATTAAAATATTAGCCTTTACAAAACTCTTACACTTTTTAGTCGCCAGCTCCTGGGCTATAAGCTTCAACTTTATTGCTTTAATTTATCTAGATAAACAATTAGCACTTGTTGTGTAAGTAAACTTAAAATTTTAAAAACATACCTCATCATACTCATACGGAATATCATCTAGTGCAACAACAAAAGCAGATTTCTCAATAAGATCCAACGAAAGTTTATTTATTCCTTTTGTGAAAAAGTTGCGTCTTGCATTGGCCCAATGTACTCTACCACCGGCAGTCAATGCAGCTAATTTTTCTTCACCAGGCAATGGTTCTGATTTGTCATCTAGAATCTGTTGAATTTGTCTAAACAAAAATATGATAAAATCATAAAAAAACAACCAAGCATAGATCATTTTTAAAACTAAACTCACATTTGAATTTCGCAAGGTTTCAATATCCTTCCTTTATAAATAATAACTTTATAATAGCGTCCTTTATGATATACCACAATATGATTAGCATCCGACCAGTGTAGAATCCTATCGGTTTCAACACCTGGAATTCTAACGGTATTAAATATTCTCTCATACTGCCAAGAACAAAGCGGTACAATTCCTTGAATAAGAATAGGTTCTAATTCTTGTCTTTCTACTAATCTTCTATAATGTAAACAGGAATTTATAGCGGAAGCAGCCCGAGCAGCTTGACTTTTAGTAGGATGCATTAAAATAGCGTCAATTCCATAAAAGTTAGAATTAATCATCAAAGCTGATCGACCACGTAAATATACATATTCTTCCCACCAATCAGATACGTAGTTCGACGACCACCACGATTTTAACCGGAGGTATCTTTGTAACTTGATTCCGATGCCTTTTTGAAAATCGTCTGCTAATTTTACTATACTTTCGTAATCCTTATCATTTAATAATGGGCGAACACTTCTTAAATACTGAAAAACATAATCTTAATTATTGAATTGAAAAGCTGATGAAGTGTAAAAAATCGTCACAACATACCCTAGATGTGGTATCAAGTAATGATGGTAATGGAAGCCTAGGCAGTGACCCTTGAAAACTATACAATCTTGGTTTATGCCAACCACTTAATACTTTAACAATTACAAGCCATAGTTGAGTAGCTATAGAAATCCTTCTTCCTCTACCCCTGGCCTCGTACATCCATCCCTTGTACATAAGCAAGAGTTTTAAAGTGTAACGTAGAGTGAATATTACTGAAAGCCATACTGCTAATGATATTAGCCCACAAGCTACTAACTGCCATGACAAGCTTTGCCTAAAACAAAAGACATGTTATTACAATCAAAAATAAAAAATTTAATTATTAATAATGGCTAAGTGGTTGCGAGATGAACTTTCAAAGAGGTTTCTCAATTGATGAGTGCACGTGTCCACATCGCAACCACTATTTAGCGGTGCTACAAAGAATTCAAATGCAGCAACTTTCGTGTGGATACATTTTGTTTAGGATGTCTGGCAAAAACGGTAACATCTAAAAACATCGGTAAAGTCAAATAACTAATTATCGAGAATCAACATGTGACATATTGTCAGATCCAAGAAGTATTAAGGATTAGTGCACCATACACGGAAAATTTTGAATGACCATCTCAGAACAAGGAAGGTATCTACACTTTGGATACGCCACGCACTAACAGAAGAGCAAAAATTGTGCCGAGTTAATTGGTGTAAAAAAAATGCTGAAAGCTTATGAAAATGGGACGTCAACGTATGTGAATAATATTAATTAGAACAAAAAACAAAAGTTAATTGCGGCTGTTTGAAGATGAAGGTACCAAAGTTCAAGTGCAAAAATAACAATCAGTTTTTTGTTGATACACTGTTGGGGTTCCTAAATAATTTCTTTATACAAAACGTATAGTATGACAGTAAAAGAAATGCCGATACATAACTTAAATATTTTAAGAAGTGCGTCCAACTAAAGTCATAGAAGCTTTCTACAATTTCATAACCACTGTTAGCATGGTAAAATTTTGACAGGAATTATAACAAAAAAAAAAAACTTGTTTTAAATTGTGTACATTACCATAACCTTATTACATTTTCACTTATGATACTTAATCTTAAGTAATATTAAAAATAAATATTGTAGGTAATTAATTACTGATTCAACTTTACATTAAAAATCTATTTAACTATGTTTGATTTGTAATGTTCACCATGGACCATAACAAATAATTTAGGAAACGGCTGAGCTTGCATGGTGCTGATTAAATGCAAGACTTGGGTCACAAATACCATTTGTAATTGCCAAATTTAACAGTAATGTTTAATATTTATAAGTGTAATAAGAATCTATCAGTGTCAGATTTGTTTGATTATGTCTACAACTTGATCAATTAATTCTAACCTCATCAATAAACTACATTTGCATGTAATATATTCTAACCTCAAAATTAAATAAAATGAAAATATAAGTTTTTTGTGATTTATTTTGTCATTTATAATAAAATGTTCTAAACTAAAGATTTTAACTACCTATATAAACAATTGAGAAACATCCGTAAATATAGATAATGTTGTACAACAATAAAATGAAGTCAATATGCAGTAGGTGATGATGCATGCTACAAATGTGACAATAAATAGAATAACTATTTATTTATCAAGTTGGAATACGAGCATATTTTTGCACGAAATGAGATAACTCTATTGCAAAGTGTAGCAAGCATATGTTACGGGCAAAGTCGGCAGGGTGGTCGCTAATTTGGCAAAGTCAAGATTTTATCAATCTCACCCCAAAATATGGTTTAGTTTGACTATAAAATGAGATCCCCAAAATCTAAAAGATTTTAAACAAGAATAAAGGTAGAAGGTTGAATTTTTAAATGTATTTTGAATGGGATTTTAGCATTTTTAGGGAACATAAGGTATAATTTTTTGAATCTTCAGTGCTTTGACTTGAAAACTTGCACCTTATGGAGTCGCTAAACACAAATTCGGTGTCAAAAATAACTTTTGACAGATGAGAAAATTGGGCCTAAATAACTTTCAAAAAGAAAATCTTTGCTATTCGTTATTCGCATGCATAAGTGTATTAATTGTGATGGAAATTATTTTGAAAAGTTGTAATAAATAAAGCTGTATAGCAAAACTTATCTACGGATCTGTTTTAGTAGTTGGCAGCGTTGCTTTTTATTGGCAACGCAGTACCTGTTTTACCTACGGGGGTTAAGTTAACTAAGGTACTTTCGCCGAGACCTGTCACAAGAAGTAAATACGCTTGAAGTTAGCACTAAACAAGCTATAAGCGATGCTATTGGTCAGCGTGCACGTGGTCTAATGCTTAAACTACTTTACATAAATGCAGAAACACGTATAATGCAATCACTTTCCATTCCATATTAGGCTGCAACCGTAAAAGCGAGTTAAGCGCACACGGTACGCAAACGCGCATCATCACAAATGAAGCTTCAAGGGTCAGCTAACTTCAAGTGTGTTTACGTCTTGCGACAGGTCTCGGTGAACAGATTTTAGATTGAATGTTAGTTCTAAAATATAAAGGTTTAAGCAATTGCTGTGACTGTAATAAGCTTATATTAATAAGTGATATTAATAAATAAACCTAATTAATAATCATGAAATAAATACAAGATTAATAAAAGTTTCACAAGTTTATTATAATGTACCTGAAATATTGTTTCGACAGCTAAGCAGTATCAAAGGTAATATAAATATAAACAGACACGTCGCTAAGGTAAATACAAAAAATAGGCAACTAGATAAAAATAATCACTTATAATACCATTAGTAGTCAAAGTTATGTCGACTACTTTTGTGGTGGTTTCACGAATGTCTATCATGCTTGCATTTAAATACCACGAGTGCGCAGCACGAGTGGTATTCGCAAGCATGATAAACATGAGTGTTAAGCACCACAAAAATAGTCTACTTAACTTTGACTACTTATGGTATTCGAGAGACTATTCAACGAACACGCTTTAAAAAATCAAATTGTCTTTCATAAATGTAGCAATGTTACATTTAATAATTGTACGTTCAATACTCAAAAATAAATGTTGTTAAATATTTGTGTTTTATTAAAATTGTCGATTGTTATCACTAGTGAAAATTGTCGACAATTTTCACTAGTGAGAATTGTCGATACAATTCATTTTCATTGGATTAAAAATATCAAATGCTGCATTTTAATTGGTCAATTTTTAATAAATGACATGTGAGTTGAACAGTCAGAATTAAATATCTAACACTTCCAGCAACGGAAAATTACTGAGCTCAATCTGTTCATTCATTAAAGGTACCCTGAGTTTGAGTTTGTAGATCTCAAAAGCTTCTAAAATGTCTAATTTGCGTAAGAATTTAATATTATCTTAAGGAGTCATTGTGTGATTTTGTTCTAAAAGGTGTTTGGAATAATTAGATTTTTCAGGATGTTGAGTGATCAACACCTATGTAAACACATTCAGATAAGATAAGAGTGTAAGCAGCATCTTATGTTACCCAGGCTGTTAAAAATGTCAGCAACATACATTAAGATTTAACTTTTTAACATTTCATTTGTCATGGATGAATACATACACCCTAATAACGGGTTATAATTAAAAATTTCATTACTTTTTAAATGTCATAGTGTAATGAAGGTAGTTAATGATAAGTAAAATAAAGATTTTTGGTTATAACCCGTTCGAAATACAAAATAAGGAATATGAAATCAATTTACACTATTACAAAGGTAAAATATTAAACAAGCTATATCTTAGAAGTGGATACAAATATTCCAACAATGTGCATAGTTCATAGTGATCTCCTTTTAATTTCTTAATGTACCTATCATTGAAAATTATCTTAGAAAACTATCAATCACTGCATGATCCGGGATGCATTTTCGCCATCATTATTTCTATGACCCAGATTCTTCATTTCATGGTTTTATTTTAGTTGTTGTGATTATACAATTTTGATTATTTGAAATTACTTAACTCTAGTTTATCAGTTTCACAAAACTCTTAACAATAGATTACTTTACTGCCGTTTTTGCATTTGCGTACTTTGTTGAGTGTTTCTCAGAAACAATAGTTTGTCATTTGTGTTTTAAATAAAACATTCGGAAATTGTTGAAGATTTAGAGTATTCTGAAAAGTTGAGCATAATTCAATTCTGGTTGTTCTGTTCTAGAATTTACTTTGGGAAATTATTTGTTAGGTAAGGTAGGTGTGGAACAAACTAAAAGGATTCATTCAATGTGTTTTCAATGTTTAACATGAGAACTTTCAGTACATGACTTTTTAATCATAAGCACATACCTAACCTAACAACGTAATCTAAGCTAGCGATTGTGCTTTGAAAAATGAGTTAGGTTTTTTTAGGTTAGGAGCGGTGCACAGTCATGGTGTTTTCGAAGAAAAAGCTTTCTCATTAACACTTTAACATGGGAACTTTTCAACATGTGTGACTTTTTAAGTGACATTACCCTTTTAATCAGTGTGTGCTGATTATCAGTCACTTTTAAATAGAGCCTATGATGCAATAAAATCTAAGAATTTCAGTTGGGACTGATTCTAGTCAAATAAGCGATCAGAAATCTCATTCACAAGTGTTTTTAAACAGTGGCGTAACTACCGCCCCCGCAGATCCTGCGATGCCGGGGGCGCAATCCTCCAAAGGGCGCTGTTTTCGGAAAATTTCTTTTCGTTGGGAATAGAAATTTTAAAACAAACACATCCTATGGAAACAATAAAAGAGAATTGTGAATATACTTTGCTTAAGACAATTGGGGGATATTGTTTCCTTTTTATAGGTTCATTTCTTTTATTATATTATATTATACATAATTTACATCCAATTAACAACATTCTATTTTTTTTTACATTTCTGTACAGATTTTTCCTTGTAGAGAATCCTTCAACAAGATCAAAAAGTAAAAAAAATCAAAAAACTAATCTTCGTATATTTTTGAAGAATTTGATTGATTAACTAACATACGGAGAGAAAAAAAAAACTTGCATAAACGACATTATAGCATATTGTGTTTTCTGCAATGACAGTTCATTTTTTATAGTGGGTGTTTCAGACTACCCGTACCCCCGAATATCTCGCGAAATACAAAACGGATCGAGAAAAGTAAACATACGTGCGAAATATTTGAAGCACTATTGAATGGTAGCAAATGTAAGTCCTCGCCCCACCCCCTGGGAATGGGGGCAACTACTTCAATAGCAACCCCCGGTTTTTTATGCAGATTTGGATTCTGTGCTAAAAAATATGAATTTTTTGTCTGAAACTTTTTTTAAGTTTGTGACAGATGGCGCTGTAATCGCAAAAAGATTTAATTCTCCAACGTTGACGAATTTAAATTTGAGAATGAAGTAAGCTAATGTTAGGCATGTTACCAATTTGTAAAGCTGTTTAGGGTTTATATTATGCGTCACCCCCCTCCCTTTTACAAAACTGCAAGAAAAATTGTTTAATTTTGAGACATTTTGGCAGTAAAAGACAGAAAAAGTGTCTTAATACATAACGTTGTTACCAAGGTGAAACACCGAAGATGTTTTGTTGTCTGAAAATGAGACACTTGTTTTTCTAACGAACTTTGGTGCTCGATATCTGGGATGAAGGTAAGTCAACATTTTTTTTCTGCAATTCCAATCAACTTTAACTTGTAATTGATAACTGATTTATAAATGTCTCAAAATTAAACACTTGTTCTTGCAGTTTTGTAAAGGGGAGGCGGGTGACGCATAATTTAAACCCTAAACAGCTTTACAAATTGTTAACATGCCTGACATTAGCTTACTTCATTCTCAAATTAAAATTTGTCAACATTGGAGAATTAAATCTTTTTTCGCGATTACAGCGCCATCTGTCACAACTTAAAAGTTTCAGACAAAAAAATTCATATTTTTTAGCGCAGAATTCAGAAATCTGCATAAAAAACTGGTGGTTACTATTGAAGATGACGGAGTTGCCTCCCTCCCCACTGCCAGGGGGTGGAGAGGACTTATATTTGCTACCATTCAATAGAGCTTCAAAAAATATTTTGCACATATTTTTTCTTTTCTCAATCCGTTTCGTATTTCACGACATATTTGGGGGTAGAGGTGGTCTGAAACACCCACTATAATACGAAATGACTTGCCTTATATGCCAAAGTATGACTGTCATGATAAAAGTGAACTGAACATGCATTAAGGGCACAGGTACAGGTGCACTTGCACCACTATTTCTTCAAGCTTTATAATTTGTGCAATTTTCCCCCCATACATTATAACAAAGTTTAATTATTTCAAATTTTGAGTCGTGCCATTATTTCATCTAACATGGTTATTGTTTTTTCCAACAAGTATAAATTATTAATTTTGTTAGTCTTATTTGACAAAACTCCATAATCATGAAATAAATAAAACTGATTAATAAAAAGTTTCACAAGTTTAGTTTAATCTACCTGACGATTGTTTCGACAGCTAAGCTGTCATTATCAAAGGTTATTACCCCTAAATATAAACAAACACATTGCTAAGGTAAATAAACAAAATAAATAACTAGATAAATAGATAAAAATAATAAAAATTAAATATCTAACACTTCCAATAACAAAGAATTACTGACCTCAACCTGTTGATTTAATTCAAGTGCCCTGAGTTTGTGTTTGTATATCTCAAAGGCTTCTAAAATATCTAATTTGCGTTTGTTATTACAAAAATTTAGGAATTTGATATTATTTTGGGAAATGATTGTGTGATTCTGTTCTAAAAGGTGTTGTTTGATGTAATTAGATTTTTCTGGATGTTTATTTCTGTAACAACGCACATGCTCTTTATATTTATGTCAAAATTTGGAAGTGTTTAAAAAATTTTTAAAGCCATTTATCATTGTACTCTTACAGTTTTGTTAAAGTTTTGACGAAGAGAAACGGAAAAAGCAAATTTTGTTCCAAATCTTAGATTAGTGATGAAAAACATTTTTATGCAATGGGCAAAAACTGAAAACCCAATAATCTTGAAGAACCTAATTTATTAAATCCATTTTTTCTATTTTTTTTAGGTTTTGAAAAAGCCGTGGTCGCACAAATAACTTTGGCGAGCTGCACATAAATAAATGGCAGGCTGCATGAGACCAGATGTTTGTTCTTCACTGTATTAGATCATTGAAAAATTACGTTGTCATCATTTTTGCTCCAAAACTTGAAAATCTCCAAATTTAAAATTGATACGGAATCTGTCAAAGTTTAATGTTAAGGTCTCCACAGATGTTCTTTTTTAACAGTTTTAACAGCCCGGGTAAGAACGCCAAACAAACTAAGAAATCTATGAACGAGAATGTCACATTGGCGGCAGTAGCCATAAAAGTTAAATATTAAAAATGAAAACGTTCATAATGTTGTAAACAATTTTCTCACTGAATTGAGATTGGAATCTGGAGAGTGGTACAATTGTTTACGTATGGACGATGAAATGTATCTGGAATTACTAAATTTAGTAATACCATTAATTAAGAATGAAGATACGATTGTGAAGCAAAATATAAAAGTAAAACGTCACCGCCACTAAAGATACTTACCTCTGTGCATCTGCACAAACACATAGAAAGAGAGTTAAAATCAAGTTGTAACAGATTTTTTGGAACACCGGCAAGATCAGTCTTTGATACACACCTCAGTTTTACGACCATTTTACCTGTACAGTTTTACCAAGATGGTTAAAATGAAGAAAAACAACGATGTTTATAGAGAACTTTACCCCATACATGATGTTTTCTTAATATTTAAACTTAAGATTAATTAATAATTTAAAAGTTGAAAAAAGTCAGATGCACAGCAATACGAAGGAAAAGTTGTTGGATATATGGTTGTGTCGATTCAGTTGTATATATAATTAGTTAATTAGTAAGTTCATAAAACCCATTCATTGGGCGTAAAATAATTATGAAAGTATAATCTTTACGGAACATGTTTTTTAAGCAACTAAACTAATTTAAAATTAATGATTTAAACAATTAAGTAATTCCGATTTTAACAACAATCTCATTACACAACCCTTTAACATTTCAATAGCCACATAAACACAATGAACATGTAAGTTATCCTTTGTGGATCATACACAATTTTATTGAGCGTGGTTTAATCAACAATATTTAATAAAACCCACTCTTGCTAAAATCCGCATTTTGTACTCTATTGCAATCATTAATTCAATTGTTTATTGTCAACATAGTTAACATAAAATAAAAAACACTCAAAATTCAAAAATAGTTACCCTCGCATGTATGGCATAATTTTTGTTACAAGATCGTAAGGCACTTGACGTCCTGAGAAATGTATGCCAATCACTACACTCATAAGTACCCACAGGCTCCATAGGTGACCAGGATAAACACCGTTATGTACACTATTCTACAACAATAATTTTATAGTTAATAATCAAAATCTAATAAATTATAGGAGAATATAAAATCGAATTACCTGAAATCTAGCTAGACGCTTCTTCCACGATCTGATACCAGACTGCCAAACGAGATTAAGAACTTCCCTATCGAAGTTGACATCCCATCCTTCGTGGGTTACAGTGAATGAGAACGCTACAGCAGAATGTGCTTCTGCCATAATTCGTTAACTGAAACAAATAATTAATGATAATTAATTTAGTGGTAAAAGAGTAAGGTTATGTTTGTTTAATTCTAACAAGCAGTCCAAAGAAACATCCCATGTGGCAGATATTTGAAATAGCATAGCCAGCACAACTGCCCAACAATTCAATTTTTGGAAAACACTTGGAAATAATATAACAAAATATTCCAAAATCCTGTACTTTTTAATATTGAAGAAATACGGTATAAGTAAAAATAAATTCAAATAAAATCCAAATAAAGTCATCCTGATGAGCTACGGAAGAAAAACTCCTCGAAAACGGTTGTATGCATCTTAAATTGTTAATAACTTTTCTGCTGTCACTACAATTTAGTATGCAACTACATATATTATTCTACACACTATTCTGAATAGGTTTGTGCAATGAAATAGCTGTTAACACCAAAATACACTCTTCTCATCTCTATTGACTAGACTATATGGTTTAGATCAATATTGTTAGCACTTTTTATTATTTGTTATTTAGCATTGAATTGTTGCATCTATTTTAAGTTGTTATGCAAAGTAGGGATTTAAAATCGTGAAATTATGTTTAATTTTTAAGTTTTAAGA
Organism: Agrypnus murinus; assembly: GCA_929113105.1. Lineage (NCBI taxonomy): Eukaryota > Metazoa > Arthropoda > Insecta > Coleoptera > Elateridae > Agrypnus > Agrypnus murinus. The sequence continues at coordinate 110,959,901 of OV816031.1, forward strand.
ACACTTTATACAAATAAATAATAGGTAACTATACAAAAAATTTACTTTAACAAGATTTATTAATTATAAACATTATTGGTTATGTTTATTGTAATTGAGAAAATTTAATATCAATTGGCTCCAGGTTATTAAAACTCGTCAGGACATCAACTTCATACAATCTTGGATTACTGTCTGTTTTGCCTTAATTAGGACTTTACTTAATTAGGAATAATGGATTTGTCATTTGTTGTTCAAATAAGTATTCAAAAATTATTCAAAAAATTTGGTGTGCTCTTGATGTATGACCATGTTCCAAATTCTTGAGAAGTTTTAAACAAATGCAGCTACTATAATTAACTGGGTCAACATATCAGAGACCCTGATTTTGGTGTTCAAAATTCCATAGCCAACCTTAATGAATTTACAATGGAGGAAATACTTATACATTCGTGATCGTGATTTTTGATGTACTCTCATAAATTTGACAGAGAAGAAATATTTTACAAATTACAAATTACAAATACTAACCTAACATGACCATTCGTACTGATTTTACCAGGAAAGTACTTATTTTTGACATGATTGGTTTTCACTTTTTTAAAAAGTTACCATACAATAGGAATTTATAAAACCACAACAAGAATGAAAACGTACAACTTTTCAATGAGTTGCAAGGAACTGCATAAAATGAGGCTCTGTTAAAAAGCCACTTATTTATCAACTAAATTATAATAATATACTGTTTTAGTAAGTGTTTTTGTGGCGAGTCTATAGTGTTTGACAGGCGAGCATGTGAGTCTGACAACTACAGGTGAACATATGAGTCCGACAACTATAAACGAGCAACAAGTCAATTTTTTCTTCAAATGTTGCAGGTAGATTAAATGTAAAAATAAGGTTAGAACTAGCTAGAATTGTAAATTTAGCTTGCTTTAGAAACCTTCACTTTGAGAAATTTGATTTTATACAAATTACTTTTACTGCCGGCCAACAACTAATCAGCGGCAGCAAAAGTACTTATTTTCCCCAGCGAGATTAACAGATGTTTGTTTTAATGCTATTATTTGTCATTCAAGTTAACCTTTTTTTAGTTAACTATTAAAGAAAAGTACTTTCAATCCTAGAAAGAAGAATAGTAAGTGTTATTCGGATTAAAAGTGATTTTGTTTGATTCACAGTTTTTGACCAGTAACATTGCTCAACAAAGTTCCACTTTTAATCCTAGTAACACAATATACTATTACTGCTGCTAATGTCCTGCAATAAAAATACAAATCTTTAACGTATTGAGTCTCGAGATGCCATAGCTTTTCTGTTTTTGCCAAATAAGATATGGTCATGTTAATTGATTTCACCCGTCAGCCTCCCCAGCCAGATTTTTACATAATTCAAGGCTTAGATTTTAATCAACACTTTGCAGTAATATGCATTGGAACTTCTGTAAATATAGATAGTTTAGTAAGTTCGGCATTCAGATCTATTTAACTCGAAGAGCTCGGTTTCCATAGTATCCATTATTGTAAATAATTGTAACTATGACAATAGAGCTTTTGGAGCAAAAAGAGTTACAATGCTGAACTTACCCACAGTAAGGTAGACGACGATGCCTACAACCAATGTAATGCATTTCTTATCTGTAACATAACATAACCTCCAAACATTCCAATGTGATAATAATTATTACTACTGCATAACTTGTTTTAATGAAATTCCAATAGATTCAATATCAGATTTTGGTGCATTCCAATAAATTTTAATTAATCTTTGTTCGTTTAGAAACTAAATTCACTAAACTTTATTAGAAAGAAATGCCATAAACATTTTTAATGTTTGAGGTTAGAATGTAAGCAAATTAAAACAACACGTTTACATTTGGGAGTAATATTTTAAACAGAGTTGAATATTCTTTTAACACTAATTTATGTCTCAAGACAAAAAAGCAAAGAAAAAAATTTTAAAAATTACTGTTAAGAAATATATTATTAATAGTATATTGTGTTACAAGTGCAGAAAAGTGCCAATTTCTCACGAGTGTGAAGATTTTGCGGCATGAGACGTAGTCGAATGCCACAATCACACGAGTGAGAAATTGGTGTTTTTGCACGCGTTACACACTATACTTTATCTACGACAACAAAAAAAGTAATAAACAATCAACAACTAAGAAAGTTTTTTAACCTAGAATTTACACTCGCATTCATATTTTTTACGTGAAATATTTGGCAATAAATTAAGAGATGTAATGTGAGCCGCTTCCACGATGTTTGGAGGTGTACGAGTGTACACCCCAATTTTCCTTCATCGGATTCACTCCTGATACATATAGAATTTTAAAAACGACAAAAGTAAACATTAAATTTGTAAAGACAATAGTAATAATACATTTACAATTTGTATAACTTCAGTCAATCTACTATTTAGTACTTACAGCTAAATAATTATGTACTCGTTTTAAAAAAATAATATATGTACAAAAATCACCATTCAATTGTCAAGGTTATTAACCTCTGCGCAAAATGTCAAATATTCTCGCATTATGCAGCAAATTAAAATTGTTTTCAATATTTTTATTGTAATTTAGCAATAATAATAAATAAAATTACATTAAAAATTATATAATAATGTAAAACATTAATTAATTTTACGTTTTAATTGAATAACAATCATTGTAACTTTATATAATGAGAAAAAAAAATCATTGAAAGGCATCTCGATAGCTCAATGCTTACGTTCTAGCTACTAACCGAGCGATCCGGGTTCAATTCCCCGGGTCTGACCTTAGTTTTTTTTTCTAGATGGATTTCCATTCGAAATATAATTTAATGTAAAATATTAATTAAACAAAATAAACTAACCTTTATCTAAAATTTATAACATTTTATATTTCAAATAATTAATAATATTATAAATATTGCAAGTGGTGACATCTATGGCGTTTTAATACAACTACTGATCGTGAGAAATCATTCCTCACGGTCTTTACCGTTGAGTTTGGAGATTGTTTGCAATTGGTCGTTTTCACGGTTACTAGATTGTGCGGAATGTGTAACTTTCTATGGTGGTCGTAGATAAAATACTTTTAAAGTAACCAAATTTGTTTTTAGACAAGAATTTTAATAACTTTGAATGAGTATAAACTTGACTGAAATAAGGCAATTAATTAATGACATTACTCATTTTACCTAATTTTTAATTTTACTAAAAATTTACTTTTTAGCCAAAGTGTTGGCACCAGGCCTACTCTTCAATCCAGTGATGTCATTAGATCGAGGGATGTGGGATATTTTCAAGGTGTGAGTGAGTATCCGTGTGTATCAGAAGCGCTCGGATCAATGCCACGCCGTTAAGCCGAGCGCTACCGATACACACAGATACTCACTCACACATTGAAAATATCCCACGTCCCTCGATCTAATGGCATCACTGCTTCAATCCACACATAATATAACAAGCTTGTTCGGGGTTTATATCCTATTTACTTTAGAAACTGACCAACAGAAGCGCGCCTGCACGGTGGATCCGGAGATATCCTACAGATTTAAGTGGTCCTTACAGTTGGCGCTACTGCGTGGTGCAAATTGTAAGTTTAAGAGAAGAAAAAACCTGACCCAAAATCAGCTTTCTTTAATTACAAGGTTGGTACCCAATAATTATATTAGTTAAGGGAATGAAGTGGTCAAGGTTCAAAGAACCGGCCTTATGCTTTAATCATTTAAAATTAAACTTAAATAAGGAACGCCACTCCAATAATTCTCAGGACCGCTTGTTCTTGTTTCTCTTAAAATATGACGGTTTTTTTGGATTCTTTCAGGAGACCTGTCAATAATGTAAAATGGATTAAAAGATATTAAGAAATTAACAAGTCGACATTATCAATATTAGTCTGTTAATTTTACTCCTGTCATTAAAAGGTTTTTAATTCTAAGGGTAGATTGCATAAAAGTAGATTAATTTTGAACCAGTTATAACTTCTAAGTAACAATTGTTTTTAAAAATTGTTACCAAAGACTTAATTAATCCCTTGTTTAAATTTATGCAATCCACTTTAAAAGTAGCTCTTGCTAATCAATCAAAATAATATGATATAACAATAACATAACCTTAAATTTGAAGCTAGTAAAGACATGACTTTTCATACCTTGGTTGACGAAGGGCGAGTTGTTTTTGATCACTTGATTTCTCATTCACCAATTTCTCATATATTTATTGATAATAAATTAAGTTACACTTTAACTAAACGATCTCGATGATAAAGAGCTACACACACAAATTATATTATTCATTGATTAGATTAAATTATAATTGGATCATATTAAATTTACTTGAGGTTATTTAAATTTTACTCCATGCAGTACAGCAAACAAACTGTTAATCAACAGAAATATCACTTGCTTTTTCCAATTTTAAATTCATTTAATCATTTTTGTTAATAAACATTTATGTAAAATTCCTCAATGCTGAAATATTTTAAGAACAATGACTTTTACAAAAGGTATTTGAATTTACTCATTAAAGGTACATTCTTGAATTACCTAATTATTACTTTTAATTCTTAATTAAACATTTTAAAACTTTCTTCAGGTAATCTCTCCTAATTCAGTAATAGTTAAAGTAGTAATTAATCTTATTATATAAAAATTGAAGCAGAAAGTTGGGTATTTGTAAAAATTAGACATGTGGGGTATAATTAAGAGAGAATTTAGAAATGGTTTTTAGAAATTTCTACTATAAGAGAATATTTCATCATTGAATGAATGCATAGTATATCAGGCAAGAATGATTTTGAATGCATGCTTTCACTTAAGTCAACATCAGTCTGCAGCAACATTTCTCTTTTATAACTACCTATGTATGTGAAATTCTTGCATAAATAAGTCATTTATTGGGGACAGTTATGTAGGTAAACAACGAGGAGGTAAACGACATGGTACTTTGTAGGTAGTAGTACCTTTTACTAGACATGCATATATTAAGATAATAATAGAGTATTAACGAAGGTGAAGGTTACTACGATTATTTACTCCTGCATACAATATGTATTTTACAATAATAAGAGCCCTACATATTACGAAGGTAACTAACATTAAAATAGTTTTTAATATTATATAACAATCAGGTTGTAAATAGTGTTAAACCTCTTTGTTTACTCGAGCAAGGAATAATACAGTTTTGTTTCTCCTAGTTTTATTATGAAAGCAACATGCCTCTTCAAACCTGTACTTTATGAATTTATCATGACAATAAAAATAGATATTATCTTATTCCTATAGAAGATATATTGTAGCTACAACTAGTTCAAAGTGTAACCTTTACAAGGCTTTATAGAACCTATATGTTAGTTCTGACACTGATTATTACTTAGCCTAGAAAAATACTACAATTACAGTTGATAACTTCTATTATGATTATTTTCTGCCCCGTTTCATTTATGCATACCAATTTGCATTTAGTAGCATGTTCTTTTCTGGTTATTTTAAATTATCATTTTATTTTTATCCTTTGAGTTATTTCTGTAAATAGTTTGCTTCATTTAAGTATGCAGTGGTGCTCTTTTTATTTATGAAGGTTTTTCTTTTAAGCTGTGGTTGATCCAAGTCCAATACAAGGTGTAGTTAGGAGACACCGTGTAAAATATAAGCAAAATGTTTAGAAATTTTCAAGACAAAAAAATACTGAGATACTCAATAAGTTTCTATTTTGAACAATTACTACTGACGAAACTTCTAGATGTAAACTCTGACCTTAACATTCTGAACAAGTATGTTAATTAAATTTTGAATCCTTTAGTAAGATTGACAGACAGTGTATTAAAAGTATATACTTAATGGGAAAACAGACACTGTCAAATAAAAGAGGCAGTATTTTGATCACTTACAAATAAAGTTAGTAAAATTTTCTTCACATTAATGTTACACCATTTTAGTTGCGTGCCAGTCTTGTTCGAAACAAAAACATTCCATCTGTCAATACATCTGTTCAAGGTTTGATTTGCAGATTATTCACTTAAAAAGGTTAATCCATATATAGCATTGGTTTTTATACCTTTATTGGTGACATATAAGTGGTAAATTTACTCGTTTGGAAACTGTGCCTCAAACCATCACCGAAGTTATATTTATATTTTGAAACTGTATCACCTTTCTGTTGAGATATCCTAGACACTGACTGACCACACTCTGTCTATTGAAACTTTCTATTAATCCAAAAATCTTTTGGATTTCATTTACTGCAGGCTAAAAAAAACATTGCAAGAGATTAATAGGTCTAAAAAGCCAAAATCAATGTTTTGGATCCAGTAACAGCAACCAGAGCCAGCTTTGAGGTTAGTTAGAAATATGTTAAGATGTTAAGTTAGAGGTAAAGTTAAAATTTGGCTCACCCATAAAATCACAAAAACAATGCTGAAACATAATAAAAGAAATATAGCAAAATACTATAACCATTGTTTCGGATTCTGTGATGGTTGGTGACCAGAGCTGTCAGAGGTTAAGTGAGACATTATGTTAGGTTAGAGGTAAGATTAGATAAGAGTTAAGCCTGAAGATTGGATTAGGTTTTCCTTTTGCAAAACCTTGTGCTTTACAGTATTCACAATATAACTTGCCATGTATTTTCTGTGATGTTTTGACGCCATCCTCTCAAAAACAAATTAAGATATTATCCAAATTTGATTGCATCATCAGTCACTTGGATACATGAATGGGAGAATATGTATGACCAGTTTCATTCGCCTTTGAGCTCAGTGCTTTGAAACTCGCTTAAAAATGAATTCTGTGACGGTCTCGGGGTTACAAGCTGAAAATTATACTAAATGAAGCTTAGATCCTAATCAAAAATATAATACAAAATATTTGTATTATTAAATATTCAAAGTGGGGAAATTATTTACAAAATAAGTCAAAGTGTGACAATATTAAAACCCACATTTATAAATGACATGTGTATAATTCACAGGAGACACTCTAGGACAGCTGTTTCGATCTTTTTAGTTCTCATCAGCTAGAGATAGCCTCCTGTGAATTATACACACATCATCCAGGCTTATATACATAGCCGGAAATAACATTACTATCGAGAAATGAATGATGCGACATCTGTAGAGTCATATACCGCATTAAGCGGTGTTCTGTATATGACTGAATATATAAGCGGTGTTCTGTATATGACTCTACAGATGTCGCAACATTCATTTCTCGATATTAATGTTATTTCCGGCTATGTATATAAGCCTGGATGATGTGTGTATAATTCACAGGAGGCTATCTCTAGCTGATGAGATCTAAAAAGATCGAAACAGCTGTCCTAAAGTGTCTCCTGTGAATTATACACATTTCATTTATAAATGTGGGTTTTAATATTGTCACACTTTGACTTAGATCCTAATATGTAGTTCTAAATCCGAAAATTGTCAATAATAGAAACATGGAAAAGGGCACTAAACTCGAAATTTAAGATATGTACATGGCCATAAAATAGAGAAAACAGACATTGTGTTGTGTGAAATTCAAAAACAATTTTGTAGTGTATATGTTACGGTAAAAGTGCATATTCGGAACATGTACACATTTACCGGTAAATGTACATGTCCGGTAAAAGTAAAAATAAAATACTTGTACAGCTTAAAAATAACCTAATATTAAATTGTAACAGTAACCTAACATTCTAGGTTAGGTTATTGGTTAGTAAGTGATTATAATAATTAATAAGTTTTGTTAGTATTCAATCTTCTCCTATTAAATGATCTTTTTACATTTACCAACTAGGCAAATGTGTACATTTACCGCTCTCTACACTTTTACCGTAACATATATATTTCTATAATGATTTGAAATTGTAAAATAACATTGGTGCTTATGGGGCAAAATACTACAAACAAGCGCAAATCTCGGTTCCAGCTGCCTTAGTTAAGCGTTCGGATGTCACTACAATAGGTAATAAAATTTTGAACACTTACTGGAAAGATGAAGGTGCTACTATTGTTAACAATTAGGTATTTCCTCAATCTACAGTCGGTACTATTAACGGCTTAATGAATTTCTTAGAAATTCATTAAGCCGTTAATAGTACATATTATGAAACAGAAATTTAAAAGAAAAGAAACAAATTCTATAAATAACTTGTAATGAATAGACTTGATTCGTTGGATTTATTATAAAAACTATTTAAAAATGTAATTTCGCTGACGACGTTGGTCTTTAGAGAACGTGCTTTTGTTAAGATTAAAGATGATACATACTTTTATTTTGGGTTTTCAACAAAATAAATTGAATTAATTAAAATTAATGATCATTGTATTTATTTACACGTGTTTCGAAAGTAGTCTTTCTTCAAAATACATTATAAGGTATAAATATAAGAAGCTGAAATAATAATTAGGTACATGAGGAACTTATTCAACTTCAATTATTGATTTTAATTTATTTTGCAGAAAACCCAAGATAAAATTATCACCGTCAATATTATACTAATACAAAAGAAAAAAATCTACAACAAAATAGTTTTATATGTACGTCTCGTTCAATGATTGTTGGCCAGTTCAACAAATCTGCCTTTAATTTCTTTGTAAGAATGATCAAGCAACTTCGAATTACACTCTCATAAGAGCGATACTGTTCTAAGAGTCGTGACACTTCAAGTGTCACGACCACGACACGTATCACGACACTCGACACCCAAGTTCCCATCACTAGTATTAGATTTAGCCTGAAACTCGATGACGTAAAGACCTACTTGTCCAATTGTCCAAGATATTACGTAGCCAACTAATTTAATAATATGTTACAGATCGAAACCTACAAAATTAGAAAGAAATCATGCCATAACTCAAATCATGTTAAAGTACAGTTCCAATGAGCACCTCTACACACAACTAGTGTTGCAACTTTTCATGAAAAGTTCGCATTTTTGAAAAGTTTGCTCAACTTTTCACGAAAAGTTGCAACCCTATAGTTGCAACTTTTCATGAAATGTTCGAATTTTTGAAAAGTTCGCTCAACTTTTCACGAAAAGTTGCAACACTACACACAACCTGTCAAGATCTGCTGCGGCCGACAATTGTTTCTCTAACAGTAGGTATATGTATAGATGACCTATTCCTACATAATTAATTTATCTCGAAACCCAATGACGTAGTGTTTTTTTATGCCGGCTCCAGGTCTATTAAAATATAACAATGTAGATAGTGTTTGTAATTAAAATTAGAATGTTGTTCAAACGTAAAACAAGAAGTTTTCGTTATTTTAATGTAACATTTTAACATTAACCTTGTATTAAAAACTTGTCAGCTTTTTAAATTCAAGAACATTCAACAATTGAAGGGTCGGCCATAACAACGTTCTATGTAATAAATGGACTGAACACAGCATGCCGGGAATCTGTTTAAGAATATTTTATATCTCTATGACGCCAACACCTTCCAATAGAGATATACTAACGTTGTTTTTACAGAAATACCACATTTCAGCAGAATGTTACATACAATGTTGTTACAGACGACCCTTTAATAATTGTTCTAAAACTACGATAATGTAAACAAATTCTTTTACAATTAATAAACGCCCGTGACTGAAGCAATTAGCAGCATTCAGCAGATTTACTGCTGATAAACCAGTGCTGTTCACTGGTAGATTTTAACTGAATTAAATTTACTTGTCAAATATAGACAGACATAACGAAATTTGATATTTGTCTTTCCATTTGCCTATAAATTAATCTAGTTAGTAATTGTTCTGGTTACATTTGTTTCTACAATCGTAAATACAGGGTGTCTGAAGCCACCCAGAAATTAAAATAGGAAAAAATTAATAAGATCAGAGTTTGCTGTGGCCTCCTTAACTTGAAATAATGATGTAAATGTTATTCTCCAAAACACCAATCCTCACTGCTCCAATAACTTATTTTATAAATTATCATTTCTGTTGTACCAATATAAATTAAACAATATCGAATCATGAAAAGATAATAAACTAATATGTGTCGCCATAATCAACTTTTTTATTATTTTAAAATAATTGTTAAATTACTTACCACTGTAAACAATAATTATTGTAACAATAAAACTTTGAATCTATAGTAATATTTAATTTATTCTTTTGTTTGCAATAAATGTCACTTTGTTAAATTTGATGTATTATAATGAAGCTCTGATATTATTCATTTTTTCCATATTAATTTTTATATGACCTAGGTGATTTCTCGCTGTATGACAATTAACTGCCAGCTAATCAAGCAGCTAATATTAGACAAGGATAATTTAAATCTAAATTAAGGTAAATAAATATCAACAGTTTTTTGTAAGATATCTTAAAAATATCTATTAAACACAACAAAATAAACTTCAAGGGGTGCTGTTGAAACCTCACTTTAATTATACCGGTACAGTATGTAAACAAACCATATTTAAAATGCGGTAGACAAAACAACTACCGGTAACACAGACTGATAATTCACTGTTTTCATTCAGAGAATTCTTTTCCACTGGTTATGTGATCGGTAAGTCTGCTGAGTGCGACTATTGTTGGAACAAATATTTTGTAAAATATCTGCTAAAATAATAGAAATGCACAGCCTACTCAGAGTGAAGAACGTAAATAGAAATCATACATACATACATAATCTTTAACCTCATATACCTTTCGGTGTCGAGGCGTCAGGCATACCGAGCCGCAGAGTGGATATGTGCATGTGAGACGAGGCAGCGGAGCCATATAGGCAAGTACACTGCGCTCGTGGTTTACCCATCCGAGTCCTGACCGCCGCAAACTCGACTTAACTATGTTAAGCGATAGAAATCCACTATAACCACTCTGCCGTACAGCTGACTAAATAGAAATCATAAAAAAAGTAAATAGAATATTTATAGTTCAGTTGAGATGTCAAAATAATTGAAAGCCATTCTTCAGTTTGTCAAATTTTTTTTAAAGCCTTACTGCTGATTAAAAAACTAGTTAAGCTTGATCAATGTAAGATTTAAAGGTTAGAAGTATGTTTATCTTCTGTACAATAAAGACCGATCTTTCCATCTCTCTGTAATTTTAATTGATGGTTAACTGTCATGGATACGATTGTAGAAACAATTGTAAGCACTAGAATATGAAGATGCAAAGACCCCAAGTGTGCAAAACATAATTCTACTTAAAAATACAAACCAAACTGAATAAAGATGACAACCTAGGTCTTTTGATGTTGAGACACAATGTAGGTGTTAATGAGTACAGTTATGAATAATCCAACCCAATCAATGTGAAAAAAATGTTGTGAAGGTTTTTTGTTGTGCTAGATGAGATGCATCTTCTGACAAAGCTCCACAATTAAACTAATATTATTAACATGGCAAAGTGATAAATTGCATAAGACTTTTTCGTTCCTTTTAATGTCATCTATCACCCCTTAAAATTAACACATAGTAACTCCTTCCACCCTGTATAAAATTGTAATAAAATTGTTATTGAATTAACGTAAGATTGATTCATTTTAACATTATTATATTATTGTTAATATCTATTAATATCATTCATTATTATTGTTAAATTATACTAAAAATAATTAAAGCTTTTATAATTGGCTACATTCCGTATACCCTGCAACGTAAAGTGCGATAAACACAGCAAACGATTCCAGGCTGTCGTAGCAGTCCTGGTGGAACACTTCACTTACAGCCATAAGATATTACATACTACATGCCGGTACTAACCGCTCTATTACATGGAAAGCTAAAAATGTTTTGGAAATGTATTATTTCAAATTACATTTAAATGAAGCATTAGGTATTCAATGGATTTGTAAAATTGAGGTTATAATTTACTTACATTAACAAAAAAGCAGCAGCATAGACATGTGTCTATGATATTTAAAAAAATGTAACACACCAACAAAAGCCCTGTTAATAATTTAAATAATTACTAACACCGATTTCCACAAAATGTGAGAGCATTATCCACTCTTGAGAATCCAGCACATTTTATTTTCAAATCATATTCTAGGTTAAATATTTTTCCTAGTTTTTGGTGTTTTATTATGTTTTTGTGGTTGTAAATAAAGTATATAGTGTGTAATTATTTATCGCATCAAAGCTTTTAAATTGCAATAGTAACAACTATATAATAATAGTAAATGATCTTGGTGACCAATATCTCATAAACAAGAAAAAAAATTAAAATGTGAATCAGGCTGACCTTCAATTTTTAATATATACTTAAAAATTATGTCATGTTGCTAAACTATAGAAACAATGTAATACAGCGGACAGTTTTTTTTTTAGTCATTTAAATTAATTATACAATATGATCAACAAAGAAGCTGTAGCTTGTGCTTGTTGGATTCAATTGAACATGAACTTAAACTTTAAAACTTAGGATGACTAGAACAGAAATAATCATGTAGTTGTTATCTAAGAAATCACCAAATCAAACGGAAACAAACGTTAAAAAAACAGATTAATGTATAACAGGAAATTATTAAAGCTGCACAAATTGAGAAAAATAAATAGCACATTTCAATCTAAAAATCATGGAAAAAAAAATCGTACAACTATTAATTACAATGCAATACTAGTTTTATGAATTATGACCAAGAAAAAGAATTCCAAGGGAAACAACAACATTCAACAAAATATTATTCTGACCTCACTTTCTTTTGTAAACTAGCAAAAAAAAGGGGTTATCAAAAAGTGATTTCCTATTTTATATATTAAGAAACAAAATAAAATTTGTTTGTATACAAAGTGTAAAGTCTAAATACCCATCACTAATTAATCCAACTTGAATAGAAACGTAATAACAGCAATTTGAATAATTATATTATACCTCTGTGTAATAAAATAAAAGAATTCCTAAGGATATAAAAATCAGACAAGAATTAGAAGAGTTTCGACTGATCTCACATCTCTTCAATAAAGTTGAATAATAAAAACAAAACGTCATAAACCTTTCATTAAAATTTACATTAGATAAAATAATTGCAGTAATTAATCAAAGCTGTTTCAACGTAATAATTTTTCCTACTCTTGACGTAAATGCTTACCTATTTATAATATGTATATAAGCTGTTTAAAAAACAAAATTAATTCTATAAATTATGTATCTATACAATCTATTGACGATTATATGATACCTAGCTATGTCAGCAAAATTTTGGTTAAGTTTTGCTGGGAAACACACAAGGTTAACCTTATACCTTAAACGTTAACTTTAAGTGTTCAAATATGAACATGATTTGTTTATACATAACACAATAAAAAAGTTTAAGCAATATTGATTTCTTTTACTGGCCTATCTTTATTGTATTGTAGATTACAGAATTGAAATTGAGAAACCAAAAAGCTCATTTTAGTAATTAAAAATTAGTAAAAAAAAATTACCAACATTTTAAGCTTACATCAACCTTTAAGATGTATTAAAGACTTTTGTACTGGTACAATTAGCTTATTAATGAGAAATAGATTCTTAAATAGAGAAGATTTTTGAGAAAAATAATTCTATAGAAGAGAAAGATGAACATAGGAATGGAATTTCTGAATTCCATTATTTGCTTATCATAAATGAAATTGCAGTTTTACATATAATATTGAAATATTCTGTTGGAGGTTATCATAGTTATTGATATTTTTTATGATGCTAATAAATAAAATCAGAAAACTGGAAATGGAATATTCAATTTTACAGTTTTATATTTTCAATAGCCTTACAATAAGAACAACAAATCATTTAGTTCGAAATTCTCATTATTACGATGATTTCACATTTTCTCAAGTATTGTGAACCCATGACTTGGAGTGATAATTCAAAATTATATCTTTGACTTGATAAAGAAGAAGTTTTAGGTTGAATTTCAGAAAGATTTAAATCATAATAGATGATATTTTATTTGCAACATTAATAGAGAAAGCGCTTTTATATTTCATTTGGCATGATCTCTAGCTCACTTGCAAGATAAATAATTATAGTCTGTTCCCGAATACAAGATAGCCGAACAAGCCAAGATTTATTTAAAAGTTGGTAATACTGTGAAAATTCTAATTTGTTTTTCGAATTGTCAATTTTTGACAACTTGTGAGGTTGATTGTACATAATTATGTAATTTCAAGTGGAAATATATTTTAAAACAAAATAGTTATTAGATTTCCCATGGATTTACATAAAACATAACAAACTTGTAAAACTTTAACAAGAGATGTCAAAAAATATATAACCCATAACCTCTATGAAATCTGAAAAAATATCAGTCAGATTTTCGTAAACTTTCGAGATCATATTAGCTATGTACCTGGTACTTTCATGGATTATCATCTTTCATCATCATCATCATCATCATCATCATCATCATCATCTTTCATGGATTCATCTTTATTATTTTGATAGAAATATAAATCCATTCTGTTGAAATATGCTTGAACATCATAAGGCACTTGGCCCGGTAAAAATTTGAAAACCTATTGGCCAATTTCACAAAGCTTGATTAAGTTCTATTTAACTTAATCATGATTAAATTTGAAATCCAGAAATATAATTGGATAAAATCTCAGGTCTCTTAAATCTCAGCCAATGAAATTTCTGGATTTCAAATTTAAACACGATTAAGCTAATCAGAACTTAATCAAGCTTAATGAAACCGGCCATATATATATATATATATATATATATATATATATATATATATATTTACATCAGTCTAACAAATGGACGTCCTTTCATATCTAAGTAATTGGACGTCCACCACAACTAATAACGTTAGTGAAGATTTAGTTCGTGTATATCCACTATCTCACATAGTAGTGTTACGTATGCGAGTTAGATTTTGAATAAAATCAAAAACAAAGAAGTTAATATACACCGCCATTCGACGTCCGCACATAATACAGTCTTACAACGTCCACTGTATATCCATATAAGTATTTCCGACTAAAGGACGTCCCAGAGATATACACTAATGTGGAATTCGGTATTTTGACGTCCTGCAACGTTGTCGCTATAAAAGAAACATCTGGCTCTTTCTTACTCTGTTGTAGTGTATGTTGTCTTATTCTTTTTCGCTGGTATTGAATTTAAGGCGAAACGAATCGTTAGACATATTTAGTAATATTGTTATGGAAGTAGGGAAGAATCGTTAGAATTCCTTTCTTATCTTATTATATTTCAAGTTAACCCTGAGAAAGTTTGATTCTTAATAATTCATTTATTTCGTTTGTAAAAAATCATTGTAAAATAAAAGTGTAAACTTTTTGATTGATACATTATTAAGAAAGAAATATTAACTTACCTGAAATTTAAATCACTTAGAGAACTTAAAAACATTTTTACTTTAGCATTTTAAAAACAATACACAAGAATACAAGAACACAATGTATTTTTTTTAAATTATAATATTGCACGCCTGTATTATTAACTACATGTATAAGAAGTACTTATTAAATATAACTAGATACATGTATCAATCTGAAGTATTGATATCCAATTAAATTAAATAGAATATGTTGCAGCCAAAATCACTCATTCAACAAAATAATTTTTTTATTTCTCTTACGCCAATTTCAAACAAAATTTTTTTTCGCTATTCCTAATATTATGTATATTTAATCTCTTGCGGTAGGTAATTATAAAAGTATAGGAGTGAGATAAGTATAAGTTCTTTGTCCTCCGGATTTAGTTAATAATGGAGTCTTAAAAGTAAATAGTTTTGTTCTAGTTTCATAGTTATGATCAATTATAATCAAGTTTTGTTTATTTTGATATGTATATAAGACTACTATTAAAAAATATATCTGACGAGAATGTAGTATTTTAGCTTCTTGGTAAAAACATTCTCATGAGCAAGTGGGTTCTTTATTTAAAATAATACGTACAAATTTTTTTTGAATGATTTGAAATTGTTTTACGTAATTATTAACCCAAACTAATCAATCCTGGAATAATTAATTAATCCAGTAATTCCGTAAGATAGTCGAGTTTCTACTAGTGCGAAATAAACCCTTCTTAGATCTGAAAATTGCAATATACCTTTCAATTCTCGAAACCGGAATAAAATACTTCTGAGATTATGAACCGGGTTAATAATGTGTTTATCTCAACGTAAATACCTGTCCATGATGACAGCCAGATATCTTATTGTTTCTGATTCCTCAATATTGGTTTAAAGGTCAATTAATAGTTTATTATAGTGTGGATATTTATGTTTATAATTAATAAAATTATAATTGTCATGTCTTGTTCTGCCTCTGCTTTTAATGTTGACCACGTAGTACTCTGATAAAAGATAGCAGTATTCAATTTAAGTAAATCATTGATATAAATACTAAAAAGCAGATGACCTATTACCGTTCCCGGTGGTACTTCAAACTCAATTACACTTTCAGAACTTTTTGTAGAATAAATTTCAACAATTTGTTTTCTGTTTGACAAATAGCTTTTTAATAAGTTGAGTTGCAACTCCTCTAAAACCTATATCTTCCAGAGACTGTAACAACTGCAAGTTGCATAATGAAGGATTGCTAAATTCTAGTGACTTATTAATTAGGAAACTTAATATGCTATAGCATCTTGTATGCTACTAAATATTTTCCTTAAATCCAAACTGTCTATGTGATATAATTTTAAAATTCATTAAATAATTATTTATTCTTTCATTCAGTATCTTCTCAAAAATTTTTGTAAAATTTGTTATTACCGAGATAGGCCTATAGTTTGTTGTAGCAGCTCGATCCCCTTTTTAAATATCAGTTTAACCACTGCAAACTTGAATATCTCTAGAACAAAACCTGTTTCTAATATTTTGTTAATTATTATAGCAATTCGTTTCACTATGTCCTCGGTAACGGTTTTTAAGATCGCTGCTGTAATATTATCAATACCTGCAGAAACATTATTTTTTAATGAAGTGATAATATTTGCAACTTGACTCTTATTACTGGGTGAAAGATAAATGGAGGATGGTAATGAAGATCTAGGTGATGCCATGGAAGATACAGTAATTTTATCTGATCTATAGATAAATCTGATGTTAATATTCCGCTTTCCGATTTAATTTCTTTTAAATGAACATTTTTACTTTTTTGTGAATTTGTAATTTAGTTGACAGTATTCCGTAAAGCTTTGCTATCATTTCTATCAATTTGTTGAACTTTTGAGGCAAAATAATTTCTCTTTGTTGTTTTGATTGTTCAGCGAATTTCGATATACCTTAAATTCATTTCCTAAATTAATGTTATTTAAGGATGTTTTAGAAGATTATAATATTGCCAAATGGATTCATTCAGTGATTAGATAATTTATTTATGTTCAATGTAATCGTCAAATGAGGGCAAATTCTTCTTTCAACATGTAATATGGGTGTTTCTTTTATATAGGATAATAAATATTTATTTTTTGATAAAAGAGATTACATATATAAGGTATGATCTATTTGAATCTAAAATTATATTAGTAATTGTTTTGAGAAACAACCATTATATAATTAAGTTAGATTGTTTGGCATTCATTTGTATATGCAATACTTAAATTAAACCTTCCATACCACCAAAATGAGACTCAAGAATGATTATGTATTGTACAAATTAAACAACATACTGTACATTATCTTATAACATACGATGAAATGAGGAATTAGTAGTAATAATAATGTTAATAATATTTATATTAACTGACGTACAATTTGTAAAAAAAAGAAACAGTTCACGTAGTGGGTGTATTGATGTATATATTTAATAAGTACTGTATATTTCAAATCTTGCACTAGTAATATATTTTGTTGAAGTTACAAAAAAGGGAAAATACAAACAGATGTGCCATAAAATCTTCTATGTAGTTTTAGTTTAACTGAGCACATTGATAAGTGACAGAAAACATAATTTATGAAAATACAGCCTAAAGAAACCAAGTAATTTTCAAAAGCATACGGAACCAGCAATTTCTTTAAATCACAAAAATCTTTCAGCTGGTCAAGGAAGAATAAAAGGGGACCGGAGCAGTCGGATTTCGTCATGGTATGTTAAAAAAAGAATTGTAAAAAGGAAGGGTCAGAGATGCTGTAAAAGTCTAGCAAATATAGGTACATGAATTATTATCTTCAAAACTTTATAAATTTAGGTTCGTGACTTTTGTTAATATCGAGGGTCTATCCCTTTTATCTATCTTAAGATAATTCCACTTAAGTATAATCACAATGAATACTCTAAATTCAATAAGTAATTCAACGTTAAAGCAATTAGAATTAATAACAATTAAATTAATATAGGGATAATTTATGTCGCAACAAACAAGAATTTTTACAGCTACATCTTATAAAAAAAAGTATAAATTTTAAAAATTTATTAAACATTTAAAACACAACAGAGATAAGAATGGATTCAAATGAAAATATCTGCCTACTTGAACTCTCGTTTATAGCTGGTCATAACTGGTCAAAATGTTGTCACCGTGGTGCAATGTGCAAAACTGAGTTCTTAACTTCTATAGGCGAGATCATACCTTAACTAGAATCGTATATTAAAGCGCTCAATCCTTTATGGTTCTAAATAAAAAAGAACAAATTTTAACAGCTTTGATTTTTTTTCACCCCACTTTAGGGTTTTATAAGATTTCTCCAGCTCAACTATACATATATAAAGGTTTTTACAACTTTAGACTTCATTTGTTCTTTGAGTGTATGAAGCGTGCACTTGAACTAACATATTTCTTTTGGACATTTGAGATTTTATTAATTGTTGTTGATTCTTATAATTACTATTATTGGTTTGAGTGATTTTGAAAAATGGAAGTATTTTCCAGAAAAGGGAAAAATAAATTTCACAATAACGGTTACTATTATGTTTTCGGTAGAATTAGTGCCTGCGAAACAAAAGAATTTTGGCGATGTGAGCAAAAGAACAATGGCTGCAAAAGTCGTATTCATACATCGGGTGGTATCATAGTCAAGGAAATCCATAATCATGCCCACGACAGTAATGCGGCAAAAGTGGAAGCTGACATAGTTTGTAAGAAAATGAAAATCCGTGCTGGTGAAACTATGGAGCAAACGTCTCAAATTATTAATGCATGCCTTAATGGGTCAAACTTATCACAGGTTGCCCAAGCAGCTTTACCCAAAAATCCGTCTTTGAAAAAAATGATTAGAAGGAAATGAAATGAAACAAATGCTGCACCCCCAGCTCCGTTACGAATAGAAGATTTAATAATTCGCGAAGAAATCAGAACTTATGTAGCAAATGGAATGGCGGAGAACTTTTTAATAGCAGATAGAGGACCAGAAGCGGACAGAATTTTAATATTTGGTCGAGAAAGAAACGTTCATGAGGCTAGTATTTTTAAATTTTCTTTAAATTGTTTTTTTTAATTTAATATTAATTCGAGTCAATTGATTAAATAAATTGTCCAATTTCCATTTAAGTATTATGGAAATATAATAAAACAAATAAACCAGATTAATTAACCAAATCTATATTTTAAAACCAACCAATAACTAACCTATATTACAAAAGTAATAATTCTGTAGTCGCAATAAAACTAAAAGTATCTACATGGAAGGTTCTAAATATCTTAAATTGAATTTGGACTAATTTAACATAAGCCATTACATTTACATTATTTTCTTGTTTTTTAGATTTTACTGGAATCACAGCATTGGTTCGTTGACGGAACGTTCTCTATGGCACCACAATTCTTTTACCAAATATGCGTGATAATGGCCGAAAAGTTCGGCGGTGTTCATCCTGTGGCTTACGCTCTCTTGCCAAATAAGCAAGCTGACACCTACACAAGAATGATTGGTTTGCTTAAGAACATTGAACCTAATTTAAATCCAAGAAAAATCTCTTGTGATATTGAATTAGCCGCTATCAACGCCTTTAAGGGTGCCTTTCCAAATGCTGACATCTTGGGATGCTTGATTCACCTCACAAAAAACATGAGAAAACATTTGGGCGAACTTCACTTAATGGGGCGGTACAATAATGATGCTGATTTTGCATCACGCAATTGATGAATTATCTAATGCGTTGCCTCCAGAACTGGAACCGTTGCTGCAGTGGTTTGAAGAATCGTATGTAGGACGTCCTAATCGTCGTGGAAATGGAAGACGACCTGCGATTTTTGGTCCAAAGCTGTGGTCAGTTTATAATCGTGTATTAACTAATACAGACAGAACGAACAATCATGCCGAAGCGGCACATAGGCGCTTACAGACGGAACTTTCTATGAACCATCCTACAATTTGGAAACTGATAATAATCTTAAAGAAAATTCAACGGGGCAGAGACGTTTTTTATGAACAATTAATTGCTGGCTACGATCCGCCATCGAAGAAAAAAAATATATATACAAGCCGATACACGAATAAAAAGTCTTGTAGAAGATTACCAAAATAGAAATGACATCGAATTTCTACGCGGAATTTCTCATAATTATGAAATGAACGCATGATTTTACATATTATGTATATATATTTTTTAATTTATAGTAAAATAATTTAGTACAGTGCTGTTTGTATTTTATTCGTATTGACCACCATGTATTTTTTACATGCCAATAATATTTTTAATAATATTTTGAATTTCTTGGTTATTAGGTTCTGAAATAATTTTAAATTAAAATTATTAAATTATTATGAGAGAGATAATATTTTTATATAAAGTTTTTTTTAACTTTAATAATGATTGATTTTAATAATTGTTTTATTAAATAATTTGTATTTACAATATAGTGCAGTCTCCTTAGATTATGACTTCGGACAAATTCCACGCAAAGTAAACTCAACGGGATTTTCTTCTTAAACAAATCCGAAAAAAGTAAAGTTTTTATCTGTTAATAGTGAGCCTTTTTTTATTTACCAAAGTAACTGCGAAATTAATGTTTCTTGCAGATCAATTTTTAATTTAACATCTGTTTGAAAAATTAATGCCACCAATCTAATAATCTAAATAGTAGGAAATTTCAAGAAAAGCACAATTAAAGAATTAAGCTAGAGCGGCACGTGTGCTCGGCACAAACACGTTCCTTCTAACTAACAGATATAAAAAAAACAATCTATTTCGATAAAACTAACTAATAAGCTTGACATTTTTTGCAAAATATAAAGCTTCGAAAGTACGTAATTTTATTAAATCGTTTTTCTTTAATAAGTTCTTCAACTTTGACTTGGAATATTTTAGATTACAATAATCACGAAATACTTTTATAGGTATGTTTTTTGAAACCTAACATGTGTGCTTTAAGATGGTATTGTAATATTTTAGTGAAAATGAACATTAATAGGCTATATATGTCGATAATAGAAAAAAAATTACGATCAAATTGTAAATAAATAAGGGTTTTAAGTAATAAGTCTTCCATTTTGTGTGCGCCATTTGCATTTTGAAAAAATATTATCAAATTCGTTTTCATCGACCCCAAAAACACAAAGATAAGCGTCTTCAGCGATTGATTTTGATAACTTCTCCAGATATTGATTTTTTACATAAAATTATCAAAAAGCACTTTTTCTAAAATTTTTAAAATGCACACCTTTTTAATATATAAACTTTGATTCTAACATACGTTACAAGATAATCCAAAAAGTTTCATTTCAATTCATGCTTTCGGTAATTATTCAGAAATAACTGATTCTAAAGGCACTCCACTAAATAGTGTTGTTTTTAAAATAAATAGTTTTTATTTATTGACTATGTATTGTGCATGCCATAATATTCTTGTATTAAATTTTTATACTTTACTAATGAATGGCTTCAATAGTTACTTGTTTGATTGTTAAATTTCCTACTGTTTCGCGCCCTACTGTCCTCGCGCCCTAATGGCCTTGCGCCCTAGAGTCCTCGCGCCCTAACGGCCGCACCCTAATAGCAGCGCCCTAGTGGCCGCGCCCTAATGTCCTAGACCGATTTTGGTTAGTAGTGTCAAACGCTTCTGTAAATGCTAAAAGAATAAGAAACAGATTTATTTTTATCTAAACCATTAAAAAACATCATTTGTTATTTTTTATAAAGTAGTTTCACAACGATAATGTTTACGAAACCCTGATTGAAATTCTCGAAAAACATTGTTTTTATTAATATTTTTCTGTGTATAACTGTGTAGTTATTCAAAATACACATGCGAATAATAATCTTTGCTTTTGATTATCAACATAGTGTTAATTAAACTTCAGACTAAAAAGTAATTAATAGCAATGCAAGAAACAAATAAGCTGTATGGCTTGAAAATCGAAAAGCTATTGACTTCAGGATTTAAGATAATTCTTCGAAAACCCAAAAACAAAAATTAAATCTAAATTTGTAGTTCAGATATTTTCTGTATTTAGATAAAATTTACGTTTCTATTGCAATGTTACTTTCTACCTTTTCGTACTACGTTTAACGGCAAAGTAAATATTTCAAAACATGTGTTAACAGTTAGGTCACCAGTATTCTGTTACCGAGACAAAGAGACGTCAAATGCACGAATAATGCCAAAGTTATCCTGAAATATACAAAAGCGATGTTGCCAGCAAGAATGTAAGTCTCGTGATGGACACGGACGTCTTATACACGTAGATCTTTCCGTTTACAATATACTTAGCTGTATATATTTGTCGAATTTAGCGCATCTAGCGGAATTCGCTCGAACTACGATATACACAATCTCCGGCAAAAATCAGTAATTTGACGTCTAAAACAAATTTTCACCAAACGATAGAGGATGCTTTAGTAATCCCAAAAAAATTCAAAGAACAGGTGATACAATCGGACGTCCGGTATACGGACGTCCAATTACAACGGACGTCCAACTGATGGTAAATGCGTAATGTACGGACGTCCATTTGTTAGAATGATGTAAATATATATATATATATATATATATATATATATATATATATATATATATATATATATATATATATATATATATATATATATACATCATTCTAACAAATGGACGTCCGTACATTACGCATTTACCATCAGTTGGACGTCCGTTGTAATTGGACGTCCGTATACCGGACGTCCGATTGTATCACCTGTTCTTTGAATTTTTTTGGGATTACTAAAACATCCTCTATCGTTTGGTGAAAATTTGTTTTAGACGTCAAATTACTGATTTTTGCCGGAGATTGTGTATATCGTAGTTCGAGCGAATTCCGCTAGATGCGCTAAATTCGACAAATATATACAGCTAAGTATATTGTAAACGGAAGGATCTACGTGTATAAGACGTCCGTGTCCATCACGAGACTTACATTCTTGCTGGCAACATCGCTTTTGTATATTTCAGGATAACTTTGGCATTATTCGTGCATTTGACGTCTCTTTGTCTCGGTAACAGAATACTGGTGACCTAACTGTTAACACATGTTTTGAAATATTTACTTTGCCGTTAAACGTAGTACGAAAAGGTAGAAAGTAACATTGCAATAGAAACGTAAATTTTATCTAAATACAGAAAATATCTGAACTACAAATTTAGATTTAATTTTTGTTTTTGGGTTTTCGAAGAATTATCTTAAATCCTGAAGTCAATAGCTTTTCGATTTTCAAGCCATACAGCTTATTTGTTTCTTGCATTGCTATTAATTACTTTTTAGTCTGAAGTTTAATTAACACTATGTTGATAAACAAAAGCAAATTGAAATGAAACTTTTTGGATTATCTTGTAACGTATGTTAGAATCAAAGTTTATATATTAAAAAGGTGTGCATTTTAAAAATTTTAGAAAAAGTGTTTTTTGATAATTTTATGTAAAAAATCAATATTTGGAGAAGTTATCAAAATCAATCGCTGAAGACGCTTATCTTTGTGTTTTTGGGGTCGATGAAAACGAATTTGATAATATTTTTTCAAAATGCAAATGACGCATTCAAAATGGAAGACTTATTACTTAAAACCCTTATTTATTTACAATTTGATCGTCAATTTTTTTTCTATTATCGACATATATAGCCTATTAATGTTCATTTTTACTAAAATATTACAATACCATCCTAAAGCACACATGTTAGGTTTCAAAAAACATACCTATAAAAGTATTTCGTGATTATTGTAATCTAAACTATTCCAAGTCAAAGTTGAAGAACTTATTAAAGAAAAACGATTTAATAAAATTACGTACTTTCGAAGCTTTATATTTTGCAAAAAATGACAAGCTTATTAGTTAGTTTTATCGAAATAGATTGTTTTTTTATATCTTTTAGTTAGAAGGAACGTGTTTGTGCCGAGCACACGTGCCGCTCTAGCTCAATTCTTTAATTGTGCTTTTCTTGAAATTTCCTACTATTTAGATTATTAGATTGGTGGCATTAATTTTTCAAACAGATGTTAAATTAAAAATTGATCTGCAAGAAACATTAATTTCGCAGTTACTTTGGTAAATAAAAAAAGGCTCACTATTAACATATAAAAACTTTACTTTTTTCGGATTTGTTTAAGAAGAAAATCCCGTTGAGTTTACTTTGCGGGGAATTTGTCCGAAGTCATAATCTAAGGAGACTGCACTATATTGTAAATACAAATTATTTAATAAAACAATTATTAAAATCAATCATTATTAAAGTTAAAAAAAACTTTATATAAAAATATTATCTCTCTCATAATAATTTAATAATTTTAATTTAAAATTATTTCAGAACCTAATAACCAAGAAATTCAAAATATTATTAAAAATATTATTGGCATGTAAAAAATACATGGTGGTCAATACGAATAAAATACAAACAGCACTGTACTAAATTATTTTACTATAAATTAAAAAATATACATACATAATATGTAAAATCATGCGTTCATTTCATAATTATGAGAAATTCCGTGTAGAAATTCGATGACATTTCTATTTTGGTAATCTTCTACAAGACCTTTTATTCGTGTATCGGCTTGTATATATTTTTTTTCTTCGATGGCGGATCGTTGCCAGCAATTAATTGTTCATAAAAAACGTCTCTGCCCCGTTGAATTTTCTTTAAGCTTATTATCAGTTTCCAAATTGTAGGATGGTTCATAGAAAGTTCCGTCTGTAAGCGCCTATGTGCCCCTTCGGCATGATTGTTCGTTCTGTCTGTATTAGTTAATACACGATTATAAACTGACCACAGCTTTGGACCAAAAATCGCAGGTCGTCTTCCATTTCCACGACGATTAGGACGTCCTACATACGAATCTTCAAACAACTGCAGCAACGGTTCCAGTTCTGGAGGCAACGCATTAGATAATTCATCAATTGCGTTATCTAAGTCTTCTATAGGTACAAACGCTAACGAGGTTACCATACGCGCTTGTAATGCAAAATCAGCATCATTATTGTACCGCCCCATTAAGTGAAGTTCGCCCAAATGTTTTCTCATGTTTTTTGTGAGGTGAAACAAGCATCCCAAGATGTCAGCATTTGGAAAGGCACCCTTAAAGGCGTTGATAACGGCTAATTAAAAATCACAAGAGATTTTTCTTGGATTTAAATTAGGTTCAATGTTCTTAAGCAAACCAATCATTCTTGTGTAGGTGTCAGCTTGCTTATTTGGCAAGAGAGCGTAAGCCACAGGATGAACACCGCCGAACTTTTCGGCCATTATCACGTATATTTGGTAAAAGAATTGTGGTGCCATAGAGAACGTTCCGTCAACGAACCAATGCTGTGATTTCAGTAAAATCTGAAAAACAAGAAAATAATGTAAATGTAATGGCTTATGTTAAATTAGTCCAAATTCAATTTAAGATATTTAGAACCTTCCATGTAGATGCTTTTAGTTTTATTGCGACTACAGAATTATTACTTTTGTAATATAGGTTAGTTATTGGTTGGTTTTAAAATATAGATTTGGTTAATTAATCTGGTTTATTTGTTTTATTATATTTCCATAATACTTAAATGGAAATTGGACAATTTATTTAATCAATTGACTCGAATTAATATCAAATTAAAAAAAAATAATTTAAAGAAAATTTAAAAATACTAGCCTCATGAACGTTTCTTTCTCGACCAAATATTAAAAATTCTGTCCGCTTCTGGTCCGCTATCTGCTATTAAAAAGTTCTCCGCCATTCCATTTGCTACATAAGTTCTGATTTCTTCGGGAATTATTAAATCTTCTATTCGTAACGGAGCTGGGGGTGCAGCATTTGTTTCATTTCGTTTCCTTCTAATCATTTTTTTCAAAGACGGATTTTTGGGTAAAGCTGCTTGGGCAGCCTGTGATAAGTTTGACCCATTAAGGCATGCATTAATAATTTGAGACGTTTGCTCCATAGTTTCACCAGCACGGATTTTCATTTTCTTACAAACTATGTCAGCTTCCACTTTTGCCGCATTACTGTCGTGGGCATGATTATGGATTTCCTTGACTATGATACCACCCGATGTATGAATACGACTTTTGCAGCCATTGTTCTTTCGCTCACATCGCCAAAATTTTTTTGTTTCGCAGGCACTAATTCTATCGAAAACATAACAGTAACCGTTATTGTTGAAATTTATTTTTCCCTTTTCTGGAAAATACTTCCATTTTTCAAAATCACTCAAACCAATAATAGTAATTATAAGAATCAACAACAATTAATAAAATCTCAAATGTCCAAAATAAATATGTTAGTTCAAGTGCACGCTTCATACACTCAAAGAACAAATGAAGTCTAAAGTTGTAAAACCCTTTATATATGTATAGTTGAGCTGGAGAAATCTTATAAAACCCTAAAGAGGGGTGAAAAAAAATCAAAGCTGTTAAAATTTGTTCTTTTTTATTTAGAACTATAAAGGATTGAGCGCTTTAATATACGATTCTAGTTAAGGTATGACCTCGCCTATAGAAGTTAAGAACTCAGTTTTGCACATTGCACAACGGTGACAACATTTTGACCAGTTATGACCAGCTATAAATGAGAGTTCAAGTAGGCACATATTTTCATTTGAATCCATTCTTATCTATGTTGTGTTTTGAATGTTTAATAAATTTTTAAAATTTATACTTTTTTTTATAAGATGTAGCTGTAAAAATTCTTGTTTGTTGCAACATAAATTATCCCTATATTAATTTAAATGTTATTAATTCTAATTGCTTTAACGTTGAATTACTTATTGAATTTAGAGTATTCATTGTGATTATACCTAAGTGGAATTATCTTAAGATAGATAAAAGGGATAGACCCTCGATATTAACAAAAGTCACGAAACTAAATTTATAAAGTTTTGAAGATAATAATTCATGTACCTATATTTGCTAGACTTTTACAGCATCTCTGACCCTTCCTTTTTACAATTCTTTTTTTAACATACCATGACGAAATCCGACTGCTCGGGTCCCCTTTTATTCTTCCTTGACCAGCTGAAAGATTTTTGTCATTTAAAGAAATTGCTGGTTCCGTATGCTTTTGAAAATTTCTTGGTTTCTTTAGGCTGTATTTTCATAAATTATGTTTTCTGTCACTTATCAATGTGCTCAGTTAAACTAAAACTACATAGAAGATTTTATGGCACATCTGTTTGTATTTTCCCTTTTTTGTAACTTGTTTTCAACAAAATATATTACTAGTACAAGATTTGAAATATATAGTACTTATTAAATATATACATCAATACACCCACTATGTGCACTGTTTCTTTTTTTTACAAATTGTACGTCAGTTAATATAAATATTATTAACATTATTATTACTACTAATTCCTTATTTCATCGTATGTTATAAGATAATGTACAGTATGTTGTTTAATTTGTACAATACATAATCATTCTTGAGTCTCATTTTGGTGGTATGGAAGGTTTAATTTAAGTATTGCATATACAAATGAATGCCAAACAATCTAACTTAATTATATAATGGTTGTTTCTCAAAACAATTACTAATATAATTTAAGGTTGAATCTTCAGATCTTCATTACCATCCTCCATTTATCTTTCACCCAGTAATAAGAATAAAGTTGCAAATATTATCACTTCATTAAAAAAATAATGTTTCTCCAGGTATTGATAATATTACAGCAGCGATCTTAAAAACCGTTACCGAGGACATAGTGAAACGAATTGCTATAATAATTAACAAAATATTAGAAACCGGTTTTGTTCTAGAGATATTCAAGTTTGCAGTGGTTAAACTGATATTTAAAAAGGGTATCGAGCTGCTACAACAAACTATAGGCCTATCTCGGTAATAACAAATTTTACAAAAATTTTTGAGAAGATACTGAATGAAAGAATAAATAATTATTTAATGAATTTTAAAATTATATCACATAGACAGTTTGGATTTAAGGAAAATATTTAGTAGCATAACAAGATGCTATAGCATATCTAAGTTTCCTAATTAATAAATCACTAGAATTTAGCAAACCTCCATTATGCAACTTGCAGTTGTTACAGTCTCTGGAAGATATAGGTTTTAGAGGAGTTGCACTCAACTTATTAAAAAGCTATTTGTCAAACAGAAAATGATGATTGAAATGTATTCTACACAATACTACATTCTCGTCAGATATATTTTTTAATAGTAGTCTTATATACATATCAAAATAAACATCCGGAGGACAAAGAACTTATACTTATCTCACTCCTATACTTTTATAATTACCTACCGCAAGAGATTAAATATACATATTAGGAATAGCGAAAAAAAATTTTGTTTGAAATTGGCATAAGAGAAATAACAAAATTATTTTGTTGAATGAGTGATTTTGGCTGCAACATTTTCTATTTAAATTAATTGGATATCAATACTTCAGATTGATACATGTATCTACTTATATTTAATAAGTACTTCTTATACATGTAGTTAATAATACAGGCGTGCAATATTATAATTTAAAAAAAATACATTGTGTTCTTGTATTCTTGTGTATTGTTTTTAAAATGCTAAAGTAAAAATGTTTTTAAGTTCTCTAAGTGATTTAAATTTCAGGTAAGTTAATATTTCTTTCTTAATAATGTATCAATCAAAAAGTTTACACTTTTATTTTACAATGATTTTTTACAAATGAAATAAATGAATTATTAAGAATCAAACTTTCTCAGGGTTAACTTGAAATATAATAAGATAAGAAAGGAATTCTAACGATTCTTCCCTACTTCCATAACAATATTACGAACACCAGATTTTTAAAGCGTCATAAATATGTCTAACTATTCGTTTCCCCTTAAATTCAATATCAGCGAAAAAGAATAAGACAACATACAGTACAACAGAGTAAGAAAGAGCCAGATGTTTCTTTTATAGCGACAACGTTGCAGGACGTCGAAATACCGAATTCCACATTAGTGTATATTTCTAGGACGTCCTTTAGTTGGAAATACTTATATGGATATACAGTGGACGTTGTAAGACTGTATTATGTGCGGACGTCGAATGGCGGTGTATATTAACTTCTTTGTTTTTGATTTTATTCAAAATCTAACTCGCACACGTAACACTACTATGTGAGATAGTGGATATACACGAACTAAATCTTCTCTAACGTTATTAGTTGTGGTGGACGTCCAATTACTTAGATATGAAAGGACGTCCATTTGTTAGACTGATGTAAATATATATATATATATATATATATATATATATATATATATATATATATATATATATATATATATATATATATATATATATATATATATATATATATATATATATATATATATATATATATATATATATATATATATATATATATATATATATATATATATATATATATATATATATATATATATATATATATATATATATATATATATATATATATATATATATATATATATATATATATATATATATATATATATATATATATATATATATATATATATATATATATATATATATATATATATATATATATATATATATATATATATATATATATATATATATATATATTGATGCCTGTTAAGCTGTCACCTCCGTCATACAGAGGAGACGGCCTGACTTCCGGGTATTCCCGTGGATATATTGCTAAAAATTTGTTATATTTGTGATGAGGGGAACCTCTAGAATCCGAATCTCAAGAAAGGGGAAATTATTTCCCTTGTTTTATTTTGTCATATATAGAGTATACAGAAGATACGAACCGACCTCCAAAATTTATATATAAGAAGATACTTATAGTTCGCTGTTACCTCCAGCAGCGCTGCCAAGTGTTCGGAGGTCAGAAGATACCACCGTTATGTGCAGTTATATATACAGAGCGTTGACTCCACATTCCATAGATGCGCATTTCATAAAAAGGTTCTCTTGTGGGTCTCCAGATGTTGAAATCGGGTGGTTTAAATTGCTCGCCGAGGGCATTTTAGTGGCCAGATAACAAAAGAAAACAAGCGAGCATTCTCGATTTACTTATTTTTTATTTTTTGAGTTATAGGAAATTGTCGTTTTTGTATTTCTTATGAATTGTTATTAAAGATATTAAAAAGCCGTTTCGACACTATTAAACCGTCTTTATGAGTAGCACTGACTAGTTGAATAAGGCTTTTCTAATTATAATCATTGATTTCTGGTTTACTTCATAAAGTTGTATTTTTTAAATGAAAACTTTAGTAATTTGATTAGAAATACTTAGATCGGTGATATATTAGAAAGAAATTTCTTTCTATAATGAATTGAAAATATAAAAAAAACAGAAAAAGGGAATTCTTTTGTTATTGTCAATAAAAGTCAATAAGAACGCAACCAGTACCAATATTGCGTATAATTAGTATAGCACATTTTTGAAATTTAGATGTATTAGACATAAATCAGTTATGTAACGTAGTATTTGTATAAATATTATGATATTCTATAAAGTTTCTTTTAATCTCGGTAATAACGGTTAAATTGAATATGCTTTTATCCAGATTCCATTTCGATTGAAATAAAGGCAGATACTCTTTTAATTTTTACTAAACTCGATAAGAGTTTAATATAAACAAATTAAATATTGTTTTTTTACAACAAATGCTTGTTGTTTCCGAAGTCACGCACGTATCATGTAGGACCATTGAATTTCCCATGATTTGATTAACAAAAAGAGTTACCAACTTTATTAAGATTAAAACAAATCGAAACACAACAAATTAATCAACATTTTTATAGAATTTTTGCTTAAGACATTTTTTCCAGCATTTGTTGATCTAACGAAATACAGAATACGTATGTTACACTGTTATACATGTACCTACCTCTTGTAAATTTGTTTTAACTTATGTTTTAAATAAAGCACTTACTAACGACAAAACATGTACGTTTTATGGAACGTGTACTTTAAGTCCACATTAAAGACAGGTTTAACTTAATGTAGTCTTTTTTGATAACATTGTATAAACCATAGATAAATAGTAGGTATATTGCGTTATCAGAATTAAAAGTGGCAGTTTATTTGACGCTTAATTATGTTAGCAATCGCGGCTCTCCATTTAAAACAAAATACCACTATAAGCTTTTGTTTGAAACAATGTTTATCAACCTTGGCACAACCTTAATATCCGAAAATGGCCCACTGCTAGACTAAAGTAGGGATGATAATTTGATACCAAGCTTGGTCTCAGACATTGAAAGATCAGAGTTACCCAATATTGGTTGTTATTGGCTAAAACCAATACGTTATGCAATGTTTTGGACAATAAATGACACCGATATCACAATAAAACTAAAGTTAGTCTTGGACCGATCTTGAATGTTAATGTAGTACCAAGGCTGGTAATTGAGAAACAAAGCAACTATTACACCATCCTTTTCCTTTAATGAATGCTAGTGCAAACAAGCAACGAAGTCTACCATTACTGTTTCGCCGTAACTGAATGCAAAGTCAATTTTTGTGTTGGATATAAAATGTTCATTAACAAAATAAATACGAAGAAATCGAAAATTCGTATAAATGATTAATGTCTTAGACTCTCAACACATATTGAGACCGTACAAACCTAACACTTTCATAGTGTACGTCTTCTTGTGCAAATACATATGTACAGTCTGTAAGACAATATAGTTTACACTTTAGTCTTGCCAGTGTAAGTTTAAGTTCATAAAAATTCAGTAGGTTAGCAACCACTAATCCATCTTTACAATAAACCACATTTACAGAAATTTAGCAAAATATAATCTGAATATTGACCCAACCTTAGCCGAAGGGTAAGAAACCAAGATTTTGAATTTTGAAGATTGCTAAAACTGGAGTTAGTTTAGCGAACCTAAGATTCAAAGTTGGCTAAGGTTTTGGGTGATAAGTATGTAACCGGCACTTGATATGTAGAGATTGACTTAGACTAGCTAAAGCAAATTAGCGAAATAGTATCTGATATTTGACTTAAGTATATTCTATGGGTGACTGGCATTGACCTAACGGGTGAAAATTGGCTGAAGCTTGGGCAAGTTGTAAGGAACCCTGATTCGGTTTCTGAACATTGGCTCCGACTTGTACAACGTTTAGTAAACCGAAAATTAGTATCAGGTTGTTGATTAACCCTCGAGTGACAATTAAACAACCGAGACTCAGAATCTGAAAATTGCTTGAAATGTGGGTGAAAATCGGTGCGTCCAACACACCGCTGGAAATATAGCGCTGCAGCAGTTTTCACAGCCGTCTTAGATTTAACAATCACCCAAGCAATAATATTGTTTGAAGTACATCGTCATTTTATACATATAAAACGCTTAAAAATAAATACATATTAAACATGAGTTAGAGAACCAAGATTCGATATCTGAAAATTCGCCTACACTTGGATCAATGTCGAGAAAACGACATTTGACTGTCCAGTATTCAGCCACGCTGGGGTTTATTCAAAGACCTTTGTTTTAATTTTTTTTCTTCTAATAAAAAATTGTTGGTATTGCTAGACTAAACTTCTAATCATAGAGAGGAGGCACTTTTACCCTAGTGGAAAAAATAGTATGTTTTAGTTGGATTTAAAGTGACTTTGTTTGTTGCTATTTACGAGCGATAAATAACTCCGCCTAAATAATAAATAAATAATAATCTTATCATGTGAACAACTCCGCTATAGAGTAAATACAAGTATTTTACTTAATTGGGCTCGATTCCTATAAGGAATCTAGAATGACTTTAGGAGAGTTCACGCATCCTAGCTGCGATGTGCAAACGGGTTTTCCAAATCAAGTATGTGGATTGTTTGACAATTACTTTAATTGTAATCATAATGCATCAATCCTAAATCCAAATATAAAATGCAGGGAAACAACATTGGGCGATGAAAATTTTTCACCTATCTCTGCAAATGAGACTTGTCTCCAACTCTTCTTATTTCATTATGTCGAGCTGTTAACAAGTGTCCAGTCCTCATACTAAGGTCTTCCATAGATCTGGAGCTCATGTCCATTTCCTTCGCCAACAAACGAATAGGATAGGATGTTAGTATAGGATTTTTTTTACGAATAGAATGTTATAAAAAGAAACATTTTTGATTTATAGTTATTTATGTTATAAATCCGGCAATGAAACTTTACAGAACGAGTTTGATCTCTGAAGGAAGACAGAAGTCGCGTCTGAAATCTTGAAACGATAACTAAGGAGAATCATTTACAGGACCTATAACGTTTTTTTTTCATGTGTTGCAATTTTTTCTCTTTGAACGAAAGTTCATTCATCCCCTGCTTTATAATAACCTAGTCATTCTATATAGTAGAGTAAATTTTTATAAAAAACATGCCTAAGTTCTTATTTTTTACTATCTAAAGATAGACTTGAAATCTTCTGTAATGCCTTCAGTACTGGACCAGTTTAAAATGTACTATGTTTAAAATGGGGGCACGCCCCCCCCTAGTGGTTGAGGCCCCCATTTTGTAACCTTAATTTAATAACGCAACCAAATTGAGCGAAATTTATGTTGAGAGGGTTCTTGGAGTCACTGATTATGAATCCAATGAGAAAATTGAAAAATTCAAAATGGCGGTCCTAAAATAACGGCCTTTGAGATTCAGAATGCGATTTACGCCGTTTCTATTGATTTTAGAATTTTCAATTTTGCATAAGTTCCTATTTTTTACTATCTAAAGATAGAGTTTACTATCTAAAGATAGAGACTTGAGATCTTTTCTAATGCCTTCAGTACTGAACCAATATAAAATGTAATATGTTTAAAATGGAGGTTTTACCCCTCGGGGGGTTGAAACCCCCATTTTACACTCCCAATTTAATAACTCGGGAAGTTTTCCATTAACTTGAGTGAAATTCATGTTGGGGGTGTTTTGGTGTTCCTGATTATGAGTCCAATGAGAAAATTAAGAAATACAAAATGGCGAACTCAAAATGGCGGTATTTGAGATTGAAAATGCGATTTACGCCCGTTTCTATTGATTTTAGAGAAAAATCCAAAGAGTCAAAAAGTGTTTAGAATGTAATCTTGCATAGGAATACACTATTTTGGTTACCTTATTATGTAACCCCCTTCAATCAACCCTAGTGGGCATCTCGGTAGGGGAGAGTGAAGGGGTTACATAATAAGGTAACCGGAATTATGTATTCCTATGCAGAATCACATTCTAAACACTTTCTGGCTTTTCTCATTTTTCTCTAAAATCAATAGGACCGGCGTAAATCGCATTTTCAATCTAAAATACAGCCATTTTGTGTTCGCCATTTTGAATTTTGTGATTTTCTTATTTGATTCATAATCAACGACCTCACAGCTCCCTCCAACATAGTTTTTGCTCAACTTGGTTGAAAACTTCCCGAGTTGTTAAATTGGGAGTTTAAAATGGGGATTTCAACCCCCCGAGGGGGCGTGTCCCTATCTTAAACATATTACATTTGATATTGGTCTAGTACTGAAGGCATTACAAAAGATTTCAAGTCTCTATCTTTAGATAGTAAAAAATAAGAACTTAATGCAGAAATTGACTCTACTACTAGGGCAGAGCGAAGGGGTTACATAATAAGGTAACCAAAATAGCGTAGTCCTTTGCAAAATCACATTATAAACACTTTTTGATTCTTTGAATTTCTCTCTAGAATCAATAGAAATGGCGTAAATCGCATTCTCAATATCAAAGGCCGTTATTTTAGAGCCGCCATTTTGGGTCTGCTATTTGCTTTTTATATTGGTCCAGTACTGAAGGCATTACAAAAGATTTCAAGTCTCTATCTTTAGATAGTAAAAAATAAGAACTTAATGCAAAAATTGACTATACTAATAATAAAAATACGACACTTTATGTTAAACTGACGTTTGTTTAAGCCTTTCAGTACGTAAAGCTTCATGTCAAGATTATGACGTAAGGTTCTATTTTCCGCTACAATATGGAATTTAATAGAAAATATGTTTTAGTCGTAATTATGTAAAAATATAAACAGTTAATATTTTTTATTTCATTTCGTATTTCAAACAATTCTTTATATACCACAATTAGTAATATAAAGTATATCTTGATCTCCGTTGTTGTTGGCAACGTAAATAATTTGATGTTGCATTATAGCCACATGCATGCATGCATGCTGCTTTTTATCTCCTTAGTTACGCGTATGATGACACAGACAAGGCAACTTGCTTCTTTATACAATAAATTCGGATGGATTTTAAAAGGGAGAAATTAGGATTGAAATACGAAATAAAATAAAACAACTTATGCAATACGGAGATCAAGCTTCTTTAAATCCTCAAAGATATTATAACGCCTCGGCTGGCGTCTCGGCGTTAAACATCTTCTTGGATTTAAAATATCGCTTGATCTCCTAATTACATAATATATATTACAAAATGAGTATTTCAGACTTATTCTTTCCTTCATCAAATGTAAACATAGTTAGAATGTCAATGAAAACTTTATTAACCGGGTAATTTGGTGAAATTTGCAAACTACATACCAAATGTTACATTATTTTGCTTAGTAAAATTATTTTTCTTTGAAAATTATATTAATTATTATATTAATTGTAATACTAAAAATATTGAAGATTTTAAAGATTTTAAATCTTTCTTTGTGGATGCGAGAATGAATATATCATATGTCTTATGTCATATGACAATTCCTAAAATAATAATCAAATAATAATAATCCAGTAAATCCGAAATGATCATTTTGTAAAAAGATGAATTTTTTATTTATACATAATTACAACTAAAACGTATTTCCTATTTAATTTTTTTCATATCTCAAAGAAAGTCGTTTTCAATTCAAAACTTTTTAAATGAAATAGAAATTATTATTTTATTGTTCTTAAGTATCATTAACTATTTAAAAATGACGTACAATTCAAGAGATCCCTTAAATTTTCTGAGTAGTTTACAAATATTTATTTAAATGCTGCTACTATACCCAAAAAGTGTCTGTAAAAATTCAGGTAGCGTGAAATGGCCGAAACTACGCCAGGGGTACTGGTTTCGATGGAATTCTATATACCTGAGTGGTTTAGGTCTTGTACACAACGTTGCCAATGTGTGGAGCCTGCAACGTACCGTACATGATACAAAAAACAACATATACAGGCGGAGGTGACATCGTATTGGCAATTATACAACTAACAGCGACGGCAACGCCAGCGATCTACAGCTGAACTAAAAATTAATTTTGTGAGTATAAGTATGACGTTATCACCTCCAGACAAAAATTTGAATTTAGGCTTCTAACACCATCTACATGCTTATACAGTCGAAAACAGGGCAAAACGTTGTCACCTCCGAAAACGGAGGTCACAACGTTATATATGAGGTGACAACGTATGCTGGCTATCTACTTTGGAGGTGACAAGGTACCCTTTATCAATATATATATATATATATATATATATATATATATATATATATATATATATATATATATATATATATATATATATATATATATATATATATATATATATATATATATATATATATATTGATGCCTGTTAAGCTGTCACCTCCGTCATATAGAGGAGACGACCTGACTTCCGGGTATTCCCGTTAATATATTGGTAAAAATTTGGTATATTTGTGATGAGGGGAACCTCTAGAATCCGAATCTCAAGAAAGGGGAAATGATTTCCCTTGTTTTATTTTGTCATATATAGATTATACAGAAGATACGAACCGACCTCCAAAATGTATATATAAGAAGATACTTATAGTTCGCCGTTACCTCCAGCAGCGCTGCCAAGTCGTCGGAAGTCAGAACATACTAGCGTTATGCACAGTTATATATACAGAGCGTTGACACCACATTCCATAGATGTACATTTCATAAAAAGGATCCCTTGTGGGTCTCGAAATTTTAGGGTGGTTTAATTGCTCGCCGGAGGCATTTTAGTGGCGAAATAACAAAAGAAAACAAGCGGGCATTCTCGGTTTACTTATTTTTTATTTTTTGAGTTATATTAAATTGGCGTTTTTGTATTTCTTACTTAAGAAATGATTTTCTTATAAATTATTATTAAAGACTTATTATTAAAAAGCCGTTGCAACATTATGAAAGCACCTTTATGAGTAGCACTAAATAGTTGAATATGGCTTTTCTAATTATAATCATTGATTTCTCGTTTACTTCATGAAGTTGTATTTTTTAAATTAAAACTTTAGTAATTTGATTAGAAATACTTAGATCTGTGATATATTAGGAAGAAATTTCTTTCTATAATGAATTGAAAATATAACAAAACCAAGAAAAAGGGAACTTATTGAATACTATGAATATAATGTTGTTGAAGAATTAATTATCAATTCCTGTAAGCATAAGTGCGGTGAAAATAATTTAAAACCGGGATGATGCCCAGTATATCACATTTTGTTTTGATTATCCAGTAACAATAAACTGTACTTCTATCATTTCTCATTTAATTGTTCTTCAAATATGACGGGATGAATAATAAATTCTTTAAAAGGCAATCTTTACACAATCTTACTTTTTGCAAAACCTAGTGTCAGCATTTACATATTACTTTGTTATTGTCAATAACGTCAATAAGAAAGCAAGCAGTATTGAGTATAGTTAGTATAGTACATTTTTGAAATGTAGTTTTATTACTTGTACATAAGTACAGTAGTTATGTAACGTAATATTAGTATAAATAAGATAATTTCTAAAATTTTCTTGTAATCTCGAGAATCTCTGTTTAATTTGAATATGCTTTTATCTAGACTCCATTTCGATTGAAATATAGCCAGACACTCTTTTAATTTTTACTAAACTCGAGAAGAGTGTAATATAAACAAATTAAATAATGTTTTTTTTACTACCAATGTTTGTTGTTTCCGAAGTCACACACTCATCATGGACCATTGGATTTCCTGTGATTTAATTAACAAAGGGAGTTATCAACTTTATTAACATTAAAACAATCGAAACACAACAAAGTAATCGACATTTTTAAAAATTTTCTGCTTAAAACATTTTTTCCAACATCTTCCTCTTCATTATATGATATACACCTCTTTATTATTTGATCTAACGAATTATAGAATACGTATGTTATACTGTTATTCATGTACTTCTTGCAATTTCCATTTTAACTTATGTTTTAAATTAAGCGCTTATTATCGACAAAACATGTACGTTTTACGGAACGTGTACTTTAGTAAGTCCACGTTAAAGTCAGGATTAGCTTAATGTCGTCTTTATTTGATAACATAGTATAAAGCAAGTATAGTAAGTAGATTGTGTTATCAGAATTAGAAGTGGTACTTTATTTGACGATCAATTATGTTAGTATTCGTAGCTATCCATGTAGAAACAAAATACCACCATTAGCTTCTGCTTCAGACAATGTTTATCAACCTTGGCACAACCTTAAAATCCGAAAACGGCCCACTTCTAGGTTAAAGTATGGATGATACCAAGCTTGGTTTCAGTCATGGAAGGATCAGTGTTAACCAATATTTATTATTATTGGTTAACACCGATGCGTTTAGCAAGGTTTTGGCCAATAAATGGCACCAATATCGCAATAAAACTAAGGTTAATTTTGGGCCAAACTTGAATGTTAATGAAGTACCAAGGCTGGTAATTGAGAAATAAAACAACTGGTACACAACCCTTTACCTCTAATGAATGCTAGTTCAAACAAGCAAAGAAGTCAACCATTATTGTTTCGCTTTAATTCTATTATACTAATCCATTTTTATAATAAACTACATTTACTAAAATTAAAAACATCAGTGCCTAAATTTATAAAAATGTAACTTATTTATTAACTTCTCAACTGTACGTACACTCAAATAAAACGATTGGTAAAATCAACTAAAACAATTAAGCCTATGCATTTTCGCCTATCCATCTTTTCAGTTGATTTAGCCGCATTCAGTTGGTTAAGTATAAAAACAAAGGTTGTTTAAGTGACAACGTTGAACAGGTTCATCAATCTATGTTTGTGTTGTAACACAATATTTCTATTTATTTATTTTTGGGCAACGCATCAGGATGGCGGAGCATCATTCGTACCTAATGGCACCGATTGCTATGATCATTTAGCCGTCCCTACTGGAATTTGGCCGAATCTGGGGGAATTTCACCCCCAGTAGGGATTTTTAACGTGTCAAACATCGCATTGACATGAGACCTACAGTTTTACTTCCTATCCGAGAAGAAGACATGTTTTTAATTTTCCTCCGCTAAGAAAAATTACCAGCTCGGCCGGGGATCGAACCTGCGACCTTTGGATTATGAAGCAAACATGCAAACCACTAATCCACCGAGACTGACTTGTAACACAATAATCTACACATAAAGATAGTTAAATTGTACTTCTTTTGTAGGTAGCTCAGAGGAAAGAATAGGTTATTTCAAACAAATGTATGAGTTATTAATCAAAATTTACGTTCATGTACAATCATAATTATTACCTTACAAAATATTGTTCAAATTAAATAGAATAATTTGGTTGGTCAACGAAAAATGTGGGTAAACTTTATAAACAAATCCATAGTTTAATTTTATTAGTCTTCACCGATTAAAGAACCTATTGGACGTTTAGATTAACTAAATAATTTGGTTGTTCTTATTTTGTACTGCAACAAATTTCCTACCGTTGTTCTAACAGTAAGTGAGCGGTTTACTTCAACTGGGATCATGTTTATACTTACTAAATTTACGAAGTTGTTACTTAACAACTTTTTTCAGTTGAATTAACCAATCATACTGTTTGCGTGTACAGACCGTATAGTACATGTATTCGTTTGATGCATCTAGTGGACCGACTAGGAACTTTTTATTTTACATTTCGCTAGCTGATATAATACAAGCAAGAATTTAGCAGAATATATAAATATTGACCCAACCTTGGATACAGGGTAAGAAACCAAGGTATGGAACTTAAAGATTACTCAGGCTGGAATTATCTTAGAGAACCTAAGATTGAAAGTTGTCTAGGGTTTTGGGTGATAAGTAACCGGGGCTTGATATGTAGAGATTGGCTAAGACTAGCGGGTATAAATTAGCATAAATAGTATCTGATGCTTGACTCCAGTATATTCTATGGGTAATTGCCTCGAGTTGACACATGGAAATCGACTGGAGCTTGGACAAGTCGTAAGGAACCTAGATTCGGTTTATGAACATTGGCTCTGGCTTGTACAACGTTTAGTGGATCGAGAATTAGTACCAGCTTGTTGGTTAACCCAGCACATGAGCGACAATTAAACAACTTGAAACGTGGGTGAAAATCGGTGCGTCTAACACATCACTGGAAATACAGCGCTGCAGCAGCTTTCACATACATCTTAGATTTAAAAAACCATTCAAGCAATAACATTGTTTGAAGTACATCATCGTTTTATACATATAAAATGCTTGAAGTGCTGACAAGTAGCACTAGACGACTGATTTACTGAAAGCCAATAATCAAAATGCCAGAACATCAATTTTGACGGTAGATAAGAGATATAATAAAAAATAAAAATTTTAAATGGTGGTTTTTAAATCTAAGACGACTGTTAAAGCTGCTGCAGCGCTGCTTTCCGGTAGTGTGATGGGCGCACTCAATAACATAACCGAGGACTGATAAATAAACGTCATTCATATTAAACTTGAGTTAGAGAAGCAAGATTCGATATCTGAAAATTGGCCTAGACTTGGATCAATGCCGAGAAAATGTCGTTTTTCTATTTTGCATCTATAATAAAGCTGTTAAAGCACCCAAAACAGTGCGTTAATAGCTCATTTGAGTGCTTTAATAGCCCAACTTTTTCAAAGTTGGTAGCGTTGAAAAAATAATTGAAAAAATTGACAAAAACTTCACTCAATTTTATGTGTCAATCAATGAATTTTCAAATGTCGCATCAGTGTTTTCAACTACCACAAAAATCCCTAAATTTTGAAATTGCGAGTTTTTTATTTAAAAAGGCAATAAAAGACACAAAATAGAAAAAATAGCATAAAAAACTCATTTCATAAGTCATTATTGCACTCGTCCTTTAGAAAACTCGTCGCAAGCGGCTCGTTTTCTAAATTTGGACTCGTGCAATAAATCTTGCCTTATGAAACTCGTTCTTTAATATACTATATTACAGACGCAAAATAGAAAAAATTAGTTTTAGTCGTAATTATGTAAAAATATAAACAGTTATTTTTTTACAAAATGATTATTTCGGATTTATTCTTTCCTTAGTTAGATGTAGCATATTACTTATAGCTTATCAGATTGCTTATTTGTTGTTGCTATATTCCTCCAAATAGTGCAGTTTCGAAGTATGAAGATCATTGTACATCTGTTGAAGACTTGTGCGATTATCTAAATAAGTCCTGATGAAGTAATTATTTGCGGCGATTACGATTTACCCTTGGACAAATGGGATTTGGACGAAATGGGAGTGATTACTAGTGACAATGCTTCTCTAGGGACATTAGTGCAATAATCCT
This sequence comes from Agrypnus murinus, assembly GCA_929113105.1. NCBI lineage: Eukaryota > Metazoa > Arthropoda > Insecta > Coleoptera > Elateridae > Agrypnus > Agrypnus murinus. Next base: position 111,001,566 of record OV816031.1, read on the forward strand.
GCATAATCCTGAAAATATTTGTACTACAGTGAGCGAAGTAACCAAATATATGTTTAAACGTGCTATTTATGTAGTAATTAACTCTTGCTTTGCAAATGTAGACTGGCAATCTGTGACAAATTCTTCTGATAATAACATTAATGATTTTGTTAATGAATATTATTCTATTTTATATAATCTTTTAGAAATTTTTTTTCCAAAAGTAACATACAGAAAATAAAACTATCCGGTTTGGTTCAATAGTGAATTGATTTCTTTGGTAAAAAACAAAAAGATTGCACATATTAAATATAAGAACTCACAAGATTATAACGACTACCTAAGTTTTCAAGATTTAAGAACTCACTGTAATAAATTAAGTGAGAATTTGTATCAAAATTATTTAGAAGGTATAGAACTAAAATTGTCTACAAACGTTAATCATTTTTGGCAATTTGTACAAATTGCAATTACCCTATTATGAATCCAACCTTTTTATTCTTTTAAATTATTATTACAACATTTACATTATGTATGTGGAATTGATTATTTCAACTTTATTCGTTGATATAATTATTAGAAAAATGCATTTTGTTATGAGTTTTGGTAACTAATCTATATTTGAAGCTTATTTCAGGATTAATTTTATGTAGGTATATAAAGTGAGATTCGCGTGTATTTGATTAAATAAATAAATAAAAATTTAACATAGTTATAATGTTAATTAAAAGTTCATTAACCGGATTTGGTGAAATTTGTACACTTCATACCAAATGTTACATTATTCTGTTTATAAAATTATTTTTCTTTCAAAATTTATTAATTGTTGTACTGTAAGAAAATTTTAAAATTAACTCTTTCTTTGTAGGTGCGAGAATGAATATTTCATATGCTATATGGCAATTCCGAAAATAAAATCAAATAATAATAATTCAATAAATCCGAAATGATCATTTTGTAAAAAAATTTACTCTTTATTTATACATAATTACGGCTAAAAGGTATTTCCTATTTAATCTCTTCATATTTCAAACAAAGTCGTTTTCAACTCAAAACTTTTTAAATGAAATAGAAATTATTTGAAAATGACGTACAATTCAAGCAATCCCTTAAATTTCCTGAGTAGTTTAAAATTATTACTTTAAATGCCGCTACTATTCCCAAAAAAGTATGTGTAAATCTAGGTAGTATGAAATGGTCAAAACCACGCCAGATGTACGCGCCAGATGTGTGAGTTTCGATGGAATTCTATATACCTGAATGGTTAAGGTCTTGTACACGACGTTGCCAAACTGCGGAGCCTGGAACGTACCGTACATGATACAAAAAACTACATATACAGGCGGAGGTGACATCGTATTGGCAATTATACAACTAAGAGCGACGGCAACGCCAGCGATCTACAGCTGAACTAAAATTTTTTTTTGTGAGTATAAGTATGACGTTATCACCTCCAGACAAAAATTTGAATTTAGGCTTCTAACACCATCTATATGCTTATACAGTCGAAAAAAGGGCAAAACGTTGTCACCTCCGAAAACGGAGGTCACAACGTTATATATGAGGTGACAACGTACGCTGGGTATCTACTTTGGAGGTGACAAGGTACCCTTTATCAATATATATATATATATATATATATATATATATATATATATATATATATATATATATATATATATATATATATATATATATATATATATATTTTTTTTTTTTTTTTTTTTTTTTTTTTTTTTTTTTTTTTTTCTATATGAATTTGCATTCTAAATATTATTTAATATATATATATATATATATATATATATATATATTGATGCCTGTTAAGCTGTCACCTCCGTCATACAGAGGAGACGGCCTGACTTCCGGGTATTCCCGTGGATATATTGCTAAAAATTTGTTATATTTGTGATGAGGGGAACCTCTAAAATCCGAATCTCAAGAAAGGGGAAATTATTTCCCTTGTTTTATTTTGACATATATAGAGTATACAGAAGATACGAACCGACCTCCAAAATTTATATATAAGAAGATACTTATAGTTCGCTGTTACCTCCAGCAGCGCTGCCAAGTGTTCTGAGGTCAGAAGATACCACCGTTATGTGCAGTTATATATACAGAGCGTTGACTCCACATTCCATAGATGCACATTTCATAAAAAGGTTCTCTTGTGGGTCTCCAGATGTTGAAATCGGGTGGTTTAAATTGCTCGCCGAGGGCATTTTAGTTGCCAGATAACAAAAGAAAACAAGCGAGCATTCTCGATTTACTTATTTTTTATTTTTTGAGTTATAGGAAATTGTAGTTTTGGTATTTCTTATGAATTGTTATTAAAGATATTAAAAAGCCGTTTCGACACTATTAAAGCGTCTTTATGAGTAGCACTGACTAGTTGAATAAGGCTTTTCTAATTATAATCATTGATTTCTGGTTTACTTCATAAAGTTGTATTTTTTAAATGAAAAGTTTAGTAATTTGATTAGAAATACTTAGATCGGTGATATATTAGAAAGAAATTTCTTTCTATAATGAATTGAAAATATAACAAAACCAGAAAAAGGGAATTCTTTTGTTATTGTCACTTATAATACCATAAGTGTTCAAAGTTATGTCGACAATTTTTAAGCAGAATTACGAGTGTCCATTTTGTTTGGTTTTTAATATCACGAGTGCGCCAGCACGAGTGATATTTCCAAACGAAATGGACACGAGTAGATTCTGCTAATAAATTGTCTACATAACTTTGAAACGAATGGTATTCTGGAGAAAATTTAACGAATAAAACTGTAAAAATTCATTTTAAGAGCAAATTTCTAAGTGAAATTTAGATTGCCGTGACTTCGTTTCTATGGAATCGAGCAAACGAAAAATTAAAACAACTGTCATCACGTTGAAAACTTTACAGTTTTTTTGAATTTTTTTCTGATTTTGCTAACTTTAACGATGAATAAAGCTGCAAAACGTTTTGGTGACACTTCAGAAATTGAAATTAATAAAAACATTGAAAAAAGTCTTCCTCAAAATACAAAAAAAAGTCATGATTCTGTTTGGAGGCAATTTACTCAATTTTGCGAAGAGAAGAATATGGTGCTGACCCAGTCTACATCTGCTGAACAAATAAATTTTATTTTAAAGTCCTGGGCTTACAATATGAAAAAGCAAGACGGTACTGAATACAAGGAGATGGTCATTAAAAATATGTGGAATATTACAGCAAAAATGATTCAAGAAATGTACTTTAACAAGTGGAACGTTACAATAAATCCCTTTTCTGATTTGATTTTCAAGTCATCTCGCGATGCAAGGGATTCTAAACGGAAACAACTTCAGTGTCAGCCTGAGAAAAGGAAAACAAGTGCCGTTGCTATTACAAGAGAAGAATATGTTAACATAGTAAAACTTTTGGACGAAAATACCCCTGACGGTCTGCAAAAGAAATTTTTTGTAATAGCATCCTATGAATTAGTATGGCGTGGTGGTGAAGGCGCGAAGTGCCTCATGCACTATTTTAAAGAAGAGGTCGATAACGGTGGTTTGAAAACTGGTAGAATAGAGTATAACCCCATATTCAGCAAATCTTGCCAAGGAGGTGCTCAAAAGCTGGCTGAAAGTAAATGGTTAATAGCAAATGTAAATAATATTGATTTATGCCCTGTAAGGTAATAATTTGGTCACTACTTTGTAACTTTCGTTTTTAATACATTTTACTCTCTTCAGATTGTATCACAAGTTTATTTCAAAGAGAGGTAGCAACGTGAAAACTGATCGGATGTTCTTAACACCTAATCCGTACTGGCAGGCAAGCAACTCATATGGGTGGTACAAAAATTGTCCAGCAGGAATCAATGAAGTAGGCAAATGGGTTAAAACCTTGGCCGAAAAATCTGGATTAGACGTGAAGAAGACAAAAATTTGCAACCATTCTTTGAGATCTTCTGCAGTTTCCCATTTAGCTAAAGCCGGAATTGGGGAACAGCAACTTATAAAAATAACAGGCCACCGCAATGTCAATTCAATAAACTCTTATCTCCAAATAGATAAAGTGCACCATGAATCTATGATCGAAGAGATGAGAAAAGAAACGGTTAGCACCAGGTCAGAAGTCATCTGTGCATCTAGTTCTTCGCAATCACAAGATATTTGTGCAAGCAGCCGTCAACATTTTGAAAATGTTACCTTTAATAACTGTACATTTAATTTTAAATAATAAAAGTTGTTAAATATTTTAGCTTGTTTCTTTGAAAGCATATTGAAATGTCAAAAAATTATGCCGCCTGGATCACTAGTGGTTATGTCAAAAAGTTATGTCGACTGGGACCACTAGTGGTTATGTCGATATAATTTCTTTTTATTGGCTAAAAACAGAACAACGCTGCATTGTCATTGATCTATTTGAATTATTTGACAGATGAGTTGAATTTTCAATAAAAGTCAATAAGAACGCAACCAGTACCAATATTGCGTATAATTAGTATAGCACATTTTTGAAATTTAGATGTATTAGACATAAATCAGTTATGTAACGTAGTATTTGTATAAATATGATATTCTACAAAGTTTCTTTTCATCTCGGGAATAACGGTTAAATTGAATATGCTTTTATCCAGATTCCATTTCGATTGAAATAAAGGCAGATACTCTTTTAATTTTTACTAAACTCGATAAGAGTTTAATATAAACAAATTAAATATTGTGTTTTTTACAACAAATGCTTGTTGTTTCCGAAGTCACGCACGTATCATGTAGGACCATTGAATTTCCCGTGATTTGATTAACAAAAAGAGTTACCAACTTTATTAAGATTAAAACAAATCGAAACACAACAAATTAATCAACATTTTTATAGAATTTTTGCTTAAGACATTTTTTCCAGCATTTGTTGATCTAACGAAATACAGAATAAGTATGTTACACTGTTATACATGTACCTACCTCTTGTAAATTTATGTTTTAACTTATGTTTTGAATAAAGCACTTACTAACGACAAAACATGTACGTTTTATGGAACGTGTACTCCACATTAAAGACAGGTTTAACTTAATGTAGTCTTTTTTGATAACATTGTATAAAGCATAGATAAATAGTAGGTATATTGCGTTATCAGAATTAAAAGTGGCAGTTTATTTGACGCTTAATTATGTTAGCAATCGCGGCTCTCCATTTAAAACAAAATACCACTATAAGCTTTTGTTTGAAACAATGTTTATCAACCTTGGCACAACCTTAATATCCGAAAATGGCCCACTGCTAGACTAAAGTAGGGATGATAATTTGATACTAAGCTTGGTCTCAGACATGGAAAGATCAGAGTTACCCAATATTGGTTGTTATTGGCTAAAACCAATACGTTATGCAATGTTTTGGACAATAAATCACACCGATATCGCAATAAAACTAAAGTTAGTCTTGGACCGATCTTGAATGTTAATGTAGTACCAAGGCTGGTAATTGAGAAACAAAGCAACTATTACACAATCCTTTTCCTTTAATGAATGCTAGTGCAAACAAGCAACGAAGTCTACCATTACTGTTTCGCCGTAACTGAATGCAAAGTCAATTTTTGTGTTGGATATAAAATGTTCATTAACAAAATAAATACGAAGAAATCGAAAATTCGTATAAATGATTAATGTCTTAGACTCTCAACACATATTGAGACCGTACAAACCTAACACTTTCATAGTGTACGTCTTCTTGTGCAAATATATATGTACAGTCGGTAAGTCAATATAGTTTACACTTTAGTCTTGCCAGTGTAAGTTTAAGTTCATAAAAATTCAGTAGGTTAGCAACCACTAATCCATCTTTACAATAAACCACATTTACAGGAATTTAGCAAAATATAATATGAATATTGACCCAACCTTAGCCGAAGGGTAAGAAACCAAGATTTTGAATTTTGAAGATTGCTAAAACTGGAGTTAGTTTAGCGAACCTAAGATTCAAAGTTGGCTAAGGTTTTGGGTGATAAGTATGTAACCGGCACTTGATATGTAGAGATTGACTAAAGGTAAGTACTCACAGCAGCGGATCCGCAGGCGGATGTCATGCGATTGGTCGGTTTGAGTCAAATCGACTCAATCCGACCAATCGTATGACATCCGCCTGCGGATCCGCTGCTGTGAGTACTTAGCTTTAGACTAGCTAAAGCAAATTAGCGAAATAGTATCTGATATTTGACTTAAGTATATTCTATGGGTAACTGGCAATGACCTAACGGGTGAAAATTGGCTGAAGCTTGGGCAAGTTGTAAGGAACCCTGATTCGGTTTCTGAACATTGGCTCCGACTTGTACAACGTTTAGTGAACCGAAAATTAGTATCAGGTTGTTGATTAACCCTCGAGTGACAATTAAACAACCGAGACTCAGAATCTGAAAATTGCTTGAAACGTGGGTGAAAATCGGTGCGTCCAACACACCGCTGGAAATATAGCGCTGCAGCAGTTTTCACAGCCGTCTTAGATTTAACAATCACCCAAGCAATAATATTGTTTGAAGTACATCATCATTTTATACATATAAAACGCTTAAAAATAAATACATATTAAACATGAGTTAGAGAACCAAGATTCGATATCTGAAAATTCGCCTACACTTGGATCAAAGTCGAGAAAACGACATTTGACTGTCCAGTATTCAGACACGCTGGGGTTTATTCAAAGACCTTTGTTTTAATTTTTTTTTCTTCTAATAAAAAATTCTTGGTATTGCTAGACTAAACTTCTAATCATAGGGAGGAGGCACTTTTACCCTAGTGGAAAAAAATAGTATGTTTTATTTGGATTTAAAGTGACTTTGTTTGTTGCTATTTACGATCGATAAATAACTCCGCCTAAATAATAAATAAATAATAATCTTATCATGTGAACAACTCCGCTATAGGGTAAATACAAGTATTTTACTTAATTGGGCTCGATTCCTATAAGGAATCTAGAATGACTTTAGGAGAGTTCACGCATCCTAGCTGCGATGAGCAAACGGGTTTTCCAAATCAACTATGTGGATTGTTTGACAATTACTTTAATTGTTATCATAATGCATCAATCCTAAATCCAAATATAAAATGCAGGGAAACAAGATTGGGCGATGAAGATTTTTCACCTATCTCTGCAAATGAGACTTGTTTCCAACTCTTCTTATTTCATTATGTCGAGCTGTTAACAAGTGTCCAGTCCTCATACTAAGGTCTTCCTTGATCAGTGGCGACATAGATCTGGAGCTCATGTCCATTTCCTTCGCCAACAAACGAATAGGATAGGATGTTAGTATAGGATTTTTTTTACGAATAGAATGTTATAAAAAGAAACATTTTTGATTTATAGTTATTTATGTTATAAATCCGGCAATGAAACTTTACAGAACGAGTTTGATCTCTGAAGGAAGACAGAAGTCGCGTCTGAAATCTTGAAACGATAACTAAGGAGAATCATTTACAGGACCTATAACGTTTTTTTTTCATGTGTTGCAATTTTTTCTCTTTGAACGAAAGTTCATTCATCCCCTGCTTTATAATAATCTAGTCATTCTATATAGTAGAGTAAATTTTTGCAAAAAACATGCCTAAGTTCTTATTTTTTACTATCTAAAGATAGACACTTGAAATCTTCTGTAATGCCTTCAGTACTGGACCAGTATAAAATGTACTATGTTTAAAATGGGGGCACGCCCCCCTAGTGGTTGAGACCCCCATTTTGTTCCCTTAATTTAATAACGCAACCAAATTGAGCGAAATCTATGTTGGGAGGGTTCTTGGAGTCACTGATTATGAATCCAATGAGAAAATTGAAAAATTCAAAATGGCGGTCCTAAAATAACGGCCTTTGAGATTCAGAATGCGATTTACGCCGTTTCTATTGATTTTAGAGAAAAATTCTAAGATGCAGAAAGCGCTTAGAATGTGACTTTGCAAAGGAATACACTATTTCGATTACCTTATTATGTAACCCCTTTGCTCTGCCCTAGTAGTAAAGTCAATTTTTGCATAAGTTCCTATTTTTTACTATCTAAAGATAGAGACTTGAGATCTTTTGTAATGCCTTCAGTACTGAACCAATATAAAATGTAATATGTTTAAAATGGCGGTTTTACCCCTCGGGGGGTTGAAACCCCCATTTTACACTCCCAATTTAATAACTCGGGAAGTTTTCCATTAACTTGAGTGAAATTCATGTTGGGGGGGTTTTGGTGTTCCTGATTATGAGTCCAATGAGAAAATTAAAAAATACAAAATGGCGAACTCAAAATGGCGGTATTTGAGATTGAAGAAGCGATTTACGCCCGTTTCTATTGATTTTAGAGAAAAATCCAAACAGTCAAAAAGTGTTTAGAATGTAATCTTGCATAGGAATACACTATTTTGGTTACCTTATTATGTAACCCCCTTCAATCAACCTAGTGGGCTTCTCAGTAGGGGAGAGTGAAGGGGTTACATAATAAGGTAACCGGAATTATGTATTCCTATGCAGAATCACATTCTAAACACTTTCTGGCTTTTCTCATTTTTCTCTAAAATCAATAGGACCGGCGTAAATCGCATTTTCAATCTAAAATACCGCCATTTTGAATATTGTGATTTTCTTATTTGATTCATAATCAGCGACCTCACAGCTCCCTCCAACATAGTTTTTGCTCAACTTGGTTGAAAACTTCCCGAGTTATTAAATTGGGAGTTTAAAATGGGGATTTCAACCCCCCGAGTGGGTGTCTCCCTATCTTAAACATATTACATTTGATATTCGTCTAGTACTGAAGGCATTACAAAAGATTTCAAGTCTCTATCTTTAGATAGTAAAAGATAAGAACTTAATGCAGAAATTGACTCTACTACTAGGGCAGAGCGAAGGGGTAACATAATAAGGTAACCAAAATAGCGTAGTCCTTTGCAAAATCACATTATAAACACTTTTTGATTCTCTGAATTTCTCTCTAGAATCAATAGAAATGGCGTAAATCGCATTCTCAATATCAAAGGCCGTTATTTTAGAGCCGCCATTTTGGGTCTGCTATTTGAATTTTTTAATTTTCTCATTGGATTCATAATAAGCGACCCCAAGAACACTCCCAACATAAACTTTGCTCAATTTGGTTGCGTTATTAAATCAGGGGTACAAAATAGGGGTCTCAACCACCAGGGGGGCGTGCCCCCATATTAAACATATTACATTTTATATTGGTCCAGTACTAAAGGTATTAGAAAAGATTTCAAGTCTCTATCTTTAGATAGTAAAAAATAAGAACTTAATGCAAAAATTGACTATACTAATAATAAAAATACGACACTTTATGTTAAACTGACGTTTGTTTAAGCCTTTCAGTACCATAAAGCTTCATGTCAAGATTATGACGTAAGGTTTTATTTTCCGCTACAATATGGAATTTAATAGAAAATATGTTTTAGTCGTAATTATGTAAAAATATAAACAGTTAATATTTTTTATTTCATTTCGTATTTCAAACAATTCTTTATATACCACCATTAGTAATATAAAGTATATCTTGATCTCCGTTGTCAATGATACCGGAGTTCAAGACGTTCTTGATCTCCGTTGTCGTTGGCAACGTATATAATTTGATGTTGCATTATAGCCACATGCATGCATGCATGCTGCTTTTTGATAATTTGATAATTTGATAATTTATTTGTTTGATAATAATTAATTACACATTGTGCCAGAAAATGAAGCTAATAAAAGCTTGTGCTTGTTCTAGAGCACAATTTATCTCCTTAGTTACGCGTATGATGACACAGACAAGGCAACTTGCTTCTTTATACAATAAATTCGGATGGATTTTAAAAGGGAGAAATTAGGATTGAAACACGAAATAAAATAAAACAACTTATGCAATACGGAGATCAAGCTTCTTTAAATCCTCGAAGATGTTATAACGCCTCGGCTGGCGCCTCGGCGTTATACATCTTCTTGGATTTAAAATATCGCTTGATCTCCTAATTACATAATATATATTACAAAATGAGTATTTCAAACTTATTCTTTCCTTCATCAAATGTAAACATAGTTAGAATGTCAATGAAAACTTTATTAACCGGGTAATTTGGTGAAATTTGCAAACTACATACCAAATGTTACATTATTTTGCTTAGTAAAATTATTTTTCTTTGAAAATTTATTAATTGTAATACTAAAAATATTGAAGTTTTAAAGATTTTAAATCTCTCTTTGTGGATGCGAGAATGAATATATCATATGTCGTATGACAATTCCTAAAATAATAATCAAATAATAATAATCCAATAAATCCGAAATGATCATTTTGTAAAAAGATGAATTTTTTATTTATACATAATTACGACTAAAACGTATTTCCTATTTAATTTTTTTCATATCTCAAAGAAAGTCGTTTTCAATTCAAAACTTTTTAAATGAAATAGAAATTATTATTTTATTGTTCTTAAGTATCATTAACTATTTAAAAATGACGTACAATTCAAGAGATCCCTTAAATTTTCTGAGTAGTTTACAAATATTTATTTAAATGCTGCTACTATACCCAAAAAGTGTCTGTAAAAATTCAGGTAGCGTGAAATGGCCGAAACTACGCCAGGGGTACTGGTTTCGATGGAATTCTATATACCTGAGTGGTTTAGGTCTTGTACACAACGTTGCCAATGTGTGGAGCCTGCAACGTACCGTACATGATACAAAAAACAACATATACAGGCGGAGGTGACATCGTATTGGCAATTATACAACTAACAGCGACGGCAACGCCAGCGATCTACAGCTGAACTAAAAATTAATTTTGTGAGTATAAGTATGACGTTATCACCTCCAGACAAAAATTTGAATTTAGGCTTCTAACACCATCTATATGCTTATACAGTCGAAAACAGAGCAAAACGTTGTGACCTCCGAAAACGGAGGTCACAACGTTATATATGAGGTGACAACGTATGCTGGGTATCTACTTTGGAGGTGACAAGGTACCCTTTATCAATATATATATATATATATATATATATATATATATATATATATATATATATATATATATATATATTGATAAAGGGTACCATGTCACCTCCAAAGTAGATACCCAGCGTACGTTGTCACCTCATATATAACGTTGTGACCTCCGTTTTCGGAGGTGACAACGTTTTGCCCTTTTTTCGACTGTATAAGCATATAGATGGTGTTAGAAGCCTAAATTCAAATTTTTGTCTGGAGGTGATAACGTCATACTTATACTCACAAATTTAATTTTTAGTTCAGCTGTAGATCGCTGGCGTTGCCGTCGCTCTTAGTTGTATAATTGCCAATACGATGTCACCTCCGCCTGTATATGTAGTTTTTTGTATCACGTACGGTACGTTACAGGCTCCACAGTTTGGCAACGTCGTGTACTAGACCTTAACCATTCAGGTATATAGAATTCTATCCAAACTCATACATCTGGCGTGGTTTCGACCATTTTACGCTACCTAAATTTACACGTACTTTTTTGGGATTAGTAGCTGCCTTTAAACTAATATTTTAAAGTACTCAGGAGATTTAAGGGATCGCTTGAATTGTACGTTATTTTTAAATAGTTGTATGTTCGAAAAACGTGATCGGATAAAAGGTGCAAATATATAAGAAAAGACATTGATGATGGTTTAAAAAAATAAACTAATAATTTCTATTCCATGTAAAAGGTTTTGAATTTAAACGAGTTCCTTTGAGATATGAAGAGATTAATATAGGAAATATTTTGTAGACGTAATTATGTAAAAATAAAAAGTGTTATATTTTTTCCAAAATGATCATTTCGGATTTATTGGATTATTATTTTTGGATTATCATATGATACATTCAATCTTGCATTTACAAAAAAAGATTTATCTTTAAACATTTTTACAGTATTCTAATTCAAAAATTTTTAAAGAAAAAAAAGGTATTAAACAAAATGATGTAGCATTTGTTATGTGGTGTGGAAATTCACTTGTGTTTACCACATCCGATTAATGAAGTTTTAATTTACATTATAAGTATGTAGTATGTATACAACTGACGAAGGAAAGAATAAAAGCGAAATGATCATTTTGTAAAAAAGTATTAACTCTTTTTATATTTACATAATTACGATTAAAACATATTTCCTATTAAATCTTCATTTCTTTTCCATATTGTACCAGAAAATAAAACTACGTCATAAGCCTGACAGAAACTTTACGGTACTGAAAGGCTTCAACAATCGCAAATTTGACATAAGGTGCCGAATTTTTTATTATAAAACGACTAAATTATTTTTTTATTATTAAGCAGGTGATGAATAAACATGAAACTCTGAAACCATGACTTAAACTTGGCACAGAGTTTCTTTTTAAGAAATCCAGTTGATAAAAAGTTTGTTAGCGAAAGAAATAGATATGAGCTCCAGATCTATGTCGCGACTGATCAGGGAAGACCTTGGTAAGAGGGCTTGCCGTAGAAGTACTGGACACTTGTTAACAGCTCGACTTAAGGAAATAAGAAAAATCGGAACCAAGTCTCATTGGGAGAAGTACACGAAAAATCTTCATCGCTGAATCTTGTTTACGGATGAGATAATTTTTACCATTGAAGAAAAATCTAATCATCAAAAGGACAAGTATATGCTAAAAGCTCTAAAGAAGCTGCTGCTGCAGTTGGCAATTTTCTGCGTGGTCATCATCCAGCAAGTTTGATGGTTTGGTGGGGAGTAAGTTGGCATGGTGTGACAAAACTTTATTTTTGCAAGCAAGGTGTTAAAACCACTGCCAAAGTGAATCGAACAGAAACTCTTGAGAAGGTGGTTTTGCCGCTTAGATCAGCCTTTCATTTTAAAACCAACACTGAATTCTCCAGCAAGACGCAGCCCACACAGCAGGAAGTTCACAATTGTGGCTTGCAGAGAATGTGCCTAAGTTTATTAAGAATGAAGATTGGCCTTCTGAAAGCCTAAATTTAAATCCTTTGGATTATAAACTTTGGGTTGACTTAAAGGCAATGGTTTGCAGAAAACGACATGCATCAATGGAATCCTGGCAACGCAGTTTGTCCAAAGCGGTTTAGAACTGTCCTATAGAAAAAGTGCGTGCTGCTATAGATGAATGGCCAGATAGATTTTGAATTGTAAATTTTATGATTTATAGTAGTAACTTCTTCTCCTGTAGCCATCCATATCTTGTGCTTTAAAAAATTCTAAATTGTCTAGTAACAGTGTTCATTGACACGTCCACTAATCACTTATTCTATATCGACAATTTATGGATGGTAATGGAACGATCTACACAGTACAACGTAAGGACTGTATCGAAAAGAAAGTTGACACCTTCAGACTCATATACCTTTTATAATTATCCAATACTTTTAACAATTTTATAATAAAACAACGCCTTAATGTCTAGAAAATCTAATAATTTACAGAAACATAAAAAGTTATTATTATTTTGCCCGTTTTCTCACTTTCTTTTTTAGGTTACGTATAAAGTTTTGAATGACTTCGTTTGTGATTGCTTTGGTGGCCTTATTCAATTTTTTTAAATCTTCTAGGCTAGTTGCAGCTTCAACGTTTTTCTGAAGATGTCGTTTAATAATAGTCCAATATCTTCAATAGAACGTGCTTCAGGGTAGTTTGGGGGATTATGCTCTTTCTCGTCCAAATTGATTTTATGCTGTTTATACCATTCCTTAGTGGCATGCAGCTAGATCCGGCCAAAATAAAGTAGCCGCTGTATGCTTTTTAATCATTGGCACCAGTCTTTCTGGAAACATACTTTTCGATATAAATTGACATTCAAATTTTCTTGAGTAAATAAGGGGCTAGATTTCATGCCGCATTTGCATATAGCTTGCCATACTAAGACCTTTCTCCCATATTTTCCTACAAAAATCGAATTGTCCTTTTTGCTCACATAAGCATTTTCTCAGTAGTGTAAATTCGAGCATTGGCAAAGTTTTATAATCAAATTTGCAGTAAGTCTTGTCGTCCATTATAAAGCACTGGTTTTTCCTTGTTAAGATGTACAGTTTTCTTACAGCTACAGATTGTTTTTCGTTCCTTTTAGGTTTTTGAATCATTCCTATTGATGTTTCTGCTTTTTTTGCAGTATCGAGTACTGACAACATTGACTTGCTTTTAAAAATCTTCAACACTAGAGAGTGGATTATGATGGCAATTAAGGTAATTGAAAAACATAGTCAATTTGAAAAACCCGTTTGCACATCGCAGCTAGGAAAAACCAACTCTCCTAAAGTCATACTAGATTGTTTATAGGAATTCGGCCCAATTAGGTAAAATATTTGTACTTGCCGTGTACCAGAGTTGTTCACACGATAAAATGACAGAATATTAAGCGGGCTGAATTATTTATCGCTCGTAGTACACCGTAGTAACCGTAAGCAACCGCAGAGATTGCGAGACAAACAAAGCCACTTTAAATCCGAAAAATACATACTATTTTTTTCTACTAGGTCTAAAAGTACCTCTCAATTAGTAGGAAGCTTTGCCTAGTAATACGTACAATTTTCTATTAAAAGAAAAACGTCAACTTTAATGACAAATGGTAATGTTAAAACAAAGATCTTTAAATAAGCCCCAGCGTGGCTGAATACTGGACAGTCGTTTTCTCACGACATTGATCCAGTCTAGTCTTTCAAATATCGAATCTTGGTTCTCTAATTTCTACTCAAGCGTAAATTGACGTTTACTTCAGCCTTGGTAGTGTAATGTCTGGCGTGCCGGACTTTCACCCAAGTGGCCCGAGATCAACTCCCGGTGCCGGCAGATCTCGTTATGGTTTTCTGTAGTTTTCCTGAGCTGTGACACAAATGCGGGATTTGCGCTGTTCCATCTGTAAGTCGGCTGCAGTCGCACGTAGGGCCTCCGTAATAATGATAATCGCACCCTCCCTCCCGCACAAGCTTATAGCTTCTGGGGCCTGGTTTCCAGGTTATGGGTTGTAATAATAATAATAATTATTATTATTACTTACCAGTACTCAGTTCTCTCATTTCACCCAAGTTTCAAGCAATTTTTATTTCTCGAGTCTCGGCTGTTTGATTATTGTCGCTCAAGGGTTAACCAACACCCTGGTATTAATTCTCGGCTCACTAAACTTTGTCCAAGTCCGAGCCAATGTTTAGAAACCTAATCTAGGTTCCTTACGATTTGCTTTCACGAAAATAATTATTAGACTTGAAAGATTAAGTATTATTTTCGTGAAAAATTAATTAAAAAAATACTAATTTTGAACTGCTGAACTTAGAAAAAAATATGCTTTTCATTTCAAGAAATAAGGGGTTCCATTTAAAAAAAGTCGATGACGTCATAGGCCCCATAGTAGTAAACTAAAAAATTAAAATTGACGACCATAACATCCACAAGAAACAAATAAAATTCACGTGTCCGAACTTTTATTTCAAACAGTGGTAATACAAAAAATATAAATTTTATTCCTTACTTTATTTACACACTGTATATGCACAAGGAAAACTCTAATAAAACCATAAAAGTGTTAAGTTCGTATGGTCGCAATATGTGTTGAATTTTTTTCTGCTGACTTTGATCTAACACTTGATTTCAACTAAAATTGGTACGCTAATGCCAAATATAAATTCCGTTTTTCCCTATCACGTCAGGTTTTTTTTCTACGGCGTTTCTTGTTTGCCGAATCCAAAATTCTTGAAAAGCGTTAACAAAATGCAGTAAATTCTTAATTGTTTACGGAATTCTTAGACATTCCAAATACATTTAGTCATTAGCATAATATACACTTGTACCTCATAATATTTAAGTACTTAATTAGATAATTAAGTAATAAGCAATTGTAAAGTAATCAAGTCTACTAAGCTAGTCCTCATCGTCAACATATTAGGGTTTAATGAGATTTTATTAGAAAGTATTGATCACTTAGAACTATTTAAAAGTAAGCAAGGGTGATAAGAAGATGCTAGTTACATGTTAGTTGTTAGTGAAGAAACTACATCATGTCTACTACTCGAAGATGTGTAAATAGTGCCGATTCTTTCTGCTACATTTGTGGCAGCTTCACCGTTCCCAGTCAAAGGACAAGTATTAGTGTTTTCGTTAAGAAAATGTATTTGGCTTATTTTGATGTAAAACTTGCTGATAAAGACAAGTCATGGGCTCCACATAAAGTGTGTAAATCAAGTATGGAAAATTTGCGGCAGTGGAGCAAAGGAAAACGTCAGAAATTAGCTTTTGGCGTTCCAATGATATGGCGTGAACCGAAAAACCCGTAGATGATTGTTACTTTTGTTTAACTCAGACCTCCGGTTATAATACCAAGAATAAGAATAAAATTGTATATCCGAATATTGACTCCGCGATTCGACCAGTACCTCATTCCGATGAAATACCTGTGCCAGTTTATAAAGAGCTTCCTTCACTTGAGCACTCGGATGCTGAATACATGTCAGATGTTATTGAAGAGCAAGATGATTCAGATGTAGATTCTGCCAATGAAGATTAAGTTTCTAATTATGGACCACAACGCTTTACTCAAGCAGAATTAAATGATTTAGTAAGGGATTTGGACCTACCAAAGGAATCATCGGAACTGCTAGCTTCAAGACTAAATGAAAAGAACTTACTCAAGCAAGGTACGAAGATAACTTTTTATCGTAAAAGGGAAAGTGATCTTGTGCAATATTTTAAACAAGAGTGTGAATTTGTTTATTGTAACAATGTGCCAGATTTTGCTAACTCAAATGGGCGTTGTACAATATGACCCAATTAAGTGGAGTTTACTTATCGACAGTTCCAGCAGAAGCCTCAAGTGTGTTCTACTACACAACGGGAATGTTTTCAGTTCAATTCCTATTGGATATTCCGTTCAATTAAAGGAAACATATGACGACATTGATAAGGTGATAGATTTACTAAAATATACAGACCATAACTGGGTCATCTGTGTGGATCTGAAAATGGTAAACTTTTTACTTAGTTTACAAAGAGGATATACAAAATTTTCTTGCTTTTTGCGCCTCTGGGATAGTCGAGATAGAAGCCAACACTGGATTCAGAAACATTGGCCTCCTAGAACATCCTTAGTTGTTGGAGAGAAGAATATTATAAGTCAACCTTTAGTCGATAGAGAAAAAGTAATTTTTCCACCTCCTCACATCAAACTGGATCTTATGAAGCAATATGTTAAAGCACTAGATTTGCGAAGTGACTGTTTCCAGTACATATGTGAAAAGTTTTCACGACTAAGTTACGAAAAAATCAAAGCTGGGGTATATGATGGACCTCAAATTAGAACTTTAATGGGAGATCCAAATTTAATCAACTCTATGAACGAAGCAGAAAAAGAAGCCTGGACTTCATTCACGATGGTCGCGAACAATTTTCTTGGAAACAAAAAAGCATCCAATTATAAACAGCTAGTGCAAGCAATGCTTGAAAAATTTCACCGCCTAGGTTGTAACATGAGCATAAAGCTTCATTTCCTTCATAGCCATCTTGATAGGTTTCCCGAAAATTTAGGTGCTGTAAGTGATGAGCAAGGCGAGAGATTTCATCAACATTTAAAAACCATGGAAACTCGGTACCAAGGAAGATGAGATTCTCATATGATGGCCGACTACTGTTGGAGTGTTCAAAGGGACTGCCAAACCAAAATGCACAAGTCTCATATACAAGTCAGCAAAAAATGTGTTGGCCAGTGTTATTTATACGAATTAGAAGTATTCGATTCCTTCATATTTTGTGTATGACAATTTAATACCCACATAAAGACCAATCTTAACTAAACGAACTGCAAACAGTTCGTTTAGTTAAGGTGAAACAATAATGGTTGACTTCTTTGCTTGTTAGCACTAGCATTCATTAGAGGGAGACATTTGGACATCAGTTATTTTATTTCTCAATTGCCAGCCTTGATACTATATTAACAATCAAGATTGGTTCAAGACTCAACCTACAGTTTTATTGTGATATTGGTGCCATTTATTGGGCCAAAACATTGATTAACAACAATCAATATTGGTCAACACCGATCCATCCATGACTAGGTACCACGTTTGGCACCAAATTATCATTCCGATTTTAGCGTAGAAGTGGACCATTTCGGATTTTAGTGTTGTATCAGGGTTAATAAACATTGTCTCAAGCAGGAGTTAACCCAATTGCTCGTCAAATAAACTGTTACTTCTAATTCTGATAACACAATATACCAAATAATATTTTTGCTTTACACAATGTTATCAAATAAAGACGACTTTACGCTAAACCTGATTTTAATGCGGATATTCCATAATAAAAAGTATATGTTTTGTCTCTAGAGTTCACTTGCATATTATATGGTATTTTATATCACTATTTCTTAGTTTTAACTCAGTTTAGTGAATTTTATTATTTATTATACTGGCTGTTTTTGTACAGGAAAATTAGCAAATAATTAACAGATATATTATAATAAATATGAAGTGAAGTGCTTAATTTAAAACAAAAGTTAATAACATAAATTTATAGCCAATGGAAGATTGCTAGTTTCGGAAAAAATAAGAGCAAGTACAAGAACAAGATAAAAAAAGCAACTTTCTTTGTTAATTGAATCACGCGAAATCCAATAGTACCTACATGGTAAGTGTGTGACTTCGGCAACTTAACGAATATTTGTTGTAAAAAAACACATTATTTCATTTGTCTATATTACACTCCTATCGTGAGTTTAGTAAAAATCAAAAGAATATCTAACTTTTTCAATCGAAATAGAAACTGGATAAAAGCATATTCAAATTAAACTCTTATTTCCAAGATTAAAAGAAACTATAAGATTATAAGAAACTCAATATCATATTTATACAAATATTACTTTATACATAACTACTAGACGTCTAATAAAACTAAATTTCAAAATATGTAGTACTATACTATCGTAACTATACACAACATTGGTACGTTGCTTTGTTATTTACCTTTAATGACAGTAGCAAATAAATCTTTACAGATTTAAATATTAGTTTTACAGGTTTCGCAAAAAGTATTTGCGTCAGCCGGAATTGTAAATACTTTTATATTAATCCCGTTATATTTAAAGAATAATTTAGTAACAGATGACAGAAGTACAGTTTATTGTTACTTGATAATCGAAACAAAATGTGATATACTGAGCATCCCGGTTTTAAATTATTTTTACTTAATCGCACTTCTACTTACAGGAATTGATAATTAGTTCTTCAACAATATTATATGTAAAGGATTTAATAAGTTCCCTTTGTTCTTGGTTTTGTTATAGTTTCAATTCATTATAGAAAGAAACTTCTTTTTAATATATCACAGATATAAGTATTTCTAATCAGACTACTAAAGTTTTCATTTAAAAAATACAATTTTATGATGTAAACGAGAAATCAATGACTATAATTAGAAAAGCCATATTCAACTAGTTAGTGCTACTCATAAAGGCGCTTTAATAATGTCTTTTTAATAAAGGCTTTTTAATAATAAGTCTTTAATATAATAATTTATAAGAAAATAATTTTTTGAGTAAGAAATACAAAAACGCCAATTTACTATAACTCAAAAAATAAAAAATAAGTAAACCGAGAATTCCCGCTTGTTTTCTTTTGTTATTTCGCTACTAAAATGCCTTCGGCGAGCAATTCAAACCACCCGATTTCAACATCTGGAGACCCACAAGAGACCCTTTTTATGAAATGTGCATCTATGGAATGTGGAGTCAACGCTCTGTATATATAACTATGCATAGCGCTAGTATGTTCTGACTTCCAACGACTTGGCAGCGCTGCTGGAGGTAACAGCGAACTATAAGTATCTTCTTATATATACATTTTGGAGGTCGGTTCGTATCTTCTGTATACTCTATATATGACAAAATATAACAAGGGAAATAATTTCCCCTTTCTTGAGATTCGGATTCTAGAGGTTCCCCTCATCACAAATATAACAAATTTTTAGCAATATATCTACGGGAATACCCGGAAGTCAGGTCGTCTCCTCTGTATGACGGAGGTGACAGCTTAACAGTCATCAATATATATATATATACAGGGTTATGATAATGTAATGCACAAAATTCATAAAACGTACAACGATTATTATGAAACTTACGTTTATTTCGTTTTTTATTCATTTTCTCGTTTTTTTTTCTTATGTGAGCCCTACTGCAACTATTGTTCCCTAGTGTAACAAAACAAGCTTTCTCCAATAATGTAATAAAAATCTTAGCTTCCCATTAAAAAAATATGTTAATGACGTCATAACTTTGACAAATTTGACGTGTTATTTTTGTAACTTATGTCAAAAGATGCGGAATAAAAAAAAACATTTGACGTGTTTTTGCATTTTGTTCCAAAGTGATCGTTGTACGTTTTATGAATTTTGTGCATTACATTATCATAACCCTGTATATATATAACAGGCATTATAAGTATAAATAATAGGCAAGAAATATTTTTCAGGTTTCAGGTATCCTGCCAGAAAAAATTATGTATAGTGTTTTGTTGGAGATATTATGATTTCCACATACTAATTTGAAGTAAATTTAAATTTGAATCAAAACTTTTGTAGCAATATGTATATATGTAGATTTTTTAATTATTTCTATGCTGAAAACTAAACTCAACAATGAGAAATGTCATGAATGACATTTCTGTGCTTTGAGATTAAAATATATGTACTATTCTGGCAGGAAAATTTTGCACAATTTTTATCAAGTAGGCTGATTTTTCTTAAATTTTAAGTGAGTAAGAAAGACACTTCATGACACAACTTTGACACAATATCATAGGTGCATCAAAAATAACTATTGCAATGAAAATAAAATAATATTAGTTAATTATAGTTACTATTAATATAAAAAAAGGTTTATTTTGAAAAAATAATTTATACCAAGATACATCATTTTGATATACAGCATGCCACTGGATGTGAGATTGCTTACAAAGGGAAAGAAATCGTGTGAAGTTTTCCTGCCAGAATAGTACATTATACCTTGTCTCGAAATTAGAAGGAGTAGATGAGACTGACAGGTCTACATAGCTAATACACGTTACATATTGGGTGTAGAACAAGGCTAAGCACAATACAGATTTACGTGCATTTTTTTCAAACATTAATCTCCCCTAATTATTTTACAGTAATGATAATAAGGAACGCTATAAAAGAAAAAAACTTCCTTTTATGCAAAAATCAGTTATGCCTTGGAAACATTGGAACTATGAAGGGAAAATATTTGGTACCTAAATGTCATTTTTAAGGTTAGATTTAACTGCTTGACAGACTATGTAACCCAAAACTGACATTTAGGTAGCAAATGTTTTCCCTTGTTTCCAAGGCATAACTAATTTTTACATGAACGGAAGGTTTCTGTCTCTACCTTTTCCAGTTACAATCAGATACATTCATTCTGTAACCAAAGGTATGATTCGATTTGTAATTTGATTGTGAGACCAGTGTCAAAAATGATCAGCTGTTCAAAAAAGTGACCAATCAAGATTCATTGGCATCACTAAGGATAAATCTTGGGATACAAAAATATGAAATTAAAATAAAACAACTGCAGAATAAATCTCAAATTATAGAATATAATTAAGTATAACCTCAAAAACGTCACACAATGTCAAAATAAGCGACGTGCAGCACTGGTTTATTCAGTGGAGCCAATATAAAATTATTCGGATTATTTAATATAAAAATTTCAAAACATCTACTGTAAATGTACGCGTTGCTAAACTACATTCCTAATTCTTCATGTAAACAAGATTAGTAAATTTACTGGGTTTCAACTTGGCTTTGTGAGAACCAATCACAGCAGAGCCTTTGCGGGAATAATTCAAATAACTTCTAATTCTGAGATATTCTAAGTATAGGCGTTTAGGCTTTTTACAGCTGATTTTAAAGAGAAGCTGCAGAACAAACAAACTGTTCGCGATATTGTAGTTTCACAATGATTAAATTTTTTAGAAGTAATTTATACATTCAATTTTTACTTTCACATAGATTTTATGCAACATTAATGGCTGGTTTCACAAAGCTTGTTCTAATTAACTTAATTGTCATTAAATTCAAAATTGGACATATCATTGGCTGAGATTTAACAGACCTTGAATTTTATCCAATTATATTTCTAGATTTCAAATTTAATCACAATTAAGTTAATCAGCGATCAATCAAGCTTTGTGAAACCGGCCATTATTGTAGTATTTGAGGTTACGTTTCCTGTAAGTACTTGATTTGACAGCATTCTTAAAAGCCTAATTAAAAAGTTGCATTTGCTTTCAGGTATAAATAATATGAGTCGTCTAAATTCAAAACCTGATATAGCACATTTTTGGCAGTTTTGTACTAAATTCGGTTCTGGGTACAAAAAATGCTAATCTTTTTAGTGGAATTATCGTTCAGTTAAAAAACCAGCTATCCTTAATACAACTGGTTTAAAGTTTAAGTTTAATTTTAAAAGCCGCTTTTCTTCATATAGATCATCATTTTTTAATTATGTAAAAGGAATTTTTAGAATTTATTTACTTTAAGGAAGAAGTTGAGTGTTTTCTAGAAAATTCTGCCTGACATCTAAAACAAAACATAAAAATTATATCATAATCTAACCTAAAAATATATTGTTATTAGTTAATGACATTTCTCATTTTACCTAATTTTCAATTTTACTGTCTTAAATGTTGTAAATTGTTTTCTAACCAAATTCTATACTGTTACAAAAGTGCTGGTGATAAGCCTACTCATAAACCATGGAAAGATAAAACTGCAATAGAAAGTTTTATGCCAAAAAATGAAAATATTTTACAGACTTAAAATAGTTATTTAACATTCAAGTGTAAAAAGTGATTCTTTATTGCACGAACGTGCTAGTTTAAGACTTGAGCAAATGTTTTAAAAGCCATGAGTGCAACGAAGAGACTTTTTACATGTGTGTGTCTTATACAATGTTTTATCTACGGTCATAACGCTTTACTATAGTTTACTAATTTTACTTGATATTTTTCATTTGTTAATATGTGCATGTATATTTTTTATCAGAACGACTGAAGGCATCAAAACTTGTCAAAATATACAGAATGTCCAATTTAAAAACATAACTTTTTGGGTACCCTGTATATATAAAGTGCTACTGCAAACTGTTAGCATAAATGGAATATACATTAAAAAAACCAAATTAGAAAAGTTTTTAAATTTTTTGAATCAGTCAAAAATTAAAATAATAGAGGGGGGGTGTTTACATTAAGCGTGCATGCTTTAAGTTTTATATGCTAATATAGATTGTTTAGCAACCAGTTTGTAAACTTAAAATATAATAAAAATCAATAGATTAATTAAAGTTTGTAAACTATTTATTATGTTATTAATGTGTTGTATTATGTTTGCATCAATATTGGTACATTGAAGCTTAAATACCTATTTAATAAAATATTATAAATAATTATCATAGATGCTTTGTTGACATTAGCGAGCAATAAAAATTTTATAACACTAGTCACTTTTATAGTCCAAACAGGTATTTATGTAGCAAGTACTCGTCTTTGATATTTGATGTAAGTCATCAAACGGCATTGACAAAACCATTTTTTGAATGTGTTATATACAGAATTTTTTATGCATTCGCATTTTATTTCTTAAAAATTGTAAATAAAATCCCTATAGATGTCACTTGAAGTGACAAATTGATTTTTATTTGTCAATCCATAAAAGAACTGGGTTACTTTTTGCAATCCAAAATGGATTTGCAGACATATTTTTTTGTAGGATCGTAAGAAAATTGCTCTATTTGCATACATATAACCAGCAATTAATTGTGTTGTATTATATAACTATTATGTGTATTATGTTGTTAACGTGTTGTAGAGTAGGTTCTGGTTATTTGAATCACTGGTTATTTGTATCAGCCGCTTATATGAATCAAAGAATGAAAACCAAATCCCTTTCCCTATTATTAAATGCAAATGTTATGTTTAATGGAATCACTAAATTCTATCTCCGCCGGATTCTTGCATCATTAATCAAAGATGTAATGCTCTTAACCTACAAAGTTTCTTTTGTACATACTAAATCAGTTTTTTACTACCTATTATAATTCTTGGGGGTTGGGATTTTTCATTGCCTACATTACCTGAATGTGCCGCTTTTAATGGTTATGATATTATAACGGATTTTTCTCCCTCTTCATTTCTTTTCGGAAAAATCTTGTTTCTAAGAATTGCTTAAACGAGGGACATGGAATTTCTTCAATGGTGAAATCTTAAAACTCTGATGTCAGAAACTTTTTCCTTTGTCAGAACCTTTTGTAGGAGTTCTAGAGTTGATGTTTTTTGGCCTATTTTGATTATATGTAAGTTGTTAAAATGTCTTAATGAGATAGAATAAAACCTGAAGTTTTTTTGCATCTACTTGTTAATACAAATAAAAATCTTTTTTTATTCCTTACCTTAGCTTTTAATAAGTACTTATACCAAAACATCAAACTACATATGTATAAATAAAATTTTATCTTCCCCGACAAATATACACATACAATCTCCTAATTATAAAAACATTATGTTATTACCACCATTATCGCCGTTAACAAAAAGCTTAAAATAAAAAAGCATTTCTTAGTTCAATTAGTTTGTGCATTTTGTTCAATTTATTTCTTATTTAATTACGCATCGCTCAGACAAGTCTTGACGCAATTTATTCATATTTATTCAACTAGTTTATCCATTAAAATTAATCATTCATCCATTATTTTATTTACGATTTAAGGTTATCATCTTATCTGCATAGCCTTGTGCATCTGAGGTAGGCACAATCCAGGATGTTTTTCTTTTTTTAAATTTGATTAAAGAGGCAACAATACGTGTTGTGTGTATATGTATGTATATATTCAAGCAGTACAGTATTTGCTAGCTATGTGAGTTCAAAATAGTAATAATATATTGATGTCATTATACTTAATTGGTATGCTTGTACGTTGTTAAATAATATATGCATAATTGCATAGGTGCTTATTTTTATCAAGAATGGAATTAGTTTAGTTACTGCTAATTTAATATTATCTATCATTATTTAAATACATTTCTTAAAAATTTTAATGGTTTGGTTTAATAAAATATTATTATTTAATGATAATCAATAGCTACAAACTAAAAATATTGTTTTAGACAGGACGTTGCAATAAATAAAATGTACAATGACTGCAATGAATTTTTAGACTGGACTAATAGACGAAATGAGAATGTCCCTCATGAATTGTTTTCTATTTGTTTATAATGGAGACTAATGGCTATCATAAAATGCAACACTGATGATTATTTTATTTTTAAAATGCAATTAATATTAAAAAAACAGAAGTATTTAAAAGTAACTAGTTTCACTTAAATTAAATACCTTACTAAGTTTTTTCACGGGTTCAAGGTTTTTCGCTATTATGAATAAGTACCCATCACTGATAAACCATACCCAATTAATCTAATATAATGAGTTGACATAATTCTAATTTCAAATACTAGTTGGGTAAGGTTAGACTGAGTGACACTTGTTATGGAATAAAATTTAACAACAGGTTCAAAATAACCAATCATGTTTTTTTAAAACGTAATGAGCATAAAGAAGGATTTGAGAACAAGAATTTACAAAAAAGACTTAGTTAGTTTTTTAAATTTGAAATTCAACTATAAATTCTGTGAATAGAACACATCTAGCAACAAAAACAATTGAACTTTCTATGTATCTCTATCATCCTTATGAGAAATATATCCCTCTCTTTTCAACTTATACAATTCCAGCTTTCCATAAAATGTTAAACGGTGTGTATATCCATAATGGAGAATTCACCCAACTGGGAGGATAACATAGTACTGCAAGCAGTAAGCACATGAACACGTCTGGCGCTGCACTATTCCCCTAGTTTAGTGAACTGGGATAGCAAAAACCAGGTTTTTTAAAAAACCAAAAAACCCGGTTTTTTGGTTTAAACCACTTATTAAATTTTAATAATTTTTGAAAATATTTACTTAGCTAAATTAATAGTAAAACAACTATTTTTTGTTTTACAAATTATAATTTGACATAAAACTGATCAAAACAAAATACAAATATAAAAACATAAAATTGAACTATAAATATTTATAGTTTATCCTACCGGACGTTACCTAATCGAAAAGAGAAGGGCACTCGACTTCTACCGGCAGCCGATAGCGTCCGAACTCATCCGAAGCTCGCACGCGGGCCACGAAATACATCGAAAAGCATAATTCAGTTGCCCAGCTATTTTTATACGAGAAATGAGCGACGTTAGTATGTGTATCTTACATGGGCGATTTTAATTCTTTAGCACACGTCAAATGTACGTTTAGAATACGACAAAGATAGTGCATTAGCCTAATAACTGAGGAGAACTGAAATGGGCAATGCAGCTTTTTACTTTAATTTCATTATTGTTACTTAATTTAACTTGTAACTTAATAGAAAGGACCCCGCACAAATCAAATGGAAAATGGATTTCTGTCAAATTTCCTGAAACTTCATAAAAAGATAGTTCAGATGCTGAACAAAAGTCTCCATGGGCTCGAACATTTTCTATGAGTAGTTTTCGTTATACACACCCGCGAATCTTGGTATTTCAAATTGGAAAAACGCGAACTAATGACCTGTACGTGTGTGTTTGTGTGTGCGCGCGCGCGTGTATGTATATATGTATGTGTGGGAAGGCAGGTGCTTGGTACCGCGTTTTTAGTACCGCTCCAATAAGGATAGCGTAATTGAGTAAGACAACTCACTAATTAGCCTGGAATATTCTAGTTCTTTATTACATTCTAACGTCTATAATGTTACATGTTCTTCGCGTTACCCAAGGTCAACGACGTGGACGTGACAGGTACTTTGGCCCCTTTGTTGTGTGTGTGTGTGTGTGTGTGTGTGTGCGCGCGCGCGCGCGTATGTGTATGCGTATTATAGAAGAGACTATTTTCAAGTTTTACGTTGTGGTATATATTTTTATTCGATTTATATTATATTTCAAATGCATCCATTTGTAAATGATAAGGATGACAAATTCATTTATTGATCGTCTATGATTTGGGTACCATCGTTAAGATCAATACCTTCAGCATTCGATATAACATCTAAAATAACTGTTGGAGGATATCTAACGTCATCCTCATGTCTAGCAAATCCTAGGTACCAAATAACAGCTGTTATATGAGCACATGCCCCTACAGTTTTTGAACTCCTACCCACGCATACATACATACAGACACACGCGCGCGCACACGCGCACCGCACGCACACCGCACGCACACATACACACGTACAGGTCATTAGTGATTAGATTCGCGGGTGTG
This sequence comes from Agrypnus murinus, assembly GCA_929113105.1. Lineage (NCBI taxonomy): Eukaryota > Metazoa > Arthropoda > Insecta > Coleoptera > Elateridae > Agrypnus > Agrypnus murinus. The sequence goes on from OV816031.1 coordinate 111,028,828, forward strand.
TATAACGAAAACTACTCATAGAAAAAGTTCGAGCCCATGGAGACTTTTGTTCAGCATCATCTGAACTATCTTTTTACGAAGTTTCAGGAAATTTGGCAGAAATCCATTTTCCATTTGATTTGTGCGGGGTCCTTTGTGCAGTTACCTATTTGTTTGTAGATTAGAGGGAAGTACTTGATGCGGTTTAATTAAATGTAGTTAGTGTAGAAATTAAATTTTTTAATACATATAGTAACGAAATTTTGTTTTTAATGCCATTTATTTACACAAATATTACAAATTTGTTCAGTTTAACGTGTTTCCTCCATTCTATAACTCTTTAACTATCCAATTAATTTTGTTTTTTTGCTAATAAACATTTTCTTTTTGCTACATTTACAAATTTATAAAAATACAAATGATTCAGTCTATTTCCTTCTGATGTTTCGTATATGGACGTTAATAGAAGTAGTCGCGACGATGTACGCGCCTTGTAATGATCACTTAATGTGGGATAAGCGTGTCCTATCGCCTTAAATATTGCATGATTTGAAACAATGGAATGTCTTTCGTACTACATACAACCACTATCGTCTAATCAGTATGAGTAGTTACCACATACTGTTGAAAGCATATGATAAAAACACTATTTCATGGCTATATAATGCAGTGGCGTAACTATCATGTGTCAGTTCGGGGCAAAGCCCGGGCCCCGACGACTTTGGGGGTCCCATTGTGATACCTGAAAAGGCTAGAAAAAGAGACTTTTAAAATAAAAAATGACTATAAATAATACCGAAGTATTTGTTGATAAGTTGATATATTTATTATTTGTCATTCCTGTATAAGAGTAGTTGTTTTAATAATTTATTTTTAATCTTGTTTTTACTTTTATTTTTGTGTTACTGAATTACTGACTGAGTTATGTTTCTTATTCTTAGGATGAATTTCACAAAATGTAGTGAATAGAAAGTCATACTATATGATTTTATTTGATAAATCGTAAGCTAGCATAGTTTAATTACTAACCAAGACCTTTTGGTTACCAGACACTGTGAAACTGATCCTCATTAATTAAGCTAGTTAGTTAAACAATTAAAGACAGTTAAACAAATATCTATTCGTTCGCTCTGTCACAATCAACGGAATAACAACGTATTATTTTTCTTTTCCCCCTTACGTAAGTCGTTTACTATTTTGACGAGACAACTGCAATCAAAAGTGAAATATGCAAGGTACTGGTTGCTAGGTACGAAAGTTGCACTTACGTGGCCAGAACAAAAAAGTGAATTATATCTGATTCTTATGCGGAGAAATCCGTTATTTGCCAGCCTCGGTGGATTAGGGGTTTGCATGGTTGCTTCATAATCCAGGTTCACTCTCCGGCAGATCTGGTAATTTTTCATAGCGGAGAAAAATTAAAAACATGCCTTCTCGGATAGGAAGTCAAACTGTAGGTCCCGTGTCAATGCAATGTTTGGCACGATAAAAATCTCTACTGGAGGTGGAATTCCCCAAATTCGGCTAAATTTTAGTAGGGTCGGCCAAATGATCATAGCAACCGGTGCCATGAGCTACGAATGATGCTTCGCCATCCTGATTCCTCGCCCAAAAATAAATTAAAATAAGATCCGTTATTTGAAAATGTTGACGGTTCGTTAGATGGTTTCCATGGTTCTCACAACCAGCCACCTCATAGTTTTCAGCCACGATTTGCGTTTCAAATAATTTATTTCATTATTATTATTAAATATTGGGGGAGAAGGAAAAGATAAAACATTACACGATGCGTATGTCTTTTATTCGCCTCGGAGACCTTTACGGACCTCAGCTATCCGCTTCGGTCCTTAAAGTTTCTCCTTAGTAGAAGTGTTTACTTATGCATTTCGCAATGTAAATAACTTTTGGTAGTTTTAACTAATGCTTAGCTGCACATTAATGCTTAAAAGTTAATACAGCGGTTCTCAACCTTTTTAGTAAATTGGGACCCAACTTTTCGTAACAGTTTTTGAAGTCCTAATTTTTTTTCTATATCTATTTTACTTTTACTGCTAATACGCGGCTGGCTACAAGGCTAAAATTTGGCATTTGGCAACAAGACACTGAAAAACTAAACTAAAATCTAACAAATCTAACCTTATATACGTACCTACAGAACTTCACGGTTCGTCGGTAATCGGTCAACTTTGACTAACCATCAAGCTTGACTGATTAGTGGAACAATTCTAAAAGACTGGAATTAATAGGACCTAAATCAGAGTTCATTAGCGCTTTTCTATTCTTAATAATTTCTAAGCTTTCAAATCAGTTAAGTTCTGTCAGTTTGTTTATATTTCTAATTAATTCTATGCCTTTAACCTTATGATTTTGTTCAAGCATAAGTAGGACGACGCTAGATTTATCAAGTCTTTTAAATTTTAAGTGAGCTAAATGATCTTTGTACCGAATCTTCAAACATCTCTTAGTTTGCCCTATATATTTGATTACAGCTATTACATGATATAATATATAATGATAACATGATAATATATAATAGATTTTATATATTCTCGATTTATCCATGTAATCTACTTGACCTTTTGGGTTTCCTAAGACATTCTTAAGGCTGTTATTCGAAACCACAACTGTTTGACATGAATAAAGCGCCAATTTTGCAATGTTTTTTACTTATCCTTATTGTTATTACCTAGTGTAGTAACATACCTAACCCTTAACTTATTTCTATGTTTTCTAATAGTACTATACCCAACATTCTCAGAGTAACCGTCAGAAACAGCAATGTCAATAATTTTCTTGAGTTTTATTTTATATCTTAATTTTGACCTTAGTGGCCTTAATTTTGCTTAGAAATTATTAAGAATAAAGAAGCGCTAATGAACTCTGATTTAGGTCATATTAATTCTAGTCTTTTAAAATTGCTCCAGTAATCGATCAAGCTTGACCGATTACGACGAACCGTGATTTCTGTAGGTATGTAAGGTTAGATTTTTTAGGTTTTAGTTTAGTTTTTCAGTGTCTGCTGAAGATGATAGTTTTGCTGTTGAAATAAGTGCCCAGAGCGATTAAAAGTGTGTGGTGAGAGTGAAGTACAGTGAAGACCGTGTGGGGGGCCCTAATGATTATGTTGCCCCGGGGCCCAATGCCATCTTGTTATGCTACTGATATAATGAAAACACTACAGTTAGAGTTTCAAGAAATTACGTTGCAACATGTTTGTATATACCCATAATTGCACATTAGAAATGTATCATAAAATCTTCATTTTTATTTCAAATTAAATTAACACCATAGGTTCAAATATAGAAATTTGTTTAAATATAATCAAAGCATATTTTTATTCTTTATTCCATTTCGTATTTCAAACAATTGTTTATATACCACAATTAGTAAAATAAAGTATATCTTGATCTCCGTTGTCAATGACACCGGAGTTCAAGACGTTCTTGATCTCCGTTGTTGTTGGCAACGTAAAAAATCAGTTGATGTTGCATAAGAGCCACACGTGACATGCTGCTTTTTATCTCCTTGGTTACGCGTATAATAACACAGGCAAGGCAACTTACTTCTTTATACAATAAATTCGGATAAATTTTAAAAGGGAGAAATTAGGATTGAAATACGAAATAAAATAAAACAACTTATGCAATACGGAGATCAAGCTTCTTTAAATCCTCGAAGATGTTACAACGCCTCGGCTGGCGCCTCGGCGTTTTAATACATCTTCTCGGATTTAAAGTGTCGCTTGATCTCCTAATTACATAATATATATTATAGCCTCAATAATCTAAATATTATCAAAGCAGTTTGCTGATAACTTTGCTGAATGTGTTAAATCAAATATTTATTTTTTATTTAAGCCTACTATGTACTGTATACTATGTTTAAGTATATTTAAAGTTGAATTTGTCTATATAATATTTATAATTCCTCTAAAGATATTTTTTTTAGAAAAGTAGTATTCAATTTTTAACTAACCTCAATAGTAATTTTTTCGAATATGTATTCCGCATGTACGAGATAATAATAATCTAACAAGGTCTTCCTCATATGATTATTTTTAAATGTCGAGTACAAACACATGCAGTAAAAATCTAACCGTCTGATAAAAATTTTATCATGAATTACGTAGATATTTCAGTTGGTTATGATAAGATGTGTTGTTATTTCATTTACGTTACTACCTACTGACTTTTTTAGATAGACAAATACGATAATAATAATACATAAACATAATGTTAATGATTTCATAATTAACACAAGTAAATTGAAATGAGTGTATGTAAATGAACAGTATATCAGTATTTATGAATGAATAAAACAATAGTGTGATTATTTTAAGTAACGATAAATTATTTTTAACGAGTTTTTTGTATTTATAGCTTCATTGCGGTAAACTTTCTACAGTTGAATATTTACATTATAGCCAGACAGGTGAAGAACGAGAATATCCTCTTAGCTCTTAACCTACATAACCTTAATAAGTGAAGATGCAGATAGATATTTATATGACCTAATAATGACTTTTATTAAAATCACACCTTAAATTTCAATCGGTTTCTTTAATCAAGTGAAACATAACGGAAACAAATCCTTCAAGTTAATTTTATAAATCTCCTTCATTTTAAGATGAATCCACAGACAAAACAAATGATAAAATGTATTTATATCTATTTTTCATTGTTTTTAACAGAAACAAGATATGATATATCAATGTAAAAACGAGTACTTATGGTAGTAATTTGATAATAAAATACAAAAGGATGTTTAATTTTTATTATCGTGTAGTAAGGTTGATTTGTACTATGCTTTGTGGGGGATTAGATAACTGACAGTTCAAGTGGATGTTTATTTCTGGGTAATATTAATGTTAGCCAATGAATTCTTAGTATTACATAAATATTAGGATAATCGTAGCAACCGACAAGACAAATATTTTAACAATTGAATGAGGTGTGTGGCGTGTAGAACTTGTAATCTTTTGATAAAAATTGGCAAGGAGATAAATATTTTTTTATTGGGTCGACTACGATAATTGAATCCACTTTAAAAAATGCAATTCAGCAACATTTTTGGATCACATATTTGATTAAATAAGGATAACAAATATAGTATCCGATATAGTTCATAAAATGAGATAAAATCCAATTATCATTATTAAACATTTATATTAAAGTAAAAACTAAAGTAGGCTTAGGGCTGTTTATTGTTATTAATAAAATTAAAGAAGGATGGAAAATTAAAAAGTAAATTCTGAAAATTTTTTTAATCAATATTCTTTGGTTGAGTATATTCATTTATTTTGCTACAACTTGTAAGTGGCAAATGTGATGGCTCTATCTATCATAAATTGTTTAATAAAGGACAAGAAATGTATCAGACTACTTGATTGAATGACAACAAATATTTTGTTTTCATAGTATTTAAAAACCGAAAATACCATAACCTAAAAACATGCACTCATGTCAAAATTAAAAAGTATTTTAAGAATGCAAGTGCATTTTTGTTAAAAACAATTATAATAGCTGATGCCCTTCAGGTAAAACCCATTAAAATATTTCAAAGTTAATATTTCTGCTCATTATCTATACAGTAAACAACACAAATATTTATTTTTATGTTTTCTTTTTAAGGATGGTTCAGTAAATGGAAATTTAAAATCAAAATGTAAATGCATGTAAACAAACCAAAGATAAATAAGGAAAACTATAAAACATAAAAATTGTTGACTCAAAATCTTTCAATTTTCTAAAAATACACACTGGGAATATAAAAACAAAAATAGGTGTTTCACTTTTAAAAAGTTGGCATGCCCTTTTTTCATGTTTTGAAGCAAAATGCACTATTTGAATGTTAAGAGATAAATGAGCAAAGGTGTAGTACAAAGTCCAAAGTTGGTCAAAGGTTGATGTAGAAATAAAACTACATTTATACGCACACATGCTAAATAGCTCTACTCACCAACACTTCAATAGAAATAGGACGTAGAAACAACACTTTTTAAATAGCAATTAGGAAGTAGTCTCTCTACAAAAAAAAGTAGTCATGCAGGAAATTAAATTGGAAAAAACGATATGCAAAAAAGTGTCTGATTGAAATATTCACAATCAAAACAATTATTACTGTGATTTTATAAAGAATATTATTAAGTAATAATATCAAATAAAAGTTTCAGATGTTAAATGTATAAAAGCAATGCCAGTCAGTAATCTCTAGCTGTGACACTGTTATTAGATATTATTAGCAGTTTCTAAAATAATTAATACAGTAACACATTTCTTGTTCATCAAGTGTAGATCATCTATCTCAGATTCAGTGTATAAATACCCATTTAAAGACTTGTGATCGCAAATAATCCTGGAAGAATGTAAAATTACTTCCAATAGTTTTATTGGGAGGGAATGGAATTTCGTTATTGTTTTTCTATTCTATTAAATAATGAAATTCATGAAGGACAAATTAAAAGTTTCCATAATTACTGCTATAATTAAAAGTAATTGTTTTATAAGTAACTTGCGATCATCATTCACAGTCTATTTTATTAGCTTGTAAAATTAATTTAAATGAAGAATTAAACGCACAAGTAAATGTCTTGATATAATAAGATATAATTATATAAGCAAAGCAAACAAGTAAATATTGTCTTACAGCATATTTGTCGACTCGATTAGAGTAAGTGTCTGTTTTATGAAATTACATACACTTGTCAGAAGATATATAAAGATAAACGACGACAATTCAATCAAATATTTACTTTCTAACATCTATCCCTTATTATTATCTCCATCCTTTCATTATTTATAATCATTTAAGTTCTTTATATCTGCACATAAAAAATACACGCACATAACTTTTACCTTTCCCTAGAAGAAAGCAAAAATGTTTTTAACATACCTAAGCTAATAACTATAAAATAAAAAAAAAGAGTTTGCAATTTTCTGGTTTATGTTTTATAATAATTTCACCACATTTACATAAAGATAAGATATTGCGTTACTCCAAATTTAATAAACCTGACCAGGAAAAAAATTTGCACAAAATTCTAAAACATATTTGAAAAGTAACGTTTTCTTTTTTTTTGAAAAAGTATTAAAAAAATAAAGATTATATTACCGTTTATACTAAAACAAAACTGATGTGGTACAGTTGGAAGTAATTTATTTTTTCTATGAAACACTTCTCTTTTTGTCACTCAAATCACTTAATAAATTATTGTCTATTAAATTTAAACTACCGTGTGTTACACGCTTCACTATTTATAAAAGACTAAACACGTTTTATAATCTTATCGTTTAGAAAACTTTGCCAACCAACAACTAAAATTTCACTCAACCCCCAAGGCCGTGAAACGTCAACGGAACGCTGCTGCCGCTTGACGTTTGCGAGTGGTCAACAGTGAGAAGATGGCGGCAGAATGTGTAATTTCTGTGTGGTACCAACTGTGATTATTAAATTAGAAACCTAAAATATATTTTTTTATTTTTAAATACTTTATCACTTTCGAATAAATGTTTAATTTATATAATTTATTTTAATTGGATTTAATAATTTTTAGGCAACAATATTGGAATCACAAACTAAAATGTAATGTTAAATATTCAATGCAGGACCGGACTTGCATGAAAAAAAAGCTGCAAGTGGCCATATTTCTTTACTTACCAAAGTTTCTTATTAGTGTAGTTTATTTTGTAAATCATAGCTTATCTTTTAATTGTAGGATTGTTATTAAATATTTTTAAAAGTGTACTTCAATATTTCCACTAGAAATTACTACAAACATACTCTTCAGATCTTCAAACTCGGTAATTTTAAATAACTCGAAAACTCGGAGCGAAGTCTTGCTAGGGCATCCTGTTTTATAAAAGGTATCCCTTATGAGCTGTATATCGTTGAACTCCGCTCATCTAGAACACTATATACATACAAGCAGATCTATCCGCCATGTTAATAATACCCTCATCAATACGGAATAATGGCAGATCACAATTCAATATCAAAACTACCTACTCAATGATCGACAGATTGAGAAAAAGTTTTAAAAAATGAGAGTCAAAGTGGACATTTTACACAATATGTACGGTAGGACTCTTTTCAATCACCTCAACCAAGGCCAAATGAGGCCACTTCATCTTTAAAATACTATTTATACGTAAGAGGTTAGTTATCTATTCCTGCCAAAGTAACGAACATTATTGTCTTCCTGATTGTCATTATTAAAGCTCCTATAAATTTCCAAACAATACAAATACAATAAATTGCTTGAAGAGGGTAAATGTTTTAAATTAACAGTTAATTTGTTTATCGGTTTCAGGATATTAAGCTTTTGTTTATATATACAAAAGTAGGCTGGTAACATAAGTAATCACTGTTTTTGTACGGTAATACTATACGGTAATATTATTACCATACTGACAGGTCCACAACAGTCAACAAAATGAAATTAAAATAAAATAAATAAAGTCAAATCAACCCATACAAACTTGGATCACTAGATAAGAGAATTTCAAAAATAATATTTGTCTTTATTTTCTAAAACCGATAAACTATTGAACAAACCACGGGTGTTATGAACCATAACAAGCTTTAGATGTCTTAAAACGATTTTTGCCGCTCTGATACGAGCTCGGATTTCAAACCTACATCTGTCACAGTTATAATACTCATAACATTCCTAGGTATGTTAATAGCTATAACACAGCATAAAAGTATACAGCATACCCACTCGATTGTCGGCACTTTGAAGTTGATGAGACGCTAGGCATATCGCACACGACAGTGGCAAACATAACCGGTTCGCCGAGGCTTGCCGATCATCATGTATTGCATGCTGCTAATATAACGATCCCGAGGACCAACAAGTTCACACACGACGGCATTAAATATTTGCGAGAGTGCACCTACTGGTTATAACTATACTGTAGCTATAACTTTCCATTGGTTTTCATTGTAACATAAAGTACAAATTGTATGTAATGCACGTCAAATGTAGTTTTATATGCTAGTGTTTAATAAATTCTTTAAATAATATTTCTGCCTTTATTATTTATTATAACCCTGGGGTTCCGTGGGACGAGTTGCCATAATATTAGGAAAATAAGGTACAATAATTTCATGAGACGTAGTTTTATGAACTAAATCTCTATATTCAGCTAAGGTTAAAATATGGAATTATATTAAGTCCTGTAATATAACTAAAGAATGCCAATTGCAAAGCTTTAAACTCTACTTTTATATCGGTCTAATTAGTATTTTATTTGTTGTTGCCTTTTGCTACCACATGTTTATGTGAATCGTAATTTTCAAAATATGTAAATAAATATGAAAATGAAATATCGCAACAAATTGGATTCTGCTTCAGATATACCAACTAACTATCAAATATTAAACCAAAGTTTTAAGAGAATATTAAAGTACACTACATACACATATTTATACACATAAATCTTAGAATATAAAACTGTAGGAAGGAGCGTAACTACCCGGCGCAATGAGCTTTAAAAGCGGCAAATATGACGTCACAGTGTCCGCCATTAGACACCACCTAAATCTGCTTTTCTCTCAAACCCCGACAAATAGGAGGAAAGGAATTACATTTCATAAGTAAGTACTCGTTTGTTTAAAATATCAAATATAAAATTTATATTCTAAGATTAACTTTAAAATACCATATTTTAAAATTGAAATTATGTAGTTTATGTGTGCGTTTTGAGACAGTAAAAACCGCCAATGGAAATATCTAATTACAAAACCGGAAACACCTTCTCCGCCATATTCAGATCCCATCCCGGTCGTATATGGTAGATGATTATGTTCCTTCTTACAGTTTTATATTCTAAGCTTTAAATAATATAGATGCAAAATTGAAAAAATTATTTATTGCATGTCTTGTGTATCTTATATCATGTGCTATATGTGCATTTTTAAATAAATTATTTGTAGGTAATTTTTATTTGTTTAATGCTTAATGCTCAGTTAGGATAAGGATGTTTGTAGATATGAATAGGGTTCCACGATCTGTAAAATATTGTGTAAGAGTTCCGCAGAAAAATAAGTTTGGGAGCCACTGTGCCAAACATTCTCGTCGGCGTCACAATAACAACATTTGACAGATTGCATAATTAATACTCGAGGGATAATAATAGCTCATACTCGATGTGTACTAGATACATTACAAACCTTCAAATATGCATTTGAATTTGCTGTTCACACGTGCTGTGGCGTATTTAAAGGGGGGGCTATCGGGCTGGAGTCCCCCTGAAATATTTTTAATAGTCTATAGGTCATTTATGTAACCAAATCGTGGTTTCCGTAAAAACATCAAAAATTTAGCAGTAACCACTCCCCCGAAAGAAATTCCTAAATACATCACTGCACACGTATATAGAGCTTTAGTTTTAACTGGTTTTAACCCAATTTCTAACGTTTTCAAGACATTTTTTCTATTTGCTAATTCGTCGCAGTATCTATAGTAAAAACCAAATAAGAATAAAGTAGATGGCGCTTCGATCCAAGTTACATTATAGAGTGACTCTAAGTTACATTTACACATCTAAAATTAGAAGCAGAATTAGAACAGCGGGAAATTTCAAATATAATATTGTTTAGTTTTCAAAATATTTACAGAAAAATATATAAAATTTATTTCTGTGATTTTGTACAAGCCCTCAGTGTATCTTATGAACAATTTATAAATAGAATTAATAAATAATGCACACTATTATGATACTATAATGTCACTATGATTCGAAAAACCTTAAAAGTTATTTTATATTGACGAATATCAACATCTTTGTCTGATTCGTTGGGTTGGAACTTTCCTTCCGATCCTAGATTTATAATATTTTTTCCACAATATCCTCTACTACTTTGTCTAAATCTCACCTTCGTTTTTCTTCATTAATTATGTGGTATACCTATGCAATCTTTCCATCATTCTGCAGTAACAGTAGAAATCCCTTGATTAGGAGGATTTGTTCACGCCAGTAAGTGAATATATTGTATGTATTATTAGCTGCCATGTAATACTACATGATCTTTCACTTTTTCCCATATCAACTCGATTGGATTTAAATTACAAACATAAGGGGGCAATCCTAATATGGTTCTTCCGCCACTTTTCACCATTTCATCAATTTTGACCATTAGGAATTATTTTTCCTCTTGGATTTTTTAAGGATTGTCGTTCAGCCATAATTAAAATTGGGTACATACTAAAATATTAACTATTACGTTTATTTAAACTCCAATTAGGATTGTTACATAAATCATCATACCTACACAGTAATAAGAATAGCGCCGGTAAGTTCTAAAAGAACTATTGTTTTAATAAAATGACTACAAATTATGAAGAACTTTAGAAAAACTCGAACTAAACCATAGCCTCGAAAATTGTAAGTATTATCTTAGATATAGGTAGATGCAGCGTTGCCAGATTTTAGGTGTGAATTTCCGATTTCCCTTTTCATTTAAAACTTTGTACATTAATTAATGAGCATTTTGTCACGTTAATTATGAATGTACATTAATTATGGTTTCTTTTTATACACACAATAAGTTATATTTTCGTAGTTGAGCGAAAGTAAGCCGTAACGTTTATTGTAGTAGAACGGAAACGGCGCTTTACACATAATTTTTGCACAAATTTACTTTTTTAAGTTGTGTGAACGTGCCTCGTATTTTAGCCAATCAACGCGAAGATCAAGCTTGCCCTATACCTTCCTTCGCTTTATTCTTAGCTGAATTCTACTATAGGAGAAATGTTGCATTCCTCATTTTAACCCCAGAAAAACAATGGTGGTATAACAATCTGGTTACAAAAATTATCACCAAATCAAAGCGAGATTGTAAATAATAATGACGAGTTTAAAATTTCAGGTTAATATGAAACAAATTATAAATAAACGTAATATAATAATACTATTCGTGTGGAAATAAACTGAAATATTAAAAATAACTTGGTGGGACACACATACGGTATAATACACAACATGTATGACAGAAATACAAATTATCATCGCTTATAATACTCTCTACGACTTCGGATAATGATATCTGATAGTACTTACATTAACTCTTGAGAATATCTCTTTCAAAACGATCCATATAGAATTGACGAGACAAATGCTTTTGAAACTTGATATTCTCGAAGCCGAACCTGTTTTTGATTTGTACATGTTTAGATTTAAACGTTGGTATTACGGAAGTAGCAGGATAATGAACCTGATACATGCAAACTTCAGTGCATATTCTGTACTGTTTTGACAGTGACAGTGACAGTTCCTAGACTATTTTTATATACGATATCGTATGCACTGGATATGTTCCAAAGACATTTACAGTTGTGCTGATTATCTGTATGTAATTGTAAAGTGTTTACTGCCAAAAGTAGAAATGGCAGGAACAAATGACCGTCATCAATACAACAACAATGACACTAGTAGTGATACTGAAGATTACAATGATGATCGCAGGCGTAGGGTCTTTAAAAATCGTCTAAGGTAAATAATAGGTGATATCAGTTATTATGTGTGTTTTCTTTGCATGTTTAGATTGCTTTATCTAATTTGTTTATTGTTATCATCGTACATAGTTACGGATCTATTTCAAAGCCAAAACCGTGCCTTGTTCAACGTTCAGCATCATTAACAGATCCTAGGTGCCACCCTGTAAATTCGACAAAGCAGTGCCATAATACTCCTCGTAATAGGTAACAGAATATTTGACGTTTTTATTGTTTTGTATATTCCATCCATTTTTATAAGGCAAAGTGTTTCGTGAGTTTTATTCTTTGATTATTTCTTTCAAGAGTTATTGCTTGTAAACACTAAACAATGTATTTGAATGTATAGAAAGTACTGCTAGAAGATTATGATTTACGTACTTGATTTAAATTCTTCTTTTTAAATTGTCAATGACAATTTGTCAGTGTATATAATTAGAAGGTTTTTCTACAAAATTGGTGAATGATGCAAGGTATTTCATAAATATAAGATTTTTTTATTATGCCACCATAATAGGAGTTGTTTTGGAGATTGTCTCGGGAAGCTTTATTATACAGAAGCACTATTTAATGATGTGCTCTATCTAAATCTGCCTCACTTTTATGATTCAGGCTATGCCATGAGAAAATTCAATTCATGTCTATTATCCTAACTACTAGCATATCCAAGTTTCTGTCCAAAATCGACAACTCCCACAAAACATTTCCTGCAAGACGAACAACACAAGTTTTAATATTGATGATATTTTATTAGGTTTTCAGGATCTGCTTTTAATCGGTTAATTTATGCTGAACGATGCATATTTTCTCAATTTTCTTTATATACAATTTGTAAACGCTCTTAGACTGCTTTTCACTTCTGTACACATTAGAGTTTTATAATTCATAACAGCAATCTTGTCAATTATAGTCTATTTATTTTTTTTTATGAATCAGAATAGGCTTCGTATTTGTATTTAGTTTAAGAGTGCAAAATTTAAGTTCTAAAATATCATGTGTTCAACAATTTTATATTGGCTAAAGTCCGTCTTTGCCCCCCCCCCTAAGAAAAATGTTGAGATAAATTGTTCTTTATTAAAAAAGTCATAGAAAATCAAATGGAATAGGTCCCATCCACCGGAGATGAATAGTTCAAAAAATATAGGGATTTAAAGTTTTTAAATATCAGTGGGAAATCCCATTGAACGGGAATTGGGTTTTGGGAATGATTGATGTAGAATCAGATAAAGTAAGGACGATCTTTGTGGAAAAAATAGATGTCGCTACTTTGATACCTGCAATCAAAGCTCATGTATTGCCTGGAACCATAATCACACCGATGGATGGTTGGCATACAGGTCCTTGGAAAATGAAGGATTTACCCACCGAGTGGTAAATTATACAGATCCCGAACATCGGTTCATGGCTGGGGATGGACCCATACTCAGTTGATTGAATCAACTTGGCGTCCAATGAAGGATTTCTTCCGAGGAAAACCCAGGTTTAGGGACGATGAATTCCCTGACCGACTGGGGGAATATTTATGGAGGAGATATCTGAGGAAGAATAATGTTGACCCTTTTGATTCTTTGTTAACTGCAATCAAATGTTTTTATCCTTTGTAACTTTTCTTTTTATTGTTTCTTTAATTTTACTAAAATATCAAATTGTGTTTTTTATTGACTTTTAATACATAACTTTTGAACTATTCATCTCCGGGGGATGGGACCTATACCATTCGATTTGTCATCCAAAAATACATTAAAAAACATACCCCATCCCTTTTCTCGAGGGGGGGGGGGCAGAACCGTACTTTTACCAATTTATTATTTGCAGTCTTGGGAGGTGATGGAATGTAAAATGATTTATTTTGGAAGATTGACAACAGTTTTTTAGAGCAATTTTTTGAAGTTTAAAGTTTTGATCATTTTGAATTCAAGGTTAATGTTAAAATATAATGTAAAAGTATTGAAGACAAAGTTTGGTATGCAATAGGTAATTGTGTATGCAACCAATGAGACACATGCTTTAGTTGTCACATAACCTTGAAACTTTCCAATATGACAATTATCTTACTGTATAATTAGATTTAATAAAATTCTGCTAGAACGCAGATCGATCTTTAGCATATGCTAATTGTTTTGAAAGAGTACTCTAGTAATATTTTCTTTGTAACCAAATATCTACATAGTTACAAAAATGCAAAGCCTTTTTTTAATCCTAAAGAAAGTAAATAGACTGTATATTATCCATTCAATTTGTAAAAAAAAATTAAGGTTGGTCATGCTTTTCACTTCTGTCGATAATTTTTATTATTTTATGGTTGTATAATAACTTATGGAAGTAAATACTTAACACAGTGTTGTCTGATGTTCAATCTTTATAATTTATGAAAATCAAAAATTACATTAAACATCTAACTGATGTTTATTGTTATTCCGTAATAAAAAATACGAAGAAAATAAAATCTATTACAAGATTGTTAGCTATAGAATTTTGTTTTGTCTCGCATAACTCTTACGAAAATGGCAGTACTGTTTTGCTTTTAAAAATTTGTAACCTTACAATTTTTGATGTTGTCAAACATTGTTTTGGCTATAATGTCAAAATAGTTTTCACTGCTGTTTTGAATGTTGTAAGTTTGATTTGAGATATATTTAGCTACATGGTTACGTCCCTCTCATTATACTATAATGCAGGCTCTTGCAAGCTAGAACTAGCTTGCTGGCCAATGTAGAACACTTCGAACAGTTGTTTTAATTTTCTTTTTTAGTTTTAGTACTTATCCATCTGAATTTAACATATCAAATTAAGGTTATTGTTTTTCACTAGGTACTTCAGTTAATACACCCAATAAAAGCATTTTGCTTTAATCTTTGTGTGTCATAGCAACAGACTTACTGTCATTTTAAACATTTTATACAAATGTCATAGCAACAAATTTAGGCTACTATGCCTGCCATTTTTTGTGAAGAAATGTTTCTTATTATTTTGTTGATTATAAAGAAACAGCTTGTGAAGCTGTGTTCACGAACATGTAACGAACAAAGCCCTGGAGAGATTATGTACTATTTTGCTAACACTATAATTTCAAAATAGAAGGTATCAAGAGCTGGACAGCAGTTTCACAGCAGCAACATTATTTCATCTTCATATTAATTATGTTTGAATAAAAACTTCAAAAAAAGACTTGGTATTGATTTGATTGATACGACTTGTAGGCAATAACCATACGTAAATGCTTTTCTTGTTTTGTAAGCTAATCTTTTGTTTGCTTAACTATCTTTTGTTGCTTATAACCACAGATGGTTGTGTCTAAACACGTATAATAATCTTTATGTTTGTGCTAACAGTAAGTATTAGACAAATATTAAAAGTACAGAACCGTAGAAAATGTTGGGACTAGGGGAATTAATTTGAAAAGCTATACTTGCACCACCTTGATTGTAAGTTTTGAATTAAAAATGAGATCCAAAGACTCAGGTTTTGCTAATTTTTGAGATTTGTTGTAAGCATTTAAGTAACGATAAATTTTGTAAATTTCTTGCACTAACGACACTACTTAAATGGTCAGAATTTTGATAAAGTGCACAATTGTTCTTTTCTGTGTAGTGACCAAACAACAAAATACAATATGACCAGAAATAAAGTTCTGTAGGAGAAGGCCTTAAAATCAGTCGTGTGTAGTTAGTACCCTTAATTTCTTGAAACCAAAAAATTCTTAAGAGTTCTGTATAAATAGAGTTCCTTACAATATTAACAATAGTTCTGGTATTTTAAGCACGGAAATTGAAAAAATGATTTTAGGGTGCTAACTTCACACAGCACCCTTATTTTTGCAAAAAAAGAGTTCTGATGGTAATTTTTGGCATAATTATATGAGTTCTATAGTTCCTTATAATATTAACGATAGTTTTGGTATTTTAAGCCTGGACAAATTTTAGGATGCTAACTTCATGCGGCACTCATATTTTCACAAAAAAGAGTTTTAATGGCATTTTTCGGTATAACTGTAAGAGTTCTAGAGATCCTGATAAAAAATTTGAATAGTTCTGCTTAATTAACAAATATCTAAACAATTACAAAATTTACTATAAAATTAAATTTGTCAAAATGACGGTTCGAGTAGCCCCCGAAGAGTTCTGTGCAAAACTATTATTAGAACTCCTAATTAAACAATATTTCTAATTGTTATAAACAAATTAAAAGTGCTACTTCAGAAAGAAATCGTTTCGGACCGGTGGAAATGTAATTTAACCAGCTCGACGATAGTTCTAAGTAGCCCTCGAAGAGTTCTGTACAGAACTGTTAACAGAACTCCATAATTAACAATAATTTAATTGTTATAAACAATTTAAAATTCATAATTAAGAAACACAAGATTTATTGAACTCGAATAATAGTTCTGAGCAGAGTTCTGAGTAGCCCTCGAAGAGTTCTGTACAGAACTGTTAACAGAACTCTATAATTATCAATAGTTTAAGTGTTATAAATAATTTAAACTTCGTAATTAAGAAACACGTGATTTATTGAACTCGAACAATAGTTCTGAGCAGAGTTCTGAGTAGCTCTCGAAAAGTTCTGTACAGAACTGTTAACAGAACTCCATAATTAACAATAATTTAATTGTTATAAACAATTTAAAATTCATAATTAAGAAGCAAGATTTATTGAACTCGAATAATAGTTCTGAGCAGAGTTCTGAGTAGCCCTAGAAGAGTTCTGTACAGAACTGTTAAGAGAATTCTATAATTATCAATAGTTTAAGTGTTATAAATAATTTAAACTTCGTAATTAACCCTTTATAGGACACTGGTACAAATATGTACCACGTGCACTTACAGGCGTCTACGCCATTATATAAACATTAAATATGATCCTTACGGATTATACACTTGCTCTGAATGGATAGTGGTAGAAAGATATACCATAAATTGAATTGCGCGCCGGCAACGGTATAAACTTGATTTAGTGGTATCCATGTGTACCACCGAACGTCTAAGTATTTGTGCAAGGAATGTTGTGTTTTTTTCTGGTATTATAATATCACAAATTGTTTTAACTGTTTAGGTTGACGCGAAATAACTTTAGATATTGTTTGAACAATTAAAGTTGATATTAAATTAATTAATTTCACCAAATTTTAACAATTAGTAAATGTAAGGTTAGAATCGCTAAATTTCAGTGGTTTCTTTGAATTTCATTTGCAAACTTAATATTACCTGTTCGGGTTTCATTTCTTTACAAATGATTTCGCATTATATGATAATTTCACTCTGTTATTTGTTTTGTTGTATAATGTTTGCGGCAAGGAAAATAAAAAGCCCTAAAAAGTGGTGGTACAAGTATGTACCTCAAAACTCCTGTAGCAATATTTATTTTTGAAGTATTATGACTTTTTTCAGATGGAAAACGTTAAACTTTTTGATTTGTCGAATAAGAAACATGAAAAGTATTAGCAAAATTACTTATTAGGTTTTTATTTATAAAGTAGGGGAATAAATGACTGATTATTTTCTTCTGAACTGAATTATGTTTAGTTTTCCTTTACTTAAGTATTATAAAATAGTTTTTATACATTAGTAATAATGTGATATCTATACTTACATGTTGTGATATTTCTTCTAGTGATACCATTTATGTAGGAGGTATAAGTATACATAGATTTTGGTTTGTATTATTCTACTGAATAAACTGGGTTTTGATAAGATTGTTTATTTTACTTATGGTACAAATATGTACCATGAAAATATAGGTGTAATTCTTTTATCTAACGATTTGTGGTATCAATATGTACCACAAAAATATCATCGCAGTGCACTGTGGTACTTATATGTACCGATCTAATTACAAAAAACTAATCAAAAAAATCTTTTTTAGTTCATGGTAAGTTATGCTTTTACCTTCTAGCAACCCGTTTTTGAACTCAAAATTGCATATTTAATAATATATGTCTCTTGCCCTATAAAGGGTTAAGAAACACGTGATTTATTGAACTCGAACAATAGTTCTGAGCAGAGTTCTGAGTAGCCCTCGAAAAGTTCTGTACAGAACTGTTAACAGAACTCCTTAATTAACAATAATTTAATTGTTATAAACAATTTAAAATTCATAATTAAGAAGCAAGATTTATTGAACTCGAATAATAGTTCTGAGCAGAGTTCTGAGTAGCCCTAGAAGAGTTCTGTACAGAACTGTTAAGAGAATTCTATAATTATCAATAGTTTAAGTGTTATAAATAATTTAAACTTCGTAATTAAGAAACACGTGATTTACTGAATTCGAACAATAGTTCTGAGCAGAGTTTTGAGTAGCCCTCGAAGAGTTCTGTACAGAACTCTATAATTATCAATAGTTTAATTGTTATAAACAATTTAAACTTCGTAATTAAGAAACACGTGATTTATTGAACTCGAATAATAGTTCTGAGCAGAGTTCTGAGTAGCCCTCGAAGAGTTCTGTACAGAACTCTATAATTAACAATAGTTTAATTGTTATAAACAATTTAAACTTTATAATTAAGAAACACGTGATTTATTGAACTCAAACAATAGTTCTGAGCAGAGTTCTGTACAGAACCAGAATTTTTTCCATTTCTGTGCTTAAAATACCAGAACTATTGTTAATATTGTAAGGAACTCGAGAACTTTATTTATTCAGAACTTTAAGAATTTTTTGGTTTCAAGAAATTAAGGGTGCTAACTACACACGAGTCTTAAAATCTGATTTAAATAACTTATATTGGCAGTACTATTGCTAATTATCATTGTTTTTGCTACACTTCATGTTCGACAGTTTGAGGTTGCATCTTTTGAACACAACAATCCCTACTATTTCAGTAAGAACTAACTAAATTTTTACTTGAATTTTAATTTGGTATAAAACGCCAAATATTTATTATTGAAAGTAAGTAAGTAATATTTATTGTACAATAAAAAACAGCTCAAAGCACTTGTTTTTTCAAAAAGTTGAGGTTATTGTATATAAAATTATAAAGAGTTATTCGTCATTGATTGTAATTCTATAAGGATGACTGCACGGAATTGTGCACTCAAATACACAATTGGCAAGGTCACTTGGGGAAAACAATTTTTATAATTAGACAGTGCTGATTAAAGTTCTAAGCAGCATGCTCAGAATTGTGCCAAAAGTTCTTATGAAATTTTACGATCTGAGGAGAAAAAAATATTTGCGAATTTGAGGTCCATTTTTGGTTCTTCATTTTCTTGTAATTTTGTGTTTTTTTTTTTTTAATGGAACTATTAATCAAACTTATCGGGAATTGTAAAATTACATCAGTTTTACCAAAAACTAAAAATATTCTTCATTACTTTTCTGCAGCGTGAATTTGGCAAGAAATTTCTACCTTTGATATTGATATTTCTCCTAAGTCATTCAGTACATGTTTAACAGTCTTCTTCCCACTGCCATCCTTAAAGCAAAAAATGAGCATCTTGCATCCATTTCCAGAACTAAATATTCTATTAAGCCTGGATCCCATTACTCGTGTATTTGGCAAATACGCAAATATTTGTCAATTCGGCAAATATACACATGAACATTTGTGTAACCGCTCCCACTATTTGTATATTTGGCAAACATTTGTACTTGAAGATATACATTTTTAAGGGATATATTTGTCAAGTCTTAAAAGTCTTTGATTTGTGTTATATTTACCGACAACTGACGGGAAAGGGCAAGTGGCGAACATTTGTACAAGTAACCCGTTCCCACTACTTGGCAAATATCCACGAATGACGAATATTTGTTAAATACACGAGTAATGGGATCCAGGTTTTAGAAATTTAATTTGTGATTCAGCAAATAACTTGTCCTATTTTATAAGCTACAAATCAAGATTTATCAAAGAGAGATCGAATATTTGGCATTGGCCTTGTTTAGCTCTGTTCCAGCTAAACCTGGTCATTCTCTTTTTAATTATTCTGGCTTATTGTATATTTATTGTAAAGCCTGGATCCCATTACTCGTGTATTTGGCAAATACGCAAATATTTGTCAATTCAGCAAATATACAAATGAACATTTGTGTAACCGCTCCCACTACTTGTATATTTGGCAAACATTTGTACTTGAAGATATACATTTTTAAGGGATATATTTGTCAAGTCATAAAAGTCTTTGATTTGTGTTATATTTACCGGCAACCGACGGGAAAAGACAAGTAGCGAACATTTGTAGGAGTAACTCGTTCACACTACTTGGCAAGTATCCACGAACGATGAATGTTTGTCAAATACACGAGTAATGGGATCCAGGCTTTACACAATTTGTTTATGTTTTCCAATGCCAACTTTTGTTTTTTTTTAAATATTTTGAGTTTGACTCGTTTATCAAGAAAAATGGGCTAAATTGTTTATTATTAGATGTAGTGCCTTAATAATCAAGTTGCAATCTTTGACTCCTTTTATTTCCTACAGTTTGGAGAGTATTCAGATAACTCCATGTATAATTTGTGCCAAAACCTTTGACATTTTAAAAATTGGATATATCAACTTGATACCTTTGAAAACGACCAATTCTTCCCCCCTACGACAGATACCTCTCTATTCTCCATCACTCACAAATATTAGCTGTATTCAAAGAATATAATGTGAAGAATTGATTTTCAAATTATTTTGGAAATACAGAGCACATGTTGAATAATACAGTGAGATTTAAGAAAATTTGGTTAAGTGTCAATTATGGATTTTCAAATCATGCATGCCTTAGATTAATTCTTTTAATGAATAAATGTGGCTAAAACAGGAACTGGCACTGATGGATTTATATAATGGCAGTTAAAAATGTAAATAATTTGACGTTTGTTTAGTAAGTTATACTGTGATTGTATTAATCAAAGACAAACTGAATTTTACTCATAAGTGACCCTGATTAAGTTTTTTGTTTGAATCTCACTAATATATTTGTATAAATTATACTGGGTGGGATTAAAGTATGGAATATTTAAAAAAAAAAGCGAACTCAACCGTTTTTTTTTAATGCAGAAACACGTCGATTTTGTTTTTTAAAAATACACATTAATATGTGCAATTTACCTTCCGACTGTCATTTGTTTCTAAGTTATGACGTCATCATAAAAAAATTTAAATGACAATATAGATTTTTTATAGTGGAATCCGATAGTGATTTTCCTTCTCTTTATGATCATGTAAATAAATCATAAGGTTGCATAACAAAAATTCTGAGAAAAATCGAGTTGAACTTTGTAAATGTTTGTTAGTTGTGACGTCATCACAAAAATTTTAAATGACAATATAAATTTTTTATAGTGGAATCCGATAGTGATTTCTCTTCCCTTTATGATAATGCAAATAAATCATAATGTTGCATAACAAAAATTCTGAGAAAAATCGATCTGAACATTTAATGTTATTGATATTATGGTATCAATTTATCAATATATCGATTTTTCTCAGAATTTTTGCTATGCAACCTTATGATTTATTTGCATGATCATAAAGGGAAGAGAAATCACTATCGGATTACACTACTAAAAATTTTATATTGTCATTTAAATTTTTTGTGATGACCTCACAACTAACAAACATTTACAAAGTTCAACTCGATTTTTCTCAGAATTTTTGTTATGCAACCTTATGATTTATTTGCATGATCATAAAGGGAAGGAAAATCACTATCGGATTCCACTATAAAAAATCTATATTGTCATTTAAATTTTTATGTGATGATGTCATAACTTAGAAACAAATGACAGTCGGAAGGTGAATCGCACATATTAATGTGTATTTTTAAAAAACAAAATCGACGTGTTTCAGCGTTTTTAAAAAACCGGTTGAGTTCCCTTTTTTTTTAAATATTCCATACTTTAATCCCACCCTGTATAAGTAGGTGCAGCTGATCAAATATATAAAAGGCAGGTATCTGTTATCATGTCTGAAACAATTTGTCCGGTGGTGACATTTGGAATTACGATGTTATTAGATCTCTTCATCTTCACAAAAAATGTTTTGAAATTGTCATGATAATACAATTCATTTAAATTTATCTCTTAATTTTAAGGAGAATTTAACTTTAATGAAAGTAAAAATATTGCTTTACTAGTGCTACACTGGATATGAAATTATATAGTTGGCGTCCCCTGACGACATATCATTTAGACTTTGACTTAGCGAAAAGTTTAGATGATTTTTGTGGATTGGTCCTTTGTTGAATTACAGGCCTATTTGCTATAGTGCTGAATATTATGTAATTGTGTAATATTAACAAACTGTTGCTTAGAAAAAGTTGAAATATCTACATTTTTTTTTTCTGTCATATGCAAAGTTGATAAATACCATTTTATTCTGACCTGCTTTTAGGCATTTCAAGTGTTTAATTTCATATCTACTGTATATTGCACCATCATAAATCCCTTAAATATTATTAAGTTCTTTAGAATTAGTATCTACTCTTACCGAATATTTCACAAAATTAGTTACATGACCAAATAATCCTATGCGTTCAAAAAATCATAAATCAAGAAGTGCGAAACAATGCATCATCAGGAACAAAATATTGCAAAATAGATCTAAATTGCCAAAACCAATGTTCGGACCCTGTGATGATTGGAAGTTGAGTTATAGATTAGGTTAGAGGTTATGTTAAGAGTTTAAGTTAAAAATTAGGTTATATATTAGCCATTGTCATGGCAGTTATATCAAATATTAACATATCGTCGGCTTCATATGAAAAGTGCGTATTTGCCAAAATTGAAAAAATTGGGATTTTACAACATCTGGTTAAACATTACTTTTTCTATAAAATAAATGTAAGAAATCCCAAAAATAATTAGTAGATATCGCTTAAATAGCAAAAATAAAACTAGATACACGTGCAAAAGCATTGATAGCAACAGAAAAAGTGCTGCATTTCTTGTAAACAGTATTTTTGGAGTTATGCACTTTTCATGTGAAGCCGACATTATGTCAATGTGTCTCGTCTAACTCAACATTTGGGAAAATTTGCCGAATATATTCTATTTAACAAATTATTTTGAATATACATGTTGATTTTTCTCCAAAAAACAAAACAATCTGTTATGTCTCTGATTAAAATATGATGTTTGTTACATAGATTAACAATGTGGCAAGGCACAAAGAATCAATCAAAATTGTCTCCTACCGTTTTAGAAAACAATAAAACAAGGTAAGTCGATATTTTTCAAAAATTGGGCTTATTGCAAAATGTATAAGTAAGTACGGGAATTCCTTTAAAGCTAAAAATAAATTTTGAGCTTCCAATTTAATTAAAAACAAATATCTACTCATCTAAACATTTATTTTTAAGATGGAGTCAATAAAATATTCATTCATTTAAAATAAATAAGCCCTAATATTAAAATTATAGAAATCAATTGAGCGGCTTATGGAAACAAAACAATGCCATAACCATCGCCATAACATTATATCTTTAAAACAAACAATAATAGTTAATAAGTTGTCATAGTACTAGGCTTTGAGAATTATTTTTTTACACTGAATAAACCTTTTAAGTTTTCTATATTGCTATACGAGATATTAAAAACACTTTGCTTTATATATAAATGGATGGATTATACATTGACTTCACCATTTCCATTTAACTAAATTCTAAAATTGTGATTGACAGATCCCGATCAATGATTCAAACACTCCCACCACCAAAGAACCAGTCTGCCCAAACCGGAACATCTTCAAATAGTCTACTATGTAGCGACGACCGTGTAACCCTAGTAGTAGATAATACAAGATTTGTCATCGATCCAGCTATGATAATGGGACATCCCAATACATTATTAGGTCGCATGTTCACATCAGGAGTTGAATACGCACATCCGAATGAACGTGGAGAATTTGAAGTGGCTGATGGTATTTCCGCTACTGTATTTAGAGCCATTTTGGATTATTATAAAGGAGGAATAATTAAGTGTCCACCATCGGTGTCTGTGCAAGAATTAAGAGAAGCCTGCGACTACTTACTGGTGCCTTTCGATGCTCATACTGTTCGATGTCAAAATTTAAGTAAGTTGATGGGAAAGTTTTTATGTAGCAGTTTAGTAATTGATTGTAAATTGTACATTTTGGTTTTGCTTTAGGGGGATTACTTCATGAATTGTCTAATGAAGGTGCACGTTGTCAGTTCGAGGTATTTTTAGAAGAACTTATCTTACCGTTAATGGTAAATTCTGCACAAAGGGGCGACAGAGAATGTCATATTGTCGTCTTACTCGATGACGATTCAGTGGATTGGGACGAAGAGTATCCACCACAGATGGGTGAAGAATACAGCCAGACTGTGAATAGTACTGCCATGTATCGCTTTTTTAAATATATCGAGAACAGAGATGTCGCCAAGCAAGTTTTAAAAGATAGAGGCCTTAAAAAAATTCGTCTAGGAATAGAAGGTGAGTATTTGGCTTGTTTTGAGAGGTACGGTTCAAAAAGTCATAAAACAATAAGAACTAACAATAAAAGTAACCTTTAAACTGTCGCAAGATTTGAACACTGAGTTTAGTGTTTCAAATTAATTTGCAATCAGATACCGTTTTTAAGTTGTCATTATGTTTGTTTTTAAGGTTACCCGACTTACAAAGAAAAAGTAAAGAAACGTCCTGGAGGTCGAGCAG
The DNA here is from genome assembly GCA_929113105.1 of Agrypnus murinus. NCBI lineage: Eukaryota > Metazoa > Arthropoda > Insecta > Coleoptera > Elateridae > Agrypnus > Agrypnus murinus. The sequence goes on from OV816031.1 coordinate 111,053,906, forward strand.
AGGTGATCTACAATTATGTCCAACGTCCATTTATTCATATGTCATGGGAAAAGGAAGAGGCGAAGAGTCGCCATGTTGATTTTCAATGTGTCAAATCGAAGAGCGTAACTAATTTGGCTGAGGCAACAGCCGACCCTGCTTTAGAATTAGATGCTAGAGGTAATCCAATTGCGGCTCCTATTGCAGATCCTCCGTCACTGTTACCGCTCGCAATCGAATTACCAGCTCTAAGAGGTGAACATATTGAAAATGTTGATAACAACGAAAGTGAGGAGGGCGCCATTGGTGGTCCGTCCGAATTAGAAATTGGTATTGTACATCAAGATGAAGGTAATTAGGTATATTTAAATGAATGTAATTTTAAGTTGTATAAAGAGCTTGATGGTTTTTTATTTTATTTTTTTGTGTATTTGTATTTCATGTATTAATTTATTATCGATCTATGTATATTGTATTTGATATCATGTTTGTTTTTTAAGTTAATTTTTTTGTAGAAAACATCACAAATTGTTTTAGTTTAATTATTAGTATTATTTATTTATTTTCAGAGCATGCAGATAATTAAGTAAATTAATTTTTAATTGAGTCCCTGATAAATAATACCACTTCCATTCTCGTGTAACCAAATCATGATCATTACATTTGAATGGGTAATAATAAGAAAGATAAAATTTATGTTTAAAAAGGACTTGATAAAAAGACTAAAGTTGAAAGTTAAAAAGAAAGGAGCCAAAGAAGTTTCCAAATTTTGAATTTGTAATCGAGTAATTTCTTATTAACATTAAAACTCTTTAACTGCCTGGGCAATATTATTTTAATTTGTTAAGAGTATAGAGTTTACAGGAAGTTGTGCTGACGGAAGACATGTGTTTAGACGGAACCTGTTATATAGGGGGTATATGGGGTTAGTACAAAGTACCAGAACAATTTATTGTTCATAGAAATACCTTTCTGAAGTTTTATCTATGACTGTATTCAAATTAATATAATTAAATGGTGTAGTCATTTATTTTCTTTTCCTCTTTTATTTCCTGCTATTGTTAATAACTTAATTTTTTCTAATGCTTCCGAAAAATTAAATAACTCAAGAAATACATAAAAACAGAAAGAAAGAGTTTGTTCCGTAATTAATAAAAGAAAAAAGGAAGCTGTAAATGATACCAGAAAACAAATAACTAATTTGTATTGATTTTGCTATATAGCCAAAATTCAGAGAGATATCTTTGTAAATAATTAAATTATTATATTGTTACAGTACCTTATACTAGAGTTTCTAAATAAAAAGTTTAGCTGTGCTATTTTAGAGTTAGGACACAGATGTCAAAATCTATCTCTTTCTAGGCCAAAACTAAGCTGTCTGAAACAGAGATACTTTTTTACTTTAACATTCAGCAGCTGTCAGTTATAAATTTTAGGTTATGCTGTCATGTTTTTTTTTATGCATGTAAATTTTATTAATGTGCCCATTATCATTCATTTATTGTTTATAGAGAATTTTTAAAACTAGTAGTTATATCAATTTTACGACGGCTTTTAATAAAGTATTAATTGTATCGAATTTCAGATTTATATAATTGTCACACTGACAGTTTAATTTATTAAACCAATTTTCATGATTACTAACCTTCTAATAAATAGTTTCAAAATATGAAATGTCACTAGGAAGATTTGACATGCGTGACTTAACTCTAATTAACACAGAGCTCAGTTCATATTTAGGAACCCTACCTTATACTAATCCTGTATACGTTTAAATAGAATTAAAATATATATTTCATTGCCTTTTTTTGTTTGGCATATAATAGAATTCAAACAATAAAAGTGATATTATTTTGTTTTTGCACACAACTTCAAATTATTTGGTGTAAAATATCGTCACCTCATTCAATATCTTATGAGGTTTTAAATGAGTGAGTTCCTTCAAAAATACTACTGCATGTAAACATAAGAAGCTATAGCTCTTGTTAATTCTTTACTCGTTGCTTGTTCTCTTTGTTTTAATTTATAGAAACATTCTCCTAATAAAATAAAATTGTTTCTGAAATATTTATTTTTTGATTATAAAATAATAATTGGCATCTGTCGAAGTTAACCTCAAAATTTACAATAAATGCTTTCTATGATTTTGTATGAAGGAATACAAAAAGTATTGTTTGATATGCGCGCCTTCAATATTTTCAGGCTCGACCGTTTTTTGAGCACTTGTGTAAAGAAAATAACAGCTTTGAAATATATTAGGCAATGCAAAAACTCATCTCAGTATGCTATGAAATGAAAAGTCACTCATTACTAGTTTCCAGGTTTGAGGTTATGCCAATGTCATTTTGAATCTTAGATTAGGTAGGAGAGAGGATGCGTAATGTATTTTGCAAATAAAATGTAATTGCATGTCTAAATATTTTTTACCAATTGCTTTGTTTGATTAGGAAATATAATATGATTTGTATCCGTTTCCAAAACATGAGAGTTTAAATTGACAAAAATATCTTTTTCAAATGAAATATAATTTCAATAATACATTTTGAAATTTTTTTTCCTGTAAACGATTTTGGTTGGCCCCCAAATATTCTTCAGACCTTTTACAAATTAGTATGACATCATCTGATGGGTACGTCAAACTCTATGTGCTTTTTTGAGAGATTAACGAATAGAGAAAACTTGAGCGTTTGCTGAAGAAGAAACGCTGTTAGAAAAATGTTCTTTTACGCCATAATTCCATGAAATCAATTGTATTTAATTCAATTTTCGTTTTACAAAATTCTCTATTTAACAAATCTCTTGATAGGATTCTTTTTTTGAGTAATTTCAATTCAATTCAATTCAAAATAGAATTCGATTTAGCGAACTAAAACTAAAATATGAGCCGGTTTCTATGAAAACTGTCAGGATTTTCTGTCTGAGATCCTGGAACTTCATCCATATAGCTTTCAAAATAGCGTTTAACTAATGCCGAATTTTAAAAGAAGACGCTTAGAAGTTCTCACAATCCACGAGGGCATAATACCTTTTGTTATTAGATTCTGATATTGGACTCTCCAAAATTACACATAAAATTAAAACACATGTAATAATATCATTTTGTGATAGTGGATGCAAAAAGGAAGATACATCTTATTAAAGTACCAAATATAACATTTTTAAATCATAAATTAATTTCAAGTATTAGATACGTAAATTATGTATTAGGGCAATAAATTACTGATGCAGATAAAATTTTGTTTTAATTTGTTTTTATTTTAAAAACATCAAAATTTTATAATTTTAATTGTTTTCTCTATGTACAAACTTTTTTCTTGAATTTAGCAACTCGCTGAATAGAAGTTCCGCTGTATATCGATATATAGAATTAGTAAAAATGTTTTATTTGAACTTTTTATTAAAATTGTTAGGCACGCTACTGATCCCAGGTATGAATAATTCTGACAGTCCTTCCTTTACTTACATTTTATATGAAATACAATTTTAACTAACACGTTCCAATATAAATTTAATTAAAGTTTAATGTTTAAACTACATCATATTAAAAGCAGACTAAATTTCGATAACGCATTAATAAAATATAAAATTTAGATTCCTGCATAACGACATATTTCTATTTCACCTGTGAAAACTAATTTCTTATACGTTTTTTTCACTTCTGCTGGAACATTTAAAGGCACACCAATTTACCATATTAAATAATTAATGTATATTTATATAAAACACAAAATAACTTCGCCACCAAAACTCAATGTTTGCCATAGAATTAATGGCGACTGGTAACACTAAACACGCATTAGGGGTATATGTCACGCGTTATCCTCTCTCCTAAATAATCTACGTATTGAATAAAGAAACTAGAATCTAACCTAATTCTTAGGTTAATTGCTGAAATTGAAATTCAAGAATGAAATACTGTTTGAAATTTATTGTAAAATCATGTTTGTTATCTGACAAATTAATAAACAAAAAGACAATTAATTATTATCTGATAGTATCAGTGATAGTGACGGTTTGGCTTTTCATTCCGCAGCTCACGGAAGATTAGTTTTTTGGATTGGTAATCTAACATCTATATGGATTCGCCTTTAATAATAGTATTAATACTAAGTTTTATTTGATTAAACATTCTCGTTTAAAAATTAATTGCAATATTTAATTACTAAACAGTAAATTTGCCTATTAAAAAAAGGTTTTAACACGTTTTATTTTAATCTGATTCTGAATAAAAGTCTGAAATTGTGTTTAAACTTTTTTAGTACAAAATGAATGTATCTTCATCTGTATTCTTTATTTGTTATCTTTCTGATTTTTCTTAGACTAGGAAAACGAGAAGAGTTATCATTACTCTATTCTTAAGTCTATTATTATTATTACATCTACTAATAGAATCTTCCGTTTGAATTTATTGAACTGACTGAACAGTTTTTAGAAAAGACAGTTCATCTAATGCTTCTTGGATGTAGTCAGTATTATTTAATCACTCATCAAGTTAAACAGTTTATATCTTATATTTAGAAAATACTTTTTTTTTTAATTTTAGTTAATATCAACTAAGGTACAAACAAATGATGGTCATATGTCTCTCATATAATATGTAACACAATTACACACACCCATAGTTGAGATGAATTTTCTAATTTAGAAAAAGCTGTCCTAGGTGCATTTGAACCCAAAACTGGCTTTGAAAATACTTATTATTATTTTACTTTTTAATCCGTACTATCAGTCTCGCTCCTATTAGTCTCTGCCTATTACCTTAGCATAGCTCACGCACCATAAGTTTAAAACATCCAGATCTACTGGTTAAAAAGTTTGACTGTTCTCTGGTTGAGGAGTTGTGAGAGGTGGAAATTAGAATTTATCTAAGCTGTAAGTTTGAAAGTTTTACAAATTTTTTATAGTAGCGTTTTAAGTTGGACTTGATCAGGTCTCGTCCTCGACCTAATCTCATGTGGTTAACATACTACTACTTACTTACCTGCAAAATCGGAGATGGACACCAACCTAACGTCTCTTCTCAGTGTCTTCTATCATTTGTAATTGTAAAATCAGTCTACCCATCTCCTCTACCACTTTTTTTTTGCCGCAACAGTAATACCTGGAAGTTACGCGATAGGTGGGACCGACAAAGATTGCGTTAGTCGAAGTCGTGTAACTCGGAGTACAATTTTGCATACAAATTTTAGTTAATTGGGTCTGAAGGTTACAAAAACACAACTTTTTTTTATAGAAATTGTTATTAAAATTGTAGTTTTTCGTACATGATGTATGTATTAAAATGAAAGTGTTATATAAATGATTGTTCTTGACAATTATTTTTCAAATGATGCTCTTGTAATAAACCTCACACAAACCGATTATAAGTTTCGTTGTCCGTAGAAATCGAAAGTTAGCATAAAACACGTCTGTACATGTCATTGCACGAAATGCGAGCAGATTGGCGTAAGTGGGGAGCGAAGCGGGAGGGGAAAATAAGAAACCGCGTAACTCTGAGATAACATAAGTCGGGGTATTACTCTAGTAAAAAACCAAAGACTTTTCAATCACCTTTTATTAGTAAAGGTTTAGAAAAGGAAATAAGTAAATCAGAAAGATAACAAGAATGTTGTATAAATGTATTATTTTGTATTGTATTGTTTAAAAGAAATGTGGTATTAAATAAATTATCTAATAACAATTTATCACGAACTATTCTTAACATCCAGTTTCATCATTATAAGAATCTAGATGTTATTCAATTTTTCTTTATGAATTTAAAATATTAATTGACTATCAACCTAATTCTAATTCACGTCGCAGCACAAGTGCCAAATATACGCCCAGAGCAATGCAGCTTTGCATTGTTCTGTGCGTCTATCTGTTATCTTTTCGCTGTGACCCTGTTGAATTAGGCTGCAAGATTTTATCACTTTTAAATTGTGCATATATATTTTTCTTAAAGAAATGAACTCGTCCCATACTGCCCTGTTGCCGTCCTAATCCAATCCATGCTATTTACAAAGCGGATTGATATTCTTGTTTTACAATCTCCAATAAAAGAGTTCAAGTAAGTTTTGTACTCATTAATGTGTCAAAAGTCTCACCTAGTCTATTAAAATCATAAAATGACACTACGTTAAAGACAAGTAATTAAAAACTATCCCATTAACAAAATTTAAAAAAAATTACATTAAACTTTCTAAGAATCTCTATTAAATTCCATAATTTAAGAATGATTGATTAAGGACGGGACAAATTTTTTTTGTACAATTGTATATATAAATAGTTTATATTTTAGTTGGCAATTTATTCTCGCGTTAAGAGTTTAAGAAGTAAAGTTGTTGCAAGTAACGTAATCTTAATTGAATTAATTGTTAAAAGAATTGTGTTCAAGCTTCTTCCGATTTCTCCTATTTTATTATCGTATTGTTAATAGTCTAGTTAAGAGATTTTAGTTAAATGATTGTATATAAGTATTTCTAGATTATAATTAGTTATCATTTAGATCGCTTTTTGGTTGTGGTATCCTTTTGCTCATATAAATAGCACTTTATTACGAACAAAGTGTACATTCCTTTAAATGTGTAATATTAGGGAAAAAAAAAGAGTAAAAAATGACTGTTGCCTATACATATGATATTCCCTTTGAGACTGAAAATTGGATATTTTTGTTTTTGAATTCTTGTGACCCAACATTTTGTTTCTTTATAAAATATAGTCGTAAAGATCGCTTGTATTATTATAAATGTTGTTACCTTATATCTAATTAAGTTGCATGCGTACTACATTGGCTCAGAACAGAGTAATCTAATTGTCTGATCTGTTAAAGCAGGCTTTTTGGTCAGTCTCCATTATGGAACTAATCTAATACATGTGCAACTTTAGTGTTCCTCGATCAGTATATCATGGCACACTATTATTTCTTGACCATCTCAATCTTAAAAAAAAGTACATGAGAGACAACTTTATGGACTTAAAAAAGAAAAAGATTCTTATATGTAAAGTTAGTTTGTTTGATTTTCGGAATCAATCGTTATGACTTAAATTATACATAATGAAAAATGGATCAAAACATCGCAAGACACAATACTGGAGAAAAGCATTGCAAGGTAAAAAGTATTGTAAAGGAATAAATGTCACAAAAGGAAAACGTAAACTCCAAGCTGGTTCCGCTCACCACTATGTGTCCAAACTCAAACATTGATTTTGGTGGTTTTAAATCTATTTGCAATGTTTTGACCAGATACTAATAGTCATCTGACCTGCCTGTGCTATTCAAACAATTGAGAATGGGTATCCAAATATCAAACAGACAAACTGATGCGAGTGTGTCATGAAAATAGATTGAGAATTAACGAATAAATTAAAAAAAAGTACTATGTGATGATAAAAATTTTGTATTTTTTCTTTTCTATATTTTTTTTTACATTGCCATCTTGTAATTATATAAATAAATGTACTGTTTTTAAATGTGGTTATGATGTCAAACAGCGTAATCTCGCACTACACTATTATTAATTATATTAAGGGCATAAAAATAGCAAGTGTTTTTTGCTTTTTTGGGCCAAATTAGCTTTGTTACTGGTTACTAAATTTTTGTAATTTTGGAATATGTAAGATGTAAGAATTTTATACCTATTGAATATTTATTAATGCAAAAATAAATGCTACCTAAATGTATATAAATGATTGTTTTATTATTATAAAAACGTCCTATACTTCTATAAACTTAAATGGAAAACAAACACAAGTATTTACAAATCATTGTCTGGTCAGTTTTTATCGTTTGATGTTAATGGCTCTTGTAGTCTGAAACAGTCTGTGACGATCTTCCATTTGTCTCCTTGAGCTGTTATCACGAAGCTTTGCTGGAACGATTTTGGTTGTTTTTCTTGGAACTTTACTGTTCCACTAACTTGAATAAGAAATGATAATTGACTGTTTACAGCACCATCTACAAATCAAAAAAAATCCTCAAACGGTACGATAATTGATACGTTCATACTAACCAAATATTGGCTGTGAATCCAAAGTTGAAATGGTATGATCAGACGAAGGTAATTCAATATAAAACTTTTGTATTCTCTCATTTCCACTAAGACCATTACCATTCCACGTTAACATTCCAGTGTCAAGATACAATCGAGATATTAGCTATTAAAAGAGTTAACTTCAAGAACAATGATTATTGATTGTGAATCATACTACTTACATGTCTTCTTTTGTCGATGCTTTCATAATATAATTTTGTAAATTCTTCTGCAACTCTACATGCTTGATCAATCTTGGTTTTCTGTAAATAAATGTTTATTATTGCGCAACATAAAAGCTTTTTTAAAAAACTTACCTGATCCATTTTTATTGAATATAATCAATCTTATTATATTTTGTTTACTTTACTGTATTTTAGGCAAAAACTGTAAACATAGTTCTCACCGCTTTCACAACTGAAGTTGTATAACCTCAATTTGTTACCTGTCAACTTTCCCAACGTTGCCACAATATCACTTCTACAATAGGGAAGACGCACGTATTTTTTTTAATTTTTGTATTCGTTCATTTTGGTTAGAAAAATATTTCCAGATAAGCGGAATTTCTAAAAACCCTCAATTTATTTGAAAAAATTAAATTTAAAAATTCTCCTCATTTAAAACCGAATTTGGCCTTGAGCAACTTCCCTCAAAGCTATTTGATGTAAAAAAGTAGGTACCGCTGTGAATGTGAAGAAGCAATATTGACGATCTACTCAACGTTAGATGGCGCTGATGAAAACCAATAAACTGAATTTTGAATTAATATTACCAGAAATATTTAACACCACTTTAATTATGTTAGTTAATTACACAACAGCATAACGTACATTATTATATTAATTACTCCTTAATAAGTAGACGATATTTGAACTTGAAAATAAAAGAATTTTCAAACTTACGGGTAATACAGGACTCTTAACTGTTTCATTAGCACCAACAGTGGGTCGTCTTTGGAACTGTAAGAGGTAACAAAGTTTCATCCATTAGAGGACACCAGTATTGCATTTTAAATTTATTTAAATTTTCAAGGTTTTCAAAAATTAATTACTTAAAATTGGTAATTGTTTAATGCATTTATTACTGATATTCTAACTAATTTAGTAATGAGGTTTATGAAAATGCAAGAATCTCCTCAATTGACGACATATGCGTCTTCCCTATTGGCTACAAAATCTCGAGCATAAATGACGTCTGCCAGTTATTAATAAGAGAATGGTTTTTACCTTATAGCCCAGTCAAATTAGACAAAAAAAGGGCAATCGGTGGAAAAAAATCCTAGAGTTTTGGAAATGGCCTTAAAAGCTTCCTTTAGACTTGGGTTGATGTGTGTCAAAAGTCCCCGAGGGTGGGGGTGAACTCGAGGAGGGGGAGGGGTTTAAATGTACCTTTTTTTAGTTTTTCGCTTGTATCTCGGACACTATCACTCAGAAAAATACTTTATATACAAAGTTGAAGCTGATAAAATTTTCTACAAAAATGCTTCTAAACATCTTTGTCCTAGGACTAACCTGTTAAGAGTTACAGGACTGACAAAAGTAACACCATTTTAAAAATTGTGTTTTATTCGCATTTAAAACCAAATTACAGTCTACAATTGTCTTGTACATTAATATTGGTCATTTTAATTACATTATAAGTAAATTTCAAACAGTTCATTACAGGATGTCAAGGGGATCTTCAGGGTCGTCCTCATATGCTGAATTCTCGTCTTCAAATGGAGGGCATTGGTGCACGCGCTCTCACAACCGCATATTGAAAAGCAATGAATGACTACCTTAAAGCATCCACAGCGTGTACCACAGCCTTTGGTGCACCTGCAAAATATTGTTGATAGGATTGCAGCTGGGGCAACGTGATGCAAGGTAGGCAAGAGCTGAAGATCTCCATCTGCCCCTCTCATCCAACCCCAATCAGTAGGTGGCAGCTTGTTGCCCAGCCATTCCTGAACTTGCAAATAGACTCTGTACGAATGTTGCAGCGCAGAGCCTTTAGTTGGTGGTAGAGAGGGGAGATCTGGCCTCACCCTTGTGGTGGGTTTTAGGAAGGCTAAGTAGCGCTGTTTGTCCAGGTCTGTTACACTGGCGTTGTACATCGCTAGGAACATCTGTTACCCTGCGTCTGCGACTTCCTTGTGTGTTGAAGTGTTTGTGTAAAAGACGGAGATGGAATACAGGCTGCTGTTCATCATGAATAATTTAGCAATCGATGACTTGCCTTTTCGGAAAATTGCAGAGATTGTATCACAGCCGCTAAAAGTGTGAATGAACAAGATCCTCTTGGCAAAGTCATGTTCCTGAAATTCCGTGGTGGAATAAGTTCTGCTTTCCTCATTCCTCTTCCCTGTGTGTGTGTGTGTGTGTGTGTGTGTGTGTGTGTGTGTGTGTGTGTGTGTGTGTGTGTGTGTGTGTGTGTGTGTGTGTGTGTGTGTGTGTAAGAAAGTGCTTGGCATTGGAGAATCCATTTGCCATCCTCTTCCCTGGTTTGAAAAACTTTATCTCTTGTTCCCTTGGAGCTAAAGCAATCAGCAGATCCACATCCTCGCCGATGACAGTAGTAGAACAACCAGATTCTGCTTTTTCCAATGCGCACTTCACTATCGTTTTATTAGAATCAGCCTGTCTGACTCCAATTCCATCAGCAATCATTTTCTGAGTCAGCATAGTGATGAACCTGGCCTTAACGTTTTTAGACAGGCTGATGACAAGAGATAAAGTTTTTCAAACCAGGGAAGGGAAATGTGAAAAGCAGAACTTATTCCTCCACGGAATTGCAGGAACATGACTTTGCCATCTTGTTCATTCACACTTTTAGCGGCTGTGATACAATCTCTGCAATTTTCCGAAAAGGCAAGTCATCGATTGCTAAATTATTCATGATGGGGGTGAGGCCAGACCTCCACTCTCTATCACCAACTAAAGACTCTGCACTGCAACATTCGTACAGTCTATTTGCAAGTTCAGGAATGGCTGGGCAACAAGCTGCCACCTACTGATTGGGGTTGGATGAGAGGGGCAGATGGAGATCTTCAGCCCTTGCCTACCTTGCATCATGCTGCCCCAGCTGCAATCCTATTAACAATATTTTGCAGCTGCACCAAAGGCTGTAGTACACGCTGTGGATGCCTTAAGGCAGACATTCATTGCTCTTCAATATGCGGTTGTGAGAGCGCGTGCACCAATGCCCCTTCATTTGAAGACGAGAATTCAGTATATGAGGACGACCCTAAAGATCCTCTTGACACCCTGTAATGAACTGTTTGAAATTTACTCATAATGTAATTAAAATCACCAATATTAATATACAAGACAATTGTAGACTGTAATTTGGTTTTAAATTCGAATAAAACACAATTTTTGAAATTGTGTTACTTTTGTCAGCCCTGTAACTCTTAACAGGTTAGTCCTAGGACAAAGATGTTTAGAACCATTTTTGTAGCAAATTTTATCAGCTTCAACTTTGTATATATATTTGTATATATTATCTGTTAGATAATTTCTTCATTTTTTGTATTTAGAAAATAACATATTTTCATTACTTATATTTCATAATAAGAACACCCCTTCGAAGTGGTTGTCCATGGTGGTTATTACACCGATTTTATCTTGAATACATGTTAAGCTTGTCTAATAAAAAGAGGAGTTAAATACTACACAATCACAGACCACATCGACGCTATCATGGCATGGCAGTGCAGGGCAGACCGGCCTTTAATAAAATCACTGCATCTAGTCACCTAGGCCAGCTGGTCGATCAGATCAGAGTAACGCAAACCGCCGCCATATTGGGGCAGAGATGGGTGATTTTTAATAATGGGCAAATTAAAACCACGTTTTATGTGTTTGACATATTAGAGGTTTGATCTTTCAGAATATGAAAAATCTGTTAAAGTAAACGTGGATTTGATTAAATTCAATACAGAACAAATAATGAACAATTTCGTGCTTCGTTTGCCCTAATATGGCGGCGGTTTGCGGTACTCTGGTCGACCAGCTGGCCTAGGTAACTAAATGCAGTGACTCTACCTTTAAGCACAAACAGCGCCTCGCATCGACATTTAATGAGATTTCTGCGATCTTTCCTCTTCGCTGTCAAGAAAGGCAATGGGTTTGGTTTTAGTCGTCTTAATAAGTGAGATCATCACCAATTTAGGGCCTTTTACAACTATTTGCATTAAACATGTCCAAGCTGATAAGCTATACAAATGTGTGGAGCATTCCATGAGTGAGTGAGATATTTTCTATGTATATCTGCTTTTGAGGGTGAACAAGTGCTGCCTTGCTCTATTTACAGTGTTCTGCTCACTGGATTCGCCGTAAGCACAATACTGCGTTTCGAAATACTAGGTATCGTTTCTGATTCCTGCTGCAGCAAAGAAGTTGAGCATATTCAGAGATGGAGCTTCGTTCCGCGCAGTTTCCCTTAATTCTCGAAGCTAGACGTTGCATCACAGCCCGTAATAGGATAATAGGTCAGAGGACCAGCATATTTATTGGAACCCAATAGTTTGGGTTAGGCATTAATTCTAAAGGAACGCAAATAATTCCCGACGTCAAATGCACTTACATGCTTTCACAGGGAATGTAGCTGAGAAAGTGGACGACAGTGCGCAGAATCTTCTTGCAGGCCTTAGTACCGTTGACGACATGGCGAATAAATCCGCGCATCAAAACCTGCAAGTCTTTTGGTAATGTGCACAAAACCTTTCCGTGATGGGTGGTGACAACTTTTTTCCATATATTTCTACGCAACGATGAACTGATTCAAAAAGCTAAATAGCTTTTGCCTTAGAATATAAAACTTTAAGAAGGGGCATAATCATTTACCACATATGACCGGGATGGAGTCTCAATATGGCAGAGTAGGTGTTTTCGGTTTTGTAATTAAATATTTCCATTGGCGGTTCTCACTGTCTCGAAATGCGCACATAAACTGCATAACCTCAATTTTAAAACATAGTATTTTGAAATTAATCTTAGAATATAAACTTTATATTTAATATTTTAAACAAACGAATACTTACTTGTGAAATGTAATTCCCTTCTTCGTATTTGCCGGAGTTTAAAAGAAAAGCAGATTTAGGTGGTGTCTAATGGCGGTAAGCCGTCAGGCGTCATAGCCGTCGCTTTTAAAGCTCATTGCGCAGGGTAGTTACGCTCCATCCTACAGTTTTATATTCTAAGGCTTTTGCTTATTTTCCTCATGCTTCAAAAGCTTTGGATAGTTTTAAGGGAAAGTTGTGTCACGTTCAACCGATTGTCAGACACCTTTTCCCCATTTTCCCGCATCTTGTGTAACGTAGATCTCAACAAATGAGATCTGTACACATCGAAGAAGACATCTTCAAACAAAATTGGCTGTGTACAGAGAAAAGGTGTTCCCTAAAACTTTGGGATAATTAAATGAGCAGCAGCTGGATCATCAAGTACAATATGTACAGAAATATCTGAGTTGAAGGTAAGTTGAGGTAAATTTTATGGCAGAAGACTGTCGAGGCAGTTAAGCATGTCAGATTTTTCCCGAAACGTAGACAACCGGCATAAGTGCGATCTGGAGGTGGGGGTAAAGCTGATTCATGCGCTTAGAAGAATTTAAAAAATCTCCATTTCATACTTGGTAGTTGAGAATAATGTCCGGTCACGTTTTAGGGAAGATGTTATTTTCTAAGGGCGATATTGTATTTTAACCGCGGATACTGAAAAGAAAAACTTTATTTCGCTTAAGAGTATCATTAAGATTGGCGCGCCTCACAGCACAGGTAAATCTGCTTGTGGCTGTGTAGCAATCGTTTTGACTTAGCGATATGACGAATTCATGACTACCAATTTTTTTCACTGCTACATGAATGTCGCCCGGTCAGAACAATGCCGTCAAGAAGAAAACCCGAGTGCATATCTGAGTGAGCCGTTGCATGATGAAACTTGAGGTCCACGATGACCCTATATCTCTGGAGCAATTCGTTTTTAGAACATTCATTTACTATTTCAGAGACTAACATGTAACAATGTACAATGTAAGCTCGGCAGTCCTTTATAACGTGTACATCGAATGTCATGGTTGTTTTACGTGGGGTATCTGTGTAAACTTACCCCCACGTTCCCTTCCAGAAGGAAGTGATTGGGATACGCCCAATCAGCGCGCAAGTTGCATAACCGGCAGTACAGCAATTGCTACCAGATCAGCTCACTGGTTGGAGCGCGGTTGCCTATCCACACTCTACTAGCTAACTCAGGTCTAGTGCCGGAGCAATTGACTTAACACGTTGCTCACCCGCCGGTACCTCGTCCAGCAATAGGACTATTCCCCAGCTATGCGCTGTTGCAAAGTGGGACCACTGCCCGATCAAATCCAACTTCAATTGTGGCGGGACTGGGTTTTTTAATGGTTTTGCCACCCCGATCTACCAATTTTAGGCTTGGTGGGCCCTCGACAGAGCTTCGTTTAAGTCTACACGTTATAGACTCCCGGTGTGTACCAGTATTTGGTGAAGTTGTCTTGATAGTGAGAGGCTATGTATTCGCTTCAACTCTCCTTAAGTGTAATGGCTTTCAGCGCTTCTCCCAATCACTGTACCCGGCTGCAGTCCGGATCATAGGGTGGTCGGGATAGCTCCTAAGCACATTTACCTGGCGGCCTGCAGTTTCCCATTAGCCCAAAAGCAGGGTAAACCTCACTTCGATTCTCCGCACTTGAGATTCAGTCAAACAGCGGGTTCCTTTGATGACCATAAATGACCTCGGTTAAGCAGCGGGTTCCGTTGGTATACCATAAATGACCTCGGTCAAGTAGCGGGTTCCGTTGGTGACCATAAATGACCTCGGTCAAGTAGAGGGTTCCATTGGTGACCATAAATAACCTCGGTCAAGCAGCGGGTTCCTTGGTGACCATAAATGACCTTATACCAGACGAGATTCGAATCCGCCCACACCGGTCTCATCTACCAGGGCTCCCCCTGATCGGTATGAGTTACCGTCGAGAATTCTCACAAATTTCTCTACCACACACTTAATCTGACAGCTTCATCCATTGCCCTTTACAGGGATAGGGTAGAAGACAGCCAGTTTTATAGGTGAACGTCGTGTGGTCTCCCGAACACCCAACGTTATAACGTGTACAGTGCTAAAATACCCGCCACCCTTCCAAAATCCAGAGCACACCTTACTTACATTTTTGAAAAGTTGAAACTTGAGTTTATGTTTCGCACTTGCTTATTATTTGTTTATAGAAGCGGGCGTTATAGTCTATAACAATAACAAAAGTTTAGTATTCACAAATAGGTTATTTCTGCAACAAAGGTGTTCATTTTTCATCTTCTAGGGTTTTATGTTATGTTAATACAACACACATCGATTAGCGGTAATAAAAAGCACAATTACACTATCAGTTTTTTTTATATTTTTTTTTATTCAAACAAGCATTAATCTTCTTCGGATTTTGTTTTTATAAATCAAATTATATTCCTAAACATCAATTGTACATCTTTCTCCAACAAAAATTCTATCGAACGAAACAACTTACAACAGACTTACAAGAAATTAAATGCGGTTAATAGAATTCACGATTTTGCCGAAAAAATAATGTACTAGGAATTAATGAATAAGTGCAGCTACTTTCTGACAAAGACTGATATTTTTACTACAAATTTTCGCATAAACATAAAAAGGCATGACACTGACTGCTAACGTGCCATTAACACAACAAAGAGTGCAAGTGAGAACAAGTAGATTGGCGGGCAGTCTTTTGACGTATTTGCTTTGTTCCTTGCGTCTCAAAGAGGGGTCGGGTGTTCGGGAGACCACACGACGTTCACCCTTAAAACTGGCTGTCTTCTACCCTATCTCGCTGACGGGCAACGGATGAAGCTGTCAGATTAAGTGTGTGGTAGAGAAATTCGTGAGAATTCTCGACGGTAACTCATACCGATCAGGGGGAGCCCTGGTATATGAGACCGGTGTGGGCGGATTCGAATCTCGCCTGGGACAAGGTCACTTATGGTCACCAACGGAACCCGCTGCTTGACCGAGGTCATTTATGGTCACCAAGGAATCCGCTGATTGACAGAGGTCAATTATGGTCACCAACGGAACCCGCTGCTTGACCGAGGTCATTTATGGTCACCAAAGGAATCCGCTGTTTGACTGAATCTCAAGTGCGAAGAATCGAAGTGAGGTTTATCCTGCTTTTGGCATATGGGAAACTGCAAGCCGCCAGGTAAATGTGCTTAGGAGCTATCCCGACCACCCTATGATCCGGACTGCAGCCGGGTACAGTGATTGGGAGAAGCGCTGAAAGCCATTACACTTAAGGAGAGTTGAAGCGAATACATAGCCTCTCACTATCAAGACAACTTCACCAAATACGGGTACACACCGGGAGTCTATAACGTGTAGACTTAAACGAAGCTCTGTCGAGGGCCCACCAAGCCTATAATTGGTAGATCGGGGTGGCAAAACCATTAAAAAACCCAGTCCCGCCACAATTGAGGTTGGATTCGATCGGGCAGTGGTCCCACTTAATAACAGCGTTAAGCTGGGGAGTAGTCCAATTGCTGGACGAGGTACTTCGCCCCGTATGAAAGAGGACGGGAGGGTGCCGGCGGGTGAGCAACATGTTAAGTCAATTGCTCCGGCACTATGCCTGCGATAGCTAGTAGAGGGTGGATAGGCAACCTCACTCCGACCAGTGAGCTGATCTGGTAGCAATTGCTGTACTGCCGGTTATGCAACTTGCGCGCTGATTGGGCGTATCCCAATCACTTCCTTCTGGAAGGGAACGTGGGGGTATGTTCACACGGGTACCCCACGTAAAATAATCATGACAATCAAAGAGGGGTCAAGTACCTGCTCTACTGAGATAACCTATAAGGGTTAACGGACCTTGAGGTGATATCACCTTTAAAAAAATAAATGTTACTGTTCCGATATTCAAATAAATTTCTTTTGGACACGCACGACACTACATGGAACCTAAGTAATTAAGCCACACCATTTGACTAATCCGAACTTTCTTTTCCAGAATGATATTCAGAAGTAAAATGTAACTAACGTTGAAACATAGTTTTCCAGATCGAAACTTAATGGCATGAATGATTCACACCTTTCAACACTACTGTCACCGAGTTTATTATATTAGGTCTAAACTAGCTACTAAACTGTCGACAGCTTCTGAGAACTCTTTAGAACGTTCCCAAACTACAAGTAGTAGTACAAACACAGCGGCCATAAGCCCATCAATATATCTCTTGTATAACGTGGAAAACTTTTTAAGTTCATAAATCAATTTACAGCTGTTATAACTTTCGTTTTATTCAATGCTTTATTATAAATACAAAATGTTACTCGCGTTCTTCCAAATTTGTAATGTCACAAAACCGGTATTTCTGATATGAACTTCTGGAAGGTTACGATTCAATTCTCTGATACAGTTTCTACATGTTTATAAAGTGTGAGCAACGGAAGTTTGATTCAGAGTTGGCCTTGAAAGAAAGAGATAGACATATCGGTCATGTGCAATTTTGAATCGTATGAATTAGTTTATTTAAGCATTTTAAACTGTCACTTTTTGAAAAGAGCTGTCAGATTAACAGTTTTTGAAAAAAAAATCAGTTTTTAATAATGACATTCATATTTAATGAAGTACAAAAGAGAAATATGGTAGAAATTTATCTAACACAGAATTAGCAACAAAATTGAAGAAATTAATAACACACCTTGTATCCTCCATAATGTTATCGATTCCGTTAAAAAGAGAGTTGCATTGTGTAGAGATGTAGGTAGGGGCCATATAACGCATCTTCTTTAATAAATGTTTAATTGTATTATTTAAAAAATTTTTGATTAAAGATTGTTGAGAGCTCCGAAATCAGAACCAAAATGCTAAAATGCATTTAAAGTAGGTCTGTCAGTTAGTGACTGAGAGTAGTTCTCAATGATCTGTAATAGTTCTAAATGATCTGTAGTAGTTCTACTACCTACTTAAAATTAATATCAGATGTAACCTAAAATTTCCAAGGTCTGCTATGAATCAAAATTCCGTTGCTCACATCTTATTTCTTAACACAACTACTATGTACATTAAGGATGCTGAGAATTCCGTTGGATCTGATGGAATTTCAATCACAGCGACAACATTGCTTTCAAGTCATCTTTTTAGCGACATTACTCGTTAATAGATGGCTCTTCATACGTCATTGATCATGGAAACGTTCAATAAGTTCAATTTACAAAATTAATTTAAAAGTCAAATTAATACGATGTAAGAAATGGATTACATCTTCTTAATGCTTTTCTCTAGGTAGAAATTCCAACAATACAGTATCGTATGCCATCTGTGATATATTTTACAACAATCCTTCATTTTTTTATTAATTGAATGTTACCATTTAGAGGTCACGTATACAAGGAAAACATTTTTTTGAAAATGTTTTTATTGCAAAAAAAATACAGGGAAATTTCAAAACATTTAGCTTTCGTTTTAAATCGAACCAATTCTAACTAGAAATTGTCCTCGAATTAGTTTAATAAAGTCAATATAATTACGTTTTTGTAATTATCGGGAATTTTTTGATTAAACTACTTTTAATTAAACTACGCATTATTTATTTCTCTTACTAAAGTCAGTGATCGTTCATGCAGCAGTCGCCTCTCTTCCAGTCTTTTTGATAGGTGGGCGTAACCTTAAGCTTCTGCGTGGTTTGATTATTGATTACCGACAAATTATATGATGTTTGATGTGTTAGTGCTGGAAATGCTAACATATGAAATAAACATTGACTTATACAGTAAAATACACTCATTAACCGTTCGTCAGGTTGCAAATATTTTGGAAAATAGCCGTATTATTATCCCCCGCCAAAAAATTTATCCCGTATATTGATATCACGTGACTAAGCACTCAGACCAGTTATTTTTTTCAGGCATGATGGCGCCAAATAACATTGATCAGTATTGTGTAAAAAATTTCAAAATTCTATCTGTAGTGGTTTTTATATAAGTTAATCCGTGCACCCTGCGAATGTACCTAATTAAGAGAGTTTTTTTATGTTGACCCCGAGTGCTAGTTGATTCCGTCTTGGACCGACTGGGAATGCGTAATGAGGACATATTGGTTATGTTCGAGAGAGATAGAAAAACTCAATTCAAATTTACTTTCATCACGCTCAAAATTAAAAATTATCCCAGATAACACAAAATTATCATCCAATTTGAATATATCGACTGATTTTCCCCGTGAACGCACAACATTTCTTTTCGTGTTATCATAAACAACAAAGAATTGTTTTTGATTGTTTCAACGTGTGAAAAAGAAGGAAATAGTTAGTACTTTAGTAGTAGTAGTTCTGACGACTACTGTCAGCGCCATCTATGCTGTCAATGTTGTTAGCTTACCAAATGGAGTTTAATGGAGGACTTTTAGCCAGAAAACGCTGAAAAATCAGTCGTATCCATGAACAACCTAGAAGAAAATGGTAATATTTTTATATCTTTGTGTATTGTTTATTTTTAAAATACTCACCAACACGATACGCGCCTGAAATAACCGTTAAGTGCGAATGTTTACAATGTAGACATGGGAGCCTCCTCTGCTGTTTGTCAATCTATTTTGTGCAAATTTCATTTGTTTTATGGGTAAATCAATTGTTTATTAGGCCGTGTAAGGCTTTCTGCATGCGTTTGTTAGTTTAATCTGGAGATTATAACCTTAAAATGTTGGAATGGACCACAAATTATCATAGCCATAGGCTATACATTATATATACATTCAACTGTACATTTATTTTGTTTCTTTTCTAGTTGATTTTTAATCTGTATGTTAATGTAAATCATTATTATTAAGTTGTATTTATATAATTAACCATGCAATGTGTGAATTCTGTTTGAAATTTGTTTATTTTTGTTGCAGACCTAATTAAGTTATTGTGCGAACTTGGAAACTAAATATGTAGTAAGTATCCGAGATCATTGTCTATATGGAAGTTAAAAAAACAAGTGGTGATGAATGAAAAGATGTTAAAAAGAATAATAAGATAGTTATATGTAGAAGAGAAATGACAGCTATTAATGCACATATTGGTATTGTATTATTTCGTCAAGTTTACTTTTATTTGCCCTATTTTAAGTTTTGTTGTAGTATATAGCATGTTGTACTAATGAATTAAATTTTAATGAAAAATTTAGAAATAGAATGCAAATTTATAGTTTCTGGATAATATATTCGGTAGGCTAAGTTTATTATTTACGTAGATAATAGTAGCAATATGAAAACGTACGAGACAAGCCTAGCTAAACCTGCTTTAAAAATTGCTTTCGTGAGATTATAACGTATTTTTTAGGTTAAGTTTGTATTTTGACTGGAATATTATTTACCCATTGTTTGTTTACATTTTCGATCACGTAATATACGTAAAAAAAAAAAACAAATTATCATGTAAATAAATAGAAGATGCGTTTGTTTATTTCTTCTTAGTTGTATCTTTTTTTAAATAAATCTATTAATTAAATAATAATTGATTAATTTTTTTTAGTTTAGTGAAGCAACGTTTTATAAAAGTACGTGTACATATTTTAGGTTGCGCAGTATCAATACTGCCTGCACAATACAAGTGCAATGTCCCAGAGAGTGAAACGGCCTAACCGTTCTGATGATGGCTCCGTTCCTGCAAAACGGCGTAAGGTAAGTAAAATCTATTGAATTTATAAAAGAAATCACAAGTGATAAGTACCTACGTTAGTTCAGTGCTTTTTCAAGTGTTATTATTTAAATGTCGATGTGTTATTTTTTAAATTGAAATTTATACATAAGTGTGCTGGAATAGGCGAAGTACATAGAATACTGTACATTAATTTGAATTTAATAATATTAAGTATTGACATTTATATCAATTAATTTTAAGTAAGTTACACTTTTAAGTTAAGAAATTAAGGTTCTGTAACTGTTCTGACAATCTTGACGATCATAGCAGAACAAGGTTTTAAGATACAGATATTCTTCTGTGTACAATTTTGATTAATTTTGTCTAAAATATAAACATTTGTTAGAAAGTTAAACTAACCTTTTCAACTTGAAGTAAATTTACCATTTTTGTTTAGGGTTTCGAAATTTAATTATAGTAGTTTTGAACTTCATAATCTTTGACATTTATAAAATAAGACACATAACCTTAAGATAGTTATAGATATTCAGTGTTGCCAACCAATATCAATTTATTTGTAAATAATAAGGTTACTAGTTGGATTAAAGTACAGCAATTCATCCATTTTAGGTTCAAATTAGTAAACAAATTTAAAAACTGACGGAATATGATTTATCATAGTAGAATTAACGTCTTATACTTGATTATTTGTATTTGTATAACAAACTGAAGCTGTGCGTTTTGAAACAAGGTTATGAATGGTAATCGAGTAGTGGACTGCAAGAAACCACTTGGCAGACCACAGTTTGCTGATCTCTGTCCCAATGAATTGCTGTGCTTTAATATCTAGTACCTAGTTTATCTATTAAAAAATTAATAAATATATTGAATACAATACTACCCAGGATAGGATATTAGAGTTGGATTACACGATCTAGTCGCAAAAATTTTTATTGTCCTTCAAATAATGATAGTAAAAGTTCGTCTCAAATCCAATGATTTTTGGATTCTTATTTATTTACACTTTTTGTTTTTAAACATTGTTATTAGATATTATTACTATAACTGAGTTACTATATCTGATTGCTCGAGTAACTAAGGAGATGATTGTCTTAAATGGTTACTACAGTTACTCAAGCAATCGGATTAATCCGATGCAATTGTCGAACTCGGCTTACAAATATTATATATGACATGTATTACTAATATATTACATGTATTATCGGTTTTGTTACATAGGTGAATAGCATGTAAAAACACAATTTCTCAAATATTGGCTCCCCTAATTATTTTAGAGGAAAAGTCACTGTAGCAAAATTATTGAATACTGTTCAAAACACTCCACTCCAGCATTCTCTTTTAAATAGTTTCCAAGATATGTGATTTTCTGGTATAGGAAATTAACATTGTAAATCAGAAATTCGCTAATAGCAGTTACCACGTTAGATTTATACGTTAGGTGTAAATACAAGAATTATTAAGTACAGTTTTATGGAGCAACATTACTCATCAGAGTTTTACGATTGCTACTGGTGTGGAGGAAATAGATTAGAATTCAAAAAGAAATTTATTTTTCTAAATTTTATTTTTATTAAAAATTGCTACTTGATTTGTCATTTAAACTATTCAATTATCAACTTTATTGAGATTGATTTACTGTTGTTGTGGCCAATACGATTTTAGAAAAATAAATTTCTTGGATATTTTCTATACCAGGAGTAATCGTAATATTCTGACGAGTGATTTTGCTCCATGAAACTATGCTCAATAATTGAAGCAAAACCGCGAATAAGGGTCTATAGCACATCTTGGGTGAATTTTTGTTTTGTATAGAATAAAAGTCTATGGAACCTTCTCACAATGTCAGTATAGTTTTTCATTTCAAAATATTTAGCCAGATGGCTCAAATATCACCTTTCAAAGACTAACATCTGGTTTTAAATTCGTGGAACAAGGGTCTAAGGCACGAGCACCCTTCACCCGAATATCCGTATTGGATGGTATGGAGTGTGGAATAAAGGTCTAATGCACAGGATGAGGTGAACACCGATGATGACGAATAGGTTCTAGAATAAACAGGTTTTCTCCCCTTTGCGAAAAATGTGCTTTAGACCCTTAGTCGCAGTTTTGCTTCAATTCTTACATTTACACTTAACTTTTAAATTTAATGTGATAACTGCTATTAGAGAATTTCTGATTTACAATGTTAATTTTCTATACCAGAGAATCACTTATATCTCGGAAACTATTTAAAACAGAATGCTAAAGTGGAGGTGTTTCCCACAGTGACTTTTCTCTAAAATAATTAGGGGAGCCAATATTTGAGAAATTGTGTTTGTACATGCTATTTACCTATGTAACAAACCAATAATACACCCTGTATACATTATTATTTTATATATTATTACTCCTCAATACCTTGGGGTAAAAAAAGTACAAGATAACGATGATATTATTAGACTGCAAGAAAGTATTAGATCACATTTACAAGTAGTTAATGAATCTATGGATCAAATCACAAGTCCCAAGTCAAGAAAATTCATCAAAATGTACCAAAAAGAACATTCGCCTTCTCAGCCGTAGTATGTTAGCGGTAGTATATACCTGTAACTGCATTACCTTAGAGATTGGTACACCTCGTCATCATGCGCACAAACGAATTTGTGAAAGTGTATTTTCGTTGCCTAGCAGCAATATATTTCTGAACAGCTGAAATAAATTCAGAACCATCGCTTTGTTTGTTGGACTCATATTTTTATACCTGCATTTGGTTATTGCATATTGTTTTATGGCTTACCATCAGTGTTTGCTAAATTCTTATTTTTTTCATCACTTTGTAATTATTTGTCGTTTATTATTCAGACAAGAACATTCTTAGCTGATAACGCCACTGACAACAGCTGAACTATTCGCGCAGAATTGATGACGTGCCTGTCACTTTCTCTAAGGTAACAAACGTTAATGCATGTATATAGTATTAAATGCGAGCCCTGCGCCAAAAAAGTACATCTACTGCAGTGAAAGTTGAATTATCGGATTCCTAATCCGGCTGAATCTTAAGGCAGAATTTCGAATTTTAATTAACTAATGAGCTAAATTTTATTCAAGAATATTGCAAAAATGTTATCGATATCATATGAAGATGTATTGAAGCTGTTCAGCGGCGGTTATTACGCACCGTTTTAGATGTTCTGTTAGCGAGCGGCAAATGTTGCAGCTATGTAAGCAACCGGTTAATATGCTTGCCACTCGCTACAGAACATCCAAAAAGGAGTATAATAACCGCTACTGAAGCTGTTATAAAGCGAAAAGGAAGATGAATCTGAGGTAGAAATCTTTAGAATATAAATACTACCTTGTTCTATTAATACATTTTCTCTTTTTGTAGTTTTTAGTTAAATATGTCTAAAAATGTTTTGAGTTTATTAAAGAATACATAAATTAATAGAATGTAATAAATTAATCAAATATAATAAATTAATAAAATTGTATTTAGCTTTCGTTAAATTATTTAAGTGCAATGTACAAGATAAACGTTTACTACAGTGGAATTACTTTTTTGGCGAAGGGTTTGTAGCTAGATAAGCTCCAAATAATATTATGCAAAAACTGCCAAGAAAATCCCTGAATATACGATTATTTATTTGACCACCACACATTTATAAATTTGTTTCTCCATACCTAGGCTACTAGAAAATTCTAATAATTGCTCGTTATTGGTTGAGGAATGTACTATGCGATGCAAGCACGGTATAATGTATATGGGCATAGCCAAGAGTGGCAACTGTCGCCTCCCTGTAAATATGACTCCCGACCCAAAGGCCAAAATCTATGATTTTCAACCAATTTTATTCATTCTTTTTTTATATGGATCCGTTTAAACATTAAATGAAAAAATAATTCCCAGATTTACACAACAACATAAAATTTTCTGTATTAATGAATGATTCGTTTTCAAAATGTTTCCGAGAACTATATTTTTATCCGATTTCCATTTTTTTAATCTCTTCGAAATTTATTAAAAAAATTGTTTGCCGATTGCCATATAAACATGGCTAGAGTATGACAGATAGATGTCTGCCCCTTATTAAAGATTTGATTACGAGAATATAATTTGCTTTTGAGAATATAAATATTATTTACTTACAAGCTTTTAATTCAATATGCGTACAATTAATATGTAATTTTCCCACAACTACAAATTTCTTTTGCTTGTCTGCTTCGATAATTACACACAGTAGTTTCGTTCTTCTTATTTCAAATAATTTAGATAGCAGTAGAAGACTAATGTGATTTGTCAAAATATTCGTATTTTTTGGGTCTTTTTACAATATTTATAATATATAGCTGTAACCGCTGTTAACAGAATTATTTAAATCAGGTCTTATTGTTGCATTTTTAAAATTTTTTTAATTGTTTAGTATACCCTTGCATTATATATACAGGACGATCCAAATACCTAGTGGTGTTATACTGGGTGCTACATTGTTGCGTGGAATTCGCATGTTGGCACGAAATATTGGCTTCTCTAATCTTTGCGAACATTGTTCCTTGCTTTGCTCGTTGTAGTCCATACAACTCGTACTGAAATACACCATACAAAACTTGTATAATAAATAATTAATTATTAAAAATTAAAATTACAAATGTCAAAAAAGCAACATTATATCTCACTTGCAATGACTGATTGAGCACTCCAGAAGAAATCATCTTTTTAATGATAAAATTTGGTATTGCTTTCTTTTATGGTCCGAGCCTGAAAGGCCCAGGTCCATTGGACATTCAAAACAATCTTAGCTAATCTCTGAAGAGCATAAATATTGTGGTTGTTACCTAAGATTTTATCTATAAAATGCAATTTACTGCTTCTTTTAAGGTCGTTTAATTAAAGTTTAGAAGACATCTCTTTTTGATCATCTAACTGGCTCACCTAGTGACTCGTATCAGAATTTGCATATGTGATTGACAAATGAACATTTTTACCCTATTCAAATAACTATGATGATAGTTATTATTTGATTACTTCAAGTTATTCAAAATATGTATTTAAATTATTTTTATTTTTGTTTATTAAAGATAAGTTTTTTTTCTACACAATTTGTTTTATTTTTACCTAAATTATGTACATATTATATATGCATAACAGATAGAAAGTTTTTAAATTAATAATTTCAATTTGGAATCAAAGTTTACTATAATGGTTAGGGTCAAAACAAGACAGCTAATATATCGCAAGACCAAATAGACAGAAAAAATGACATCACAATGTAAAAATCAGAAAAGATACAATATCGCAAAAAGAAAATCTAACTAATAACCCAATCTCTAACCTAACTTCTAAGCTGCTTCAGTAGCCAAAGATTGATTTTGGCGTTTTAAATCTGTTCGTGCTGTCTGTCCTTTGTGATGGACTTTTTGCAATTTTTCGGCTTGCGAT
The DNA here is from genome assembly GCA_929113105.1 of Agrypnus murinus. NCBI lineage: Eukaryota > Metazoa > Arthropoda > Insecta > Coleoptera > Elateridae > Agrypnus > Agrypnus murinus. The sequence goes on from OV816031.1 coordinate 111,079,965, forward strand.
GTTTTCTCTGTCTACATCATATTTATCAGTGACATTTTTACATTTACATTACTCACAATTACATTATTTAAAGATTTTCATTTGTTAAATCCATTCAAATTATTGATAGTTATTGTAAAAAAGGGAAACTAATTGTGAATGAATGTACTAACTTATAATCCATTCGCGTCCGGGACCAGTAATGGTTAGGGTCTTTTGATTAGTAAGGTTTTTGCGCATATAAAACTAGCCATTTGAAACTTTTCATAATTTTCTTGAAGTTGGTATTGATATGGAGTTGTTTGAAGATTTGAAAAACAAATGCTAATCAAATTTTTTTGGTATGTTTTACCTTTATTCAACACAAATCAACATAACCTAGAAATTATTTTTCATAACCTAGTTGCAAAAGTAGGAAGCACGATTTACACTACAACAATTCTGCAATTGTTGCACAAGCTCCGAGTGCCATTTTGATTGTTCTAGTCAGTTTTTCCCCTGAAAGTAATATAGTTTTACAGTTTAGCAGGCAGGAATTTTACAACCATTTTGCTATAAATGTTTCATTTCATTCAAATGGAAACATAACATAAAGCAATGTATGCCAATATGCAGCCAGCCTTTGGGTGAAAATTGACCATGATTTGTTTTTATTATATTGGATTTTTCATAATATAATTTTTTAATGTTAAACAATAAATTGAATCATAGTTTGCTGTGAAATAAAATAACTTACAGTGCTTTCACTTTAGATAGCGACTGTCAAATTGTTGTTCAGTTGGTTATCCTTATACAATTTTAGAAGTAAATTCTTAATATTGGCATTTCTGATGATTTTTAAATGTCACTAAAGTATGAGTTAAAATAAAATGCAGATTTAGGTTTTCATATTTTTAACTGTTTTATATCGAGTGTTTTTTTAAATTTGACGTCGAAGGCGGCTATGGGTAGTTGATTGTGAACGGATCTTGATCGTATTAATAAATATCATTGTCAAAACGTTCAAATCCAACCTCTGTTCAATTTTAAATTAACATTACAAAAGTGAGGTTAGATGTCATTTTCTGGTTTATTCACAATCGACTATTCACAGCCTACGTTGACGTCAAATTTAAAAAAACACTAGATACATTTATTTATCATAAATACATAGAAATTACAATAATTATAAAATATTACAGATACATGTAAATACTGACCAATGTTTCTTTATTTTTGACAACTTAACCTAAAAACATTTTTGTAAACATTTATATCTAATGAAATAAATAAAGATTATTAAAAGTTTCACAGTTTTATTAAAATACAACCTGACAATATTGTTTCGACAGCTATGCTGTCATTATCAAAGGTAATATAATTATAAACAAACACGTCGCTAAGGTAGATACAAAAATAGGTACCTTTGATAATGACAGCATAGCTGTCGAAACAATATTGTCAGGTTGTATTTTAATAAAACTGTGAAACTTTTAATAATCTTTATTTATTTCATGATTATGGAGTTCCACAAAGTAAGGCTGGAAACAATAAACAAGATTTATATCTAAATTGAAAGCACTTAAAATCTGAAGTAGGTATTGCAACTACTCTCATTTGAACTATTTTATAACTAATTCTTCAAATAAAACTAATGGCGTTTTCAATTGGAATCCAGATTGCTCTGTAGTTGCTCGCAAAACTATATGCTTTACTTAATAAAATATATGCATTGCGTATTATTATAGCAAATGTACCGATTTAACAGAAAATGAATTTATTGTTTCCACGAAATTACAAACTTTACATAATGGTTGTTTTTCATTTAAATATTCAATAATAGCTTCAATTTCTTCATCATTAGATGAATCTGATGAAAAAATTTCTAATAAAGGCAAACAACACCTTTCATCGTTCATAATAATGCTTTGAACGCATTTTTCCAGTTGCAGTAATGCAGATACGAATGAATTATAGGTTAGGTTTTTTGTTTTGATTTGTCTCACAAGAAAGATCAACGGAGAGCACTCCTGGTGACGATGTGGTTTTACAAATCTTGATGACTGGAATGTTAGGTGAACCAATTAAATACGGAATTTGCTCTCAGAGCAATCTAAGAACACTCCAGAGCAGTCAATTAAAAATGCTATAAGAAATGACTTCTACATGTTCTCCAATGGTTGCCATCTATATAGGCAAAACTGCAAAATAAATTATATGTAACAAACAACACAATTTTCTCAGCACGAATCTATCTGATCCATAAAAGTATTTTCTATTGTTTCTAGTTAACTTTGAAATCATATAACATTACACAACATGATATTAGAAAAGAAATGAATTGACCTTTTCATCAAATAAGTGCTGCCGACGCCGCTCTACTATTTTGTTTTTAATATTGGTAGTAAATCTGGAATCTTTCTTGTGGCTCTATTGGTCTTACTACTGTAACAAGTATCCCGAAAGTAGTTGTTAATGTAATGCGCAGTTGCTAAAAACGTCAAAAGTAAATACTGTTATTAAACGTATATCAATCAGAGGTTATGTCTATGTACTTTTTGTTTATATATGACGTTTAATCATATCGGGGTTGTTGCCATTATAAGCTACTAAAATAAGTAATTAGATCGTAAGGTTAGTCAATATGCAGAAGTAAAAAAGGTAGACCCGTTTTTAATTCTGCATTTCACTATTGGCGGGAAAAAAATGCCAATTTTCCAATCGAAAGTTGTACGTATGTTTGTATTTTTATTCCTAATTAGTGCCATTTTAATAATTTAGCTGTAGTACACAAAAAGTTTAGTTTAAAAATTTAGCTGCTAAATGTATCATAGATTTTTTTGTAAAAAAAACAGTTTCGTCATTTCATCAAAAGGCATATCATGCTTGAGTTTTGCACATGAGTTTTTTTTTTGCAACTTATGCTAATACAAACTTTGTACATTTGAGATCAATGTGTAAACATCATCTTTTTTTGACAATTGTAGAAGTGTATAGTATGATCAAAAAGTCTGGATCAGGGTTGCCATGAAATTAACAAGCTATCTATGAAATTATTTATTTCTACTATTTTTGAAATTTACTTCACAACTGTCATGTCAATAGATAATAGTCAAATAAATTCCATTCTGTGTTCTTTTTATAAATATTTATAAATAAGTAATACTTAAAATAACTGCAAGCACAAGAAATAATAATAGCGTATGCAAACCTAACATTTTCTGTCTACTATGGGGCTCTGTTTAGCGGCGTCTGCGCGTCGTATTTTCTTGACACAGGTGGCTGTGTCTCCATTAGCACCACTCAAGATACATTGGCGCTACTCTGTACAATTCACAAAATCTACATGTCGTAGAAGTAAATAATTCTATAGATGGTTTTTACATTCCATGGCTATTGTGATCCAAAGACTTTTTGTTTATACAATATATTTATGCCAATCATATAAGCCAAACATCATGGCCTACCGCACTTTCAAAAACTGAATGGAAAATATTTGCTTTAAATATACAATGACGAGCAGAAAATACTTCTTTGTTTTTTTATTTCTGAAAAATTGTATTCTTGTTAAAACTGTCTGCTTCTTCTAGCACATTGGAAAACATTAAAGAATTTAATTCCGTGATTATGGTATACGAGGTAAGTTCAATAAACAAAAATTGCATTAAAAGTAAATTGCCCTTAAATTTAAAAAATAGCAATAGACGTTATTAAGAAAACATATTTGTAAATATATTTTGTCTTCAATTCCACTTCTTAAGGTCCAACCTTGAAAAAAATATCTATCTATATATAGTTTTAAACTGCTTTGTAAATAATGATTTTTTAATTCGCAAATTTTTTTGGGTTTGAATAAATCATTTTAGCTCATTTTCCCAGCTAAAATAGTGCTACAATATTTAATTCAATTATAACGGATTAAGTGACTGATTCTATACAGCAATTAAATTTAAAAATATTGAAAATGGGAAAAATAATTCGAATATCATTAAAAATAAGTTTTCTTAATAACATTTTTTGATATTTTTAAATGTAAGGGTAGTTTACTCTTGGAACAATTTAATTTTTAAATTTTTATCTCCTATATCAAAATCTCTGGGATTAAATGGATGTTTCAAAAGAAGAAGCTTTTATTAAGAATTAATTTTTTCCAGAAACCAAATATAAAAAAATTACCATATGATGCATATAGTGCCGGTAACTAGTATAGTATGATATCAAAAAATAGATAGAATCACATTTTGCTATAAAGATAAAGAGAAACTAAAATGATTATAAAGAATCTCATTTTTCTCAAACAACCCCAATACTACATTATTTCTAAATTTATATTTACTACAAGTTTTTCTAAATGACGGCTCTTATATATAATTAAAATTAAGATACTTAAAAAAACAATTTAAATATTTGGTTCCGTTTCATTGTCAGCTTTTTTTAGCTATAAATTTAAAGCTACTGTTCTAACTAATTAATGCTTTCTATTAAGAACACAATGGATACAAACTTACGAGAATACAATAGAACACAATCACATTCATTACTTGCATTAATTATTTTAAATGCAACTATTATAATTCATGTAGGATAATCATTTAAAAATCTCTAATTTCTTTTCTTAATCTACTTCTTAGTAAATTTTGATTTATTTTTCAGCGGCCGACGGTGGAGGAGGAGGAGGCGGCCTCCCTGGCAGCCGCAGCATGGCAACCGCGGCCCTTCAATGATCTTAAAAGTATATACAATCGCACAGCTACCGAGGCACCGGCGGAACTGTTCCGTAAGGATCTAATTAGTGCCATGAAATTGCCAGATTCCGAACCGCTTGCATCAGACGAATACTGGGTCATTGTTGATCAATGGAAACAGGAATGGGAGAGGGGTGTCCAGGTGCCTGTCAATCCTGATTCACTACCGGAACCTTGCGTTACTGTCAATCAATGCGTTACAATTAAGCCTCATCATGAATTTAAGATGTAAGTATCCTTTTATACTGCTTTGTAATAACATGTGAAATCCAATTGAAGACCTTGCTGCAAGAGCGATGTATGTTCAGTTTCGATGTTTTCGAAACTACTTTTTTTTGTTTAATTTGGTCCAAAAGGAATTATAAACAGCTAATATATTTTTCTCATTTTAAGGTTACTGTACACCTATGTAAATAATATTAAAATATCCAAATAATTATGTCAAATTTAGACCTTTTTAGTCTGGACTTGTACTTCATTCTTGCACCAAAAGTGTCAAAAAATCCTCCATAAAATTGACCAATAAATGTGAAAATTTGCACTTCTATAACAAGTTATTACTAGAAAACCAAAAAAACACTAAATAAGTAATCATTATGTATGGACAAACGTTACAAAAAAAATCTAAATAACATTCTTATTATAGCTTAATCTGCAGAATCGCTATTGTCATCGATGATATCAGTTTCATTATTATCCTTCTGTGAGTAATTTCTTAACCTACGATAGTAGGGTATGCAATCTTCAAATACATTGTCATATTTAACTTTCTTTACTGCAAAGTGGCCGTCAGAAGCTTTAGTTGCTAATAGTGTTAAGGTCAAAATTGTTTATTTAAATATCTAAATATGTTTCAATATAAATCGTTTTTCATGAGATGATCGGTCTTGTAAAATTGCGTGCAATGGGTTGAAAGTAATAAGCATAAATTCCATTAAAACATTAATATTCTTGTAGCTCCAATATTGCAATTGTTACAAACAACAGAAAAATATTTTTTGTTTAAAAATATTATGACAAAAATGGCATTAAAATTCTCCTTTTTTTAAATAAGCCAGTTGATATGTAATAGAGCCCTGACCAATAAAAAAAGAGGCCATAACAGTATTCGGTGCGACCTACATTATCGGCTTGGTACACGCAGGTGATGCGGTTTTATTTAGGTTAGAATTAACCAGCAACCGTTGTTTAAAGTGCTTTCACTTTAGATAACTGTCAAATTGTTGTTAAGTTGGTTGTTTATCCATTCTTAATATTGGCATATCTGGATATTTCTTAAATGTCACAAAATTATGAGTTGAAATAAAATACAGATTTATATACTTTTATTTGGTTTTTAAACTATTTTATACATTTATGTATTATAAATACATAGAAATTACAAAAATTAACAATATCAGCTCGTAAAGTTATAAAATGTTACAGATACATGCAAATACTGACCAACGCTTCTTATATTTTTGACAACTTAACCTAAAAATGTTAGTAACTTTTTGTCACTAGATATCTGGTATACTCACTACATAAAGTTTGTTATTGTACAGACCAAAATTCTATAGAAATTTGAGACTGACAGTTGCTATTTAAATTGAAAGCACTATACATTGCGAGCTGTAATCAGTTTTGTTATTTCTCCTTTTTACACATTTTTAATTATATCGAGTTTTTCACTTTTATTCTTCAACTTCACAACTTCAAAAATTTGAGGTTAGAAAAGTTGTGAAACAATTTCGCATTGGTTCGGGCTCTAACACATCACATATGGCGCGAATTTAAACTACAATATATATTTTTTCTCGTAAGTGCTGCTGTGTGGCACAAAATATTATTACAAACGTAAATTTCTAGATCTACATTATTGCATAACACAATAAATAAATATGGCTGTAAAAGACCATTGGCGTTAACGTTTAAAAAGAACTTGTCTCGTAATACGTTCTCTACATTTTCTAATAATTCATTTCCACACCATACTATTATTGATGTAAGCTGGTCAGGCGGAAAAGTGATCGAATCACAATATATCGAATATAAAATATCGAACACTTTTGATCGAAAAACAAAATATCGAAAAGAAAAAATATCGAAACTACAAAATATCGATTAACAAATTATCGAAAATATAAGATATCATCTAACAAAATATCGAAAATACAATATATCGACTAACAAAATTTCGAAACTGCAAAATATCGACCAACAAAATATCGAAATTATTAATGTAGCACCTCTTGTAGCAGTTTTTGTCTCTTTATTTCCATCTTTAAACTTCTGTATCCGCGTTCACCACGGTACGCAACTTAATAATCAAAGGAAAAATTCTACTACTTTATTAACACATTCGTTAAGTTTCAATCTTACCTATGTTATTTCCATCATGCTACATTATTAAAAATATATTTCTATGACAATTGACAAACCAAAATATATATATATATTGTGACAGAAAAAATGGATTTTGAATACGTCTCAAGTCAAAAAAATAAGAAAAAACTCTTTTGTAATGGTTTTTTTTATACAAAAGATAAAACTTCAGCAAATGCAGTTTATTGGAAGTGCGAATTTTGGAAACTGAAACACTGCAAAGCCCGTGCAGTTTGCAACAAGGATAATGTTTTGTCCTTAAAAGAAAATCACAACCATGAAGGGGACCCTTCTAAACTTGAAGCTCTACAATGTGTAAACCGCATAAAGATGGATGCGACGACAGGAAAAGATTCTCCGAGAGCGATCATATCTGGCGCAGTGACGTCGTTGAGTGATGCAGCTAGTATGCATTTACCATCTGTAAGTAGCCTTAGTCGCTCGATTCGACATAATCGCGAAAAGGAAAATGCTGGTTATTCAGTTCCCCTTTGTCTTCAAGAGTTGACATTTCCTCCGCAGTACCAAATAACGGATAGAGGAGAACAATTTATCTTATATGATTCGAAAGATGAAGAGCGAGTTGTAATGTTTGGTACCCGAAAAAACCTTGAACTGCTATCGAACTGTACGATATGGCAAATGGATGGTACTTTTCAAACCGTGCCCAGTCTTTTTTATCAATTATATAGCATCCATGGCATTGTAGAAAAAAAGTTTTATCCTCTGGTGTATGTTCTTCTTACAAGAAAAAGCGAACATATTTATATGAAAAAATAAGAGAATTCTTAGAATTCCCGAAAGTTACACTAATAATTACAGATTTTGAAATAGCGGCAATCAAAGCCAGTTCATTATTGTTTCCAAAAGCAAGGAATAAAGGATGCTATTTTCATTTTCGACAGTGCGTTCGAAAGCAAATACAAAAATTAAAGCTTCAAGATCGGTACGACGGAGACATCGTTTTTCAAATGTTTGTAAAGACTCTCAATAGCTATTGCTTTTGTGCCGGTGCGATATGTAAACAAGACATTTGATTTAATTTGCGGTAAAGACGATATTCCGGAAGATGCGCAACCGATAATAGCATACTTCGAAAACACATGGATTGGAAGAAAGACGCCAAAACGGGCACCACTCTACGACCATGGAATCTGGAACTTTTACGAAAGCATTATAGAAGGATATCCAAATACAAACAACGCAATCGAGGCTTGGCATCGGACTTTGCAAAACCAGTTCAATGCCAAAAAACCTTCAGTTTGGAAATTTATAGAGGGGATTTTAAGGGAGCAAAGCATGACAGAATTAAAAATTAATCAATTAAATAGAGGGTTTGAGGAACCAGCTAGAAAAAAATACAAAGACAAGACCAAACGATTAAGAGTTGTCGTATCAAAATTTGAAGATGATTTTCAAGAAAATGACGATTTTTTTAAGACATATTTAAATAACGTATCACTTAATTTGTAATAACTTTGATTACGATGTTGAAATTAAACACAATTGTTTGCTATGTTTTTCGATATTTAGTAATTTTTACATTTTTTTATCGATAATTTTTCTTTCGATATTATTTATTTTCGATATTTTTCACTTTCGATATTTTGCTTTTTAATATTTTTCACTTTCGATATTTTGTTTTTCGATATTTTACTATTTCGATATTTGTAGTTTCGATATTTTTTCTTTTCGATATTTTGTTTTTCGATCAAAAGTGTTCGATATTTTATATTCGATATATTGTGATTCGATCACTTTTCCACCACCCGATGGCGGTCACATTTGAGTATTTTTAAAATGATCCTGTTTATTATAAATGATCGCCTTTGCTAAATGAACACCTCATAACTTTAAAATTTTAAATTAAATATGTTCTTAATGTTTACGCCAAAATGGTCTAAAATGACATTTTACATTTTACAATGACATCACAAGACATAGTCATTAACTATTTCAGAGGTTAAGCATAGCGTGAAAGTTAAAACAACTTGAATAAAAATAGTAAAGTTGATTTTACTATTTTTAATCAATCATACATATTGACATTTTGCAGACTCTTTTAAGATTCAACCTCCCAAATACACAAACATGGAAATCATTCCTTGATATTATTATTACAGATTCATTGTAAAATTAATGCCTAAATGAAGCATCTTAAATAGACTCTGCAATTTAATATTAAAATTTAATTGTTTATCGAGTCTAAAAAGTACAGAAATGTTTTAAAAAGTATGCACCTATCTATGTTCTAAAATATCTATAAAAGGTATTTTTTTGCACTGATGGGTTTGTACTACTCCTTTTCCAGTTGTATTTTAGAATATGGTAATTTAATTTCAGAAAGCGCCATTTGTATTTCAATTTAGTGAATTTGATTTCATATTAGTAAATTTAATTTTAGAAAGTGTCATTTATATTTCAGATTGGTCAATTTAATTTCAGAAAGCGTCATTCGTATTTCAAATTCATCATTTTAACTTCAGAAAGCGTCATTTGTATTTCAGAAAAAGTAAATTGTATTTCAGATTAGATATGTACATTGTACATATATGTAATTTTAGAACACGTCAATTACTTCAGAAAGTGTAAATTGCTTTTCCAAACGTATGAGTCCATAATTGACTTTTCCGTGTTTTCCTGGAGATTTTAAATCACGCAATATTTCTACTCAAATTAAAATTATTTGTATAAGGTGCCACATGGCTGCAGTGTTAATACAGTTTTTCTTAACATCGACATTCGACATATTCCACAAGTATAGTGAAGTTCCCTTTGACTGTAGATCAGATAAATTAGAAAGAACGCGAAATTCACAGACTAAAGAAAATTTTACAGTAAACTCTCAATAATAAATATAAACAAACTACAAAACAAAATCAATTCCATAATAACAAAGTATACCAGCTTGTGAGATGTTTTAAAATTCTATTCAATTATATGAAATACATATATCTGACATTATCTGAAATACAAATGACAATTTCGAAAATACAAATGACGATTTCTGAAATTAATTTGACAATTTCTTATTTATATATGATTAAACTGAAATACAATTGACGCTTTCTGAAATCCAACTGACCATTTTGAAATACAAATAACGTTTTCTGAAATCAAATTGACAAAATTGAAATACAACTGATTATTTCTGAAATTAATTTGAATAATCTGAAATACAACTGACGATTTCTGAAATACAATTGGAAAAGGTGCAGTAGTTTATTATAGAATTCACAGTAGGCCTTGATTTTATAGTGTGGGATGAATTCAGGTGAACTAACTTATAATAGAAATTACCTAATAATTTGATAATTATCTTTATTTGTATAAAACTTACCTTATACATTATCATGCCAGGGCATTTTCTTACCGATTGTCCAGACAATTCAGTGTAATCGTATATGCATAAAATTGCGAAGAGCAATTCATTAGCCGTAACTTTTTAGGCAGGACCACATGGAATCGTATACTCAATTATACAATTAACAAGGTCGTTCTCGGACCTGGTAATTACATTTAGATAATGTTGTAAATAGTGATGCACCGAAGCGGCTTTTGGCCGAATCACCAAATAACGAATATAAGTGCCGGATATTCGGTCGAAGCAAAATAGAAATTTGAGTTTTGATTAATTTTATCAAATACAAAATTATGTGACAAAATGAAAACATTGGTGTCCAAAAAATTCGTTTCCTACTACACATTTTGCTTTAATAACATAATATAAAATATAACTAAACAAAATTAATACAAAATTGGAACAGTATTCGATTATACAAAATTTTATGTTGTCAAAAGCTTAATTAAAAAACACTTATTAAAAACTATGTAATATAACGTAATAAATATAATTGCATTAAAAATACATTTCAGTATTTACAATTTAATTTAGGAAGATTGTGGTGGTTAAAAAGTAGGTAGGAACAATCTATTTCCCTTGCACTTTTATTTAAAATTGCAGTCTGATGTGTTTGAAATTCATCCATCATATGTTCATGTATGATATGGTTTTTCATTGTTTTCCTATTCCGCCCCTTGATATTTCCTGTTCACAAATTTTGCACTTAGCATATTTTTTGTTTTTGCTTTTAAAGAATTACTTTATCTTTTTTATTAATTATTGTTATGACTATTATCGCGCATACTACTGGTCGAAACAATATATGTACGCTCCCATTGAATCATCGTCCAGACAGGAATTGAAAATATTTACATTTGCGATTATAGGAATTAAATAAATGCCGATACATATTTTATAAACTTAGAATATCTTTTCGGTTAAATGCTAAATAATGAATTTTGCAGTTAAAATGCAATAAATAAGCTAGAATGTGACAGAAAAAATTTAAAAATCCACTTTGGCCGGCCGAATACAGAATCTTTCCCACTGCTTCGGCCAAAACCAAATATGTTAAAAATTGGCCGAATACCGAAGCAAACCCGAAACTTCGATGCATCTCTACTTGTAAAATAAAATTTATTGGGTCTCGTCATATCAACATTTTCAAAAATTAAAAGTAATCATTTAAATAACAGATATACACTGCTGCTCACGGAAGTTCGGACACTTAGGCAAAGTTCATAAAACAAATAATAACAAAATATCTTGTATAAAAAAATATTACTTGTTTTATCTTTACTCTCTTTTATCTCCAGTTTTAAGTATTGGTAAATACTAAACCTTTTAAAGGTTTTTCTATATAATTTTATAGTTATTTTAAATTAAGTGAAGTTAGAATTACGTCCGACATGCACCAATGTATATTCACGTCCATTAATCTTATTGGCCTATTTTGTCACATTGCACTGACTGCCGGAATCGAGGTATTTGTGTTGACTATACTTACTCGTTTTATTTAAATGTTGAATGCGCCTCCAATAACAGACCCAAAATCCGGCCACTGTTAATGTTAATGGTTATGGTTAATTACATACCTAATGTTAATTCGTGCAATGTTATATTATTTCTTGTTTTGTTTTGCTTTTATTCTGCGCAATGATTGGTTTTATTTTCTCAGTTACTCTATTATCTACATACCGGATGCCCCATTATATTTTGACTTTTTATAAACCTATATAGCTTTTGAACTAATTGCAGCGGTCGTATTCGGTCACTATTTTACATAAAAGTACATATTTTTTACCCTAGTGCATAAAAGTACATATTTTTAGCATTCAGTCACTAAAAGTACATATTTTGTTAGCAAGTTTTAAATTCCACTATTTTACAACCGTGATTGTAAAACGCAAGCCATTTTGGACGAAACTTAGTAAGAAAATAAATGCAAATTGCGCTTTGTCATGCAGTTAATAAGAACCATTATTGTTTAGCATAGCGCGCTATTAGCAATTTAGAATGTACTATTGAGAAGGGTATATTATATTGCCTGATAAACTTCAACCGTGAACACAAAAATGCATCATCTTCGTAACCACGGGATTTGAACTCAAGTCTTCTGCGTCACAAACTCGATTGCTAACCCACTGAGCTACAAAGGCGTTTAAACGGTTCGTAAACATATATGGAATAAAAAAATCTATTAATGCTAAAATTAACTGATGCGTTATCGGCGGGGAAGGCAGTTATATTGGTTGGACATAAATTGTTTCCTCTGATTAAACTTAATAATTTAGACGCAACACTTTTTGAGGGTTTGTCAGACAATTCAAAGAATGAATGACAGAAAGATTTTTATATTTTCTAAAAAAAAAACAAACGATCATATTATAATTTACCGCTGAAAGTGAAAAGCTATTAAAAAATACTTTTATTGTAAGCGTCCGTACTTATGGAGAAAAGTCGATGATCTTCTAGATCAACCAAAACATTTTTACTGCTCTCTGGGCCTAGAACATTTTGGACAATTTTTGAAGGTTTAGTTTTTCTACAACTATAGTTTTCGGATATTTTGTTATGCAGTTTGCCAACATCATAAAAACACAGTTTAGTCTATAAATTGCGATGAAAATACTGATTGGCATTATTTTGATGTGAATTATGTCAATGTTTATTATCTTTGAAAATCAGGATTTTTGCGTCCCGCTTAAGGTCTAGACGTGACGCAGGACAAATTAAGCAAAATCAGAACTGTCCTGCCTCAATCGGGACACCTGGTGGCCCTAGACAAGCTTGTTCTAGCAACAGTTTCATTATTTCAAACATCAAAATCAACTTGATAAAAACAATTAACTTTTATTCAACTTTCTATGCGAGATTTGGATTATTTCTTTTTTTTAAACAGAACGACCTTTATTTTATTTGGATGATACCAATCTAGTCTGATCTGATAAATTAACGTAAGTGTCACATTTAGTGTTGAAATAACACCAACTGATGCATGAAATACATACACAACTCCACATAACGCAACTTTAAACTTTAACACAACTGCAGTAGCAATATCAAATGGTTTGCGAATGACAATACCAAGTGTTAATTTGTACTCACTATGTAGAATATATTTTGTTATGATTTATTTTCTATTTAATTGTTAATTCTACAGTTATTATCTTTTTTATTACCAAAGGTCACCACATATTAAGAAAGTAATTTCTAGTTTTTCTTTTTTTCCAGGATTAATTAGATTCATAAATGGTCTTGAAATTACACGCAGAGTTATTCTTCAGTTTGGCTTATAAATATTACTAATATTCCTACAGTATGTATTGGCAAGTTTCAAAATTCAGAAGATGATAACCGTTGGCATATCTTTTATGAGGATCCCATCAATATGTAGGATTAGATAAATCGTAGGTTTACTTTGTAATATTTTATTTAAAGCTTAAAGCAAAGGTAAATTGGCTATTTTTATTTATGAGTTTTAATACATGCTTTTTTATTAGAGCAAAGATATTACTTTTTTCTTCTCAATTCAAATTTCTCTTTTATAAGTTTTGGCAAATGTATCAAGCATAAAGTTGGTTATAGAATTATGAACATATTAAACTTAATTCACATATACCTAAGAGTCATAGGCATGAACCGGCTCGACAAATTGACTAGTAGTAGTTCACATTTAAAAAGACAACCACTGACAAATAAGACGTTTACTGACAAAATATACAAATGATGAGACATAGATAATAATATAAACCGGTCAGTTTGTCGGTAAATCTCTGGTTGTCATTCACACTACACTGATATCAACTGTACAGATATGTACCAACCTGTTCGTCATCTACATTTGATCTATTTGTCACAAACATTGTTCATATTCTGTCAATCTGCTACATGCTGATGCAGGTCTGTGACTGCCAGGTATACAGATTATCCGAAAACCAGTCTAAATTTACAAAAATTAATGAGTGCAACAAGGAAGAGACATAAACAATATGGGTAGCACAACAAAGATAGAATGAGATCATGCCAAGTATTTTTTTATAGCAGCTTCTGGGTTTTTTATAACTCAATTTTGTAAATTTCCCAAAATATGAGACATATCCCCTCTCCCCTGTTTTTGATTGTATTAAATTTTTCCAATATTTTGTTCCTGTTTCTTACGAGTTGTTGCAAATAGAGTTTATTAAATAAGGTTATAGGGAAAAGTTGCAGAAAGTAACTGCTCGGTAATTGTTCAGTGTATTTCTCCTAACAGCCTACTCACTAAGAAATTCTTGTAATGTGTTTCTGATATTGTGTGCTGTGGCCCCGTCTTGTTGATAATAATCACAATTGCTCATTGCAGACTTTTGGTTCCTATTGCACCCAGTATTTATTTAAAAAATTTCCATCCTGAACATCTATCTTAGAAATGATGAAGCTGTCAATTTATGAATACAACATTTAGGTGTGTTTGGAAATTTTTTTGATGTTCTGTTGATTTTACTTAAAGAAAAATTTAATTCAATTTAAAATAAAACTTGATTGCTGTTTTGTTTTTGTAGAACATTTTTATTGCCTTAATCGGAATAGTTATGCTTATGTTATGTAGGGTTATAATTGAAAATTTATATCTCGAAATTATTGCAGTAACATATTCTAGTTTTGGCTCATTCACTGTGACATCCACTAAAAGTTGAGAAATTTGATTGAAACTATATCACAAAATCGTAATTTGCACTATAGTATACTGCAGGAAGTTTCATGTGACTGCCTAGCGATTTTAACTAATTACCGCTTCAACATTCAAGTGGACCTGCTCATAAATAATGTTTAGGAATAGAATAGACATAAGTATAACGGTGCATTTTCATGAAGAATCGAAGCAAAATAAGCATTCTCATTCGCTATTGCAGATTCCTGAATTCAATAGAGAATAGCTTGTTTTGATGTGATGCGCATTTTTAAATTTTCTACAAAAAAAGAAGATTGTTGATAAATGCAGCTTTATGATAAAAAAAAACGTTGATCTCTCCTATAATGCTTAATTTTAAAATAAGTAACAAAACCAAATTTTTTAGTGCAGAAAATGTAAATCTTATAATAAAGATAAAACACCTTAACTCTGAAGGATACATTTGTGCATTTTGTTTGTTTTAAATGCTTAATAATCAATTAATTCAATTATCTTTATTGATAAAGATAATGTGACTGATTCTTACTCACAATGTTATGAATGAAGTTGATGATTTCAGTATTCAATTCACATAATCCAACAAAACAAATGCTTGCTTGCACTTGTCTTTAATCTGAAAATTGCATTAAAACAATTGAAATGTGCTTATTTTCATAGTTGAAACAATTTTATCACTTAGATTAAGTCTGTTTTGCTTTGGATGTAATCAAGCAACTTAAGTTTATTCTTGTACTAAAAGATTTTATTTGTTAACTAACAAGAGGACCTTCCATCAGAGTGCTTGTCGATTTCGATAATTGGTTTTTAGTAAAAGTAGCGTCGAAATATGTGTCTTGGTGCGTGATTTAATGCAACTTACTTTTGGAGATAGTCGCCAGTATGGCAGAGTGGTTATAGTGAATTTATATTGCTTAACAAAGCAAGTGAATAATTTCTACAAGCCACTTTTACACTTGAGAAAATCTTAGATTGAGATGTTAATTATTAAATAATTGTGTTCAAATAAAAAAAGTCATTTGTTGAAAGAGTATGTGGCAAAAAGAGGATGTGATTTCTTGAACAATAATTACAATAAAATATTATTAAAAGTATGACTTATAGGTTAAGTACATTTGAGAGGTTATGTTCATTACTTTTTGTTTTCGTAAAAGCCCACATTTCTTAATTGACATTTTAAGCAAGCAAAATAGTTATTTGTGTACTTAGTGCGTGAAATGCTACTTTGGTGATCAAAAATGAAAATCTCATTTGATACTACTAAAGTCATTTCAAGTACGAATTGAACGTAACGTTCTTTTCTACAGTGTTATTGAAATAACTGAAAAAATTATCAAAAATAACAAAGAAATTTTTATTTTACACAAAGTGGACAGTTTCGTTGTTGCTATGGAAACGACATTGCTCAAATATGCATAAATGCACGAGATATCTTTTGCTTTAAACCGAAAAATATTTTGTGCACTTTATCAAGTAAACAAAACCAATATTAAATTTTATAAGGATATTAATGAAAAAAATGTCATCATTTTTTGACAGCTGTAGAAAAATGTCTTTTTGTATTTGTTTTGTCAGATACATAACCACAGAAGTAGTATATAACTAAATATATAGACCATTCAGTCAACCAGAAGTCTTACGTCATTATTCACGCGATTTATTTTGTAAACATATTAAGATGAAAATGCCGATAATTTCTGACATTTAATTTTCCAAATTAGGTTAGGAGTGTTTGTAAAATGTTGTGTATTTTGGCTATGTAGTTACGAACTAAATAAAAGTGGGATATTTAAATCGAATTAAAAATAGTATACATTTTCTACTACAATTGATATCTCGCAAATAAAATAAAATTCTTAATTGAAAATTGTTTAATTACTCTCTTTCAAACATACATCAGCCATAGAAAACCCAATTTTCCCTGACAGGTATTTCAGGGATAGTAACGATTATTGTAATATTACATGTCTACATATTTCAAAATTAAATCCAAATTAACCGGTATTCCTAGAAGCAAGAAATTGGTAAACGTCGATAATAACGTGTGAGCAACGGAATTTTGATTCAGAGTTGGCCTTGAAAGAAAGAGATAGACAAATCGGTCATGTGCAATTTTGAATCGTATAAATTAGTTTATGTCCGATTGCATTATAAAGTACTGTTTATTGTATTGTTTTGCGGCAGTAAACTGGCTTATTATTCTACTCGTAAAATAAAGTGGTAGTAGTAAAATAAAGTATATAGTAGTAAAATAAAGTATGGCAACTGTATATTACATGTCAAATTTTCTTATACTTATCTATAAAGTCCTACATTATGTACTTGTTACATAAATAGCTATTATTTAAACATTTTAAACTGTCACTTTTTGAAAAGAGCTGTCAGATTAACAGTTTTTGAAAAAAAAATCAGTTTTTAATAATGACATTCATATTTAATGAAGTACAAAAGAGAAATATGGTAGAAATGTATCTAACACAGAATTAGCAACAAATTTGAAGAAATTAATAACACACCTTGTATCCTCTATAATGTTATCGATTCCGTTAAAGGGAGAGTTGCATTGTGTAGAGATGTAGGTGGGGGCCATATAACTCATCTTCTTTAATAAATTTTTAATTTAATTGTATTATTTATAAATTCAAAATCAAAATTCGAAATCAGAACCAAAATGCTAAAATGCATTTAAAGTAGGTCTGTCAGTTAGTGACTAAGAGTAGTTCTCAATGATCTGTAGTCGTTCTAAATGATCTGTAGTAGTTCTACTACCTACTTAAAATTAATATCAGATGTAACCTAAAATTTCTAAGGCCCTCTCTGAATCAAAATTCCGTTGCTCATACCTTACATTGTTACATGTATAGAATTAATGAAGGATACTGACTTTTTTAAACATGTCATATATTGCATTTCGTAATGCGAATTTTTGGTTATTGTCTAAGTCAGTAATTGGCCTTTTTCTATTTCTAGCGGGATCTTCAGATCACTAAGAGGGTTACCGCTTTTAATAGTTGCAGATATCTTGCTAACAGCAGTTTTGCTGATACCCAAAGCACTAGTTACCCTTTACAAATATTACTTTTTAGAAACAGATGATAAGACGAATTGTAAATTTAAAAATATTCTATAACAAGATTCACTTCTCGTACTGCAGTTAAACGTAATAAAGAACCATAAATATCATAGCTCTTTCTGAAAATAATTAATTAAAGAGGCTATCAAGTTTTTCGATTGCAAACTAAATGGTTTTGGCATGGTAAAAGAACAAGGTAAAACATAATATTAGCTGTCTACTAAGCTCTCTGACGTTTCAACTTTCCAAGTTTAAAAAATATTTGCACTCATACAACAATCGACCATTGTTTTCATTTGGAGGATGCAAATAAACGTAGTAATCGTAATACCAACATAAATTATATTTCTTAGGCATGAAAGTATGGGAATGGTTACGAATTTACGTTGGTAACAGATTATGACGTAAGACCTCTGCTTGACCGAATGATCTATATAAACTTTTTTCTTATGTACAGTTGTAAAAATTCGCCAAAGAACGATGAAAAAAATCGTGATACCTAGCCCATTTTTTTGGTTTTTTGTACAATGTAAATGTAAGTTTATTATATGGCAATTAAGAACATTTCATTTTTTAACATGATAATTACCTAGTCCATAAATCAGGTCAAATTACATCGTACATTGGAAAAAAACCCTGGAAAACGGGATATGACGATTTTTTCATCATTCTTTAGCAAATTATTGCAACTGTACCTAATTTGATACTGTTAAAGGTCTTCTAAAAATTTACTATCAATTCATGCTTTTTGTAATTTTGTGTAAAGAAATAAATAAAAACGTTGTGCTTTAAATATTTGCCATGAGCCTAAAAATTGATGGGTCGGCGCACTTGTAATGAAAATAACCATTTTATGTAAATTGATAAAAATTATCTGAAATTTAGTAAAAGGTGCATTGGAGAAATGCACCTTTTCACACGTATACCGAATCAGCACGCTGATCGAAATTATTTATAAGAACAATGTTGTCAGTTTGCAAATATACACCATCCGGTGTATAGAAAGGAATAATGGCACCCCTTTAAACCCAATAGCGTCTTTATTAGGGGTTGCACTCTAAACAACATTCATAAGGTAGTTATAGAAAACTTGAATATTTTTTTAAAATTAATTTAAAAATTTTGTATACGTAGTGACAACATAAATCAATGGTGGGATTTGGATTTTCTGTAATTATGATTTAGTACCTGCTTTTTCAAACGGACAAATATCAGAAAAGAAGGGAAAGGGTAATAAAATTTGCAAACTGCTATATGTAAGTAGCAGATATGACAACAGTGGTTGATGCATCAGCTTTGATATCAATTTTCATCCTGATCATGTGAAAACAAAACGCGAGGCCTATGTGAAACGGGACTAAGAGCGGCCGATAACTTGTGAGCGCCGCAAAAGAGAGGAGAAACGTTACAGAGTTAATTGTTTATTATGAATACAATAGATTATTGCTGTGTATAGAATAATAAATCGGATTGTTGTTGATTTGTTATTTGAATTCGTAGTTTATTAATTATCTTCTACCCTTGCTAACACACATACATCTATCTCTTCAAGGCTTGGGCACGAAATTATTTGTACTTTTCTTTAAAAATAACCAGATCAACTTTGCATTTGAAAAACCTGTTCACAGTAATGGCTAAAATGAGTTTTATAAATAAACTAGTAGATATTTATTGTCAACACTCTGTATTTCAAAATCAAAATGACTTATCACTGCTTTAAGAGATTATTAAAATTAATTCTTTTTATTTGTTAAGGTTAAGGTTAAGTTCCGAATCAAATGTGGAAACACAGCAAACAAAGAACGCATCAAACCAAACATTACGTTTTTAGCAACCATCTTATACTAGCTCAATGCCAATTACCTGAAAGATTTAATCGCGTATGTCTTTACATTTTGATACTGCGGAAAAGCAGCTATGACGTATGTGATACTGCATTTTTCAAAAGCTATGAAAAATTTACGTTTTTAATTTAATTTTTTTCGTTATGTAATTTTTTATATAAACTATTTACTGAAACTTTGTATTATTTTAAAATTGAATGTGTACTGTTTTAAAGGAATTGATGGACGTTGTCCACTCGCCTATAATTGAAATAAAATCAATAATACCTCTGTAATACTCATAATACCTGAAATAATACTAATAATACTTGGAATAATACCACATATTACTGATAATACGAAATAATACTCTTAATAACAGATAATACCAACAATACCTATAATACTTATAGTACAATATGTACTTGGTATTATAATACCGGGAAAGTGTACACCATAATACCTTCGTAAGCCACCCCTCAGGCCAGCCATATATAACCCTCTTTAGGGTTTTATTACCTTCACCTTACAATCCTGAAATTATGACATACTTTGCTAACAAGAAAAAATTAAATGGATTGGTTTTAAAATATTAATAATTCAGATAATTCTTAAGATGTCTAACTTAAGTTTTAATAAGACAAAGAAGTTAAAATTGATTGTCAATATTAACATTGCCTCTAATGCTTCATATTTTGCACAATACAAGATGATTACTATTTAATTTGAAACATTTAACTTTTACATAGCAATTATTATACATTTTATATCACTAATTCTATTTCTGCAATAACACCCAAATAAATTAAATTCACATCAAACTGAACACAAGCAAATTTTATGTGCTCGATAAGAATTTTATTAGTATAATTATACTTGTTTCGTAATTCATATTCCAATAAATAGATTACATAGAAATTATTTTTTAATAGCTGCATTTCAAAAGAAAAACAAGCAGTGTAAGTGTTGAAATTTGAATTTAAACAAACATGTAATTGATTTGAACACAACAAATTAAACCAATTATTAATTGTATTTTTTTTATTTCTAGACCCAAAAACAAATACATTCGGATTACAAAAGACGAAAATTTCCATGTGGAAGATCACATATTATCAACAGCTCCTACTAAATCAGAAGCAGCATGTTCTTATGATCTCGATGAATGTGATGTGTCTTGGTTAAAATTATTAAATGGCGAACGTGCTGCATCAGGATTAGGACCCATTTCGGAAGAACAGCTCGAAAGAGTTATAGAACGTCTTGAGGTTAATTGTTGGGATAAGATTCAATCGATTTTAAGAAACGAAGAAGGCTTGGGTATTGAATTTGATGAAAATGTTATATGCGATGTATGTCGATCACCGGATTCTGAAGAAGGTAACGAGATGGTATTTTGTGATAGCTGCAACATATGTGTGCATCAGGCGTGCTATGGTATCACGCGAATTCCAGACGGACAGTGGTTGTGTGGTACTTGTGCTTTGGCTCAAAGACCTGACTGTGTTTTGTGTCCTAACAAGGGTGGAGCCATGAAAGCGACTAGATCTGGGCAGAAATGGGCGCATGTGTCTTGTGCGCTATGGATTCCGGAAGTTAGCATCGGTTGTGTGGAGAAGATGGAACCAATAACAAAGATCTCTAGTATCCCTCAAAGTCGTTGGGCTTTAATATGTGTTTTGTGTCGGGAACGTGTCGGTGCATGTATACAATGTTCTGTAAAAACTTGTAAAACTGCTTATCATGTCACTTGTGCATTTAAACATGGACTCGAAATGCGTGCCATCATTGAGGATGAAAATGCGGATGATGGTGTGAAATTACGTTCGTACTGTGAAAAACATAGCAAAACTAGTAAAAAAGAAAAGAGTGTTTGTTCGGGTTCAGACGATGATGATAGTAAAAGAAAGAAACGGAAAGATATGACATCGGAAGAGAAAAACCAAGCACGTGCAGCTCGTTTACAGGAGATTGAAACCGAATTCGATAAGCATGTTAGTATAAAAGACGTTACTATGCAGGTAGATGTAGATAATGAAGCTTTACAATATATTTATAACTATTGGAAATTAAAGCGCAAAACAGGTTACAATAAACCGCTACTACCACCTAAATCTGAAGACGTCGACATGCTCTCTCACAAGCAAGAGCAAGCCGATCTTGAAAAGATGAAAATGTTTGTGCAGCTAAGACAAGATTTAGAAAGGGTTAGGAATTTGTGTTACATGGTTAGCAGAAGAGAAAAATTATCGCGTACTTTCTTTCGTATGCGCGAACAAACTTTCCACAAACAAGCAGCTGTGCTGGCGTCTGCTGGTCATCCTCTACCACCTTCCATTGTGCAAGCGGTAATTGAAGCTAATCATGGGCCGTCAATATACGATAGGTTATACTCGCATAATGAAGCTGAAGATCATACAAAAGACTTTGACGTGGTGTTAGCAAGAATAGCCGGAATTAAATCGCCGCAACTTGAATATAACGAACAAAAGAAACCAGAATTAAATGGTTTATTAAAAAGTGTTAAAGAAAATCCTTATAAGAAACTGTACTTTAATGGTTCGTCTAAAAGACGAAGTAGTGCTAGTTTATACGGTAGTAGTACGTCAGGTGCTAGTAGTAGTGATGAACGTTCAAAAGACATTAATCCTCGTGTGCACAGCAGTACAGAAGATGAAAAACCACCACCATCACCAGTACTTAAAAAGAAAGCCGTTAAAGGCAATAAACGCAACATAAATAACAAAAAGAAACGTCTCAGCATAACGTCACATAGTAAAATAGATAGTAGTAGTGAAGAAGATGTGAAACCGTCAAAGAAAGATTGGCAGTTGCCACGATCACGATTACAGCAGATGGAACGTGAATTAGGTGTATCAGGTACTGACAGTGACGAACTTATGCCTATTCACACTGGAAAATCTGGCGAATCTCAAAGAAAAGCAATATCTTGTAATATATATTCTGATAGTGATAGTACAGATGTATCAATGAAAAATGATGATAAATCATCGAATGCCGCAAGCGATTCTCAACAGAATCGTTTGCGTACTAAAGCTGCTGTTAAAGAATTTTCGCAGAAACCTTCCACGTCGAAATCCTCAACAAAAGCAAAAGACAAAAAGGTTGTTAAAAATAAAGAAACCAAGAAAGAAGATAAAAAGGATTATGTTCCTTCTGATCTCATTGTACCTCAACGGCAAGCAGCTAAGAAAGCCTCTGAGAACCTAAAATCAACTTCCACTTCTAGAATTAAAGAACAACCTCCTCCACCACCACCTGAAACCGAATTAAAAGTACAACCATCAATCACTAGCCCAGATGATAAAACAAAAACAAAATCTAAACTTAAAGCTAAAGAAATTAAACCTGTAGCAAAGAAGGAAGTTAAACATAGTAGTCACAGTAGTGATGTATTTGATATTGACAAAGAATTCGATAAAGAAGAGAATTTAGAAATCTTATCATACGTACCTCAACGCCAGGCTGCCAAAAAGGCAGCTGAGCATATTAAAAGTGGCCTTGGGAAACCACCAACTGAAATATCTACCTCTGAGCCTGAAAAAGCCAAAAAGGACTTGGAAATCAAACCTAAAACAACCGAGACTAAAATTGCTACAAAAAGAGAAACGGAACCAGAAAAGCCAGCAAAAATCGCAGAAAATAGACAACGTAAGTCTTCCTCCAATAGCAGCACGTCGTCTTCCTCATCCAGTTCTTCCTCGGATTCATCGAGTAGTTCAAGTTCTGAAAGCGAGGACGAACCACCTAAAACACAACAGCCGCCGCAACAGCAGCAACCGCGATCGGAGAGTCTGTTCTCATCCCCTCCACGAGACCAGACTAAGCGGATTAATGCCAAAGACTGGCCCTTTCTTGACAAGGCAGCCAAGTCTGCGGCCTGCAGTAGTACCTCAGAATCCAGCGATTCCAGTCCACCACCCTCGCCTAGTAAACCACCCATTATCCCGCAACCTAAGACAACAGACTCTTCATCGCGGAACCAAGAAGCTAGAACGAAACCACCAACCAGACGATTATCTGATAAAAAACCCACGACATCTATTGAGAGAGAGGAACCACCACGAGTTGTTCGAAGCGGGAGAGGACGACCACCAAAAGCCCGGACGCGTTCGAGCAACTCGGGTGATAGGGTCGGAGATGTTAATGTCCGGCCTAGAGATATCCCTGATAGCGAGCCATTGGAAGGAGAACGAAATAGTAAAATCAGGAAGGGAAAACCAGATGAAGTGGCAGAACAGGCTCAGAAAGAGATCGCCAAGTCCGACGATTTACTCCCTGCGTTCAGGAAAGAAGACAAGAAGTTGAATGATAAAGTTCATCAGCCAGAATTGAGCAATTTAGAACGGGAAATTCTCGAACGTAAGGCTGGTAGAGATAGGGAATCTACGAACAACAAAAGTAAATGTAGTTTAGACCGACTGTTAGATATGAAATTTGAAAAGTCGAAAGCAATTGAAAAACGTTCTAGATCTCCCGAAAAACATACAAAACATACAGAAAAGCTGCTGCTTGAGGAATACTCTATATCGTCAGAGAAACGTTCTGAATCGACTGAAAAACATTTCAGATCATCTGAAAAACACACCAAGTCGTCAGAGAAATCATCGCGCTCACCAGAGAAACTATCGCGCTCGCCGGAGAAACGATCGCGCTCACCAGAGAAACTATCGCGCTCGCCAGAGAAACTATCGCGCTCGCCAGAGAAACTATCGCGCTCGCCAGAGAAACTATCGCGCTCGCCAGAGAAACGATCGCGCTCGCCGGAGAAACTATCGCGCTCGCCGGAGAAACTATCGCGTTCGCCAGAAAAACTATTACGCGTGCCAGAAAAACTTTCTAGGTCACCTGAGAAGCTTTCTAAATCTCCAGAGAAACATTCTAGATCTCCTGAAAAACCGCCGAAATCTCCTGAAAAATACTTGAAATTACCAGAAAAGCACTCTTCTAAGAGTCCTGTGAAAGAAAATAAAGAACCAATTCCTGTTGTTCAAGAAGAGAAATCTAGTAGGAAGCCATCGCCAACGAAGAATAAAAGTATTGAAGATATATTCGCCAGTAAATTGTCAAACGTTGACAACAAGAAATCTAAAACAGCTCCAAAACATAATAAAGTTGTACCTCAAGAAGAAACTGCAATTGAGCAATTAACGAAGCCTTGCGTTTTAGATGAAAACAGAAAAGTGCGTAGCAGCGATGACGAAAACAGAAAAATTCGTAGCAGCGATGACGAAAACAGAAAAGATCGTAATGAGCCTAAGGTCGTTGAAGTACAAAAAATTGAAACGAGCAATAACAAGTTTGTCGCAGAAATTCAAAATGAACTAGAAGAAAAGAGTGTATCCAAACAAGGGCGGTCAATATTTTCGCCGCCGCATGGCAATAAAGACACAGATTTACTCGATTTTGACATATTAGACGATGGTTTTGGAATTTCAAAAGATGAAGAAATTATGAAAGGCCCTTTATCGTTCTCGTTCAGTGGTATACCTCTATTTAAAGAAGATTCTAAAGAAGATAGTGCCCGAGAAACGTTGAACCTAGTTGAAAAATTACGCATGGAACTGTCGAAAAAATCTACTACCTACGATGCTGATGATGCTGTCAGTGTAGCTTCTAGCACAAAGAATGATAATGACCGAATTGAAATGGAACAAATTGTTCCAAATGATGTCACAGAACTTCCTAAAGATGAGAAGATTCCAGAAGAGCATCCACAAATTAATTTGGAGATGAGAATTGATGTAACTGAAATACCCATCAAATCGACAGAAGAAGAGAAACATCAAGATTATGATAAATATCCGCCTTGTGAGGCTGATATATCTTTAGAAGGTGATAAAAGTAATATACAACAACCACACGAACATTTAGATCATAGTTCTAGTGCACAAGCAGACGAAAGATGGGTTCCGCCTAGTGATAATTATCCGGAACTTGATGCAAATATACAACCTGACCATCAAACTTATAATAATGTCGCACAAGCTCAACCATACATCCAACAGTATCCTAGTGGTAATCATCATCAAATCATGCCGTCACAATTAGATTTAAGGGTTCAGGAAGAATTACATAAGAATCATTCACCTTCGCTTCACGATAGACGAATATCTCAAACACCATACTTAGAACAATCATCAATGGATTGCATGCCAAGTCCATCACCTTATGCCGATATACATCCACAAGCAAAATGGGCCGACAGTCAAGTGATGCCAACACGCCGTTCATCTTCAAGCTCTGCTGCCTCTTCGTCCAGTTCTTGTTCACGAAGAAATGATGTTGAAGATGAGCTAATGAAGAGACCAGAAGTGATGATGATGAACCATCCAAATTTGGAAATGCCTTTTGGTGTACTTCACCAGGGTATACCTCCATTTCCACCTAATTCCTTGGATCCATACCCACCATATTCCGAGTCGCAGTTTGTAAGTCCCGTTAGTTTATTTCCACCTCCTAATATTAATACTCAAATACCATTCCCTTCGCCTGGTGCAGCAATGTTTCCACCTGCATTTGGAGCTCCGTTTCCGGCTCCTCATTCTGTGATACCACCCTTACCTAAACCAGTAGATGATAGTATGAGATTTCCTGCTGCTTGTACGGCTGCCTTTACATCTTCACAACATAATATGGCTCTTACTGCTGCGATGGTTAATCTACCACCAATTGCATCAAAAGAAATCATGGAGAAAGAAGAACAATCACCAACTGTTCCAGAACCATCACCAACGGTACCAGAGCCGTTACCTGAAACATTACCAACTGTGCCAGAACCATTACCTCAGCCGGAACCATCACCAATAGAGCAACCGAGCGCTCCACTACCAACTCCATCACCGACTGTTCCAGTGCCAGCTCCATCTCCAGCATTAAGTAACTTGACGCCTACCACAAATCACATAGAACCATCACCTAATCCGTCTCTCAAATCAAATAGTTCCACTGGTAAAAAATCTCCAAGCAAACCCACTCGTACTTCAGCACGCTTTATTTTGCAACAGCAAAATAAA
The DNA here is from genome assembly GCA_929113105.1 of Agrypnus murinus. Classification (NCBI taxonomy): domain Eukaryota; kingdom Metazoa; phylum Arthropoda; class Insecta; order Coleoptera; family Elateridae; genus Agrypnus; species Agrypnus murinus. The sequence continues at coordinate 111,106,980 of OV816031.1, forward strand.
TCACCTAATAAAAGTCCAGCAGCCAAAAGTCCTAGGCAGGAATCAGCAAAAAGTGGACCTGGTCGAGGGCGTGGTAACAACAAAGGAACTTCTGGAAGAGGTGCTGCAAGAGGTCAATCACAAGCACGAGGCCGAGGTCGAGGTAGAGGGAGGGGTCGAGGCGGACATTCACAGCATGATTATGATTATGGTGGTTCTAATACAATACACAATAAATTAGTTGGTACAGTATATGATCTAGATTTTGATGATGATATTTCAAGTGATAATATGGGAGATCTGAAGGCAATGCGTGAGAGGCGCAAATCTGCAGATGTTCATGATCGTAAATCTGATACAAGAGACAGTTCGCAATCGCCTAAATTTGCAAGTCCATCTTCGCATAAAGGCAGATCGTACAATGATTTACGTGATTTAAGGCCGCCTACACCAATCAGTGAAGACAAAGCTGATTCTCCTATTCCAGTTCCAGTCGTCGACGAAACGCCACAGTTTTCTGATATCGTTCAGCCTGTTTTACCAGGCCCAGTTGATATGCGTACTTATAACAGTTTCGAATCCCAATCATACACAGAAGCAAATTTATTAGGTGCATTTGCTAGTGGTACCGTACCCGAATCGCAAGTACACGACGATATAGATGAAGATTTTGAGAAAGAATTGCATTCAGCTTTAACGGGTGGCAGTAAGAAGCCCCACAGTGAAAGTGAACCTCCAGTACCTGAAATAGCTAACAATATTAAGGTTTCTCTTTCGGATTCCCGTAATCAACTGAAAGTTAAAATTAAAGGTCCCATCGCAAATTATACATCGACTGTTGTTCCATCATTACCGCCTGCAACTGTAGATTCGACTGCAGTATCGAATATTTCTGCAAATTCTGCTGTAAATAATGCAATAACGAATGTTTCAATGGGAATGAATTCAGGAACGTCTAACTTAAGAAGAATGAGAAAGAAAGAATTACTAAGACAGTATTGGACTCAGGATATGAATATGGACGAGTCTGCAAATGTTTCTGGTATCGCAGCAGCTCCTGCGGCCCCTCCAATTAACCGTACTATTATAACTATACCTAAGGCTGTGGCTTCCATGACTAGCATTCCTACGAGGGATGATTATAGAGATTATAGAACAGGAGCTGATGATATATTGGAAAGTAAGATTCGTAAAGAAAATAAAGCTAGACCTGGTGCTTTATCACGAGAATTAAGACAATTAGATTTGCCTGTCGATGATGATAGCATGCCGGAGAGGAGAAGAAGTATAGGCTCAACGGGTAGTAATGAGTGTGTGATTGGAAACAAACGTAGAGGTAGACCCATTGCTATTAGTAAACCATTACAAACATCGACACCAAAATTGAAAATTAAAATTAGTGGGAATAGTATTGTTGGAGGTATTAGTAGAATGGACGATAGGAAAGATAGAATTAGGCCCCCGAAAAAGAGATTAGCCACAATTGCTCAACCGAGTGTTGAAGATCTGAAGAGGGAAAGTATGAAATTCCGTAAGATGGTCATGGCTGATTTTGGTGAAGAGAAGAAGAAAAAGAAAGACAAGAGTAGTAAACATAAAAAGAGAAAAGCAGCAGCAACAGAACAAGTACAAATTATATCGAATGAAGGAACGAATCCAACTAAGTTAATTATACGTTTTGGTAGAAAAACTGATAATAGTGAAAGTGAAAGTAAAAGGACGAGTAGTTGTATTAGTGATAATAGTGTAGATAGTAAAATATTAACTTCGCCTGTTGTGGACTTATCTAGAGACATTGCACCAAATGGTGGGTCATCTTCTCTTCGTCAAGTGCGGCCGATCAAAGTGACACCGATCAAAGTGACACCAATAAAATTAAAGTTGTCGCGATGTCAAGAAGGCTCAGGTTACGTAATGAAAAAGTCGGAAGCAGAAGACGAACCTAGTAGTAAAAATACGACGAAGGAGGAAGGTAACAAGGCTCCTCTGCCGCCGCCTGCACCACCTCCTTCGTTGCCCCCCTTAAAATTACCTGAGCCCGCTGCACATACTCCTCCCGCCCCCTTGCCTCTAAATAAAGACTGTGAAGTTAGATGATAATGTGTATGTACCATAGTATGCTCTTAATTTGTAATATACGTGACCAGTGATTATAAGAAAAAAACTTGTACAGATATGATGATTATTATTATAATTAAAAATAATAATATTGAAAACTAATCTCATCACCTGTTTTAGCTCACGTTGTTAAGTTGTCTTATTAGATTATATGTTTGATGAATAGGAATATAAATGAAAAAATGCAAGCACGTGTATGTTGTCGATTTTCAATGTACAAAGGTCAATTACTACCGCAAAACTTGTGTATTCATATTTTTGTACATATTGTAAGTTATGGTATTTGTGAATAATGATGCATAGTAACTAATAATTTATATATTTCATTTAAAAATGATTAACACGTGTTGACAATTTTTGATAGCTAGAATTCGTTATATAGATTTCATTCAAGATATTGTACAGAACAAATGGCTTGGCGTGCAATCGTTTTTTATAATAAATATTATTGTTGTGAATGAGGAAAGCCATTTTATTATTACTTCTTATCATACTTGTACAGTTTTTTAAGAGAAATACTAAATAATAATGTAATTGTATAAAAAATTTACGAACGACGATCGTTTTAAAATTTCTTAAAAGATTTTATAAAATTTTAGATTATTATATATTTTATTTTTTTATATTAATTATAATGTTTTTTAAAATAATTGTACAATGTGTTACGTGTTTCTTCTTTTTCTTCTTCCTTTTTTTTTATATTTAAATATTTTCGTGCACGAGCCATTTGTTTGTTTCATGTTACATGATATAAATATTATAATAAATATAAACTAAAAAAGAAATGAACACGTTTTCTCTCTATTTCAATCATGAACCCATATACCCATCACTTTTTTAATTATTTTTAAATCATTATTGTATATTGTACAGCACATACTATATTTGCAATTAATGTTATTTGTACATAATTTTGTCTATCAGCCGGACTGTAAGATAAATAATACGTGTTATATTGTACACATAGTTGATTCTAAATTATATTCAGTTTTATAGAAATATCGTGCGTTATTTATTTATCATTCCATTAAAGCAAAAAGTTTTATAATGTATTTTATTGTTTTTGTTTTTTAAGTTTCTAAAATAAAATTGAAAGTTTAAAAAAAGAATAATTATTGCAGTAGTTATACTGTTTTCAGTTTTTTAATATATAAATAAATCGACATTACCTAAATTTCTTTGTTGTCTTTTGATGTATCGTGTGTTTAAATCAAGTTTACCTTTACTTAATTTTTTTTTGCTAAATTCATCTGATTACTTTAGGTTTCATAGGAATAAAAGGCATTTAGGGTAAGTATAACTAGAATAACAAAAATCTAGTTTTGTTTTTAATTTTTTATAATGCCTTTTCGAAAAAAAACTAATTTACCTACAATAATTTAGAAGTGTAGAAAATATATAAGTTTATTTACATAAAGTAGTTGATCCATGTGAAGTATGGAATTTCCATTTTTGTCCAGAAGAAACGTTTACATCCAGAAATATAGCAGGATTATACAGAATAACAGGAAGTACTGCCTACGAAATATCTCCGTATGAGAAAAGACTGTTCAAATTGCGATTAACTATATTATGTCATGGAAGCTAAAATTTCTCATAATAGTAGCCAATATAAGATAGAAAGTGATGTTAACTTTTCTTATTTTGAATAGCAACTTCCAAATTTTTTAGTTAATCCAGCTCACAGTCTCTGATCAATGATTTATTTACAACATTATCTTATTCTCCAAAATAGTTGAATTGAATTGCCAAAGAGAAATATTTGCTTAAAGTACGAGGTAAGCGCCATAAATTCTCGGCCTGATGTAGAAAAAATAAACTTGGTAAAATATAATAATTTTTATTTTTTAATATAATCTCCCCTAATGTCGATACACTTATAACAACGTGGAATTAATAATTCAATGCCCGTAAAAATAATCTGAAGCTTTTCCTTTAAAATGTTCAATTGTAGCTGCTTGCAACTTGTTCTCGTCCTCAAGACGACTCCCCTAAGGTCTTTCTTTAAATTGGGAAATAAATAATAGTCGCTAGGAGACATATCCGGACTGTTCGATGGATGATCCAATGCCTCAAAGCTGCATTCGCGAATGGAAGCTTGTGAAATTGCGGCAGTATGAACGGGTGCATGTGCATTGTCCTGTAATAATTGAACACCTCTTGTCAATTTTCCTCAACGTTTTTCACGAATATTGTTTCTCAATTTATGCAATAAAGACATATAATATGTACTGTTAACAGTTGTATTGCGTTCTTTGAAATCAATCAGTAAAATGCCGTCAAAATCCCAGAATATTGTCATAATTTTCTTTGTTGCTTGAACGACATTCGCCTTTTTGGAACGAAGTTCATCGGGTCACTGCTATTCCATCGATTCCCTTTTGGATAGAGGATCGTAATACAGAACCACTGTTTCATCTCCAGTGACAACGGACTCCAAAATCGGCTTTGGTTCATCTCCACACAAGTTTAAAAACGAGAGCGCACATTCGACGCGACGTTGTCGTTGAACAGCAGAAAGAAGACGCGGTACCCATCTTGCACTTATTTTATTCATACCCAAATGGTCATGAAGAATTCGGCGAACACTTGTTTCCGAAATGTCAAACATCACTGCGAACTCCTCGACTTTTAAACGGCGATCTAATACAATTTCTTCAATGATTGCAACTTTTTGTGGCGTTACCGCTTCAATTGGCCGACCTTATCTTCAAGAGATTCTTGCCCCAAACTGAAACATTTTGACCACTTTTCTACCGTGGAATATGAAGGAGATAAATCACCATAAACGCCATCTAAACGTTGTTTGATTTGATTAGGCGTGTGTCCTTTTGTTAAAAATTTAATGACCGCGGGTTACTCAATTTTCGTTAGCTGCGACATTTTCATGCACTCGTCACGATGCTTGAGTGGCTACTAAAATCTATTACGCTTCTAGCCGTAATATAATATATATATGTATATAGTGTAGGCCTCTTACATGTTCAACTATAACGCAACCGAGTTTGAACATGTTGGCACCTGTAGGAGCCTGCCGGGCCAAGAATTTATGGCCCTTACCTCGTAGTGTCCCATAAGTCAGAAATTTTAAATGGAAACTTTGTTTTAAGTATCAAAATTTAATGAATTAAGTTTTCATGATATTCTTTATCACTGGTTCCTAATGCGCTGCCTTATGTCCTTAGGGATGGCCAAAATAACTTCTCTTAAAAGCTTTTTCGAGTTATTGCAAATTTTCTAATCAGTTTCGATAAACTTTATCCTTAACAAAACCCTCATAGAAACAAATCGCAGATGTTTAAAAATACTATATTTAGAGATGTCATATCTCATATGTAGAGATGTGCAAATTCTCAAATGTAAGATAAGGTCGAACACCGTCTTTGTATAGACCATTAATCACACCAATTCCAAATTAAATTGATGACTTCCGAAATCAGTGAAGTTTGTATCTAATCTAATAATGTGCTAAATACATAAGGCTTTTTAAACACCTCTATAAACAAAACATTCTATGTACTATGCAGCACAATCGAAAATATTTTGATAGCAACATGCATAGATTGGGTATAATTGGAACATTTCAAACCAGTATATAGAGTAGTGTGCGAATTAATGTGAACACAGATAGAATTTTTTTTAAAGAAAATTGTATTTAGGTGCTATTACAAAGTTTTTTTTTTAGCATTATTTAAAAGGAATATGTCCTTTTGCTTTGATGACAGCCTGAACTCGTCTTGGCACAGAGTCAATTAAATTTTTGCAGTTTTCCTTGATTTCCTCATCTTGGAATCACACGTTTGACTATTTTGGATTTCCTTGTACAGTCCGTCTTTTGTAATATAGCTTTACATATGGACTATATAGGTTCTCAATAGGAATTGTGTGAGTTTCCAGGCCAGTCCAGAACGGTAACTCGTTTGTCCTTGAAATGACCTTTACCTTTATCTTGGAAACTTGTCATGGAGCTGAAGTCTTGGTCAAAGATCGGTACACTAACTGTTTGAGCTTTTTCCAATTCTGTGACCAAACATTTTTTCAATGTTGCTTTGTATTTCTCACTGTTGATTATATCTTCAATTGGTATAAGTCTTCATGTTCTCATATATGAAAAGCAGTCCCAAAAGATCTTTTTTAGATGATGTTTCACCGTCTGGACCATATGTGCTGCAGTTAATGTTTCATCCACACTTTTTCGTAAGAACTTTGATCAGTCCCCTTGCACTAAAAAACTGCTTCATCAGACAACAAAACTTTCCTACAGTCTTTTTCAGGCGAATGGACATACTTTTTGGCCCAAGCCAACTTTTTCTCCATCATTTTCTTCCGCCTCCTAAGAGTCGTTTACAAACTGTGGAGTCATGAATTTTCACTCCAGCCTTTTCTAAGTCTTGCTGAAGATCATACTCCGCGGCTTTAGCGAAACCATGTGGATTTCGAATGGATGGAATCTGTGTTCTTAATGCACAGCATGGGATATGATATTGTTTACTACAGAGTGACGAGATTGTCGACCACTTACTATTTTACACGATAGACTATGAAGTTTTAAAGAGACGCCAGCTCCACAGGGACAGCGATGAGGATGGCAAACGTTACAACCTAGTTTATAAGAGCTATAATAATTTGGACATCTGTATTATCCATCCTTTACGGTGTCTAGGCTTCTGCAGCGTAATGTAGATAACCAACTTCTACTCTCTTTGTTCTGAATTGCCAAGAGACGAATTTGTTTCCTGCTGAATTATCTCCAGTTACTAGAGATTGTAATGTGGCATCCTGAATAGGTACCTCCCAAATTTTTGGACAACCTGTGACTGATGTTATTTGTTAAAATTGAATAAACTGTCAAGAGTCTTCTGTACTGCTGAATCTGCATTGACAATGTTTCTAGCGATAAGCGATGTGACCGTTAGGTATTTACACCGTCAAATGACACAAGAAAAAAGATTTCCGAGGCAACAGTATATTTAAGCTCCCCCACTCACCATATATAAGACTCTTTTCAAACCGAAGGAGATAAATCATAGTGTATTCCCCCTCTCAAGTGTATTCTTCAGTTATATATCGTAATCTTCCAACAATAATTTACGTGTTCATGATGTTCCACAGCGTAGAAAGTATAACAAACGAGGTGAACTTGCAGAAGCTTTAAAGATGTAAACGGGCTGGTTGGATAGAAGAAGCTGAAGCCGCAATGATCTTGATAAAGTCGGTTGTTTTCTTTTTAAGCACCATGGCCAAATTAGTCAACGTTGCGCCTATATAGTAAAGTTGCGTTATTATTATCAAACTTTCGAAGATTATCCCCATTACTGTCATGCCAAAATTTAACTTCACGTTTATCGAAGTTAAGAGAAAGTCCCGCCTTGGTGGATACCTTTATTACAAAACTCAAGTCATTTGCTACTGTTACTCCCAGTAATAGTAGCATTGTCAAGAAACTAAAGATTTAAATCAGCTTTTGTACTTATATCGATTAATGTTCCAAGCGGATCTGCTTGCTGCCATTCATTGTGAGTAAATTGCGGGTTTTCCTTAAATAAGTTATGAAGGGAGTAGATACGTAGCAATGTAGTTTCGTAAAATGTTCCCTATTTGTACGTTACAACATTACGTCGCCATCGGATCGAATTTCATTGAAAACGCTTTTAAAATCCAGTTTCAAAGATGCTGTGGAGATAGTTTTGGTAGTATTAAAGAAAAATCGCGGCATGAACTTCTGTTTCACAACTGCCCCCTACACCTAATTGATATGAACATAATCTCTTCAATAGAGCGGCTAAAGAGACTTCAAAGTAGACCATTTTACAACATATCTTACATAAAAACTCACAATTACATAAACTATGCTGGCGTTATGTCTCTCATCAAGACTGGACTGGTCTTAGGGGCCCACGACGCTAGAGTAACTAGCAAGGTTTATCTCGGCAGTGTCCCCCTGATCTGATCACTGTCTTTGAGAAAACCGTTTCGCCAGGCTCGGCCTTTAAGGGGAGTCGATGCGAATACATGTCTTAAAGCCTCTTACTCCAAGACGTTGGTATAACTACTACACGTTGGTACAACACGGGTATCTTCTTCCACATACAGTTAGACGTCGCCCTGTCAAAGGCTCACCAAGCCTTTATTATAGTAGGCCGGAGCGACAATTCTTAGGTAAACCTAGAGCCAGTCCAGCTACATTAAAGTTGAACTCGACCGGGCAGTGTAAATCCGGATACTATGTAGGCGTGAAGGGACTCCCTCGGAGACGGATCTCGACGAGTGAGGACGTTAATAGCTCCGCCACTAGCGTGGAGAGCTAGTGAAGGGTGGATAGGCAACCTCGCTGCCACCAGTATGACTGGTAGTTCTTACAAAAGTAGTTCTCCGTTGTAGTCGCAACTGGAGTTTGATTCTTTGTATTTGATGGATGAGTCCATCCGGCTTTTTCCAGCAAGGCTATCTCGGAAAATTACCTTTAAGGGGAGTTAATGCGAAAACATGCCTTAAGACTCTTAGCCTGTCACATCCAAGACAAATCCACTTCCATGTTTGTATAATGCCGGGTCTCTACATTCAGGTAGAGTCGAATGGGGTTTTGTCTGGGCTCATCAAGCTTTTATTATAGTAGGCCGGGTGGCAAAATTCTAGCATATGTTAGACAGACCTTGGACCGAACCCAGCAACATTAAGATTGGATTCGGCCGGGCAGTGTAAATCCGCATGCTGGACTAGGGGTGAAGGTATTCTTTTGAACGGACGGACGGATCCTGCTGGGTGAACACATTAATTTCTCTGGATCTAGCCTGGAGAGTTAGTAGAGGGTAGGTAGTCACCCTTGCTCTCACCAGTAAGAACTGGAAGTTCTTACATAAGTAAGCGACGCGCTAATTGAGCGTATCTTAATGCGTTGACAATCTTGTAGCCATTCGAATTAGACGACGACATAAAAACAAATACAATAAAAAGTAACAATTTCACTCAGTTTGCGTTACATTTAAAAGGTGCCAAACGTGAAGGTGCCGCAGCAATTGTGCTACAACAAAGCCGCCACCGCGATAGCGCTACAACAAGGTTGCCAAACGGGCACCACAACAAATGAGCTACATTTACATATATACATAATCCATTCCCCTTTTACTGCATTTTGCAATGTCGGGGGTCCGCACAAACTCTTATGGGAGTGCAACTGAGGTAATGGAGCCATCGTAGCAAGTACATTACACTCCCCCATACTTTATCATCCATACAACTTTCATACCTTATCCTAAGGAGCTCAAACACGATTGAACTAAATTTTTAAAATTCAGTCACAACTGAGGTTTGAACCCCTGAGCTACATTTAACAGTACAAAATTCAAATTGCACCACAACAAATAAAGACTAAAGTACTTCGATTGCGGGCGGAAAACAAACAATTTGATAGATGATAATGACCTTCGGGCGACTTATGTCGCCCTCTGGCATTATCATCATCATAACGCCCTTACATAATAGTAATTATACGGTAAGTATAATGCCTTACTACGGTAAGTATAATGGTTATAACTAATTAACGCATATAATGTTTATACTATTTTTTGCCCGAAAGAATCTACGAGTTAATTTTAAACATAGAGTAAACACTAAAACAAATCATACATCACACTCAAAATGTAAATTTTATCAAGTCTGTCAATGCGCCGGGTTGTTATGGAGTTGAGTAAACAAAATCAATTTTAGTTTCAATCCGGACGAATTTTAGAATGGTAGTAAGTGCTTTTCGACATTAATGATGAGGTTCTTTGTTAACTTGCTTGAAAACCAGAGCTTGTAAAAGAACAAAAACGCCCAATCGGGTAAAAACAACTATTTACTACTATTTGTTATTAAAAATGTTAAATATCTTGTTGGTATAAAAATTTAAGTTGGCAACACTGGCGGATTCAGTAAACATTGAAATTCAATTTTTTGACATTCATTATTAATTTAACACAATTAGAACTTTACAAGTAAAAATGTCTTAACAACAGTTTTACAAAATTGGCCGACAGTTGGTTTTAGACCAAAACAGTGTCACAAAATTGCTTTGTGAACGCGTAAAAAAGTTACTTTACCTTCAAATAAAATTACATATAATTTATTAATTTTCTTTTTGTTCAGAATCAAAATTATTAATAAAACCAATTAAAATAGAGATTCTATACTTAGGAGACTGTTTAAGATTATAATTTACATTGGAAAAAAACGTTAAATAAAAAATAATGTAAAGGGATCAACGCAGAAATATTCATATATTTTATTTTTATTTATCACCTCTGGCTCTTTGTATCTGTAACAAAGTTACTTTATTATATTTAATTATTATGGGAGGGGAAATATTTAGGCTTATCATCCGTTGTAATCAATAGCCGCTCGGATAAACGGCCGACTTAAACAAGAGCACGCACCCCTTCCTTAAGCGTTTATTTAAACCTGGGGTCTCATACTTAACATCCTTCTAATGTTGCCTTCTACTCGATGCTTCACTGTGTGAATACACCCTGCTAACCTCCCCCTCCGTAATCCTTTACCCTACCGCAACCGTACGATTGGTTTGCTATTTGTTACCGTCTTCGTGGCTACCGTAGTTAACCGTAGGCTAGAAATAATGCTTGTCGGAGTGTGAGAAGTGATAATACAGTTATTAGGTTTACAGATTGTGTGTTTTATTTACTAGAATTAACACCATTTCTTTTAACACAAGTTCTGACTTCTACGACCCCGGTAGTTTCCGAGATTACAGTTTCTGTACTAGCAGCTACCCGGATCCGTGGAGCATACCACGTTAAAATAACTGACACCCGAGAATTACCGCCGACCAGCGAAAGCTACCCAACGCCCTTCGAAAGCAACTTGGCACCAAAACAACGGCGCTTACATCTAAGCACCCCGTCATCGCAACAATCCGTACAAATTTGGGGCCCGACGCCCGAGCCAATCTACTGCCCTGGTAAGCGAAAAGGTCGTATCTGCAAAACATCAACTCAGAAATATACCATATATTTTCTTAGTTCACATTAACATACATTTCTAGTACATTTCTACATTGAAGTTTTGCAGATACGATCTTTTCGCTTAGCAGGCCAGCGAAACACTGCTTACATATCTTTACTGGCTTTTCTCACTTTCAAGGTGACAAAAACAAGGCTTTTTATATGTTACAAAGGATCCTTTCGCAGAAACTAAGACCAAAAATTCTAAATGTTACTTGAAGCGGCAAGCTAGCCATTCTATGTACAGTTGCGGCCGAAAAATTTTCAGTGGTAATTTATCAAGTTGGCACATTTTTTTGATATTCACATCGTATGAAGCTGGCTTGTATGCTAATTATGACATATCAAATGAATAAAAGTGACGTCTCTTATGAGAATTTAAAAGTCGAAATTACGCAGTCGCAATAGACCGTTGAAAATCTTCCAGCCGCAACTGTACATGCATTTTACAACAATCAACAGATTTGACACTATTCTAGTTCTGAACAAATGTCAACTGTCAAATTAGCATTGATTTGAGCGAATCTATGCATTTATACGGTAGTGTATTAATCAGTACTCAGATTTCGCAAACCACAAAATATGTGTTTAGAAGATATCTTTAAGTTTAAGCATGAGGTAATTAATTTAATTAATCATCCCTACTATAGCTTGTAACAAATCTCAAAAGTATTCAACATAACACAATGTAAAACTTGTAGTAGCAAATATAAAGCATGGGCCCATAATTCGCCTGTAGGAGTATTGCCACGTTGAATTGTAATATTGATTCTTTGAATTTGAATCGAAAACGACTTATAGTGGGAATCCCCACTAATTCTACTCATTTTATAATTCTTAAGGAGCATCATTTCTTTTATTATAATGCATTCGCAATATACATTTTTAAGTAATTTCTTTTCAGCTAGTGAAATGGAAGATTTAGGATTTCATTAAATTTTATGGGAATAGATAAAATACTTGTAAAAGGGTTGTGTGTTAAAAAAGAAAAAGAAGAAACAAAGAGAAAAAAGAAAAGGAAAATTAAAAGGAAATATTCAGATTATACGTTAAATAAAAAGGAAAGTCTAAAATAATAAAAGCAGCCAAAGAAAATTGCAAACGGAGAATACAGCAAAAAACAACAATGTAGCAAAGCATAAAAGAAACATAGAACAAAAGACAATGAAAAAAAAACAAATGATAACAGAAACTCAGCAAACAGAGAAACAACACAAACAAACAACCGAAGGGAATAGAGGAAAAAGGAAAAGCGAAATGTACGCATCCTAATTCAATAAGCAGTGGAGAAAAGCTGTGTTAGATACATTTGCTCTGTCGGGTGACAAATGGCAAAGAGTCCAATGTTTCAAACTTTCATAGCATTAAGGCTGAGAAGAACCCTAGATGTTCTGGCGCTCTAAAAACGACTGATCCCTTAGGGAACTGCAATAAGCACGAACTTGGACCCCAATGTAATTTAGTGTAGTACGGTTTCGATTCTGGTATAACAAAAATATAAAAGTTTAGGTTCTGATTTCGGTACTTGCTTTGAAAGATTAAGGGTTTGGGTTCCGGTTCCGCTACGCACAAATATCGATTCTTAAGGTTTTTTAGATTTCGTTTATAATCCTGTCCAAATCGATGTCCAATCGAAATTTGTATCCGTTTAAGAATGAGTACGTCATCAAATAAGGTCCAAGCACTCATAAATAAAAATACAGTAATGAAAAATCGTAATATTAATGTGTGAAGATCATTTGACGTCAGTACTTTACAGTGTGTGGTCAAAACAAAGCCCTTTATCCAGTTCCAGTTCCGGTTATGTGCAAGTCCATAGTATTAGGGTCCTTCCTGTAGTTCGACTAGGCCTCAATCGCAGGTGCAAACAAGTGTTGTGACTAGCGCATCTTAATATTTCAAAGTGTTGTGGTTCTAACTATGAACTGCTACGTTTGTAACACCGCCAGCATTGCTATTCGCCTGGTGAATGAAGCAAACACTCCCAACCAAGCTAGATGCAAAACCAAGAGCAGTAACCGTGGAGGAAACATTCTGCGACGTACGATTTTATGAACCTTAAGAAAGCCGTTATTTCTGTGTTGTCCTGGTCCAAATAATGGCCAAACCGCTTCCATATGCTGCAGTTTGATCATGTAGTTGGTAACTTGTGCAACTTTATAATTTTGAGACTGCTGACGTGATCTGCATGCCTGCAATGTTAGTGACACGCCCAGTTTTTGCATTTTATTTACCTGTCAATTCTTTCAGTGATATGTGACTTGATGGGTGTTGTGACAGAACAGTACTTTTTACTTCGTCGTGACCTGGAAATTACAGATATTAGTCCGGTTACTTTAAGGTTATTGTTCCAAAAAATCCCAACCTTTGTAAGGGCGCAGGGGGGGGGTTTGACTCGGTAGGCGTCCCTGCGCGGGCGCCAAATTTGTACGGGTTCTGCTTACGAAGTGGCGCAGTGAGGTTTTCGGCGATCGGTAGTACTCTCGGGCACCAGTTATTTTAGCGTGGTATGCTCCACGGATCCGGGTAACTACTAGTGGAGAAAAGGTAGTCCAGGGAACTGCTGAGGTGGCTGAAGTCGGCCCTGTCTGGATCACTCTATCTGTCCCTAGAGCTCTCACAAAATGGTAGGGTGTTAATGCTAACAAATAAAACACAATTATCAAACTCAATAATATTTATTAATACGAAAGCTCTATTACTCCAGCAAGCTTTATTCTCTAAAGCTACAAGTCTACGGTTACCTACAATAGCTACAGCAAGCAGGTGCAATAATAAGCAAGCATGCGAATGCGAATACGGAGACGGGATACGGGGTCGTGAAACGGAGTGTCGGATAATGGCGGATGGATTGAAATAAGGGCAGCGGGAGGAGATCCTCAGGCTACGGACAGCGAGATCTCGGAACGGGGTAAGAGATGAATGGAAGAGACCCCCAGGCTACGCACAAAGAGTTCTCGGAAAAAGGGGTAAGGAGAAACGAAGAGATCCCCAGGCTACGTACAGCGAGGTCTCGGAACGGGGTGAGGGATGCAAGGAAGAGAGCGGACGGAAAGGGGATCGGAATGTCGCTAAGGGGACTGACTCTTACATTTCCTGGAACGGTCTGCTGGGCTGGTTGGTCCGGCTGGTGTTGAGTCCTGGACGCGGACTGAATAAATCGGTGCCCCGCACCTTCTTATATAGGTGCTCTCGGAGCGTGAGGGAAATGGTAGGAGTGAAACGGAACGGCGCACGCCAAATATCGGTTAGAGAAGGGACGCGTGCTCTTGCTTGAGTCGGTCATTTATCCGAGCGGTTTTAGATTGCACAGCTGATAAGCATTTTCACTTTATTACCAAAACAATTAACTAAGATTCTGTACCTTCGTTACACCTTTGTTTTGTTTTAATCGCTTTGTTTTGTCGTTTAACCATTTTTGCTGTGTATCTCGCAAACGGTACGCTGTTCGTAAAAAATGAACATAACCTTTTTTGTCGGCAATTTAATTTTCTTTCATTTTTATAATAACATTAATTAACCTCTGGCTGCAGCCGACTTACAGATGTCATAGCACAAATCCCTCATTTGTGCTACAGCTAAGGACAACTGCAGAAAACCTTAACCAGGTTCGCTTGGGTGAGAGACTAGCACAGCACGCTAACCGCTAGACTACGTACCAAAGCTGATTATTATGATTACTAAGTTTGACCTTTTTCTTGATCCAAGGTTTTTCCTTGCATTCCTAATGGTAAAAGTGTGATAAGTTGTGAAAAAAATGCGTGACGTAGACGTGAAGCTTAATGAAATGGAAAGAATTAGTCATTACACCACAACTATTCAACATTTTAATGACTTCAACTCAAATCAATAGGTTATTAAGTTGTAGCAGTCTGTATCTCTCGTTTTCAATCATAAACTAGGGATACACATACTGGTTGCATTGTATTACAATTTCATAAGATTACAAGTCATGAAGTTTGGCACTCAGCGCCATATATTAATAATGTGTCTTCGAATTGGATCAAAGAGTAAAATGCAAAAAGCCTGCACTTTACATCATTAGTTTCGAAGATATGGATTATTCAAGTAATTTTCCAATATTAAAATAGCAACAGTCGGAGCGCCATCCATTGGCCAAGGCGAGTACAGTTATGCGCACCGTTTAATTTAGTGTTTCATAGGTTCGGAGAACGAGATAGCCAAAGTTCAAATTTGGCTCGTTTGAGCAGTTTTATTTTAGTTATCTCGGTATTCCAACGACCCCCTCTCTCCAAAGGGAAGGAAAATATTGCGAAAAGATATCGAACATGACGCCATGGCGATGCTTAGCGGTGCCAACTGATCATTTTAAGCCCCAGAAAACTTCGGTTCGTTCCATAGGTGTTGGGAAGGGGGAAGGTCGGGTGTTTTTGCGAGGTATCGCTGTAAAGATCGTCAGGTGGTTAGCCATAGCCGGGCTTGCTTACGTCTGCACTAAAAATATTTTTTTCGATTTACAGTGGCGTAGGTAGAAGAGGGACAACTTTCTCAAACTTCAAATTACCGTAGTTCAGAAATGATAGGATGTAGAGAAGCATAGTTTGCGACATGTAGCGTGGGATAAACGTATCCATGATCTGATGAACGTCAATTTTCGATAAAAGACGATCGTCCTAGGAAGTTTGGTTTTTTAAGCACCGCAAAATACGCGAATACTGCCTAGAATGCCGCAGCGACTTCAAATTACAGTACTTAGTGTAGAATTAGTTCCTCTACCTATCAGGCCTCCTCGGGAACAGAATGTCGCATCTACATGAGACTTTCGCCGTCGGATAACATTTTGTACATTGGTCTTTAGGTGCAAAAAAAGATTTTGTTCAACTTTGTTAGATCTTAGCGTTCTTATTTGCAGACCTGTAACACGGAAAGTTGTACCGGACGATAGCCCGCATTTTCCTTGATGTAGGCCGTCTTCAGGGCCGGAAAGTCGAACAACCAAAACAAGCTCAGAAACGACCTTAATCCCGGAAGTCACTCGGTCAAAATATTGGAAATTCCAACTTTTTTTTACTTTATAATGCTTTAACTACAAACATATTCAGTTACCGTGGTGTATTAGATGTTATCCTAAAGTGCAACTATTCGTAACCATAGACTGTTGTCAGTATGTTATATTGCTTATACTTATCCGGCTCCCTAGTATACAAATACCGATAGATAATATAAAGTAAAATACATTCCCCGCCTCTTCATTCAAATACCTAGTTCACCCACAATAGGTATGGAATTTTTATTACAAATACCTACCAAATGCTTGAAGATGATCTGAAAATTTTTTGATTAAGCCGAAATCGTTAGGTTTCTTTCAGGATTAAATGTAGATAGTTTATTATTATTTAGTTTAAACTTTTTGACTTTTTTGTTAAATTATTAAAGTAGTTTCGCGCAAATGCGTTAATCCTCTCACCTACGACGGAACAAAAACACCCATATCGAAGTTGTGAAAAAGAAAAGAAAAAAAAGTTATATGAGCTATTACTGTTTTATGAAACCATTCTCTCATATGTACCAAACGTGTGTGAGCGGGTTCAATTCGAAATCTTTTGTAACCTTTCATAATCATTAGATCATTCACGTAGGTTTTATCAATACTATTATTACAATACCGTTATCAGGAGAGAACTTTTAATAGTCTATATCGAGTGCATGTAGTATATGATTGTTGATTACGTAGTACTACAGTATTTTTGTCTTTGTTTAGAACTTCATTCCAGATTAATTCTTATTTGTTTAAATAATCTGAGATAATAATGACAAATATCAATACCAGTAGTCGGGCATTTTAGCCCTCTGCGCCGAGTACGCCGCCGCTCTCGGTTTGGGGGTGGCGTGTAATCAATAGACGTCGGAGTCGGGTTGTTTGAGTGTTCTTGTGAGTGGAGTGAATGAAACCCGTATTTATTTACCGAAATCGACATGCAGCCGCCTCCAAGGAAGGTGGGCAATTTCGCAAAATATATTAACTTTGTTTTTAAAAATTTTTCTGCAACATCATTTCGTACTATTGTTATCTTGATCGTTATCACCACGATCGCAGCTATTTTTATTGACCATTATATTGTGCCTACACAGCATTTAATGCTGCACATATACGACGTGTGCTGTGTGTTTATATTTAAATTATTGATATGACAAGTTTTCTCTTTTTTTTAGGGAAACTACGCAAAATTCCTCAAAAACCTACACTCCGAACAAATTGCAAAATTATCGGCAAAAAATCAACACGAATGTGACCTCTTGGAAGACATTAGAACATTCACAATTAAAAGATCGGCAATAGAAAAGTCTTATTCGGAGGTAATGACTATTGTTTTTGTATTCAAAACTAATTTTTACCAATGATAATCTTTGCAGGCGTTATTAAAAATTTCCTCGGCTTATCTTAATAAGAAAATTCCAAATATACCCGATATTAAAATAGACGGGGGCGATGAAAAATGGTAAGTTCAAAGAATCATCAAATTAAATTCCTTAAAATATTTTCCAAGTGTTTTTATTCTTTTTAACAAATGAAGGAATATGTGGAGTGTATGGAGAACAGTTTTAGAAGAAAATGAAAAATTGGCACGTGCCAGATTAGCCGCAGTAGAAGTATTTCAACAACAAATTGCCGACGATGTAAAAGTATTACGATCTCACAAATTACAAACATCAAGAAGGGTAAGTTTCCGATTTGTTTGCTTTTTGTTCGATGTTTATCATCGGCCGCCAAAAACACATTTTTGGAAAACTATTGAGAAAGATGTAGTACATACTTAGAGTGTACCTGACAATCATATCTGATAGTATCTTCAGAGTCTATTAATAGCTTGAAAGCTTTATAATGAATTGAATAACCTATAAAGGTTCCAGGAAACGCTTTTCCCTTTAAAATGTCTATTGCTATTATATATGTAAAATGGCTTTTAGGCGCAAAGATTAAACAAAAATTATGAATGTGCTTCATTCCAACTTGAATACTTTTTTTCCCAACTTCATGATAACATAGCTATCTCGCGAGATCAGCTGATTCTCATCAAGTACTATAATAAAAGGTATCAAAGTTTAAGTTTGTTATGTTGTCACAACTAATGCGTTTTGGGTATCCAAACTTCCTATATTATGATTGGTGAATATTGCCATGGGTAGGTATTTTTACATATGTTCTGACTGAATATTTCATTCAGTGTGCTCTTGTACTGTTTACACAAAGTATTATCAAGCGGGAAGGGTGGCCTTTTCTATGGATGCTTTGGAAATTTCTGTGTTTACCTTTGGACTTAAATGTCTTGAATTTTGATCAATCGATGGAAAGGCATTATTATTGTAAACTATTTTTTAAGAGAATTGTTATGTCTAAATTCGCTTTGGATGATCATTAGAGATGTAATTACCGTTAAAAGGGCAATGAGATTTAAAACAAACCTACAGAAAATGACAAGACGTAGAAAACTCGCTTTCACTTTTCTCATTTAATTTGCTTATTAATAGTTTACAGTAGATGTGTAACAACAATAAGCCAGAAACTTATCAGTGTTCTGATAAGCTTCTGTTTTGTTCAATAAGTTGATAATTATGTTTAGAAACAGTAAATAATAATAATAATACAAGTGAAAAGGCAGTATACTCAATAGAAATTGTTTATTGGAACCAACTGGTAAGAAGATATCATTAGAGAAACTTTTATAAGACATATTAAAAAAAAAGATTTTGAAGTCAAACTTTTGTGGTTTTTGACCTAACACTAGTCGTTACCGTTGGGCAATCCGGGATATCAATATCAATATATGTGCAATATAAATGGCAATGTCAACTTTTAGAGTAAGTATACTTAAGTATGCTCCATTCATGTACTGATAAGTTTCTGGTTTACTGCTATTACACATTTACTATACATTATACACCTTAATCTGGCAAGGAAACGGGTTTTCTATCTTTTGCTAGTTACCTATGGTAATCCAAAGAATGCATATTCTAGAATACCTTTTACTAACGAGTGTCTATAAGATAGAAATCCGCGGCGATAGACTTGAATGAAGAAATTGACATTTATTTAATAGATTATATTTGTATCAATCAAAGACAAACTGATCACCGCGCACAGTCATGAAATGTACAGTCTGGGACTTTAGTAATGATTCGGGTCTGAATCTAGCTATACGCATCACATTTTATAAATTTATTTTTTATTGTTTTCTTATATAATTTTTATATTATTTATATCCTTTATAATATTTTGTAAAATTATGTATTTCCTTCTAAAGTCAGTTTTCTATGCATAAAACTAGTTTCAGATCTGAATCATTATTAAAGTCCTAGACTGTACAAGAACCGATTTAAAAAGCTCAAGCCGTTCTAAGCAAGAAATTCCTTTATTTACTACTGGGAAGTCCTAGAAGGTGGTATACCATTTCAGAAAGTTCTAAGGTATGCTAGAAAGTAATAATTAATATTATAATCTTAATATTATTATTATTTTCCACTGTGAACTGTGAAAAAATATACAGGGCATTTCATTTGAAATCGTTGCTCTATCCCCGAAAATACGCTACGCCATTTACGATTAACCAGAAGTAATTAAAAAAACGGATACTCGGAATAAAAACGGAAAACCGCATTTCATTATCTTACTTAGTTTAAAAGTTACTTATATAGGTTTATAAAAGGTCAAGATGTAATGGGACACTCGGTATTTAATTATACATTTTTATTTTTAGAACTATCATGAGCAGAAACCTTTCCTTATTAACTAAGGTAAATAATGTGCTATACTCCCTAACACACATAAATTTGTATCTTTGTCGCCTATGAAAAATAATGTAAGCTTCTAGCAAGGTCACCTACAATGTGCTGTATTAGTATTAGTATTATTAGTATTATACTTGTTTTCGTTGTTAACTTTTATTACACTTGTTGATAAAATTTCAATTTTTATTCAAAATCTTGAAAACACCTGAAATCTCTGGAGGTCCATCCGAGGGTGCTGCCCCTCCTGTTCCTCTTTTTCGGGCGCTAATGTATACAGGTTACTCTAAGTGTTTTTGAATCTCAATGCCGTTTAAAAACTATAATTTCACTTTTCACAAGTTTTACGCACGGAGTTTGAGCTGAGAGTACCGCGCAAATTCCGCTCATTTCATATTCGTGCATCTGCATCTGTCAATTCAAATGTACGCATATTTATAAATAATTGTAACTTAAGTCCTTACGCTTATTTATTACTTTTAAATAATTTATCTTAAAGATATTAATTGGTTATTAATTAAGAATTATCCTTTTTCTGTAATTGTCAGCGATCATTTTTATAACTTGGTTGAGACGGGTAAGTTAGTCACTGCCGGAGGAGCCCGGTAAA
The DNA here is from genome assembly GCA_929113105.1 of Agrypnus murinus. Taxonomy (NCBI): domain Eukaryota; kingdom Metazoa; phylum Arthropoda; class Insecta; order Coleoptera; family Elateridae; genus Agrypnus; species Agrypnus murinus. Next base: position 111,127,431 of record OV816031.1, read on the forward strand.
ATCTTTACCCGACTAGTCCGATAATGACTCGCTTCCTGTCTCAACAGAATCAGGAAAGTGATTACCTTGAAAACGCCAAAAGCTATATTAACATGATATTTGCCTCAAATTTGATTGAATCTTCAAAAATGTATTTTTTTTTCATTGTTTATTAAATCAGCTGCAGATAAAATAATACACGCAACCCATCAAAAGAGTGTGCACTATCAGTACAAGACAGTCCATCGTAAAAGTACCACTTTCTTGTCTTTATGTCACGTTCCACTTGTTGACATCTTTTTAAATCCAAGAGTTGACCCAGCGATTATTACGTGGCGGTAGAGTTGTTTTAGAAGTGAGAGGCTATATGCTTACGACAATATCCTTTAAGATAGTTTTCTTCCTTATAATTGTCCTCCGTTTTGCCTGTACCAATCAACTACCAGGTTACGTTATCTTCCACGCATCAGTGTCAGAGGACCTCTGAGTAGATAAATCTTGCTAGTCTTTTCGTACCGAATCCAAACTTACCATTCACAGAGATAAGAGAGCCCGAGATTGGTCCAGTAGTGAAAGAGAGTTATAGCTAACCGCTTCATAGGATTTCCTATGAAAAAAAATGGACGTTCTGATTTTATTGCAGAAGAATTTACACACCTCAAGGTCTCAAATTTTATTTGATAATGCTGTACAAGCAACAGCAGTATCAAAATTTAAAAAAAAGAAAAATGATATATTTTTAGTTAGTTCAAGAAATGTCGGAGGAAAATTCAAATCACCGAAACGAACTTTGCAAAATAATTAGCTAATAACTACTGCAGATCGTACCGCACCTTGTACCCCAGCGAAAATAATCCAGACTTACCATGAGAAACTTTGTAGTTTCAACAAGATGGAGTCTTCTCACACTACAAAGTATTTGAATAATATTTCTCGAAACCGATTGCTAGCCGACGAGAGTATAGAGTGGCAATTAGAGCTTGGGATCTATAGAAGTTAAGAAACCTTCTTGGTTATTTTCTGTAGGGTTACATTAAAGATCTTGTGAGATGCAAATTGAGAGAGGTTGGTTTGAATCTCGCGCCTTAGGTTTTAGTTTATTTCACATTGTTATTGTAGCTTCAAATTACAGCGTCAACTCGGCACTTTCTCGTTTACATCGTTGTGCTTTGCCACGTTGTTTATTTCGCTTGTTTTCTTATTTTACAAAACAGTTATTTTCAGAACTACAGTTTGTCAGACGATTTTATTATCAAGTAAGTTTATTATTGTTAAAGTTAATGAAGTTTATAAAGGATATTATTTTGGAGACGTCACTGTACAATAAAAGCAAGACAATAGTATATTAAAGAACGAGTTTCATAAGGCAATATTTATTGCACGAGTCCAATAACGAGTGCAATAATGACTTATGAAACGAGTTTTTTTACGCTATTTTTCTATTTTGCGTCTTTTATTTCCTTTAAAAACAATCTCAATTTTAAAATTTAGGGATTTTTGTGGTAGTTGACAACACTGATGTGACATTTGAAAATTCATTGATTGACACAGAAAATTGAGTAAAGTTTTTGTCAATTTTCTGCTTTTTCAATTATTTTTTCAATGCTACCAACTATGAAAAAGTTGGGCTATTAAAGCACTCAAATGAGCTACCGTGAGATCATTTAAATTTAAAATTAAAGTAGGCGGGAATTTTTTTATACGTTTGGCTATCCTGCCAATTGACTCGCTGTGTAAATTAGAGGTTATGCAATTTTATGTTCTAGATTAAACATTTTGGAGCGTCACTTTGACAATTCAAATCAAACTGTGAAGTGAACAGTTAGTGTTGCCAATCTAATTTAAAAATCACAGCCAACTTTAATTATAAATTCAAATGATCTCGTGGTATTAACTAGTTTTGGGTGCTTTAACAGCTTTGTTATAGACGCAAAATAGAAAAAAATGTTTAAAAAGTATTCATGTTGCCAACGCGACAATAATTTAACGTGGCGGTGAATTCAAACTGTCTTCAGTCATTTTGGATCACCCTTTAGATGCAGCTGTCATTATTTGAGAACGAACACATATAATAAGGAGTATTTTTCCGGATGTTGTTGAGTGTTCAACTGTTCAACTTCAACAGCAATTCCTTAATGGGTTGGGTTATCGCCGCTCTGTGAACGGTAGTCAATTTGAAGATTTGTTAAAATATTTTATTTGCGTTTTTTCTTGGTTAGTAATAATAACTGATAAATAATAATTAATGTCTGTTATTGCTAGTTCTCAAAAAAAAATTGGACGGCGATATTTAAAAAATGTTTCAAACATGGTATATCAAATAAAGGTTTGCCGAAGAGACGTTCGAAAAGATTCTCTAAAAATGTGGTAAAGACTGCACGTGCCATTTAAAGAAATTGTTGATTACTTCATAACTCTGACACCGTGACTTTAGAGATTGAATTTATCCATTATTTTATCAGATGGTGTAAATAAAAATCTTGTGTTTTGAGAAAACGAAAATTTCCGAGAAACTTCTTTTTCTTGGACGTTGCATAGGAATAACCTTGACGTTTTCTTCTCTGACGAAGCTACTTTTATTTGGAACGGAATTTTTAATTACCACAACGCGCTGTGAAGTGATTAAAATCATTATGCAATAATTGAAGTCCTCCGAAGCGTTTCTCTATCAATCTCCGGACTGGAGTTATAATGAACGAATCAGTAGGGTTATTTTTTTCAAACAGGACTTGAAACCTTCAATTGCTACAAAAGTTAACACTTCGTTTACGTTCTTATTCTACAAATGAAAAGGCATCCACACATCATAAAAGCCTGAGATTATTTAAACCAAACTTCTGTGTCGTGACCACCTCGTTCACCAGATCTGAACCCTTTTGATTTTTGCATATGGAGCTATTGAAAATTATTACTTTACGTTGAACCATTCAATCATATATATTCAAGCAACTCTAGGTACAAATATCAAACATATTTTGCAAAAGTCTAATTCCTAGAGCAGCGAGTTGCTGTTTTGCGTGGGAAAAAAAGTATTTTGATGGTATATGTAGATTAAAGTCTGCAACTACCTAATGGTGACCAAATGTTATCTCTAAGACAGCTTAATGAAATTTAATTAGTATATATTAATATATTTTATATATTAACAGTCGGATAGTCTTAAGTACCGTTCTTGAAATTTCTGGTATACCACTCTCTCTCTCTCTCTCTCTCTCTCTCTCTCTCTCTCTCTCTCTCTCTCTCTCTCTCTCTCTCTCTCTCTCTCTCTCTCTCTCTCTCTTTCTCTCTCTCTCTCTCTCTCTCTCTACCTCTTAGTTAACTCTCACTGGAAGTTGCTCACTGTAGGTACGATTGTCTCAACAAATTTATCTGTATCGAAGTTAATCTGGTATTGGTTTGTGGGGCCAAGATATGTAACTAGAAATTAAGAAATGCTCTGTGAATATCCTTGAATATCCTCCTGAATATCGGAAAACGTTTTTAAGAGGGAGATACGGTTTACTGATACCCTTAGTAGAAATCCCGAGGCGGACTTACCATTAAGCTAAGTAAGCTACAGCTTGGGGCCTCGAGTTCCAGGGGGCTTTAAAAATTACTAAAACGACATTATAGATTTGCTAAATTGCAATAAAAAAATGGTTATATGTTTGTGTAATGAGCTAATGTGTTGAAGCTCGAATCTGGTCATGAACAAGAAACCGAACATCGAGAAAGACAACTGCCGAGACCAAAACCGAGAAACCACAATCGAGAAAACCAAAGCCGAGAATAACAAATCCCGAAAATGTATCCATGCATTATGAAGTAATAATTATAAGTTAGTAACTTTGATAGATCTAATAGAGACAGAGGAGAATACATAGAGTAGGAAAAGAGAGAGAAATTCCAACGGCGTAAAGGACACGCTATGCAGCAGAGGTTAGGTTATAATAATAATATATATTTTCCAACAGGTGGGCACCCAATTACAGGAAAAAAATTTAAAAATTACAAAAACACAGTAGAGGTTCGACATAAATACGAAATACAAATATAAGCTACCTACAATTAATGTAAAAACATAAACATGCGTAATACAGTATATAAATAAATAATAACATAATTATTAAAACTAACATTATACACTAATTTTAGTTAGTGTGTATATAACAAACATCTCAAATCAAGGTATATATGTATCAAATTTGGTAATATGAATAACGTTGTAACAAACTTTCTTAATGTCTGAACATAGTATGTTCTTTTATTAGACATTTATCTCAATAATACAACTTACAATATTATTAATCGAATCAAAGTGAATATCACACTTGCTACATATCTGATTAAAATTATTGCACATGCTTGTAATAGGTGATTTTTTTAGTAAGTTGGTTCTCCTTGCATCCAAGTAGAATGACATATTAGTACGTGCATTGAATCTTGGGACATGAAAGTTAATTTTGTTTAAGAGCCAAAGAGAATCAATTCTGTGATTTAAAAGATTATACAAAAACTTTACAGAGATAATAATGCGTCTAATACGCAGAGATATAAACTCAAATCTGTTAAGCAGCTCAATTTGACTAACCCCAATCTCAGGATAGATACCATCGCAAGAAAAAGCTAAAAACTTAAGAAAATATCTTTGAACTCGTTCAATCTCACGAATATGGCATTCATAAAGGGGAGGGGTTATAAGTTACTAACTTTGATAAATTGAACAGAGACCGAGGAGAACACATAGGGTGAGGAAAGAAAGAGAAAGACCAACGCCGTAAAGAACACAAGCACCTAGTCGGAGCACGGCCGGACGACGTGATTGGCCACGCGGTGACGAATGAGATTTAGATTCTCAACGGCGCGCGGCGGCAAATTGGAATGTAAATACCTCCTTATATGATTGTGTGTTGTGCATTTTACATGCGAATTGATTGAAATTTTTGAAAACATAATAGGCATAACAAATTTGCTCTTCAATAATCCTTTCATTATCTACAATTGTAAATTAGAATGCGTCAACAAATAACCAACAATATGTTAGAAAAGTGAAAATTTATACCCTTTTTAACTCGTAAAGATAAATCATAGGGGTCGATAGCAATAAAAAATGATGCGTAGTGGTATACCTGGCATGTTTTTACAAAAACAAATAAAATAATTAATAATTAAAAAAATAACATACTTTCATTCATAAATAAAGACAAAATATAAAAAATGCACTGTTCCAATAAATTACAACTCCTTTTCGTAGTGTTCCCCTCAGTGTAATCTTGATTGAATAGTTGAATTAAGAATATGTATGATCATTCAGATGTTCAGATCATTCATTGGTCAGCACTGTATTTCTCAAATTTTGTCTTTATTTATGAATGAATGTATGTGATTTTTTCGTAAAATTAGCAAACTCAAATTAGTATACATGTATATTGTGCAAATATGTAGTAGTTATGTAGTCAGATTTCGTAACTTCGTGTACACGGTTTTTTGCATATTGTAACTTTAGAAATCTGTCCTAAAAGGATTTATGCAAAATTTTAAAAAAATCAGAAAAACAGTATTCTTTGACAATAATCTCCAAGGAGATTGAAATTTGTTTTTTTAGAAACATAATTGCAAAATAATTAAAACAATGTCACTTTCCTTACGATTTTTCGTTAAAAAAGTCAACTTTCATAATCAATATCAAAAAAATATATATTTTTGAAGTAATTGCTTTATTTGTTTTATATCAAAACATGCCAGGTATACCACTACGTATTTCCTATTGCTATTGATCCGTATTGTTACGTGTTTTTTACGAGTTAAAAAGAGTCTAAATTTCCAGTTTTCTAACATATTGTCGGTTATTTCTTGACGCATTCTAATTACAATTATTATAGATAATGAAAGGGTTAATAAAGAGCAAATCATGCGGGTCATTATGTTTTCAATAAATTCGTATGTAAAATGCACAACACACAATCATATAAGGAGGTATTTACATTCCAATTTGCCGCAGCGCGCCGTTGACAATTTAAATCTGATTCGTCACCGCGTGGCCAATCACGTCGTCCGGCCGTGCTTCCGACTAGGCGCTTGTGTAAAGAACACAAGGACACGTGGTGAAACTTTTTGCTGATTTTTATCGTAGATTAAGAGCCGATCTATTCACCTCCTTTTAAATTTATCTGGAAGTTAGTTGCTATAGTTACAATTGTTCCCACAATGGTATCCATGACAATTAACTAGCAGATAAAGTTACAAGTAGGTGAATAGATCAGCCCTAAGATTTATTTTGTGTGCGGCCAAATGTTTAATTTGAATCATTGAGTTAAAAAAGGATGAGGATCCTACATTGTGACGGGTTGCATAAAATTTCATTTGTCTCAGCTATTTACACAAGGCATCCATTCCAGTTATTTATATATAGTTCAATGCACGCTATGCAACGGAGGTTAGGTTATAAGTTAGTAAGTTTGATAGATTTAACAGGGACAGACTCCAATAGTTAACGTGGCGACTGAGAGCGTTGGTATTCTAATATTAATTAGGTATTAGGTTTAGGTTTATTAGGTATTTGTTATTCTCGGTAGTTTTCATTCTCGGCTTCGGTTTTCTCGGTTATGGTTTCTTGGTTGTGGTTTTGCTTTCTTGGTGATGATCTGGATGCCTGAACCAAGTGAAGTTAATTGTAATAAATTTTTCTTGAATAAAATTATTATTTGAAGGCATGTTTTAATTTTTTCAATAACTGAATAAGGAAGAAAAAGTCTTAATTCTAATAATTTTTCTAATCATTAAACTACTGTCATATTTTAATATGCAATGATAATTTTCGTTACGAAAAATAACTATCCCCTGTAAACTTTTCTCGCAATTAAAATGTTATTCTTGACACTACGGGTGGGGGCCTCGGAAAAATTTTAGCTTGTGGCCTCGAAAATGATAAATCCGCCCCTTGGAGCGCCTAATGAATACGCATTCCCCATTAAAATGCTCATACCAGTTGGAAACGCATGGGTATAAGGATATAAAAGCGTTTATAAAAATAGTAAAACTATGCGATAAAAAGGGAAAAATTATATTATATTATTATATTATAATATAATATTATATTAGATTATACAATAGTCCTTTTCTTTATTGCATCGCTTCGGTATCTCTATATCCCTACGCTTTTCTATCCCTATATTAAGCACATGCGTTTCCAATCGGTATACTAATTGAAAATTCTTATTTGCTTACTTGCTTTAACTACCTAACTACAATTTTAATTTTAGTGTACAGAACAATTGGCATTAGTACAAAAAGAACTGCAGACTTGTGTTCAAGATGTTGATAAAACAAAAAAATTATATTTTGACGAAGAACATAGTGCTCACGATGTTAGAGATAAAGCTAGAGATATAGAAGAAAAGTAAGTATACTTATCACAATTCGGACTCTTTCAATAAAACACTCTAATCCTTATAAATCTCTTGCAGATTAAAAAAGAAAAAAGGTTCATTTTTCCAATCGATAACGTCGTTACAAAAAAATAGCGCCAAATTCTCATCGAAACGTGATCAGTTAGAAGAAAAATCGACCGGCTGTAGAAACGATTACCTTTTGTGTTTAGCGGCAGCGAACGCTCATCAAAATAGATATTTCGTCGTAGATCTTCAACTCGCGATGACTTCGATGGAAAGTAACGTTTACGATAAAGTGGCCGAATATTTCTCATTAATGGGCCGAACTGAACTACTCACATGTTCCGCGATGCAGAATTCCTATGGGAAAATTAGAGATCAAGCAAAACAGCTTACGCGGGAATATAATTTACAGTGTTGTTATTTATACTATCCTGTACTTAAGCAACATGTTCAGTATGACTTTGAACCGTGCGATAACGATCCACTCGAACATATAACGGCAGATCATGATTCTGCTGCAGCCACGCTCAGCAAAGAAGCGAGACGTTGGGCTACAAAAATCGCTAGGGAAAATAATAACATCAAGGATTATGTTAGAAGGTTACAAATATATAATGCTTTAAGGGAATCTGGTCAAAGGGTAAGTAATAGGCAATCTTTTTAAAGCGGCTATCAGTGCCAGTATTAAATGTTGTACAGATCGATCCCAACGATCAAAATGGCCCAGATTTAGATACGAAAATTGATGACATGAAACAAAATATTAGGAGAGCGGAAACAGCTAAAATGAAGGCGGAAGCTAGAATAGAATGTTTAAGAGCTGGCGGAGTTAATGTTGATGAATGGTTACGAGAAGCTGAGTCTCTTACTGTTCAAGATATTCAGCGTTCTGCAAGTTCATTATCGGTAAGATTTAAGATAAAAACTTTTTCTTTTTGGATAATCATTGCATACAATTCTTTTTATTTCTTAAGGACCATCCAAGCTCAGATTCATTCTATGACAGCGATTTTGCTGATGGTGAACCTACTGCTGCCCCGTTGCCAGAAAAAGTTGTTACTAAGATAGAAACTGATGATAGTCAGGAAAGAGATGATAATCCAGAGGTCGACGGTGAGTGGGGTAGGCAACTTCGATTACAAAATAGAGTTGCTTCTTTTAATTACGAGTATTATCATATATACAAAATCGTAGCTTAGAATTCGCTTTTGGCACAAATAATAATTCTTTAGTTTTCACATTTCATACACTAACATCATCAAAATGCTTTGGCAAGTTTAAGAATATCCCCAATTCTATATTTTGTCTAATCTTTGCTGTCCTTAATTAGCTGTGCTGGAACAAGAGAGGCAGAGGATAGAACAATTAACAGCTGGTTGGGACGATCCAACACAAGTTGATTGGGGAGCAGAAGAAAGCGAGCGAGGTGATGATATGACAGCAGAGAGCGCGCCAACAGGTCCTGTATTAAAATGCACAGCTCTTTATTCTTACACGGTACGTAGGTATTTATTTATTACCCTCGGGCTTCCTTTTCACACATAATTCGATTACAGGCCCAAAATCCTGATGAATTAACTATCGTTGAAAACGAGCAATTAGAGGTAGTTGGGGAAGGTGATGGTGATGGATGGTTGCGGGCGCGTAATTATCGAGGAGAAGAAGGATACGTTCCTCATAATTATTTAGACGTTGAAAGAGAGCAATCTAGTAGAGGTGGACTCGTCAATCAAATATCTTTTTCGTCTGTAGATTATACCGTCGATAATGAAGAGGAAGCACAGCAACAATCAGAGACGAATCAATCTCCCGAGCAAGTTTCTGTTATACACGTGGAGCAAAAAGGGCCCGAAGGGCAAGTTTCGTATTGTTGTGCTTTGTACGATTATGAGGGCGAAGGGGATGAGGAGTTGACATTCGAAGAGGGACAAATTATTAAAGTTATAAGTAAATGCGCACACAGTGTGGATGATGGATGGTGGCGTGGAGAATTGGACGAACATGTAGGGAATTTTCCGTCTTTAGTTGTAGAAGAATGTGATGAATATGGCGAGCCTATAACCAATGAGTGGGATGAAACACCACCATGTTCAGCGCCGCCAGTATTCACACCTCCGGATGTTCCGAATTTTTTAATGGCCGCACCAGCGGAAGTTATAATAACTCAAGCTACACCTATGATTGAACATGCACCGCAAAATGAAACAGAAGATGCATCGAGTGTGGTTCAGAAAGAAAAAAAGGAAGGTTCAAGTTCTGGGGGCTTTTCTATGGAGATGAGTCCCGACCAACACGAACACTATGGAACACAGTTTAGACCAGATGAATTTCCAAGTATGTTATCATATTTTTGTTTTGTTCTTGAAGGCTAAGAATATAAAAACTCTAAGGTTTAGTATTTACACAACTGGGTATAAATGCCGCAAAAGAGTTAGTTAAGATTTATTTGATAAAGATGTTCAGGCCACTAGGATGTCGTTGTCCAATAATCAAATCAAATTTCTAGATAGAAATAGTAGGAGATTCGTCGGAAAATCTATTTTTGTAAATTGGCCTTTTATATATAGCCTCAAAGCGTGGCTTTGCAAATTTAGTCCTTTCAATCCGTTTTCCTTCTGCTTCAGTTAGTTGCTATTAGCTTTAGACTTTAGAGAGCGTATAAGATCCTTTTAAATGGTATTAAAAGGAACTTTATGTATTTTGAAATGTTTCAATTAAACTAACGCCTCGTGTTTATTTTCACGCTTCGCCGCAGGTATTGGAGTAACAATAGAGGATGAGGTAAGTGTGCATGAAATCAATCGGTGTTTTGTACTTATGCAAACAAATTGTTGCAATAAGTATAAAAAACCATGCCTGTCTGTCTTGTAATGTCGAAACATCAATACTCACATAAATAAAGGCATAATAAAGAAAAAATGGCCAGCCAGGCACAACCTTTCAAATGCAATAACATTAAATATCAGGTTGTGCTTCGGAATCGATAGAATATATAAAACTATATCTTATTTTCGGTTGTTTTTTCATTTTCTTTTCTTGGTTAGTTTACGTAGCCAACGTCGGAAATTTATTTCTTCTTGTTGTTATTGAGATTTATTCTTTATAATTCTGGACATTCTACAGTGGAAACCATGTATAGTAGTTAGCCAATTTGTGTTATCCGCCGTAAACGGAATGACGAAACAAATCTAAGAAAATAAACTTGTACATACAAATCGGGAAGTCGATAGAATTTTTTATCCTAACTACTTAGGTGGGCTAATAATCTAGCACAGCTACCCCCATGTAAAGTGACATATCTTGTGTCTAACTATAACAGGCCCTAGCCTACGAATAAAATACTCTCAATTAGCGCGTCATTTTGAACTCAAGAGAATCCATCTTGCAGACTAGGACCGTCCGGACGAAACACCTGCGAATTAGCGGCTTTGTTGTTTTCAGATAAGGGCCCAAACATCAATAATACTGGGGCATCCATAAATACACTGTTCTTCCTAGTGACACAGTTTACCTATAGGTTAGATGGAGCTGGGGGGAGGGATGGGGATACCAGACGAATATATCTAATTCCCTGTACCGGAGCCAAACCCCTGTTTATTGCAGACTGCCACCATACTGGATAATAACAAGAGTCAGAGTCAAGAGTCATAACAAGATGGAGGGGGGGGTCATTCCAAGTGTCAAATGATCATAGCTCGGAAACTGTAAGGCCTACGGAGACGCGGTTTGCAGCATAAAGCTTACGATTTACATATCCTTTACCTGCTTAGCAGGAATTCCCGATAAAAAAACAAAAGACGTCTAGGGTTCTCGAATCTTCGAGCGGAGGCCGTGTTGGAAAAAGGGGGAGAATTGCCTGCGACGACTTTAAATTACGGTATGTGGTGTAAAATAAGTTTCTCTAACCCTCAAGCCGGGTTTGGTCCGATTCGCTTTTGTTTCCTTTCCCCCCCCCCCTAAAAATCCGTTATCATCTTTTTCTCGGGAACAAGACTTTGCATCGACAAGGGGATTTCAATAGCGGATAGCATCTAGGACCCTGCATAACATATCGGGGCGTAGTCGATCGTCCACCGTTTTTATATAATTGCAGACCTGTAACATAAAAAGTTATACTAGGACATAGCCCTGTCTATTCTCTTTAAGAAACCCTATTTGTATGTTTCCTAACAGAGACCATCTTCAGGGTCAAAAAGCACAAAAACAGAAACTAATTATGACAACCGGTCGTTCGAAACCGTCAACCGTTAACCATGCCGACCTAGATAAGGCCGATTCCGTAGAAAAAAGCCCGACTTTCCAAAACGCCCGGTATTTAGGTGGGACGGACCGGCCCCCTTCATTTAAGCTTTGAAGCCTCCTAGCTCGCCTATCTATTAGCACTAAATGAAGTTTAGGATACCGGACGGTTTCTTGGCGCGCCGGCTACATTACACCGTTGACCCGTTCAAATGGTATGCCCTCAAAAAATGTTAGGTTAGAAAAGCTGGAAGGGGAGATGGGTGACGTTAACTCGGATTTCTCATGTGATAGAGGGCGCTGAGGAGTCTCCAAAAGTGTTTGGTTTCTGTCCTAGCACCACCCGTTTAGACAGGGTGAACGGAAAAAGGTTTCATATTCGGCCCACTTTGCACGCCACTGGATCGAAACATAATCGGAGTTTAGTGTTTCGGTTACGCGCATATGATAGCCCAGACTCTTCTCTATAGTGCTGCCAAGTTTCGTTCGTACGGGATAATATGCAAACACGCTGCTATTTTTCGAATGTGCCTGCAACAAGCATTTTACATGTATCGTACAAGGCAGTTCAGGTAAGACTACATTGTACCTTATTTTAGAAATTATAAGAGCTACAAAAAAAGTTGAACATCAAAGTTGGTCGGTATGAGACAAGCTTAAATTTTGTAATCATCTTGTATATACAGGGTGATTCGTTTCTCTAGGGTTGGTATCAACTTCATTATTTTAAACGGAACACCATGTATATTTTTAGGATTTTAGATTCTACAATTTATCATAAGTACGGTTGGTTAAAGCATGTCCGAAATTAGGCACAGTTTTTTAATAAATTTAATTTCTTCAATTTTCAAGATTGGGACAAGTCGACTCCAGGTACGGGCGCGAGCTCGGATTTGGACTGGTTAAGCAGGGGAGGCCAGGGACCTGATCGACATATAAAATCGAGAACTAGTGAAGAAGGGCAGGTTAGGGCCGGGCTGACGCCCGGCCCTAGCCGACTTGAAAAGCCCATTAAATAAATCGCTACTGTAATGATAGAACAGTACAAGTGATTTGTATATACAACTTTTGAAACTCTCGCTTGAATAAGTTCTACTTCTTGCGCTGAAAACTTTCAAAAAAAAAGTTCCCAAAACCAATCACCTTCTCGACCAATATTCTCCTGCTAAGACCTCCAACAGCCATTCTTTTCCATTTCACTTATTTCCAACACGATTATTTTAATCTTACTTGGTGTGGACTACGCTATGCTTTAGCTATGCGTCGCAATGTTTAATAAATGAAAAAGTGTATATTGTAAAAATTTATAATGATTTTTTTTAATTTGACGTCGACGTTAGCTGAGAAACGTTCATTGTGGACATACCGCAAAATATTCTTAACCTTATTTTTCTAATTTTGTAATGTCAAATTCTAAGCGTTAGCTGTCACCAAATTACAAGAGTAAGGTTAGATATGTCTTGCGGTATGTTCACAATGAATGCTATTTTAATCATTGTATACGCATTTATTTTCATAACAGCAGACACATTATGAATTAGAACAGTACTGTGTTGTCATAGCAACCGATAAACACACAAAAACAGGTCGGTAGCGCAAAAAAACTTTTTTATATTTGCGTGTCCTAATGAAATTTTTTAAAATACTGGAAACAGTAACATTTTATTTTTTAAAGTTGATATCACTGTTAGACAGCTGTTCTTAGAATATCAAACTTATGTTATTTACGCAGTGAACTCTTATAACTGGAATGCAACGCTTGCAAAACTAGTATTGCAGGCTACATAAATGCGCCGAATAATAATTAGTCTTAATAAGGGCGTAACAGTTTTTACTTTATTATTAACCAAATTGTAAATTTTGATACTGACATCGTAAGGATGCATTGTGTTGTGTATTAATAGCTCACGATAAACTTAACGTAATAAAATTAAATTTTATAAAATTATACATATATCTTTACCTTATAAGTTATAATATCCAAAAGATCCAATGAATAATTATTTTGGTTAACAAAAATCATTTTTTGCTGAAAATACTATTGTATTTATACCTCATTAATTTCTTTAACAAACAAGGTATTTATTCTATGAAATTAAATATTATTATTCTTATTTCATCCAAGTTTTTAATTCATTAAGTAGTAATTATTTATGTCACAAATATATTGGCATATGGCATATACTTTGAATTTATAATAATTTTCAACAGTACGTATAATACACCTGGCAAATTTGAACGAGGTCCTGCTGCTTAGCGGGCGTTGTGTGTATGAGATAAGAATGGGAATTTCTATACGTCGCGCGGATTACCTAAAGTTAAGCAAGGTTATGTAAAAAACCAAATTGCATAATTTCTAGTGTTGCCAACTGCTATGCTACTTACCAAAATATCCCTAACAAATTTTATTTAAAACTAAGTAATTTTTTTAATTAGGTATTTAATACCGAACTAACGCAAATAGAAAAAAATAGTATAAAGTATTCGTTTCATAACACGTTTTAGCGCACTTGTCCTAATTCTCTAAACTCGGACGCGTGCGCTAAAAACGTGTCTTATGAAACTAATACTTTAATATACTATTTTAGAATTTCTTTTATAATTGTTCAACAAATCTTTGATAATAGTTCGTTAAGAGATTTACAGAATTAGTGTCTAAATGAGCTTTGCATTTCACTTTTCAGAATCTAATGACTGAGTAATTATTTTAATTGAGTTTCCTGGCCTTACTTCGTAAATTATTTCATATTTTAATTAACTAATTGTTTGGTAACCATTAAAGAACAATGATTACAAACGATTATTTCGGTCTTATTAAGTTAGTCTTGAATATCATTGCCGTATTAATCGTTTAAATTTTAAAAATTAACTTTTATCTCGATGTTAAGTATTTTTCTTGTAGCTCGGAATCTCTTTACTGTTTTCTAAATTTTAGTTTCAATTAAATCTGATTCCCAGTAAAAAACGGCTTCTATTACACTTGACCTTTACTAAAATATGATCTCTCGAACAACTCAAGTAGTGAATTTGCTAGATTTATTGTTCCTCTCACAAAAAAAAGCTTTTCTACATGATGCCAACAATGTTTGATATAATCGAAAAGGGCAGTCGTTATGTAGCAAAGCGACCGCGAGGCGACACTTAAATTAGGAAACTATAGAAATACAGAACCTTACATTATAATAGCTGGAATAAAAAAAGACTGCGGAAAGACAACAGTGGTAGCTACATTACACGTTCTTTATTAAAAAGCAATTCGATTAATGTTTACTAAACTTGATAGAAGTGTCGAGTGCAACGACATCGTACTCAAACACCCGCAGTTATAAATTCTTTGAAATTTCCGCTGTTACGTCTAGAAAGACCTGCCCTAAATAAATGGGTGGGGAGAGGGAATTGGCTGGAAATCTTTCCAATTTAGCCGAAGTTACCTGCCTCTACCTCTCTACGGTTAGGAGGCACCTTGTATATGCGTCAGAAGTAACTACTAGAAGAGGCAGGAGATGACTTATTATTGTAATTCCATAACTCAAAATACGGACCCTTCGTTTCTTCGAAATGCGAAAAGTCGAAATCAAATTGAAACTGCTATTAGCTTCCCATTGTTTTTCATTTTTTCACCCGTTGACTTAAGAGAAAATGAAGGAGAGGTGAGAAACTGTTACTGGGCCTAACGGAACAAGATCTCTACCTACCTGATCTCTACACCAAATGTAGACAATGAACTTAGTCCAGTTACTTTAGAATTATTGTTCTAAAAAAATCGAAACTTTTTTAATTACTTGAGTTTGTCGTTTTAAGCAATATATTAAAAATCGAGGGTGAGATCGCACCGGGAGTTAGAAGATATTAAAGGTCAAAAGTCAGAAAATTCGTTGTTCTGCGAATATCTCACTTCCTATGGCTCCGAGGTCAATAAGGTTCGGATACAAATAAAAGATAATTAAATTTCTGACAAAAAAGATTATATTCATTTTTCACGTACAGCGAACCGTTTGCAAGACATACAGCAAAGAAGATGTATAACGTACGTTGTATCCGTTTCCGCATCACCTTCGAGGTAGAATACAAGACGCGTTTTTTTAAATGGTTTTTCCAGTAGCCCTTATCCATGTTTAGTGTTAAAAAATTACGTCCTGTCTTCGTTTTTGTCAATTTTATGTACATGAATTCGTCGTTATCTTCTTTGAGTTCACTTGCTTCTTAGCGCAGCTGCGGCCGATCAGATGGGCAAACTTAAATTTTATAGATTTTATCAGTTTTACTTTGAGTAGAGGGCCAGTTATAAACGCTAATGCTTTAGTACTTTTTAACGTAAAACTTAAAATTTTGTTTTTATGTTGAGTTTGATTTTGAATTTTTTTTAGTACTACTTTCAAAATCACTACTGATTAATAAACGCCTTTAATCACAGTATAATAACAACCAGTAGGTGCATTCTCACAAATATTGTAAGCGCCGTATGTAACCTTGTTGTATTCTTGAGCTATTGGAACAACAGTTATGCTGTAATATCCCCTACTCCTTTTTACCAGCATGCAATGACGATGACGATTGGCAAGCCTCGGCGAACTGATCGTGGTATGGTAACTTGATAACTTCAAAGTGCCGACAATCGAGTGAATATGCTGTATATTTTTCTGCTGTGCGCTAATAATCCACCAATAAAAATACTGCATTTTGTAATGATAATAACTGCATATTGATAACCATTCCCAACATATGTGCTACAAACGTATGCGAACTATTTCAAGCTTCAGTTTTTGCATAGGAGTTGTTTGGTATGCAAAGGTAATCTCAAAGAAATAAGTCTAATCATTTCAAATGGCATAAAAAGCACTTTTAAATTATTGGTTGAAACTGTATCATTTTTGCTACACTTGTTACAAGTGTAATAAGTAGACGTTCTGATCGACTTTTTACCTAAAAATATTTTGAACTTCTATTGGCGAGTGTTTGTTATTTTAAAAGTATAGTCATGTAAGATTCAAACAAATTTTATTTGGACCTGTAACATAATAATATTCTTTTTTTTTCTTTATAGGATGGAAGGCCAATACTAGAAGATGAATCCGAGCAAGGCGCCGATGACGATGACGATAGTGGTTTCGGTTTGGGTGTTGCCCAAATAGTGATAACAGCAGCAACACCAATGATCGAAGAAGCAGATCGGCCATTCCCACCACCGGAAGAGACACCATCAGTAAATCACGTCGACGACCAAACAAAAGACGGTCAAGAAGAAACGAACGAAATCGAAGAAGACGACGAAAGCGAAATTAAACTGCCACAAGCAGAAGAAGAAAAGACGATAGAACAGCAATGCGAAGACGAGAAGACCATACCAGATTCGCAACAGAAGGTTAAACAGAAAGAATCTGAAACGCCCGACGACATCGAAGGCAAAGCATCATCGCTGGACGATCAAATAACCGAATCCACACTTCCGGTCAGCAGTAGTACGGGAAGTGATGGAGAAACAACAGGTCCAAGTACGGCAGAAAATTCAATTAGTCAAGCCGTTCCTCCGGAGGACGACATTAATGAACCACCTAAACAGGTAGTAGGTGGACGTGCCAGCATTCCCGATGAATTAGAACCCCATCAATTAGCACAATTACAGGATCTCAAAGAGTCGAATGCCTAGACAATTATTATTAATTAATTAATTAATATTACGTAAGTCGACTATTATTAGCTACAATATTTTTGATGAAATAAGTTTATTCGATGGAGCTGTAGTTAAACGATAAATATATTACGCTTTATAGAATTTAAAAATAAAGCATCAGTGGATACTGGGTCAACTATGACAATCTTTCTATTAATCTATTACTCTGTACATAGTAAATACCTACCCATCTTGCTTGAACTGCCAGGACTAACTAAAAATAGCTTTCGAGATGTAAACAATTAATGATTTGTAAAGAATAATGCAACGAGGTCTATAGTGCATATAAATCAATGGCTATTGTTTAATTGTACTACATCTAGTTAGTTGTAGTTGGCCCAGTATCTACTAGCATCCAGAAATACACCAGACAATGATGGACTTAATTAGAAATTGCGCGTGTACCTGTCTGCAATATTTTTGTCTACATGTATAGCATTTATATTATTGAAAAATGTTTAAAGTTAAAAAAAAATAAACGATAATATCACGCCTTCCATGTTGTTGAAAATTAAATGTTTCAACATTTCAAGCATTCATTTTGATGATGAACATCAACAAAGAGAATCATCACTATTATTATCAGCACTGTCTCATGTTAATGTTAAAAAAAGGGAATTCTTCCTTTTAAGATGCTAAAGAGCCAAATCTTAAAAAGATATTAAAATCGCTTGAAATTGTTTGGAATGATTGTTAACGTTGTTGAAAACTGAATGATTATCTTCAGAAGAGATACCTGAACTCTCTGATGAATGTATTTTAATTGTATCATTTTTTTAAATACCTGTAATTGTTCCTCATATGTACATAAATGTTATGTTAGTGTTTAAGATTTCATCCCCCATACTATTAATTCATACACGCCTTATACCTACTATTATGAAGTCTTCCCAGAAAGTTTCATTCTTTTCTGTTTTTTTAATTGTATAATATCCTAATGCATGATTGATGATAATGAAAATCTTTTTGGGAGGGGTGATGTAACAACAATATTGTATATATACCTACTATCTTTGTTATGTTTTAATGGTCTTATCATAATATCTAATCTATTTTATACCTTGACCAAGTGTTAGTCAAAAGATCTAATCTTGATTACTTGTGCTCAAGCCAAATGTGGCCATGGTCAATTTGTGCTTGGCTCACACTATTCGTTACAGTGTCTTAAGTTACATGCAACAGAGGACTAATAATGCTTTGTTTTTAGTGCAATTTTCTATGTAAGTAGTCTTTTATAGATAAAGTTATTTTTAATTTCAAGGGATATAAATGATCAACTAATTCGTGTATTATAATAGGGAGTCTGGTTTTTATTCTAAAGAAAAGGAACTCTATTTAGTAAAAATCTAGTTACAAAAATAATAAATGTCACTAATGTCAAATAAAGCACTTTCAGGTTAGAAAATGGTATTTTTTAGAATAGATTTAATAATGTCTAGCAAATAGTACAATCGTATTCAACTAAAAAAAATACAACAAAACATAAAAATATATTTAATTAGTCTTAATCATTGTTAAACACAAATTTAAGAATTCAGAGGAGCATCGGAAAAACTTTAGATCGTCTGTACAGTTATGATAGCCATGTTTTAAAAGCACATTAAGAAACTTACTAAAGTTAATCTTATTTAAAACCCTTTCTAAATGTTGTCAATATTAAAATTAATTACAGAAAATAGTTTTCTAACCTAAGGATTTTATTAGTAGCTATTCTAGATTTAAAAAATATCTCTGTGTGAGTGTTAATTGGACATTTAATAGAGTTCTTGGTGGATATTATTATCATTAAGCAGATATATAAATTGATGTCACGAGGAATGCAAAATTTTCACTGCACTCAAACATTTCCCAATGAAAATGTTAAGGGATTGTACAGTATAGAATTTAATGTTGAAAATAAGTTCAAACCAAAGGTTTGAATTTGCTAATTTTACTTGAAAATCAATAAACCAGTTACAATTATATTATGTATTCAATTTTGTTAAAAGTGCAATATTCACCTTCATATTCTTAGAACGATTCAATTTTTGGTATCATTATTACATAAATCGTGCTTACCATTGGGATAATACTTGATTTATTTTGCATACTTTCTGGCTTATTATATAGATTAAAACAATTACTAATTTTTTTAAGAACTGCAATGATATATTTAAAGAGATCTTTTGCAACTATTTAAAACATTTTGTCATCCGACCACTTGAAAGTAAAAGTCAAAGATCTAACACTTTGACATAAATGAATCCTAAAGAAAGCGCACTGACTTTAACGAGAGTACCTTGTTCAGTATGTTATGCTGACTTATTTGTGACCTTTTCCTGCAATAATCTTTAAAGTTATTTTAACATATATTGAACCTATTGCTGCAATTATTCTTTATCCAAGCTTTGAACTAGTTGTGCCTTCAAATGGAATATTATACTTAATTATTAATTAAAAAAAAGTCTTGACAATCTTGACAATGTGCCTGTTGAAAGATGGAACTCTTGATAAAATAGTCCACAAGAGGCTCTGGAAGTATTTTCATAACGGCTTAAAAATAATTAAGGATTTGTCAATTGGATGGATGACTAATGTTATTTACAGCTGCTATTGATTGATTTTTATTTATGTTTGAAAAATCTTTGTATAATAAGATTATAATATTTAACACTGTAATGGTAATACTTAACAATCTTGTTTCACTCATGAAATTAAATTGCAGTAGAAAGTGAAGTAGTAGAAATTTTTAAAATATAAATCCTGATATGACTTAAGAATTAACTATTATCGGAAGGTTCACTTACAGCCTAGTTTTTGTCCTCTTCTGCCTTCTTTATGATAGGGTCCTAACTCTGAACTCGTTCTTTGTAATATGGCAGACTATAGTGTACCAGGCAGAAGCTGTAAAACGCAATACTGTAATTCTACCCATATTTTCAAGGCAGACTAGATTATATTTACTTCAGAAAATATAAAACAAAAATCTTGGTTAGAATAATGTCAACTGTGTGTTGTCAATTGTAACATTCGTCTTTAAATTGGTTGTAATGTATTCAAATTTTTTGAGCCTGGCCTTGTCATGTATTTTCATTGTTAATTAAATTAAAAATTAAATTTATATTTTTTATTTATGCAAATTTTGCTAGATACAGATAAATCAGAGAATAATTAACCAGTAGAACACTGGTCCAGTAAGATTTGCACAGGTATCTATGATCTAATATTCCTTGAAAAAGTTAATAGTGACAGATGTTGACATTATTCTAACCAACAATTGGATGACAAATTTTGTTTTACATGTTTTTTAAACAAATATAATCTAATACTCCTTGAAAACAGAGCCGCCTTAACAACATTATAGGCCCTGGGCAAATCAGTATACTGAGACCCCTAGTCACTCTTGGGAATAAAAATAAAAAAGGGTCAATATATATACATTAATAAACAAAAACTTTTGAACAATAATTCTTGTTATTTTTTTAATATACAATTTTAATGAACATTTAATTATTAAATTATAATAAATAATAATAATAGCAATAATAATAATTATTGTTTTTAACACAACCATTTGCAAAATTTATTTGCACTGAATAAATCTATAATTTCCTTGAAGTTTCAATCTTGAAAATGAACGTTCTTCTGTACAATTGGTCACCATCATACTCATGAATATTCTAAGTGCGATTTCAACATTTGGAAATACAGATTTAACATTACCCAATATTATTTTGCTGTAGAATGCAGAGACAGTCCCACAGTTTTCATCAATATAGTGCTTAAAATGCGTACATTCATTCATAGTCGCAGTTTTTCGGAAACAACCTTGAATTACTAGTACATCACATAAAATATTAATATTGTAAGATTTAATACTCATTATTTAATCTGTATTTATTTAACATAATTTTATAAACAAGCAAATAAATCAGTAAATAATAATATTACTTGAAAATATCAGTAAAATTACAGCATTGCCTTTTTAAAGCTCCTGCCTGGTACACTAAAGCTGCCATGTCTTTGTCCATTGACTCAAGACATAAAAGTCTTCAGCGCTACATCTTGTTAGGATTGTACCGATAGTAAATCATTAGGCATTAAGTGTATGCAAACACAACTAATATTATATGAATTTCAACTGTTAAGTCCTTCAAGTTATGTGTGATTATACATGTGGGAAACATAAACCATTTATAAAAACATTTAAATTAGAATCATAGCTTTAAAAACTAATTTCAGAATTCAATTCTTTTGTTAGTGCAGTGGGTTGATGGAATCGTGATGTCAGACATGCGATTTTTTCTTTTCTACTACCTGTAATTTTTCAAATGCATAAGTTACTTTCTCTGTTATTAATGCATTTAACTTAAGACATTTTGTAATAAATAACTACACGTGTTCGCTCTACTACCACTTGTTAATAACAACTGTTGAATGAAATCCAAAAAATAAGTTTCTGGTGTATTTCTCGGATGCCAAAAGTGTGAAAGATGCGCTGGTGCTATAATAGAGAAAGTTTGTAGCACATTTTATGAAAAAAAAAATGCAGACTGGCAGATTGCAATAAATTGTAAAATGTTATTGCGGGTACCGAATCATTAATTTGAATTAAAAAAAGTTTTGCAGACAGAAATGAGTATTGGAAGACATAAAAATAGAAATAATAATAAGGAAGCTGGTCTTGTTTGTTTTGTTAGTATTATTATAATTATTGTGTTATTAGTTATTATTATTAATTGTTAAGTAATGTTTTTTATTTTTTCAGTGTTAAATATAAATAATTATAATTAACGCTGTATAACCGAATAATAGATTTAAATCTTTATATGTTAGCAATAAGAACGGATCTTTTTTAGATAAATATATAAAATGTTGTTTTATACATAATTTTTGCATATCCTTGTATAAGATCATCAGTATTTACTAATCATAAAAAAATGAAATGCGTTAAAATTGTTTGATAGTAAGTAATTTAGTAAAGAAGAGAGATCATTTAAATTAGTTGTTGCGCGTTTTATATGTACCTTTTTATTATTATTACTGAAACTCAATTATTATTATAAATTGCTACTCAGATACCTATACCACCATCCATTCTATAATTTAATAATACTCAATTATACATAATATACATAAACCCTATACAAAACACAAAAACTCACATAGAATATACTTACCTTTCTACTACCATAAAATAGTAATACTAATAATAATAAATTGTTTAAGATAGTCCTTAATGAAAATTACGAAAGTCGCTAATAGCTCAAAGTGTAACATTTTATCCTCGTTTTTGTGAATTTTAACTAAAAGCTACAGATGAATAATGCCTGGTGACGTTCACACTAAATCTTAAGTATTCATTACGGACCATCTTAAATTAAAGAGAAATTATTGCTGTGTACAAAAACTAGAGAGTTCAGGCTGTTTTACGCGAATGTATGTGTTGAATTCCCCGTCTTCTTTCAGCGGTGCCTTCTTATTGTAAAACTTCAATCTCTCACCTGTAGATAAAAAATAATACTATGAGACAAGAGGAAAAAATAAGGGAAAACTCTTACAAAAAATTGAAAGAATTTAACTCCAAATCTAATAATAACCTCATGCATTTTCTGTGTAATATTAAATAAACGAAATAAAGAAATTACGTAGCTGAATCTATTAATTTTTCTTTTTATTTACTAGTTTTAATTTTTGAAAATGCCATTGGTTTCTTCTTATTAGTTTTTAAATTTTATAATATGAATAACGTGAATGACATGACACCAAGTCACACAAGTCACAAGAGTTTAATTAATATGAGGATACTGATGTAGGCTTCAAGATTTATGACATATTTATGATTAAACCAGTTGAGAATGCACATTAGTTGTCATAAAAACTAAAATTCTAAGTCCTAAAATTTTTCATTTAAAAAAAGAAGAAAAAAAAAGTTGCTAATAATGTTTATTTTTTCGTAAATTTTTGAAAAATACAAAATTTTTCATTTTTCAAAAATTTTTCGAAATTTTCGGTGGTCATTTTGACCACTTTTCCGAAGAGATACAAAAAAATGTTTCAACCTAAAGTTTCTTAGAATTTGATGTACTATAAGATTCCAAAAAGTCAACAGGGAAAAAGGCGACAGACTGACAGACAGACTTCACGAATTCAGAGACGAACTTTTTGTTCGTCGAATATCATTACATAACATTATAAATACCATGGATTGTCCACACATATCTACTAACCATTCATGATAATAGTGCAAATAAAAATAAAACTCTTGTTATAAATTTTTAAGTTTCAAATCTCCGGGTTTATGGGTTTCAGCTATATATCTCATAGCTTTACAAATTTGGGATATTCAGAATAAAGATGGTAAAAGTTAAAGAGCTCGCAAAAAATCAAGACTTGTAGATTTCAGAGCTTTAAAGTTCTATTGAGACTTAAAAATCTTTAGTGCTTGAAAGATTTAAAACTTTGACCTTTCTAGGTTTTAAAGTTTCGAGTTTAAAAATTTCAAAGCTGAACCTTCTAGCTTTTAAGATTTTAAAGTTTTTGGAGTTTTTAAAATTTCAAATATTTCAGGTTTCAAACTATCGAAGTTTCAAAATTTTAAAGGCTTATGGTTTAAAAGATTTCTGGTTTTCAAGTGCAACGAAATCAAGGTTTCAAGTGCCAACTCATCAATTTTCAAGATGTTAAAAGTGTCGAGGTGTAAACTTTCAGTTGGTATGAATGGAAGTCGAGGTTTACAAGATCAAAAGTTCCAACGTTTTTGCAGGTTGTTAGGTTTCAGTGTCATTTAAAGTTTTAACGTTTCTTAAGGTAGCTATAATGCTTGTAAACTTTAAGGCGTGGAAGTGGTAAGATCTATGTTTCAAGATTACAACAATTCAAGACTTTCACTTTCAAGAATTTCGAAGCTTGCTGATTTAATAAGTTCAAGGTGATTTAGAGTTTTATAGTTTTAAAGCTTCTAAAAGTTGAAAGGTTTCAAAGGAGGTTTTGTTTTTCTTTTTTTAAGTTTGTAGATTTTAAAGTTATTTTTTTAAGATTTCAGAGTTTCAGATAGGCAAGGTTTAAAAAGAAAATTTCTTGCAAGAGTAAAAGCTTCAGCATTTTTGTTCAAGTTTTCATTTTAGTTAAACGTTTACAAGATCTTAGTATTTTAAGACGGAATATGTTAATATTATAATGTCTTATCAGTTTTCGGGGTTCTCAGGGTTTCAAAGCTTTAACGTGTCAAGATTCAATACTTCAAAGTTTTAATGCTTTAATGCTCAAAGTGTCCAAAGGTTCGAAGTTTAAACATTTCAGCATTTAAAGCTTCATTATTTCATGATTTTAAAGTTTTAAGATATAAAAGTTTAGAATCTCGAATTTAAAAGCTCCAAAGATTCAATTTCATTTACAAAGTTTTAAAACTTAAAATTTTTGTTGTTTTAATGTTTTAAAAGTTTCAAGATCCAAAAGTTTGAATGGATCGAAGTATCTCAATTTTAGAATTTTTAGGTTTGGTGAATTCAAGAGATGCCAAGTAACAGGAGTGGGTGAAAAGTAAGTGGAGTGGAGCCCCACTTACGCATGCAGGATAATTACATTATTAACTCGCGTTAACAATAGTTATTTATATACCAAGGCCGCGAAATCTCTTTTTAACATACCGAGAGAATAATCGTCACTGAGGCTGTTTGCGGCCGGGGACAATCTCGAGGGCGCTAAAGAATTCTGCGGACAAGGTATACACAGCATTTTTTGTGCAACCCTAAAAAATAGGCGACTTTCATGTTGCGGCGTTTCAATGGAAATGACAAATAAAACAATTAGTTTTGTAAAGCCTAAGCTTAGACCCTTAGTAACGTTAGCGAAATTCAATTTCGCGCTGTATTGCGTCCGTTCAGGGTGAACGGACAGGCAGTTCGTTTGAGGTCGGACTCACTAGGATCCGAGACTAGCCCAGAAGACAGAGGTTGGGCAGTCGTTTGAGGTGTCGGGGAGCACTAGTATCCGAGACTAGCCTGTGGGCAGACCACACGACGTTCACCCTAGGAACTGGCTTTTGTCTACTGTCTACCCAATCTACCTAGTCTACCCGATAATTAGAGTGAGGTTTAGCCCAGACAGGGAGTGCGCTTGCTGACCTATGGGAAACATGCATGCGACCAGGTAGAGTCTTGGAGATGACAGTATGGGGTCCGGCTTTGGCTGTGCAATTCTAGTCGTCGGATGCCCAGAAATCGTTTAAATACCTACGCCAAAGAGGCGTTGATACGAATAGCAGCCTCTCACGGGAGAAGATAGCTTCTCCCTAACGAATACACACCGGGATGCTACTTCGATGGGCCCTATGAAGTAGCCTCGAAACAAAGCTTTGTTAGGGGCACACCAGACCTATAACTGGGAGATCGGGTTGGTAAAGCCATTTAAAAACCATGTCATGCCCATCTGAGGTTGAATTCGATCGGGCAGTGGCCCCAACTAAGGCTGCGTGTAGAACTTTTAAAGGCATAAAAGAGGGCTGGAAGGTTCGGATGTACCTAACGTGGGTTGGGGGAATAGTCCTAATGCTGGACAAAGAACTTGACCCCGTATGAAAGAGGACGGAGAGGTTCCGGCGGGTAAGCAGGTACATTCCCTGTAATCGCTCCGGTACTAGCCTGGAGAGCTAGTAAAGGGTGGATAGGCAACCTCGCTCCTACCAGAGAGTTACTGGGAGCATTTGCTATGCAAATGCGCGCTGATGGATCGTACCACAATCACTTTCTCTTTGAAGGAACGTGGGAGTAAGTAATACAGGTAACCCACGTAAAACAATGTATGAAATCTGTATCGTGTACGCGAAGTGTCAACTTCGTGCTATGTAGTATTGTGTACAATTGCACAAAAAAGCTTTTATTCAACACCGCTAAATAAAAAGATCGCTATCTTGATGTTTTTAAGCAATTAAAGCTGAAGTTTGCTCACTAGTGAATATAAATAACTTTTCATCTACTGTATAATGGTGATTGGCTGCTATTGTAGGTAGCAACCAATCACCAGCTTACATTGCATAATATTATTAAAATCCAGTCATCGGGCTAGTGTGTCAAGTTTACTACTGTCAAAGACTATAGACTAAACATTTTAACTACATTTTAAATTCAATATTTGATATATAAAGGTGTTGGATAAAACGTTGTATGTTAACGCGTGAGTTAATGATATATCCATTCACAAAAATTAACTCTCTCTCGAGCCTGACGGCTTTCAGGATCAATTTTTCGTTCGTGGATAATATCTTACTTAACTCACTACTTAAGTAGTAGCATAATAGTTATTTACGCTATAAGTCCTGGAGATGAAATTTTACAGTCGACTAAGATGTTACGGATAAGGCGACGAAGGAGCCGAGTCCGGAACATCGAAACGAGACTGTAAGACCATTTCCAGGACGTATGACGTAATGCGTTTTATTTCATACTGTAATTATTGTTTAATTTAAAAAAGATATTTCCGAAAAATAAAAAAATAAAAATCCGAATTTAAAATATGGGCATCTATGAACAACGAGCATCTATGGCAACTATTAGTCGAATTCAAAACATAGACATCTATGAAGAACGAGTGTCCATGGTAACTGAAATACTAAAGCATTGTTTAGGTGATTTATTTTATTTGAGTCCGGTAATAGTTATTTACGTGCCAAGCTTTGTAAATTAATCTTTACGAGCTAGCTGAAAAGTTTGTAGGGGCTAGCGACGAAGGAGCGAGCATCCATAATCCAGTGAACCCAGTAAAGATTAATTGCAAAGCGTGCCGCTTACAAAGTTTTATTTTCACTTTTGCCAGCGTTTTTTATTAACTTATTGTAAGACGTTTTGTAATTAAAGGCGGTAGGACAACGGTAGCTAGACGTCGTCATGGTGTTGTGGTTAAGCAACAACGTAGTTTACATTACAGGCCTCTTTTAGGAGCCCGTAAAGTTTTACAGGGCTGTACTTGTAACTGCTCATTTACTTAGTTACCATAAATGCCTATAAAGTGTCATTTACATAGATAGTGGAAATAAAAAATTTACAGTCATACTAGACCGTCAAATCGCATTTTCCGGACTGTAATCGCTACCGTAAACATGGATCATACGATACAGTATGAAATAAATAACTAAAACGTATTGGTACGTAGGTTAGGTTGGGAGAGGTTATTTTAATATCGGTCTGGTTTGGTTTACTGAGGTTAGATTACGTTTTGCTACATTAGATTGAACCTGATTTGGTAAAAAATGGATTTCAGTCATTTTCTTGTATGTCGTACATGCATAATTTGTCGCACACTTAATCTTTGTCGACTCTACCTACACTCAGTTATAAGTGTCTATAGACAGGTCAGGTATTGCAGTCATTCGGAAGAATACTCTTATATTTTCGAAAAGTTTTAATGTTTCAAATTTTCTTTGTTACAGAGAGTTGACCACGTTTCAAAATTTTAAGGTTGCAGACTTTCAAGATTAAAAGATGAAAATTTAAAGTCGTTAATGTTCTAAGGTTTCAGGTCATTTTTAAATATGGCAAACGAATACAACTAAGACATTCTGTATAATTCTTAAACTACCGTGAAAACGATCCGATGAAACGCTTGACCTCCACATGTCATCAAATGTGTCATGTTGCATAAAATTATAAAATTGCATAAATTTTTTAAACTTTCCAAACATGTAGAGGTTTAATGATTCCTTTCCCTTCAAGATCATCAGACGCCAGGTCAATAAAATATGCAGATTCATAGAATTGCTTCTTGGCAAACTTAAAAACTTCTGTAGACCTTATGACCTTTTGATTAGTTGACAATAAAGCGATCTCAGGAATAGTCAAAGGTCAAGTTATATACATTAGAACAGTTGAAAAAACTTAACAAAATCTTATATTTTAAGGTACATATAACCTTTGAAGACCTTTAGTGGTTAAATGAACCACTGCATCATTTTAAAGTCATTTAAAAAGTGTTCAGGAGGTTAAGTTGACAAAATCTAATTAAACGAATTTTATACTTTTTATGCACACGATCTTTGTTGACTTCTGGAGGTGAGACAGATCATCGTATCGTCGTGAAGAGAATAAGGTTGTTCAGGAGGTCAAGTTTGTAGAAATCCAAGAAACTATGGAATTTATACTTTTATGTACAAGACCTTTGATGACATCTGGAGGCCAAAGAAGTTAATGGGTCGTTTTTAGGTTAATTTAAAAATTACCCAGGAGGCCAAGTTCTATAGATGGGCAAAGTTTGTTAAACTTTATGAAACTTTATATTTATATGCAAAAATGGCCCCCAGCCAGCACACTGACGTCATAATGTCGCCGATTTTTCGGCAGTCACGACGTCAAATTGTCGTAAAACTGACATCATTATGTCACAGCCCAAAGACGTCAATATAAGAAGTCATTAAAACGTCATATACTAGGACTAAGACAGGAATCATAAATAAATAGTTGAATATTGGAAATAACATTTATTATACTACAGTCAACAGTCAAAACATCTAATATGACCAGTATTCTTTGGCCCCTGCTAAAATAATATCTTTTTAATGAAACTTGTACGTATTGTATTGTACGTCGTTTTGAAGACGTCTACGTACGTCCCATTATATGACGTCTTATGGACATCATTTATTAGTCATATGACGTCGTCGACCAATAATGACTTAAAAATAACGTCATTATAACCTCAATGTGCTGGTTGAGTTGAAGTAAAATTATAAAAGTTATACTTTTTCTTCTTTATTATATGATAATGACAATAAAGAATGACTTTTTACACTTGTATCTCAAATTTTATCTATATTTAGTGCCTAGGTACTTTGTAATACAAATTTTTGGAAAACGTCTATTAAACGATTTTGAATATTTATAAGCATTCTCTCGTTGCAATGGTTACAACACAATTATCACGATGCGATAACTGTGATTGTCTAAAAAAACGCGTAAGATTTCGACCTATTAATGGTAGGTCCAAAATAGAAAAATTTATAAAACCAAAATAGAATAAACAGTTGTATTACAATCGCATTTAAAATAAATATTTAATGAGCGTATGGTTTAATTAGGATTAATATACGTGAATGTGCGTTTGTATAATAATAAGTATTAAATTAGAATTTATAATTTGTGACATTAAGATAGGACTATTCATGATGTCAATATTCAGGAGGTCATGGAAGCGTTGCTATTTATTTTTGATTGTTAAATAAATTCATTTTTTCACCTACCTGATCAGAAAGTGCTTTTTAAATGTCCTGTTTTGAGGGCAGTTAAGGCTTCTTTGCGGGCCTCTTATGTCAAACTTTTTACTGCCCTCTAATGTCAAATACATAACCTCTACACTACTACTAGATGAAACCACGATTTATTTATGTTAAGTTGGAGATACTGTAAAAATTGTAATTGTTTTTTAAATTGTCATACTTTGACCACTCCTGTGCATTATCCTAAAAAGATTTTAATCAAAAAATGAAATCATTAGTTTTTAACATTAAAAATATAACTCATGCGTAAAACTTTTAGCAACAGAATATGACGGAAAATGTAATTTCAAACATATTTTTACATAACCTTTAAAAATATAAAAAACATACGTCAAATTTTTCTAGGCTTCTTAGATCATAACTTTGATTTTCATGTCTTCGTCGATAAATTTGTCGTTTGTTTTTTTCTTTTCACAGTGTCATTGTATGTATAAATGGAGGTTGTGACAATTAATTAATAAAAAGAAAATTGTAATTTCAATAAATTATACAATGATAGATTAATTACTCATCCTAATTAAAAGTCATATCCTGTTCCTTTTATTTACCAATAATAATGAAAACATTTACTATACGGCCGTGTTGTATGTAGTGTAATGATTATTAGGTTAATTTAGTTAATAAACTAGGATAATGGGCCCTACGGGCCTAAGCACTTAAGTATGATAGAAATAGCATTTATCGATTTTTTTTAAGTAGGTCAGTATTTACATGACCTACATAAATCTCCAATCGATTCTCTATCGATAGAGCACATATTAGTACCAAATAACACTCAATAGCACTAAATAGTACGATAGAATCAGCATTTATCGATTTTTTAAAACATAACCTAATTTAAAAAATTTTAAAACATAACCTAATTTAAAAAATTTTAGGTCGTGCATTATCCTCGGCAAATTACGCGTTGAATGAGCCCATGCCCATCTCTCCAGCCCTTATAGAACGCGAGAATGGGGCTCGGACACACATACAAATCAACTTTAGTAGTATTGGATTACTAAAAACGTCTGGCGTTATTTTCATTTTCATTCATTCCCTCTAACATATGCCTATTTAATTTACTAATAAGTTACGTTACTGTTAACTTTTGGAATTCTTTTTTAAACTTTCAAACAGGTAGGCGAAAAACTTTTGTATGTCACTCGGACCGAAAAGCATTTGTAGCCCTAAGTTGTCCGCTGCCCTCGCTACGCTACTCTTCGCTCGGGCATCAAACAACTGCGGGCTACAAATGCTAATTTTCTGCCCTTGAGACACAATATACTATTGTGACTATAACTGCTTTAGTGTCTTATGACTTATGAGTTATGAATACCTTAAGACGTCTCAAAACAGTAGAGTTATGATGGCCTCACAATATGTCGGTTGTGGATAAAGGCAGGGTTGCCAGATTAATAATACTAGAAACCCGGACAACAGAGAACAATAATAATAAGTCGGCCTTGGATAATTCGAACCTGAGGGGGCCATACATAAGATTAGGCATGTAATGATTAGTAGCTAGCAAAAAAAACAAATATTGGAACGCGCTAAAGATTGATCTGCACTCTGGCGGAAAGTTGTTAAAAGAAATTATGCGGTAGCATTGTTGCAATATGTATAATCACCGGTACAGTGAAGATTTACATGAGTCTCTGTTTTGTTGTAGACACTTCTAGTTCGACAGAATTCTCACCCTTTAAAACTCTACATAGGTAGTCCCTTAATGTGATCCATAGCCTGGACAGGGCTCGGAGCAGGTTGCTCCTCTTGTGACTCCACGCCATCATCCTACTCGTCAGATGATGGTCCAGTCTGGATGTTGACAACCTCAGTCACGACGTCTGCATCACTCGTTACACACATTTTTACACGGCACAGTTTCACTTGGTCTCACTTCATTCCAGTAATCAACAGCAGGTATGATGTCTTCACCATGGCATGATGTCTTCATCAGTTTCCTCTGTTACTTGTCCTCGCGTTTCTGGCATATCCTTACAGCTTGTAAAATATCGATTTTGATCTTCTTGTGTATTTCAAAGTCCCCTGTTAAGATGTTTTAGAGTAGAAGGCGCCCATAAAAATCTTTACAGTTTTTAATTATCTCCTGATTCATTAGCTGCACAGCAGATGTCATGATGGCAGGGAAAACGGAACCTTTACATTTTTTAGCAATGAAATGTTGTCTTGTGTAGTACAGTTGTCAATAAAGAGAAGGATTTGACGTTCTTCCAAAACTTCTTATCAATTTTCAGTAGTCATTTCTTAAAGATCACCCATCATTCGCGCTTTATTGTCACTCTTGTATTGGTTTTGTCTTTGTCATGTTTTTAAAACATGTTTTATTCCTATCAATAACGGCAACTTTTCCGATCCATTCATGTTTGCTCCTTTCAACGGAATTATGCTCTCCTTTTACTCAACTTGCCATGCAGCTGTTTTCATTTTTGAATGCAAGAGTTTTGTCGGGCGTGCAATTATAGGAAACGCCCGCCTCGGCGCCACTAAAAATATCTTAGATCCTGGATCACTTCTTTGAAATACTTCTTCCACTTATCCACCGCGATCATATTCACAGCACCACTCTCACCACACTCAGCCCTGAAGCCAAAATATTGTTTCGGTACTTGAAGCCCTCCAACCAACCTGTGCTGGTCTTAAAATCAGCCGCTCATAACTGCTTAGCTTTCGCCCGTGCAAGAAGGCCATTCAATAGAACTTTTCAATCACCGACTTGCTTAAGACATTTTAAAACACATTGCTCTACGTTTGGATTATCGTGATCTTTTTCTTCTCCTACAGCTTTGCTCTTCGGTGTTACGTGTTCAATGCAATACCAAAGTCCTTTGCAATTTCAGATATTTTTTTCTTTAATGCTTCTCTACTTCTCTAATCACTGCCACATTTTCACAACAGTCAATGACTTGTACGGAGTTGTACACTCGTGGCTTCGATAACTACATCACTGCCGTAATAATGCTGTACACAACACGTAATAGATACGTGATAAAAACAAAACAGAACAGAAACAGAATCCTCGTGGAACAAAAACGCCAATTTTAGCACTACAAATGAGTTGTATTTCCCTGAAAGACAAATTTGATCTCTAATTTGATAATGATTAGCTGAGTGTGAGTGCTGAATTTATTTTTTTGCATTTAGATTTTAGACAAAACCGGGCAAACTGTTAACTCCACCCGGGCTCCGGACACAACGCTCAAAACCGGACTGTCCGGGCGAAACCCGTACACCTGGCAACTCTGGATAAAGGTAATTTAGAAATTTCAAAGGATCAACTTGACGCAAAGGTCAAGTTCTATAGGTCCGCAAAGTTTTAACAGAAATTATAAAACTTTGTAGTTTTACGTGCATGACCTTTGATGGCATCTGGAGGTCCAACGCCTTGACTTTTTTGGCACCCTGTTTAACATTGATCAGAGGGTCATTGTGCAAATTTTGAATTAATTCCTAGGAAATGTCAAAGTACTATGTTATTTTATTTATTTATTTTTAGGCGACGAATCTGGGTGGCAGAGCATACCTCGTACCTCATGGCACTGAATCTGGGGGAATTTCCACTCCCAGTAGGGATCTTTATCGTGCCAAACATCGCATTGACACGGGGCATACAGTTTTGTTTCCTATCCGAAAAGAAAGCACGTTTTAATTTTTCTCTGCTATGAAAAATTACCAACTTGACTGGAGATCGAACCTGCGGCCCTTGGATTATGAAGCAAACATACAAATCACTAACCCACCGAAGCTGGCTACCATGTTATTTGTTTCTTGTCCTTTTATGAAACGATTTGAAAGTGACGATTTGAGAATAAAACTTCGAAAGTTAGAAATATAAAAAAATGAACTTATTCCATACACGCAAATTCTTCTACGTTAAAACTATTTTTAGTTTTGAAATTCTGGAACAGTGAAACTCATCCCGGAGGACTTCAACCGACTTATTCATATTCTGAAATTTTGAAACTACGATTCCTTAAAGATTTAAACCGCTACTACTATCCATTTTTTTTCTAGAGTCCTCTGACTTTGAAAGCATATTGCTCGGGAACTGCTGAACCAAATTAAATATTTATTAACGAGCAAATAGTAAATTCATTTCTACATACAACAGTAAAATATTATATTTCTAACTGGTATACTTTTGTTTTTATCGGACGATACGCAATAAAAGGTACCCATTTTTAGGGACAATTTCATTGAAAGTAAGTTCTATAAATTTTTTCTCAGAAAGTATATATCATATATCTATGAGATTCTTGTAGGGGTTAGAAAGAAACCTTGCGGTTCTTATGCTATTAATTTCCAGACAAAAAAGCGTTTTATTTAAGATTTATATAAAAAAATAGCGAACTATGCGTTCTTGTTTATTAATAGAGCTAGCGTCAAAACTTTTTCGCTAAATCAACACTTTTCATGTGTAGACATTATTGTTTTCAAAAAAATGTTCCTAATTTTAATAATAAAAATGCGGAAACAAAAAAACGATTTTAGATGATAAG
Source organism: Agrypnus murinus (assembly GCA_929113105.1). Classification (NCBI taxonomy): domain Eukaryota; kingdom Metazoa; phylum Arthropoda; class Insecta; order Coleoptera; family Elateridae; genus Agrypnus; species Agrypnus murinus. The sequence continues at coordinate 111,161,436 of OV816031.1, forward strand.
CGATTTCGACAAAAACGGGTTTTTTGTTATTGCACTTTCATTGTTAAAATTCGGAACATTTCTTTAAAGAAAATAATGTCTACATATGAAAAGTGTTAATTTAGCGGAAAAAATTTGACGCTATCTCCATTAATAAACAAGAACGCATAGTTCGCTATTTTTTCATATATATCTTAAATAAAACACTTTTTTGTCCGAGAATTAATAGTATAACAACCAGAAGATTTCTTTCTAACTCCTACAAAAATCTCATAGATATATGAGGTATACTTTCTGAGAAAAAAAAATTTAACTCACTCTCAATGAAATTTTCACTTATAATATACCAAGTGCATTGATTATTGCCGGAAATTTTTTGAGTGACATTTCTACAACGTCATAATTGCACGACACGAAGTGGAGTGCAATTAGTTGCAGAAATGCACGAAAGTAAAATTTCCAGGCATAATCAATGCACGAGGATATATTCGGAAAGAAAATCGTGACGACACAAACCATTTCTACCTATTTTAAATTTTGATTATCACTGGGTCATGTGAATAAAATGTAGTAAATGCATTTACTACTATTAATAAAAGATAACAAATATTAATTTTTAATTAATAAGAATAAGATAGGTGTATAGTAAAAGCTTTTACTACATTTTATTCACATGACCCACTGTCAAGTTGTAACATAACATAGTTAGCCGTGGTATCCAAAATTAAAATTGACAGGAAACGTTTATTACAATAGTTGTGTATTTAATTTCAATTGATTTGTTCTAGTTTTTTGTAATTTGTTCAGTTGTATGGTTTAAATAAATTTGACATTTTTGACAGAAAAATTTTCACTTATTAATTTCAGTTAGGTTGGTCTACCTACAAAAAATTTCCAAAAAATTTTTTAGTTGCCATGGTAACGGCTCCTGAGCTAGTTTTTTTTATTGGTCACTACTGAGTGTCGTACGATTTTCCCTAAAAATGGGTACCTTTTATTATGTATCGTCCGATAAAAATAAAAGTATATCAGTTACAATTATGATATTTTACTGTTACATGTAGAAATAAATTTACTATTTGCTCGTTTTTAAATAGTTATTTACGATACGAGTGCGGGAACACAATGTTCCCGCGTGAACGCAGTTTTGAAGCACGAGCGACCGAAGGGAGCGAGGGCCTTCATATGCGTGAACGCGGGAACATTGTTCACGCAAGAGAATTGTACAATACTTTTTGAAACGAACGTAGTCATTGTTATAAATGTCAAATAAAATTTTTATCTGATTTCACAACTTTTATTTAAAAAAATAAACCAAAGCAAGTCATGACTGCAATTGACAAATGTGACAGATTGTTTTTCGGCAGAAATTTTGCAGTAAAAAAGGTATTTAAATTTTGCAAGGGTTGGCAGTTGGCACCACTGAGTGTTTCCCGGTTTACTTAACCGGGAAACAAGTGTTCCCGGTTGACTAGACAGTGCGTCGAACACTGCTTTCTAGATAGTGAGTTCAAAATAGTTATTTACGATACGAGTGCGGGAACACAATGTTCCCGCGTGAACGCAGTTTTGAAGCACGAGCGACCGAAGGGAGCGAGGGCCTTCATATGCGTGAACGCGGGAACATTGTTCACGCAAGAGAATTGTACAATACTTTTTGAAACGAACGTAGTCATTGTTATAAATGTCAAATAAAATTTTTATCTGATTTCACAACTTTTATTTAAAAAAATAAACCAAAGCAAGTCATGACTGCAATTGACAAATGTGACAGATTGTTTTTCGGCAGAAATTTTGCAGTAAAAAAGGTATTTAAATTTTGCAAGGGTTGGCAGTTGGCACCACTGAGTGTTTCCCGGTTTACTTAACCGGGAAACAAGTGTTCCCGGTTGACTAGACAGTGCGTCGAACACTGCTTTCTAGATAGTGAGTTCAAAAATATTTTTTTGTATCCTTAATGGAAAACTGTAACTTGAATAGGTAGATATTAATAAAGTAAACTGCTATTTTAATCGTTAGCAACACTTTAATCGTTAGCAACAACACTTTACTCGTTAGTTATTTTATTTATTTTGGTAAATGTTTACTGTACAATTAGTTAAATTATGAAAAGATAGTCCACTTGAGGTGGCTCTCGTTGATAAATCGACGCTTGAAGAAGTTGATTGAAACTGTTGTTCCAAATCTATTTGCTGTTGCTCCATCAACTTGATCAATTTAGGAGACGGGGGGTGATGCTTTGACATGTTCTGTTGATGATTCAAAGTACTGAAGATCTTTTTTGATGTTTGAATTTTATTTGTGATAGAGTCTTCAATATATCCTTCGGCGGAAGAAGTTGAAATCCATCCCCCAAGTCTTTTCAAATCGGAAATACTACCTCCGTGATCAACTAACAACGTAGCTGATGTCCTACGCATGCAATGACCTGTATAGCCGCTAGCTTCTGGAAGTTTTAAATATTCAGCTATTTTCCTTGGCATTCCGTAAAATGTGTTGATACCCACTGGTTGCACTGTACACTTGCCCTTTCGGTAACAAATAAAAAATCGGCGATGACTAATATTCTCTGGTCTTAATTTCCGATACTGCTTATACAATTCAATTCCATTAGCTTCGGAAGTTATAGTGAAAACTCGTTTTTTCTTCGTCTTTGTATTACGTAATGTTACGAGGACAACCGATTCCGTCTCTTCTATATCGTCAACTGTCAGTGATCGCAATTCTTCACTGCGGCATGCACCATTTAGAGAAAAAATTAAAGCCACTTTCAGAAATAAAAATGAATCATTTGACATGCTCAGACGTCAAAACTTTTGACTTTTTGGGTTCGTACTTTTCATTTTGTTTCTTCAGAAACGCAATTAATTTTCTATATTTTGAAATATCTAAACCTTCGTGTATTTGCAAGGTGCTTTTAATCATCGAATAAGTCGACCACAAGGATGATGCCTTTAGAATCTTGGACTGCAAAAAAGATGCAAATAATTGAAATGTATTTAAAAACACATCAAACTATTTATTATACCTTTCCAAAAAAGAATGCTAACATAATGTTTTCATCAACACCTTCCACGTGTTGACTTACTCTCCATTCACAAAACTGGTTATAGCACTTTTCATATTTCTCCCGTGACTTTGTTGGTAGCAAATTTAACGTTGCTTCGTTGGCGGCCTCCACAATTTCACGATTTTCACTCGCAAAATCTTCACAGAAACTTTCTGATTCCATTTTCTGTCAGAATTTTCACTGTTTATTTATGGTTACCATGTTTTCGCACAAGCCACTATGACAGTAATTTAAATAATTTACACATAATAATGATTATTGCTTTCATTCTTCATTTTCCATTAAGGATACAAAAAAATAGCATGTTTTACGCGTCAGAAAAGTGAATTTTCTAGCTCGTGAAAAGTTAATTCACTCGCTTCACTTCGTTCGCTCGTGAATCAATCTATTTTCACCTCGCTAGAAAACAATCACTTTTCTTTACTTGTAAAACAATCTACTATAATTTGGTTCAGTAGTTTTCGAGCAATACGGTATCAAAGTCAGAGGACTCTAGAAAAAAAATGGATAGTAGTCACGAACTTTAATATGAACCTTAAACGGTTGAAACTATAGAACTGTTTTGAAAATCTGAAATTTCACAGGTGTGTAACGTAATTTCCGAATTATTAAATCTCTAAACATCTAAAAACATGTGAAACTCGCTACTTGAAGGTTTTTAAGGTCAGCCTAGTTTAGCTATAATGTTCTTAATTAGAGAGGATTCCACTTTGAATAAAAAAGAATTGGTAGCTTTTTACCAAAAGCTTTCTCTCCGTGTAATTAAAAAAGTTCAGAAAAAGAGTCGTTGTTCATTAAGTCCAAATACCTATTTGAATAACTCCAGATAAATCAATTAAGACGAATTAGTATTCTGAACCTGTATTTAGCTTTAATTACGGCGTCATTACGTTTAATTAAGTATTTTTATCTTCCTCTCTTTTTTTCAATATCTGACGACCAACTAACACCTTTTCGTAATCCTATTTATAGCGACATTTAACACACATCAAAAGGGATGATGTTCATTTAAGAAAATTAAGGGCGATATTGATTAAACAAGAGTTATTCAACGATTCGTAAAGATTTACGTTAATCGTTGGCATGGATACACATATGAAGCGTAACTCATCACCAATAATGCTTTACACAGCGGGCTTACCTTTTCTCAGTATGTGCTAAAAAGCTGCACTGATATCATATACCATTATTAAATTACGCACATTTTAATTTTTCAGTTTTAATCAAACCATGTCATGTGACAGTGGCACAAGTACTAGAGGTAGTTCGCATTCGGGTTCGTCTGGTGGAAGTTCGCAAAATATTCTAATGATGCAGAAAGATAAAGATGATTTCACTTTATATGGAACGCCGATTCGCTTGAGTCGCTCTGCAACTGTAAGAAGGGCCAGCAACCTTTCTACCGGAAGTGGAAAGATTCAACACGAACCGATAAATGTAAGTGTTGAAGAACCCGATAATCTCTCAAAGGTCGAACCGACAATTATAGATGTCCATCCAAGCGATAGATATCGAAAATCGTTAGATAGCACATACAGACATAGTTTGGAATCAATTTCTGAATACAAAACTAAACATTCGTTTTCTTCAGCTTCATTATTTCCAAGTAGAGACACCAGTTCAATAGAATCATCTTCATCCGATTGCACTGATTATGCAATGCGAAGCACAACTGATACCATCGGTACTACAAAGGATAAAACCTTTATTAGCGCAAGTTCTAGTTATTTAAGTTGGATTGAAAGTGTGAATAGTGAATATTTTGGTAGTGCCAATTCTAACGCTGATATTGCTGATGTTGACACAAAAGTTGGAGAATGGAATAATTTTTGGTTAAATTACAATAGTGCAAATAATAGATATTTATCCAGCCCGTACTTATCGGTTTCCCATGAAGACAAAACAGTCGAAGACCTCTCCGACTGCAAGAGCACGTGTAGTACCCAAAGGGAATTTACTGAAAAGCAAATTTCTATAGATCAAAATATATTCCTATCTCACGAAGAAGTTTTGGAAACGTTGCGCTGCTCCCAAAGGATCACGGAAATCTTACAAAATGCCTTAAAACGTAACGAAGCTGACATTGACGAATCCAGGAACGATTCTTATTATTCCCAAACATTTCCCGCTTTGTTTTCTGTAGGTATATCGCCGAAGTTGTTTTGTACCTTTGTTTGTAATATTGTTTTCTTTTTTTATTAGAGTTTTCGCATCCGAAAAGAAGAAGCTCCGGTAAAAGAAAGGACGCGTTCTTATTCCCTGGAACCGCAAGAACTGCAAAAACAGAAGCAAATGTTGAAGCCGCCAACCCAGTCAAGTAATAGTTGCATTAATGTGCTTTTAAATACGGGAGTTGCAGATATCTGGAAGAGGGTTATGAATAAAAGAAGGGAAGTGATGACGACCGATGAAAGTGGATCAGCAACTAGGAGTAGTTTTTCGGATTGGTCTAGTGCCAAATAGTTAGAACCGATTTTTAAATTTTTTGGGACCAAGTGAGTAATAATAAATAAAAATAATACTATATTGAAAAATATTTTTGTGGTGAAGAACTATATTAGTAATAATAATTATTTTAATACATATTGAAGCTGTAATTGATTGTTACATAAAATCTAAAAAAATTGTTTCGTGTAGAATTATTTTTTAAATACTTACTTGTTTAAAGCGCACAAAGACTTTTTAGAAGACAATCAGTAAGTTAAAGACTAGTATACTTATATACTGTTTGTGATATAGTAAATAATAATAAGAAATGTTTGTGTCAGAAGTATGTTATAATATTTGTAAAACTATCTTTATCGAAAAAAAGTACAGTGAGGAACGAAAGCATTAGTATAGAACAAGAGTGAAAGAAAATAAAGCTACAATTGTAAATTAACATTCTTATTTATTTATAACAGTGTTACTAACAGTTACTACATAAAATCACTACAATGCTTTTAGTCGCTTGACACAAATATGCACTAAAATACCCTTAAGAAGTACAGTGTGATCCAAAATTATTGAGGATGGTTTGAATTTGCCGCCACGTTAATTTATTGCCACGTTGGCAACACTAGTACTTTTCAGACATTTTTCTCCTTCTTTTAGTTTACAGTGGTGTATCAAAAATAATATAGCCTATAAACTGTATTCATTTTTAAATAATAAGCTTGCTTGATAATAAAATCATCTAATAAATTGTAGTTCTGAAAATAACGAAATAAAGCAAAAATTGACGCTGTAATTTGTCGCAACATTTTTCAACAATGCACATTAACAACGTGAAATGCACTAAAACCTACAGCGCGAAACTCAAACCGTCTTCACTCATTTTGGACCACATTGTATTTAAAATCGAAAGTCCAAAGGTTTAACATAGGATTTAAAATGGAGGTAAATTTCTAAAATAGCATTTAAATTAAATAGAAAGTTTTAAAGTATGGTATTCATTCGTGTGAGGTATCTTTTTCAAGTAACTTGACACTGCTTAACAAGGTGGTAACCATTGAAGATGTTTCAAATACACTCCAGAGGGCATTTTTTAAAACGGCGGTCAATTGAAAACAAAAATAGTTTTTGTTACTAGTGTTGTTGTGTTGAGTGGAGTATTATTTCCGCATAGTTCTGCATCGCTGTATCTGTATCCCTGATTAACAGCCTTTGTTAAGGTTAAAATGTCAGAAATTAAACAAAGTGTCCAATAAAAAGTGAGCAAGGTGTTATTGGAATTATTATAACGTAAGATTCATGGAAACTGCGGAATCATTCATATGTTACTACAGTTGACCTACATACTATGTAGCCTGCATTGCATCTTATCAAGTAGGGTGTCATTTGAAACCTTATGATCCATAGATTCGCAATAAACTGGTGAAACACTTGTGTGTAACCACGGTTGACCGGCAGAGGTCAAGACGTCAGACGTCAGCATGACCTCTACTTTACACTTTAGCAAGTAGGGTGTCACCAAGGCCGTATTCAAGGGGGGTTTAGGGGATCTGAACCCCTCCAAAAACTAAACTTAATACTAGTAATGACAACAAAATAAAATTATTAGCATTCGTTAAAATAACAAAACCAAAACAATAAGATGAACTTGAATGCATGATCTATATTTTGGATTTTTTCTCTAGAATCCCCTCTCGAAAATAAACTTCTGGCTACGGCCCAGGGTGTCACCTAGATTCGCAATAAACTGATAAAATACTTGTGTGTAACCACAGTTAACCTATCAGTTTTACTTACATTTAGGAATGACGGCGTTTTATTTAACACTCGTCTTGGTAAGTATGGCCTGTACATGCTATGGTTCCATGGAATTCGGTCTAGGCCATTAAAAATAACGGGAATGGCCACCTGGTCTAATTCCATGGAAGGAGTCTGTTTTATTAAAAAGTAGCTATTAAAGATGTCTTAGATACATTCTAAAGATCATTTTCCAAAATGGTGCCCAACTCTGAATATAAATAGCTTTTTCATCACAAGTGGGGTATCATTTCCGTGAAATTGTGCATCTCTGAACGCAATAGTGGCATCAAAGAATGTGTTAGGCAGGAACCAAAAGCCAATTTCATTAAATGGCAGAATGGGTAAAACTACCACCAAACGTCACCACGTCGACCGTCAGAAAATAATTTGAAAAAATTTTGAAGATAAAAGTTTTTTGTAATTTCATCTTCAAACTCGATTCTTCTTATATTGTTGGAATCGATCTTCGTACGATAGTTACCATTTGCAAATCTAACCAACTCAAGGGCAATCTCCTAACTCGTATCTTCTACACTGGCCAAGAGTGTCACGTTTGAGTTTTGACTCTTGAGTCACCTTCATAGAAACGAACATAAATATCGAACAGACGCTACAGGGTGTCTGTAACGATTCTTTTCCAATAAAGGCTTTTTCACACAATGGATCAACGAACGGTCAAGTCACGGACCGGTCACGGACTGGTCACGGTCGAATTAATTTTCAATGAATTCACACTGGTGGTCTACCGGCAGTCAGTTTGGTGCTTTAAATGTGCAAAAATGTTCTCCACATCAAGTTTAATAAAAATTGCGCTTATTTTGGATGAAGAAGAGGAAGAAAATAGGAAAGAGAAGGGAAGAGAAAACGTTTGTAGGTTCATCAAATATTAAAACACAGAAACCTAGAAGGAGAATTTTTCACATTATACAATCAACTCTTAGACGACGAAAGTAAATATTTTAAATATTTCAGAATGTCTGTGTGTGTATTCACGTACTGTTTCAATTAAGTTTTCGTCACTTTCACAAGTAAATTTCTTCTGTCGCTTCACTTTGGCTATAATCTTTGGCGTCAATTGACTGGAACTTGACTACAATGTAATTCACACTTGCAGGCATTCGTCGGAAATTGACAGGTTTGAGCCGGTCAAATATTCTTTCAAATGATCGCCGCGGTCACATGACCGTTGTATGATCGCAGGAAGACCGCATGTGTGAATATACAGCCGTGAAATGCATATATTTAGTAGAAAAGAAATTTTGCTTTGACCGTAACCGGCCCGTGACTTAATTAAAGAATCAGTCAAAATGACGGTTTACATGCGTTTATAACGCGCGCTCCGATCTGACGTCACAATTATGTGCTTTAAATCGTATGAAAAAGTAACGGACCACTCATGGCCGTATTTTGCTGATTTCTAAAACGTTCTCTACTGTAGGTCTATTGAGTGCCCATTTTACGAACTTGAATTTATGGGTCTGTCATGACCTGGCACGAAATGCAGTGAACATCTTTTTTTGTACTTTTAAAAGATCTTCGTGTAGACGTTTACTATACGCCCATTTCACGTCTTGAAGTACAAAGACCTGTGAGTCAAAACGAACGCCCACTAATTAACTTTTCTTGACGAAGAAAGGCGTTTTTAAAAATGGTACTTTATTTTAAAAACGCAAAAGACGGAGCCCAAGTTACAAAATGAACACAGTTTACTGTTATGTACAATAATGTATTTATTCGTCGTGAATTTACACAATATGCACTTGCATAATCACTTAAATACTATTATACAATTTCAACTTAAAACTGGTAATTTGTCTGTTCAGAAAGACCGAGGTAAACAGTAACCATGGCTACCAGTTTCTACGGCTTTCTGGGTGAGTATGGCTTAAAAGAAGGTAAACATTTACCCTAGTAAACAGTTTCTATTTTTAAGCTTCGACGTAACTCAGACTGATTTGTCCCACGAAGCTCTGGTCTTTATATTTCTTTTGGGTGAGGAAGAAGGTGCACTGTAAAAAATGTTTGGGTAATTCTACCCTAATTTTGGAGGCAACTAAGTTTCCTCCAATTTTTAGTGGAAAATTACTGCCCAATGTACTTTTACCTTAGTAAGAGTATAATTACATTTTGGGGTAATCTTCAGTTACCCAAGTTAGGTAAATTTACTCTTGCGTGGAAAATTACCCAAACTCTTTTCCCCCTCAGTGTAAAATAGGTTTTCACCTGGCGTGTAATTTTACCCTTTAAGAAACAATTTCATCCAATTAGGTGTAAAATTAATGGTTGATAAAAACATTAGAATTGAAAGAAAAAAATGTTTATTTCTTGTAAAATGTAGTTTCTTTACACAAAGCAATAAGCAAAATAATAAAACAGTAATAAGTAAACACAAGCATAATAAATGAACACAATAAGTAACAAGTAAACCACAAAACAAAAAGTAAAAGCAAGATTTATGGTACAGTATATCGCAAACATCTGCTCGGACACCTCTAACATTTCTATGTAAATACTGATGACTGTTGTAATCCTTAATAGTAGTTACTCGTTTTTTTACAAAGGTTCCAGCCGTACATTATTACTTATATGTACCTGCATAATCAAAACAAGGAATACAGACAATCTATAACTACATACTAAATTATTACATATTTAATGAAAATGATACTTACCCAAATATGTACTAAAGATAAAATTATAATAAATGCAAAACCAACGTGTTATTAGCAAACTTATTAACAACCAACACAAACCTCGAACATAATGAAAGACGCCATGGAGAAACCTGTTGCTGATGTCTAATAATGCGCAGAATCCTCAACAGTCAAGTACGGGTCACGTGGTTACGCGGGCAAGCGTGTTTGTGGTAAAAATACCTTCAACTGGTATTTTTACAATGTATTAAATAAAATTAAACGTAAGTAGTGGAAAGATACACTAGATGCTGAAAATTTACTGTACTATGGCGGGTAATAAAACTCAAGCAGGGAAAAATACATGACAAAGTGCAATCTTACTCTTAATAATAGTGTAAATTTTCTTTTACCTGAATTTAAGAGTAAAGTTACAGTAGGTAAAAATTGGGAGTTCTGAACCCACCCCCCACTCCTGACATTGACCTTGAACCTATCTATCTCTAACACAGGGTGACCTTGAACCTATCTCTGTCACGTAAACGTGGCAACACCGCATTCTCAAGGTCAACAATATGGCAACAACGCATTCTCAAGGTCATCAATATGGCAACACCGCATTCTCAAGGTCAATGATATGGCAACAATGTTTTGACCTTGAACTCAAGGCCACTCTTCAAGGCCATCAATATGGCAACAATGCATTCAAGGCCATGCAGGTAACTAAATAAGGTATATTCAAGGTCATCAAACACCAGTCAAGGTCAAGCAGTAGATATATATATATATATATATATATATAGTAGACTTTTAATTAATGGCTTTTATAATTATATTAATCTATTAACCTCAATGGAATAAGCCTATATAGTTATTTTTATATCTGGTTTATTTTATTTGCCAATATTTCGAAGAAATGTTATTTTGAAAAAAAATAGAAAAAAAAAAAAAGAAAAAAAAAAAGAAAAAAAAGAAAAAAAAAAAAAGGAAAAAAAAAAAAAAAGGAAAAAAAAACAAAAAAATTTTCCCACAAAAAAATTTGAATTTTAGACATATTGTAATTTAAAAATTTTATTTGTATAATTATTAGGACTATTTTAGGTTAATATCTTGTTAATTTTTCGCCTTGAAAATGAAGAGAAAATAACATTTCTTCGAAATATTGGCAAATAAAATAAACCAGATATAAAAATAACTATATAGGCTTATTCCATTGAGGTTAATAGATTTATATATATATATATATATATATATATATATATATATATATATATATATATATATATATATATATATATATATATATATATATATATATATATATATATATATATATATATATATATATATAGCAGGTTGCATGTATGGGAAGAGTAAAGCGTTTGCAGTTGCAGTGTACAGTGCAGTGTTACAATGGAAAGCCTCGCTAAATCAATTGAGAATGCGAAAGCGCAAGCTCTAGAAAAGCAGTTGATGGCTCCAAACGAGCTTCCTAAGGATGCTAAATGGGCACCGCTAGTGAATCAATCAGTGTTTTATTTAAACAAATCAAAAAGTAAAGTTGTATTTGTTGGATTATGTGCTCATTTGGGATTCGCTCCTGTAATAAAAGTAGCTGGAGTAAAGAATCAGTGTATGCTGTTTGATGAAACGGAGTGGAACGCGTTAATAACCAATGAAGGAGTCATTAATAAGAACTTTAAAGCAGGAGAAGAGGTCGGGGTTCCTCTGAAAATTGGTACAAAAACTATCTCGTTTGAGCGTGTTAACAGAAATTACGATAAAACAAAAATCATAAAGATAACTGATGCAGGAGATGATGAATTGTATTTAGCGTGGGAGTCCTTATATGAGCTGTGGCAGTTAATACCGTTACTAACATATCGATTAAACCTTCAGAAGGGTTTGGAATTTTTCAATTTCTACCATAGCATAATAGATGGTGTTGTAGACATGCCGGGTGACTGCATAGTGAACATCACAAACATATTGGAACCATTAATGAAGATGTAAATCCCGAACGTGTTTGGAATGCTAGAAGTTGTTAATTATCTACCAGAAAAGGTAATAGTGGATGTGGAAGTCAAAAGGTGTATTGCGTAATGGAAGAATGAAGAGGGGGAAAGGGTGGGAGCGAGTGAATATAAGAACACACGATCTATGCGTAACGTACTGAAACAGAATGGGGACGCGTAACAGTGAAGACGTATCAAGCAAAGCTATTGATAAACTGAATGCTGTGGAGAAACTACGGTGTGAATTAGAAGCGCTAGAGGAGGATGTGGCACACGAAGCTGTTCATGGTACGGGGATATTCAGTCCGGAATATTGTCAAGAGTTAGCACAACGATATAGAAAAGGCGTGCAGTTGTGTCAAGACTTCATTCGAGGGGTGATTTGTAATGAGTGTTTGGTAAAAAAGCTCATTGAGCAACAGCTAAGGAACTTTGCATATGACTTAATAGAGGAGGGATTAAATGGGTGGTTTAGTGACATTTGATAAAAGTAAAAACAAAATGCATTACATGTTAACATGGGAGTATGCACATCGTCAAGCACGCAGAAGTCAATGGGAGATAATAGCAAGGGATAGGGTACTATTTCAGAGACGAATAAGCTACGTGGAAAATGTAATCGCTCCAGTTTTGAAAGAAGAGTATAAAGAGGGTATCTATAATACACGTTTTAAAATGTTAGGTAGTTAAGTATAATTAGCATTAAAATAATTTTAAGGTGTTTGTGGGTCTTCGAAAGTGGTGGGAGTATAGTTTAAATAGTCACGTCAGTCGCAACTCGTACCTATTTCTCATCCAGATTTTGATACTAGACCTGCGCACTGGAGCGAATTTCGGAGCTACCAACTATGTACAGGTTCTTGTTTGTTTACAAACATTTATTTTCTAACCTAACAATATTTATTTTTACCTGCTGTTTCGTTCGTTCAAGGTCACCACGGAAGCGTAACGTTTCGCTGCTGACTATGCATTGTTCTACCGGACTATTCCCGAGGGTTTGCCACTCGCTATTCATGGTATATGTTGGGTACACGAATTTGACCCTGAATCGTACTTCTTGCGTTCTATTGCCGATTTCGTGTTTAAACATTCCCATTTGTTGCAACGTCACCGGTTGCATGCCAAACCAAACGCTTGTATTGAAGTCGTATGAAATAAAGGCTGCTGTTGTGTCTGGAAGTTTTGCAACGTACACTACCCCCTCGTACAAGGTTGCCAATAATATTACTGCCTTGATTGGTAACATCTTCCCTCGCGTTATATTTTATGTTGTATCTGGTTACTTTTAACCGCAAACGTCTCTACCACTTTCAACGTTTATGGGTGCTAACACGTTTGCAAACACACAATGTGGTGACCATTTCAGATGTTTTACGATTGGACTATCCGACGGTTCCCATTTGAAAATGTTCACTCGGCAATAAAAACATTCTACTCTATCTTCACGATCCGTGTAAACAAATCCGGCCTCAGCTAAAGATTTTGGAGTTTGTATACCCTTCCAATTACGAAATGATAACACTCGTTCTGTCAAGCACGTATTCTGTAAGCTCGCTTCTACACACATTTTGAATTTTCAATACATGCGACCTGCTATATATATCTACAGCTTGACCTTGAATGGTGTTTGATGACCTTGCATATACCTTATTTAGTTACCTGCGTGGCCTTGAATGCATTGTTGCCATATTGATGACCTTAAAGAGTGGCCTTGAGTTCAACGTCAAAACATTGTTACCATATTGTTGACCTTGAGAATGCGGTGTTACGATATTGATGACCTTGAGATTGCGTTGTTGCCATATTGTTGACCTTGAGAATGCGGTGTTGCCACGTTTACGTGACAGAGATAGGTTCAACGTCACCCTGTGTTAGAGAGAGATAGGTTCAAGGTCAATGTCAGGAGTGGGGGGTGGGTTTAGAACTCCCAATTTTTACCTACTAGTTACATTATTAATTCAGGTAATACTTACATTAGTTTTGGGTAAAATTACCTATTTTTTACAGTGTGGCTAACATATTAAATCAAACAATTATTACAAAAAAAATTATACAATAAAGTAAACTTTGAAGTAAAAACATTTGAAATCGCATATATGCTTCGAGAGGGGAGCACAAGCTCCCCTGGCTACATGCCTGGACATAAAACTAGTAAAGCATAGTAGGTATACTAGAAATCGTTGTTTCCTATAGTATCTGATCTAACCTGGGGATTTTTAACACGCTGAACCTGCTGCCTTGTCTTACTGCTACCACAGTTGTAGATCTGTGAATCGCCGAGGACTGAGGGCCGTAACCATTTCCGTAGTCAACTTTAGCCGTTGCTCCTATCACGTTAGTAATTGCGGGTTGGTAGGTGTGATTAGTATAAAGCTTGTATTACATTAAACTTTTTTCGTCTAGAAAACTTTGACAAGTTCTTGTACTAGATGAAATACTAAACTAGAAATTTGAATTTCCCGGTTCATGTTTATGCGATTATCAAGTTGCAGTTCATTTGCGCAAACTCGGCGAAAGTGACAATTCGTGACTACCAATTTTGTAAAATATACAGCGTACAGCGATATTAATGTTTTCGTTATTTCACTTCCCTATTTTGCATTATTAGAAGGCATTTTTCATATATCAGTCAAAAATATTTCTATTCGCATGAACGAACGAAACAGCAGGTAAAAATAAATATTGTTAGGTTAGAAAATAAATGTTTGTAAACAAACAAGAACCTGTACATAGTTGGTAGCTCCGAAATTCGCTCCAGTGCGCAGGTCTACTATCAAAATCTGGATGAGAAATAGGTACGAGTTTTAAAACTAGTTTCAAACTTGAAAACTTGCATCCAAGTTTTTGATTTACACTATCAAAGGTTCTACAAGTTCATCTAGTACAAGAACTTGTCAAAGTTTTCTAGACGAAAAAAGTTTAATGTAATACAAGCTTAAGACATATACGGGTTTAAATAAGGAATTTATAATACACATAGAAGTGTATAAGATTAAGGTTTAAGGTCCGGGTAACGGGCAGGTACTTTTCTGCATCCTCGGTGAAGGGTAAATCTTCTTCGGGACCTGGAAAACCCCTCTTCAATCGAACTCTTCATTTCTTCCCCCTCCTCTTATTCTCTGAAATTAATGAAACTTGTTTAGAAATATTTGGATGAACTTCAGCCAGTAGATATAAGATTTGGCATACTGTAAGTCACTGGTATAATATGCCTCTTCCCTCTAGCTCACATACAAGGTTAGTTGTAAGCAGAGGGAGGCCTGGCCTTGCTAAATGTATAGTTGATGTTCAGTCTTGTGCGGTCGCACGTATACTTAACATTTTGAAAAACGACCATCAGTTGTCATAATTTTGTTCATCTCGCTCTGGTTGTAAGTAACGTTTTGATCGTCGGCGACGCGTCATATGCGACCCTATATTCAAGCCAAGATTAACACTGAAGTCTACGAAGTTCGTGCTTCAGGCTCTACGTTTTTGGGAGCGCCAGTGCCAGACGTGGTACGCAAAATCGCAAATTTTTAGAACGGCCTGGATTGGCACATCAGAAGTATTCGTAATGGCTACAACAAACTGTTTTGGAGAACGTTATTTTCAGCCCTCAAAAGGATAAAAGATTATCTTAGATCCTCTCTTGGTCAAGAGAAATTTAAAGCCCTATCAATGTTATCCATTGAATCAAAAATAACTGATTCTGTAAATTTTCAAAATTGTATTGGATACATTTGCCAAATCTAAATCACGTAAAAAATGAATGTGTAAACTATACCTAAACCAAAAAATGAAGGATCTAAACCGAGTGAATCTAGCAGGCGCAGATTAGCAGTCGGAGTTGATTGTGAGCGAGCCTTGTTCCCAAATTGTCAAATTTAGACAGTTTGAAATTAAAAATTGTCATTGCAATCTGTCAAAGTTTTGAAAGGTTTTTCACAACTCCAATTGTTACTTATTAAACTACTATTAATAAATAACATTCTGATAGCAAAAGTGTGTACGACATTAGTTGCTGCTTAAAAGATTTTTCACAACTCCAATTAATATTTATTAATAGTAGTTTAATAAGTAACAATTGGAGTTGTGAAAAACCTTTCAAAACTTTGACAGATTGCAATGACAATTTTTAATTTCAAACTGTCTAAATTTGACAATTTGGGAACAAGGCTAGCTCACAATCAACTCCGACTGCTAATCTGCGCCTGCTAGATTCACTCGGTTTAGATCCTTCATTTTTTGGTTTAGGTATAGTTTTCGTATGAATTTATGGTAATAGTGCTTTTTTGTTAATATTGTCAAATTTATAATCAAAATAATAAACATATCTAAATATAAATAAAACACAAAATAGTTGTTGACTTGGATACCTACTCGTACTTTTATTCAACTAAAGTCTGGTCGCATTAGCTATTCAGAAAGCGTAAGCAAACCAAATGCAACGCTATTGCTTTAGAAAGGCGTTTAACTTGTATAAAGGCCGGGAAAAAACCTTTGAATCATAAACGTCCACTACTACACGCCTACTAAAACGTCCACGTTTTGGATTTCGCACACTAGAACGTATACTCTGTAAGCGGTAACGCGTCATTTGGTGTGTCTAACCGTACTTAGCTGTTAGCGCAGCTCTGAATGCAGCTTTTAAGCGCCAGATAACGTACGTTAGACGTCCTTTTTTGTTCTATTTTAGCGCAAATATTGTTATTATATTTGAAAATTAAATTAACCTCAAACAACAGAGCAATTAAGAAAAAGTAGAGTTTAAGCTTATTTTAAATTTAACTACACTATGGACAAAATCTTAATTATAAACAAATGTATAGGCAGTAGACATGTTAATGTTCTACTAAATTTTCTACTATTTACAGATTATGTTTAAGTAAACCATCTAAATCTGCTTTTCTCTCAAACTCCGCCAAATACGAAGCAGAGAATTACATTTCATAAGTAAGTATTCGTTGGTTTAAAATATTAAATATAAAATTTGTATTCTAATAAGAGTAATTTCAAAATACTATGCTTATTTCGAGACAGCGAAAACCGCCAATGGAAATATCTAATTACAAAACAGGAAACACCTACTCCGCCATATTGAGACCCCATCCCGGTCGCATGTGGTAGATGATTATGTTCCTTCCTATAGTTTTATATTCTAAGACTTATCCCCACTTTTATAATGCAGCGGCTGGTTTAAAAATAGCACAAGATTTTTACCTAAATTTGGCAAACAGCGCTGCAATTGCAGCGTGTCGACTAACCAGTTACGCTGCATTCAGCGGTTCTAGCGCTGGATGGTGTTAGACACACCCAATATGTAAATGCAACGATAAGCGCTCAGCTTTTCACTGTTTGTCTACGTTCTCCGAATAGCTACCGCGGACAGGCTTTAATGATATAAAGTGTGAGCAACGGAATTTTGATTCAGAGAAGGCCTTGGAAATTTTAGGTTACATCTGCACTCAACGACCTGATATTAATTTTAAGTAGGTAGTAGAACTACTACAGATCATTAAGAACTACTCTGTCACTAACTGACAGACCTACTTTAAATGGCGCGCACGCGTAGCATTTTAGTTCGGATTTCGGAGCTATCAACAATCTTTAATCAAGAAATATTTCTTTTGTACTTCATTAAATATGAATGCCATTATTAAAAACTGATTTTTTTCAGATTTTTTTTAAAACAGTTATCTGACAGCTCTCTTCAAAAAGTGACAGTTTAATTAAACTAATTCATACGATTCAAAATTTGACATGACCGATATGTCTATCTCTTTCTTTCAAGGCCAACTCTGAATCAAAATTCGATTGCTCACACGTTATCATCAGAAGACGCCAGCCGTAGAAGAGCTTCAGGACGCCGAGGAGATTAATCCAGGTCTGCCTATATTGAAATTCTGCTAATGACCGGTTTCAGAAAGCTTGATTAAATTCTGATTAACTTAATTGTGAACAAATATACAATAAAAACTTTATTGCAAAACGTAAGTTTTCCTAAATAATGAAATTAAATGTTTACTTTCCACAACTAATCTTTGTTTACTTTTAAAAATGCCCTAATTTGAGCGCCAAAATTTAAAACCCGTAGGTGATTAGATGGCAGCCTTGAAAATTCCATTAGAGTTTTATTTTTGTATGTTGTAAGATTTAGTGTCAATCACGCATGCATCCCGGATTATATCTCCCGGAAATACATAATTAGGGTTACCTTGTTGATTCATTGTGTTTATAAAATAAAAATGTCTTCAGTTTTCTACATTTTGTGTATTAATTTTAAGTGACTGTCATTGAGAAACTGTACCCAGTGAAACGTTAGATCAAGAAGGTTATAATAAATAATAAAAAGTTTCGTACAGGTATGACTAATTTGTAAGGTTATTATTATGGCGTCATCAAATAAATTTTTTTCTAACAAAAAGTTATTTTTAGATAGCAGTAGAAATGGCTACAACGGAACAATTTTCATTACGTTGGAATAACTTCCATTCTAACCTCACATCTGGTTTTCATGATTTACTGCAAGCCAGTGATATGGTCGATGTTACACTCTCTGTCGAAGGCCAGTTTTTGCAAGCGCACAAGATAGTTCTTTCCATATGCAGTCCACTGTTTAAACAGCTATTTAAAATTAATCCGTGTAAACATCCAGTGATTATTTTAAGAGATGTTACCTATGGTAACTTGAAAGACATTTTAGAATTTATGTACTTGGGTGAAGTGAATGTGCTTAGGGATAATTTATCGGCATTTTTACGAACTGCTGAGTTATTACAAGTGAAAGGTTTAACTGGAGATGATTCCGTAAGTAAACATAAATAGCATCCTACTATTATTGTTTAATTGTGATTATTTTGATAGAGTGAAACATCTTCCAAAAAAGACGAAAAATTAGATTCTATATGTGATAATGAAATTGATCAAGATATGCAACAATTTAGTCAATTAATAGAATCATCAGAATCATCTTTGATGCCACATTATTCAACTCCACAAATGCCTTCCCCACCACCCATCCAACCACCACCTATCAGCAATGTAAAACGACCAGCTAAGAACTCATTGGGGAACTCAAAACGTTCAAAATCAGAAAACAATTCAAGTAAAACGAGTACTACAAAACCAAGTGAGAAACTTGAAAGGAGCGTAACACCTAATCAAGCGAATGAAGACGACTCGGAGTTTGCTGAAAACTATAATGTTAAAGAATCAGTGTCTTGTGGATCTGAAAATGAAGAATCAAATAAAGAAGTTATAAAGCAGTTGTTGGAGTCAAATAGTCTTAATTTAAGTAGTGGACAAGATTCTGGATCTCAGGACCATGGTGAGTTTGTTGTATTCATTTTTTCTTTGCATGTTTACTGATTGTAGATATTTGTTGAATCTTATTGTTTAAATTGTCTGGATGTTTTAAGTTTTGAAGAAAAGAAAATGAGAAGCAAAAGATTTGGCTTTAAAAAAATGCGTAAATTGGAATGATTATTGAGTTTAAAAGTATGGAAAATGGAATTAAATGCTGGTTCTCAAGAAATCATTCCTGATTCCAAATCATTGATATACATTTCTAGATTAAAACTAAAAATCCACTTCATGAAATAAATAAAGATTATTAAAAGTTTCACAGTTTTATTAAAATACAACCTGACAATATTGTTTCGACAGCTATGCTGTCATTATCAAAGGTAATATAATTATAAACAAACACATCGTTAAGGTAGATACAAAAATAGGTAACTAGATAAAATAATAATAATAATCAGAATTAAATATCTAATACTTCCAGTAACGGAGAATTACTGAGCTCAAGTTGTTCATTCATTAAAGGTACCCTGAGTTTGTGTTTGTATATCTCGAAGGCTTCTAAAATGTCTAATTTGCGTTTGTTATTACAAAAATGTAGGAATTTAATATTATTTTGAGGAGTCATTGTGTGATTTTGTTCTAAAAGGTGTTTGGCGTAATTCGATTTTTCAGGATGTTTATTTTTGTAATGAAGTACGTGTTCTTTATATCTTATGTCAAAAT
This sequence comes from Agrypnus murinus, assembly GCA_929113105.1. Lineage (NCBI taxonomy): Eukaryota > Metazoa > Arthropoda > Insecta > Coleoptera > Elateridae > Agrypnus > Agrypnus murinus. Next base: position 111,181,376 of record OV816031.1, read on the forward strand.
TTTGAAGTGTTTGCCCAATATATACCGAACTACAAAAGGAACAATTTAAACGGTAAATGCCCGATTTCATGATATCATGTGTTCTGTCTTTAGCATTAAATAAAAATGAAAAATTGTTAGTGTTGGTTTTAAATGTTATTTTATAATTGTTGGTTTTTCTTAGTATATGTGCAATTTTTTCTGATATTTTGCCAAAATATGGTATAGATATGTAATTTGTGTCTTCTGTTTGATTGTCAATGGGATATATTCTTTTGATAGCTAACCTATAATCTTTTTGTTTAATTAAAGTGTCAATCATGTTCGGATTGTAATGATTTGCATGTGCTAGTTGTTTAATGGTTGATATCTCTTTGCTAAAATCTGATTTTGTTAGTGGAATAGTTAAAGCTCTGTGTACTAATGATCTGTAGGCTGCTATTTTATGTGTATTATGGTGGCAAGATTCATTTGGTATTGTTATGTCTGTTTGTGTTGGTTTTCTGTATATGGAAAATTCAAATAGATTGTCTGTGTTAATCTTGATATTTAAGTCTAGAAAGTTTATAGCCCTGTTTTGTTCTGTTTCTAGTGTAAATTTTATATTAGGGTGAATACTGTTAATAAGAATTAAAAATTCATTGATAACCTCAAAAGAACTGTCAAAACAAGCTAAAATGTCATCAACATAACGAAACCAGAAGATAATGTGTTTAGAGAGGTTTAATTCAAATATTCGATCTTCAAACTTGTCCATAAATATGTTAGCTAATAGAGGACTTAGAGAATTACCCATAGGTAAACCATCCTTTTGTAAATAAATTATGTTATTAAAAGTGAAATAATTTTGACTTATACAAAGGTCAAATAATTGAATTAACTCTAACCTTTTAACTAATTCTATATTACTATTGATCAAGAAACTATCTAATAAAGGAATACATTCTTGTGGGGGTATTCTGGAGAACATGTTGCAAATATCAAAACTAACAAGTTTTGAATGTGGTAGAAGATGTATGTTTTGCAGCTTATCTACTAATTCTAATGAATTTCTAACAGAGTATTTCGATTTGTAACCTATCGTGTTAATAATCTGGTTCAGTTTTTTGGATAAAATGTGATTAGGTGCATTGATGTATGATACAACTGGTCTTATTGGCATATTCTGTTTATGTGTTTTGACTAGTCCATATAGTTTAGGTATTTGTGGGTTTTTATTAATGATTTGTTGCTTTTCTAATTCTGAAAAGCAGATATTGCAGTTTTCTAAACCTTGTTTTATTTCTTTTTGGAATTTTGTGGTTGGGTTTTTGTTTAAAGTTTTTGAGCTCAGTAATTCTCCGTTACTGGAAGTATTAGATATTTAATTCTGATTATTATTATTATTTTATCTAGTTACCTATTTTTGTATCTACCTTAGCGACGTGTTTATTTATAATTATATTACCTTTGACAGCATAGCTGTCGAAACAATATTGTCAGGTTGTATTTTAATAAAACTGTGAAACTTTTAATAATCTTTATTTATTTCATGATTATGGAGTTCCACAAAGTAAGGCTAGAAACAGTAAACAAAAAAAAAAATCTACCTGTTTTTGTTAGAGTTCCTAACTGAAACCTTTAACTGTGTTATTTAAGAGTTAGGGCACGGACGTCAAAATCTATCTCTTTCTAGGCCAAAACTAAGCTGTCTGAAACGGAGATACTTTTTGCCTTTTTACTTTAGTGACAAAATTCAGCAGTTGTCAGTTATAAATTTTAGGTTATGCTGTCATGTTTATTTTGATGCATGTAAAAGTTTTTAATTTTCACATTTATTATTTACATTTTTAAAACTACTGTTATGTCAGTTTTATATCTAATAATTTAAGACAGTTTTTAATAAAGTATTAACTGTACCGAATTTCAGATTTATATAATTGTCATATTGACAGTTTAATTTATTAAACCAATTTTCATGATTGCCAACATTCTAATAAATAGCTTTAAAATATAAAATGTCACTAGGAAAATTTGACATGTGTGACAACTCTAAATAACACCGAGCTCAGTTCATATTTAGGAACTCTAGTTTTTGTAATACAACCAAAATACATGCATGCAACTGAGGTTTATTATCAAACCTAACCTAGTTAACAAATGTCAATCAAATTTTTTCATACAGTACTATTCCGGCAGGAAAACTTTGCACATTTTTTTTACCTTTGTAAGCGGCCTTATACCTAGTAGTATATAGTACTAAAAGTTGATCTTTTTTGCCAAGTCAAGGTCATATTTGTTTGCTATGAAGATAGTTCAAGATTTGAAGGTGAATTTCTTGAAATTTTTCATTTTTCGTATTGGTAGAGATGAAAATAACAAACGTGAAGGTTAGTTGTTGGACGAATGCTTTTTCTAGTCACTGCAATTAAAAATACAGAATACCTACAATTTAATAAGTTTCTTTTAATATTTCAGTTTATTTCCACACGATTAGTTTTATTGAATTACATTTATTTATAATTTGTCCTATAATTTTAAACTAAACCTTGATATTATTATTTACAATGTCACTTTGATTTGGTGACAATTTTTGTAACCAGATTGTTATACTACCATTTATTTTATTTTTCATTATATTTTATTTTATTTGTTAATTTTAGTTTGTGCATGTACATTTTAAATCAAAATGATGTATCTTGGTATAAATTCTTTTTTCAAAATAGATTTTTTTTATATTAATAATAAAATCAACTAATATTATTTTATATTTATTGCAATAGTTATTTTTGATGCACCTATGTTATTGTGTCAAAGTTAATACATGGCAATCATGTCATGAAAAGTCTTTTGTACTCACCTAAAATTTAAGAAAAATCAGTCTCCTTGATAAAAATTATGCAAAATTTTCCTGTCGGAATAGTACATCCTAGATCTATAAAACCTGTCAGATCTGACATTTACTGGAAATTGGCATTTCTAGTTATATACAGTCTGTTTGATTTAAAGCGCCCCACTTTGTAGCAGCTTTATTTTTGGTCAGAAATGGTGTAAAACTTATGTTCTGGTTCAGAAGATTTTGTATTTACCAGATTGGAGTGATGGCGACATCGAACATTTTTTAAATTACATGATAGGTATCTTTTTACTGAAATCGATAGAGTATTGTGTTCTCTTTTCAACCATAATAAATATTCGTACTCTTACATAAGAATATTTTTAAGAAAAATGTGAAAAATGATTTACGACTAGTAGGCTTTGATTTCTGGTTCTCGAATTAATAAAACAGAATTATCTAGCAAGCTTAGATAAATAACGAAACTTTAGTTGTTCCAGTAGCGTATTTATAAATTTTTCATGGGGGGCGGAAGTACTCTATAAAAATTCCTATAAATCGTTTTTCAGGTTTTTCCTGAAAATTTTCTTATGTAAAAGTATGAATATTTATCATGGTTGAAAAGAGAACACAATACTCTATCCATTTCAGTAAAAAAATACCTATCATGTAATTTAAAAAAAGTTCGATAATGTCATCATGCTCACACTGATTTAGTAAATACAAAATTTTCTGAACCAGAACATAGAGAATCTTATGCCATTTAATAATATATATGGTTTACACCAGCTCTGACTGAAAATAAAGTTTCTACAAAGCAGGGCGCTTTAAATCAAATAGACTGTATAGCATGAACAAAAAGTAACTCTATCAAAGGTGCCTTTGGAATTTTGAACTCATGTATATTACAACACCAGAAAATTATACAAAATAATCAGAGTTCTTTGACAGTGACAGTTGTTATTAATTTGATATAATTTTCTGGTGTTATAATACACGAGTTCAAAATTCCAAAGGCACCTTTGATAGAGTTACTTTTTGCTCATACTATATTTAGAGTTGAGCAAAACTGAAGCTTTAAAGCTTTTTTAAACACTGTTTATCCCACACCTGTAAATAAAGAGGGCTAAATCTTGATGAAATAAATCTACTGATTTGTTTATTGACATTATAATAACTGAATGCAAGTTAAGCATATAAATAATTCTCAAATTAAACGTTTATAAGTATGTAGTTTACATTCGCTATGATAATGATTATAATTATACCAATAATAATAATAATTATACCAATAATAATAATAATTAATATAATTGATACACTGGAACCTTTGTTATACTTATTGTTGGAAGGATGGCTAAATGTTGCAAAGTACAATAAATTGAAATTTGGACCGGTCATTCTCTAAGTTGTTTACTAAAAAATACATCTTTTAATAAATCGCCACTATCTCTATTTTTGCACTGAAACAAGAAGGAAAAGTAACCCTGAACAGCAATTGATGTGAGAGGGAATACAAAAACATACTTTATTTCATACTGTGTCACATTTGTCAGTTTTACGTCTAACTTTTTAGTCCAGAACATGCGATTTTACGGTCTAGTATGCTTGTAAAAAATTTTACAGGACTTGTGACTGTAAAAAATTTTACCGGACGCAAATACAATCAATCACCTGGACAACGTTTTAGTACGTAATCAGTTACCATGGAAACTCGTTCTTCATAGATGTCCATATTTTGCATTCGGAAATTTATTTTATATAATTTTTTTTTAAATTAAACCAATATTCCAATAATTGCAGTATGAAATAAAACGCATTACGTCATACGTCCTGGAAATGGTCTTACAGTCTCGTTTCGATGTTCCGGACTCGGCTCCTTTGTCGCCTTGTCCGTAACATCTTACTCGTCTGTAAAATTCCATTTCCAGGACTAATAACGTAAATTACTATTACATATTTAAATCCTTGGTAATGATAAATAAGTCTATGATGGATAATTCTTTTTATTATTGCAATTTTTACTGTACAGTACAAGAATATTTTTCTTGTAACGTCAGTGACGTAACAACGTAAGATTGCTTGCCCCTGCGAAACTTACGTTTGTGCCCTTCACAAGATGGCTGATTTTTCATTGTCCAGGTTATTCTGCTGAAACAGTAAAGGCAGAGGAAAAAGTTAAATAAGAGACCTGTTTAGCATAACCTGATCTATAAAATAGCGGAAAAACTTTTTTCATGGCCAACTGATTTTCCGGAAACATATCTTTAATTTTTTAAATGGAACGTCTTGTACATTATATTCTTACAGAATAAAGTTTTAAATATTTTCTCTTTACAATGATATGTCACAAGTGGCTTTATGCTTTTAAATTACATCCATCTTACAGATAAAAAAATGGAATTATCAGATTGGCTATGATTTTGTTATTAACTCTTCGATATCAAAATTATATCAGCTTTTATTTAATTACTATTTAACAAATTGAAGAATATGCAATGAATTTTCTTATAATGACTGCTTAAATTGTCCACCATGAAAGTCTAAACCTATTTGGCCCCGAAACTAACTTTTAACCTAAGCTAAACCTCAAAGGCAAAACCTTTTCGTAGCATTGTAGGTGTAATTAACAAGCTAACTGCAGTAATTTTATTTTGTTCCTGTCCTAGTTCCGTTTCAGAAAACCCTGTACAAAGAAATCAAGAATGACAAGACAGGTGACTTAGGTCACAAAATGGGTCCTCTGTTACTGATCTGTTTTTGACGAAATTAATTATTTAAACCTTTAAACAATTTGTTAAGGCAGCTCCATTGTGAGGTGGGCCTCCGTCGTATTGAAACCACCAATTTCGTCGTGTAAGATTGATGTTTTGCAAAAATAATAAACTCTGTCCTAGGTCACAGTTCCATCATAAAAATGAGGTCCAAAATCAGTAAAAAATCGATACCTTAATTGAAAAACTTACTTGCGCCAAGTTTCAACAATTTTGCAAGGGTTCTCATCATCCCAATAATGCGAATTAAATTTTTTTTTGTTTATTTTAATTTTATGAGGACTGACAGCCTTTAATAAAACATTTATATATGAATTTTTAACGTTTCGCACCTCAATGGAGGCTTTTTCAAAAGAATTTTATTTTATTGTATAAAAAGTTTGAACATTTTTTTCCTTTAATTAATTTGATTTACAATTTATTATTAATAGAAAACTTACTGTTTGACATAAAAGTTTTATTTGGAAATCCATCCCTTTGATATACCATTCTATTTATTTGCCATGCAATATATGTAAATAACTAGTACAAAAGAGTGTGCTGTATAATTGGTTGGTTATATATTTTACCCGATTAATTTCAAATGCAACATAGGGAAATTCTATATATTGCTATTTAATTTAATAGCGCTGTATAAAATTAACCACATGATGATTGTGATTAATGATGATATAAATTTATATCATAATAAAAAATTAAAAAATGCGAATTAAGCTTGTTAACAATTCCATTTCTGTGAAAATTGGATTCGTCGTCATTTTCTCTTACATTTTAGACAGTGGACGGTGTAATTTAGAAACAAAAAGCCACTTGTGATATATCATTGTAAATAGAAATTTATTTAGGACCTTATATACAAGACGTTCCATTTAAAAAAATTGAAAGATATTTTTCCGGAAAATAAGTTGGCCATGAAAAAAATCTTGTTGCGCTATTTTATAGATCAGGTTATGCTAAACAAGTCTCTCATTTAACTTTTTCCTGGCTTCCATATTTCAGCGGATATATCCTAGACAATGAGAAATTACCCCAGCCTTATACGTATAGGTAACTTTTGTCACCTTTTGTTAAAATAAAATATTCAATAATTAATAATAATTCAGTCCATAAAATGTTTTTTATCTATAATGCTTGTTTAAAAATTTCTATTCCCAATGAAATAAAATTTCAAGCAGTGAAGCAGCGCCCTTAGAGGATTGCGCCCCCGAGTCGCAGAGTCTGCAGGGGTGGTAGTTACGCCACTGTGTAATGTGGACTAGCAAGAAAAATACTCAAAACCGCATTTTAAAGATACAGTTAGTAAATAGGTTTATTTAGGTTATGTTACCAATGGTAACTAAAAAATGACACACAAATACACCTACATCCAAATCATAAATCTTAACTCTCTCTAATCTTTGCTCTCCATATGATTATACTTTTCAGTTAGTAAATAGGTTTATTTAGGTTATGTTACCAACGGTAACTAAAAAAATGACAAATGCAGGGTGGGTTTTGTTAAGTTTGGCATTTATAGATTTTATAAAAATCTGTGCTAAACTATTAAATAAAAATAATACAGTGTGTTCAAAAAGTAACATAATGATGACTAAATATCTTCTTAACTGACAACTTAAGAAAGGTTTCCAATAAAAGTTATATAACATTTTTGGGGTACCATTTGAAAGTATTTGTGAATATACAGTATGATTTGTTTAGTTGTGGCAAACCAAGCTTGTTTTTAATGGAATGTCTTTTACATTTTTGGATTCTCTTGTCAAATTTTTATTTCAATAGGACAAAGTGTAATTTATTATGCAAATTAACAAGTGAGAATAAAAAATTAACAATTGAAGCGTCAGTTGTAACAACGTTGTATGTAACTAACGGACTGGACATCAACACGAACTGACAACAGACATACAGCGTAGTTAAATGGCATACTACAAATTCAAGCTTTAAAAACTAGGCATTCTGGGAATCTGTTTAAGAATATTTTATATCTCTATGGTGCCAAGACCTTCCAATAGGGATATACTAATGTTGTTTTTACGGCAATACCTCATTTCAGCAAATTGTTTCATTAATTTAGCAAAATGTTATGTAACACTACATGCTTAACTATACATATAAAATATTTGATACATATTAATATACCGGGTGGGGCAATAGTGTGGGGAAGTCCGTTAGCTCCTAAATGGTAACAGCTAGAATTTCTTCTGAACTTCTAACCGGGAGAGGATTAAACTCTACAAATAAAAAGGAAAATTGTGTACTTCTTGCAGTTTTTTCTCAATAAATCAAAAGTGGTTACAGATAGCTATAGGGACGTACATACAAAAAATGTTCGTTATTTAATTCTGCATCACAAAGGTACAAAATATACAGGGTGTTCCATTTGAAAAAGTTGTGAATTTTAGCTTTGAAGTTTTCTAAATTTAAAAATTAATTTTGAACACCCTATACATGGTGGGTCCATTTTCTTTTAAAGAAGAGCACCCTACAAGCCCCTGCAACAAAATCCCTACTTAAATTTGTCTTCACAGTTGCGGCCGTGAAAACGGTAAACTGTTAAGTGGGATAATGTAAAACTCAATTTTTTTGAAAAAAAAAATTATAACTTCTAAACTGGTCATTAGATGGCGCTAAAATTTTAGATATGAATAAACCTGCCAAGAGAGATGTTAAATATGCAAAAATATTTGGGCATTCTATTTAAAAAGAATTACCTTAAGCGTGCCACACTTTTCTGCAACACCCTGTATATTTGAAAATAATTTCTTTAGATGCGCCTCTATCCACTGTTTACATCCGTATTAGAACGATTTTTCTAGCTGTTACCGTTTAGGAGCTATCAGACTTCCCCACACTATTGCCCCACCCGGTATACAAAGGAGGATCATAAACAAGGAATGAGAAACCAGAAATAATAATGATATACATTCTTGGGGTGTCCCCAAAAAATAATCTAATGGTGACAAATCTAGTAGCTACTCAATTGAGCAGCTTTACTCAGAGGCGTAGCTGGGGTTTGTGGCGTTATTATAATACAAGAATTAGTAGGAAAAAAATCTAACCAAACATTTATTTATTGTTTATTTATTAAAATAACAGAATACACGTACAAATTATTTTCCCCAACAAAATTATACCTTTTTTTCATCAAAAAGACCACCTTTCGCAGTGATGACCGCTTGGACTATTCTGGACATCCGTTTTATTAGTTTTTGAAGAACGTCTGCCGGATTCTCCATCCACTCTCTTTGTAGGATTTTCCAAAGTTCTGAACAATAGCTTTTAAATAATACTGCAATTTTTAGAATTTTACCCGCATGTTGTAAAAATAGTAATAATTGCAAAATATTTATAAAACGAATATTTCCATGCACTGTCTGAATTAAGTGTGAATAATAGAAATACGAATCTATAATTGACGTTAGTTCGTAGCTTTAATAATATTTATACCATCAAGAATTCCTGTCTATATCCACAGCATTAAATTAAAGCTGATAAAAAGTGAGGTTAGACTCAACTTTCACAAATTACAGAGGGGAATCCTATTGAAAGACAAAATTACTAAAGCTTCAATTATCAAAAAAAAAAACATTTTTGGAGTTGAAATCAAGCAACAGGAATTTCTGGTCTAAATGTCAGTTGTATATGGGATCCATAAAAGAGAACCAAGTAAATAATTTTAAGTGTACCGACAACAGAGGTTTAAATTTAAATATTTAAAAGGAGGGTACTACAACAAAACTAATTACACTTCTGAAGACAGCGTCCAAAAATACAACAACATATGTGCAGACCCGGATTAATCTCCTGGGTGCCCTGAAGCACTGGTGATATATCATTAAACTTCAATCACTTTAGCTATTTGGAAAGAAATAAACAGTGTTCAGATGAAGCGTTACCGCTTATTAAAGTATACGTTCTAGCTTGCGAAATTCAAAACGACGATGAAAATGTTTAACACCGCAATTAAATTAGACTCATTACGTATCACTATCATTGACATATCCGAGTTTAAAAGAGGTGTTTGTCATAAAAAGGACATTTTTTACGACGTAGACTCCTACTATAATAAATAAAATCTCAAGGCCAAAATATGTGTTATTATTAAAAATTTTTTGCAAAATATGTATTTATCTGGTAAAACAAAAAACAAATAAAAACACTCCTCATCAGCGTTAACCCAAGTTTCGTCAGTAAAAAATATCGATCGCCTTCTTCTCAGTCATTAAGCGCACTCACCAATAACGTTGTATTTGGTTTACGCTTTCCGAATAGCTAAAGCGAGCAGATTTTAGATGAACAGAAGTAGTTATAAAAGTCAACTATTTTGTGTTTTATTTATATTTAGGTATGTTTATTATTAATTTTCTTATAAATTTGAGAATGTCAACAAAAAATGCACTATTACCACAAATCTAAACTCAAATCAATTTAAGCAATCATTTTCTACATGATTTTTATTTGGCAAATCCACAAATACACTTTTTACTCTATTTTTTATCCTTTTGAGGGCTGAAAATCAACGCTCTCCAGAGCAGTTTGTTGTAGCCATTACAAATACTTCCTGCGGTCCAGTCCCAGACTTCTAAGAATTTGCGATTTTGTGAACCACGTCTGACGCTGGCGCTTAAAGCCCGAGCTTCGCAGGCTTTAGTGTTAATTCAGGCCTGCATATATGTGCCTACTTTCAAATGTAAAAGATTTTCACTGTTCTACAGTGATAATTGGCACGGCAGATTTTTCCTGTTAAGTAGGACTTTAAAGTCTTCTGAATAAATTTTGCAAAAACTTAAAAAATTAATAGGACTTGGGAAACAAAGTAGTACAAATGCCTTTCTGTTAGATTTCATACAAGCTTGGTTTATGTAGTTAAAAATTTCGTTTTGAACCTTTTAGAACAAATACAAGTTTGGTTGCTGAAAAAACAACATTTTTACATTATTTTGGTGTTATAATTGACATATGCAAATGTTATTGCAGAAGTTAAACGCTATATAGAATTGTAGCCATAATCAAACAAATCTGACATTAGCAGAAACCCAACCAAACCTTAGTTGGGCTGTTGTAGCTCTGCTCGTACCACTGCCATCTTGGTATCTGTTTACAGACACATTTTTGAGAAATCACCTAACTTAACTTTCATTTCCTAACCTAATAAACAGAATACTTATTATGTTTAATTGAACAGTAAATTCACATACTTACATACCAAGAATACCGAAGAACATGTTAATTATCCAGTCATTAAAAAATAAAATGTATGTAACTTTACTTCTTTTCAAGCCTTTTAGTTAACAAACCCAGTTAATAAGACAAAGGCAGAATGTTCTGTCAAGTTCTACACTTAGAAGAAAAAATAATCTACTTGCATAATTATTCCAATTTACATTTCAAGTGATTTTTACATGTACTTAAACATTCAGACATATAATAATGCTGTTTATCGAACGCCTTTTTTATTTTCGTTTTACAAAAGTTTGTAAACAGTTTTGTGCCAAATTACATTAATGAATGATTTGTGTTTGTTTACTGTGTTGTGAGTTATATTGAGTTTTTTTTTCATAGTTTTACACACAGTTTCTGTTTATTACAGGTGTGTAGTGTTTTGTTTCTGTTTATTGCTTTTTGCATGGTAAGTAGAGTAAATGCACAATGTTTGTAAAGCAAAAAAAATCTAGAAATTACTAATCCTAATCGTTCTTTTACAATCAAAGTGAATATTTCCAGCTAGATGTGGCACTTGTGGAAAATTAATGCGCAAGAAAAGTATTCGGCGGCACATGTACGACGTCCACTATCCTACTCAACAGCTTCCATGTGATATTTGTCATAAACTGTTTAAAACTGCAAATAGTTTAACGACACATCTTATTACAATACATAAACAATTTAAATCTCAACGTTACATTAATAATGATAATAATAATTTTAATATAAAAGTGGATTTTATAAAAAGTGAAACTGTTGAAATTCTTGATGATTAAGAAATTCAAGTGATTAAAAAATTCAGACTGAATTTTACTGCATTCTAATTTCTGATGTGTAGATTTTATTCTAATCTATTTAATATACAATAATAGCTTACGAAGTGTTGTTTTCTTCCTTGTAGTCTTTTAATAATAGCCACTAACAATAATATTTGTTTCTCATAAAGCTACCTTTGGATTGTTAACATGAAGTAAGCAATGTCGGCATGCAAATAATTTATTTAAAAATACAGGATGTATAATTATTAATTATAATTGTATTTAGGCAAAACTGAAGCGCAATTCAACAAACATCCGTACACATGTGACAAATGCACTAAACGATTTTCCAGGCGTGATCATCTTAGGACGCACGAGAAAAATATACATGGTGAAGATGCTGGTCCCTTTGCTTGCGTTATATGCTCACAGTTGTATAAAAATTCAGAAAGTTTGAGAAAACACATTGCAAAGTTCCATTATCAGAAAGTGAATGATTACTTTAGTAGAATTCAGGCCGATGCAAATATTAGCCTGATCTCAAATCAGCCTGATCAGCAAACTTATCAAAATATGTGAATTTTTTGGTAGTATTTAATTGTTACGTATGAAGGATATGATTGAAATGCATGCTTGTTTTAAGATCTGCTAACAGAAAACAGTTGAATAGTTATGTAATGGTAATCAATTGAATACAAAAATGATTTGTATTGAAAGAAAGTTATACTTCGTTCACTTTCAATGTTATTCAGAGTAGACCGTGCATTTACGTTTTATTTTATTTATTAAAAACCTTTATATCTAAAATCACTTCTACATACATTGCACATGCGCAAACATGGCTGAAGTAAGAGACTTGTTATACACCATACGGGGCCAAACTTACTTTGCACCACTATGTACGAGGTAAGCGCCATAAATTCTCGGCCTGATATTAGTAAAGATAAACTTGGTAAAATATAATAATTTTTATTTGTTCAATGTAATCTCCCTTAATGTCAATACACTAATCACAATGTGGAATTAATATTCAATGCCCTTGTAAAAATAATCTGAAGCTTTTCCTTCAAAATGTTTAATTACAGCTGCTTTTAACTCGTTCTCGTCCTTAAAACGACGTCCCCTAAGGTCTTTCTTTAAATTGGAAAATAATAATAGTCACTAGGAGCCATATCCGGACTGTACGGTGGACGATCCAATGGTTCAAAACCGCATTCGTGAAATTGCGGTAGTATGAACGGGTGCATTGTCGTGTAATAATCAAACACCTTTTCTCAATTTTTCTCGACGTTTTTCACGAATATTGTTTCTCAATTTATGCAATAAAGATGCATAATATGTACTGTTAACAGTTGTATTGCGTTCTTTAAAATCAGTCAGTAAAATGCCATCACAATCCTAGAATATTGTTGCCATAACTTTCTTTGTCGATTGAACGACTTTCGCCTTTTTGGGACGAGGTTCATCGGGTTGCCGCCATTCCGTCGATTCCCTTTTGGATAGAGGATTATAATACAGAACCATTGTTTCATCTCCAGTGGCAATGGACTCCAAAATCGGCTTTGGGTCGTCTCCACACAAGTTTAAAAACGAGCGCGCACATTCGACGCGACTTTGACGTTGAACAGCAGAAAGAAGGCGCGGTATCCATCTCGCACTAATTTTATTCATACCCAAATGGTCATGAAGAATTCGGTAAACACTTGTTTCCGAAATGTCAGACATCACTGCCAACTCCTTAACTTTCGAGGCTAACTTTTTGAGGCGTTACCGCTTCAATTGGCCGACCATCTTCAAGAGATTCTTGCCCCAAAACGGAAATATTTTGACCACTTTTTTACAGTGGAATATGAAGTATATAAATCACCATAAACGCCGTCTAAACGTTGTTTGATTTGATTAGGCGTGTGCTCTTCTTTTGTTAAAAATTAATTGACCGCGTGGTATTCAATTTTCGTTAGCTGCGACATTTTCATGCACTCGTCACGATGCTTGAGTGGCTACTAAAATCTATTACGCTTCTTGCCGTAATATACCGGGTGGGGCAATAGTGTGGGGAAGTCCGATAGCTCCTAAACGGTAACAGCTAGAAAAATCGTTCTAATACGGATGTAAACAGTGGATAGAGGCGCATCTAGAGAAATTATTTTTAAATATACACGGTGTTGCAGAAAAGTGTGGCATGCTTAAGGTAATTTTTTTTAAATAGAATGCCCCAAATATTTTTGCATATTTAACACCTCTCTTGGCAGGTTTATTTATATTTAAAATTTTAGCGCCATCTAATGACCGGTTTAGAAGTTATAAATTTCTTTAAAAAAATTGAGTTTTACATTATCCCACTTAACAGTTTACCGCTTTCACGGCCGCAACTGTGAAGACGAATTTAAGTAGGGATTTTGTTGCTGAGGCTTGTAGGGTGCTCTTCTTTAAAAGAGAATGGACTCACCATGTACAGGGTGTTCAAAATTAATTTTTAAATTTAGAGAACTTCAAAGCTAAAATTCACAACTTTTTCAAATGGAACACCCTGTATATTTTGTACCTTTGTGATGCAGAATTAAATAACGATCATTTTTTGTATGTACGACGTCCCTATAGCTATCTGTAACAACTTTTGATTTATTGAGAAAAAACTGCAAGAAGTACACAACTAAAAAATTATTTATTTAAAAAATCAAGGTTTTTCAAATAAAACAAAAGAAAAAAACTATAACAAATGCTGCATATGTTGCCCATTTGCATGGACACACATCTCGATGCGCCTTTGGAACGATCTTTGTACGTTTTTGAACATTGCTGGCGTGATACTTCTAAAAGCATGTATTATTCTATCCTTCATATTTTGGATTGTGGTTGGTGTCTCTGTATAAACAATTTCTTTCACATATCCCCATAAAAAGAAATCCATTTTTGTAAGATCAGGAGATCTCGCAGGCCATTTAGTGGGTCCATTCCTTCCAATCCGTTGGTGGTAAATTCTGTGGGCAAGCCAACAATTTCTTTCCGACTCGCCCAAAACAAAAGTCATGTCTACAAGTTCTTCATTACTAAAATTCATTTTGAAAAACTAAAACACCTACTAGAACTAAACACTGATGGTCGATAACTGCGAGAAATGTACATTTTGCATACGTGCACAACAATTGCTAGATGCTTTAATGTTTTGTTGAACAAAAACAACCAACACAACGCAACACAACAACAATGTTCGTTATTTAATTCTGCATTACAAAGGTACAAAATATACAGGGTGTTCTATTTGAAAAAGTTGTGAATTTTAGCTTTGAAGTTCTCTAAATTTAAAAATTAATTTTGAACACCCTGTACATGGTGGGTCCATTTTCTTTTAAAGAAGAGCGCCCTACAAGCCCCTGCAACAAAATCCCTACTTAAATTCGTCTTCACAGTTGCGGCCGTGAAAGCGGTAAATTGTTAAGTGGGATAATGTAAAACTCAAAATTTATAACTTCTAAACCGGTCATTAGATGGCGCTAAAATCTTAGATATGTATAAACCTGCCAAGAGAGGTGTTAAATATGCAAAAATATTTGGGGCATTCTATTTAAAAAAAATTACCTTAAGTGTGCCACACTTTTCTGCAACACCTTGTATATTTGAAAATAATTTCTCTTGATGCGTCTCTATCCACTGTTTCCATCCGTATTAGAACGATTTTTCTAGCTGTTACCGTTTAGAAGCTATCGGATTTCCCCACACTATTGCCCCACCCGGTATATAGTGTAGGCCTCTTACATGTTCAACTATGACGCAACCGTGTTTGAACATGTTGGCACCTGTAGAAGCCTGCCGAACCGAGAATTTATGTTGCTTACCTCGTACTTAGAAGCACAAGAATGTACAACTCATTGTATTCAAATAATTAAATATACAGGGTGATTTATTTTTTTTGGAAAAGTTCATCAATGTATTCTACTGTAAATAGTATATTCTTAGAAAACTCTATCATATTCTGTATTTATAAACTCAAATCTTGAAACAACATTGGATAAACATTGGAGTCATTTCCATCAAGTTTTGCCGACTTGGTTCCTCAATTAATATCAGGTTCGAAATTTTCACTTCAATACACACGTTTATTACTTAATCCAGTAATCCGGATATTTTAATACTTCGGATTAGCCATGTTTTAATTGATTCAGATTATCGAACCATTATTGTAAATGTTTATATAAACTTCTTCGGTTAGTTTGGTGAGTAGAATACGTTGGTGAAGGTTTCTAAAAAAATAATCACTCTGTATGTCTTCCTACTTTCTAAAGTACATAACATGAATAAGTCTAACTTGATACGTATATGAAAATATAGCAAAAATATACTTTGACAATTTTTAGGTGACATTTAAAATGAATGAAGTTAGGAGAGGAGTTTGTAATAAAATTTTTGTACACTACTAAAATTGGTCAGTATATCAAATGTCATGATGTCAAATGTCAAGGTCAACTTTGAATTACATTGAAAGTTAATCAATTATGATTATATTACAGTACAATTGAAACAAATGAGACATTAACGAGTAACGACTGAATAACGATCTGTGTTACAATAAGCAACAAATAAAACACAGAGTAGTATTCGATCAAATTCCTCAAATGTCTGTTTAAATTTTGGAAATTGTTAAATGTCTTCTAAAAGAACTGTCAAATTGGAGAACTGAAAGTGTTGTAATTTCATTACATTACTTTTATTATGGCTTAGAAAACAAATAATAAAAGTTAATTAAGCTGTGCCATTATCACTTTTAGAACAGCTTGTTTGATATCACCAAATCGAAGACTGTATTGTGTTTGATGTTACAGCTTCTTCCAAGTGAGTGGATTGTGCTGCAGTGTTTGTATGTACTCATGCTTATGCACCACTGCCGGTGTGCCTACTTGCAGGAATCTTTCTGTGGATGGCCCATGATATGATATATGTATGCATAACCCTATTTTAAAGTGGTATTAAACATCAATATAAAAGTAGCAGCAACAAAAATAGTACATAACATTTGTAAAATCAAATTATCAATTAAGAAATTATTTTAGTCTAAAACTTTAAGATTGCATGTTCGTTATAAATGGAAGTTGTATGAATTATTAACCTAAAATAAGGACCGGTTGAATGAAATACTATATGGCCATTCCTTTGTAACGTCAACTATGAGAATGGTGGAAAAATGTAATTTCAATTAAAAATCTGCAAAACCCATACTCGAAAATATTCATGAATTAATTAATAAGTAATTCTTTAAAGAATTATTTATTAATTAATTCGTGAATGATTTCAAGATTTCTTGTTGTATTTGTTGTTTTATTACCAAAATACTATCTTTTGTAAAAAAATATTTTGATTGTCACTAGTCATTAGTATAGGGAATGTCGAATCGCGTGATGCAACATGCACTGTTTGAATTTGTACAAGACTCTAACTATGCTGAAACAATACTGCATATTATATTTTTGTATCATTTTTTATATGAATACTAAATAGTTGTGGAATGAATCATCTGAGTGTTCATTATTTCTTATGGGGAAACTCGCTTTGATATACGTGTGTTTGGATTATGAGAATATGCACGAAACGAATTATACTCGCAAACCAAGGTACCACTGTACCTAGTTATTTCATTTTTTAGCAAAACTTTGCAGTTTGCATTCTGAACATTCAAATAGTAAGTAGTCCCAAAATATTCATTAACATTGCAAAAAACAATCACCACATAAATCACAATTTATTCTTGCAGCAAATTTCTAGGTTATGTTACTCTGTGACCTCGTTTGCTTTTGTACACCATCGTCTCTGCTGGAGTTCAAAGAGTATATTCTTTATGCTCTTCACTATTATAAACGAACGTATGAGTTATTGCGCTGTTTGTTCATATTATAATAAAGGAACAGATTGGTGTTAAAAGCGTTGCTGGAACGTAAAACCGAATACAGCCATTTCCTAACCTTCTAATTTGTAAAGTTGTCAAAGACTATACAGAGTGAAATCTGTCAAAAAGTCATAGCCAACTATCATTTTTCTTACAAAGTGGATAAATAATAGGATGGTATGCTGATATCATGCTTATAAATATTGTCATTGACTTATAAATTGTTGTAAAGTGAAATAAGCTGAGACAGAACAGTTCGTTGTTGTTGTTTATTGATGCCCCTGCAATCTTAAGCTTTATAGAGCTTACTGTCTTTAACGTCATACAGTATCCATCTCAGAAAAAAATGATTAAAAATTGCTACAGAATGTATAAAACATACAGTATGATCAAAAAGTCTTTGGATCTGGGTTGCCATGAAATTAACAAGCTATCTATGAAATTATTTCTATTATTTTTGATATTTACTTCACAACTTTCAAGTCAATAGATAATAGTTCAAAATGTTTCAAAAGGAACTTAAAATCTGTATTATTAAATCCTACTACAATAATGGAAATCGTGGTGGTATTCGCTTCGTTTATGTTTAAATGAGTTCCGTGAGAAATTTTCCAATTTCGCCATAATCGAACGAGACTTTTTTCTGCAAGTTCAACAAACTGTGGACACATTTGAAGAAATTGGTAATATAAGTGATAGAATTCGATCTGGAAGAAGAAGGGCTAGAAACGAGGATATTAATGATCAGGTTAGGCAATGCCTGCAAGAAGAACCTACCTTGTCTTTGCGTAGACTGTTGCAAGAAACCAATTATTTAAGTTATGGGACATGTCAAACCATTATTAAACATGACTTGAACATGTTTCCTTATAAAATGCAGATGTATCCAGTGCGATGAGTTACTGCCATGAGATTATCAGAAGAGAGTATCGTACTGTACTTGGTTTTATGACCATATGAATAATGATATCCTTAACTTAACATTTTTTACAGACGAATCTTATTTTTACCTTTCTGGATACATTAATACACAATTCATGCGTATGTGGAGCGAGAATAACCTTAATTTTCATCATGAGGCTCTTTTATATAGTCCTAAGATTGGTGTATTTGTTGGAATGTCCCGCAGAGGAATAATAGGGCCAGTATTTTTTCAAGAAACCATAACTGCTGAAAGATATCGAAATCAATTACTTGAGCCTTTCATCAATCAATTGTGCGATGATGAACTTAACAATGGGTACTTTCAACAAGATAATGCTAGACCCCATGCAGCTCAAGAAATTCTAGCATATTTAAGGCAATTTTATCACGAAAGGTTAATATCAGAAGGTCGTTACCCACCTTGGTTTTGTGATTTGAGTCCTTTAGACTATTTCTTGTTCCCACTGCTTAAGAACACAGTCTTTAAAACCCCAGTTCACACTTTAGAGGAATTACAAGAACGAATTGTTGAATTCTGCTGTTCGATAACACCTGATCTTTTAAGAAAAGTTTTTAATAACATGGGCCGGCGTGTTAACCTGTGTATTCAAGAACAAGGAAGACATTTTTTATTGTAAAATCTTACCTACTGAAATGATGTTGTTACAAGTTCTTTTCTTTCCTTTTATGAACCTGATTGTTTTTATTTGTTATTAAAGTATTGTTTATTCCTATAGTAAAGTGTTCTCTTTATAAATGTTATTAAGTAATACTTAAAATAACTGCAAGCACAAGAAATAATAATAGCGTACGCTAACCTATCATTTTCTGTGTATTATTTGGGGCTTTGTTTAGTGGTGTCGGCGCGTCTTATTTTCTTGACACAGCTGTGTCTCCATTAGTGCTACTCAAGATACATTGGCGCTATTCTGTACAGTTCACAAAAACTACGGACAGTAGAAGTAAATAATTCTATAGATGGTTTTTACACTCCATGGCTATTGCGATCCAAAGACTTTTTGATTATACGATATTTTCATTCTTTATTACAATGTTTAATATTATAATCTAAAATGTAATTGTTGTATGTGATAATGAACAAGTACAGTTTTTTATTATATATAATTTTAAATATAAGAAGATACTAGAACTAGCTTTGTAGAGCACCTCAGAGAACTTAACTTTAGAATTAACCGAGCGGTCAACCACTCTTACAAAAAATGTTCATGTATTGCCGAAATCTAAGATTTCCTCGCAATTTCTATGATTTTCGAGGATTGCCTTCGCAATCTCTACGATTTCCAAGGATTGCTTTTGCAATGTCTATGATTTCCGAGGATTGTGGTATGATTTCTAGAATGCGATTGCTTCTTCATTAACATGCTAATGTTTGAAAAGCGATTTTCAATGTGATTGTGATTTGTGATGTGACATTTCAAAATGTGATTTCTAAAGATTAGAAAAAAATCGATAGTATTTGTACTCGTTTTTTACAAGAACAGTACTATTCATTAAAATGTGTTTGTTAGGTAAATTCATTTATCAAGATATTACGAAGGACATTACTTCACAAATAAAATGCTTCATATAGGAACTATATACGATTATTAATTTTAATGTTACATACGTATAAAAAGATTTTTAGAGTTTTACCTAGTTTGACTTCTTCTAAGACTTTTATACTCTTTTACAATACCCATTTTGCCACGGCTTTTTAAACGAAGGGACTATTGCCTATTATTACATACATATAATTTCTCCAAAAATAAAACAATTTTGAGAAAAAAAAACATTTTTTTCATTAAAAAATTCTCTATTGTTCTGTTAACCGTCTTTTCGATTATCCTTCAATGCTTGACAGATAATCGAGTCCTACTGTAATTCGGTAGGCCCATAAAAGAAAAATATATTTTTACAATCTGCACATTCTTCAATCTGCCTCTTCTTTTGGCCAAATATTAATACTCGTCTAATTTAGATTTTAAATGTTTGATCATCTAATTTGCACAATGCGCCCGATGTACCATGTGTCACATGCACTGTTTGCCATAAAGTTGGATCCTTATGGGAAAGTTTTTAATATTCTGATTGGAAAAAGACATTGCGAGGCAGTCACCTCTGCTTCCAAAAATACTTGCAATAAGCCATGTCACAGTCGACAGGTGACATTTTTATATTTAATCGATTTCTAATAATCTCGAAACAGATGGCACACATTTTAAACAATCGTTTATTTAAATATTTTAATCATGGTACAATAGTATATTATTATACAAGTTATATAAGACGGTCTCTTGTAGCACGAGTTGTTTGGGACACGACGAGAGAAGCGAGGAGTGTTCCAAAGGAACGTGTTGTACAATATGTCTATAAAACAAGTATACTATACTATTTTTTTTACTTTGCGTCATTAGTTTGATAGAAATTGTAAATTCAAGCTATTAAAAACATTGCATTACAATCTAGTGATTTTTGCGTTGAACATGTGGTAAAGCTATAACATGACTTTTCACGTTTTGTGAGGTTAGAATGTGTCAAAATTAAATGTGTTTATATGGAATATAAAACAAATGTTACCAATCTTACAAATAGGGTACAAATTTAGGAGAAAAATAATAACATTCCATTGGATTTCCTATACCAAAAAAACACACTGTATATTTTAAATTACTCATAACGCAGAATCCCATCAAATAGACCCCAGAAACAATGTTATAATAGCCTCTATTATGAAATCGTTTTTGGTGTCACAATGAGTCCATTGTGAACGCAAAGTACAAAAAATTAAAGATTTTGGGGTTACAAATTAGTTTTTAATTAGTACTAATGACAGTTTAGGAAATTTTTATTTCTATGAAAGTTGATTGCCAGTTTGCTCTGCCAGTCTTGATATGTGAATAGCGACTATAGAGTTGTAGTTGCGAAAAAAGTTTTTGTGGTACAAATTTGTCCTTAATTTAGTAGTTAATTATGGCTTTATTATTTTTTTTTGTTTGAAGTGGGGGTGCTGGCTTGAGCTCAAGCTAGCATTCCCAATTTTGCAATGCAAATTGTGTCTAAATGGTTTTAGCCACAAAAAATTTGTTGTTTTTGATACTTTGCCTTTAATTAGCACTAAATTATAGGCGGGTTTTTCGTTTTGCTTGAAGTGGGAGTGTTAGCTTTATTGACGCATTCACTTACCGATTCTCAAAATACCGCTTTTGGCAAAAATACTTATAATAAGCATGAATAACTATCGAATTTCCCGCAAATTAATGATGGCACCACTTCTACTATATTCGATTTCGACGACTGCGATGATGATTGCGGGATTGCAAAAGATTTCGCTGATTGCCAATAAAGACTGCGAGATTTCTGATGATTTCCTTGTGATTGCTAAGGATTGCGTGCGATTGCTGCCAAAATGTACATGTATTGCGGCGAGTGGTTGACCCCTCGGAATTAACATAAAATCATTGCAACTTGCACTTGCAGCATGTTATGTGGTATTGATAGTGTATTGAAATGAAATATATCAGACTTATGAAAGACTTGGTTTATTGACAAAGACTGTAACATGACATTATTTATTTTAATTACAATAACCATGACTACTACATAATAATAAGAACAATTAAACAATTAGATATACATAACATCTTCCCTTTTTTAACGAAGTTAATCGAGACAACATTATGGGTAGTATCAGTTAAAATGAATAATGAAAGAATTTTAGAGTTTATATATTTAAACGATTAGGTGGCTTTACAGTTCTGCCGAATCTTGTTTTGTAATTTTGTTGGACCATTTCATTATCAATATTAGAACTTTCATTTTCTCTACTGTTTAAGATAATTCCTTGATCTGTTGAAGCAGATTTGATATGTTCTCTATTACGCCTATATGTGCCATCTTGACTTCGAACTATGTATGACCTAGGAGAAGGACCAAACTCTATTATTTGTCCAGAAATCCATGGTGCACTTGGGAACTTTTTAAACACTACTTCATCCCCTTTTTTTAATGGTTTAAGATTCTGAGCATTTCTGTTATAATAATATGACATTTTCTTTTTAATATTAGCTGAGACAGACTTATAATGATTAGTATTTACGAGTTGAGGACTTAATGCTTTATGGGAAATCGGTATTTTAGATCTCAGTCGCCTGGACATCAATAATTGAGAAGGCGATGCTAAACTACCTTTGGGTGTGTTCCTGAAATGTAGTAAAGCAATATATGGATCTGTCCCAGAATGAAGAGATTTATTAAGAAATTTCTTTAGGGAACCAATAGTACGTTCAACTAGACCATTTGAACGAGGATAGTATGGACTAGATGTGATGTGTTCAATATCCCAATCTTTTGTAAAGTTATGGAAATTATTGGCATTAAAAGGAGGACCATTATCTGACATAAGTTGAACAGGAATTCCGTGACGAGCAAATATTGATTTCAGTTCTCGAATAACTATACTACTAGTAAAACCATTTTTTAAAATAGACAGTTCAACATATTTAGAGAAATAATCTACGCACACTAGATATTTCTGTCCATTGAAGTCCATAAAATCTACACCTATTTTATACCAAGGAATGTAAACAATTTCGTGAGGTAATAAAGGTTGTCTAGGATTATTATTGCTGAATTTGATACAAGACTCACAGCTAGAGACAATATTTTTTATATCATTATAAATGTTAGGCCAAAATACTATACCTTTAATAGAAGCAATTGATCTTTGGATACCTTGATGTGCTTCATGTACAATATTTAAAATATCACGACGCAAATTTGATGGAATGATTAATGACTGACCTTTGAATACCAGACCTTGAACAAAATGTATTTCATCTCTATAGTTATAGTAAGGTAATGCTGCAGTATCAACAGCTTTTTTATTATTTGGCCAACCTTCTTGACTATATTTTATTAATATTTCCATGGCATGGTCTTGAGACGTTGCATCTTGAATTAATTTCAATTTATCTTTGGAAATTGCTAAAGTAGAAGTTAATAAATTAACGTGTAAATTAACTTCTTGATCTAAATCTTCCAGAGCAAATTCTTGTAGAGGAGAACGAGATAACGTGTCCGCAATGTACATTTGTTTACCACTCTTGTAAACCACTTGCAAATCATAAGACTGAATGCGTAACATTAATCGTTGAAGACGTTGGGGAATTTTATACAATGGTTTTTGAAAAATACTGACAAGAGGCTTATGATCTGTTTCAACTATGACTTTATGACCATACAAATATTGATGAAATTTTATGCAACCAAAAACTATAGCTAGAAGCTCTTTTTCAATTTGAGCGTAGTTACACTGGCTAGGTGTTAAAGTTGCAGAAGCATACGCAATGGGGTTATTTTCATGAAGAATGACAGCACCCATAGCACTCTGAGAACTATCACAAGAAAGAATGATTTGTTTAGAAGGATCGAAGTATGTTAGTACAGGAGCATTGGTAATAAGACGCTTGAAATTATTGAATTCAGACTCATGGACATCATCCCAATGCCAAATAACATTTTTTTTAAGTAAATTTCTTAAGTTTGCTGTTTCTTGGGAAAGATTTTTAATAAATGAAGATAAGTAGGTGACTATACCTAAGAAACGTTGCAGTTCCTGTATTGACTTTGGTCTATGCATTTCTAAAATAGCTTTGATTTTAGAATCATCAGGAGACATACCTTTGGCACTGAATTTGTGATATTGGTTTTTCTTTCTTTTAAAGCAAAATTTTGAGTAATGGCCAACTGACTTACAAAAATTGCAGTTTACATTAGCTGCAGGGCATCTATATCTATGTCTTTGTCCGCACTTACCACAAGATCGATTGTCTTGCTTACCAGCACTAAAATTGTTAGAATTAATAGTTCTTGACAGTCGATTACTAGGTGACATAGATCTGTTACGTATACCAAGACTTCTTTGACTTGAATTACTTCTGTGTTGGCGTAAGTTTGAAGACGATGACTGCATTCCAACAACTCCAACAAATTCATTATTAGTTGATGAAGACGACAAAATTTGTGAAGTTCTGGCTCTTGTAAGAATAATATTTTTGGCAATTTGTAAAGCTTTATCCAATGATATTGGACCTTCTTCAATTAACCTTTCTTTAATAGACGAATTAGATTCATTAAGCCCACAGGTAAAAATATCTTTGACTAGACTTTCTCGCAAATCTCCAAATTCGCAAGATAAACTAAGATTAGTCAGATCAGTGACATAATCTTCGATAGACTCATTATATTTCTGACATCTGTTAAAAAATACATGTCTTTCAAATGAAATATTTACTTTAGGTGTAAAATATTCTGTAAATTTGTCTATTAGATCCTTATACTTAACTGTATGTCCATATTAAAACTATTAAATACTTGCAAAATATCTGCACCTAAATAATGTAACAATAATGCTACTTTTCTGGAATCATTTTCTTCTTCTAAATTGCTTGCTTTTAAGAAGATTTTGAATTGTATTGACCAGTTCTTCCATTCATTTGATAGATTAGATGAATGTAAATCCATTGGTGACAATCTAGCATTCATATTTGTTTGACTCTTGACAGACATATTTTTTTCTTCATTACCATTACCATTCAACATGTTGAATATTTTACGACAAATATGTGCAAATGAGACTTTAGAAAATACTTATAACACCTGACACCATGTTATGTGGTATTGATAGTGTATTGAAATGAAAGACTTGGTTTATTGACAAAGACTGTAACATGACATTATTTATTTTAATTACAATAACCATGACTACTACATAATAATAAGAACAATTAAAATTAGATATACATAACACAGCACTTGTAACTGATTTTAATGTTATTGAACTCCTATGTATAATTTATAAAAGTTGACATGTATAATTTATAAAAGTTGACATAAATTTAAGTAAAATAAATGCTTACATCTTTTTACATAAAGTTGATAAGAAGGAATATACAGTATTGGAAAAACTTTGCTTAGGGATTGGGTTTTCATGTATGAGCAAAGGAAAAATAGAGAGTAGCAGTACCTCTGAGAAAAATAGATATTATGGCGAACTTGCCAAGTCTTAAAATATAGTAACTTTTTGTTGGTGCTATAGGTAAAATAAAGTAGAAAAATAATACTAATTAATCACCTTTATTATAGGTGTCGCATTATTTATTATTTGATATTAATGTTATTCATGGTTCATATATAAAGCTCGGTTGGTGTGTACAATTCACAAGCGATTAGTTCTGGCTGATGCCAATAAACTCAAAACATTCTGTCCTAGTAGACAAACGAGTATCGTTTGTGAATTGCACATGTTTCATTGCTTAATGTCAAAATTTATTTAGTCAACTTTTTAATTAATCGTAACAACATGTTAAAAGTCTGAATTACCATCAGCATTACTATTTAATTTGGTGTCTTTATAGAAATTTTGTATCAAAGTTATGACTACAATCTGTAAAATTATAATAGATGGGTTACATTGTAGTGTTGATTCTTATTGTTTACATTTGTTTTGGTTTAGTTCCCACTTTTGAGATTTGAGTATAACATAACCTAGAATTCTCATTAGGTATGAGTAGAGTTTCTAAATATAAACTGAGCTTTGTGTTATTTATAGTTAAGTCGTGCATCTCAAATTTTCCTAGTCACATTTAGAAGGTTAGTAATCATGAAAAATAAATTAAACTCTAATATGACAATTATATAAATCTGGTATTGGGTACAGTTAATACTTTATTAAAAGTTGTCGTAAATTATTAGATATAAAATTGATATATGTACTGATATGTATTGATTTCATAATGATCTAGGACAGCAAGGCTAATATGATGCTATTTTTTATTGTTTTATCTTATGCATTTACACTGAAAAAAACAGAATAAAATAAATAAAATAGATCATTATGAAACGATGTTTTTAATAAAGATTTTTTTCTACTCCTGTTAAATAATATATTAATTATAAATGCGTTTCTTAATAAGTAATAGTATTCATTTAGAGATATCTGTATACAATTTGTACAATAAGGATAAGAAGCATAAGTATGTGCGTCGGTTGCACAACCAAGCCCATCATGCATGCTATGACACAGCAAGATATTCAAATGTTTTAGTTGTTTTGTTTTAAACGGCTTTCAAGAACACCTATGTATGTAGGTGGTGTTACTTTTCAATAATTTGATAGTTAAGTAATAGAGACGGATACTCAGAAAAAAACTTTAAAAACTAAGAAGAAGACTGGTAATACCGCATTTCATTATCTCAATTAGTTCAAAAGTTATATAGGTTTATAAAGAGTCAAAACATAATAGGACACCCGATATAATTTCACATAATTCATACCATGCAAGACAACATAATTACCTGTGTTAATCAAAACAAAAGCAAAAAATATACACAAAAAATGACGTTACCGAGGCTGTACATGTTAAAAATCCATATACTGAAGTATGAATTTTTCCTGCCTTTCATGCTCTGTAACTCTGAAACTATTGATCTTAGAGCTTTGTTACCCGGGAGACTTTTGATCAGGATAATATAAACTACAACATATCAAAATTTCAGCCAATTTGACCGGGATCCAATTTCTATAAGAAACGTGTGGGGTCCTTTACTGCCGGAAAAATTAAAAAGAAATGCCAAGTGGTGTACAAGGCCTTTATGGATTGGTGAAGCCTCAAAAATGTCAATTCATTCTGGGATAGTTATCATAGAAACCAAAATTTTTCTGAAATATTTATAGAATCGTGCTACATGTAGTTTTGTTATTGTAAATAATATTATCAAAATAATTTAAAAGCCGATTCTCGGCATTACAGATTTTCGAAAATCTGAATTAGCAGATTTTCCAGGCAACTTACTTTGTGGCGTCATTGTAAATATACTTATTAAGCACTGTAATCAATTAATACGTGAACGTACGTACTGTAATTAATAATTGTAAAAATCATCAAAAAGTAATTAACATTAAAAAAAGAAATAAACAAAATAGAATGATAAATGGCATTCATTAAAGAAGCAAAAGACATTAACAGACAGTATGATCGACTGTAAAGCGCACTGGATTTATAGTTTTAAAACCCCTGTTCTATTCCTGATTCGAGTAATTTTTTTTAATCGAATATTTAATATATTTCATAAATAAACAATTTCTTATAATTATAATATCTATAAAAAGAATAATTACATAAAATTATCCCTTAATTTTATAGTCGTTTAAACTATAAAAATAGAACTAAATGATTATACATACCATATTAGTATTTAATTGTAAGTTATTTCTTTTTATAAACATTACAGTTATAATAATTTACAGTTATAAAGCAGACTTAGGTGGTGTGTAATGGTGATCAATGTGACGTCATATCCGTCGCTTTTAAAGTTCATTGAGCCGGGTAGTTACGATCCTACCTACACAGTTTTATATTCTAAGATACTGACATACATGATACATTTCCTTTTTTTCATTTTAAGCTTTTAACCACATTTTCTTCATTGTCCAGTAAATTATAATCCATAGCTTCACTCATTTTAATGGCTTTTAACAATAATGCACTAAATTACCTAATACAGCTTATAGCAAATTTTATTAATTTTTGCTCTAACAATGTTATCGGTTAATTTGAAATTTATGAAATTGTTGATTCTCGAAAGCTAATTTCAGTGATTAAAATAAAACTTAGAGTTTTAATTAAAATATCGAATCATTTCGTTAATTGTTTTAAATAAGGACAAAACCCGTCCTTTCCTATAACAAGAAAGGACGAAGGACACACTCTTAGAAAGGAACTGTCCTTCTGAAAAAAGGTCAGTTGGCAACCCTACGGGCAATTATGAAAATGTTTTTATTGTTAATAAATTTTTAATTTGAAAAAGCCTATTGTTGATTATGCGAACCGTTGTTGTTTGAAAATAATTTTTTATTTCATTAAATGATTTGTATTAATATGAAAAAATAAAAGGGTACAAGTTCTTGAAGATTTATTATTATCGTTTAGAATATATTGTACATTAGATTGTTTCCGCTATCTTTTTGTTATGTATGATGGGTATATTTCAAGTAATAAGAAAGTCTTCAGATTTAACCTCCGACAACAAATTTATTAATAATTTAATTGAAATGTTGCCACCAGAAAGATAACTAAGAATCCGAAGCAACCTAATGGATATGTATGATAATATAGCATTTAAAATGAGGTACAGATTCCCAACCGCATTCTAAAACCGCAATTATATAACATCCAACAACAACATAACCTAAATAAATACTTCACACGTGTTTGGTGTTTAAAGTTTGGCAACTGCTAGCGCATAGAAGTTATTAGATTTTTAGGGAATTTAGTGGGAATTTCCTATGTGCATCAAAATCATTCCATTACACTACAGTCAGTGCAAGATTCATTAATCCATCGTGTTTGACACCTGGATTGTTTTGGTGAAATGGAGGATGGATTGAATCTGGAATTAAATCACGAGTCTGCTGGTTAAGAGCGCTCTCTACGCGGCGTATCAGCAAATTACCTATCACATCGTTAAAAATTGAGATAGAAAGATGCGATTTTTAACAAAATGTTTTAAAAAATTTTCTTTATGTGGCAAAATATCTAAAGAAAATTTTTATTAAATTTTTGATTTTTATTTTGCTTATTTTTAAATATTTTTGACTTTATGACATTTTGCCACATGAAGGTATTCATTTTATAATTTTCGAGCGGAAAATTTTGATCAGAAACCTTTTAACAATTAAATAATAAGTAATTCCCATAAATTTCTTAAGCGCTCAATAAAGTGGCGCCATCCTGTTATATTTCGAAACTAAACTCGGGTTAATTTTATGTGGCAACACTGGACATGAAGATTTGGCGTTGGCAGCTTAAGCGATAATTTAAATGTGGTTAGTTGCAGGATCACCTTTCATTAGTTAATTCATAACAGTTATATAAATGTAATATCAAACAATAACTGCAGTTTAAAGATTTTATTTAAAAACACCTAAGTATTTTGTTCCTGCTTTTACTTGCAATCATAATCTTTTTTAATTTAGACGCAAAGAACTCCTTTTTAGCCATAATTTTACGATCTCGGTACTTGAGCATAATATACGAATTAACTACTATTAACAGCAAATGAAAACATTTATTAAACGTAAAGCGAGAGTAAATTAATAGGGTCGAATAAAAGTATTTAGTCTCGTCTCCACGAAATATATTTAAAACAATAAATTTTAGAGTTGACTGCAGTTTCAGCTTACTTAAGATGAAGTCATTCCCAAAACATTTTAAAACCAAAATATTTATTAGGAACAAGAAACATTTTTTGAACAGTCTATGTTTTGTTATTAGCAAGTTGTAGAAGACTTGCACTTCTCATGAATTTTCTTTAATTATAAAAATCATGAGAAAAAACTTTAAAAAGAGAAAGAAATACAAGATATCAGATTATTCCTGATCATGTAGTAGTTTTAATTTTCTTTATATATTTAAACATGGATTGTTTAAAAAAATGTTTCTTCTTCCTAATAATATATATTTTTGCAGTCAACTTTAAAATTTATTATGTTTTAAATTATTTCGCGGAGAAGTTAAAAGCTTTTATTCAACCCTATTTATTAACATTCAACTCCATTAAAAGAAAACGATGGACACTTTCGAAGATTTAATAAAGCGATAAATTATAAGCCACTACCCACAAGGTGCAATGAGTATTAGTTTATTTAAAAACTATAATTTTTCTACTCCTGGTGCCCATCGTATAAGCAATTTACCTATAACATGGTTATAAATTGAGATAGAAACATGCGGTTTTCAACAAAATCTTTTAAAAAATGTTGTCTATGTGGCAGAATATCTAATACTTTTCTAAAATAAATTCTCGATTTTTATTTTCGATATTTTTAAGTATTTTTGACCAAAACATTTTACTGCAAGGAGGTATTATTTTACAAGTTTTAAATCTAAAAACTTGTCCATAAAACGATTAGCAATTAATAGTTATTTATGTATTAAGGGCATAAAGAAGCTTTTATGGCCAGAAGCGTTATTTCTAGCCCGAGGCGTTAAGGTAAGTACCCACAGCAGCGGATCCGCAGGCGGATGTCATACGATTGGTCGGTTTGAGACGATTTGACTCAAACTGACCAATCGTATGACATCCGCTGCTGTGAGTACTTACCTTTAGCCGAGGGCTAGGAAAAGGCTGTAGGGTCATAAAAGCAAGTTATGCCCGCTATACCTACTCTGTTTTATGCACAGATTAGGTTTTTATCTCAAATCTATTGTTGTGTAAAAAATATAATTAAATCAGTACGTAGGTACATCAAACCGCTGTGCGTATACTTATGTGCTTATACGAAGTACGTTACTATAGTTACTATTCCAAAATTTTTAATTTCAGTTTATTTTCATTGCTGATAAGTTTACAAATTATATTAAGAACCAATCAAGTTCTACAACAAACAGCTCTGACATTTAATTGACGTTTCTTTATTGACCGTCGGACAAGTTGAAGTGTTTCTCTTGAGACTTACTTTTATATAGGGTGTCTCTAAAAGGTCTGTACAAATGCTAAGACATATTCCTGAGACCAAACTAGGACGATTTAACCAAACTCTATCCAAAAGTGCTTCGTTAATGCGCTATCGAATGTCAAAGATCTTGAAAAAATTTATATTTTTCTAAATAACAAAATATTGCTTTTGCGCAAGATGAGAGTATGTACTGAAAAACTAGTTTTTTGACAACATTTTTTTAATAGTGGGTGTTACGTAAGATGATCTACATGTAAAGGAGCTCAAGTTTTTTTTAACGGTTTGGTCAATATTTTTCAAACTTTTCCTACAGATAGAGATATTCTAATTTCCAACATTTTTTGTCTGTTGTTCCATCTTGCTGTCTACCATAGTTTAGGCAAAAAGAATTAATTTGATTTGCTTGCTATTCACTGCTGCCATACATTATAGTTAGTTAAAACTTTGCCGAGATATGTTTTCATGCATGGTGGGGCACGCCTTCATTTCACATTTATTATCCGTAACCATCTAAATCAACTATATCCGAATAGATGGATCGGTAAGTGAAATCATGTTCTCGTAAACTGGCCACCTCGCTCTCCTGATATGATGTCTATGGATTATTTTTTATGGGGAGCTTTAAAACCCATGGTATTCTCCAGACCTGTAAATACAGAAGAGGAATTGTGGAGACGAATTCAAAATACGACACACTAAACGACTAAAAGACGATGCCGAAATGATGAAAGAGTATAGTTTAATTCTTTGTGTCGTATTAATTTTTGTATGCATGTAAATAGTAGCCACTCTGAACATTTTCTGTATGTTTGCATTAGATTTACCAAGTAAGATAGTTATTGTTTTATTAACTTTTCTTGAACGCCAACACACTTTAAATTAGATACATTATGGCTGCAGTGCATGGCATGCAAACCAAATTAATCTTTCTTGCCTAAACTATGGCAGATAGCAAAATCCAACAACAGACAAAAAAATGTTAGAAATTAGAATATCCATCTGTAGAAAAAGTTTGAAAAATATTGACCAAACCGTTAAAAAATCTGAGCTTCTTTACATGTGGATGACCCAATGTTTATCATTCAATTTTTTGAAGATCTTTGACGTTCAATAGCGCCTTTACGAAGCACTTTTGGATAGAGGTAAGTTTAGTTAAATCGTCCTATTTTGGTCTCAGGAATATGTGGTAGCGTCTTGCCAAGACCTTTTTTATAAGACAGTTGGTAATATTTAATAATAACTAACATGTAGGTGAAGCGATGAAGACAAGAGAGAAGCGACGAGATTCGAATATTGCAATGTATTTTGAAAAGAACTGCAGGATGTCATATAGTTGGACAGTAATTTTGAATTACCACTCAGTCACTGAGTCGCATTACCTGTTGAAAGTCCATTCCAGTTTGTAAAGCATATGTACTAAGGTTTACAATACAAATACTTTATTTTAGCATAAAATGTGTGACAGAAGTTGTGTACAAAATTATAAAAGTATTATTAAAGAATGTCAAGAAATAAGAAATATCGATTTTAAGATTAAAGTCTTTTAGTGTTATCAACACAAAAACTCTAATGCCGAATATTTATGGCCATTTGCACTAGCTTCGGTTAATCCTAATCGAAGATTAATTACCATATAAGTAATATACGTTTATCAATACAATCATATCCATAATAATTAGGGCTAGCGTGCACTATGAACTTTTTTTCAGTTTACAGTTTGTTTCAGTTTTTCAGTTTAGAACAGTTTAGTCGACCGAGTGAGATAGTTGCAACATACGGTGATGCGCACATTTACTCAACTTTCCTGTTGAATCTTGTCAGAAACCAGAATACGACTGAACTGTTGGCCGACACACACCTGGATTTGAATATCTCGTGTGCGCACTAGATGATTACATAGGCAAGGAACTTCGCTTGGACACTCATTATTACAGTGCTTGAAAATCTCTGCGAACATTGTGGAACAATGTGACTGGATCAAAAATGTATTTATTTATTGCTTATCGAAGATCCAGTAATGTTTAATACTTCGTGAAAACTTGTGATGCTCATTCTATGGAATCCCAAAAAACTCTCAACTCCTCGTAGAGTTGAAACTGACCATCCAGTAAGCGTTGGCAGGTTATTGGATGAACCCAATATCTTCTGTTTTGATTTTCTCGGTGTCTAAAGCTAAAATCGCGAAGCAAACTACCTCTACCAAGTTCATTTTGAGAATGGAATACATGACACAACACAACAGTTTACCCGCATTTGTACCAACCACACACACATAGTGTCCCCAGGTGCGGTACACAAGAGGAAAAACTTTTTTATTATTAATTTTATAACAAAGTCATTCTCTATGAAAATTTTTGCTTGATTCAAGATTACTAAAAAGTATAACGGAATTTTTATATTACTTATAATAAAATAAAAAAATTAAGAAAATGCATTTTTTCTAAGGAAAAAAACGACCAATGTAAGTCTGTATTTACTATATTTTTTATCATGATGTCTTGCTTGAATCAATGCAGTAACAATCAAATAGCAATATTAATAATATTGAGAAATATTACCTTATTTCATTTTACATACGATTTATTCAAGCAACGAGATTTTATTTTTTGAAGAATATTGAACTTAGTTGTCTTTTCTTTAAGAAATAATGCATTTTTTTATTTTCTACTTTATTCTAAGTACCTAATATTAAAATTTCGTTATACTTTTAAGTAGTTTTAAATCAAGCAAAAACTTTTATAAAAAATGTCTTTTTGTCATAAAATTAATAATAAAAGTTTTCCTCCTGAGAACCGCATTTGGGGACACACTGTATGTACTATTGGTTTCATAACTATCTATATCGGACAGCAAGGCTCATATGGTTATTTTTCTTTATTAGAAAAAATGTTAAAAAATAGCATCATATTAGCATTGCTGTTCTAGATCATTATGATACCAGTTAGCGGCAATAGTACACAAAATGCAGTTTCAGGATTAGTAAATATAAATACTAATAATTGTTGATTGGTCAATCAACATAGAATCACTGTGAATAGAAACAATAATATTTCGACTGACAAGCTCATTATGGCTTTTGTACGAACATATTTTTTGTTTTAGTTTAAACGAGTGAAACAAATTTTTCATAATATGTGCTGTAACTTTCTTGCAGATTGATAAGATGATTAGGTTGATTGTAACGCGAAATTTGGTTAAAAAGCTTTAGAATTTACAACTGTCAAATGATAATTATACATTTTTTGTTTACGATTGATTTCAAAAAACTTGCCTACTATATAACCTTGTATATACCTAAAAGTAACCAAATAAAGTACATATATAGTAGTCCTTGATAGTCACTATAGTCACCTACAGCGAATTCCAATGAGATAAAGATGTAAAATAAAATAATATTCATTTAAATAGTTATAACAGTGCACCTAATTATGAAAGTCATAGTTTAAAGAAAAAGAGACTTTCATAACGTGCTGTACACGACACTTTTTTGCATAGGTATTGTAAGCTGAAAAATTTGTCTTAAAAGGATTTATGCAAAATTTAAAAAATCAGGAAAACATATTATTCTTTGACAATAATCTCCAAGGAGATTGAAGTTTGTTTTTTACAAACATAATTAAAAAAGGTGCTACTTTCATTAGGATTTTTCGTTAAAAAAACTTTCATAATCAATATGCAAAAAAGTTTTACTTTATGTTTAAAACTATGATTAAGAAAATGAGATTTCGTCATCAATATGCAAAAAAAAGATATTTTACAATACTTTTTGTTAGGTGCTTATTACAACTTAAATAAAGTAGTATGTATTAAAAGGTTCTTTTTATAATTTGTCTGTTTTGCTTTTTCTATTTTTTCAATATTTTATGGTAACCTGGAAGAACTATTACCTAGCATTTTAATTCAATAAGGAGAATGCTGCCACCTAATGACCTAAAGTACATTTATGTATACTCGTATTAAAAATTGGTTAAAATCTCAAATCCGCAATACGACATCCACTAATAAAATAATTAGCATAACCCCAATAAGTTTAAAGTGTTACTGAAGTTTATCGATGTATATAACGATATAAGATGCAGATTGCAGTCACGTGTTTGCGCTATTGCCGCTGTAACATTGACGGCCTTGCATCCGAACAAAGAAATTTAAACGTTACGCGTCTTCAGCACTCGATAATTTAAAGAGGAAGAAAGATGCCATAATACAGCAAACATCTTTTCTTAATTATTGAGTTTGTGGATGGTGAGGGGTGTATTGGTGGCTTTCCATACTTTGATCAGCTGAGCTACAGCGCTCTTAACTCCTCGTTTGAACCTCGTTGGTGAAATCGGACATTAGTGATTATCAGAAAAACCTTTCAACCAGTAAAATAATTACCAATTTATATTTATGTATGCTGTTTTCGATCCACAGTAATACAAATAGATATATTTCAGATGTTTTCTGGATTTAAGGTTGGGTCATCAATGAGTTTTAAATTATTGAGAGAAATTGTAGTTTTATTAGTATTATTTATAAGTCTAGTAGCACCCCAAACATAGTGACAAATGATTGTGAATAAAGTAGTAATCATACCTTGGTCGAAGGCTTCATAACAGCTTCACGCTATAGCTAAAACATTTGCCATCTCAGTATGTAATATACTATTAATTGAATTCCCTTGACTTACATAAAACAAATGCAAAATTATTTTTGTGATTCAGAACATCTTTTTTTAATAAAACAACACCTACTATGTTTTTCAATTATTTACATTATTTATATTTATTTTTCTTTCCAACTATAAGCCATGGTTTATAGGAGCAATAAATTAAGATTTAGGGTCTATTTATATCAGTAGTATTGTCATGATGCGGTAACGATAAAATAGTAGTAGTATAATTACAATACAGCTGCGATGACGATCATTTACATCAGCGATACTGCAACAGTATACACTCGATGGCAGCACGGTGTGCTTTTGATCATGACTTTCAGTTGAAAATAGTTATGCTCCTTGTAAAACACGTATGTACAGATGCGATCATTCGCTAAGGTACGATGAAAAAATCTAAACCGCCGATTTTCTAGTTTTTTGTTCAGTATAAATCTAAGTTTATTATATGGTGTACAAGAACATTTCATTTTTTAACATTACAATGGCCCAGTCCATAAATCAGGTCGAGTTACGGCGTACATTGTACAAAAAAACTGAAGAACTGGCGATTACTATTTTTTCATTGTTCCTTAGTGAATGATTGCAACTGTACATATTTAATGAAATTATTGTTATTTAAGAATGTGCAGTTTTTCAAATTTCGAGATACCTCTTATAGAAATATCTTGCAAGATCAAGATAAAATGATAAGTTG
This sequence comes from Agrypnus murinus, assembly GCA_929113105.1. Classification (NCBI taxonomy): domain Eukaryota; kingdom Metazoa; phylum Arthropoda; class Insecta; order Coleoptera; family Elateridae; genus Agrypnus; species Agrypnus murinus. Next base: position 111,217,573 of record OV816031.1, read on the forward strand.
GAAAAAAATCTGCCAGCAAAAAAGAGGCTAATCTAAACCCATCCAATCTTTTAGTCATTTTTATTAATAGTAATTATTACCACAATTGAGCACCTGCACCTCTTCAACTATAGTAGTATGTATGAACGTTTTCTAGAGCACACTAACTCTCCACTAATAATACTGTACGATGACGATACGGTAAAAATTACTTCATCGTAGTGAGGGCGAGGCTGGACCGTGACTGTATCGAAATCTAAGTGTGATCGTTGATGTAAACAGGCGCATTTAAAACAATGTTAAGCACAGTTTATCATATAGTAACTGTACCATAAGAGTATTGCTGATGTAAATAGACTCTTATGATTAAGAACAGATTTCTTTTATAGGAACGGTATAACTGATAAAATTCAATATTAATCCAATAACAAATAAAAAGATGTATGGATGTAATTGTCAAACGGGATACTTTGTATGCAATAGTGTCTTCTGAAATATATAATTACTTTAACAATTTCATTTACAACTTTAATTACTTTAGTTTTGTAATTTTTATTGTCATTGTGAATATTCTCCATTAATTTTGCAACATGGATTTTCTTAAATCAAAAGTTAATTCTGATTTTATAACAAAGTTACGCATGGAATGTCTAGATGCATAAACTTCCGTTGTTCATTATCAGAAATACTTGTGGATGTAGATAGAATGTGAGCATTATTTTGTTATTATGTTACATGCATGTATTTCAATTAGCTTCATATTATGTAGGTCAGTTCTAATCTTTTATCGGCATGCCAAAGAATTATAAGTTTTGTTGTTTGTTTGCTCAACAAATCTTACAGTTTTAAAATAAATTGTATACAGGGTTTGAAATTGCTTTTGTGTACATAGCACATACACGATCATATATGAGTCAATATGTATTGATAGCAATTATATTGTACTGTATTATATTGTTTTTTTAATTCTACTTACTTTATGTACTCTTATTTATGGGCCATCCTGATTTGATTAATAGTTAATAACTACTTCTGTAGTTTAAACTATTGAATCTAGTAAATTGAATTGATGATGATAATTAATAATGATTAATAATATGTTATCTTTTATAATAAATCCACTATTTTAGAGTTTCTAATACCATTACGATAATTCTCATGTTAAATCTTAATAATTATGATTAATTAATTTTTAATGTTTTTTATATTATGTTGTGGATTTAAATTTTGCTGTTTTCTACTTGAAATTTTTTTATACACTTTTGCATTAATTAACGCAAGCAAAGAAATATTTTATTTAGATAATTTACATATTATATATGTATATATATTTTATTTAACGTTAGCAATATAATATACATACTATGTATTTTATAGGAAGCAACTTATATTGTTATTTAACCCCTTTTAATGTATTTTGACTTGAAATGCTTCCAATTGACTATCCTAGTTGTTTTTGTTGCGTTGTTTTTGCATTGTATATAGAGAATAGGTAAAGAAAATAGTATTTGTTAAGGACCTAGAGTGGGTCCTAAAACTTGATTAAAGTACAAATTTTGAAACATCTCAGTCTCTCTTGTACTTTTCATGTAGGTATTATTAAAATAGTTGATTATCTATTTAGAATTTTTGTTATTATATAACTATATCAAATATTTTTTAAATAATTTATATTAAATTTTATTGTTTTTTTTAATTTGGTGCCTTAGCTTTGTATTGATTATAAGATTGCATCATTAATAAAAGATATTTTTAAAAAGGTTAGCGTTGGTCTTTCTGTATACCTATGTTAACCTGCAAATTATCTGCTTTTGAAATTTTTAATATGGCACACAAAAAAAGAGTAAAACTTTGTTTTAGAAAGTGCAGAGTTTATACATAGTTGCCCATACTGCCCAAGGACGTTTAAGTTGAATGATAGTTTAAAAAAACATATCTCAAATATACATGGCACTAATCAGGGTCCGTTTGCTTGCGATCTGTGTGGACGTATTACAAAAAATCGCAACTCATTGTATGCACATAGACATAAGAAACATAAAAGGTTAGTTGGGTTTGTTTTTAACTAAACTGCTTTATAAGATAGATTATAATAGACCCAGAAAATATATTCAAATATGTTTTGTGTAAAACCTTAATAAATATTAAATATTTTTTATGGCAATGATAAAAAGAGTTTAGGTTCCATTTTAACCTAAGTTTTGTAATAATTATGCAACTATTGTAATTTATTCTTGCAAGCAGGATGAAAAACAATGTGTCTTAAAAAACATGTTCATCGTCACCTAAATTCTAAGACTTTGGGAACTTGTATGTTAAATATAATATATTAAGGCCGTCTGACACGATGCTAAATTTTCTAAATAATTCAGTTCAAAATTCTCAACAAAATTTATTAAGAAGTTTTTTTTATAAAAAAATTTCTCCCATCATACACGGAACAAAATTTTATAAAGAAAATTGTATTTGCGCCGACGCAGTTACAGATATGATGTTGCACTTCATTTTACACCAGCAGTTTGTATTTGTTTACAGCAACATAACCTACAAATTCAATTCTCTTATCTGTGTTGAAAATACTGAAAATGCCCAGTAATAACCTACCTATTTATGCAACAGTAATAACAATAATGATGATTTCTCATTATATGTCAAGAAAGAGAAATGCAGTGCAACTATGAAGAATACAAAGAACACGATGTCATAAGGTGCGCAGTGGTTTGTGCGCTCTTTTAGGATACAAATTTAGTAGTTTTTAAAACATGTTTTAAAAAATTTAGTTCCAAATTATTTCATGTTAAATTTAGTTCAAAATCCTGTATTACACTATCCTAAATCTTGTATCCAATTTTGTGTACAGAATTTACAATAAAATTTAGCATCGTGTCAGACGGCCTTTAGAGAAGTTTTAAAATTTGTATTTTTCATATTTCTCCATCCATGTAGTTATGGTTAGATACTTCTAAAATCTATGGTAGGTTTTTCTGCTTCAGTTAATGGATTTAGACACTCAGCAACACGCATTAAGGAACACTCAGCGGCTGAGATGCTAATCTAGTGATAACCCTGAATGAATATACTGCTGAACAGTTGACATAGTGAAAAAATTATTATGCTTTATCAGTGCTTTCAAAAGTCAAGAGTAGAAGATGGTTAGTGCTTATTGTTATAACCTCAAACTGCACAAATACTATGAATATCTAGCTCCTTATTAAATAAAAAATCTTAATACATTTCATTCGTTTGGTATTTTTATATAGTTTAGGGTACAGACAATTACTGCCAAAAATGTTAGCAATTCAGCCTATCAGGGAATCTGCAACTACAGTTACCTAGTGTAGTTAGAAAAATTCTATACTTAGTTAAGCAGCTGAACATGCCTGAATGCACTCATTATTTTTGAGAAACAATGTAGCCACGGCTACAGTTCTTAAATAAGTATTATTTTTAAAAGTAGAATCACTGCCCTGTTAAGGATAAAGGTCGTATCTGCATAATTGTATGTTTTGAGAAATCAATAAAAACTAATTGTTATTGTGCCATCCAAAGCGTTTTTGTTTTGTATTAAAGTTATTATTTTACATAAGGGTAAAATTTTTATAATTGGCCATTTGTTGTCCCAGAGAGATAGCAACAAAATGAAATGCATTTTTAACAATGAAAATGTTATTTATTTTAGTTTTTGTTGTCTTTTTACTAAAAATAAAATGTAATTACCGAAAATTTTTATTTTTTTTAAATTTTAAACCCGTGAATCGTCATTCCGGGAACTGTCCCCGGTTCAGAAATTAAGTATATCATTGAAGTTTATTTTGATAATTTTGTCCAAAAGGCTATGGTCAGTGTTTTTTTTCTTCTATAACTATGAAGAGATCACTTTAAAATCTATTTAAAAGGGAATTAAAAAGTGACTTATTAGGCATACACGTGTGAAGTAATGTCCTTTACATTTACCATCATTCCGGGAACGCTCCATGTTTTGATACGTGAGATTTTCATTTTTGCCGCTAAGAGCAGTACAGTGAATAAAATAGTACCAGCTTGATGTCAGCGTCAAGGTGAAAGAATGTTTCTATTTCATATTCTTGAGAAATAATTTATATTTAAATCTAATGTAGTAAAAATATCAAGTTAGGTTTAATAATAGTCATTTCGTGAACACTGCTAGTATTTTTAAAACTTCAGTTACATATTTTTCGTTTGTTTCATCTTTCGCGGAAATGTGCTCGCTTTAACTTAACCTGTAATATCTTGCTCATGGTTTGTTATGTAGATATGGCGCGAAATTAACTGATGTTTTGTCATTCCGGGAACGATGTAAAACTATCATTACGGGAACGCCTCAAGATTAATTGTACGTTCACGGAATGAGAAAATCATTCCCGCTATGATTAAATTGCTCCGAAATACAGGTTACAGATATTAAAAAATAGATCAATCGAACCAGGTAGTCAGAGTAGCAAACTAGAGTCTAAAGCTCTGGTTTCTATTAAGAGATCGTCAGGAAAAGTTTTGCTATCCTTTCAAAACGATAGCAAACTTTTTCGTGCTACATTGCCAAAATTCTCTTGACGATCTCTTAATAGCAACCAGGACTTAAGAAAAAAAGAAGAAGGATAAGCTTGAAATAGGAAATAAAATTAAAGGGAAAAGAGAGCTTGAAAACACAGGCAATTATGATAAAGTGGTTAAAAACATACGGAAGGAGGACGAAGTGGTGGAACATACAGGGAAAGATAATAAAGTGGTTGAAAACACAGGGAAGGAGAATAAACTCCTTTTGTCCACGACTATGTTATAATAATATGTAGTTGTCTATGTTCAATTATAATTATATACATTATGCTACCAGTAGTGGATAATAATTAATCACTACTAGTTAGTCGCTGATTGGCTACCACTACCTACTGTTAATACATGATTGGCTGAAAGCGGTCATAATGATTAATCACTACTAGACAGTTGCAGAGCAGCCTGTTTAAATTCGATATTCAGCATCGTTCACACATTTCGAAAAGTATTTTGAAGTTTTTTAATATTAATATTTAATTGTCGTGGACAAACTATAGTATTCTACTCGCATGTAATGGCTATCGCATATCATTTACAAGGAATAATAGTCATCATTATATGCTCATTGAATAATATATTATTACTGGCCCGATCCTCCAAATAAACAGATTCTAAAGATGAATGGTATTCTACAAATTGTAAAGTAACTTCCTACTAGAATTTCTTCAAGAAACTTCAAGCTGAATTCAGTAGAATTTGAAGCAATAGAACTTCTAGAAGGAAATGTTCTGTCAAAAAAAACTGTTTTTAATTTTTGTGTTTCTTATACTGTATGTATGTTTTATTATAATGTTTGCTTTTTAAAACTAAAAGTGTCTAGTCTTTGTACATCATATGTCATCCCATTCATCATTCAGGGAACGTTATTATTCTAGAAACACACGAATCATTCAGGGGACGCTTGAATCATTCAGGGAATGCAAGTTATAACTTCAATTTTTACAAAAAATAAAGTGATAGGCAAGATCTCAACCCTATATTTACACTCTTGTAAGGTCTATGAACTAATTTGTGATACTTTTTACAACAATATTACCTAATATTAGTTGCATTTTCAAATTAGACTCGTATTTAAAAAAAAATACTCGGATTGTCACATTCAATGGTTGGAAAATGTCAATACTTTCTTAAAAGGGTGATGATCCATTTTTGTAATATGTAGGTTACCTTAATCTTACTATATAAACAAAAATACTCAAGATTTTCTTGACCCATAATTTGTGAGTGCATGTAATAAGAGCGTTCCCTAAATTATGCTCCCTCTCGGTTTAATATAAAAAAGTATCAAAAAGTGGATCTTCCTACTGATATTTTGTATTGCAATCTCGACAGTTTTTAGAAGTAAGTATAACAATGTGAAAGACGTTTAGATAGTTATGAAAATAGAACTTTTATTTTTTTCCATCTTAGGTTTTCAAATAGCCAATTATAAAAATTTTACCCATAACAAATCTATATAAAATAACAACTTTAATATAAAACAAAAAACACTTTGGATGGCACAATAACAATTAGTTTTTTATTGGTTCCTCAAAATTTTCAGTTATGCAGATACGACCTTTATCCTTAACAGGGCAAAATAAAGAGTTGGGACACTTGACTCCTTTTATGTAAAAATAAGTTTCATACTTTGCAATATTTTTAATGATTACATTTTTTTCAAGTATTTATTTATTTTTAAATGACATTGGAACTAAAATAATAGTTGTAAAAATTAATGTAAAACATTTAATTTTGAGTAATCATTGTTCTAGAGCCATATACCGTTATGGCAGAATTTATAATTAACTTAAGTGTTTATTTGACTAATTTGTTACTACTATAATTAAATTCTGTCTTGATCTTTACTTCATATTCCAGGGTGGCTAGCGAACCTGGAAACCTTGAAAACCGCGAAAAACCCGGGAAAAAACCTTGAATTAGTGATCAAAGTCAGGAATTCTTTTTCAGGGAAGAATTTAAAAGATGTTTGAAAAATATAATAATAATAATAATAAAATTTTAATAATACTTTCTAAAATAATTAATATTTTACGTTATCTTTTTTTTTTATTTACGTGTCCAAAAGAGTTGAATACTGAAAACAGCAACATTTAATTTTTTAAAGTTGGTAACATTGTCGAACACCTGTTCTTAAAATGTCAAAGTTATTTACGCAAATTTAAAAAACAGATGCAGGATTCGAATTTTCAGTGTTGCCGATGGTCAAACTAGTTAACGAAGTATCCCTAACAAATTTTGATTACAATTAAGTTATTCTTTTTAAACAATTTCAAATTAACGCTAACAGAAAAATGGTATAAAGTATTCGTTTCATAAGACACGTTTTTAGCGCACGCCTCCAAGTTCATAAACGACGCAGGGACAAGGACAATGACACTAAAGGACAAATAGAAAAAGTAATTAAAGTATTCGTTTCATAAGACGTTTTAGCGTCTTTAATGCGTGTAAACTTGAACGCGTGCGCTAAAAACGTGTGTTATGAGACTAATACTTTAATATACCATTTTGTAGAGTTCAATTAAACTGATCCATTTTTGATCGTTATTTGGTTATCTAGGTTTCTCAGACAAAAAAAAACGGCTTTAGGTGAAGTTTTATGTTCCGTTACAATTAATTTTAAATTAATAATTTGATTATCAATATGGGTATGCGTAAATTATTGAAGGAAAAAACTTAGAAAAATGATTTTTACGACCTGGAATACCGGGAAAAATCCTTGAATTTTAAAATACCACTCTTGTGTGGAGAATGTCCTAGCAAGCTGAAGAAAGATATTTCTTGAACGTCGGTTTCAACATTTCTGTTAACTGCAATACCTTAGTAAGAGAGATGCAATGAAAACGAGTTAATAAAACTTTACTCATACAAATGACACAAGGGCCAGGATAGAAAAACTTGACTTTATGTTACTGAATAGAAAGAGACAAATACAGTATTCCTACTGCATAACTGACCAAAAGGTAAAGAATTGGAGATAGAAACATATACATTGTCCTAACTCTTATAACAGCAACTGACTTTCATTTAGGAACTTTATCCTCGCCTTAATATACTCATGTTTTCTTGAATAACTTCAAGTTCCTCACTGTAAAAAACATATTCCAAGTTGAACCATTTTAGCACATAACCTCAAATTCATTTAAATACAGTCAAATGGGTTCAGGATTTATACCATTCACGAAAACAAACTATAGAAGTTAGTAATCAATCTTTTTAATCAAAAATTAACAGAAAAATTGGTAAATTATAACATTTTAAGTTTATTAATAGTGTGGGACTTTAAATCTACAATTTAGTTACAAAGATGACGGATCAGTTACCAATGTCAAATAAACATTTTATAGGTTAGAAAACAATATTTTGAACATATTTTTAATATTTAAACATATTACTAAAATTGATACAAATTAAAATATAACGCAATCTTTAAGCTTTCTTGTAGTATTAATACATATTATAAAAATTCAGGTTTGCTAACCTAAAATTTGTTTAATTGATGTTTATAGTTATACCATATTTATAATTCGGTAAATTAAAACTCGCACTTAAGAACTTTGTTTTCTGATTGACTACTTGTGAGACAAGCAGACGCTAGGTAAATTTTCGTATTCATAGCCAGATTTCCAGTATTTAATGTTTACATATTATTATTATCTTTTATAATTCTGCAACTCTACTTCTCAAGCAAAGCTTTATTAGAGCGCAAAGTCTCTTGATAGGTTGCAGCTGAGAGGCCAACTTGATGAATTCATGAATATTACATATACCAAGCCTGGATAAAACGTTGCTTTGACTTAACTTTGCACTTTTGACTTAAGGACAGAATTTTTTTTCATGCTTTCTTTTTTTGCATATTTAATTGTCATTATATCAGTTGTTAAGAAATGCTTTATCCTACACTCACAAATTGCTTATTACACCATTCATTGTCGGAAAGAATTGATTTTTCTATTGTGTCAACATCACATCCCTTTTTAAGGGTTCATAGAAACCTAAACATCTAAATGTCAAAGATCTTCTTGGCAATAAAATGGTAATATTTCCTTCACCATTAAAATTGAGCTCATAGTTCAGTCAGGGAGTGTTACTAAAGGTTCATCCACAAACATAGACTTAATAATCACCACTGATAAAAATATTAAATATGAGGTTCATACAACTCCAAAGATTACTGATTATAAGTATAATATATATTTATTCCATAAAATACAGAATCTCAAGGAGGGAATTCAACAAAGTTGTTCTTCCATTCCCCCCTTGTACAGTAATTGAAACATAAAAAGAAACATGGTCAAACTAGGAGTCGTAATTCAGTAATAATAATAATTTATAATTATAATAGAAAAGAAAAATATTAATAACATAATTTAAATTAATTAGTGTTCGTTAGTCAGACTGTTTACGATTTGGTGTGTCAATGATGATTTGGTGTGAATTGTTCAATCATGGCTTCTTTGAATTGCTCGACTGATAATGCCTTGAAAGATGAAGGTACATCATTGTAAATCTTTGTGATATTGTAACTAAATGAGCGCTCGAAGAATGTAGTGTTGTGCTTGGGTATAGTCAACAAACCTCTATGTCGCACATTTATGTTGTGAACATCTGTTCTATACCTTATCTTATTGTATAAATAGGGTGGCTGCCTGTTGATTATAATACGTATATAATTTCAGTTGAACAATGGAAGAGACTGAATCTTAAACTACAGAAAAAATACATCAGGAATGATTAGAATATAAATGAAATGGCATTACAGTTAGACTTATGGTTGTAGATTGGATATCAAACAGCATAAATACTCATAATCTGGCTTTTAAATTAGTAAACTCAATTAGACAAATATGCCCCTGTACAAGAAAAAACTATTAAAGAATAATGAGCAAATAAACAAATAGCGGTGGACAAAAGAAATAGCAAATGAAGTATTTCAAAGATATAGACTTTATAAGAGAGCAATCATAACTGAAATTGATGAAAACTGGAAAAGTTCCAAACAGAAAAAAATATTGTCAAGACTTTAATAAGAAACAGAAAATGACAATACTATACAGATAAAATTGACGAGGTGAAGCATGAACTGAAAGAGATGTAGCAAACTTTAAAGCAATAAGAAGGTTAATGTTTGAAAGAGGGATCGAAACAGATGGTAGAATAATTTAATAACTTCTTCCTAGAGAAAGTATTGACAAGATCGCGTACACAAGTCCTAATACCAAACTAATACCAAAAATCTAAATTATTAGTTTTATTATTATTATTTATTTTTTGTAGTCTGTTTAAATACATATGATAAAATAAATGTTGCGGATGTTGAAGACTCGCAGTCTGGTTCAATTAAAATGTTAAATTAATTACAAAAAGATGATGTTTCGCCTTGGATATGAGACACCTTCAACTCATTTGTTTTAGGAGTTCTCGAAATCTGTGATCTTTTGAAAACACTTGAACATAGTTTTTATTTGCTCCTTAATTATTTGTTAAAATTTTAAATTAACATAACCTAAATTTTGGTTGGGGCACAAACTAAATACAACTTAAAAGTTGAGAAAGTATTAAAAGCAGCTAATAAAAATTTATGTTCAATATTAAATTATATTTGTATAAAATGGCTTGCATAGCCTACAGACACACATTGTTCATTTTTGTAAAATGAACAATGACCTTTGAAAATATAACTACCCACTTACCAAAGCCATAACTACATTGCATGGTCAATGTCAAAACTCGCCTATAGATTGGTGTTGGAGGGGATCAATTGCCCGACGCACTATCCTAGTCTATAATATTAAATTCGAATTGTTTGTCAGTGTTCACATTTTGATTGTGGTCCATCAGAGCCGGTTGAACTCGCTTATGTTTACAGTAGAAATTGTAGTGGTTATCAGAAGCACATTAGATGTATGTACGTATGTATTTGAGGGGTATATATGCAAGACGCGACATGTCACAAAAAATTGAAAATTAAGTTATATACATCATTGAACTTGCCTAATTTTTTCCCACCATGTTAATATACATTTAAAAGCAAACCATGATAAATGTTACAAAATTGGTCACTTTAGACTACATTAAGATTCAAAGTGCGACATTTGCCTGAATCATTCTGGTGCAAAAGCAACATATCCATAACAACCAATCAAAATAGAGAAAATAGGTCACACCATTTCGTTTATGTTATGGCAGATTGTGAATAGTTCGTTGATAGTAACAAGTGTTTTTGAGAAAAAAATATATAGTCATTTGGATTATTTTATTCAACTGTTTGGGCGTGATACTATTGCCGATGTTATTGAAGAACATTCGGAAACAGATGAAGCAGAAGAAGATATAATAATATAAATTTTAAGTTCGAAATATATATTTCTTTTTTTGTCACATATTTACTTATTAAAACAGACGTAAATGCTATTTACTTATTATTTAAATGAATTTTTAGTTTTTTAATATCTTAGTTCTACTCAAGTATGCTTTTGTTCAATAAAATATGCTTTCAAATTCAGTACTTGTTTATTATATAGATGCAAAACAGGGCAAGTCGTACATTCAAATGCAGAACGCGACATGTCATTAAGTTTTTCTCAAATTTTGGTTTTTTCTGTTCAGATAAATTTAATCAAGATAGGCTACTCAATTTAAATCAAGACTATCCCACTAAACTAACAAAAATTATTTGAATATTATGGAAAATAAACTTCTGGTAGTTTTTTGCGGTTTTCTCAAAATTCATTTACAAGGACATGTCGCGTTTTGCATATATACCCCTCATTTACTATACGCACTTGATCCTGTAATTCAATATATTATTGTTGATATTCAATATTACTACATTATTATGAAATTCGATTTTTTTGAGACACATTGTATTTTATTGTTCTTTTATTGCAATATATCTAAACATTGACGTGTATATATTTATTTGATTATATTTCAGGTTACAAAACGGAATATACTTACCGTAAGTGGATATTATGTGATCTTAATATGAAGCGCTAAATTCTCTGCATACTAGATTCTCTACCATTTTGATAAGCAGATCTCTCGTTGATTTATTTATTTTGACAATGTTTAAATATACTATTTTTGTACTTAAAGTACAACCTCAAAATTTGACAGTTATCAAGAATAGTAGAATTCATCATAACTGTGTATGTGATATGGTCTTGTTTTTCATAGCAGGAGTTGATAAAAAAAAATTGATAAAAATCACACTATTTAGGATTTAAACACCATTGCAGAGACAAAAAAAAACTAAATACAATGGGCCATATTCTCATGCCATCATTAAAGGTATGTGATTAAAATCAACAAGAAAAGAGATGATATATTGATACCATAATATCAATAACATACCTTTAATGATTAATGATTTAACATTAAATGTTCAGATCGATCTTTCTCAGAATTTTTGTTATGCAACCTTATGATTTATTTGCATGAACTTAAAGGGAAGAGAAATCACTATCGGATTCCACTACTAAAAATCTATATTGTCATTTAAATTTTTTGTGATGACGTCATAACTAACAAACATTTAAAAAATTCAGCTCGATTTTTCTCAGAATTTTTGTAATGCAACCTTATGATTTATTTGCATGATCATAAAGGGAAGAAAAATCACTATCAGATTCCACTATTAAAAACCTATATTGTCATTTAAATTTTTTTGTGATGACGTCATAACTTAGAAACAAATGAAAGTCGGAAGATGAATCGCACATATTAATGTGTATTTTAAAAAAACAAAATCGACGTGTTTCAGTGTTTTTAAAAAAAACCGGTTGAGTTCGCTTTTTTTTTAATATTCCATACTTTAATCCCACACTGTATTTTAACTTGCAAGCTGTAGTGTCTTATTGAGCGCAGTGTCTAACTGTTTGCAAAAATGTTGTTTTATTGGTTTAAATTTGTCATATTTTATTGATAGTTTTAACAGATTCTACTGTTTTTTTTTTGAATAAACAAAAGCAATGCTTTTGTAGAGATGTTTATAAGATAACCTCAAACATTTAAAATTTAAATTATGGTTTTTACAATGAATTAATGTTTTAATCCCTTCAAAACATTTTAATTGTTAAGGCACTGCTATGTTGTACAGCATATATGTTAATTAGTACAACCACGACCTGATTTCTAACATTATTTTAGGTTGTGTTTCACATAAACTATTTAGCTCGACAAGTAAGCAGAATTTCAAATTTTGTAATCTAACCAACCGTAGTAAAAATTAAATTGTTTTTTATGAATACCGATCGCTTCATGATTATTGCGTTTAAAGTCTGAATTAATTCAGATTGCATTTTTATAAATGCTTTTATGTTTATTAAGTTTGCAATGGTATCATTTTGTAAAAAAAACACTGTAATACATGACATTATCCAGAGTAGGCCATGAATCATTGTTTTTGTCACTGAACTCTTATTTATTAGAAGAGGCATTATGTATGAAGCGGTTGTTGCCAACATAACCTCTAAATCTGACTTATGTGTGTTTACATCTCCCACAGCACCAGTGGTGCCTCGTCAATCAAGGCTACATTTATAATTTATAAATGGCAAAAAATTAGTTTTTGCCCGATCGGGCGTTTTGGTTCGCTTACAATCGCTGCTCTCAGGGCGGAAAGTTCAACTTAACCGCCCAAGGCTCGGTAATAAAGTACCTCGTCATTTAAGTCGAAAAACACTCACTATCATTCTAAAATTCGTCCGGATTGAGTCAAAAATTGTTTTTGTTTATTCAACTCCATAACAACTAGGCACATTAACCGACTGAAAATTGACATTTTCAGTGTGATGTGTTTAATGTTTACTCTACATATTTAAAATTCACTCAGATCCGATCGGGCAAAAAATAGTGTAAGCATTACGGGCGTTAAATATGCTTTACCAGTCTCGGCTAATATGGAAACCTCCGCTACGCGTTGGTCTCCACACTATTAGCCTCGACTGGTAAAGTGTACCTACCGCCCTTAATACTTAAATAACTATTAAATTAATAAGTAGCAATTTGGTTAATTTTTCACTGTTATAATTACACTAGTATTAGTAACTGTGTAAACAGTAATGTAAGTTGTTTATAATAAAACATATGAATTGTCTTCTTCTCATTATGCAATGCATTTTTAAAGATATAATTGTATCGATTTAGGTAAAATCCTCATGTAACGCCTATGGCAATTGTGTCAATCTACACAAAATATCTGAAAATACTTATGAAAAGAGACTGATATTCCTTTTCTGTACAAAGTTCCACAAACACTACATGAATTCACCATTTTATTAATAAACTATTCACAGTTTACTATATTTCCTTAAATTTACGTATAATTAAAAATTATTTGTACTCAGCTGTTGCTGATTGGTCGTATTTATGTCACCTTACTGAACAAACCAATTGAAAGCCGTGTCCATAGTAAACAAATAAAGATGTTATCCGGGCTACAAATATTCCTATCATATGCTGTTTCTAGTAAATAAGAGTTCAGTGGTTTTTGTAAACTAATTCACTATGCCATATAAATCAAACTTAAACATAACCTTAAAACCTCCTCAACTTATCAGAGGTATCGGTCTTTCAGCTTGATTAAATGTACATCAATTTTTATAACATTAAAAGACCAACGTAAATAAAAGGGATTATTTTTGATGAATTTATGACTACTCTACCAACGGTTTTTTGAAGAACTTGCAATAGATGAAATTACGAGCTACTATATGTTGTTTACACACGACGAGTGTATTGCAGGTTGAGGCAAACAGTCGAGGCCTGCAAATTAATAATTTGCAGCAAATAGCAAGTACCTATTTGCATTTTCATGTTGGTAACAATTAACAGCAAAAACACTTGAATTTAAAATTTCATATTTCTGTCTGATTTTTACAAATTTAGTAAAAGTTGTTATCATCTGACAAACATAAAAATTCCTAGTTTTTTTTTTTAAACGGATAGACAAAAACAGTTAGTTTCTGGACTATTTTGGGATCTGCAAAATTAATGAAATCGGATGAGGTACAAAAAATGAATTCAGGAATCATTGCACATCTGAACTTGGTTTTGCGTTATTTTTGCTATTTGGACAGTGGTCAGGTGACCGCTCAAAGCTACATTTTTTTAATGATGTGCTACCGCTTAGAATATACATTCTAGTACGTGAAATCCAAAACTACGATGTAAATGTTTAACATCACAATTAAATTAGATTCATTACGTATCATTACCTCGTTTAAAAGAGGTGTTTGTCCTAAAAACGACATTTTTACAACGTAGATACCCACTATGAAATAATAATTATAATTTCATTCTGTGAATAGATTAGAAAATTTAATACATAATTTAAAATTCAAAGTAATTCAACTTACTATCCATTTTTAAGAACCTTCTACTGTATAATCCGTGACTGAATCCGACTCCCCAGTGTTCACGTTAAAATTTACCTTTTTTTTCCACATCGGCTGTGTGATCCGGCTCCCACATTTGTTGTTCCATTTATTGAGTGCGTTCTACGCATTGTTGCCAGTTTTCTGCAGTAACCTGGGCAATTCCTTACACTAGCAAATCTTTTACATCCTTTAGCTTAAAAGTTTTGTTATTTGCTGCAAATTTTGTGTAACATGAACAGTTTTCTGCAGTAACCTGGGCAATTTCTTACACTAGCAAATCTTTTACATCCTTTAGCTTAAAAGTTTTGTTATTTGCTGCAAATTTTGTGTAACATGAACATTTAATGTCTAAATTCATTATTGACTTTTGATATACAAATTCAAAATTTTTAGGTTATATTATACTTTCCTCTAGCATCAAATTTGTTTATCGGCACGTGCTCTGACAAGATATATAAATTCTACCTGTTCTGCTTGACTGCACACTGAAATGCTTTTATATCAATCGTAACAATTAGATTGAATAAATGGAAACACCGTTTCACAGAAATTATAGAAAAAACATGTCATTTATATGAACTTGATTTTAAACCGGTAAATTCATAAACATATAACTTGACAGATGACATTTAACATTAATGAGGTTATGTCTCTAAATCTAAAATCAATACGTACTCTGCTTATTGTCTAAAGCAAATGAAGTCAAGCAACTAGTTATTAAATCCTTGTATTTTAGTATGCATATTAAAATGGTAGAAAAGATTATTATGATTTTGACTTGCCTTAATACCAAAAATATTTTATTGTTACCATTAAACTTGAATAATTTGTATTGTTATTCTGTATAAGCTTTAATAAACTGAACTGATTCATAAAAACTGTATTTTTTAATTTTTGTTATTAAATTATTTAAAAATTTTAATCTTTCATTCTTTAAAACAAAAAAATTTATAATTTACATATTATAGTTTTTCTTGGGAACAACGTTATAAATTATAAGCCTGCAACTAAAAAGCACTGACTAAAAATAAAACAATTGCAAACTGCTATAATTATTATTTTGATTATTGTAATATTTTAAAAAATTGTTGCATTCTTATAATTTACTACTACATTGGTGTGTGGTGTTCGGTTAACTCTGTAAATACTTCCATTTAAACATAAGGTAATAATAACAGTTTACATTTATATTTTCCTACTTAATTTTATTCTTTACAGATGTGTTGATTTATTCGGTGGATCCAAAAGGACACGTTTATTGCCCGTACTGCTACAGAAAGTTTGTTAACCGATATAATCTAAAAGTACATATACGTGATAAACACGATAACAATCCTATTAATTTAGACTGTATAATATGTGGTAAAACGATGCGTAATCGAAGCTGCCTAAGGGTGCATCTATATCATCATCGAAAGCAACAGTTACAAGCCGAAGCTGATCAAGGCGATACCTCAGTCGAGTAAGATATATTTTTATTTCTATTATTATTTAATTATTCATCAATATTTATTTAATTCTGTATTTTATTCTTTTTTTCCTTGTAAGATATATTAGAATTATTTTATATTTGTTAACCAAAATTCTCATTCTGTAGTTTTGGTATTGTTACTACTGATAACGATTGTGATTACTATAAATTTATTTAATTCTGTCAAAATTAAAATCGTACCAACTTAAATGTTATTAATTTGATGGAATTATTTATATATGGCTGAAATACCAGACGATGTTTAGCTGTTTGGATAAGCATTTCGAACTTTTTGAATTTAATCTTAATACGTACCTAATTTTTATTTATATTTTAAAAATGTAATGACAATGTATTCATAAATGCAGAAGTAGGGGGGCATTGTATTGTATAATGCGAGTTTAAGAATTTGCTTTATTCAGCCAGCTGATTATCGAATGGTGTGAAATGGTTGGAAATGTTTGATCATTTTATATTTATTTTCACTTATAAGTTACTATCATTTATTATTGAATAAAGTATTTATTAGATTATTTAAATCTTTCTTATTTTTCATTTTTTAACATATGTTAATGTTTGAATTGAATCAAACTTGTGTTACCAGAAAACCATTTATTTTTAGGTTAAGTAACCACTAAATTTTCACATTTTATAATTATGTTATCAATTAAATCAAGTTTGTAATCTATAAGTTTTATACCAATCAATTTTTATTTTTTTTACACTTCAGTCTATTAATTAGATAGTATGCAATGTTACAACATTATTGAACTTAAGAAAAGCAACGGTCATTTAACTGGAATGATAATCTACTATACCAAATACACCAAAAAGATGGTACGTTTAAAAAAAGTTGACAAAAACCTTGAAAGTTGAAAACAATGTTTAAAAAATGAGGTTATGTAGTTGCTATATTCATGGTATCCATTATTTCCAGAGCATATTCTTGAGCCTGTTAAGATGGCTGTGATTTTTTACAATAGAATAAGTCAACCTTAGTGAGATGTTTGTTTTTGTGTAATGATTTCAAAACAAAGCTTATTAATTGTAGATGTATGGAAGAGTAGTAGATTTGCATTTAAATATTTGAAGGGTTGGCTGTAACAACGTTGTATGTAACATTTTGCTGAAATGTGGTATTTCTTTAAAAACAATGTTAGCATGTCCTTATTCGAAGGTGTTCATGTCATAGAAATATAAAATATACTTAAACAGATTCGTGGAATGCTAGTTTTGAATGCGTGAATTTGCAGTATGCTGTGTAACAATGTTGTAGTCTGTTATCAGTTCGTGTTTCTGTTCAAATTGTCCTGTTACATACAACATTGTTACGGCCGACCCTTCATTTGTTGTTTTTACAATGATATGAAGATTATTCTTGTATAAAAGGCGAGTTGCATTACGTGGCTTTCAAAAATATGATAGATTAAGCTAGAAATCATAAAAATGAAAAAAGATGACATTAAACATAATTTTCTATTAACTATTTGACATGGATTAAAAAGAGTGCTGTGATATTTTCCACTAGGATGACAATACCATCACTGACCTGGAATAAAGCTTGCCATGTATAATTCTGTTACATAACCTAAATAACTAAAATAATCCAAAGTAATCATACAACTATTTTTATTTATAAATCTAAAAAAAACGTTATTTTAACCTCTTATCTACAACCCTTTTCAACACAGATAAATACATTTTTTTGATACGTATTAAATATTAGACTCATTGGATAGTATCAAAAACAGTCTTGCTTAAACATTCTCATATGATATTAGCATGAAAGTATTACTACCATTTTCATGCTTTGTATTAACCTTGTATGTATATTAGGGTGGTTCTTATTTGGGTCATGTTGGAATTCCGGTTTTGCCGGGTGCCCATTTGATACGAAAAAAAAGATGAAAACTTTAAGACCAATACGAACTTCTTATCTCTATTCTAATCATTCGCTGTAACGAGGAGAAGTCTCTCATTTCAAATACGCGCTTTCTTTCTTCTGTATTGCTTACTAATTATTATTTTTAGAACTTTATTACAACTATTTTTAGTTTTACGACCTTTCTTTTATTTGGTTTTCTGCTAGTTAAAATTGTACAAAAAGTAAGGGCAAACCCCGTAGCAAAAATATCTAATAATAAAAATAACTAATTTTAGTTGTAATAATTATGAATATTTATTTATTAATTGTGTATTGTTTCCTTTTTATCTTGGGTAATTTAATAAACCATTTAGATTTATTTAACAACCTATATTTCGATCCGTTTTAGGATATTTCTCAGGGTACAAAAGTAAATTATGGTGGAACACTGTCAATTAATAACAAAACATTATTTGAGATACATCTGTCATTCATTCTATTGTTTACACGAGAGAGAGAAAATGTTTTGTGTGTTTGTCAGGGTGTCTGTGTGTGTTATGTACATGATGTTGTGTATGAACCATAAATCAGATGTTCAGGGTCTTAGTATAGCATACAGGTCTCCTTTAAAATTAGTTAAACATTAAATATAATTAGTTATAGTTTTTTTATATATATTTTAATTTTTGTAAAAGATGTATTTGTATATTTAGATCTATTGTTACATTCTTTTTCCTGATTGTCTAATTTTTTCCCCAGGCACACATCCACAACATCATTTATATAACATACACTCTGCCAAACAAACAAAAAATTTTCTCACTCTCGTGTAAACAATAGACTTAATGACAGATGTATGTCAAATACTGTTTTGTTATTAATTGACAATGTTCCACCATAATTTACTTTTTAGTACCCTGAGGAATATCCTAAAACAGATCGAAATATAGGTTATTAAATTAATCTAAATGGTTTAATTGATTACCCAAGATAAAAAAATAATTGTAATAATGTTCTAAAAATAATAATTAGTAGGTATTACAATTAAAAAAAAAGTATACGAAGATGGGGCTTGAATCTGCGATTTCTGATGCGTTAACTGCTATAGCAATCAGCGTACAGCTTACAGTTTTCCTTTATGGCTTATTACCAAAAGTAATAAATCAATAAGCTTTTTCTTAAGTATTTTTCTAAATAGGTTTTGGTTTTCTTCTTAAAGTTTAATATTAATTTTTAATTTTATTGCAACCAATAGAAGATTTCCAATGACAGGTTACAAAAATATTACATACAAATAAATAAAAGTGATACAAACTGAACGAAAAAGTAAATTGTATCTACCAATCAAAAATAGAAAAGAAAAACAGCAAAATACACTAAAAGTACATAAAAAATGATTAACAAATTAACAACTTAACAACTAGTTTTCATCCTACGGAAGAATCCTCGAAATAAAATAACAGGTTACGGCGGAGGACTGCTTTAAATTTCTTTAACGATTTGCGAAATATATCACAATCATTTAATTGATTTAATGTAGTACACATTCTATGTAGCTGAGAATTCATACCATAATTAGTTTTTTGATGAGTCACATAAAATAGTTCTGTGTTTCTGACATTATATTTAAATATAAATATGCTTTTGATGTAAAATGAATTCTTCTTTCGATTGATACCAAAATTTCTACTTACTTTCGCAAGGGTACAAACTTAGGAAGAAAATGATAAATTGCATTCGATTTTCTATATTAACGTTTACAAAAAACAGATGGTGAAAAAAGAGTGCATTTTAAATGGAAAACTTCTCGTTATAGCGAACGATTACAATAGAGATAGGAAGTTTGTATTGGTCTTAAAATATTTAGTTTTTTTTTGGAATCAAATGGACACCCAACAAAACCGAAATTCCATCATGACCCAAATAACAATACATAAAGGTAACTTTTAAATTTCTCTAGGAGTAAAATATACAAGATGATTTTTGAATATTTTATTAACTAATTTTATAAAAAAACAAAGTCAATGTCTTGATTAGTTCACGTAGTATTAATGAATCTTACGAATTTTCTTTTTACTATTGAGGTTAGATTTCTAACCCAAATCTTAGAATCTAACCCAAAAGTTTAGCAGTTGTACTCAAAACCAACCTCAAAATTTGACAGCTGTCAAACATAGTAGAATTCATTATAACTATAAATAGTTGCAATCATTTTTAGGGTTCTAAACACTTCTTTTATTCTTAAAGCTCTGTTTGTATTCGTTTTTATAACAAACGGAAGTTTAGGAGCAACATTAGCCCCACAAAGAGCCCTTATGTTCATTTAATGCATTCCAAAACATTTAGAATTTGCTCTTTTAACTTGGGACTGAAAGAGTTCCTTTTAGAATTTAGCATAATGTTACCATGCTGCATAATTAATTACTTTACTGCTGATTTCGCATTACTTTATTGTCGATTTCAGAAAAAATAAATTAGAAGCAACAGATTTGTCATTTATTTTGCACATATGTATTTGGAAATTGTTCCTTTTATGTCACGAGACCATGTTCCAAGTTCTGTTTGTTGTATGCAGCTTATGTGAACTAATCTAAGACACTGATTTTGTTTTTCATAGCAAGGGTTGATAAAGAATTTAAAAAATCACTCTGTAGTTCTTTCTAAAATGTCAGTTGGTACTAGTTTGAGTACTTCATCAGAAACAGTTGGTATTTGTTTTGGGTACGAGTCTAGATTCCTAGAAGATGGATCAGCTTAAGTATTATATATTTTATTCAATGTATTAAATCTTTTTCCTGTTAAGGCCTTCCGTGGTCGAGTGCTTGTTTCTCAATCAGAGGGTCAGTGGTGTAGGATAAGGTATGCAAGCTGTATGGTTGATAAAGTATGGGAGAGCATAATGTACTTGATACAATAGCTCCATTACCTCCGTTGCACTCCCATAAAAGTTTGTGTGAGACCACGACACTGCAAATGCAGTAAAAGAAAATAGATGTAGGTGATATACGGTATTGGTAAAACTTCGTTTGGGTTTGAATTTTCATGTGTGAACAAAGGAGAAATAGCCATACATATGAGAAAGAGAGTTATGATGGTATACTTGCCAAGTTTTAGAATATAGTAACTTTTTTTGTAAAGTTGGTGGTAGATAAAAAAAATTAAAAATAATTTGGAAACAGTTTGTTGTTTTGACATACCTAAGGATTTAATTAATAGCATGTCTGCATTCTCGATGAAAAAATACAAATTATAAAATGTTATTATTCTTGTGTGAGTGCAGCAGAATTATCAGTTGTTTATCTTTAGTTACTAAACATACAAGCGTTGTTGCCTTTAAAAAGTTTTAAACACAGTTTAGGTTATTGTGTCAAAATGATAAACGTCTATTATATTTAAAAATTCTTATCTATAGCACCAATCTTACAAAAAAGTTACTATATTGTAAAGCTTGGCTTAGGTATGCAATGGTATCTATGTTTCTCAGATGATTTGGTATTTGGTATTGTTCATGGGAAAGTCACTTTATAGTGTAAACAAAAATTATGCAAAGTGTCAGGATTCGTCTCAATTTGATGCCCTAAATAACCATATGTGTTATAGAAATTGTGAACTCAGTTGCACGAGTTAGCTACCTTGAGGTCGAGCTCGAGAGATTGTACTGTTGCATTTTGTTTGTCAAATTATTTGAATCTACATTGAATGAAACTAGGTTATACAAGAGTCTACTGTTATATTATACTATCGATATCATTTTTTCTTATAGAACTTTTGATTCTACTTCTCTAAAATTGGTTCAAGAGTACTCCAACATTCTACCATTATATCACATTTTATATGTAGGTTATTCTTACTTAGTTACCTGTTAGATGAACAAGTCAATGGTTGCATTTAATGAACATGAGCAGAAAGCGCCCTGTTACTGATATGCTTTCATAGCAGTTTTTATATTGTATGCTTTTCCTGTTCTGTGAGTGGTTATTAGTTGTGGATATTAGCGGAAACTGCACGTCATTGTCAGTTCCTTGATATAACTTTAATTAAAGTTTGTCAAGCTTTTTGATATTAAAATGAGTAATTCAATTTTCTTAAATAAATTATATTTGTGTTAGTAATGTTCTTTTTTTGGTGGGTTTTACTCCACTTACTCTTTACGTTTTGAGCACAGAACAGAAAATTTCAGGAGCAATTCTAGTCAAAAATCCATCATAAATATTGTACACAGGCAAGTTTTTAAATGAAAATTATTTTTTAAACATTTCTTGGTGATGTTTAAATAACACTAGGTGCCAACTGCTTACCCTAATTGGTAAGCTTTAGTAACTAACGCACTCTTAAACACTGCTGTTCTTACGTATTTTGCAAAACACGTATCACTTCACTTTGCAAAACTCGTGTCACTTTCCTCCAAAGGTCAAAGTGGAATAAGCAAAGCGTGGTGATTGCACGCCACTTGTTGCTTTTCTTGAAATACGAAAAAAGTATTCAAGCTCGGATCCTCATCTCTCTCTCTTACATCGCGTAGTTCAATAGGGTTTGGGTCATCCAGCGCCAGGTAGCGCTGGCTGTCTCCACAGAAAAAATGTACCGAGACACATGAATGAATGAATGAAAACACAATGCATGTACTTCAAGAGTAAGAAATGATCTTCGCAAGTTACAAACGAGGATTCATTTGAGTTCATTAAAATGCCGAGTACTTGAATGCATATTTTTTTAAAGTAAGAATTTTAGGGTTTTTGTAAAGTTATTTAAAATATTGAAAGCACTTGGAATTAAAATACCGGGTGTCCCATTATATCTTTTCGTATTTTAACTGCTTATAACTTCTAAAGTGCTCAAGATAGAAATGTACGGTTTTCACTGAAGTGTTTCAAATTAACACAAGTTTGGTTTGTATACATTCCATTTTTTCTGTCACTTTCGATTACGTCACAACAAAAATGGCAGTTTTTTGACCATTTTTTTTTTGTTGGCTTTTTTAATGGAACACCCAGTATATTTTTTGAAATCCTGAAAGAACTATTCTTCGGCTATCCAGTGGCTTAAAGTTTTTTAAAATCGGCATAGACATGACAGAGTAATTGATTTTTAAAGAAAAGCTTGCAAAATTAGAAACAAATATAAGAACAATAATTTATTTTAAATAAAGTTAATTCTGTTAAATCAGGTGAATTGGGAGCCCACTGTACTGGGCCACCCCTGCCAATCCAGTTGTCGCCAAGTTTATTTGAAACACAGTTTCTAGCTACTAAGGAATTATGAGGGGGTGCCCCATCTTGTTGATAATAGTTTCAATTCTGTTACCATTTAGTTATATATCTTGGTCTAACTGTGGATAAAAAATAATTCTCACATGTCTGTATAGTTATTGCCACGTATTGTGTTTTTGGCGAAGAAAAATGGTCCGTATATTTTGTTTTTGTTAACAGCACACCAAACATTTATCTTCGGTGAATCCCTTTCATGTTCATGGAACTCGTGCGGATTTTCTTCCGCCAAAACTCTGCACCTACTATGTGTGTTAACAGCTCCATTCGATGAAAACTGGCTTCATCAGACATTATTAAATTGCAGTCTGGTATGAACAAGTTCGTGAATTAAACAGAAAATCCACCGATTAATCAGATCGATGACTGGCATGACGTCACCGATGCTTTTGATGTATTTAATGTTTGCGATGAATTTCCGAACTTTTAGTGTTGAAAAACCATTCTAAGCACAATATCAAAGAGCAATATTAGTATGTTCTTTAAAAATAATATTTTTGTATTATTATATATGGTTTATATATCAATTAAAAACCAGCAATTAATATAATTAACATGTATGAATTAACAGATTGTGTTTATTCATATTAAAATTAAAAACAACCAAGAATTTTAATTTATTAAGATAATAGTAATCAAACAAACAAGCTATAGACCAAAACATTGAAACATAATAACCTCAAATCCTTAACTCAACAGAAGCATCGGTCTTTCAGCTCGATGGATTAGATGTACATCAATGTTATACAACGGAAAAAAAACGATGGAAATAAAAACGCGTTTTTTCATGTTCAATGGATTTATGATGAATTCACAAACGGTTTGTTGAAGATTCGATTACATCGAACTCTCAATCGCTGGATTCACGAACTTGCTCTATATTTCTTATAAGATTCATTAATGTTTCACACATAAAAACGCGTTTTTCGTAGTCTCTCTCGTTGAATTTCTGGTGGGTTTGAATTTCATATGGTTTTAATTTCAGCGCTTGCATAATTCTATGGACTTTTGACTTGCTCATGTTGAAGTTAGAAGCAATTTTTCTAATGGATGATTTTGGAGATCTTACAACAAATTCATATACAGCTACAGTGTCATTTAAAATATCATTGTTTTGTTACCTGTGTTTCTTTTCTTGCGAGATAATGATCCATAGTTTTTAAAATTATGGAACCAGGTTCTAATTGATGGCGAAGTTGGCGGTTGTTTATTAAAATCTCTTAAAAAACATCTTTTAGTTAAAGTCACTAATCTTGTTTCGGCAAAATAAATCACCACGTTTGCCTTTTCTATGTCTGAAAACACCATTTTCAATTACAAATATTAAATAACAATGTCCGAAAATGCGCAAACTAATAAATTTGACAATTACATGAAATTTCCAAAGTCTACTTTGTTTAAATTAAATTATTCTGGTATTGGTTTCTAATTTTGCAGACTTCTCTTTAAAAATCAATTACTCTGTCATGTCTATGCCAATTTTAAAAAATTTTAAGCCACTGGATAGCCAAAGACGGTTCTTTCAGGATTTCAAGAAATATACTGAGTGTTCCATTAAAAAAAGCCAACAAAAAATGGTCAAAAAACCGCCATTTTTGTTGTGACGTAATCGGAAGTGACAGAAAAAATTGAATGTTTCCAAACAAAACTTGTGCTAATTTGAAACATTTCAGTGAAAATCGCACACTTCTATCTTGAGCTGTTTAGAAGTTATAAGCAGTTAAAATAGCAAAAAATATAATGGGGCACCCGGTACATCAACATTGAAAATGATAAATAAATAAGAAGTATAAGTAAAGATTACGTCTATACTGTGTTAGTAAATTTAAAGGAGTAGAAGTGTAAGTCTGAATTACACTAGAGCAATTCTCGAACTTAATGCTAGCTGCCGGCAAATTAAATTTACCAAAAGACGATCGTGTTTAAATGACTAACCACCAAATCACCTTGGGGTAGTTTCAACAAACATTTTAGAATTGACACTTGTGAGTTCTCCAACATACACCTTAGTAAATAATATACAAAAATGTGTGTCTTTTATTATACATTATAAAATGCCAAAAATAAATATCCATTCAAAAAATGATTGAAATTTCCATGTGATATTAAATGTGAAAATAAATATAAAGTGATGTTAGTACAAAAGTACTTTTGTACACAACAATTAAAAAAGTATGGTTAGATTTTATCATTATACATTTAAGTAACGTAAGCTTTAACGACAGATCATAATTATTGACTTATTATTTGGTTATTTACATTGACTTATTTCACCCGACATTACATAGTATAACTATTGTTTTTAAGTTGGTGCTGTTAGTTCAACAAAGTTAATTTTTCTTAATAATATAAATAACTCAGGTGTATTTTTTTTTCTTATAAGTATTAAGAACAATGTGAGGTAGTTGGGAACATTAATATATAATAATTATCTCCCATATCAGTTGTTTGTTTTTTAATTTTATATATATAATGTAGATTTTACATTTTACCAACCAGAAGTTTTTAATATTAATACTGGTTTTGTATTATAATAATAATAATATGTAGTGTTATGGAAACTTCACGGTTGATAACGGTGATGTTCACGGTTATAATTCATTATAGTGTTGAACTAAAAAAAAAAAACATAAAATTACATTTCCTATTGGTCATTCCATGACGACGCCATTAACTAAGTTATTTATAAATAAAGAACACTGTTACAAGTTACTGTTATTGTTATCTTTATTCGATTTTCATTCGCTACAAATCTTTGTGATAACATAAAAAACCTGTACAGATAAATTTTAATTAATAGCAATAATTCCAGATTACACATTCCATTTTATTTGTATTAATATAATTGATATTTAATTCCAATATGTTAAGAGATTTGTACTTTTTATTATTTATGTTTTTATAAGAATCTTCTTTTTTGTAATATTTTTGTATTTTATGTACATTAATAAAAAATCCAAAAATTATTTAAAGGTGCGTCTTTCTTTCCTATCTCTGGTGTATATGTGCATATCCAGGAAGCAGCTGATAAGATCCATTACACACCCAGTACTTTCCTTAATTTCTAACCACTGGTTTTTTGTCGAAATTGTTCAGTTCTTCCTTAACAATGACTTGGTTCACTTTTGCTCGTTCTGAAGGGTTTCCAACCCAATATAAACCAAATTATTCACCTGTTACTGTTGATGTATTAGAAGCTGGGTTTATTTGTGCATTTGTTATATTAGCTGTATGTTTCCTTATATCGTTACCAAGTCCAAGGCTAAAAAATGTAAGTATTCATCAAATATGTATGTATATTCAAGCTATTCTTAAGATGTTGTATTTTTTAGAATGCATTCTTGTTTATAAGAGTTTCTGTAAGCCTTTTAATTGGTTTATTTATTATGTGTAAGTTACTTGTAATAGTTAATGTCTTTTAACTTAATTGCTTTAAACACATTGTTATTATAGTATCTAATTTTGGACAAGAATGGGAAGTAGGTCATATACAGTCGAAAACTGCATATAGAGCAGGAACTGGTCATGAGATTAATGCATCTATTGGAATTAAGATAGGTTTACGTGGATTGAATGTTACACTGAAAAGTGATCCTGAGACTGGCAGTCCTTTAGAATATGAAACAATTAATTACAATGAGAGATTTGAGTGGACTTGGGATCAAGGTCGTTTTGGATTTGGGCCATACGGTAAATTAATTATTTTCTTACAATTTATCTACTTTATTTTATCATTTACGCCATACTTTATGTATAAAATAAGTTCCAGTTGTCTGATTTGAAATATAAGAAGTGACAAAAGACTCCATAAAAAGGAAAAAATGTCTGAAATGTAACACAAAACCTTTATGGAATAAGGGCTACAAATTAGCTACAGCCTACAAATTTCTTCCTTAAATATGACTTCAATTTTTCCTTTTAGTTAGGCTTCCCAAAGTGCGTCATTTTCATTCAGTGTTTATAATTTTGGTTAGATTCACAAGAAGATTTAATAAAAACAAATTTTAAACAAGCATCGTCATTTTGTGCATCCGTTTTTGTTTTATACTTTTAAAACTTTGGCGGATTGTTTTCATTTTATGGTGCTAATTTGATTTAACGCTTAGTCATTTAAGAACTTGTTGTGGTGTTTTCTTTTAAAGTTACGAACTCACTATAGTGTATTCAAGATAACGAACAACTAAACAGATGAATATTTCTGATGTTTCTATGGTTATATAAAGACGTTATTACACTAAAAAATATAAATATTTTATTCTATGATTCACAACCTGCTTTATCGGCATGTCAATTCACGCCGATAAAGCAGGTTGTACCTTAATTTATTAAAAAAACAAATCAATAGCAAAAATTTATTATCTTTTTAGAATTAATCAGATTCTGAAAAGTCACTTATCATTAGAAACATTTATATGAATAATTGAATAATTATATGGAAATTAACAAACAAAACTAAAATGACATCATTTTTCAATATAGTAAATAATTGTTTATTTAGCACTTATTAGTCTCCCTCCTTTTGAATACATATCCATCGTTCAGGAAGCTTCCGTATTCCTCGAGAAAAAAAATCTTGATTCTCGAACAGCTTCGACGACTTTACATTAGAGTAAAACTTTTGTCTCTCTAAAAATTCTTTTAAGGTTGCAAACACGTGGAAATCTGAGGGAGCAAGGTCTGGACCATAGGGCGGATGAGGAAGAACAGTCCACTTTAATTTTTTAATTTTCCATTGTTACATTTTGAACTGCCTGCTCAAATAAGTTTTACATTTAAAACATACATTTTCTTGAGCAACCTCTTGTTTGATTTGTGTCCATACTAACTCGATTGGATTAAGTTCACTATGATAAGGAAGTAGTCGCCAAACGGTTATCTTTTTACCCTTCGCCATCTCATCAATATCATACGTATTGTATTTGTTTTGGAGACCTTTGCAAAAATCCAAAGCCAATGAATAACCTTCAAGTAGTATTTAAAATGCTTGTCTAAAATTGGGCAAATCTTTGTCGGCATTAACATTACGTAATATCTTTCCAATTATTGTAGGCATTTCATTTATAAAAATGTACTGATGAACAATTTGATTTTACATTATCCCACTTAACAGTTTACCGCTTTCACGGCCGCAACTGTGAAGACGAATCTAAGTAGGGATTTTGTTGCAGGGGCTTGTAGGGTGTTCTTCTTTAAAAGAAAATGGACCCACCATGTACAGGGTGTTCAAAATTAATTTTTTAATTTAGAGAATTTCAAAGCTAAAATTCACAACTTTTTCAAATGGAACATATTTTGTACCTTTGTGATGCAGAATTAAATAACGAACATTTTTTGTAGGTGCGTTCCCATAGCTATCTGTAACCACTTTTGATTTATTGAGAAAAAACTGCAAGAAGTACACAATTAAAAAACAATTATTTATTTAGTTGTCAAGTGTGTTGGTTGTTTTTGTTCAACAAAACATTAAAGCATCTAGCAATTGTTGTGCACTTATGCAAAACGTACATTTCTCGCAGTTATCGACCATCAGTGTTTAGTTCTAGTAGGTGTTTTAGTTTTTCAAACTGAATTTTAGTAATGAAGAACTTGTAGACATGACTTTTGTTTTGGGCGAGTTGGAAACAAATTGTTTGCTTGCCCGCAGAATTTACCACCAACGGTATCCTGAACGAAGGCTCCCTAAAGTTCACAGCTTTCAAAACCTGCTCGATAGATTTGTGAGGACCGGCAATGTACAGTATGAAAAAAGTGAACGAATTAACAATGTTGTGAACGAAGAAAATGAGTTATCTGTTGTTCTGGCAACGATTGAGAATCCCCATGTTAGTCAGAGAGAAGTGAGTTCATCTGTAGGAATAAGTAGACGTTCTGTTGGTCGAATCTTAAAGAAAAATAAGTTTCATGCATATCACATTCAAATGCACCAGGAATTAACTGATGACGGTTTTCTAAAATGTTTACAGTGGGTCATAGGTAAAATGCAAGACGATGCTACATTCTTCAACAATGTTGTGTTCACTGATGAGGCAACGTTTCATAAAAATGGATTTGTTAACAGGCACAATTTCCATTATTATACTACAGAAAATCCCCACTTTTTCCGACAACTTGATAACCAGCACAGATGGTCCATAAACGTTTGGGGGGGGGGGGGGAATTATTGGAGAACATGTAATAGGGCCACATTTTTTTGATGGTACATTAACTGGAGCTATTTATCTTCATTTTTTGGAGAACTATCTGCCACAATTATTGGCGAACCTTCCTCAAAGGATCCGAAATGGAATGTGGCTTCAGCAAGACGGTGCTCCACCGCATTATTTACATGCAGTAAGAGACCACCTAAATAATATCTCCCACATCAATGGATTGGAAGGAATGGACCCTCTAAATGGCCTACGAGATCTCCTGATCTTACAAAAATGGATTTCTTTTTATGGGGATATGTGAAAGAAATTGTTTATACAGAGACACCAACCAGAATCCAAAATATGAAGGATAGAATAATACATGCTTTTAGAAGTATCACGCCGGCAATGTTAAGAAACGTACAAAGATCGTTCCAAAGGCGCATCGAAATGTGTGTCCATGCAAATGGGCAACATATGGAGCATTTGTTATAGTTTTTTTCTTTTGTTTTATTTGAAAAACCTTGATTTTTTTTTAAATAAATAATTGTTTTTAATTGTGTACTTCTTGCAGTTTTTTCTCAATAAATCAAAGTGGTTACAGATAGCTATAGGGATGTAAATACAAAAAATGTTCGTTATTTAATTCTGCATCACAAAGGTACAAAATATACAGGGTGTTCCATTTGAAAAAGTTGTGAATTTTAGCTTTGAAGTTCTCTAAATTTAAAAATTAATTTTGAACACCCTGTACATGGTGGGTCCATTTTCTTTTAAAGAAGAGCACCCTACAAGCCCCTGCAACAACATTCCTACTTAAATTCGTCTTCACAGTTGCGGCCGTGAAAGCGGTAAACTGGGATAATGTAAATCTCAATTTGTTTGAAAAAAAATTTAACTTCTAAACCGGTCATTAGGTGGCGCTAAAATCTTAGATATGAATAAACCTGCCAAGAGAGGTGTTAAATATGCAAAGATATTTGGGGCATTCTACAAAAAAATTACCTTAAGCGTGCCACACTTTTCTGCAACACCTTGTATATTTGAAAATAATTTCTCTAGATGCGTCTATCCACTGTTTACATTCGCATTAAAACGATTTTTCTAGCTGTTACCGTTTAGGAGCTATCGGACTTCCCCACACTATTGCCCCACCCGGTATAGAGTGCCTAAATAATATTCCTAAGCACCTTCACAAAATGTACTAAATTAGGTGTATTGTTTTTACCACAGGTCATCTTAGTACTAAGATGTACTAAGCTAAGACAAAGTGAGATTAGCTAAGCCCATTGAAAACTAAAAGGAACATACAATTCAAGATGTTTATGTAAACAAGCAGAAACACACTACGTAACCACAAACTTGTTATCGTTTGTGTTTTTCACAAGGATGACGGAAAGTAATAAAATAAATAATAATGTACCTAAACATTATTTTCCTGCAATATACTATAATAATTGCTGTAGCCTATTAATTTTCAATAAACTACGTCTTTACTATGATCAAACATTTGTTTACATTTGACATAATAACCTCAAAAAACTCTGTCAAAAAGAGTCAAAAAGCAGACTCAGTTGGGGCAAGGGGGGTACAAGTGGTTTTAGTACCAACTCACTTGTGACAAGTAAATAGAACACACCACTTTAGTAAGATAATAAGAATAAGTAAGAATCTTAAGTAAGTGCCTACGCTAAGGAAGAAAAAGGAAAAGGTAAAAAAGTCATAGTAAAATACAAAAAAGTGGAAGTAGACGGACAAACTTGGCAATGGAATGTAAAAACAGGAAAGTTACAAAAATTAAAACCAGAGCATAATACATCAAAAAACGAGTAGTTACAGAAACAGAGGCCGGGAACTTACAGATGACGACCAAAGCTGGAGATGGAAAAAAGAACATTGGAAAGATAAAAGAACAAAAATTATTTATGGCAACCTGGAATCTCAGGGGAACATTTGAAGAGGGATCACTGAAGCACTTAACAGGTGAAATGAAAAAATTCAATATAGATATAATAGCTATGCAGGAAACAAAGCAAAAAGGTTACGAAATAATGCAACTGGATGATTATATATTTATGAGTAGTGGGGGGAAAATAGAATGTTGGGGACAGGATTCTTAATTAGCAAACGACTGAAATCGGCAATAATAGATTTTAAAACGGTGTCAGATAGATTGTGTGTGTTAAGGCTCAGAGGGAAATTTCAGAAAATAACAATAGTTAATGTGCACGCTCCAACAGAAGAAACCGAGCTAGTTGTAAAAGAAGAATTTTATGAAAGGTTGGAAAAAGAGATGGAAAATATAGCCAGTTATGACTTGAAACTAGTAGTAGGTGACTTTAATGTCAAAATTGGTAGGGAGGAAATATATAGACCAACAATTGGAAAACATAGCAAGCACTTAGAGACTTCCGAAAATGGCAGACTACTAATTGATTTCGCAAGCGAAAGAAATTTGAAGATAAAGAGTACTTCTTACGACCAAAAGGATATTCATAAAATCACCTGGATTTCACCGGATAAGAAAACAGGAAATCAGATTGACCATGTACTGGTAGAAAGCAAGGGAGAACAATGCATAACCAAGGTACGAAGTTATAGAGGCCCTGACATAGATTCAGACCATATAATGGTAGGGATCAAGCTAAAGCAGATAATACCGTTAGACTCGCGGAAAGAATTGAAAAAATTAAGTTCACATATAACTAGAGGGCTAAAACAAGATCAAAATGAACGGGAAAAATATTCAAATGAGCTAAAGAAATCACTGCAACAGGTACAAAAAAAGGAAGATATAACTCAGATGTGGGAAGAAATAAAACAAGCAATTACAAAGGCAAGTTCGGTGATAAAAAAAGATTCTAAAGAGCAAAGGAAGGAATGGTTCGACAAGGAATGTGAAAAAGAACTAAGGGAAAGAACAAAAGTAAGACTTAAAATGTTAAAGAATGGGTCAACAGAAAATATAAAAAAATACCAAGAACAGAGAAGAAAATGTAAGAGAATATGTAGAGAAAAGAAGAGGAAACACAAAACAAAAAAGATAGAGGAATTAGAAAAGCATTACCAGAATAAGGAAATCAGAAATCTATGGCAAGGTATAAACAGAATTAGGAAAGGTTGGCAGGCGATATCTTTATTCTATAAAAATAAGGAAGGAATTCTAATAGGAAACCAGGAAGTTAAACTAGAAAGATGGGTTGAATATTTTAATGATTTATTAAATCAAGAAGAGGTAATGACACATAGAGAGAAATCAGTGTTGAACTACTTAATGACAGCACGAGACGTGAACAAACAGAGGAAACCCCCCCCGAACTAAGCGAATTAACTGAAATCATTAGCAAACTAAAAAATAATAAGAGTTCGGGAAAAGATACAATAAAGGCCGAAATGTTTAAGTATGGAGGTGAAGGGGTATGCAACAAAATGCACCAACTAATAAAGCAAATCTGGGAAGAAGAACGATTGCCACAGGAATGGGCAGAAGCAATTATTTGTCCTGTTCATAAAAAAGGCCCCAAAACAGAATGTGACAATTACAGAGGGATAGCGCTTCTGAATATAGCATATAAGATTTTGGCAAACTGTATAAAAAATAGACTAGTGCATAGTATGGAGAGCATTGTTGGGGAATATCAAAGTGGGTTTAGGAGAGGAAGATCGGTCATAGAACAGATATTTATATTAAGAGAAATACAGGCAGAAAGTTTCGAGCACAAACAGAAAACACATATAGCATTCATCGATTTCAAACAAGCCTATGATAGAATCCGTAGAAAACAACTTTATTTACGAGGATAAATTGAAAAGTCTCCGGCCTAGGCAATAAAACAAAAGAATATCAGGTTAACAAAAATTTTATTTTTCTACGTAGTCCCCATCGAGTTCAATGCACTTGGTCCACCTTTGTTCAAGTGCTCTTATACCGTCCCTATAAGCCTTTTCTTCTAACTCGTCAAAATAGGCGTTTGTGGCAGCAATCACTTCTTCATCGGACTCGTATTTCTTTCCAGCGTGAAATTTTTTTAGGTTTGGAAATAAATAAAAATCCGATGGGGCTAAGTCTGGTGAATAAGGGGCATGGGGTAACAATTCAAATTGCAATTCATTGATTTTTGCCATGGCAATTGCCGACTTGTGACAAGGTGCATTGTCCTGGTGAAACAGAATTCTTTTCTTTGCTAATCCAGGTCGTTTTTCTTCAATATTTTTTTTTAATTCATCCAGTAAGGTAGCATAGTATACTCCGTTGATTGTTTTACCTTTTTGAAGATAATCAACGAAAAGTACTCCCTTGGCGTCCCAAAAGACTGAAGCCAAAACTTTTCCGGCTGACGGAACTGTTTTGGCTTTCTTCGGAGCAGGTTCTCCTTTGGCAGTCCACTGTTTTGATTGCTGCTTTGTTTCGGGTGTGTAGTGATGAATCCACGTCTCATCCATTGTTACAAACCGTCGCAGAAAGTCCACTGAATTTCGATTAAACAAGTCTAAACACTCACTTGAAACTGTTTTGCGAGTCAGCTTTTGTTCCACTGTGAGCAGCCGCGGCACCCAACGTGCCGATAACTTTCTCATTCCCAAAATTTCGGTTAGGATATGATATGTTCATTCCGTTGAAATGCCCAGGGTATCTGCTATTTCAGCCAACTTCAATCGCCGATCATTCAACACAACTCTATGGACTTTTTCGACAATTTCCGTTGTGGTGGCAGTTTTCGGTCTTCCTGAACGCGGTGCGTCATCTGTGCTTTTGCGACCCCGTTTAAAGTCCGCAACCCAGGTTTTAACTGTGCTATAGGAAGGAGAAGATTCGCCTAATGTCCCGTCTAGCTCAGCTTTGATTTCTTTTGGGGATAAACCCATAATGTGAAAATATTTAATAACCGCACGAATTTCAGCTTTTTCCATTTTAACACCACACAAAACTTTATCGACTTTGACAACTTGCCAAACAATTATTGTTTGACAGAAATTTTTGTTATTTCACAGCCATACTGATAAATTATGAAAAAATAAAATGCCGTAAAAACATTGCAAAAATTTGTATCCCATATGGGTTAGGCCGGAGATTTATCAATTCATCCTCGTAGCAATGGAAGAACTAAACATTCCTAAAAAGTTAATTAATTTAACAAAGACGACTCTAAAGCACACTGAAAATAGAATTAAATTAGAGGGGCAGCTATCCAGGTCATTTGAAGTGAAAGAAGGATTTCGACAAGGAGACTCACTATCGGCAATTCTATTTAATATCGCTTTAGAAAAAGTGATAAGAGGAAGTCAAATAAACAGAGCAGGTTTACTTTATCACAAGAAACATCAATGCTTAGCTTTTGCAGATGACATAGTAGTGTTGACAAGAACTAAGAGAGAGTTACAAGAGGTAATGGTCAGATTAGATAGAGCGGCAAAGGCAATGGGCTTGGAAATAAATCAGAACAAAACTAAATATATGATATGGGAAGAACAGGAGCATAAACCAAATAGGGTATTAGAAATAGAAGCAGAAGAGCACAAAATATACAAAATTGAGGAGGTTGAAAAGTTCACATATCTGGGCACAATATTTACAAAGAAACCAGGGACAAGCGAAGAAGTGGGAAAAGGGAGAAGCAAGAATGATGGCAGGAAATAGGTGTGTGTTTGCACTTAGTGAGATGTTAAAAAGTAAAGTGGTGTCACGATCGTTAAAAGTTTCGGTTGTACAGAACAATCATAAGACCAGTGGTAATCTATGCAAGTGAAGTGTGGACATTACGAAAGGCAGAGCAGAAGGCCCTAGGTGCGTGGGAGAGGAAAGTAATGTATGTATGTATGTATGTATACATACATACATACGTAGGCACGCACGCACGCACGCACGCACGCACACGCACACACACACACAGACACACACGCATACACAGAGACACACACAGACACACACACACAGACACACACACACACACACACAGACACACACATACACATACATACATACATAAGAATCTTACGTAATCTCACTTAAAAATGGTAAAAAGAATACAACTAATGTCAGATGATCAGATTGTCACTGCGATTTAGCTACTTTTTATTGTATTTGATATAGCAAACTTGTTTATTTTTAGCTGGACACCTACAACAACAATTTAGAGCAGCCCAATACAGAGGTTTACCGTTACCCATTTTATGGATTGTAGATTATTTTGTGATCGATGGTGAAGGATTTAGATTTGGTCGGTATTACAGAACAGCAGGATGGTATTCTCATATAGTAATTTGGACAGCCTTTCCATGCTGGCTTATAGCCAATATTCTATTTCGATCAGTGATCCGTTATGGAGCATTCTTTTTAGGCATTGCAGGAGGATTATTGTTACTAGGCAACATTTTATGGTCATGTATTAGAAATCCACTTCCTTTGGTTATACCATTTGAAGATGCCTTAATTACAACAAATTATGGAGTTAGCTATTATTTAACACTTGTTACAGGTAAGAAAACTTTGATACAGCAATATCTCGACTACTTTTTAAAAATTACAAAAATAGATATTTCATAGTTAATTTGTAATAACAATTCAAAAAAGTTTAATGTGATTGTATGAGTCGCTCTGTCTCTATATTGACGTATCTCACTTAATCATTGGACATTTAGAACCAATTGAATGAATCGTTAAGTCAAGGTACTATTCTATGAATGTTTCATTTTACAATTAATTTTAAGGTATAGTGTGCGTAGTCCTTGCAATAGTTATATTATTCCTTGAAGCCAAATATGATACTGCCATTTCCATATTCTTTGGTGTCGATCCATTAACATGCTATGATGAATACGTCTTAAGTAAGTGGTCGCTTTTTTGAAATTTTGAAATATTAATAAGTTTATACAATTTTAGCTCAACAGGAATTAGAAGTTTTACGTAAGAAAGATGGGGTGCAAAATAGAGGAGGTGGAGGAGATATGTTACCATTAAATGAAATGGGATCACCGTCTACCAGTAATATTTCAGCTCAAAGTGAGGAACATTCTGCAACACAAACTGTATTTTTAAAAAGAAAAAGCACAATACACTTAGGCAAACCAACATTAAAAATTAGAAAAATACTGCCTCCAAGAGATGATGAACAACCACTTTATGGAAATATGGAGTATGTAATATTCATTCATTTCTTGGAAATAATGTTTTAATTTAAATGTGGTCTTTTTAGTACTATACTAGAGCATGAGAGTCATATCAGACCGACACGACCTGGCCCATCAGTTGCTCCCAATTTGTCGGCCTGATCTTCAGACTTCCTGTCCATAACCATGGATCAACGACTGTCGAATAACTTAAATTTACAATTAAGGAATTAGGTGCTACTTTTTCTTTTTAAAAGAAAGCTTTAAAAATGTATACTTCTTCATTAGTGTACAAACTAATGAGTAAAATAAAAAAATTTATAATATCAGGATCAGGCCATATATTTATAGATTTTAAAAATCTAAAATCTTAGTCCACAAGAGGAGTGTTGGCTGCTGACCTAACCTACTGATTTTACAATGGGACCTGTAGGTATGCAGAGCTCTGTTGACAAGTATATACATAATTAAAAGTTTTTTTTAAACAATTAAGCTATGTAATTTTTGTATTAAATGTTAAAAGTTGATGATATCGAACTATTAAAGTAATTTTTGTATTGAAAGCTAGTGTTGTTATTTTCAAAGCCATTGATTTGAGTTTCAAGATGTTTAATAGCAAAAACAAAAATCGGCCATCATCTTTTGTTTATGAGTTAAGGCAGAAAATTGAATTTTCTGATTTTTTTATAACCTCACAAATTGCTTAAAGATACAAAAATAGTATATTAAAGTATTAGTTTAATAAGACACGTTTTTAGTGCACATATCTGAGTTTAGAAAACGACCTGCATAGTGGGGAGTTTTCTAAAGGACAAATGCGCTAAAATGTCTTATGAAACAAATACTTTACACTACTTTTTCTATTTGCATTATTTCATTATTAAATCGTTAAAAAAATAACTTGGTTTTAAATAAAATTTGTTTTAAAGATACTTTAGTAAGTAGTATGACAGTTGGCAACACTGAAAATTTTAGTTCTGCATCTGCTTTTGCGGGTAGCTTCCCTTTATGGAACCCGCGTGACGTAGGTATTTTCATCCTTGTCTGATACACACAAAGTCAAAAGACCTCGTTCAAATTTGCCAGGTATATTAAAGGTAAAAAGTTCCTATGCTGTTGAAAATTATTATAAATTCAAAGTACTAGAATGTATGTCAATAGTATATTTAATTGTGACGTACATTATAATCGCTACTTAATGAATTAAAAAATTGGAGGAAGAAAATAGATTTTAAGTATAAGTATATGAATGTACTAGTTTCATAAGACACGTTTTTAGCGCATGTGTCGTCCGAGTTTAGATAGCGGGAAGTTTTCTAAAGGACAAGTGCGCTAAAACGTCTTATGAAACGAATACTTTATACTACTTTTTCTATTTGCGTTATTTCATTGTTAAATAGTTAAAACAAAATAACTTGGTTTTAAATAAAATTTGTTTAAGGATACTTTAGTAAGTAGTATGACAGTTGGCAACACTGAAAATTTTAGTTCTGCATTTGTTTTTGCGAGTAGCTTTCCTTTATGGAACCCGCGTGACGTAGGTATTTTCATCCTTGTCTGATACACACAAAGTCAAAAGACATCGTTCTAATTTGCCAGGTGTATTATAGGTAAAAAGTTCCTATGCTGTTGAAAATTATTATAAATTCAAAGTACTAGAATGTATGTCAATAGTATATTTAATAGTGACGTAAATTATAATCGCTACTTAATGA
Source organism: Agrypnus murinus (assembly GCA_929113105.1). Classification (NCBI taxonomy): domain Eukaryota; kingdom Metazoa; phylum Arthropoda; class Insecta; order Coleoptera; family Elateridae; genus Agrypnus; species Agrypnus murinus. Next base: position 111,256,058 of record OV816031.1, read on the forward strand.
ATTAAAAAATTGGAGGAAGAAAATAGATTTTAAGTATAAGTATATGAAAGTATTAGTTTCATAAGACACGTTTTTAGCGGACGTGTCGTCCGAGTTTAGATAGCGGAAAGTTTTCTAAAGGACAAGTGCGCTAAAACGTCTTATGAAACGAATACTTTATTTTTTTTCCTTTCCGTTATTTTATTAATAATTAAAAAATTTTTGTAGTTTTAAATAAAATTTGTTAGGGATAATTTGGTAAGTAGTATGACAGTTGTCAACACTAGAAATTATTCAATTGTTTTTCATGTAGCGTCGCTAACTTTGGACAACCTCCGCGACGTGGAAATCCCCATACTTGTCTAATACACACAAAGCTCGTTAAGCGGTAACACCTCGTTCAAACTTGCCAGTTGTATTATTTGTACTGTTGAAAATGATTATAAATTTAAAGTAGAATGTATGCCAATATATTTATTTGTTAAAGAAATTAATGAGAATATAAATGCAAAAGTATTTTCAACAAAGAATAATTTTTGTTAACAAAAATAATTATTCATTGGACCTTTTGGATAATTTATAAAGTAAAAATATAAAATTTTACGCAACCAAATTTCATCTTCATTGAGCATATTGCACTTATACACAACACAGTGCATCTCACAATGACGTTATCAAAATTTACAATTTTGTTAATAATAAAGTAAAAACTGTTACGCTCGTAACAGGGCTATTTATTCAACACATTTAAGCGGCCTGTAATACTAGTTTTGCAAGCGTTACATTCCAGCTATAAGAGTTCACTGCGTAAATCAGATAAGTTTGATATTCTAAGAACAGCTATCTAACAGTGATATCAACTTTAAAAAATAAAATGTTACTGTTTTGTCAAATAAATTTCATTAGGACACGCAAATATAAAAAATTAGTTAAAACAATGAGATGTAAATAAAATAGTATTCTCAGCAACGAATTATTTTTGTTAACAGAAATAATTATTCATTGGATCTTTTGGATAATTTATAAGGTAAAAATATAAAATTCTATGCAACCTATAAAACTGGATTTTATTACGTTTATCGTGAGCTTATTGTATTTGTTATACACAACACAACGCATCATCATGGTGAAAAATTTACAATTTCTTTAATAATAAAGTAAAAACTGTTACACACATAAACCAAGCTGTTATATAAGAACACATGTAACAGAAAAGACTGGAGATTCTACTGTTAATCCGTGTCTCTGGACTAATGGCGTCGGCAACGCTACTTTTGCGAGTGTTGCCATTCCAGTGTTCCAGCTGTTATGGCTTGTGAGTTCACTGCGTAAACAAATAGCTGTTCAACTGTGATATCAAGTTTAAAAAATAAAATGTTACTGTTTCCAGTAAATAGATTTCTTTTGGACATGCAAAATGTATGTCCAAATAGTTTCATTTTCATCCAAACAGAAAAAAAAAACTGTTTTAACGTTGTTAAAAGGCAATTTGATGAGTAGAATCGATTGGTTAAATCAGACTTTTATTTATTCATTTCTTATTTACAAGACAATGTATTTATTTAAATGGAAATTATAGTAGCCTATGTTATGGTTAGAGTTTACTTCTGGGATTTTTTCAATGAAATTAAATTTGCTTATAAGATAATTAAAGACTTGATTTTTTTTAGTATGCCTATAAAAGTCTTTTTGGGGAGTCCTTTTACATATTTTGCTTAAGGGACTAAGACTCGTAGTTGTGCCAGTAACCACAAAAACAGATCCAGCTCGTAAGCAGCCATAATCTAACCAGTGGCAGGGAGCTAAAGTACTAAAAGATTCTTGGCAGCTATACTTTAAATGGGGAAAAAACTAAAATTTAATCAAAAATTATTACTTGAATTCAGATACAGTTTGTATATATGAATAAAATCGAACCAGTGGTAGGATTTTCTTGGGCAGTTAAAGTAATAAGCAAAATTGAACCATTGGTGGAGCATTTTTAGAGGGTTGAGAGTACTTATTCTTCTACAATTAATATATAATGAGACTTTTAAGATTATTATTAAACAATCGAAAACTTAATATTACAACACATTCTTTTCAGTCATAAATGTATTATTAATTTACAAAAACACAAGCAGAAAACCTTATTCTAATTTACAATAGTAATACAAAAAATATATAAAACATTGCTAACATTTTGGTAAGGCTAATAAATTAGAAGTTAAACTACTATCACATAAACTCGGAGGTGCTCGTACTTCCCTACTACGTAAATTAAGTTCGGTACTTTTAACTTTCCAATTATTATCAGAAAATGGATCCCTAGCTAACATAAAAACCTGTTCAAATACCCCTACACAAGCATTTTTTGCATGTAATGTACCGCATGCTAATACAACTACTAAACCATGGGGGTCTATTCGTCCTTGCACTCCTTCATTCACAAAGTTTGGATTAAAATATAAATGGTGATCACATTTTATTTTATATAGTATTCTAGTTATTTCTTCTGCACTCTCGTCAACAATCTGATGGATATCGTCATTTGATGATGAAAGAAGGACTTTCAATTTGGCATCGTGCCAAAAATGTTCTGCACCAATAGGTTGATTAGCATTCATCATTGTGTAAAACCATTCTGTAAATTTGAAAGCCAATACATTTACATCTAAGGAAGGGTTGTCGTGTGATTGTTGAGGTTGTTGATGATTTGTAGCAACATCAGTTGTTATATTAGATACAACTGTGTTACTAAGCTTTAAATCCCAAAACTCACAAAGGGTGTCAATTAAATCGTTTTTTGTTGCTGGTAGAACTACTGGGGCTTTATTTTCATGTGCATAAGCAAATAACACATCTCTTGTTACTACTTTTCTTCTTAAAATGCTTTGCAAGTCCGGCGAGTACTTCAGAATCGCTTCAATTGCACCTGCAAAATAGTTTTTAGAAGCTTCAGAATTCAAAATTCAGATATGAAAATTCAAATACAGCTCAGAATCAAAGAATTCAAACAGTATGTTAGAAAAGATCAAACTTGGATATAAAACGACAGGTAATAAGCATTTTTGGATTATGTTAGGTTCAGCATTTGGAAAATTTAACTAAAAAGTATTTTCGTCACACCCTGCAAATGTTAAGCTGCATAAATCTGTTTTATTTCCAAGCTAAAGTAAGAGCACTATACTTATTTATTAATAAATGTATTATTATACTATGACTTTCTTAGGTACCTGCTCGAGATTCTATTTTATTTCTTAATAAACCCTGAGTTACTGTAGCAGCTAAGTTAAGCAATTCATCTTCTTCCAATTTAGAAAGAATATCTCGAATTCCTTGTTCAGCGTTTGCAGTTGACATGGTTATAAACATATAAATAAACAAATTAATATAAATTCATTATAATAAGATTTATTACTTCAACCTTAAATTTTTAAGGTTAACTTACGCGTTATAGTATGTTATAAGACTACGCTGACGGGCATTTAATTCTGACATTTCATTCCAGTCAGAGACGTATTTAGCTTCTTACTGTAAGTAGTAGATTTGTAATATTTCATAACCTAAGTGATTTGAAACACAATTCATCTCGTGTATATTTCGAGCATTTCATCCAGAATCTGCAAATAATAAATCTACAGCCTATCACATGTGATTATACTAGAGAAATATAAAATCTATGTGGTTGATTTTCACGAAAATTCTGTTACAATAGAAACAAATAGTTGTTCGGTAAATTGCTAAGCAGATATCTCGATCATGAAATATAATATAAATACAAAGATTAGTTAAAGTTTCACAAGTTTTATTAATATCTTAACCTGACAATATTGTTTCGACACTTTGTGTCATTATCAAAGGTAGATAAGATTGATAAACAAACACGTTGCTAAGGATAAATACATACAGAAAATAGGTAACTAGATACAATACATAACAAAAACTAAATATCTAACACAGTGTTAGATATTTATAAGTGTTAGATATTTAGTTTTTGTTATGTATTGTATCTAGTTACCTATTTTCTGTATGTATTTATCCTTAGCAACGTGTTTGTTTATCAATCTTATCTACCTTTGATAATGACACAAAGTGTCGAAACAATATTGTCAGGTTAAGATATTAATAAAACTTATGAAACTTCAACTAATCTTTGTATTTATATTATATTTCATGATTATGGAGTTCCACAAAGTAAGGCTGGAGACAGTAAAGATATCTCGATTTCTATAATTCTTAAAAGAAATCACTTGTGCATTGTTGCAGACAGAAATTGTGCGAGAGGAAAAGGGGTAAACTTTCTAGCAATAATACACTTTAATCCAATCTGCAGACCGGAAAATAGTAGCCCAAAATGCATAAAATCCCTTCAGCAATTTTATTATTGGAATTTGTTAGTGGGTCGATCTTGAGTATAAAACCAAGTTGCCGCAGCGGGGGCGAGTATGCTTGGCAAAGTTTTGAGTGTAGTGTTAGCCGTTTGCGAATTATTTAGCAAAAACTGAAAAGTAACTTTGCAGTTTTATAAAGTGAGAAGAAGGGTATTCTTACGTTCAGTAGTGGTGGAAGAATTTAATGCCAAAGTTGGTGAAGCTAAAGACCTATATTTCCTATGACCAGTGGCGGGATTTCAGGTCTGTTATTGGAGAAGCAAAGTCGTGCTCTTGAGATTTGATTAATTTAAATATCCAATAATAATGATGCGACAAAGCAAAAATGTGTCTTAGTTATTACGTCCCCGTCACTGCTTATGACTTCCGTCTCTGACCTATCCCAAGTTCACATAAAAACGAAAAATATATATGAGTAATCTTCAAAGTTATCGCAAGACGCCAAAGGCGGAGTGTCTCATTCATTCCAGGCAGATATGGGCATTCCACTCAAGTTGTATAGTAGGAGTAGGTGTATATTCTTCGACTAAGCAAAACAATAAGAAATAGATTGTAAGGTTCATTTAGAAATCGAATATAGGTATTAACCTGTGTTTTTAAAATATGGAGTTTACGGTGTCCAGCCTTACTTCGTGGAACTGGAAAATCAAAAGATTAGTTTAAAGTTTCACAAGTTTTATTGAATTCTTTTTTTTGTTTAATTTATTTAATTTTATTTTTTATTTAATCTTTTGGCTTTTATTTTATTTTTAAAATATGGTTTGTGAAATCTCTTTATATTGTACAATTTTGCAGAGATTTGTTAAAGCTTTGCAGAAACTGAACATTTTTGAAGAGAAAATAAAAAATTTAAAAGAGTTATCTCCCAGCAGGTATCTAGTAATTTACTAACACCTAGCTTCTACCGACTGAGCTACGAAACCACATCACAGATAGTGTATTAGGGTGTGCACTATTTTGCAAAAGTTAAAATTTTGTAGCTCCCCCCCCACTATCTTCTTAGAATGTGAAAAAATGTGCTGTGAAAAATTTCAGCCCATTTGGTGATGAAAATGTCAGCCCATATGAACTCGTGCCACCGAAAGGTTAAAGTTTAAATGGGATTTAACATGGGTTTGGAGGAGCACTTCTAGAGGCTTTGTGTCATAAATCATTCTATGTTTTAACGTGAAATATTGTGTACTTATGTGGTTAAAGTTGCTTAACACGAATCTGATGCCAAGCAAAAAAAATGCGAGAATCAAAAAAACTTTGGCATTTTCTCGAAAATGCTCATTTTAGTGAAATTGACCGCTTTTTTAACAGATGTCAACTGTCAAATGGGCTTCTGACACTTTGGATTTTATCATATTCGTGTTAAGTAGTTCCAACAACATAAGTATATAAATTTTCAAATTAAAACATAGAAAAATAAAAAGTTATGCCAGAAAGTCTCTTGAAATGCACCAAATCCATGTTAAATCCCATTTAAACTTTAACCTCTCGGTGGCACGGGTTAATATTGAGCAAATGGGCTGAAATTCTGCACAGCACATTTTTTTGACATTCTAAAGAGATAGTGGGGGGGGGAGCTACAAAATCTTTTTGCAAAATAACGGCCACCCTACCGTGTATACTATAGTTGTTATAAAAGTAGGTTGTACTTATTTAAATGATTTAATATTTTTGTATTTTTAATTTTAAAATACAACTGTTAAAGCTATAATTTCACAAATCACGTTATTTTCAAATGCTTTAAGTATTATTGAAAGAAAAAAAAAAGATTTTACTTACTTTTACTGGTATTTTTATGATACGATTAGATGCCTTTGTTTTAATAAATATTGAAATGTAATTTAATTTAGTGTACGCACTTTTAGCCACTTACTTACTTTCTTGAATACTTTTTGTATTTATTTTTCTTTGTAAGAAGGTTTATCCGTAAATAAATAAGTACTTACTAATATTACTAGTAGTTGTCAATGAATGAATTACAAATGAAAAAATGTCAAATTGAACTTTCTTGGTTGGTTGTTTTCATATCCGCATAATTGAATTTCTAACTGGAATTGCCTACGTTTCAATCGAGTCGAACGTTTAGAACATATGATTTACAATATGTAGGAGTACCAAAAGATATTTCATAGTAGATAGAGGGATGATATAGAAAAGACAGCAGGCCAATAGTGGATAGGAATCGCATATGACAGAATAACGTGGAACCGATTAACAGGAATAGGTTAGTTTTAAAAATGCAACTACATGGCGATATTACACCATGATGCAGACAGAGGACAGACGAGCTGGCTTATGCCTACTCTGCTTTATAAAATTCCCGTTTACGTTACAATAATTGTAGCCAATTTAAAGGATAATAATAATAGGGCTTTCGTTTTCAAACACGAAAATCCCTAGTAAAAATTCATCTTTCCCCTTTCATATAAAAGTGTGGTTAGAAAAAATGACGATGTAATGTGAAATGTGAACATTATTTTTCTAATTCTCTTTATTAAGTGATATGGCATATCGTCTTTTAAGTATTAGCAGAAAACTCGAGAGATTCCTCACGAAAAGCATCAAGTTACACAATGTAGATACGAAGGTATGTGATGAAATAGCGCGCATCTTAGGTGTAATCTATTGAAATGTCAATATCTTGTTTCTATTTTAGAATTTCACCCTTTTTAGAACATCCTTAAACGATTGGAGAGTTTTCTGCGAAAGGCCTCCGAAAGGTTTTGAAAAATATTTCCAACCCGGTTCTAAACGAGCTCCTCCAAAGGAAACTAAAGAACAGCCAAAAGAAGCTAAAGATGGAAAAGCTAAAGAAGCTAAAGGAGAACCAAAACCTGCACCACCTCCTTCACGAACACCGCCTCCTAGTACACCCCCAGGATCATCATCTCGACCTTATGATCAGTGGTCGTTTGGATTATTTGGTGGTACAGGTAGCAGGTTAGTTGTTAATGTTGTAATTTATTTAAAACATTATAAAATGTGTTTTATAGGGGGAGTGGTGGAAAACCATTTGGTGACAGCGATAGAGATAAATGGTATGTCTTTGGAGCTATTGGAGCGATAGCACTTTTAGCAGCATTAGGATTTTGGGAAATGGGGTATAAAGAAATAGGATGGAAGGAATTTGTTCACAAGTATGTTTTAATATATTCAAATGTTAATTATAAATATATATATAAATTATTTTAATAGTTATCTAGCACGTGGAATTGTAGAGAAATTAGAAGTAGTCAATAAAAAATGGGTGAGAGTGCGATTAACACCTGGAAATACAGTTGATGGTTCTGTAAGTATATACTTTTAATTGCTAATTTTATCAGGTTTGTAATCTGTAAATATATTTTAGAATATGTTATGGTTTAATATTGGTAGTGTAGATTCATTCGAACGAAATCTTGAAAATGCCCAAGTGGAAATGAGTATTGAACCACCGAATTTTGTGCCTGTAATTTATAAAACAGAATTGGAAGCAGCTAGTCTTTCGGGCATTCTTCCAACTTTAATTGTAGTAGGTTTTCTTATTTATATGATGCGTCGTTCTGCCGAAGTGATGGGAGGGCGCAAAGGAAGAAAAGGTGGTGGTCTTTTTGGTGGTGTAATGGAAAGTACAGCGAAACTTATTAATTCAAATGAGATTGGTGTACGTTTTAGGTAAGTTAATGTTAATATTGAGTAGATTGTGATATAACTTTAATGTGTTTACTAGGGATGTAGCAGGTTGTGAAGAAGCTAAAATAGAAATTATGGAATTCGTTAATTTCTTAAAGAATCCCCAACAGTATATTGATCTTGGTGCGAAGATTCCTAAAGGTGCCATGTTAACAGGTGTGTTAAATTTTTAAAATTTTTATTGAGGATATCATAAAAGTGTTCAATCACTGAATTGGTATCATATAAAGGTTTATTCTTTGACCAGATGTACGATTTTTGATATAGATTTTAGAAGAATTAATGTTACTGTTGGCCTTAAAATGAGACTCAACTAGAAATTCTACTTTTAAATTAGGTTATAATTAGAAAGATGAGTTGCTAAAAGTATTTAGATAGATATTGATGACTTGTAGGTTTTATAGAATGATAAAAATAATCTATGATTTGATCAAAACAACGATCCAGCTGATATGAAAAAAATGTAGGTAGTTATTTACATAACAAGTCAGTCAAGTGTTAAATTATAGGATGAGTAGACAGGCCCAGAAGGATAATCGAGTTCTGAAAGTCTGAAAATCCAGTAAGACACTTCACTATGTGTTACGTTTAATATTTTTTCTGCAAGTTTAAAAAATTTATAAAATAATTTGTTAATGTTGAACAGGGCTTTCTAGCCAATCATTAAAACCGTAATTATCAAAGCAGCGGCGGTATATAATTCACAAATTATAACTAATTCCCTCCTCTCCCAATTGATTATTTATAAGCAGGGATGTGATTTCAGGACGAGGGAGTGGCTAAACATTAGAAAGTTTTGCAGCCTGAGTGTACCGTTAACACGTTTGAAGCAAAAACTTTATTAGTTTAGAGAATGAAATAAATAAATAATACATTCTCTTTAAACACAATCAAAATAGGAACAGAAATACGTAAATAAACTTTTTCGTTGACCGTTTGTTAATGTCAATATTAATGAATGATTTTTTCTAAAAAAGGATGTATTAATGGACGTCATTAATACACTCTTTTTTATTAAGTAACTGTTTTGTGAAAAAAGGATGCATTAATGGACCTCATTAATACACTCTTTTTCATTAATAAACCCGTTTGTGATTTTGACGTTTTGATGATGTTTTACTTTGGGCAACCAGATATACGCACAAGTTTGGATTCGGTATTATTTGAAATTTTCTATCTTAAAATCGAAGAATTTTACGGTCAACGAAAAACTGTTGTAATCAATTCGTTTGTTAATGAGCAACTAATGATCTCAACTATTAAAGGCACTCACTCCCTATCGCTCGTTCGTGCTTTAAACAGTTTCGATCATTAATCGCTTTCATTAACAAACTAATTTATTAAATAACTATTAAATTGTAATATAATTCATAAAATCTTATTTACTAATAGATACTTATAACAGTTGCAGAAAAGAAGATTTATTAATCAATTCTATTTGACAAATTAAAAAGAATTTACAATGTTTATTAGGAATAACACTATATAATGTTAACTTGAACCACAAATTTTAAAATAAATATGTAGTGCAGAATGTTGATTTTCGTAAAATTACACTTTTCTTATCTATCAGATGTTTAATAGAAAAGGTGGGAAGGCCAGGCTATCTACTAGGTGGCGCAAAATTAATCACCCTATCGGAAGATGTTATAATTTTTGGAAATGTCGTCGTACGTCAATCATATTTGACATTTGTGAACTAGACAGCTGCAGTATACAAACAGACAAGCAATGGAGCGCTATACTCCGCAAGAGAGTGGAATAATTGTGTCGATTTTTTTGACCAATAATTAATCGGTTGGTGGTGTTGGCGCAACGTGAATATCGACGTCGATTTCCTAATCGTGTAGCGCCAACTGGGCAAACATTCCGGCGCTTAGCTGCTCGACTCGAACAGACTGGAACCACACGAAACCTTGCAGGGCGTGGCCGCCACCGGACTGGTCGTTCGGCCGAGAATATCGCGGCTGTGGCTGCCGATGTCACTGAGAACGCAGAAACATCAACCAGACGACGGGCCACGCAATTGGGCATCACCAGACGGACCCTACAACGAATTTTAGTGAAAGACTTACACATGTTCCCGTACAAACAGTGCATCAGTTAATGCCTGCTGACCGTCAGTCGCGTGTGAATTACTGTCAAGCCATCCTCAATCTCAACAACGAAGAGGACGATTTTGTGTCGAAAATCATCATGAGCGAAAGGCGCATTTTCACTTAAGCGGTTACGTCAATAAGCAAAATCTTCGTTTCTGGAGCACTGAAAATCCGCGTGTGATGCACGAACAGCCATTACATCCACTCAAAGCCACTGTGTGGTGCGGCGTTCACGCGGGAGGAGTGATTGGGCCGTATTTTTTTGAGGACGTCATCGGCAATTCGGTCACTGTTACTGGCGCACGCTACAGGGCCATGATAAACGACTTCTTACTGCCGGAATTGGATGAGCGGGGCTTGGTGAACATGTGGTTTCAACAAGACGGTGCAACCGCACACACAGCACGGGCCACAATGGATATTGTGAGGGAAGCGTTTCCTGGTCGCGTAATCTCCCGTTTTGGCGATTTGGCATGGCCAGCAAGATCGCCCGATTTGACCGTCCCAGACTTCTTTCTTAGGGGCTACTTGAAGTCGCTGGTTTATGCCAACAAGCCTCAGACAATCGCAGCCCTTAAGGAGAATATTCGACAGGAAAGCGAACAGTTATCACCGGAAATCTTGCGGAAAGTCATGGAAAATGCGATAAAACTGTCACAAATGTGTATCAACACTGGCGGCAGCCACTTGACGGATATCATCTTTTCCACTTAACAGAAAAAATTGTAAAGGTCCAAATAAAGATTTCCATCACTCAAAATAATTTTTTTTTATTTAGTAAAAAAGTTATTCAAAAACAAAATTGGATGATTAATTTTGCGCCACCTTGTAAAACTACAGTCATCGTAACTATTAGTGATGATGCACAGAAGCGTCTTTTGGCTGAATCACCGATTACCAAATATTCGTCCATTAAAGTCTGTCTAAGCGCCGAATATTCGGCCGAAGCAAAATAGGAATTTGAGTCTTGATTAATTGATCAGAACTGTTAAGAAGAAATGTTAAAAATTAAATAAATGCTAATACATATTGAATACAGTGAAGACTCGTTTATCCGAATCTACGTTAATCCAAATACCACAAGAATCCGGACCAGCAACTTATTTACATTTGACTGCGTTGTAATCCGAATTTGAAGATTTCAATAATCCAAACTAGAATTTATTGTTTTTATTCTTCAAGTTTTGTTTATAATAACAAATGCAATGGGTATTCAGATGTGTAATTTGATATAAAACCACCGTTGGAGATAAGATGGAGATTACAAAATTGCCATAAATGATATAACGTAACTTATTGTATTTATTTACAGTGACGTCTCGCTAATTCGGACTAATTAAAACAGCGGCAATCCGAATCATCGCGGTTTCCGGATTACCGCGTCTGTAGAGTTTTATTTGTAAATAAATGCAATTAAAACATTCTGCAAAAATATTTATTTAAAAAGAAATAAACCTACAAAAATATATACGCAGAAACTGTTTTAAAATCACAAAAAATAATATTCCATATTAATATGTCATTAAAAAAAGGCGATGATTTTTGCTTGTTTCGTGTTTTTTTTGAACTTAATACGTTAGATATGATTTTTTTAAATCTTCCGGCATCACAATTGTTTCAAATTTTTACCGCCCAGTGCAAAGCCACCGCTTTGCAATAGTTTCTTAAATGGCTTCACTGCGTGCGAATCACTGAACAGCTTTTCTCCCGCGATTTTTAACAAACGCTAATTGTGTCTTTTTAAAATTAAGTATTCAATCTTTACTTGCTCTGACGTCATCGTTTTGAAAACATCTTTTATAAAGTCACAGCAGCGTGCAGAGTATACGAAACAGTGGAACCAGTCGTGATACGACGCCGACGTATGTGTACGAGCGTGATAGCGCATACGTCGTATCGTGACTGCCTCCACTGTTTCGTATGCACCGCACGGTGCTGGATAAAGATGCTTTGCGTTTTCGGCCAAAGTTTCGAAGGACATATCTAAAACCATGCAAACAACCTTTCTTCCATCTCCGGATATTCCGCAGGTTTTAACGTTTTTTAACTTTGTTATATGATCCTTCAGATTCTGGAACAAATCTGGAAATGTATAATACTTAAAGTTACAATGCGGTCTTTTTACATTTAACAATTTTTAAATTTAGCACAAAATCTTTTTATGTATGCCGGAGATCCTAAAAAACGTTGTAATTCGTAAAAGGAGTATCAATTCTTTTTTAACTTAAACCTTTGTAACTAATATGAATTGTGAAGTTGCAATGTAACCACTTTTAAAAAATACGTGCCCTTTTATAATAAGAATTTATCATCAGACATAAATATAAGGTAAACATAAATAAAATAAAATCTTATTTATCTTATCTACAACGGTAGTTTTGTATCAAATTACATATCTGAGTACCCATTGCATTAGTTACTATAAATAAAACTTGATGAATAAAAACAATTAATTCTAAAGTTCGGATTATCAAAACCTTAAATCCGGATTACAATGAAACCAATGTAATTAAAAGCTGGTCCGGATTGTCGTGATATTCGGATTAACGTAGATTCGGATCAACGAGACTTCACTGTATAATACTTTTATTCGTTTTCTGATTTAATTATTTTCGGAAACATTTTTTAAATTAATAATTATATAGGGTTGAACTATGGTGAACTAGCAAGCGTGGGTGTAAGCGGCGTGGGAAAGGGTGATCGAGAGACGAGACTTAGCAAGTCATTGTGCAACACTTCAGCTTTTCTTCATTTTTATCTTTAATACTAATTAAAGAATTATTCCGAGGGGATCATCATCATTCCAAGAAACGAGGAAATAATTTTGCAAGAGAGAAATGTTTTGATTAGCGGTTTAGATTGCGAGATATGGAGTGGTAAACGTTAAAAAGGAGCAAAATTTCCTATGCATCAAACCGAGAAAACGGCTTGTGAAGTTTCAAAACTATATAAGCCGCAATAGTAATTTTAAAATTGAATTTTGGTTTTTACAGAAACTGCTACAGACATTGAAATACCCTTTTACGGAAATATAGCTTCACAACTAAATAATCGTTTGTGTAAATGTCGAATATTTTGAATAGTGTCCTTTTGCACAGAACGAATTTGGATTTAGCATATAATAAGCATAAGCTTCAATTTAAAATATGTGTCAACTTTTAGTCTTTAAACCCCAACCGCGTGACATGTTTCAAGCAGTTTGGCACTCTACTATATTAGTTTAAAAAGGCTTAAGTTAAAAAAGAATTTTTACTTCTTTTACAAATTACAATTTTATATATCTCCGGCATACATAAAAAGATTTTGTGCTAAATTTAAAAATTGTTAAATGTAAAAATACCTCATTGTAACTTTAAATATTATAAATTTCCGGATTTGTTATAAAATCTGATGGATCATATATACCAAAGTTAAAAAAAAAACCTGCGGAATATCCGGAGATGGAAGAAAAGTTTTTCCCAGTATTCCCAGGTATTTTCAAGTATTTCCAGGTATTTCCAAGTATTCCCAGGTATTACCAAGTATACCCAGGTAATTCCAAATTATCGTGAAATAGAACATAGAAAACAGGTTATTTTGATATACAAGGGTGGTCCCAGAAGTACCCGACCCAACAAAGAAAACACAATAATTTTGGAAAAAGATTTATTTATTTTTCAACGTAATCTCCTTTCAGCTCTATACACTTTTCCCATCGGTGTTCAAAAAGTTCGATACCCTTTTTATAATAAAAACTGTCTTGCTCCTCAAAATAGCCATTAACTGCTGACATCACTTCTTCATCGTTGGAAAATCTTTGACCACTGAGCCATTTTTTCAAGTTTGGGAACAGAAAATAATCCGAGGGGGCTAAATCTGGCGAATATGGTGCATGAGGTAGCAATTCAAACTTTAATTGATTAATTTTGGCCATTGCAATAACGGATTTGTGAGCTGGCGCGTTGTCGTGATGAAACAACACTTTCTTTTTAGCCAAATGCGGCCGTTTTTGCTTGATTTCTTCGCTCAAACGTTGTAATAAGTTTGCATAATACTGGCCGTTCTGCTTTGTTGCTGTGAAACTTTGCTAAACACTCAATTGAAACATTTTCACGACACTGTTTTTGCTCGAGTGTGAGCAAACGCGGCACCCATCTTGCACACAGCTTTCTCATGTACAAATTTTCAGATAATATGCGATGTACCGCACTTTTTGAAATGCCCGTAATGTCTGCTAGCTTGCGCACTTTCAGTCGACGATCATCAAGTACCGCTTTGTGGATTTTCTTCACCATTTCTGGAGTTGTCACCTCATTTGGTCGACCACTGCGATGCTCGTCTTGGCAGCTCGTACGGCCTCGTTTAAACTCAGCTACCCAAAATTTAACTGTTGTAAACGAAGGAGCAGACTCACCCAGAGTAGAATCCAGTTCAGCTTTTATATTGGTTGGGCTGAGGCCTTTCAAATAAAAGTATTGTATCACATAACGATGACCAATTTTCTCCATTTTCACAAATTCACTGACAACGTTCACTATTGATGGCTGCCAAACAAATACTGAACAACGTGGCGTTTTTTTACCAAAATTCTTTTTGTTTTGTTGGGCATTGTCAGCGTCATCTCCGGTTTAATTCATTTATTCAGGAATCCTCCCTGATAACAGTACCCGTATATGCAATATGCAAAAACTTTTTTCTAAACATAATTATGATGTAAAGAACTTTTTGTAGTTGGGATGTGGTTGGTGTGATAGATAAATATTATCCTTTTTGCATGTGGGTCTTCAAATTTCATTTTTATAATAATATAGCGAAATATTTTAATGCAAAGAGGAGTCATTTTAATCAGATTTACTTTTATTTATTTAAAGAATTAGCCAAAACTTCAAAAAACAAACACCCTCGTTCAACAGAGCAGACAATTTTCTTTCAGAAAAATGTCGGTATTTGTTTTTAACTTCAAAGGTGTCCCTGATTTTGTAACAAATTTAAGTCTATATTAATGCATTTCCGAGTACTGGTAGGAATTCCCTTAATAACAGAACTGAAGCTAATAAACTGTTGCAGCTAGCTTTGTCTTGTCATTATAATTACACCCATATTGGAAACAAATTAATGTTTCTTATTAATTCAAACTTGTTAAAAACTACGCTGCAGCTGTTGGCTGCATGCTGGAAAATAGTGTTATCTGTGAATACTATTGCAGTCTTTTAATAGGCTTGCAGTTTTAAATCGTAGCTGCAACTCAACCGCAATTCTAAAACTGCGCTGCAAAAGTAGCTGTGGGTAATCTTAGCTTTATAGGCTGCTGTCTCACTGCATACACTACTATTGACACCACCAATTAAAATAATCCTTGCAGTTTTATGTTTATCTCATTTTGAAGTAAACATGTTGCCAGCATAGCTTCATTATTATTATTATTATTACTATTATTTTCTATTAACTGAGGTTATGTGCATGATTTGTTTACTATTGTCACGTTGTGTTTAATAAAATAATAAACCAAATTATTGGAAAAATATGACATCGTTGGAAGAATCAGATAGCAAGAAAGTTATAGCCATGTACTACAAGTGTAATAAAACGTATAAAAAAAATCACAAAATAAGAGACGTGGCTGTGGAAATTTAAAAACTAGTGCACCAGCTTATAAACCACGAAGAAAAATTTTATAATTATTACCGCATGAACAAACATTGCTACAATACTGTAACGTAATACTAAAACTACTTGGTAACCAAGCAGTTTTACTACCAGAAACCGAGTTACGCCGACTTGTGGAGGGCACTATGGAATTTGAGAATCGAGTTGCTTACCAGGGGAATTAACAAATTGGCAGTTCCCAAACTCGGCTGTGGGCGGGACCAGCTGGATTGGAGAATCGTTAGAAACATGCTGGAAGTTGTCTTTAGAGGTACGGACGTCAAGATCTTCGTCTGCAGTTTTGACCCACAGCCCGCATTAAGGCCAACGAAGAGTGTAGACTGTTATTTCTACCGTAATGGAACGTGTAGTCGAGGTGAAGACTGTCGATATCGTCATGACCCGTTCTACAGGAATCAGAGCATAAAACCTGTTCTGGGACAGAACAGACTTGAAGAGGGGGGCAGTGTAACGGGAGAGAAAAGGAACGAACCTCTTTTCGAGCGACAGGTGGTGTGTTCTGCCGCCTTCGAGAAAATGACGCATCGTACAAGCATGTAAATTAGACGTGGTTTATTCTAGCATTTTCTAAGAATACATAGAAGGTTCCAGCGATTTCTGGTGCGTTTATATGAAGATATAAAAGCGGATGGCGGATAAAAGAAAGGGACAAGTCAATAGCAAGTCATTAACTGTGTATTACAAAATAAATAGTGAATATAAATGTTGTATTAGAAATTCATAGTCTGTAAATAATAGTTTTTAATGGTTTATAATCATAGCGTTAATTTATAGTGTATTAATTAGTGTATAGAAATAAATATTTGTTTGTGAATAGACGATTTAAACAGCACTTGTGTTATTATTTTTAGAAAGAACGTTACAATACAGTAAAGATTCGCTAATTCGGACTAATTAAAACAGGGTCAATCCGAATCATCGCGGTTTCCGGATTACCGCGTCTGTAGAGTTACAATGTTTTATTTGTAAATAAATGCAATTAAAGCATTCTGCAAAACATTATTTAAAAATAAACAAAACTACAAAAATATTAACGCAAAAACTGTTTTAAAAACACAAAAAATAATATTCCGCGTTAATATATCGTTAACCAAAAAAGGCGGTGATTTTTTGCTTGTTTCGTGTTTTTTGAACTTAATACGTTACATATGATTTTACTTTTAAATCTTCCGGCATCACAATTATTTCAAATTTTCTACCGCCCGCTTTGCAACTGTTTCTTAAAGGGTTTCACTGCGTGCGAATCGTTGAACAGCGTTTCTCCCGCGATTCTTAACAAACGCTAATTGTGTCTTTAAAATTAAGTATTCAATCTTTACTTGCTCTGACGTCATCGTTTTGAAAACATCTTTTATAAAGTCACAGCAGCGTGCAGAGTATACGAAACAGTGGAAACATTCGCGATACGACGTATGTGCTATCACGCTCGTACACATAGCGTACGAGCGTGATAGCGCATACGTCGTATCGCGACCGCTTCCACTGTTTCGTATGCACCGTACGCTGCTAGTTAAAAATGCTTTGCCTTTTCGGCCAAAATTTGGGAGGATATCGGTGACATATCTAAAACCATGCAAACAACTTTTCTTCCATTTCCGGATATTCCGCAGGTTTTAACATTTTTTTTAGCTTTGTTATACGATCCTTCAGATTTTGTAACAAATCTGGAAATGTAAATATTTAAAGTTACAATTTTTATGTAACAATTTTTAAATTTAGCACAAAATCTTTTTATGTATACCGGAGATACATAAAGTCATAATTGGTAAAAGAAGTATCAATTCTTTTTTAACTTAAACCTTTGTAACTAATATGAATTGTGAAGTTGCAACCTTAACCTTAAATAACTTGGAAAGTAAACATTTTAGAAAAAAAGTTATAGGAAAAGTTTTCTCGTTTCGGACCGGTAGAAATGTAATGATGTAATTGTAAATGTAAGTGTAATGTATTTCGACGATAGTTCCGAGTAGCACTCTAAGAGTTCTGTGCAGAACTGTTAACAGAACTCCATAATTAACAATATTTTTAATTGTTGAACTCTGCTCAGAACTATCGCCAAGCTGGTCAAATTGCATTTCCACCGGTCCAAAACGATTTTTCTGAAGTAGCACTTTTAATTGTTTATAACAATTAAAAATATTGTTTAATTAGGAGTTCAAATAATAGTTCTGTACAGAACTCTTCGAGGGCTACTCAGAACCGTCATTTTGACAAATTTAATTTTCTAGTAAATTTTTTAATTGTTTATATATGTTAATTAAGCGGAACTATTCAAGTTTTTTATCAGGAACTCAAGATCTCTTACATCTCTTATGCCGAAAAATGCCATCAGAACTATTTTTTGTGAAAATATGGGTGCCGCATGAAGTTAGCACCCTAAAATTCATCTAGGCTTAAAATACCAGATCTATCGTTAATATTATAAGGAACTCTAGAACTCATACAATTATGCCGAAAAATGCCATCAGAACACTTTTTTGCGAAAATAAGGGTAATTCTGTGTAATCTAGAATGGTCTAAAATTACTCACAGAATTAAATTTGAATTTGATATATTTAAACCTTTTCTCTCGATAAAGGTAGTTATTTCCATGCTTAATTACCTATTGAAACCTGTAGAAGCTTGTAATCTTTCTCTAACACTTTTTTTTATCATTGCAGGTCCTCCTGGTACAGGTAAAACCCTCCTAGCAAAAGCAACAGCTGGTGAAGCCCACGTACCATTCATAACGGTATCCGGCTCTGAATTCTTAGAAATGTTTGTGGGTGTCGGTCCATCAAGAGTGAGAGATCTATTTGCCATGGCACGAAAACATGCGCCATGCATTTTATTCATAGACGAAATAGATGCCGTTGGCAGGAAACGAGGCGGAAGAAGTTTTGGCGGGCATTCAGAGCAAGAAAACACATTAAATCAATTATTAGTTGAAATGGATGGGTTCAATACCACAACAAATGTAGTTGTTCTAGCAGCTACGAATCGTATCGATATTTTAGATAAAGCTCTTCTGAGACCTGGACGTTTTGATAGACAAATATATGTACCAGCACCTGATATTAAAGGTAGAGCTAGTATATTTAAGGTCCATTTGCAACCACTTAAAACTGATTTAAATAAAGATGATTTGGCTAGAAAGATGGCCGCTTTAACACCTGGATTTACTGGTGCAGATATTGCTAATGTTTGCAATGAAGCTGCACTGATTGCGGCGAGAGACCTGAATGATTCCATCAATATGAAACATTTTGAACAGGCCATCGAAAGAGTTGTAGCTGGTATGGAAAAGAAAACAAATGTTCTTTCACCAGAAGAAAAAAAAACGGTAGCATACCATGAAGCTGGACATGCAGTAGCTGGTTGGTTTTTGCAGTATGCAGATCCATTATTAAAGGTATCCATTATACCACGAGGAAAAGGTTTAGGTTATGCACAATATTTGCCAAGAGATCAATATTTATATACAAAAGAACAGTTATTTGATAGAATGTGTATGACATTAGGTGGACGGGTATCAGAAGAATTATTCTTTGGTAGAATCACAACTGGTGCTCAAGATGATCTCAAGAAAGTTACCCAGAGCGCGTATGCACAAGTTGTACAGTTTGGTATGAATGAAAAAGTAGGAAATGTAAGTTTTGATATGCCTAGGGAAGGTGAAATGATGTTAGAAAAGCCTTACTCAGAGAGTACTGCACAAATTATAGATGCAGAAGTTAGAACTTTAATCGAAAATGCGCATAAACGTACTACAACATTATTAACAGAACATAAAAAGAATGTAGAAAAAGTAGCTGAAAGACTATTACAGAAAGAAATTATAAGTAGGGATGATATGATTGAATTGTTAGGTAAAAGACCGTTTCCCGAAAAGTCAACGTACGAAGAATTCGTCGAAGGTACTGGATCTTTCGAAGAAGATACAACACTTCCTGAAGGCTTACGTGAATGGAATAAAGAAAGAGAAACAACTGCGAATAAAGAAACAGCAAAAACTGGAGCTGGGTAATTTTCATTTTTGCATAATTTTATATTAGATAGTTATATTTGTAACATAATGGCATATGTAAAATTACGTTTAAAGCCTTTTAAGATGATAAATAATAACTACAAAAGTATAATATACATTATCATTAATAGTTTTGATTTCTTCTTTTACCATATGCCAAGCCCTTAGTAGTTGATGTGGTTTCTCCAAAAGTTAAATATCCTCGAAGTTTTAGAAATACTCAAATGTTTTCCAACTTTTGTTGATTCTGGAATTTGGTACCAGTTGCTTCTTCTCAGAACACCTGACAGCTGCAAGTGTATAGTCCATTTTTTCTCATGGTATCGATTAACTAGAATGACTAAAAATTATGCTAAACAATAATACTAACAAAATCTAAGAAGCTTAAGCACACAGCAGTTTGTTGTGCAAGTGTTTGGTATTACCACATTATAATAACATATAGTAGTCCGACTCTCGCAAATATTGCTAGCCACCATTCAGAACCTTGGCAGAAGGTAGACAGCAGTTTTGCTTCATATGCACAACAGAGCATATAAAATTAGGCAGAGCCGTATAATGTTAGTTGTGCATTGCGAGTGGCCTCGGGGGAGCATCAGACGTTGGCCCCCAAAGGCTGTTTAAATTCATCGGAAAAAACGTCCGTTAGTTTTTCAGGTATTTTTTAATAATTGTTCTCATAAAAACAATGCCGTATTTATGAATTCACTTTTGTACATATTACCAATTGCTTTAAATGAATTATTAACACAAATAAGCAATTACGAAATCCTACCTAATAATGCTTTATGCTTATTTATTAGGTATTCAAATTGTACACAGCTATTCAGTTGTTCGGAATTATATTTCTCTATAAAATGAGATGACCTTGTAATAGTTATATTGAACCAAAATAAATGGAGGGCCGGCGGAGGACAAGTGGTGTCAGTGCATCACTCGTGTTCCAAGGGTCATGGGTTCGAGTCCCACTTGGGGCGGCGGGATTTTTCTAATTGGAAAATTCCGCCACCTCAACTATGGGTGTGTGCATTCGTGTTGCATGTTAGATGGGGGACATATGACCTTAGATGTTGGTTCCCCCGTAGTGTAGGCGTGAAATAAAAAAAATAAATGATGGAAAATATTAAATGTTATTATTGTAATAATAATAATCAAATACAGCTTCACAGCTTTTGTTATAGGAAGCTAATTTTTTTTGGATGTGCATGAAGTGAGCGATTCAGAAAGTAACTGTTATTTTATTTTCCTGAACAAGTAAATGAAGAATAATCTAGGTCACCGCGTGATCACCGCCTGTGTAAACAGATTAAATGAGATCACATTTCAAATATTATCTAAACCAGCGGTTCCCAACCTTTTTCGTTCACGGACCGCCAAACGATGTAGCATTTGCCTGCGGATCGGTTGTATTGAAAACTGACAAAACAGATTACATGGGTGAAGTGATCTTTTTGATCAACTCTATGCATGTTACAATGTGACCTGAAAATCAAGACGATGGTGGATGAAAGTCACATTTTATACAAAGAAACCTTGAAACTGAAAAATACATGGAAAAAACCTAAGACTCATTTACAGTTTGTCTCCACTCTTGTAAATGAGTTAGCTGGTACATTCTGCAGCAAAACTCAAAGAGGACCTATCGCAGAAACTGGAAGAGGACGAAAACGAGATCACCCTGATCACTGAAAAACGGTCCTCAACTCAGTTAGATTGATGAATGTTGGAATGCATTTGCCAATTAAAGGAAAAACCTTTAGACGTTGCGTTGTGCATATTGTAGTACCGCAAAAAATTAGAAAAGGTCAAGAATGCTATGTAGCTGCTGTGAATGCTGTCATAGCTGCATTATGCGTCGAATGCTACTTACCTTTTCACAAATCAAACTAATGCAATTGTTTGCTGCATTCTGAATTCATAGTTTGAATTTTTGCTGTATGTTTTTATCTTTTTGTGCACTGAAAGTTAATAAATGTTTTTGCCCGATCGGGCACTTTGGTTCATTTACAAGCTCTGCTCTCAGGGCGGTAAGTTCAACTTACCGCCCAAGGCTCGGTAATAAAGTACCTCGTCATTTAAGTCGAAAACACTCACTATCATTCTAAAATTCGTCCGGATTGAGACAAAGATTATTTTTGTTTATTCAACTCCATAACAATCAGGCACATTAACCGACTGAAAACTCACATTTTCAGTGTGATGTGTTTAATGTTTGCTCTATTTATTTAAAATTCACTCATAGATCCGATCGGGCAAAAAATAGTGTAAGCATTACGGGCGTTAGGTAAGCTTTATCAGTCTCGGCTAATATGGAAACCTCCGCTACGCGTCGGTCTCCACACTATTAGCCTCAACTGCTAAAACGTACCTACCACCCTTAATACTTAAATTACTAATATGTTTTTACACATTTTTTTTACTGAAAGTTAATAAATACATGTGCTAAATTGTTTTCGATAACTAAGTAGTTGTAGTGTACAAAATTTCCTGTTTACTGAAGAAATCACTGGAATACACGGTAAGTAGTGGTGTGTTATAATGCTTCTCATGACACCCAACGCCCAAGTCTCGGGAAATCAAAAGATCTCTAACACTTCTCGAGACATCAAGGTAAACAGTAGCGGCGCGTCATAGCATTTTGTTATCAGAAGTACTAACAGTAAACTTCGTGCATTTATCATGTCACCCAGATGCACGTCTATGCGTGCGCATAAGCATGAATGATACTCTCGAAGGTCGCTCGAATTGTTAAACCAGTGGGAGTGATAGAAACGGCAATATATAAAAATGTGTATTTAAAATAAAGATGGATATACTGCATATTTCAGCGCTTCTCTTAAGCATGTCTCATGACGCCTAGGCGTTGTAACACTCCGAGAAGCATTGATACCTTTATGCGTTATAACCTACCACTAACGGTAAGTATGGTTACAAATAAACTATCACTGCAGACTACTTGACAGATGTTAAGTCGTAACCACTTGCCATCCGTTTTGGCAAATCAACAAAACAAAAATTGAAAATATTTTGAGTGATTTGCCGTGGATGATGGTAAATCACTCAAAGTATTTTCAATATAACATGAACTGAATTTGGCCAGAAACTGTGCAGCATTTCGATGTATACATTAGGCAAACATACTTAAAATAAAGTGTAGAATCGAAAACAGTAAAAATATATAGGGTGTTCCATTGAAAATAAAAAAGTTGATAGAAGCAACAATAATATGACTCACCCTGTATATACACAACTATTATAAAATAACAATTTGTTTTACACCAACCAACTTTGATATTTAACTTTTTTTCATAACTCTTACAGTTTCCATGATAAAGTACAGCGTCATCTTGCGTGGGTCAATCTGTACATTTTTATGACCGTTAATGTAAATGCGAGGGGAAGGTCACTTCATAAATAGGTGTACAAATTCAAAAAAGTATTTACGTAAATATAAATAAGTACATAAATATACAATCAAATACTTTTAAATATAAACAATCACATTTAAATATTACTAAATGCAAATACATTTAAATTAATTTAACTGGATTTAAATAGAAATAAATACCTTCAAATAGTTTTAAATACAAATAAATAAGGTTTATCTATGACCACCATAGAAAGTTACACATTGCGCACAATCTAATAACTGCGAAAACGACCAATTTGCATAAAATCTCCAAACTAAACGGTAATGACTGTGAGAAATGATTTCTCACGAGCAGTAGTTCTGTTAAAACGCCATAGATGTCAGCACTTGCAATATTATAATAGAGTATTAATTATTTGAAATATAAAATATAAATTTTAGATAATAGCTATTTATGTAACAAGTAGATAATGTAGGACTTTATAGACAAGTCCAGTTTATGGCTGAGCGAGCGAAGCGAGCAAGGCTTATAAAAAGGGCTTTATGCTCGACTACTAAACTTAGCTCATTACTGAAGAAAAAATCAGTTTATGAACTTGACATCTATTCTTGACAGAAGAAAATTAGACATGTAATATATAGTTGCCTTTGGAAAACTGAATATGTTGTAGTGTGCTTTTGCAATTGCTATACTTTATTTTACTACTACTAGTTTATTTTACTAGTACTATAAACAGCTACTTTATAGCCGCAAAACTATGTTATAAACGGTACTTTATAATGCAGTCGTACATAAAGGTTATTTTTATTTTGTTTAATTAATGTTTTACATTAAATTATATTTTGAATGCAAATCCATATAGAAAAATTATCGGTTCGGCGGAGAATCGAACCCTGGACCGCCTGTGTGCTAAGCCAGACCTCACACTGTTCAACTACCTATGCCGCGGTAAAATGATTTAGTTATTTTACTATATAAAGTTACTATCAAATTCTTGTTGAATTAACGTAAGATTAATTAATTTTTAACATTATATACTTGCACTGAACAAAGGAAGGTGAGGTTATTAAAATTTTTGAAAAGAATTATAGTGTACGTTATATACTCGAATATAGAGTATTTAAATCTGGAATTAGATTTTGTCTAGTACCCTTATTTAAAAAAGTTCTGATGATGGAGAGCATTTTAATTAAATTTTATACAAAATAAATTAACAATCTGCCTGATGTCTAGCAATTGCCAACAATAGTCTGATCTAGATTTAGGATAGATGTTCTAAATTTTTTATGCTACTTCCATAGTTGATATTGTTGCGAACGACAAATTTGGGGTAAAGGGACATAAAAAACTTCGTCATAAAGTCGTAATAAAAAAATCGTCATATGAGTGGCGTATTTGTGGAGGGGGGGCTGGAGCCCCTGAAATCTTTTTAATAGTCCAGGTCATTTCTGTCAAAATCTAAATATTTTGATTCGGAATTTTTATAGACTAGACCCCCACCTCCAAAGAAAATTTCTAAATACGCCACTCCGTCATATATATCTTCAAAATAAATAAAAATGGGATTAATAAGAGAACTAAATAAATAATTTTAAGAGTACAGACTACAGTGGTTTAAAATATATGCAAGTATCAGAAATGAAATACACTTACGAGCAAATAAATCAGCCCACCTGGCACTTTCATCTTTGAGTGCATTTTTGTCAGCCCTTAGACAGCATTAAAAAAAAATATTTATGTCATTTGAAAGGCTATTTATTACAAAAACAAAATTTGAGCAAGAATTTTCTATTATTAATATCGTGTGTTACCTCCTCTAGCTCTGATAACGGCTTCCATACGATTTGGCATGGACCTAATCAAAGTAGCAATGGCTTCTTGCGGAATGTTGTGCCATTCTTCTGTAACGGCTACCATTAGCTGTGGTATAGACATTACAGCAGGAACTCTGGCCCGAACTTTTCTTTTAAGGCGATCCCATAGATTCTCTATAGGATTTAGGTCAGGGCTGCACGCTGGCCATTCTAAAACTCGAAGTTCGACTTCTGCAAGGTAGTTTCGCACAATTAACGCCGTGTGTGGCTTTGCATTATCATGCATAAACATGAAATGGTCTCCAACAAAGCCGGCGTAGGGCACCACATGTTCATCCAAAATCTCTTCGACATACCTTATAGCCGTTAAACCCCTTCTATTGCGACCACGCACTTCCCCGGTGATGAACACAAGATCCGTGCGTGCTTCCAGAGAAATTCCACCCCAGATCATGCAAGAACCACCTCCGTAGCTAACGCGTTCAACAATGCAGCATTCCGCAAATCGTTCTCCGAGTCGCCGGTATACTCGTCCTCTTCCATCGTTGCTATACAAACATATCTTGGTCTCATCGGAAAACAGAACAGAGCTCCATTGATCCAGGGTCCAATTCAAATGTTCCCTTGCAAAACGAAGCCGTGCTTGGCGATGAGCTGCAGTCAATTTCGGACATTTTACAGGTCGACGAGGTGTCAAGTTCCTCTCCCGTAATCTTCGCCTTACTGTCCACTCGCTTGCAGTCACTCTTCGGGCATCACGAAGTTGCTGCTGTATCTCAACTGCAGTTAGGCGTCGGTTTCGCAACGAGGTTAACATAATGAAGTGATCATCCCTCTCTGTTGTACACCGGGATCTGCCTGTTCCTGGTCGACGTTTGAAGGACCCAGTTTCCACAAATCGCTGGTATACTCTTCTAACTGCTGCCCGGCTTACATTCAGTTCTTGAGCAACAAATCGCTGACTATGGCCAAGTTGAATTAAAGCAACAACTTGAGCGGAAACTTCTGGTGCAGTATCCATTTTATCAACAGATAATATCAAAAATTGACAAATCATAACAAATGTGGTTTAAATTTTCTACTGACACGTGATTTTTTAAGCACAAAATCTAATGGAAGCCAAAGTAAGCACACCTCCAATACCAAAAAAATGCAGGTAACTTTGGTTTTAAAATTCTACACAGGTTAAAAAACAGACATCCACAAAAAATGTAGGCTCATTTTAAAGCTTAATAAATAGCCTTTCAAATGACATAAATATATTTTTTAAATGCTGTCTAAGGGCTGACAAAAATGCACTCAAAGATGAAAGTGCCAGGTGGGCCGATTTATTTGCTCGTAAGTGTATTTCAAAAATGGGGTGTGCTACAACAAAACCAATTGCACTTCTGAAGACGGCATTGCAAAATATAATATATGCATCCACTTTCAAGTGAAAAAAATTTACTGCAACATTTCATTCATATAATTCACAAGTGCAACCGCGATGGCTACACTTAAAACTCCCTTTCCTTCTTATTCCACCTGCAAGCACGCTAGAATATGTATACGTTTCGCGAAAATGGGTTAGATAAAAGATAGCACTATAGGTGACAGCAAAAGATGCACGTCTTGCTTAACTATTATATTGGTTATAACCCTATTTTGTTTTAAACCATTAACATTAACATTTTTTGTTTAAACCGTTAAACATTTTAAAACCATAATTTTAAAGGTTTGCTTTGAAAAATAACATTGGCAATTGAATTGTGATTGTTTATAAAAAATTACTTTTGAAAGTTTTGAGTACATACAACTCGTCAAATCTTGGATGGCAGATGAGACTTGGGTGAAAGACACCTGGGACCTACGCGAATTATAACGAGTCGATTTGTGTAGCCGAGTGTACTTTTAAGAATTCTACCACACTTGGCCGCTTTACCTTCTAACATCTCTGTTCCACATTTTGCATTTCATTCCCTCTTCTGTGCATCCTATCTGCCATCCAAGATTTGACGAGTTGTACTGCTGTGTTATTTGCAGGTAGAAATGTTAAATAGGTAATTTGGGTTGCCTATCTTTCAGGCGTTCGTAATCGAATCTCTGTTAAAAGGTTTGTTTTATACAGGGTGTTCCAAACAAATATGCAATGCTTTAAGGGGGTGAAAGGTGACCATATAGAGACCCCAAAACTCATAAAATAAAAATAATAAAAAAATTTCAGATTTTTCCGTATTTTTTACAAGTCACGAGTCGACTATGGATTCTTTGTAAGATGTTGACCCTGAATTACTGATAAAGCAAACAATAGTAACTGAGCTCCGCTACGTACATATCAATTTACAGAAACAACAGAATTGAATTTCAGCAGCGATTGCCTAGTGACTCACTACCTTGATGACTAGATCATTTATTAAGGTCGGTAAATAAAATGTAACATACGTTCGTTGACCTAATTGTGATGGAAACATTGCCTGTTTTTCATTTTACGAATGTCATTTTAACAAAATGAGTAAAAACTCCCGTACCTGTCGAAAGTCAAAGTGTAGTGGTGCTCAATAGTAGGAGTCCGTCAAACACTTCATCGACCAGAAAATGTAGGCGTGTAAACACCCGCCCGATTAAAACATTTGTGCAAACTAGGGATTTTCCTGTTTGCGTTCCAATAGCCATTGACAAAATTGCACTCGCGGTATATGGAGTGTACTTTTTGAAAATGGTTGATTTGAAAAGTTCCGTACATTCAGCAGGCATGTTTAGTTCTGCCATAATCTAAACAGTAACTAACTACGATTAATTAAACACGTAACACCACCTCACTCAAGTTATTAATTCTAAAGTGGGTATTCCACACGATGTTTTGCCACGTGGGAAGAGGTTCAGTTTCCCCAGCAGGGAAGCAGCCGGGGAAGATTTTTAATAAATTTGCTATTCCACATGTTGTTGTTTTGTTGTATTGTTTTAGCCGCATCTTCTCCCAGTTTTCCTACAGCTCTTATTATTATACTTATAATACATATTTTGTTTAGTAGGAGTAGCCGCCTTAGTGAGTAGTAACAGCATAGACGATCATTTAATGTTTCTGTTTTTAGAATCACTACTCTTGACTTTCCATAAGCACAGAAAACCTTTATACATTTCAATAACTTCAGTTATAAAATGTTTAGAATAATAACGTGAATCAGATATCTCGATTATTATTAGTTTCTGATTATTATTTAGATCTGTAAATGAATTTTAAAACCCATAACCTCTTTCTAAACTAATATAAACTGTAATGTAACCAACAATTCGTTAGGTAGCTTTTCTTGACAGTTTCCCCGCCGTTTTGTCCTATATGGGGAAACTGAGCGGCAAAACATCGTGTGGAATACCCACTTAAAACGTGTATTAATACGTAATCGAAACTCAAGTTCACGACCACCTTAACACAAAGAAAGTTGACAACAAACTGCATACTGCAAATTACAAGCTTCAAAGATCTGAGTCATCAACACTTATTTACAGATGGTCAAAATGACTTGTTTATTATTTAGCTAAAACGTTTTAAAAGCACGTCCTAATCCTTTGTTTTGCTTGCAATTTCGAAGAATTCATTTATCCGCTTGGGTTTATTATGATTATTTTTTTGATGACTTTTAAAAGTATGTACTATTTAATAGGCATAATTTTCATACAATTTTATCTACTATGTTGCAGTGGTGTGCCTATTATTTTTATAAGGGGGGTTGTCATTTCAAAGGGGCATTTCAGGAAATTGTTAGTAAGATGTTACTCTACACATGTTTCTCTATTGCCCTTTAACGGGGAAAGGCATCTTTTCCAAAACACCCTGTAGTTTTAGAAGTACGGTTGAAGCCAGCTATATACAGGAATTAAGATAAATATATCCTATTTGCGATAATTTCTTGTTAAAGTTACATTTCATGCAAGATTATTTAACGATCCGATCTATTCATTACATAACCTCAAATTTTGAAAATAATTTTTCAAAATGGGTTTCTTTAGTGGAATAATTTATTCATATTATGTTGACATGCATAAAAAGTTTTATATTTCAACAAAAGGATACTATTTAAGTGTGTATATAATTTAATAATTGTAATTTTTAATATAACGATTGGTACGTTAAATTGTTTTCTTGATTTTCTGTCAATAGCTCAAATTTGGTAAATTGCACCTAGAATATAATAAAACGGGCTATTATGTGTAGATTTGCATATATAAAAGTAACTTACCTTACTTAATTTTCAAAATGGGTGATTTTTCTTTTACGATTCATCGTATTGGCTTATCGAGCCACCGTTCTAATTTAATTAATGTAGGTTCATGATATTATTGTGGAATTTCGTTGGATAACATCTTGGCTGTGTAAGTTGCATGAAGTTTTTGTAGTTCTATGTGTGTTTTCTCAGCCAATTCAATTTAAAAATGTCCATACACCTGTGCCGATATTAAAATTCATTTTTAGTTAATTTTGTATTATAAGTGTTTGTTATTGATGTCAAACTATTGGGAATAGTTAAATAATCATTTTGTGTAAAGATTAAAGGGTAAAATTGGTATGTAGACAGATTTAAATGGAAATTATTACAATTTTTGTAGAGTGTGAAAATTTGCTTGTTCGACTCAAATTGTGGGTTATTATTGGGTATTAGAAATAAAAATGTTATATTGTTAGTTTAAGGAAGTATTGGGGATTCTTTTTATGTAATTAAATCTAAAATTTAAAGAAATTTATATTTTATTTAAAAAAATATTAAATGTCAAATTTTTAATTTTTGTTCATGGATTACTTGATATTGTTTTTGTTTCTGTATGTTTTAATGTAATTTGTATTGTGAAAAACAATCAGTAATCTCCAGAACGCATTGAGAGGAGGTTGTGTCGTTTGTGCATTCATTAACCTATAAAAACATGCATTTTAATAATTTGAAAGAACAAAGTGAGGTTACAAATTTTAACAAATGAAATTTCGTGCAAAGAAATGCGTATAACTTACCTTTTTGTCGTAATATCAAGAAAAATTTTTGAATTTATTTGGATAACTTCACAACATAAAATTTCTAATTTGGAAAGAAATTTAAGAATTAACTTTCTGCAAACTTGCATTTTTGTCTGTGCCACCAGTCAAGAGGTTGGTAGCGGATATGATAGCAGTATTTCTTTTCCCGGGATCAGTTTTAGAGGAAGTGTCGAGTGTGCGGCAAAATAGTAAGTCACATTAATTTTTCATTATAAGTACTGGCCAGTAAAAGAAATAATTTCGGACTAATATTTTATTAAAAAGAAATCTAAATATTTTACATTGGGACAATTAAGTATATAATTTTAAAAATTTAACATTTGAGAAAACTTGATATTATTAGAATACAAGAGTTTGATTTTTATTTAATGTTTTTGATTAGTAGTTTAGAGATAATATATAAAAAATTACGTAGAAATCCCCAACAATAATAGGCTGTTTATTGTTTCCAGCCTTATTTTGTGGAACTCCATAATCATGAAATAAATAAAGATTATTAAAAGTTTCACAGTTTTATTAAAATATACCTGACAATATTGTTTCGACAGCTATGCTGTCATTATCAAAGGTAATATTACCTTTGATAATGACAGCATAGCTGTCGAAACAATATTGTCAGGTATATTTTAATAAAACTGTGAAACTTTTAATAATCTTTATTTATTTCATAATAATAGGCTGATTTGTAGTTTTTGTTTTCTGTTTATTTTTTATTTATGTGTTATTTATTTGTGCTGAAATAAAAATTGTGTTTCTATTTATATGTTTGAATTTCGTTTCTTGTTCATGTTTCCTCCTTGTGTGGAAATAATTTTGATTTGCAGCTTGTTACAATTTTCTCAGCCCTGGTGTTATCATTATAGGTGGACCCATTGTTATCAAAATTTGGTAAGGTAAGGTTGATTTATTAAAGATTCAAGAGATATTTGTCGATTGCTTTACTGAGACTAAAGTTTGAGCTAGTAACGGGGCAAAAATTTGTTATTTAAAAAATATTGTGGTGATATACGGTTGTACTATTATTTTGTTTTATTATATGAGTATATCACCCCATAGTAATACGTATGATTTCTTAGCTTTACTAGATTGACTGAAATTAAATTATCTTGAAAAATTTACTATTTTTTTGAAATATTAGATTCATCATGAGTGAATTCGATGATGGGAAAATGGAAGCTGCTTGTTTTACATCTCTTAATTTATTCCCAGAGATTTCACGTAAAAAATATCAATGCCAGCATAAATTCTAGGTTAAATATTTATCTTAGCTTTTACTGTTTTATTACTTTTTGTGTGGTCGCAGATAAAGTATAGTGTATAACACGTGCAAAAACGCCAATTTCATACTCGTGAGAAATTGGCACAAAAAAAGACAATACGTCTTTTTTGAAATTATATATATATTTTTATTTAATATAAGATCTTGGTATCAAATAATTTTTTTTCTTGAATGATTTTTGCTGTAAAATCGAAATGCTCGATTTAATTCCTTATTTTCTTTAAATTGTATGGTTTCAAGGCAACAGTTTCGCTTAAAATCGAGCATTTCAATTTCACAGCAAAAATCATTCAAGAAAAAAATGTACTCGATACCAAGATCGTACAAATAAAGGAAATTAGAATTTCAAATCGGTGAAACGCCGTTACTTATTGGGTTGGATAAAGAATTAACTGGTACAGTGTACTCTCTAATAAACTTGCCAATACGAAATTTTCATCCGACTAGCACCAAGAATAACGATAATATTGCCCGATGGATATTGCCGAAGAGATTCTAAGGTAAAAAATGACTGGACCACGATCGCATCCGGATCTCAACGAGCTATTTTTTAGCTACTTTATGACGATATGAGACCACAAAAAATTACGTCCGAACCTTGAGTAAAAAAAATCATTCGGGCATTTTTGATAGGGAGTTAAATAAACTTTATTTTCCCTATGCTCTTTCATCTCAATAATTCTAATAAAATTCTAAATTCTGCAGGGCCGTAGCTAGCAAATTTAGCGCCGTGGACAAGGGAAATTTTTTGCGCCCCCCCCCCCTCAATTTTCGAATAAGTTTATTTAAAATGTAAATTATATTATTTGTAGTGGTAAAATAAAATTATTCAATTGTTTAAAAGTAAATTGTATTTCAAACAAAAAATAAGTAGTAGCTTACAAAATTAAGAAGAATATTTTAACAACACATAATAAGTAGGTACATACTACACACATCAAAATGGTCTAAGGGACAAACGTAAAAAGTATGTTTGTAAACGTTAATCAAAATGTTTTGTGACTGTAGCATACAGAGCTTTATTCTAACAATTTCTAGATCCAGTTGGCGATGTTGCTTTTTGTTTCTGTAAAACAGTTGTGTTCAGTTGATGACATTTGTATCAAAACGGTGTTTTTTCTCTTTAGATTACTCAGTTTATGTGCATTGCAGAAACAAGTTGGGTTTTATAGTGTCTTAGCATCAATAAAGATGGAAAGAGTGCATCTTAGTCGTGATATTCAGTTAAGAGCTGTGGGCATGATACAGGGAGGTATGACTATTCGAGATGTGGCGGCTGCTGTAAATTCTTGTAAAAGTACCATTGGGCGCTTGTGGCAACGTTATCAAGAAACTAGTGATGTAAAAGAAAGACATCCTGGCCCCATCAGGAAAACTAATGCTGTACAGGATCGATTTCTCCGAATCCAATGTCTTCGTAACTGAAATCTTACGGACAACCAGCTAAAAACTGAGCTCCAAAATGTCCACCAAGTGGTAGTCAGTGGTCAAACTGTAAGAAATAGGTTGCATGAGGTTGATCTCCACGCTCGACGTCCTGTTAAAGTTCTCGTGCTTTCACGTGGCAATCGCGCACGGAGATTAGAATGGGCCGAAGAACACATCAAGTGACAAGAACAAGACTGGGCTCACGTGCTCTTCACAGATGAATCCAGATCCGGTTTGAGACCAGATTCTAGAAGACTACGGGTGTGGAGGCGACCTGGAAATGAAAATCTTTTGGCAACTGTTCAGGAAGTTGATCGGTACCAAGGAGGAACAGTTATGGCTTGGGCTGGAATTGGAATTGGCCGTAGAACTGAGCTCGCTTTTGTTGAAGGCTTTTTAACGGCAAATGCATATCGGGACACAATTCTACAACCTGTTATCCTACTACAGGCGGAACAAATCGGGGGACAATTTCTACTGATGCAGGACAACGCTCGAGCACAATATCGCAGTATTTTCTGGCCGGCGCAATCCCCCGACTTGAATCCCATAGAACATGTGTGGGATATGCAGGGAAAACGTGTCCTGAATCAAGGCATGGTGTTTCAAACAAGGGAAGAGCTCTCAAATTGCTTATAAGACCAGTGGCAACAAATTGATCAAAATGAAATAGACAATTTGATTAGACGTTTACTCAATAGGTGCCGAGCTGTGATTAACAGTCGAGGTGGCCATACACTGTATTAAATCTTTCATTTTTTCATTTAAATTCTACTGTTATTTGCAAGTTAAAAATTTGCTCTATTTTTTAAACACCCTGTATAAGCAAACTACAGTAAATTCTGTTTGTTTTTGTTATAACAAAGGTTATTGTTTAAATTTATGTTTTGTTTCATCGTTGTGTCATAATACTTCCACTAGTTACAACAACGTTTATTTTTAGCCTTGTCCCCTAGACCATTTTGATGTGTGTAATATAAATATAGTAACGCTCATTAAACGTCATTTTCTCATTAAAACTCATTTTCTGTGGGTTAGACCTCGCGTACACTAGGCGATATCGACACGTGCCGCGTTGGCGATATGTATGTCTAGAAGAATGTGTACACTCTACACCATCACACCTAGCACCGCGATTGGCTACCGCTACTGCGGCGCGGGAACGAATTTGCCTATAGGCGAATACGTGTAACTGCGTGCGACTTAGTAACTCCAGGGTGCATCTATGTGCTTTACTTTGCGCCATCTAAAATTTTCAGTGAGCACGAGCCCCGCTTGCCCTGCTCTAGCTACGGTCCTGAGTTTCCGAGTAAAGTGACAAAAACCGGTAGGAGGCGTGGTTTACCCTCATTATCTATTTGAGCTCACCATCTACAGGTGGTGACTTATATGAGGTTATCTAACAACCCAGACGGAAGACATATGCAAAAATCCACGGACTTACCTATCTCAACTTTCCGCTATGTTCAGCTCGATTGTTTTTTAGAATTTATGTTGTGCAACCTTATGATTTATTTGCATGATAATAAAGGGAAGAAAAATCACTATCGGATTCCACTACTAAAAATCTATATTGTCATTTAATTTTTTTGTGATGACGTCATAACTAACAAACAAATGAAAGTAGGAAGGTGAATCGCACATATTAATAAGTCGACGTGTTTCAGCGTTTTTAGAAAAACCGGTTGAGTTCGCTTTTTTTAATATTTTCTTATTCCCATAGAATAAAATGTTTTTTACTCCTTTCTCTTTTAATTGATGAGTTTTCTTCTTGTACGGTGGCTTCTATGTACCATAGGTATTCTAGCTCTGAAGTTGATAACTCGGTGGAAGCCTTATCCAAATCTTTAGCCTCTGAAAGTAAATTAATTTTAGTATTGCGTAACCCAATACTTTGTGAATCTTTGGAACTCGACGGGTGTAACCTAAGGTTACTGGCGCACAACATATCTACCTCAAGATCTCCAAACTCTGATTTTTTTTCTTTACTCCACGACTACTCCCGACTGCTTTTGGCCGAGTGTTCCAATTTATCACCCCTTATTTCGGAATTATTACGATTTTACAAACTTCAAAATTTAAGAAAAATCCTAAATTGACAACATCTCAACACATACAAGAACAAATCTATTGTTGAACAAGCAACTGATAGGGCAATCAACTCCGGGTAAAATACATCAGGGTCGCTGATATGTATGAAAACGGTCGATTATCTTCTAAAGTAAGATAGCTAGCGTAAAATGTTGAATACAAAAGTTTTAGGGTTTTCTAAAATCTATTACAATAAAGACAAATTAAGTATACAGGATCAGTCAAAAAGTCATGACGAAACAAAGTTGCTTTTTTTTAATAGAACTCCCTGTATATTATTCCATATTTCAATTCATCTCGAAATTCTAAAGAAAATTGTATAGCACTTCATTATACCTAAACTTAACCGTTTTCGAGATATCGAACTTTGAAAATCATTTTTACTACCTTCAAATTTATTAAAGAAAAAGCCCGGAATTATGGATATTTATTATGAAAATTACACAAGGGGGGGATATGGTGATATGGATATGATAAAAATGCATGATACGAAAAAATGTATTTTTTAACGAATGTCCTGGATATTTTACATTTTACGAGAATAATAGTTATGCCAGAAAAAAAGAGAAAACAAATATTTTCTTTGGAATTCTATTTTATAAGGTGCTCAAAGTGTTCACCATTTACTTCTTGACAGTAATGAATTAACTGAACAAAATTCTGTGGTGAATCTAAAAGGGCATTGGGAGGAATATTGAAAATATCTTGCCTTATCCTTTCTTCCAACTCTTCGATAGTTTGTGGCTTATTCTTCTAGACTAAATTTTTTATATGCCCCACAGAAAAAAGTCAAGCGGGGTCATATCGGGAGACCTAGTAGGCCATTCAATTGTCCCCCTACGTCCAATTCATTTTTTAGGAAAAATCTCATCTAGATATGACCGTACCGCAAGTCCAAAATGTGGAGGAGCCCCATCTTGTTGAAACCATATTTGTTCTGTCGGTAAATAGGGATTGTTATTGTTTGGGAATAATCGTCTAAGCTCTGGAATAATATGCTCTCGCAAAAATAATAATTATCATTCAGCGGTCAAATCTTCGTTTATAAAATAGGGTCGTATGACGCGACCATCAATAATGCCACACCAAACATTTATTTTTTGTGGTCGTTGGGTGTGAACTTCCTCCATCCAATGTGGATTTTGGTCTGACCAATACCTACAGTTGTGGCGGTTTACGTGCCCGTTTAAACAAAATGTAGCTTCGTCAGAAAATAATATGTGGGTGACAAAGTTGGCATTTTGATTTAATTTATCCATAATAACTTCGCAGAACTCGATTCTACGATCAAAATCGTCTTCACTTAATTCTTGTAACAAATGCACTTTATATGGACGGAATTTTTCCCATTTGAAAATTTTTTGAATGGAATATCGACTCATGTTATGATTTAAAGCCTTTTGTTGTGTCGAATTTATTGGATTTTCCACCACATCTAACATGACATTCAAAGAATTTTCTTCATTTGTAACGCTTATTGGTCTTTCACTTTTTGGTCGATTTGTGACACCTCCAGTTTCATGAAAACGCTGTAATGTTTTTGAAATGGTTGATTTAGAAAGACGTTCCCGATCGGGATACAATTCATGAAAAATATCCACTACTTCGTCACAACTTCTTCGTCTATCGCCATATTCTATGATCATTAAAATTTCAATACGCTCGGTTTCATTTAAACGTGCCATTTTTGCGCGAAAATTATTCACACTAAATAATGTATTTTTGACATGTGTTGTCAAGATAATCACCGTTAGGCAAAAGAACGACGCAAAAGAAGAAGATAGAGCTAGAAACTTTCAAAGGTAACTTAATGGATTAAACTATTTTTGTATAATTTATAAGAAAGTGATTTTCGAAGTTCGATATCTCGAAAACGGTTAAGTTTAGGTATAATCATGTGCTCTACAACTTTGTTTAGAAATATGGAATAATATACATGGTGTTCCATTAAAAAAAAGCAAATTTGTTTCGTCATGACTTTTAGACTGATCCTGTATACTTAATTTGTCTTTATTGTACTAGATTTCAAATACTTTTGTATTTACTATTTTTCGCTAGCTATCTTACTTTAGAAGATAATATAATCAACCGTTTCCATACATATCAGCAACCCTGTGTATAGTGTCCTATTTAAAAAAACCGGAGTTTAATTTGTCCTGCTTTTGTGACACACCCTGTATAGTTGTAAATATTTTTAAAATATGCATCTTTGGCACCCAAGAAACATTTGTATTGAAAGTTTTTCTCGATATCTAATAGTTTAGGAAGCATCTTATAATTGTTCACTAAATGGACATCCTGTATATTGAGTCAAACAAGAACATTGGTCTAAAAGATAATATAAAGTTTCCATCTAAGGCTTTTAACTTTGTGCTATACGTTAATTCGCTTGGAAGTTTCTTAAAACTTTATTTTCGAAGGGAAAAAAACACCTCGGCATGTGCTAATTTGAGGTGTTTTCGAGACTAAATAGAGTCGTAATGGTGAGTCACGTAGTCTCAATACTAGTTGGAAATTGTCCGAACGTCGTAAACCTCCAAAGGTCTTGCTCCATTAACGAAGTCGAGGGTCTTGCCGTGAATGACCAAATTGTAAACTCTTGTACGTATAATTGTAGAATTGAAATGTTTTTCCCTATTTAACCGAACGGGGAGTTGTAAATGTAAAAAGTGCTAGGTTTTTAGTGCTGTCCTGAATAATAAAAATGTTGAATCGGTATAAATAGAATTTTCTCTTTTTTATGCGAAAAATTTTATCAAGTTTATGGACGCATCGTAAATTTTTAAATTTTCCGATTTAAAGAATAAAAACGGATAAAAGAAGGAAAATACAAAAATAAACGAAGTGATCAGTACAAGTTTAATTTTGATTGAACTGGCATTTCTGTGTTCAGAACTGTGTCTATTTTGGTTGTTTGTGTTAGAGCGAGTGAGAATGTCGTCCCAAGCGGGCCGTTCTGGTTCCTGCCTACACTGTTGCTCTCCCAGCCCAGCTAAACTCGCATCACGGCTGCCTCAAACCCCTACGACGAACTCTATTGCCCCTGTTCCCCTTTTACTAGCCCACTCAGCCATGCCATGTTGTCCCATTCCCTTTACGACAGCTCTGCTTCGGAAACACTGGGACCGCAGCCGAATACCCCGACCATGAAAAATTTAATCTAGAATCCCCCGTCCTTGTTGAAACTGTCGCATCGAGTCGTGTCCAATTTCTGCATCCGTTAGCTATCAAGTGGTGTCCAGGCCCGTTGGGGAACGTGAGCTCTTCTCTCTTTACTACATTTCTGCATCACAATATGTGACAACTGTCATGAAATGTCTTCTATTCCGTTTTGAAGACAAAATATTCTGACAGTTTAATTGCGAGTTCATGTTGAAAACGCCTTTCGTCAGAATCCCTTTTTGTTTAACTTTTGTATACAAAATCCTTTCTCTTGCTTTTTACCAGAACGTACTTGTCAATCTATTCAAATAAAATTTTAATTTTATGATCATTTTCAAAGGCGCCATTTTTTGCCAAACCTTTTTTCCCGTGCGTGCCCGTATAATTTGAGCCTCGCAATAAATTATAACCGAAAATTGTTTAATTCGGAAGAAAAAGATTTTAACGTTTTATCACGTCCACTCGGATAACCTTTTTTTCCTCTCTTTCTCTCGGATAATTTTATTATTACGCACGCAACTAAATCAAAAATTTAAAAGCTCGCTTCCGTCGTTACGTCCAAAACCAAATCAACAATCGCCGGGCTCATTGGCGCTATCAATGTCCCATAATAATCGGGTATTGTGCCAGAGGATATGAATGTTATATATCAATTTAACTTGGTTCAGTCAATGGTAAATGTGATAATATATCACGACGCTAGTCAGCTGCACCATCGCGAAAATCAGCTCTGTTGCCCCCATTGTTGTAGTACAACGTGAATATCTGAAAAGTCAAATATTTACACGAGGCTTAACAATGAGTTTACGGATCAACAATGTCGGACTGCCCCCTCATAATACTTTATGTATTTCTTTTGTTTCGGTCTTTAATAAGTCAAAAATTGTATGAAAGTGTGTCCTAAAGCGGTGTTGCATTGTATACGCTACCATAGTGGTTTCATAATGCGGTTTTCAGATATTTTTAATATTATACAGAATTAAAACGTGACACCGTTCGTTTATATATAATATTTTTTTGTATTTTGATAAAACTGTTTGCAGTGTTGCCTCCTTGAGCAGAGGAGGATTATTGCTGCGCATAGTTACCTATTTGAAACGTAAAACAGTTTGGAAAAGTCGCTACATTGAAGACAATTTATACATATACTATACAGTGTGGAAATAAAGTAGTGGATAAATTCAATAACTTTGTTAAAATTTGTTTTTTGGAAAAAATCTCGAAGGGGTATAGCGATTTTAATTACTTGACACTATATTGTACCATTTTCAACTTGTTACGTCATTTGATTTTAAAATTATGACGTCATCGATATTTTTTTAAAAGAAAACCTATATTTTTTATTGTCGATTTCGGTAGTACTCTTTATTCTCTTTTCAACTGTATACAATTTTCAATACGTTACATTTGAAAAAATTGAGAAAAACTGCCCTAAAGTTCGAATATTAAAAATTCTTTAAATTTGCAAAATAAATCTAATCACCGTATAAAACAAAAACCTCACCTTAGTTACGGTTGTCAGAAGTAAACAATAAAATAAATGTTATTTTCTTGTTCTAAAGTAGAATTTACCTTTAGTAAACTATTTTAGTAATAAAAATGGCGCAATTGAGCGAGAAACGGCGAATTGAAGTGTTAATGATGATTAGTTATGGCGACAGAATTCGAACACATCAAGAAGTGTGTCAACTTTTTAGAGAAACGTACCCGGATCAACCCATAAGTCAATCAACGGGTAGTAGGATTGAAAAGAAATTTCGAGAACATGGCGTTGTAAAGAATCTTCCTAAAAGTGGACGTCCGGTGCTACTAGAAATTGAAAACAATCCGCATGGAACTAGTAGAAGCATTGCTTTGGACCACGACGTAAGCCACACTTCAGTTTTAACATTTTTGAAAGTTCAAAAATTTCACCCATATAAGCTGCATTTGGTTCATGAGTTGGCAGAAGATGACTTTGATCGTAGACAAGAATTCTGTGACCAGATGATGGAAATTTGTCTTCGCGATCCAATGTTTTCTCAGCGCATTTTATTTTCGGATGAAGCAACATTTTGTTTAAATAGTACGGTTAATAAACAGAATGGTAAATATTGGGCTATAGAAAACCCTTATTGGATGCAGAATCCTCAGAAGCTTAATGTATGGGCAGAAATTATTGGTGACCAAATCATAGGGCCATTTTTTCGCAAATAATTTAACTGGAGAAAGATACCTGCAATTTTTACAGTTGGAACTGATGCCTGCATTAGCTGCATTATTTCTCAATGCAAACAATCCCGAGCTACCAAACAATAGCGTTTAGTTACAACATGATGGCGCTCCGCCTCATTACGCAATTAATGTACAACGCTATTTGCACCAAGTTCTCCCAGGAAGGTGGATAGGAAGAAGAGGTCCGATGGAATGGCCGGCTAAACCCCCTGATTTATCGCCATTAAACTTCTTCTATGGTACTTAAAAAGTAAAGTGTATAAAAATCGACTCAATAATTTAGAAGATCTCAAGCAAAGAATTCGACATGAGATTAGATTAATATTACTTGAAACTCTTCAGGATGTGAAAAATGAATTTTATAATCGCCTTGGGTATTGACAGATGGCACAGGGTCGTCACTTTGAACATCTAGTGTAATAAAAACTGTTATTTATGTGCTTATTTTTGTAATTGATGTTATTGTTATTAGAGTTTTTTTCTTCTTGTTAATCAATTTAGTTTCTTTTTAGTCTAATTAAAATTTTAGACTGTTTTTCTCAACTTTTTTTAAACATAACGTTTTTATACGGTGACTAGATTCATTTTGCAAATTTAAAGAATATTCGAAATTTAATATTCGAACGTTAGAGCAGTTTTTCTTATTTTTTCAAATGTAACATATTGAAGATTGTAGACAGTTGAAAAGAGAATAAAAAGTACTACCGAAATCGACAATAAAAAATATAGGTTGTCATTTAACAAGTTGAAAATGGTACAGTATAGCTTCAAGTAATTAAAATCCCTAAACCCCTTCGAGATTTTTCCAAAAAATTAATTTTAACGAAGTTATCGAATTTATCCGGTAATTTATTTCCACACTGTATAATTACTTAACTATATTAGTTATATAAAAAATAGAGTTTTCTCAGGTTTTACCTAACAAACGAGAAAAGGTCTGTATCATGTGTCAATGCCAAGACCCTCTCATGTTAAGATCAAAGTGTCAAAACTTGATGTTAAACGTATTTCGATTTTACTACATCTACTTAAGGAAATGATTAGTTAAATAATTCAATAGTCGACTAACTTTAAAATATTAACAGTCATTTATGTTACATCATAAGAAATTTTTATTTTAAATGGTTTATTCCTAGCAGAGGTAGATCGATATCAAACTAAGATGGTTTTTGATTAGTTGTTTTTAAATGGGATAGGTTATACCTGGCATTCCTCGTGGTTAGCAAAATGTATTTAAGGTGATGGTAAGGAGTTGAAATAACTTTAACATGTGATTGGAGCTCATTGGGTATAGGAACAGAAAGATTGGGATATAATTGTACTGCCATCAGGGACGAACCCAAAGACTTTTTTTTGAGGGGGGTGGCGGCGACTAACCTTAAGATTTTCAACTTATTTCGGTGAAAATATCAACTACGAGTAAGAAAATATTTTTATTCACAATCATATTGCAATATGTACATTTCATATGTTATAAAAACCTTGGAAAGTAAGCTATTGCTATAGCAACACCAAAGTGGTTAACAATTTCCTTTACATGTCTGTAAAACTGACGTGTAAAGTTATGGCCAACTGTTTTTTCTGAATAATTTAAAACAGGACGTTTTATCCGATTTAAATTTGAGTTTTTATAAATATATTTAACGCTAAAAACATATTTTTTATTTAATATTAGTTTTATTTTTATTTTTCCGTATTTTATATTTAATAATTACAATGGAATTAAATATTTTCTAATTTTAAAATACTGAGCGCATACATCGCCATCTAGCGGCGAAGAATGAAACCTTACTTAAAATTTCTTTTGGTCGATAGATGGCTTTGATTGAAATTATGACAGTTTATAAAAAATTTATTTTAAAATTTAAAATTACTTTCTATTTTAATTATCTTAAGTCTAATTATTGTGAATAAAATAGTATACATGTTTCGTTGGTAAAGTTTCCACGCCTCGCGATAATTGTTTGACCTCGACGTACCGTCTCCGTCAAACAATTATCGCTTGGCTTGTAAAGATATCCTTTACCAACTCAACATGTAATATACTATTATTTGTATCTAACATTATATGAAGAAAAACTTATACAAATCTTATTTTTATTTAAAAGGAATATATTCTATCCATATATATACTATAAAGAGCTTGTTCTGAAAATATATCCAATAATCCGAGTGATCCTTATAGCTGGCGCGACTGCGTGGTGGAAATTTTAAGTTCTAGCAAAGAAAAAAACCTGACATAAAAGCAGCTTTCTTTTGCTATGAAAGCAGCGTACTTAATTTCAAGCTTCTTATAGTCTAAGATCCGTTATTGATGTCGTTGAGCACCGATCGAGTAACCGAATAAAATGTATT
Organism: Agrypnus murinus; assembly: GCA_929113105.1. Lineage (NCBI taxonomy): Eukaryota > Metazoa > Arthropoda > Insecta > Coleoptera > Elateridae > Agrypnus > Agrypnus murinus. Next base: position 111,298,546 of record OV816031.1, read on the forward strand.
TTTTATGAAATAAAATATGTTAACAAAAGTAACGTAGATGAGTTACCTAAATAAATTTGTTCAAGGATATTTTTAATTAAAAATTCAATATTTAATTTTTTTAAATACTTTCACCGATCTCGTAACCAAAAAAAAATTAACACTAATTGAAAGTGCAAACCCTATAGAAGACGCAAACATAGCGTTGCTTACCTTTTTCTGTTCAAGGCTATACAGTTGCCAAGTTTAAATAAGTGAATTGAAAGTGATACCTTCACCGATCGAGTAACCAAATAAATTATATGTCAAAATAAAGCTTATTTTTTTGCAAAACGATATTATAAGGTTGCTTGCAAATAACCGTTCAAGAGTCAGGGTTGCAAGGGTTTGAAATTTTTAAATCGAAGCGTGCGAGAGAGAGAGATAGACCCATTCTATTCAGTGCGATAGAGGAGGACGCAGAATGACAGTTGCTCACACTACGTCCGTCGTTTGAAATTGTGCGAGAGAGAGGGTCTATGCGTACTGTCCAATGCGATAGAAAAGGACGGGGCATAGCAACTGGGCCCGCCTCTTGTGACGTATGACAGAAAGTGCGCTTGCTCTGTGCGGTTGAGCGGTTAGTAAACGGCAAGCGTTGTGTTGGAGCAACTGACAATATACTCCAAAATATTTCTGAGACTTTTTTTTTTAAGAAAATCGACTTCTCCCGAAGTAATAATTCAGTATTGTTGAAAAACATTTTGTTAATCATATCTTTTTTTTAACATTTGTTAATAATATGACTATTCTTATATCTTTATAATTACGTTTTTATTTACATATTTTGAAATAATATTTAAAACTTTTAAAAATAATAATTTCATTCAAAAATAAAATTATGTTATAGTGTTTTCTTTATTTTTATTGTAATAACTGCAGTATTGAACTAACCAAATATTAGTATTTTTATCATATTGAGCATATTGATTTTGCATGACAAATTAGAAAAATACTTTTTGTAACAGAGGTATTGGCGCTAAAAAAACGTTCCGTATATAATATCAAAATGTAAATATTTATTTTAAGCATTTAAGGCAGGTTAGTGATATATACTATGCCCCAGTTGCTATGCCCCGTCCTTTTCTATCCCATTGGACAGTACGCATAGACCCTCTCTCCCGCACAATTTCAAGCGACGGTCGTAGTGTGAGCAGCTGTCATTCTGCGTCCTCCTCTATCGCACTGAATAGAATGGGTCTATCTCTCTCTCCCGCACGCTTCGATTTAAAAATTTCAAACCCTTGCAACCCTGACTCTTGAACGGTTTTTTGCAAGCAACCTTATAGTATCGTTTTGCAAAAAATAAGCTTTATTTTGACATATAATTTATTTGGTTACTCGATCGGTGAAGGTATCACTTTCAATTCACTTATTTAAACTTGGCAACTGTATAGCCTTGAACAGAAAAAGGTAAGCAACCCTATGTTTGCGTCTTCTATAGGGTTTGCACTTTCAATTATTTAATTTTTTTTGGTTACGAGATCGGTGAAAGTATTTAAAAAAATTAAATATTGAATTTTTAATTAAAAATATCCTTGAAAAAATTTATTTAGGCAACTCATCTACGTTACTTTTGTTAACATATTTTATTTCATAAAAAATACATTTTATTGGGTTACTCGATCGGTGCTCAATGACATCAATAACGGATCTTGTACTATTACCAACATTATTATTATTATATTAGTTAAGTGAATTACTTATTCTTGAATTGGTGAATTTGCTTGGCCAAGGTTCGAAAAACCGGCTTTGTTCGATAGTTTTTTAATATGCTCCAATATTTACATACTGACTTGACTGAAAATTGTTTTGGACAACATTGTTTGGGTTATTAGTTTTCTTATCTTCTTATTTTTCTCAACTCTATATAATGATCTCTAAACACAAATTGTGAAATTGCCAACGCTTGATCAAAATTGTCAACTTTGGAGAGAGAGCTTCCGCTCCCATCCCTCTCCCATCGGTTCGTCCGTGACTAAATAAATCTTTAAAATATTCCTACAATTTATTTATAAAATCCCAATTAATAGAATTTGTATTTTATAAAATAATCCTAAATAATAAATTAATTAAAAATGTTTTAGAGCATCCAACACTTAATTTTTAGTTTTATTATTAACACAGCAAGAGAATTAATTTTATTTATTACATAAACAGTCATCTACAATGGCTTAGATTCCTTAAAAGGACTGTTTGGCCATAATAAATAAACGAATCACACTTTTCTAAGTTGGTACTTAATAAAGATGGTAAATAATAAATAAACAAGTTTAGTTTGAAACTGAGTTAGTTCATTAAACTGATCTGCAAAAGAAATTTCTAAAATATGTTGCAAAATATGTTTCATTTCAATTTGATGAACGAATAATCATATTTGAGATAATCGTTCTTCTATTCAGCTATTTAGTTCAAGTGCATAACTTCAAAATAAATTGAGGAAAAACACAACAAAATAAAAACTGACTTAATAGAATTATAAAACAGAAAAGGGAAAGCAAGTTTAAACAAACGACAATCGCTCAAAGCAAACAAACAAGTAAAACAAAACAGGCAGTTTAAAAAACTTTTCCAAACAAAAATTCCCTAGACGAAAAAGAGAGTAAATGAATGCGGGACATGATTAGAGACAACAGCATCAAAACAATATCACCGTTAATGATAATATTCCCTCCCTCCCGAGGTGGGAGCTACTTGAAAACACATGTGCTGATGACGCCGGCGTCGAAGCGCGCGTTGATAACAAAGAAAACCGTGTGTGTCGAGAGTGAGTTTTAATTAGCAGCTGTAATTAGTACGAGGACACAGGTGGTCCAGTACTCTCTATGTGTGTAGATGTTTATACAAGGGAAAATAACTTCTGCCTTGTTATTTTTGTTTGGGTTTATATGGTGGGAAATAAACTACAATGGAGTTCTAAAAAAATAATGCTTTCCGATTTAAGTTGGTAGTATGGTTAGTAGAAGTTCTCTAGGTTTTGATTTGCCTTGGTTATTAAGCGCTGAATTAATTTTCTAACGTTTCTTTAAATTCTTTACATGTAAAGCAACCTAATGTAGAAGAATATATTTTCAAATTAAAGAGAAAGGAGTACATACAAATTTCTGTTATATATGTTTTAAATTTTATATTCTTTATATTTAATTGTGTATATACATCTTACGTTCTAATTTTTACTAAAATTAGCTGAAAAAGGAAAAAAATTCTAAATATTTGAGTAACTAGAGGTTTTTTTTGGTAGGTACGATTGAACATTTTAAATACTCCTTTATGTATAAATAATTCAAGGTCAGTCAGCTATTGAATTATTTAAATAATCATAGTTTTTCAAGTAGATGTAATATGACGTCGGTATAAATCTTTGTTAAAATATTGGTATAATCAAGTTTTGACAAATTCTTTAATTTTTATTATAATTTATTAAAAAGTTGAGCTCTGTATCTCAATTCAAATTCGTCTTCGATTCAAATCTTCCCCATTCTGAATTCGAAATTTTAATTCTGTATTCAAAATTTTAAATTCAAACTTACACACATCCTGAATTTTAAATTTAGCTGAATGTCTATATTAAAATTAACAAATTTAAAAGCTTGCTTAATTCTTAGTTACGTTCTAAATAGAAATCTCAATTTAGAATCAAAAATTTTATTTTGAACATTGTGATTGGCGTCTTTATATAACTTGAAAATTTTCACTAAACATTCTGAATAAATTCAACAATAAGTTATGTATTTTAAATTATCATTTTTTAATTTCTACATTTAAATCATCTACAAAACCTTGAATTTATATGCTGAACATTGACTTCAACTGGGTTATGGATTTCATTGACTTTTAAATAAAAAATTAATTTTCAACTCATTCACTTCATTTAATCAAATCATAAAATGTTTCAATTTTTATATTTTACATTTTATATTCCAAATTTGAAATACCTTATCCTTAATTCACAATTCTATTTCCGTATTTGAAATTCTACATTATATTTTAAATATATTATAAATCCAATATTCCAATTTTATAACGAGAACTTCCTGACCGGCTAGCTCACGATGTTAAAAGAAGTCCCAGCTATATTAAAATTTATTACACAAAACATTAACCTTAATCTGACTGAATCTTTGGGTCCGACAAACGTCTGCTCTAAGATAGCAGCCGCCGTTTGAACTCGGCACAAGCGTTGGTAGAAATAAAAGACACAGATACAAAAGAAACGGAAGGTTATATATTTTCAGAACATAAATAAGAATGGTATGGTTCTTACCACACTCAGAATGCAATGATTAAACAAAACACAACATTATTTGTAAATAAACCCCTAATAATATAAAAATAATATTATGAAATCAGAAATCTTATTCAATTTTACATACAATAAATTCACATAATCGAAATAACAATAATCTAATTACATATCTTTAACTAAAAGTTATATCTGAATCAGACTTACGCTTTCTGCAGAAAAGGAATGCAGTAGGTACAAGTGGCAACTGCACCTTTAATATACTTTGTTAAAACTAAATGAATTTAGGAAGTTGTTACATAACCTAAAAGTTAAGAAGGAAGAAAATGTTTATATAGTTTTGGTGTTGAGTTCTGTGTTGGTATTGGTTTGTCTTCTTTCTACTCTTGTTGATAGCTGGTATAATACTTTAATTATAGATGCGGCTTCGATAGCCAATAAATACTCAACGTCTTGGACGGTGGAACAAGGTAGAACGCAGTTAAAACCAGGGAGTATAAAGAAGGAGGTAAAAGTAGATGCTAGAAAATAAAGGGAAGAGCCGAGAAAGAAATTTTGTATAAATTAACAGTCTATCAACATAACCACAGGCCTACCAGAAAAGATGTTTTCATCGGCTTTAAAACAATAGTCAACGGGTGGATTATCACCTCTTGTTATAGTTGCTGAATGGTATTCCTACAAAACAAAATTGTTAGAGATAACCATAATGATTAGAGTAATTAAAAAAGTACCTTGCAGCAGAGCTTAAAAGACCAATAATTGAATTCCTATGATACAAACAATCACCACTGTGAAAAACTGATCACCAGGAATTTAATTGCACTTTATTCCACAATAAACTCATAAAGAGAGAAATCATCAAAATTCCCTAAAACTGGAATAAGGCAAACACTCTATTTGCAAGTCAAATTACAACTGACTTTTTAAAAGGACAAAAGATGATTTATCTTATCAAAATGTTCTAGAAAACAGAGATAAAGCTGAATTCACCAATAAGGCAGCCTGAACAGAAACATTACCAAATAAGGAACAGCAAATAAAAGGTTGTGCCCATAAACACTTCCATATTTGGAATGACAAAAATATGATAAACACACTGGGAAAAACCTTTTAAGAAAGAAAAAATTTAGGTTAAACATTAAGTGAAATTGAACTGGGGAAAAGCCTTTAAAAAAATTGTAACAATATCTATATTCTGAACTCTAAATCTAAAATAATAAATAAATCTCAATTCAGAATTAAAATTGAATTCCTGAATATGATGCTCTTGATGGAGGCTATTATACATTCAAAACTTTATTCCAATTCCTAAATAAATCTTTTTAATCTTCAATTATAAAATTGGGAATTCTTCGACTTCTGAGTACCGAATTCCATTGATTTCCGAATTAATAAATAAAAAAAAATTTAAGCCTTCATTTAATTCCAAAATTAAAACATTTTTATAAACACTGCAATAAGGCAAATAATGTCAGCTTTGATCATTCTTATGACCTCGGTTATAAATAGTCATAAAAACATACCTGCAAGGAAATTCAAGATGTGTCCTAGTGTTCCAAGATCGCTGGAGGGTAAAAACAATTAAGATCTCATTAGCATCAGGTAAAAAACAATTAAGAAAATCTAAGGTAGTTGCCAAGGTGCCGTACTTACTCCAAAGTTTATAAATTCTTTATGCAGATGCTTACCACTTGCCATGAGAACATCCAAAATGGGTTGTCGTTCAAGAACTAAAGGTGAATTTATATTAATAACACAATTGTGTACTTATGTACAAATAAGCTCATTAAGGAATTCGATAATATTCTAACGTGCTCGTTTTCGATGATGGAATTTCAATAGTTGTTTAATGATGGTACTTTAAACTGGAAATTAGAAGTATGTCTGTTTGAAAAATAGCCCAAAGGACTTGTTAATAATATTTATGAATAAAATTCTATATACATTTTGGAAATAAAAATTAAAATCTAACGTGATTATTGTTAATAAATCGTCGGGGCTAAAATCGTGTTCAATATTAGTAATTGTTTACTTGTTTCTTTCAGTTTTGAAGGTTGAACTTAAGCTGCATTAAAGCTCTCTGTTGGACAATCTTGAGATGGCGATTAAGTTAATAAAAAATTGTTTTGAAGAATGTTGACGCTCAATCACAATTAAATGCACTACTTTTGGATAGTAAAAAATTGTTTTTCAAATGGATAAAATAAAATAGTTTTGATTTATTCAGATATTAAAATTCAAGTATATAGAATCTGTCACATACACATGATTAGTTATTGCCTCGTACAAGATATGTCTAAGTGGTCATGGTTTTTGGCAGTGCCGGCCCTAGGGGATATGGCGCCCCGATGCAAAGATTGTTTCGGTGCCCTTAATGAATTTATTGACACAATATATTTTCATTAGAAACTATAAAACAGGTAATAAGAAAATACTTGAGTGCTTATAAGTATTATATAGTATTATAATACATTACATTTTATTTTTAAGTATAAATAGTACACATATAATAATATATACTTATATTAATACATAACAGTCATAAAAAAATTAAATAATAAAGGGTAATTATTATAAATTTATTTTTCATGTTTTCATAGAAGCAAATTTTTCTAAAATTATATTGACGTCTAATTTGTCGCAAATTTCGTTTTCAATTGATATTATGGCAAGTAGAACCAATATTTGTTGAGAAATAGTTGATCTCAAATATGACTTAATTAATTTTAATTTACAAAAAGATCGTCCACCAGTTGCAACTGACACTGGGAAGGTGAGTAGAATTCTTAATGCAACCGTTAAATATACAAAAATCGTTTTCAAATTATTACTGTATATAACAACACAAATAATACCAATTATTTCACGTAAAATAATCATTAGATAGTAAAAAACCTGGTAAAAGGCTTTCAGTTGTTTAAATAATATCTTAACATGGATTATAATAATACTAAAACTATATTAAAAAATATTTTAAAAACTCGTACTATGATCGTTATTAGGTTTGAAGTTTATCAATTTTACTTGAAGAATTAAATTCAGAATCTCATAAAAATGTACTTATTCTCATATTAAAAGTTACCTTTAAATTGCAACTTTAAATTCTCTATTACATAAGTGTAGCAATCCACTTTTAAATTTTGATAAAATGAACTAATCAACGCGTCCATGAAAAAATAGGATATAAAAAACCCACCTGGTTATTTCTATAAACTTAATTTGGTTTTCAAACGTTACTTCAAATGACTCGTTGAAGATTATTTACCAGGTTATTAGGAACCTTTTGGAGAAGACTTCCAGTCATCATGTGTAGGTATTCGAAATACTGCTGCTTACAAGACCAATATTAGAGCCTCACATCCAAATGCAGCTTACGGAATTTCCGAATCAATACAATTAACGGATCTTCTTTAAAATTTAACAGCAACGAAGGAGAAAACTCGCAGTTTCAACTATGGAAGTCAAACAGCAAACTGGGCTTTAAAATCTGTATCGATTTTTAATCTGTCGATTTTCTTAAAACGCCAACTTGATTACAAGTCTGGATTAATATCCCTATAAATAATTATTGATTTGATAGAAAGAAGTTTATTGATTGCATCAATAAGAAGAAACTTTAATTAAATAAAAAGATGATTACCTTCCTAATTCCGAGGTGCATCGCAAATGAGGGAGTTTCAAGATGGAGGCAAAGCGTGGCCTCACAGCAACAAGAAATGTTTAATTTTGTTATTGCAGAAATTCCAAACAATAGAGTTGATAGTTTTAAAATACCACAAAACTATTATTTTACTATTAAAACCAAAAGTTTAATCAACCACAAAACTAACGTCTTGCATTGCCAAGGAAATTTTACAAGACTGCCCGTGTTGTAGAACACCAACGGGTCGCAGGGGGAATTGTTTCCCGCCACAAGAAGCGTCTATTATTTTATTGCTTGTTAACGAATTAGAACGCCAGAAAACATTTATGCCTAAATAGGGATTACTGAAAAATTGTTATTTTGTAGTTGAAATACCAAATATAGATGGCACCATAAAAATATTGTTAAATTTAATAAGTCAAAGGTGACAATATTAAACCCACAAATATAAATGAGATGTGTATAATTCACAGGAGACACCCTAGGACAGCTGTTTCGATCTTTTTAGATCTCATCAGCTAGAGATAGTCTCCTGTGAATTATACACACATCATCCAGGCTTATATACATAGCCGGAAATAACATTAATACCGAGAAATGAATGTTGCGACATCTGTAGAGTCATATACCACATTAAGTGGTGTTCTCTACCAAACAACAATAAATATGAATGGTTTGTCCTCCATTCGAGTTTAAAAATCAAAAATTATAATACAAAATATTTGCATTATTAAAAATTCAAAGTGGGGAAATATCTGGGGGAACGATCTCTAGCTGATGAGATATAAAAAGATCGAAACAGCTGTCCTAGGGTGTCTCCTGTAAATTATACACATCTCATTTATATTTGTGGGTTTAATATTGTCACACTTTGACTTATTTTGTAAAATTTCCCCATTTTGAATTTTTAATAATGCAAATATTTTGTATTATAATTTTTGATTGTTAAATTTAATGAAACCGGACAACCAAAGTGATTCGAAAAATTGATAAATAGCAATTAAAATGTTAAACTTAACACTAAGAATTAACTTATCTTATACAAACTTAACTTATGCAAAGAAAACTCGATAATTTTGCATTCGATAATACTAGACCTAGGCGTTGTAAATAAACATTGAAAGTCGACTTTTTATAGTATACAGGGTATCTTCTAAAGGAAAACCCAATAGTATTTTTATCAATATACAAGGAGCTCTTAAAATAAAAAATACACATAAAAACTGTCTATTACAAGTTGACAAATTTTCTAATGCTAGTTTAGTAGTATTAGTATAAGATATTGGGCAAATATCTTATAAAAAACTTATAGAGTACTTGAATAATACTGAGAAAATTTACAGTGCTTATATTTTCACTGGCTGCATCGCAAATGACCAAATTTAGAGTATAGGCTGCACAGGGGAAGAAAAATGCGCGGGGTTTTACGTTTTAAAATATATCTCTGAACACCGGTCTTTCGCCTAGCATATTCACTCCATTATCATAGCCCTGTCCTCGCAAATTTGTATAGTCTAATTGCAAATTTTTGATGTTCGCTCATATTTTCTTCGTCGCCTTTGTTTTCAGCAGATTTTATAAAATATTTATTGAATTGTTCTCGAAATTTTTCCCTTTCTAACTCTTTCGTTGCCTTTCTTTTCAGATTTTCGGATACGGATAATTTTTTCTTCAATTCCATTTCTGTATTTATTAGAATTAATTAAAGTGTTAAATAAATAAGTAAATAAATACATTAACCTTTTCTAAACTTGTTAATGAGGACACAATAAAAAGACAACAATAAGTAATAAAAAAATGTAATAATTTCAATTTCAGAACAAAATTTACAAACGATCTTTCTTTCACTGAAAAATTACTAGAAATGGATAAAACCGCTATTGTTTCTCTTGATGTGTATATAGTGTCACCATCTTGCTGAAACCACACATATGTTGCTCCTAATTCTGACACAAGAAATGTTTTAATCGTAGTTCTGTTAGAAAATTTATTCATAAGTTTTACAAAGCTTTTATTACTGTGAACAACCAAGTATTGGAGTTAAATAACATTTAAAAATGCTAAGCCTGCTTTGTGTAGCGATTTGAAGAATGTTGACTCTCGATGACGATTAAATGCACCACTTTTGGATAGAAAAAAAATTGTTTTTTCAAATGGCTAAAATAAAATAGTTTTTATCCAGATATTAAAATCCAAAAAATAAAAAAATATTAAGGGACGAATTCAGAATGAAATAGATACGTTGAAAGACGATGCTGAAACGATGAAAGGGTGCAGTTTAATCCTTTATGTCGTATTCATCTCTGTGCAAGTAAACGGTAGCCATTACGAACATTTGCTGTTATTTGTTGCATTAAATTTACCTATAATAATAAATTTGAATTACTGGGCTAGAAACAGTGCGAGTGTATGCAGTGCATGAGTATTTGCAACGTACTTAGTTTCAGTTACAGTTTTAATTACAAAAGTATCAACCGCCGGTCGGCTTATAGTAAAAGACATTGACCTAAAACCGAAAGTGTTGTGCAAGAGATATTTTCCATCGAATCAGCAGTAGCAGGTACGTGACACTTTTGAATGTTTCTGGGCATTTTCGTTTTATATTTCTTTATCGTAGATTTTGAATAATTCGCGCTACCTTTCAGAAATAACGTTCAATAACGTAGTCATATAATCCATTTTTTGAATCTATTAAATTCCGCTACAAATTAAATAACAAAATAGACTACTCTTTTTACAAATTAATAAGAGAAGGGACAATGATCGTTACAATGCTCAAATAAGGATTACTAGCTATTAATTCGGTCTGCAATAAACAAGATTTTTATTAAAATATGTACTCGCTCATGGACGCAATATTTGAGATACAATTTGTAATTGAAAACATAATCTCAACTAATATAAGAGAAAATTAAAATTTAACAACCACAATTCAGACGTCATTTGTCATTTAAAACAGAACTTATAACTTACAGTACTTTGGTATAGTTGCTTGAACCATTTTCCAGAAAATTAAGCTGAACTATATAAGAGTAGCCGTTAAAACGTTGTTAAATATTGTACACTAATCGGACTCCATATACTTGTCTGGTACCAGCTGCCTAAAAGACATTAAAATCTGTCTTTAATCTAAAGTTTATATAAAATATACAAATATATAGTAGGTGAGAGGGTGAATAGGGAAATTTCTATCCCCTAACCTTCTAAAATATCTGTAACAGTGTAATCTTGTTTTAATTTGTTTTTATATCTGCAACTTTGAAACAGGAACCTTTCAAGTAACATTAAAAGTATATAGTATATGACTTTCCGTTTTTGAATATTAAATAAATGCTTGGGTCTCTTGAAATCCAACACAAATAAAATATGTGTGTCTTAAATTGCAATTTCAATACTTATATTTACTACGATTATATCTTTTTGCATTATTTAACCACAGGTGCTTTAAAAATGCATCACCTTTTTCCTCCGTTTCAATTTAATACCGTTGATCCCTAAAGGTACGTAACCATAAAATCAAATTGCGATCGATCGAAATCTAACCTGAAATTTATACCCGGAATCGGATATATCGGAGCGAGAGACAGCGTATGTTAACCCCTTCTAATCGCTTTATATGGGAAATTAAAATGTAATTATAAAATATGAGCTCGAGATCATCTGCCATAACAGTTACGGTCGCGTTCATGAAATTAAGCTGGTGGCGATTACGGAGCTGTTCTTTCACGACTTGAATTTGCATTTGGCTTGGCTTAATCAGCTTTTAGAGCGCTCCTATGGCAGCCTTTTGCGACCCTCCCGGACGGTAACTTCTCTCTTACTTAGTGACATTACCATAATCCCCATACTCCCCATTGGAGAACATTTAAATGGAAATTCTCTCAGATACTACTATGCACTCGCTATGCAGTTATTATTATAACACTAATAATCAAGGTCGTTTAACGCTGTTTAATTGCTCAGTTAGCCCCATGTGAATAAGTTCAATTAATGAAATCGTTACCATTTGCTTATTTATACAATGTTGGCAACTTTATGAGCTTTATGACAGTCTTTTTCGACTGGGATGCTACAATGAGCTAAGCTTCAGTCAATAAGAGAGTCAGAGGTTGGCAGAGGATTTTAATACTGTAAAGGGTAAGAATCGTCATACAACAAAGTGGATCTTTCGTATGACCTACAAATGTTTCGTAAATTTTTCACGTTTTACTTAAGTTATAAAAGAGAATCGTTGAATAAAACAGAAACCTTGTAAAACTATACCCTGTTGGTACGACATAAAGCTGTTTCTTTTTTGCTTGTAATAATAATAACGTTTTGTTTGAAGAAACTTTTTAAGTCAGCTCGTTACATGCTACCCGGGAGACTTTTTAAAGTTTTGCGAGGTATACACAATTTTAGATTTACTTTTTTGAATTACTGCTTTGTCCTTTATGGTATTTTATTTTATAAAATGTGTACGTACCATACTTATATGCACTGAAAATACAATGTAAGTACTTCTCTTGTCATTATAACCAACCGTAAAGTTTATATAACTCGATTGTTTTAATTTATAAAATAATTTCGGCGCCATATTATAGAATTAATTCCACAAATTTGCATTCTAGAATTTCAAGAAGAGGAAACCCGATAGTCTGAGCATAAACTTCACAACTGTATTTAATAGCAGAACCCATATACCTAAAGCTTAATTTACATGGACAATTGAGTTGCTTAAATTGTATATGAGGGCTTATGTAGTTATGGAATACCGTAAATTTGTAGTTATAAACTCACTGTACTTGAGATTAGTTTAATTGCCTTAGCTGTTACAACAAACTAGTTGCGTTTTGCATGAGCTTATGTTTAGTGGGGTTAAATAAGAATCCTTTGCATAATCAGCCACACGAAAATTAGTTTATTACTTGGAAAATCAAAATAAACATTCTCAAACACTTAAAATGATCCCGGAGATTAGTGTAATGCAGAATAACTAGGATTTTCATTAAATCTTCGAAAAACACGAAGTTATAGAGTTAAACTAGGAGTTTGGGTAGGCAACACTTGTTACATGATTAAGAGCACGAACTACAATGGAGTCTAAACCGTTAGTTATATAATGGTTTTTAATCATTAAATCACAAATTGCTGTTTAATACTATTATTAATAATTTTATGTAATTGTAAATAACTTCTTTCACATAAAATGATAAAACATTAAAACAGCTTTATTAAGAATAAACTAGTTAAAAGCCTAACTGACAAGTAAACTACTGAGATTTTTACATCACCGAATCGATATTAAGATTAAAAGAATAAATTTGTAGCAAAAATATTTTCAAATTTAACGTTCAATCAACTATTACGTATTCTTATGGTTTTATGACTAAGATCAATATGACTACAAAAACAACTCAATTTACGTTCATAAAAAGCATACTGTATCAACAAAAACTGACAAGTAAATTTACATAAATTAATAGAAATCTCGATTTGGAAATGTAATCCCAGCAATGTGGATGTATTATAATGTTCTATCATAAAGGAAATAATACAATTATTTAATAGTTTTAAATTTAATTTTATATAAAAGCGGTTTTCGTTGAATAAGAAATCGAAATCGTAAATCTTCAATACGTAACAGAGTGTTTAATGTGTTTTTGAAACAATTGACAGTGACAAAATATATCTAAATCTGAAAATTGGTTGGAAATTGTACACATCCTAGGAAAATCTGAGAGAAGGCTATTTTTGAATGGTGCTGTATAAAATATTTTGATATTTCTTCATTTACATTGAGGTATTCCAAAGTTGAGTGTTATTTATTATATATTTAATATTTTAAAGATTAATATTACAGCAGCAAGTTTACGGTTGCTTCCTAAATGAAAGAATTGAACTCTTGCCTTAACAAGGAATAGGGTACTATATCAAACAATGTAACAGTGTTACTTATGTTACGAATTTAAATTGTTTGGAATTTACTAAATTAAACGATTTTTTTACTTTTATACCGAAGGAGCCATAATTATATACATGTATTGGAAATACTTCATCTAAGGGTTGGATTTTCATGTGTAAGCAAAGGAAATATAGCAAATAGCAACACATCTGAGAAAGGTAGATATTATTGCAAAGTCTTAAAATATAGTAACCTATTTGTAAGGTTGGTGCTATAACTAAAATTTTTTAAATATAATTGACGTTTGTCATTTTGACACAATAAATTGTTTATTTTATTAAATAGTTAAGTTAAGTTGATTCTAGTTTTTAAAATAATTGTTCATTTTGTTTAAAGAATAAAGTATGTTATTTATCTTTAGTTACTAAACCTACAAATATTGTTGACTTTAAAAAGTTTAAAACAATTTAGGTTATTATGTCACAATGACAACTGTCAATTATATTTAAAAATTCTTAGCTATAGTACCAACCTTACAAAAAAGTTACTATATTTTAAGATTTGGCAAATATGCCATAATATCTATCTTTTTCAGATGTATTGCTATTCGCTATTTTCCCGTTGCTTACACATGAAAATCGCTATACGAATGTTTTCCAATACTTTATAATTATGGCCCCATCGGTATATAATATTTCGAATTAATTTCCCGTTTGCCGAAATAAAACTTAATGAAAGAACTCTGTTTTAAAAACTGCAAATCTATTTTCTCTCTAGTTAAAATAGACCCTCGAATTCATCACTCGCTAGTTATAATAAACTAAATCTAAATTTTGTATATTGGAATATTTCAAATTTGTTCCATGCTTGGATTGATTGATTTACGACTCCATTTGACAAATAAAGAATGGATTTGGTATACTTATCATTGCAATAAAAATGTAATAGCCTGAGAAAGAAATATTTTAGCTGAAAGTATATACATGGCGACTGATTTTTTATTGTCCAGGTTATATCTGCTGAAATATTAAAGGCAGAAGAAAAAATTAAATGAGAGACTTGTTTAGCATAAACTGACCTAGAAAATAGCACACAAAAACTTTTTTCATGGCCAATTTATTTTCCGAAAAAATAGCCAACTATTATCCAAGTTTTTTAAATGGGACATTCTGTATATTTTGACGGAATGAAGTTTTAAATAATTTTTTTTACAATGAATAAGAATAAGAATAATTTATGAACCATATAATAATTACAATTGCAAACAGTTTATTGCTATGATATATCACAATTAATTAATTTAATTACTATTTAACAAATTGAATAATATGCAACGAATCTTTTTATAAGACTGCTCAAATTCTCCACCATGAAAGTCTAGCCCTATTTGTGCCTGTTTGATAAGGTTTCGCAGGTTTTAGCTTTTCGCAACATTGTAAAGCAAGCTGCAGTGATTTTATTTTGAAGTTCCTGGAAATTTTGAGGAGACTCATACATTTGGTTTTTCAGAAAACTCCATATAAAGAAATCAAGAATGGACAAGTCAGATAACCTAGGAGGTCACAAAACGGATCCTCTATTACCGATCCATTTTTGACTAAATTCATTGTTTGAACCTTTAAACAATTTGCTAATGCAGCTCCATTATGAGGTGGGGCTCCGTCGTGTTGAATCTACAAGTTTCGAAGTGTAGCTAATGGAAGATTGACGTTTTGCAAAAATAATAAATTCTGTTCTGGGTCACATCATGAAAATGAGGTCCTAAACTTTCGTTGCCAAGTATCCTTATCCATATATTAATTGAAAAACGTACTTGCGCGTTACGAGTTTTAACAACTTTGCAAGAGTTCTCATCATAACAATAATACAAATTAAGCTTTTCATTTTAAATTTCATTTCTGTGATATTGGATTCGTTGTGGTTTTTTACTTACGTTTTGGACATTATGCCGTTTTGCAAATGTCAGTGGATGGTGTAATTTAAAAACTATTTGCGATATATTATTGTAAAGAGAAATTTATTTAGAACTTAATTCCGCAAAAATATACAGGACGTCCATTTAAAAATCTAGCATAGCAAAGTGAGCAGAATAACATATTAAAACATTGAGTGCTCGGCGTTTAAAAAAATACATTTTGCTAGCTTAAATTAAAGTTAGCAGAGCATATTTTGTTATTCTAGATTAATAAAAAATTTATAAACACGAAAATAATTTTGTTGTAATTTAGTGGTACTAAATTCGAATAATAAAACAATTTTTTTGTTTGTTTATTTATATATTTTACTTTTTTCTTCTTCAATAATATAGTGCTTTTTAAGTGCTACCCTAGTGCCCTAAATAAAAAATTGGTTGCTTAACGTTTAAAAAAAACATTCTGCTAACATTCTTAAAAATAAAGTTAACAGAGCACATATATTTTTTAATGTAAATTAATGCAAAAAATTTATAAACTTGAAAATAATTTAGTGCTACTAAATTCGCGTAATAAAACAATTTTTTGTTTATTAAAGGGGCTAAAGTAAGTAGAAAAAATTCAGCAAATATATCCTGGACAATGAAAAATCAGGCGCTTTATATAGGTTGGTCATAAAAAAATCGATTAAAATATTGATTAAGCGAATTATAGAGGAAAATCTTGTATATTTATTTTTAGCCAAAAATTCATGACTCTTAAACGCTCGTGTGTAGTTAGCAACCTTCATTTCTTTAAACCAAAAATTCTTCAAAAAAGAGTTCTAAATAAAAAAAGTAGAGTTCTAGAGTTCCTTACAATATTAACAATAGTTCTGGTATTTTAAGCATGGAAATCGAAAAAATGATTTTATCTACGACCACCATAGAAAGTTACATATTCCGCACAATCTAGTAACCGTGAAAACGACCAATTGCAAACAATCTCCAAACTCAACGGTAAAGTATGTGAGGAAGGAGTTCTCAATAATCCGTAGTTCTATTAAAATGCCATAGATGTCACCACTTGCAATATTTATAATTTATAATATTATTAATTATTTGAAATATAAAATGTTATAAATTTTAGATAAAGGTTAATTTATTTTGTTTAATTAATATTTTACATTAAATTATATTTCGGATGGAAATCCATCTAGAAAAAAAACTAAGGTCAGACCCGGGATCGCTCGGTTCGTAGCTACAGCGTAAGCGCTGAGCTATCGAGATGCTTTTCAATGATGTTTTTTTCTCATTATATAAAGTTACAATGATTGTTATTCAATTAAAACGTAAAATTAATTAATGTTTTACATTATTATATAATTTTCAATGTAATTCTATTTATTATTATTGCTAAATTACAATAAAAACATTGAAAACATTTATAATTTGCTACATAATGCGAGAATATTTGACATTTTGCGCAGAGGTTAATAATCTTGACAATTGAATTGTGATTTTTGTACATAATATAAATTATTTTTTGAAAACGAGTACATACGTATGATTATTTAGCTGTAAGTACTAAATAGTAGATTGACTGAAATTATACAAATTGTAAACGTATTATTACTATTGTCTTTACAAATTTAATGTTTGCTTTTGTCGTTTTTAAAATTCTAGATGTATCATGAGTGAATCCGATGAAGGAAAATTGGGGTGTACACTCGTACACCTCCAAACATCGTGGAAGCGGCTCACATTACATCTCTTAATTTATTGCCAAATATTTCAAATATGAATGCGAGTATAAATTCTAGGTTAAAAAACTTTCTTAGCTGTTGGTGGTTTATTACTTTTTTTTGTTGTCGTAGATAAAGTATAGTGTGTAACGCGTGCAAAAACACCAATTTTTCACTCGTGTGATTGCGGCATTCGACTACGTCTCATGCCGCAAAATCTTCACACTCGTGAGAAATTGGCACTTTTCTGCACTTGTAACACAATATACTATTAGGGTGCTAACTTCACGCAGCACCCTTATTTTCGCAAACAAGAGTTCTAATATAATTTTTCGGCATAATTATAAGAGTTCTAGAGTTCCTTATAATATTAACAATAGTTCTGGTATTTTAAGCCTAGATGAATTTTAGGGTGCTAACTTCACGCGGCACACATATTTTCGTAAAAAAGAGTTCTGAGTTCTGGCAAGAGTTCTAAAGTTCCTGAAAAAACATTTCATTAATTCCGCTTAATTAATAAATATATAATCAATTAAAAATTTTACTATAAAATTTTTTACAGGAGTGGAGATGCTTCTTTTTTAGTTCAACCCATACTAAGGTATATTTCTTCCTTTTTGTGGTTGCTCCATGGGCGAAAAGAGTTTTAACTTGGAGAGAACAACGCGCAACAAGTTCGAGAGAAATTTGTAATTTCAGTCTTTGTATTGGTTAGAAATCCAGTCAGTTATGATATGTTGAACTTTGACAAATTCTGTTATGAGTTATGTAAATCAAGCAAGTTGGTTAATTAAAATATGCTTGAATTTTAAACGTTGGTGAAAGTTAAACAAATCCGAATTAAGTGAGGAGTCCGTTGAAATTTACCGTACTGTTCAAATATATGTGATACAACAATACAACACTAAACAGGAAAGGTTTTGCCACAAAAGAGAAAAAAAAAATTTTATAACAGAAGAATTTATTATAACACAGCAGTATGTGTTTTTCATTAAAAATGATTGATTTTTATTATTTATTAGTTATTTTCTAGTGGGAACTTTTGGGGAAAGGTGATTTTGGTGAGGATTAGTTAAAACGATTTTAAAAACGAATATTTGGATTTTTGTATAAGGTACCTATGTAAAATTACTATTCAGGATTTTCGGGAATTCTTCAAGTCCCGGGAATAAAACTATTGTAGAGACTCAGAAACTCTAAACTATTGAGGTGTTGAGAGTGTTATTATTTAACAAAATGGCTGAATTTATCGGCTGTTGAAAAGGGAGAAACAGTTGACTTGGTTGGGAAGAAACAGTTTTAAACGAACTGTTTCTCCCTTTCAACGACCAATAATATTGGTTCATAATATTGGTGGTAATTTAATAATATAATATACCAAATTGACATGCGTTGACGTAGGTTGGTCTAGGTGAGTTGACAGAGTCAATCTACTACCACAATTTTGCATTGATATCAGCCTCGATTTGGCAGTAGAATCTGCGAACTGCCTATTCTGATTATATCGTGCCAATTCAGCTTTGTGCTACTAATATCTGCTCCCATCCCACATGTTAAATTTGTAATTCTACCATAATCCCAGAGAAATATCATGTTTTTATACCAACTAACCAACTGTTTGGCAGAGCTGCACAATCTTTGCGGATTTCCTGAAGAGTCTATGTATTGTCGTACTCTGACCTTATAATAGCAATCACGTGCCCCAACTTAATGACAGAGATCTGCATGCAATCATTATTAAACTTACGTTATAACGAAAGAATTTGTCTATAGCCACAGACAGGGGTGGATTTACCATTTTCGAGACTCCAAGCTTAAACTTCTTTGAGCCCCCCCCGCCGTATTGTCAATAATAACATTTTAATTACGAGAAACGGTTTCGAGGAATAATTACATTTTCGACTAAAGATTTCATATTTTTATCCCAAATTTAACATTTTTTAATAAAAAATAACTTGAGAAACAAGTAAAATATTTTTTCCCATTGTAATTTAGCAAATCTGTGATGCCGTTTAGTAATTTTTGAGGCTCTTTGGAACCCGAAGGCCCCAAGCTGTAGCTTATTTAGTGTAATGGTAAATCCGCCCTCTGGCCACAGATGTTAAGTTAATCATCTTGCCAACATCAACAACTTTTGCTTTTTAGCAGAGCACATTAAATTATTGTCACGTTGGCAACACGAATACTTTTCAGACATTTTATCCTTCTTTTACTTTACAGTGGCGTCTCAAACGTCATTAATTTTAAATAATAAACTTACATGATAATAAAATCGTCTGACAATCGTAGTTTTGAAAAGAACTGTTTTGTAAAATAAGAAAAAAAGCGAAATAAAGCAAAACCCGGACCAACGTAACAAAGTACAACGATGTAAACGATAAAGTGACGTGTTAACGCTGTAATTTGACGTAACACATTTCAATAGTGCTCCGCTAATAACGTGAAATACACTCAAGCCTACGGCGTGAAATTCAAACCATCCTCACTGAATTGGGATCACACTGTATTGCCAACACCTAGTTTATAAAACTGCCTGTGTACGGCACCTGTATAATTCTTATTCAGAGTAGAGAGCGCAAAATACTTTTTGTACAGAGTAGATTAGTAACAGTTCTGTAACAATCAATTCTAGCCCCTTGATAGGATCTGCGTTACCCTGACTCCATGACAGAGTATGTATGCTGGTATATACTGATTCTATGACAGGAGTCTGTGTACCGCCACAACCCTCGAATCTTTATGACGAAGTTCATATACTACTGTTATTTATTTTGATCCCGAGACAGTGTCCGTAACTGTATAGTAATTACTATTGTGATTTTATGACAGAACCTGTGTGGCACTCGGTAGACTCTGACTAATACTAGGGCTGTGATCGCTGCAATCTACCCGATCTCTGCGACAAGATCTGTGCACTGAATCTACCTATCCTGGTCCCTTGGAAGAGACTCATACGCAGGCACAACAACTAATGTCTCTAATTCTCATTAGTAAGAGATTAAAATTTTAGTTGTAGACTAAAAAAATCTGATTATGACGGAGCTTGTATATTTTTTACAACGTAACTCGTTCTCATAACAAAATTTATATAATGTTACTATCTACTGGAATCTTGTAGATTTGAAAACAGGATCTATGTCACAGTCTTTCTCGAATCCTATGGCAGAGCTTGTATGTCGCTAAAAGCTCATCGCAAAACCTGTGTGCAGCGATGAGATTGTTGCAGTAGCGGACCGGAGATCCTGCACACTTTTAGACATCGAGGATGGAATTATTATTTTCACTTCCTTGACGTTATTTATTACCTACGGAATTTTGCTTGTGATAGTTAATCAGCTTCCGATGTACAACTTATTTGGATAGGTAAATTCAGAATGACACTGTACTAATATTTAATTAATGACATTAAATTTATGTAAGCAAACCCACGACGGAGTACATTGGTTTACATATATGTATTTAATGTAATTAATTCTTAACGTTCCAATGTTTACTGTTTACTGTGTAACAAGCAGTTTTTCCTGAATTGCCTTTAGTATTTTCGCATTAATGCATTGTTATTGGCATTTATAATACACACGGTATATTTCCGCTCTGGTTAAATTTGAATTCTAATTATTTCTTTATAACTCCATCTAGGTTTGGCATTGCAACACCAAAAACCGACTTTTCTGAAGTCTTCTGACTTCCCCATTCATCGATCGATAATAAAGATTAAACTGTAATCTCGCGTCAATTTTATTTCGACTGACGCTTTCATGCAGCCAATTAAAAAACAGTATACTCGTCACGTGACCCACACTTCCTTTAGCAAGCGAGCCTCTTCTAAAACAACTTCTCTTCTTGAAAACTTCTTGACAAAGCACAATCTTAGATTTGATGGTGTTTAGATTTTTTGTGATTTATTAGTGAAATTTTATGGGATAATTATTGTGTATTTAGTGCACAAAATGGTTTTTTGAAATACTGAAAGTATTAACCCATTGTTTGGAAATTATGGAATAACGAAAGTATAGTTTTCTTTGTAATGCCAAGTGGCGCTTTGTCGACCATTTTAAATACCTTCCCTTTAAATCTGAAAAGTAACATTTGTTTAAATAAAGTTGCCTCTTGTTTTATTGACGTGATTAATAACCCTTTTTATACAAGATAATTATTATTTATAAGTAACTCCGTTTGGCTTCAAATTTAGTTCGTCTCCTAGTCCAGTTTCGTATTTTGATGCCTATTCAAATTTAAAACTGAGAGTTTTATCCCCGTTCGTTTGGTGTTAATGGGAATGTATCTTCGTGGCTGTTAATTATAAAGAAGAATCGTAATTGTATTGATTTGTAATTTCGAAAGTTGCAATTGGATGTAAGGCATTAATAGTGGCCTTGTCATTAGCAATATTTTGAGTACTTACTCGTGGCAACTGGAAGCCTTCTACTACGAGTCACCAGAAACAACGTTTGTAGATCAAATTTATTTTATTGAAATAATCAGGTGGGTTCTTGATATTGTATTTTCATGTAGAGAAGTTACTTAGCTAGTTGTATTAAAATTTAAAAGTAAATTTATTTGATAAGAAATAGAATTTTCAGAAAGTAGCAAGTTAACGAAGATTCTTAAATGACAAAAAAACATTTTATATAAAGTTTTGACGTACATTTCTTGAGTAACTAAGGAGATTAATAAAGATCAAGGTTTGATTTTGCAAGGGTTTTTTAACTAGTTATGAATCGTTTAGTTTAGTTTGTAAAACACTAGGTGCATAACAATTTATCTTTCGTGACGTTATTATTAAACAAATTTATTTTTTGTTGTTTATTTTAATTTTAGGACGACTGGCAGCCTTTAATAAAACATTTATACATACATTTTTAACGTTTCGCCCCTCAATGGAGGCTTTTTCAAAATAATTTTATTTCATAATATAAAAAGTTGAACATTAATATGTTTTAAATATGAAAATAAAAGGAACAGTTAGATTTGTAAACGTATATTGTTTCTTTTTATTGCCTTACCATTTTTGATTTAATATGAAAGTTTTTTCCTTATATTTAATTAATTTTGTTGAAATTTTTCATTTTTTTATTAATAGAAAACATTATTTTCCAATTCCAATAAATTTCCAAATAAAACCTTTGTGTCAAATAATAAGATGTTTTCTATTAATAAAAAAAAGAAAAATCTCAACAAAATTAATTAAATATAAGGAAAAAAAACTTTCATATTAAATCAAATAGATAATCAAAAATGGTATGGCAATAAAAACAAACAATATACGTTCACAAATTTAACTGTTCCTTTTATTTTCAGATTAAAAAAAATATTAAAGTTCAACTTTTTATATTATGAAACAAAATTATTTTGAAAAAGCCTCCATTGAGGGGCGAAACTTTAAAAATTTATGTATAAATGTTTTATAAAACAAAAAAATAACGTATTTTTATTAAAAATTAAAACAGCCTACAAAGAAATAAAATAATAAAAAAAGTATTTCAAAACTATTTAAAATTATTATTATTAAAATTATTATTAACGATAGAAAAAACATTAGTTAAATAACAACTGAAGTGTGAATAAATAAATAAAGGAGATTATTGGTGTTCATTATTTTCTTTTATTTGTTGTGTGATATTTAGTGTTATACCGGAGTGAAGAAATTTGGTTCTTGCATGGTTAGAATGGATTCACTTTAAGATCTATAGATCCGTTGTTGTGGAGAAGTACCGATGCTACATTATTTGTTTAAATTAAGCATGCTGGCGCCCATTCTCTATAGCTCTATATAATTAACTGGCATTCTATTCACCTACTTTAACTTAAAAACTAGCTTTAATTTAAAAAGAGAACGAGTCGTACCTATTATCTAAGCAAAGCCGCGTTCTATTTAAATTCAACGTAAGAATCATTGCTGGAATTGATTTTGTTACAATTGACGCCCAAGCGTGAAAATCTTTGTTTTTTAAATAAAAGAAGTTTTGTATGCTACAAATTGACGGCCTATCGTGGGGCCATTTTTTTATAAAGGCTGATGTTAAAAGGTATATGTTACAACTGCACGCTGATGCGAGAAAGCCCACGGGCCAAGATGTGGAAAAAACTGCCTTTTCATTTTATAGTCAAAAATAACGTATTTGAAGTGATGCACGTCAGATTATTTATCATAAAGATTTCAAATTTAACCAATTTGATAGTTTCTCTTAACTATAGAATTTTCTGTTCACACAGACTTCAATGACAGGAAATGCCATCAGATACTATTGTTTGGAATAATTTCAAAACGACGAAAAATGATAAAATGCAGTAATTCTAGAAAGCTAAAAACTATTAATTAGAAAATAAATCTCAATTTAAAAGTTTAATATCTTTACTAAAAGCTAGATTGTGTAATATCATTTGAAAGAAGTTACGTTTTACGTATTTAGAACGTGGGAATTATAAAGCTGCTTATATTAGAACGCGGTTAAAATATTTGTTGAGCACCACTGTGTTTTTGAGTTATTTTTATAGATGGTTGAACTTTAATAAATGGATAATTTAATAAAAATCCTTAATGTTGTTATATGTGTTAGGTGAATGACTGGGAATGTGTCAGCAGAAAGCCTGGTTTTAGCAAGTCGATCTTTCGTGCTTTTCCAATGCCAACTAATGGCGTTCAACCTACCATTTCGAAGTCATCCCTCGAATGATAGGTCACATCTTACACAATACACGAAAATAAACGTATTAATTAATATTCAGTAAAACCGCATGCTTGATGGGGATTACAATTTATTTAGAGCTTTTATGTATGTTTGTTAGCCTTTTCTATTCTTATAAATTAATTTAAACAAAATTATGGCCGCACACGAAACGGATTAATTTAAATAACTTATAACACTTTCAAGTGACTTAACCCTTTTGTAATCCCACGCTGTTTTTGTTTATAAAAGTTAACAACTTGAAAATTTAAATTTTCCCAAAATATATGTAAAAACCCTTTTTAAAAGCAACGTGAAGGCATAATAACGGTGTCCATAAACAAATGAAACAGGCTAGATGATAGCACTTTCAGTATAATCCGGGATATTATGGGGAAGCAGAAAAGCAACAGCGGGATCAACAGGAATAGGGGAAGAGAGAACAGGGCAGGCATACCCACACACGAGTCGTGCTAGTTAGCGGCGTCGGCCATGCAACCCTGAGTAATTTAATTTGGTCCCTGAAAGTTTCGCATGATTACGTTTACAGGTGCTATTGATCTGCTTGTTATATGAGGGCTCAGCCCCTAACTCTGTTCATTTAGAATTGGACTTTTTCCAATCACGATTTTGCCGGATTTCGGGCCGGATTATGTTATTTATGATACTGTAGACCCTTTTTCGTTTACTGTGTTTGTAACACGTTGCGATGATTACCTACAGGGCAACTCTTAAAATTACGTTAATTTATCACTTCAAATCTTACCCTTACTTTACTACCTAGTAATACCACCGCAATAAAAAAATACCCCAGTAATAATTTTGATACGTTCGTTGTTCTCTTTTACAAAATATCTTAAAAATAGAGCATTTTGATGTATAGCGGTAGTTTCTCCAAGTAAATTTTACTGTTTTGTACTCTATTGTATGTGCAACTGTAGTCTAGTGATTCCAGAATGAAGCAGAGGCCCCTAGGGACTCCCGGATTCGAGAACACCGTCGTTCCGGCTGCAATGCATCAGACCGTAATGTGACAGAGCAACAGTCTGAATACAGACTAAAATAGATCAACAGGTCTAATTGTTCTAACTCCATAATGAATTTCAAACCGTCTCCCAGTCGTAACACTCAAATAAGCAGCGGGAGAATTTATCTTAAAAAACGCAACTAACCGCCGAATTAAATAAAAATAAATTATTTATCCCCCCTCCTCCGCCGCTTTTCTTTCTCCTAGAAACATTTTTGCGTATGTCTAACATTAATGGTCTTGTTTTCCTCGGTTTCGTCAAGATTACAACCATAAATCCGTTTTAGCTTGACGTCGCAAACTTTTTTTTGTGCGTTCTCGTCATTTCGTCCGTGTCCGTTTCCTGTTATATAGGGTGACCGTATTCCGTTTCCCTTACTATTACTATCCTTATAGCCCCTAGCACACTATATAGAAGAAAATGTGTAATTTGCACGATTGTTTATCATTTTGTCAGTTTCGTATAAACCATTTTTCTATGTTGAAAATATGAAGCTGAAGGAAAAAAAGAGGGTTATTTTTATAAGAGTTTTCTCGAGAAATCAACACGGAGGATTGTAATGATTTTTTTGAAACAAACTCAAATAGATAAATGCGTATCCATTGTCAACTTTTTTTATTGTTTATTATTTCTATTTCTTCAATCAATTTCTAGCTTTCAGTGTATTATTGTTTTTCTTTTTTTCTAAATAATTTCTTTTGAAGCTCAATTTATCTCAGATATTAAATAAACAAAAGCTCAGTGATTCAAACCACGTTAATTAATTAAACTACAAGGTAACACGAGTCAGTAGCAGTGTAAAAGTAGTTCAAGTGATTATACGATCGCGCTTTATATTCAATATTGAGGTGAAATTTATTTTTAAATGATAATTCAGAAAGCCCCACTTTCGGGCTAACATTAAAAATATGAGGTGATTTTTGGATAAATAAAATTATATTTAATAAAAACCCTACGTTGAATTTAATAAATAAAAAAAAATAATATAACACCCCACAATTTTTTTCTTTCTCCCAATAGACTGACTCAGGTTTAATTCGATAGAGCATGAGATAAATGAAATATAAAAAAATCTTATTGATTCTTGTACCTGGAAGAAAAGAACTTGCTACCAATGCACTTGGAGTTCTGCAACTGGACAACAGCAAACTAAACTCTATATGTGAAAAGAAAAAGAAATGGATGCTTGCATACACATCAAATAAACACATAGATAAATTGAAACACAGTCTGTATTTTTATTTATGATAAATAGAAAATCTAATTCGAAAGAGAAAATCAAAAAATACTTAAACAGAAAATTAAAAAAAATGGAAAATCTTCCTTGAGCTTGCTCAAATGTGTTAAATATTTGTTACCAACCTGACGTGGGGGTGGTAACTGGTCTTCATTTGAACAAACTGACATGAATTAAGTTTATCAGATAAGAAAAATATTTACTATTGCTAAATAAATTGATCTAACGAAAAATTAATTATTTTTGTGAATAAGCAAAATGAACTTGTTTAAATGTTACAACTTTGTTATTGAAAACACTCAATTAAGAAAATAAATACTGAAAGTATTAAATAATTATCTTTATGATTTTGTTATTTTAAAAATTGAACCAAACCATTTTATTTTGACCAATCTTGTATTATACGTCAATATCCACATTTGTACCATCGGTAATATAGGAATCTTCCAAGCAGCTGATTTCCATTCCATTCAAGGTCGAAAACAAAATTGTTAAAATTGAAATCAATAAAAATCTTCTCTAATTTGTTTTAACAAAATCGTTCATAATTCCAAATAATTGTTGAAGAACGAAAATAAATCTCCTTTGATTTCAATATTCAGGTAACTATTCAATTCCATAAAACACTTTGTTAAAATTTCCGATTGTTTACAAACAAAAAACATGTGGTTATCACTTAACCTTACTTTATTTTACAGATTTTTGGTCTGGAGTAGAGCATGTATACACCCATTGCGTTTTATCGACTGACTTTGTCAATTTTTATTGGCCTTTTTTATATGTTTTACCAAAACAATCGAAAAACAACACAAATCTTCAAAACAATTGCACATCAAAATTTTATCATGACGTCACTAACGAAAAACATGTGTTCATAAATAGCACTAATCTTAAATCTAAAAAGACAGAAATGAAGCTGACAGAATAACGATTAAAACAACATAGCACACTTATAGTCTAAAATCAACATTAACTGAGAAAATTAACAAAACGCCCAACGGTCAAAAAAATTCATTAAACTTAATTAGAAAGAAAACTCATTAACTCCAGCTATACCTGTACAAGAAATGATTACATGGCTACGCAAGGTAACTCATACATATGCAGTTTACATAGAAAAATATTTACAATAAAAGAAAAATAAAAATAAAGATCCGTTTATACGTTTTTTAAGATCAAACGATGCTTTGCAAGACTCCATACAAATAACAACATAAATGAAATCAAACTATACTCAAACTTGTCTAGCATACAGTCCTCCAAGTACCTGCATCCAAATAACGGTGTAAAATATTATAATAAAATCAATATTTGAAAAAATTGGAGCATATCAGCAAAGCCAATACCTTCACAAAGATTAACAAAGATTTTTCAAATACATGAGATTGTAAGTTAAATGTACTGTTATAGACATTACAATAATGACCCGTTTTACATATTTCCAGTAAAATATTCTCCCGAAACTGGTTCAGCTAAGTAGGATCAAGAAAGTTCTCTTTTACGTTAATTATCGACAAACCCCATATAGAAATAAAGATAAAATCCTCAACAAAATTGGATAAACTATCCTGAACATGCAACATGGGTTGCATAAAACATGTTTTATTACAATCTAACTAATTGACAGCGGCGTGCGGTGAGAATTTAGGCTAGGGAAGCAACCACGATTTTAATTTTAATACACCTATAGGTACAATAAAAAACAGTGTTATAATTATTAAGCTTAAAAGTTTTTTTAAGGAAGAACTTTTACACTTCAGTAGTATTCTTTTACTCTATAATGATTAATCGGATTGGTAATTTTTTAGCACATCTCGTTCTTTTGAATACTGATTAACCTCCACCTAGTAAGATATGTTTAGCATGATTGGTAATCCCCTTACCCCTTTGAATCGTAGAAATTGTGTGATTGACATGATTGAATCATAAAAAGTGCTGTGACGAAACTTGTAACTATTGCCAACGTTCTTTTGTGACAAAGCATTTTCAAATTTTTATGAGTGTTTAGATTTAATCACAATGTGCAAAAGAATACGTTTTTTATACTTATGAAATTTGTTGACTATTATTCTTTGTTTAAAAAAAAAGTACTACTATAAAGTCGATTTTCCGGTCTTTTCTAGCAAAATACCTGGTGCAGGTTTTAATCTTTGTTGTTAAATTTAAAAGTTTTGGTTTTGGTCTGTCTTTCTCAATAATTCCCTCCGAAACTGTATGAAGAAAATTCTTTACCAAATAATAATAATAATACTTTACAAATTGAACAACAAAATCGTCGCGATTCGTATGTATCAGAAGTACTCGAACCTTCCACCGAAGCAACTGAATTTGCAGTCATGACGATAAACCAAGTTTAAATATTGCATACAGAACGAACTAAATAGAATTATTTGTCTTTAAAAAAATCCCAACTTATATAAATTGAAATAATAAAATGTTCCAAAATACAGTCTCATTCGCAGATTTACACTGCTTAGAGCAGAGTGCTAAAGCAAGAAGTGCAGGAAGCAACGAAATCAGTGCTTATATGCAGTGTAAGTAACACATTTGAATCGGTATTAGCTTTCCGCGCAAGTTTAACGAGTCTAATTTAAAATAGTACTCTAAATAATTATACTTTTTGCAGTACGGAATTGATATTGAGCTTTAAGTTGATTAAATATTACAAATTTAAATAAACGATAACCTTAATCTTATAAAACTATTTTTGTTAGCATTGTTTTTTAATTTTAATAATTTCTTAAGGAAAGCATTGCTTCCCTTGCTACCATAGACCGCACGCCACTGCTAATTGATATGCCTTTTTATATTTATAAATTCAAACTTTTTATTAAAAATTGAGGTTACGTCTGAAACTCATCTTTTAATTTCTATTTAAAATTGATAAATCTTTCTATAACCTAACATGTAGCTTTTAGATTATATAAACCTAATATCCTAGCATGTCTATCTATTTATTTTATTTAATGCATGAAATAATTATATTTGTGTTTACGATCAAATCGTAGTCTTAAAATACTTCAAAATTTCAAATCGTCAAGTAAATTTTCAATGTGATAATTCCATATCATCTCAATATATTAGAAAGGATTTTTCTAAATTTTATTATTATTTTATTTATATGTCTCTTCATGGTTGACTATTGAATGCTAATCGCCAATTTATCAATTTATATTAAACTGTAAGATTTACGGTTTCAATTAGGAACATAGGCAGATGGTCGGGCAAAAAAGCTTGATTTTTAATCAAGTATATATCGTATTTTAGAATGTTTCATTAAAATATACTCCTCATTTTGAAATTTTTTCAAAATCATGTACTAAATCTGCAGATGAAGACAAAACATTAGACAATATCCGCCCATAACTCTGCTTGCAATAATTTAACAATGCATTTATAAATCTCAAAAGCATTCTACAAAATCTTAAAATTGTTACTTAGAACCTAATGGTTTTCATGTAAACCAAGTATGAATTGAATAATAGAATTCACTTGTTTTAGCTGAAAAAGGCCACATTCAATTTTAAATTTGATTGTAGGATTTTTATGTACACAGGAGCTTCATGTTGACATAATTGAACACAATATCTAACAGCAAGATCTTGGTGACGTACCTACATGTTAAACAAGGTTTTTTAGGTACAGTAAAACGAATCCTACTTAGCATTAGCTACCTGCCTAACACTAACCTATTGAACAACTATTGGTGTTATATTTAAAATTAATATTAATAACTATAATATTAATTAGTAGTAAAGTAGCTAAAGTCGGTTTAAACTTCCTTGCTATTCACTCGAATTGCATAGGTCGCCCTACATAATTCACAACTTGCAAGATAAATGCGGACAAATGTTGTGGAGGTTTGTATCACTAGTTATCATAGTTTTTAATTTAATTTGCTGTCAATGTCAATTGAAGAGGTTAATCTGGACAGTTATTTTATCTATTTTCTTGCCCAGTTGATAGTGTCTCCGCATACGATCACAGTTTTCTTCGATTACACGGTATCTAGCAATACGTGTTTCCAAGAAGCAGCGTGTTTGTGAAGTAATTTGTCGAAATTGTAATGTAGTAAATAATCTTGCTACGAATAAAAATCTTGCATCACTAAAATAGCAGTTTAAATTAAATTAAACTTTAATTTAAATTTGTTTCTATTCAGTACAATATATTTTTATAAAAATTCTTAGGAAAATACGATTTGGGAACCGCTGGTTAATCCCATAGCCATGATCCTACATGAAAAAAAATGTACAATATTTGTTAATAAATAATAATTTACAAGATAAATCATTAGAAAAGTTTGGTTATACGGAATTTAACGAATTCTAATCATGAAAAATATGACAGTACACTATAGTACATTAGAGAAAATCACCTTCAATTGTAAACTACAGAAATAGTGCAAGATGTTTACATTTACTCAAGTAGTTTTCGATTTAAAAAGTTCAAGTATTTATTGTAAATTGTGCATTGAAATTTTAAATCACCAGCTCAAATTCAATTATGCCAAACATCTAAAAGTTTGCATTTTAAATCGTATATTTCTATACCCGCATTCTAAAATATAAGTCCTGAAGAGTAAATCTTAAATCTTAATATAGCCTATTTTTATATATACTCTAAAAAATTACCAGTAAATTTACCATAAAAAATGGAGGTAACACTCCATTTTTTAAGGTAAATTTACTTCAAAGTGTAATTTTCATAGGAAGTGGGGAATTTCAACATTTGGTTAAATTTGCATTGTAATGTTTCCTTTTTAAATAAATTTACAGATTAAAATTACAATCTCAATGTAATTTTACATTTTAACATTAAAGCACTTGTGTAAAGTTAGATGG
The DNA here is from genome assembly GCA_929113105.1 of Agrypnus murinus. Lineage (NCBI taxonomy): Eukaryota > Metazoa > Arthropoda > Insecta > Coleoptera > Elateridae > Agrypnus > Agrypnus murinus. The sequence continues at coordinate 111,329,750 of OV816031.1, forward strand.
CAAAGTTAATATTTCATGGCAATAGTACTTTTCAGGGTTAAAATACAAATGTGAAAATACTTCTTGAATGTAATGATGACTTGCGAAAGTACTTACAAATTCAATTGTACCTCTGATTATTAATTACATTGCTAAATGGATTGTATGAAATATAAAATAAAATGAAAGTAATTTTTATTGAACGTATGTACTTATATAAAATATAAGACATTAACAGAGCTTCTTTTAAGAGACTTTCAGAAATGTCTCTCGAAGACAACAAGTAATGTTTCGATTTCATCTAGAAAATTTAAAAATTATAAATTATATAAACAATTCTACACGAGTACCTTTCTCAATTACAGTTATGCTAGTTTATTTCGAATTCTTCAATTTTTTATTCATCCTAGAAAAACATTAAATAAGATATTTTTATTTTATTGGGTTTTATCTGTAGTTTTAACATATACCTACTGATTATTATTTTTTAACTTCTACTATAAAATAAATTCTTCCCACGTTGGGTCATACGTGTAAATATTTGCCTTTAATTAATCTGCACTACACTACAATGAAAAACAAAATATTAATGAGCAATGAACACTTCGTTCGATATCGATCGAGTACGCCTCGCCGATCGCGCAAACTGTAACAAGAATTCATAAAAGAATTGGTACACACCATTCTGACCATTCCCCCAAAGCCCAGTTTGGACTGTTCATAATGGGTTCCTAAATTCTTTCAAGAAACGAAGATCACCACTCACCAGCAAACAAGTGCAATCAGCAAATAGTATCTCATCGGTTAAAAACATATTAACGGCAAAATTACACTGTACTTGTTAAAGTTCATCTTATCTTTAATATTACACTAAAAATGAATCAAGTTGTTGAGTAATATAACATTTCCAAGGAAATTTTTTCTGAGTTATGTAAATTTACATTATGGGTAGTGATTTTAACCAGTTAAATGTAATAGAATTACTTATATTTGTGTAATTTTACACAATTAAAGAACATTTTACCACAAATAGTAAAACAACTATTAACGTATAGGTAAAGATCAATTTTAGAGTAAAACTACCGCAAATAAGAGAGGATAGTGTAACGGTATATTTTCTATCGGCCTCAGATATGTGTAATTTTGCATGTATTTTTATTGAAAAATTTAAAGTTCGGTCCTGTAAAACTATATTTTATTTGTAGCTAAAATTTTGTCGCATAAACACATTTACAACGAATATCTTAAAAGATCGTTTTCGAACTTCTATAAATTTAAAGGACATGGAAGTAATAAATAATATTTTTAGAGCTTTGTTTGTCCACCCGTAGGAACGGTTGCGTTGCTAAAAATTAAAGAACCTTGATAAAATATAAAATGTATTCAAGTCAGCTTTGAATAAAAAACATTTCCGTCTACATTCTGGGAATGCATTAGTGAAAGATCAGCTTTTTCTTTGTTTGAAAGGTGACATTTACACGCGGCCACAATTTCAACTAGGCTTCTGCGTCTTAAAGTTAAAAAATTGCATGTTTTGCAAGTCTAGTCGGCACATGTTGACGCGGCTGTTCCCGCGTTATTTCGATCTCTACTTTTGTTTGTTAGGTCGAAAATCACGTGTGAATGCTAGTAGAAACTTCCTTATTGTATAGAAAAACATAGTTATTTCGCGCTAAAATAGGGGTCGAAATGTTAAGACACTTGTTTCGAAGTGGTGTTGCAGACACGCCACTTTCGATCCAGCTTTGATAAGAGTCAGTCGACTTTGGGTCGATATTATCGAATTTCCGTTTATCTTTAATTTTTTAGAATTAATGCAATTTCTAAATACAGTTCTCGTACAGTTTAGTTGCTATTTGTTGTGAAGTGAATTTTTTGAAGTTGTCTAGTTTTTGACAAATCTTGTTTGAGAAGATTTACTAATATCGTATCGTTAATAATCATCTATGGTTTGTTTTATCGTGATGGGCCATTAAGAACATTTACTCCCTTCAGTTCGCGCTTTAAAAATAGTGCAGTTTTGTTATTAAAAATCACGTAGACTGCCCAATAATTTAAATAATAAATTCCCGTTCTATCTGCAGACAAAGACAAATAATTATTATTTTACGGGAGGAATTTAAAAAGTAGCAAGTGTTATCTGGGCTGAATTTGTTTAAGCTTTTAAAAGACATTACCATTATCCTTCGTGAATAAATTATAAACAATAAATAATAACAGAAACAGGATTGTTTAAACTGTGTTTAACAAAGATTGTTGGTGAAATAATATGAGTGATTGACTATATTCGAAATAAAAAGTATTTCTTTGGACCTGCTACCTTTAAACAACAATTTAAAATCATCTAGAATCAACCACGGTTGTTCTAAGAGAAGCTTTTCCAACTTCTAGCTGACCAGTGTGGCTTGCTTCGCAAGGTTAATAAACAAAGGTTTAATTGGATAAGATTTAAGGTACTTGTTCGGGCCTCTCCCCGCTTTAGTAATTATTCTAATTAATAGAAAAAATAATTAGTTGGTTTGTGCATATAATCACACTGTATATGTATAATGTATATGTAGTTTTTAAAGTTTTATATGGAATCACTGAGATGGCGCACTGCGTATTGTAATAAATTCACGCAGGTGTTCAGATAAAACATTTGAAGAAAATTTAAATAGTGGAACATTCTTTTTAAAATAATAACAAAAGTGCTGTTTAAATCGTCTATTAATAAGAAATATTTATTTACAAACACTAATGAATACACTATAAATTAACGCTATGATTATAAACCACTAAAACTATAATGAATTTCTAATACAACATTTATCTTTACATTTACTATTTATTTCGTGATACCTATCTAATTACTCGCTGTTGACTGCCCTCTTTTATCCGCGAAGTCGATTTTATACCCTCATATAATCGTACCAGAAGCCGCTAGAACCTACTATGTATTTCTGGAAGGCGCTAGATAAACCGCGTATGGTTTACATACTTGGTGCGATGCGTCATTCTCTCGAATGCTGTAGAATATTCCATTTGTTGTATGAAGAAGAGGTTCTTTCTTTTTCTCTCTTGTTACACTGCCCCCCTCTTCAAGTCTGTTCTGTCCCAGAACAGGTTTTATGCTCTGGTTCCTGTAGAACGGGTCATGACGATATCGACAGTCTTCACCTCGACTACACGTTCCATTACGGTAGAAGTAACAGTCTACACTCTTCGTTGGCCTTAATGCGGGCTGTGGGTCAAAACTGCAGACGAAGATGTTGACGTCCGTACCTCTAAAGACAACTTCCAGCATGTTTCTAACGATTCTCCAATCCAGCTGGTCCCGCCCACAGCCGAGTTTGGGAACTGCCAATTTGTTAATTCCCCTAGTAAGCAACTCGATCCTCAAATTCCATAATGCCCTCCACAAGTCGGCGTAACTCGGTTTCTGGATCGGTCATGATCAGGCAAGCGTAAGGATTTACCAACAGAGGGATTTTGTTCTCGAAGTTCATTCAGCCGTCCAAATTTATTTCTAAACACTACTGCGATCCCCCTGGACATACGGAGATCCTCGGAGACACAGTGGGCAATGGAATAATCACCAGGGACCCGGAAGAGATCTTGTTGCATCTCAGTCGTGACTCCGAATCGCGCTTTTCTAGTTCCATCCTGTATCTGAGAAAGCACACCCCCAATGGCCAGGTTACTTGCATCTGTGTCCAGTATGAATTTCCCTTCTGTCCGTGGATAGCTCAATATTGGTGCTGTTGTCAGGGCACGCTTCAACTGTTGGAAAGCTGTTTCGCACTCTCCGCTCCAAACATACTCGCGCCCATCTTCAGTTAACCTTGTCAGGGGCTTCGCTATATTGGCAAACCCAGGAACGAAACGCCTGTAGTAGGTACATAACCCAAGAAAACTACGAACTTGGTGTTTATCTTTCGGTGTTGGCCACTCTTGAACTGCACGAATCTTATCGGGGTCGGCTGCCACTCCATTTTGTGATACGACGTGCCCGAGGTATTTCACCTCCTTTCTGAATATGTGGCACTTTTTCGGACTCAGTTTCAGATTGGCTCCACGTAGTCTTCGGAACACTTCCTCTAAATTTTTCAAATGTTCGTTGAATGATTTTCCGACTACAATCACATCATCTAGGTATACCAGGCAAGTCTTCCACGACAGCCCTCTCAGGATGGTCTCCATTAGACGCTCGAAGGTGGCCGGAGCGTTACATAGACCGAAAGGCATAACCGTAAACTGCCATAGTCCGGAACCAATACTAAACGCGGTCTTCTCTCGGTCTTCAGGTTCCATTTCAACTTGCCAATAACCACTCTTTAAGTCCAAAGTCGAAAACCATCGTGAACCAGACAGGGTATCTAACGTGTCGTCGATGCGTGGTAAGGGATAGCTGTCTTTCTTGGTCACGTTATTGAGCTGCCGATAGTCCACACAAAATCTCGTTGACCCGTCCTTCCTACTGACCAGGACCACCGGTGATGCCCATGGACTGCTGGATGGCTCGATGACCCCTTGTTCTTCCATGACGGTAATAATCTTTTCGGCTTCTGCTCGCCTTGCTAGAGGTAGACGCCTCGGCTGCTGACGGACAGGCATAGAGTTGCCTGTATTGATTTTATGTTTTACTATATCTGTTCGTCCCTTCTGGCTATCGTCAAGAGCGAAGATATCTTGGTATCGGTGAACCAAACCCTGTACCTCTTTCACTTCCGTTCTATTTAGATCTTCGCACGAACTAACAACCATACCCACTAATTTTTCACCATGGTCTTTGGGCACTGGTTTTGGAACATCAGCCATACACCTGGCTACTCGGAATACTGGCACACACTGTCCCACAAGGGTACTCTTCTTCAATGTCACCGGATCCACATTAACGTTCATAAGTCTCACCGGTACTGTCTTTCCAACCTTGATCAGCGCTTTTCCTGCCAGTATGCCACTATGGATCTTCTTATCACAAACAGGCTCCATCATTCGCACACATCCTACCCGAAGATCTCCATCCAAACCTGCCTCGACAACCATCTCGCTTTGACCCGGCAATATCACATCTTCTGTCAGCAAAACCCTTGCGACAGGATCTTCTCGTGGGTGCAACGGAAGTTCTTCGTTACCAACCTTCAAAACACCCTCCTTCAAGTCCAATGTAAAACCAAATTTTCTCAGGAGGTCCATTCCCAAGATGAATTCGTCAACGATGTCGGCTACCAGCACCTCATGATCACGTTCTTCACTTCCAATGCCGATCTTCATCTTCACCACTCCGCGTGTTGGTATCACTTCACCTGTTGCTGTACGGAGTTGAGTAGTTGTCTGTAACAGCTTCATTCTTGTTCGTAGAACGTTAGGGCGTATGATGGATTTTGTCGCCCCCGTATCAATAAGTAGTGGAACAGTTCGATTAGCAATTTTTCCATCTACGAACAAACTACTGGTACTATTCTTTGATGTTACGGCATGAATGATGATCTTCGGGGCATCTCTACTCAAGGTCAACGTTCGCCCCCTCTCGTCGACCTGTTTTAGTCTTCCGACTGCTGAACCTGTTTTGGTTTAGGGCAACGACGTCGTATGTGACCTTGTTCGCCGCAATTCCAACAACGAGGCCCTCGAACTTCTTGATGATTCTTCTTACGGCTTTCTTCCTTCCGAAGAACTCTCATTACTAACTCCTCTAGGTGATCCTTAGAACCTTCTTCTTCCTCCACAACGGCCCGAACACTCCCGTGACCTCGGGACGCTTGCTTTGCAGCTTCAAATTCTAAGGCGTGAGCAAGCGCATCATCAGTTGTTCTTGGTCGTGCCAGCCTCAATGATTGTTGTGTTTCCCCGTCTCTTAACCCATCAATGAAGGTCTGCACAGCGAGCTGTCCCAGAAATGAATCGGGTGCCGTAGGGTACGCCAATCGGACAAGCCGCGCAACATCGGCTTCAAACTCCTGCAGGCTTTCTCCATTCTTATGGATACGATTCTTCACTTGCGCGTGATACACTTGTTGAAGATGCGCGTCTCCATATCTCATCTCCAATCTAGACACTAACAATTGATAATCATTTTCCTGTCCTGCTGGGATTGTTTGCAGGACGTTCAACGCGTCTCCACGCAAAGCCACAGATAAAGAAACGGCCTTTTCCTTTCCTGTCCATCCGTTGGCCCCAGCGGCCGCCTCAAATTGTTTGTAGTAGGTGGACCAAGGTATCTTTCCATCGAACGTGGGTGGTTTTACTTTTATCCCTACGGCAGGACCCTTTTCTTCTTTAAATTGCTTCTTTACTTCATTAAACTCAGAAGTTGAAGGAAACCGTAGTTGCATCATTCTATCTTCCAGCATTTCGGTTATGTCGTCTTTCTTAGTTGTTGGTGGTAATTGCATTTGGGCTATTTTCTCTTCTACCATCTTTATTACCCTATCTTGTTCCGCCAATCGACCTTCCAATAGTCCTAGCGCGCTGGCATTCTCCAAAAATTCTTCGAAAACTTTTTCTTCCAACGCTTTAACATTGTCCTGCAATTCTTCTTTAAGCCTTCTAGAACTGTCTTCGGATTTCCTGGAATTCTCCAGTATTTCTTCCTTTAGCATTATAACATTTTCTTCGGCCTTTTCTAGTAATTCTGCAAACCTTCTAGAATTCTCTTCGTGTTTTTCCAGTACTTTTTCTTCCAGTGCTTTAGTATTTTCAAGTAATTCTTCTTTAAGCATTTTAGAATTTTCATGTAAATCTTCTTTAAGCATTTTAACATTTTCAAAAACTTTTTGTTCCAGCACTTTAGTATTTTCCATTAGCTTTCTAGCATTCTCTTCCATTTTACTTAATAACAAATTAGTATCAATTGCGGGTCCAGGTATTTCGAGGAGGAAACTTTCAGGGTTTTCTTGCTGTTCCAAAAGCCATTCTCTTAGCCGATTTATTAACACGGTTTTAAGGCCCGTTGTGTCTAAATCTCGTTCTTCAAGTTCGTGTTTTAAGTCTATTACTTTGAGATCTTTTAACAATTTCATCACCATTTTAATTATTAGTAAATAAACACTAACAGTTTATTCTCACAGCACTTTGTTTATTACGCGATTTTATTTATTTTAAAATCCCACACCTGACACCACTGTAACATTCTTTTTAAAATAATAACAAAAATGCTGTTTAAATCGTCTATTAATAAGAAATATTTATTTACAAACACTAATGAATACACTATAAATTAACGCTATGATTATAAACCACTAAAACTATAATGAATTTCTAATACAACATTTATCTTTACATTTACTATTTATTTCGTGATACCTATCTAATTACTCGCTGTTGACTGCCCTCTTTTATCCGCGAAGTCGATTTTATACCCTCATATAATCGTACCAGAAGCCGCTAGAACCTACTATGTATTTCTGGAAGGCGCTAGATAAACCGCGTATGGTTTACATACTTGGTGCGATGCGTCATTCTCTCGAATGCTGTAGAATATTCCATTTGTTGTATGAAGAAGAGGTTCTTTCTTTTTCTCTCTTGTTACAATAGGATTTTTCAGAATAGTAAAAATATTCTTATAGTGCACATCGTGCTTCGTTTTTAGTTATTTCTCATATAGTGTTTTGCTATTCTCCAATTAATTTCAAAGCAGAAGTTCAAATTATATTTTAGACTCAATCTCATGAAATGGTGATGAGAGTCTAACAATATTCTAAGGTGGTTTCCTTTCTCTCTATCCTATTTTCCCGCCGCCAACTACATAAGAAGAGAGAGTCACCGTTTTATGGGTAAGTACACAAAATTTTATGATTTGATCTTTTGTGAACAATATACAGTCCGCTCATTATCAAAAGGAAAAAATTCAAATAATATTTTATCAATATAAATTCCACCTATGGATTTCAAATAGTAATCATACAGAAAACATTTGGTCACTTCTCACCGCATTTTTGGTTAACACCAGCTGGTGAGTTTATGTTGATAAAAACTGGTTTTATAGATTTTGTTATTACCTAGAAAAATTTGAAAAATCATACATTTTATGTAGTAGATTTAAATAGCAATTTTACATTTTATGTCTGATAAAATATTGATAAATAGTGTGCATTTATACGCAAGTAATATACAGTGTGTCCATCTCAAGTGTTATTTAGTGGTCATTTGCGCACACTAAACTTAATATGGATGTAGATTAAATTTCTTTGTTGCTATATTGGCTTACTATTTAGAATCTGCATCTTACTAGTTATATGTTGTTCAGTGTTGTTACAACACTTCAATTATTGATTTCGCTGTTAGGTTTTATATTTCATATAAATATAGGTTATATAACGTTGAATTAATCATGTCGGTTGCACAGTAAGAGAAACTAGTTGCGTCAATTTCAAAAGACGAAAAACGATTAGCAGTTCTTGAGGCTAGATAGGAAACATTGTTTACGCGTTTGCAGCGGATTTATGACGTTAGTAGAGATGTTAGTAGCGAAAAAAAGTTAGCACACTTCAAAATTCGTTGTCAGACGCTGGAACAAACTAAAGAAGAATTTTCAAATATCTTAGATTCTATTAATGAACTTCAACTTACAATTGATCCCAACGCGATCCCAGATTTTGCTGCATTAAACAGCTTTGATGAAGTTTATTGTCATATACGGGCTGTAGCAGGTTTTGAAAACAGATCCTTCATGTAGAGAACGTACCGAAAATAGTTCGAAACGTACCCCAAAGTTACCTGAACTCACCGTGCCAATATTTTCCGGCGATTTTAAAGAATGGCCAATTTTTTATGAATGCTTTAAAAGCTTAGTGCATGACAACCCTGATTTAACAGATGTAGATAGAATCAATTTCTTAATTAGTAACTTATCAGGGCCCGCAAGAAATGTGTGTCAAGGCCTTCCTCCAATAGGTAGCAATTGTAGCATTATTTGGAATGCTCTTATAGAAAAATATCAAGATAAAAGAAAACTCGCAAATTCTTATCTAGATAAAATTTTTGAATTTAAAACACTAGTATCGGAATCAGCCGCTGCTTTAAATCACTTTATAGATAATTTTCATTCATCTATAGCCGCACTTAGAAAACTAGGAATTGACTTATTAGTTTATATCTTGGCGTATATAGCTTTGTCCAAATTAGATTCAACTTCTCGAAAAAGTTTCGAGACAACTCGTAAAAGTTTAACCTTACCAACTTATACGGAAATTATAGACTTCGTGAAATTACAAGCTCAAGCTCTTGGTAGTTTAGGCTCTAAGAATTTTAGTAGTAGTAAATCTTCTAGTAGTAATCAGTCAAAACAGAAGACTGTACAATCCTTTGTGGTCAGTAATACAAGTGATAATTTAAAGAAATGTCCAGCATGTTTGCGACTTTTAGATCATTCACTTTTTCGATGCCCCAAATTTCTAACACTTACTCCAAACGAACGCTATGTTATGGTGCGCTCAAATCATTATTGTTTGAATTGTCCAGCATCACATAAAATAATAAATTGTAAATCCAAAACTAATTGCAATAAGTGCAACGGTAGACATCATACGTTGCTACATTTTCAAAAATCATCTTCGGTGACTAGTGGTAACAATAGTTTGCTTAATAGTGGCCCAAATACTAGTGGTAACATGAATAGCCCAGTGGTGGATAATGTTACAAGTTTATGTTCAACTTCTTCAACATTAGTTTCTAACACGACAGTTTTGCTTTCAACCGTTGTGGTTGATGTAGTGGATAGTGAAGGTAGAGTAAATCAACTCCGTTTGTTAGTAGATTCAGCGAGCCAAGCTAATTTTATTACTATGAAGTGTTGTAGAAAATTCAAATTACAAGTTCAAAAGTATCATTTGTCAGTTTGTGGTTTAGGTAACATATCAAGTTCCGTACAAGGTCGTACCAGTATAGTTATTTTTTCTACAGTAGATCCTCTTATAAAATACTCTATTGACTTATTGGTTATTGACAAAATCTCGAATAAACTGCCAAATGTGGAAATTAATCTACATTCTTTGCAATTTCTAGAGAATTTGCCCCTAGCAGACAAAACCTTCCATACCCCTCGAGATATAGATGGTATACTAAGAGCTGAAATCTACGCTATTATTGCAGGTAGCAAGAAAGTCATGGGTCCTCTAGGCTTTCCAACGGTTTTAGAAACATCGTTGGGATATATTGTCTTAGGAAAAGTTCCAACGGAGCAATCATCCGAAGACACTCAAGCTCTTTGTTCTTTTGTTGAGTGTTCTCTAGAGACCCTGTTTCAGAGATTTTGGGAATTAGAAGAAATTTATACCCCTATCATTAATCCTGACGATGAAAAATGTGAGACCATCTTCAAGGCTACAACTACACGATGGTACAACTATTCTGATGGTAGATATACGGTAGCACTACCTTTTAAGAAAGATGCTTTCCATTTGGGTGACTCATATAGTACAGCTCATAGACGATTTCTTTCTTTGGAAAAAAATTGAAAACCTCTCCTATTTTACAGCAAAAATACAATGAAGCTATGTTAGACTATATTTCGCAAAATCATATTTCCAAACTTTCTAACAATGAGCCTTTATATCCTGGTTATTATATACCACATCATGCGGTATCAAAATTAGACTCCACTTCTACACAACTTAGAATAGTGTTCGATGCGAGTTGTAAAACAGACTCTTCCTATTCTTTAAACGATATCCTGTACGTAGGGCCCAAGTTGCAGGTTGATATTTTCATTATCCTTTTAAAATTTAGAATATTTCCAATAGCTATGACCGCCGACATACGTCAAATGTACAGGCAAATCAAGATTTGCAAATCTCACAAATGTTATCAGCGTTTGCTGTGGCGATTTTCTCAGGAAGAGTCACTTTCTGTCTATCAGATAAATACAGTAGCATTTGGTATTTCCAGTTCTCCCTATTTGGCATTGAGAACTGTTCATCAACTAGCTTTCGATGAGTCTGAATCATTTCCTCTTGCAACCCAGTCGATTGTAGAAGACATGTACGTCGATGACTACTGTACTTCAGTATCTAGTTTAGATTACGCCCGTAGGTTATGTTCTGAGATGATTAACTTATGTAGAGTAGGAGGATTCGAACTAGTTAAATGGTCTAGTAATTCAGAAGAACTATTAGATCAGATCCCCGCGGAAAACAAATCACCGAGAATAATTTCGTTTGATGATGGATTGAAGGTATTAGGACTTCAGTGGAATCCAATGTCGGATACACTTTTTTATAAAGTTAATTTGTTAGACGCTAGTATTTGTAGCAAACGAATAATTCTTTCAACAATAGCTAGACTATTTGACCCTCTAGGTATAGTTGCTCCAATAATACTGACTGCAAAATTGATAATTCAAAGTCTCTGGACGTTGAACTTGGATTGGGACGACAGCCCCCCCTCTTATATAGTAGAAAAGTGGAATGCGTTTGTATATGAATTACCACAAATATCAAATTTAAAAATACCTCGTCATATAGGCATTGTTTCTGATAGTTTGAATTATTTGACTGGATTTTCAGATGCTTCTCAAAGTGCATACGGCGCTGTAGTTTATTTACGAACTGTCGCTAATGGCAACGTAACAGTCAGTCTATTATGTTTGAAGTCCAAAGTGGCTCCATTGAAAACAGTGTCCATACCTCGTTTAGAGCTTTGTGCGGCACACTTGCTTGCAAAGCTCATTCATGTAGTTTATAGTCAGTATGAATCTAGAATTCATATCGATAGGATATTAGCCTTATCTGACTCTATAGTCGCCCTCCAGTGGATTCATTCTTCCCCTCATCGATGGAAGACTTTCGTCGCCCATCGCGTAGCAAAAATTCACGAGCTTTTACCTTTAGGAAAATGGTTTCACGTTAGTAGTGAAATGAATCCAGCGGATTTAGTTTCAAAAGGACAAACTCCTACACAACTCGTTGGCAATTCTGTTTGGTTCTCTGGACCAGACTGGTTGGAGTTAGATATGGAAAACTGGCAAGTTCAGTCTTTCTCGCAATTAGATAGTCCTACTTGTCTTGAAGAGAAAGTAGTTTCCTTGGTAGCAGTCGAAGACGCCGAGCCTAATTCATTTCACACATTGATAGAAAAATGTTCTAGTTGGCTTAAGTTACTTCGAACTACAGTATACATACTTAGATTTTGTAGAATTCTAAAAACTCCATTACATATCGAGAGCATCAGATCAGAGGGGCGTATCCGCCAAAATTCTTATCTTCAATTTTTATGTCGTATTGATTTCTGGTATCGACCTGCGTGTTGTCACAAACGGGCGAATGTTTTGTAAGGCCAGATTAATGCCTTACAAAACATGCGCCCGTATGTAACAACACGCAGGTCGATACCAGAAATCAATACGACCTAATAAATTGAAGATCACACATTTGGCGGATACGCCCCTCTGATCTGATGCCCTCGATATAGTTGCTTCTGATTTACAAAAGGCTGAGTACACTTTGATAGCATTAGTTCAGAAAACCCATTTTTCAGACACTTTCCGCTTATCAGCGAAAAACAAAGAATGTTCTCAAAATTTGCGGAAACTTAGACCCTTTCTAGATGAAAATCTGTTACGCGTAGGTGGCAGACTATCTAATTCCGATTTAGAATTTAGTCGACAACATCCTTTACTGCTTCCCAAAAGGGATCATTTAGTGGAACTTTTGGTAGATTACACCCACATTAAAAATCTTCATACAGGCCCTACCCTTGTCTTGGCCTTGTTAAGACAACATTATTGGATTTTAGGAGCCAGAGATTTAGTCAGAAAGCGGATTCAGTCTTGTAATGTTTCTTGTTTATTGTTTCCAGCCTTATTTTGTGGAACTCCATAATCATGAAATAAATAAAGATTATTAAAAGTTTCACAGTTTTATTAAAATATACCTGACAATATTGTTTCGACAGCTATGCTGTTATTATCAAAGGTAATATAATTATAAACAAACACGTCGCTAAGGTAGATACAAAATAGGTAACTAGATAAAATAATAATAATAATAATAAAAATTAATAATAAAAATCATAATTAAACATCTAATACTTCCAGTAACGGAGAATTACTGAGCTCAAGTTGTTCATTCATTAAAGGTACCCTGAGTTTGTGTTTGTATATCTCAAAGGCTTCTAAAATGTCTAATTTGCGTTTGTTATTACAAAAATGTAGGAATTTAATATTATTTTGAGGAGTCATTGTGTGATTTTGTTCTAAAAGGTGTTTGGCGTAATTCGATTTTTCAGGATGTTTATTTTTGTAATGACGTACGTGTTCTTTATATCTTATGTCAAAATTTCGAAGTGTTTGTCCAATATATACCGAACTACAAAAAGAACAATTTAAACGGTAAATGCCCGATTTCATGATATCATGTGTTCTGTCTTTAGCATTAAATAAAAATGAAAAAGTGTTAGTGTTGGTTTTAAATGTTATTTTATAATTGTTGGTTTTTCTTAGTATATGTGCAATTTTTCAATGTCTTCGTTAGAAGAACAAGCCAAGTTATACAAGAAACTTATGATCAAACACGGAATCGCAAGTCAGAATGTTTGGTTTAACCAAGAATGTCTGAAACGTCAGGTTATTCCTAACTACATAAACATCACTACCAGAACCAAGAATTCGATTACTGAAAAAGTGATTAGGAATGCTAAAAGAAGATGGCTCAAAGAAGAATCGAAGAAATGGTTTAGTATAAGAGACAATATGCACGTTTATATAAAGGTACTCTATACAGAACTTACTCATAAATTACACAATATCCAATTTGACATCTTAGATTTTGACATTAGAGAAACCGTCAGTCACATTAAATTCAAAAAATACACCACACAGAAAAATAAACTTCATCGACTTGTACAACAAAAACGTACACTACAAAATAACCATAATTGTCAGAACACTGCAAACTTTTATCCTCGTTTCATAAACTTGTCAAATATAACATTCAATGACAGAGAAACACGATTTCTTAACAAAGGTTTCAAATTTTGTCCTTTTCCAAAATTTACCAACAAAATTAAAGAAATTTTGGCCGTTGAATGCGAAACTATACTTAAGAAAGATCATAATAACTATGCAAAATTCCAAATTTCGAATTTGTTAAAAGAGATGTCTTTGAAACAGGACAAAATGTACAACACATCTAACATATCACTTCTTCAATCTATAAAACAGAAAATCACAGAGAACAATCTAATTTCTGTTAAAGCAGATAAGGGTAGCACTTTGGTAATTCTTTCAAAAGATATTTACATACAAAAAGTTAATGAATTTATTAATAAAGAAAATTTTGAAATGTTAAACAAAAACCCAACCACAAAATTCCAAAAAGAAATAAAACAAGGTTTAGAAAACTGCAATATCTGCTTTTCAGAATTAGAAAAGCAACAAATCATTAATAAAAACCCACAAATACCTAAACTGTATGGATTAGTGAAGACCCACAAACAGAATATGCCAATAAGACCAGTTGTATCATACATCAATGCACCTAATCACATTTTATCCAAAAAACTGAACCAGATTATTAACACGATAGGTTACAAATCGAAATACCCTGTTAGAAATTCATTAGAATTAGTAGATAAGCTGCAAAACATACATCTTCCACCACATTCAAAACTTGTTAGTTTTGATATTTGCAACATGTTCTCCAGAATACCCCCACAAGAATGTATTCCTTTATTAGAAAGTTTCTTGATCAATAGTAATATAGAATTAGTTAAAAGGTTAGAGTTAATTCAATTATTTGACCTTTGTATAAGTCAAAATTATTTCACTTTTAATAACATAATTTATTTACAAAAGGATGGTTTACCTATGGGTAATTCTCTTAGTCCTCTATTAGCTAACATATTTATGGACAAGTTTGAAGATCGAATATTAGAATTAAACCTCTCTAAACACATTATCTTCTGGTTTCGTTATGTTGATGACATTTTAGCTTGTTTTGACAGTTCTTTTGAGGTTATCAATGAATTTTTAATTCTTATTAACAGTGTCCACCCTAACATAAAATTTACACTAGAAACAGAACAAAACAGGGCTATAAACTTTCTAGACTTAAATATCAAGATTAACGCAGACAATCTATTTGAATTTTCCATATACAGAAAACCAACACAAACAGACATAACAATACCAAATGAATCTTGTCACCATAATATACATAAAATAGCAGCCTACAAATCAATAGTACACAGAGCTTTAACTATTCCACTAACAAAATCAGATTTTAGCAAAGAGATATCAACCATTAAACAACTAGCACATGCAAATCATTACAATCCGAACATGATTGACACTTTAATTAAACAAAAAGATTATAGGTTAGCTATCAAAAGAATATATGCCATTGACGATCAAATAGAAGACACAAATTACATATCTATACCATATTTTGGCAAAATATCAGAAAACATTGCACATATACTAAGAAAAACCAACAATTATAAAATAACATTTAAAACCAACACTAACACTTTTTCATTTTTATTTAATGCTAAAGACAGAACACATGATATCATGAAATCGGGCATTTACCGTTTAAATTGTTCTTTTTGTAGTTCGGTATATATTGGACAAACACTTCGAAATTTTGACATAAGATATAAAGAACACGTACGTCATTACAAAAATAAACATCCTGAAAAATCTAATTACGCCAAACACCGTTTAGAACAAAATAACACAATGACTCCTCAAAATAATATTAAATTCCTACATTTTTGTAATAACAAACGCAAATTAGACATTTTAGAAGCCTTTGAGATATACAAACACAAACTCAGGGTACCTTTAATGAATGAACAACTTGAGCTCGGTAATTCTCCGTTACTGGAAGTATTAGATATTTAATTCTGATTATTATTATTATTTTATCTAGTTACCTATTTTTGTATCTACCTTAGCGACGTGTTTATTTATAATTATATTACCTTTGATAATGACAGCATAGCTGTCGAAACAATATTGTCAGGTTGTATTTTAATAAAACTGTGAAACTTTTACTAATCTTTATTTATCTCATGATTATGGAGTTCCACAAAGTAAGACTGGAAACAATAAACAAAAAAAACTCAATTAGTGTTAAATTATAACCCAAGTGAAATGAAAAGGTTAAACGGCTAGCATATTTTGAGCTTTTATGTATTGTTGGTTGCATACACATAGAGTAAATGCAATGGTTTGATATGCCTATTTAAAAATGCATTATAACGAGTACTATATTGCATTTTAATTTAATAGCACTGTACAGAAAGATAAAGCGTTAAAAACTCACGATATGAATGTTTCAATTCTACTATTTATTTTTAGATTCTTTGTTTATAAAAGTATAAAGCATAAAGTTTGTATGCTATTAAGAAAATAATTAGGTATTTATTTAAATTATTTTAATCGCATGTGTAATTAATTCCTAAAATAAGTGATAAAAAGGGCGGCGACCGACTGAACTCCTGCACGACTAGAACGACGGTCTAGGACCGGCTCTGATGGCTGATAATATGGATTATATATTGATTTATAAAATACTGACCAAAAATTATCGATGGAGATTGAGCTAGTAAGAAACACATACAGTTTCCATTGAAATAGTAGCTAGTTCTATTTAAAAAATACTAGAAAAGAACTTTATTCTTCATGATTGAATACTAACACTGAAGGCTATAGAAATGTATTGGTATAACTTTAGATAATAGTATAAACATTTAATTGGTATTAATTACTTACTAATTTTAATTTTATTTTCCCGTTAAGTAAAAGTACAGAGGATATATGTAAGCAAAATCAAATTACCGCAGAATTATGCGAAACGCCGGATAATAAATCATATTTATTAAATTAATCAAAATAAAAGTAACAACTACTGGTAGCTCGTAACAACAAATTACTTCATGTCAGTGTTTATTAAACATTCTCTTTGAAAACAAAAATTTTAAGAATTCAGGAACTCGACAATCTCTGCATGTATGCTTAGTTGTTACTTATTAGGAACAATCTGGAGCTAATTACGTAATATAAAATTAAAATTATGAAATAAAACTATTAGAAGATAATTATACAGTGTATGTTATGGTTTTAAAATATTCTAATTAATGAATATTAAAAACTACAATTAATTTTTAACGAAATGTCCGTTCTCAAAGGAAGTGCTTCGAGGGTGTAAAGAAAAAGTAGCTGAACACAAAACAGGCAAGATATTTCGTATTCAATAACGACCGTAGTATCTAAAACGAAAATTGATGTATAATTAGAGGTTAGGAAAGCTATTATACGCTTTTTTGGATGGTTTTTAAGGTAAAATAAATCACTGGTATAATAAGGTTGGAAAACCTTGTTACTTTCAAAATAAATACTTTTTATTATCGCTTCATTTAGTATGTCATGTTGATTAATAATAATAAGTGCACCCTACAGTTTGAAGTTTCAATGTTCCGAGTAATTATTATTTTGCTATTTTAGTAATAATTTTAAAGATTGATTTGATACAAAATTATTTTAGATTTATTCATCGTTTGAAAATTAACATCATGATAGATTACTTAACAACTACAATAAAACGTAAGTTAAGGTATAACTTTTTAGACATTATTTATTAACTTTAAATAAAATAATTATTGTAAATGTTATTTTTATAATAATTTCATCATGTTTCAAATGTTTTTAATAAGTTATTTCTAAGTAAAGTAAGATTACTAACAACAAATAACGTATAACCGACTTATATTGTAACTAATAATTTCTCTTAATTTAATAATAATAATTGTTAAAATCACTGCAATATTATCTCTTGTGCTTTATTGGACAAACACTTCGAAATTTTGACATAAGATATAAAGAACACGTACGTCATTACAAAAATAAACATCCTGAAAAATCGAATTACGCCAAACACCTTTTAGAACAAAATCACACAATGACTCCTCAAAATAATATTAAATTCCTACATTTTTGTAATAACAAACGCAAATTAGACATTTTAGAAGCCTTTGAGATATACAAACACAAACTCAGGGTACCTTTAATGAATGAACAACTTGAGCTCAGTAATTCTCCGTTACTGGAAGTATTAGATGTTTAATTATGATTTTTATTATTAATTTTTATTATTATTATTATTATTTTATCTAGTTACCTATTTTGTATCTACCTTAGCGACGTGTTTGTTTATAATTATATTACCTTTGATAATGACAGCATAGCTGTCGAAACAATATTGTCAGGTATATTTTAATAAAACTGTGAAACTTTTAATAATCTTTATTTATTTCTTGTAATGTTTGTTTTAAGTTCCGCCCAAAACCTACATTTCCTCTTATGGCTGATCTGCCAGCTTGTCGAGTGAGAGAAGCCAAACCATTTCTTCATACTGGTACAGATTATGGTGGTCCTATACGCATTTCGATTAGTCGTCGCAGAGGGACAAAGACACAGAAGGCGTATATATGTATTTTTGTATGCCTGGTAACAAAAGCTCTTCATCTAGAACTAGTGTCCGATCTTACTACTAACTCATTTATGATGGCACTGAAACGATTTTTAGGTCGACGTGGACCATGTTCAACACTGTATTCTGACTGTGGAACTAATTATATAGGAGCGAAATCTTCCTTAGATGATCTTTATACATTAGTTACTTCCAATGAATATTTAGATCGTTTTCATAGTGAAATTTCAGAAAGGAAAATCGAGTGGAATTTTAATCCACCTTCCAGCCCGCATTTTGGGGGTATATGGGAGGCCAATATAAAAGCCGTTAAAACACACATATATAAAGTTGTTGGTACCCAAACTCTTATCTTTGAAGAATTACAAACCCTTTTGTGTTCTGTAGAAGCAATCTTAAATTCTCGCCCACTTTGTATTTTAAGCAACGACCCGAGTGAACCCCAAGCACTGACACCCGCACATTTTCTTAACTTGACGACTGTGAAGTTCTTGTCAGTTCAAGATTTTCATGAGGTCCCGATTAACCGTCTGGATAGGTATCAATTGATAGATTAGATGATCCAGGCATTCTGGCGCCGTTGGCA
Source organism: Agrypnus murinus (assembly GCA_929113105.1). Lineage (NCBI taxonomy): Eukaryota > Metazoa > Arthropoda > Insecta > Coleoptera > Elateridae > Agrypnus > Agrypnus murinus. Next base: position 111,348,728 of record OV816031.1, read on the forward strand.
CTTAGAGTATCTCTCCTCTCTACAGGTGAGAGAAAAATGGGATACTAAATCCCCAAATATAGTTCCAGGCAAGGTTGTTATCATAAAACAAGACAATGCGCAACCTTTGCAGTGGCCCCTTGGTATTGTAGAGGAAGTCTTTCCGGCCGCTCATGGTACGGTTAGAGTAGTGTCCATGCGCACTAGACACGGAATTTGGAAGAGACCAGTAGTTAAGGTATGTCCTCTTCCTACCCAATAATTTTTCTTATTTTATTTTATTTTTTCTAGATCAGATGATTTTCCCTGATCAAAATTTATTTATGTTCTGGTATAGTTTCTTTCAATTGCTATAGTTTCCTTGGTTAGACTTTTCTATTTTAGTTTTTCTATACATTTTGTTCACCAACAGGAACAATAATAGAAAAAAAATCTTTTATTTTTTTGTCGCTAAAGTATTTTCTGAAGATTATGTTTTTCAGCAGGAGGGGTATGTTCGGGCCTCTGCCCGCTTTAGTAATTATTCTAATTAATAGAAAAAATAATTAGTTGGTTTGTGCATATTATCACACTGTATATGTATAATGTATATGTAGTTTTTAAAGTTTTATATGGAATCACTGAGATGGCGCACTGCGTATTGTAATAAATTCACGCAGGTGTTCAGATAAAACATTTGAAGAAAATTTAAATAGAATTTTTCAGAATAGTAAAAATATTCTTATAGTGCACATCGTGCTTCGTTTTTAGTTATTTCTCATATAGTGTTTTGCTATTCTCCAATTAATTTCAAAGCAGAAGTTCAAATTATATTTTAGACTCAATCTCATGAAATGGTGATGAGAGTCTAACATTATTCTAAGGTGGTTTCCTTTCTCTCTATCCTATTTTCCCGCCGCCAACTACATAAGAAGAGAGAGTCACCGTTTTATGGGTAAGTACTCAAAATTTTATGATTTGATCTTTTGTGCACAATATACAGTCCGCTCATTATCAAAAGGAAAAAAATTCAAATAATATTTTATCAATATAAATTCCACCTATGGATTTCAAATAATAATCATACAGAAAACAGTACTGTACTTTAAGAACTATTTATTATTGTGAAGTTTTGGTTGTGGAACAAGTGAATTTTATAATTTTCTATAAGAAGAGAGCTCTCTAGTAGTATTTAACTTTAGTTTGTCACTGCTAGTAAAATTCAAATTTATTAACTTTAGTAATATTTAAGTAGATTCAATTCCGTAATAATTTTGATAATTATTTACTGAATGACCAATCTTAAGTTTAATAAAATTATATTGTTTATGTTTTTTATATATGTGTTTGATTATTTTTATTTTCTTACCATCCAATAAATATGTTTTTCAGTTTATATCAAGGATCTAAACGGAACCATATAATTATGAATGTTTTGTTCAATTTTATTTTAAATTTTTCTAAACATAACCCAAATCTTTGTTCAAAACCTAGTATATTTAATTCATTTTCTGATTAGTGAATTTAATATTTTTTCTGGCTTAATTAACCTTTTAGTGACCAACGTTCCCAAAATGGGAACATTACTTCATTATTATTTGTTTTAATTTATAATTGATATTTAGCTTCTCCGTGTAGTAAATAACGTTCTGTAAGCTACTAATTTGTATGTAAATTTTTTTCATCGGTGTTAGTAAGCATATAATTAAGTTACAAGCTTATCAATTTAATTATTTTTAACATTTTTGTTGATTGTTGGTATATTGACAATTTTATTGCTGCTCCATTGTTTCTGCTGTTCTTTTCTATGGGGTTTACATTCCTTATAGTACAAATCATCATGTAGAGTGATTACCTGCACTCGAACTTTCCGCATTTTCTAATATTTTCTTAGAACTTAGGGCTGTCCCATTTTGGGAACGTTGGACTGTCAAGGGTGGTCACTACTATGAGTCTTCCACTATTTCCCAGAATGCTATTATTTGTACAATCTGCTAGAATTACAGGGTTTTTCTATCTCATTTGTGATTAATTTTTTAAACCACTTTTTTTTAAATTAATTTGTTTAACATCTAAGATATTATTAATTTCGTGTAAAATCAGTCTCAGACTTGTTCTTGTGTCATAAATTTTTTAAGTTACGTTGTTATGTTACTAATAATTGAACGAATTAAAATAATTGGTAATAATTTAGGATTTTCGTGTTAATTTGTTTTCTTCATCAAAGTTATTTCATACAAGTATAAGTAATAAGCTATAGTACAGTATTAAATATTAGATTGGCCTCATACTCAAAAGTCACTAATAACCCGCTACCGTTGGATTCCGAACCTACACTATCAATGATTGTCAGCCTTGATACCACATTAATATTAAGAGTGGTCCAATATTGGTTATATACCTTGCGCCAAGACTCAGTTTTAGCGTCGGCACTAAATTGGTTTTCACTACTGGGCCAAGATGTATTACCAATCTAGGGCCATGACTGATTAACAAGCTTGGCACGAAGTTATCATCCCGATTTTAGACCAGCCATGGGCCAGTCTTGGATTTCAGGCTTGTACCAGAGTTGATAAACATCGTCCCAAGCCTGAGCCAACCGTGGGCCCTTTGTTATTCCCTATATGGGGTATAGACAAAAATGATACTTAGAATTCAGCGATTACAGAATGCTTGCTTGCGTCTAATCTATGGAATGCCAAGGACAGTGTATCAGATCTCGGACAAATTGACAACTGCAAACTGGCTAAACATGTCTAACAGACGCCGCTTTCATGCAGTTATATTTTACTATAAAATTCTGATCAAAAAGAGTCCTCAATATCTATATAATAAAATTACATATCGTAAAGATATACATCATTTGAATTTACGCTTCAGAGGGCTGCTGTCCGTCCCACCCCATAGAACCAGCATGTTTAAGAGATCCTTTTCGTATACATTACCGAATTACTTAAATCAAATGACTAACCACTACAAGATTATGACAATTCCCACGTTAAAAATGAAATTATTTTCTGATCTTATGTCATCACAAAATGGGTGATTTGCAGTGCTTGCGCAGGACTTACTCTAATTTTTTTACCTATTTTTCCTTTTTTTAATTAAATTAAATATTGAATTTCATTTTTTTTGTTTTACAATTAGAACATGTACTTAGGTCTACTTCAGTTTTTTTATTTCTTTTTTAAACTATTGAGGTTAAGTGGCAGAGCAGAGCCTGCCTCAAACATGCTTTGAACTGCGCCTCATTGTTATTTTACTTAAGAATATAAATGTTTAGTTTTATTTTTTTTTGGAGTATAAATAAAGGCATTTATTATTATTATTATTATTATTTTAATATATAAAAGTTAATGAAGCAATGTTAGAAAAATATATAAAGCTTAAATCAACCTATATTAGCATGGTAACTCCGAACCCCAACATAATGAGATATTGTAGTTTTTTTTGCTAAAGCTAGTTAATTGAACTTAATTAATTGGTTCAAGCAATCTAACTAATATTCTAATAAATAAGGAATTTGAACTAGACCACTATAACCAATTTTGTGGCAAATCAACGTGGAGCGGTATACTCCACTATAATTATTTGCAACAAAGACTCCAAGGTCTTAATAAATAAATACTTATTATCACTTGAAATTACTTTTAAGTGTTTTTATATTATAAATTTTCCTTGTTTTGTTCTCTACTCTGAAGCCAAAATATAGGTTAAAAGAACCATAATCAAGTTTTGATTATTTTCTCACGAGTTTTAAAAAGTACTTATTCTCGTTAAATAACTTTCATTCGGAGTGCTCCGTTGGAAGACAACGAGGCCAAGTTCTTGACTAGTTGTTTTGACTGAAAGGTATACCGTAGTGCAGGGGCAGAAAGTCTTCCTTGGGAATAGAGAATGAATCATAAAATATTACCTATTACTTTTTGGAATTTACGGATGATACTAAAAAAAAGTTTAAGCTAGGCCGTCTAAAAAATCAAATCCTGAGGAACTTCAATTGTAGTAATGTAACGGTTTAGTGAGAGTTTAATCCGTTGTAGTGGATAACGATTGTTTTCAATATAATCATCAAATTGTTTAAAACATTTTTTAACGAAATGGAGTTTTATTTGTTGGCACCAGTCTTTGAATGAATGGCGAATTATATAAGCCTTCTTGCAATCCGTGGAGGGCAAGGTATTTCTTTAGATATCCATCTAAGTTTCACGTTGAAGAAACCTTTAGTTAATCTAATTTATTTATTGAAAGTTTTTGACTTGGTTTGCAGCTCGGCATGATGAAGGTCTAAAACGCTTGATTATGACTAAAGTCTATAGATTAATCTTTGTAATACTTCTAGTAAAACAAAATAAATTTATTAAATTTGTTTCAGTTCTGAGTCCGCTAAGAACTTAATGGTAGTAGACCAAGTTTTACCTTTGTATTAATATATCCGAAGGCCTTTAAAACAGTTTTTTATTTGTTTATATAATCTATTTGGAAATTAAGGGTTGTTTCGAGAGTTTCCTTGTTTAACCTCGGAACCAACAGACTATCTCTACAGAAATAGAATTAGAAAATCATCAAAATTACATATAAATTCGTCTTATTGAGGGTCAATCTAATGGTTACTCAAAAATATAAAATAATTAGCGTAAATAAAATAAAGATAAAAGTTGAAAAATCTTCGTAGTTAAGTGCAATTGGAAATAAATCAGGGAAACAATTGTTATATATCCTGATGCATCTGAAAAGATTTTGAAATTTTGCAATAAAATTATCTACATTTTTAAGGTTAATTGTTTTTCTAGCTTTACTTGATAAAACTTCATAATCATGAAATAAACAAAAGCAATTAATTAAGAACTTCACACGTTTATTATAATGTACTTCACACAGTATCTTCATCAGCTAAGCCGTCATTGTCAAAGACAGTAGAAACATAAACAAACACATTGCTACGATAAATACAATAAATAGGTCACTAGTTAAAATAAACTACTTCGAGTGGCGGACAATTACTAAGATCAATTTGCTCGTTTATTAAAGACACCCTGTGTTTGTATATCTGGCGAGTTTCTAAATTGTTTAATTTGAGTTTTTTGTTACAAAAGTGTAGAAATCTGATGTTATTTTGGGATGTCATTGTGTGGTTCTGGTATATTTTATAATTTCTCATTAAAAGAAAGTTATGTTTGCCTTTATATTCGAATGTGTTAGCTGTGCCACATACTAAGTACATAAAACCCCAATAAGGTTTAACTAATATTCCGTGTTTGCCGGTTACGGACTAAAAAATATCAGTGTTTCAGGCATCCTAGATCTTACGAAAGGCGTATATTTTACGTTTCATATTGATATTTAAGGCACTAAGTTTATTTCTCAACAGTCTGCAACATGAAAATCCAGAATACGAAGCATATTTACGTAAAGATAGTATCCCTCAACTACCATAAAATAATATTTCTTGCTGATTAGATATTACATTATAAAACAACTAAAATGGGTTATTAATCTAACCTAGGTGTATCAAATAACATCATAATAACAAACTAAAAGCGACTCCGTCCTTAATTAACAATTGTTTATGTAATTAAAAATCAATCTACTATCTCAAATTCTCTCAATCATTAATAATGTACTTAGTTTACTTCAAGGGTTAAAGAAGAAATATTAAGGGGTTCGCAGGGGGGAGTATACGGAGTGGAAGGGGTTTGATGTGAGGGTTTGATTCATCACGAAGGGGGATCTAGCAGGTCATCTGATAGAAGCTGGCACGCGCGTTATCCAGATAGTGGCAGTGATTTACAGCACCGTATTTCCCCGCGAGTCCATCACGTTTTACCTCTCCACCACCACCGCCCCCCTCTCCTAGCAACTAAAAACACCCACAACCCTACTTTCAAACAGTGTAAACCCTCACGCTCCTATAGCAATTTCCGAACACAACCTGTGGAGGGCCAAGCAATTTGAATAATAAATTAAGGGTTGATGTTACGTCACATTATTAACTAGGTCTTTTTTCTCTCTTTTTTTGGTTTGTTTAAAAAGGCCCTTGTTAAACAATTACAAATTACTCTGTAATATTTGAAAGGGAAGGGTTTACAATTAACATGTTGTATGTTAAATCCATGTTAAGGGACATGATTTATTAGTGTGATAGCTACATTTCCATTTGGTTAAAAATAGCATACATATAGAGAGCACGGAGACAGGAAAAAAAAACAAATGAATTTAAATTGCGTTTTTAGAAATATCTATGCTTTTATAAAATTCTATAGAACCGAAGTCATCCTGGCACAAGAAGGACTGTCCCAGAGGAGTTCAGGAAACTAGAAAATGTAGAGGAGACATCGATGTAACACAGGTGGCCTTTCAATAATGAAGAAACTTTGCACTACCTTACAGCAATCTGTTCTGAATCGATTTATTTTTTATTTATGCTGAACGTCTCTCTCCGCAAATACCTGTTCGATAAATAATCGAGGGGCACCCGTTGAACTTTTGCTTTATGTATGCATGCTCTCTTGCTACAGGGCGTTCGTTTTCTTTGATGTGTTTTTTTTATTTGAGTGGTATTCATTGCTTAAGATCTGTTGCGTAACAGTTGTTTTAAACATACATCGTTGTTTAATATTTTAGTATTTATTGCTATTTCTTATTAGATTATACTATTTAATTAGGACTCTTTATGGTAGGGTACACATATTATACTGTGGTATCGTATAATAAATGATGGTAAGTAGATGTGATCATTTAATGATACAAGGTAATAATTCGATTAAATGAATGATAAATAACAATATATAAATCTAAAATAACAGTAGGAAAACGTGTTTTGTCCTAAGAAGTCGTCTTGTAAACGCGACCGTGTCACTACCTCTGGCTTACTCTTACTACTCCCTACTGCACCGTAACTCAATTTCTAACCCCCGCACTAATCACTTCACATCCCATAATTCGGTCATCTTGCAGAAGGTCTATTTTCTTTAACACGTTTACTTACGTTTACGTTGTTCCTTTTCTTTTTTTTCATTCTTCAATTTCTCTTGAAGCTCAGTTCTCTGGCTTTCAACTTTTTCTCTAGTTTTTCTATTTGCATCTTCTTTTGATAACTTGAATCGTTGTTCTTCTGTTTCTCGTCTTTGAACCTCTCTAATGGCCTCTCTTAGATGTTCTTCTGCTGCACGCTGCATTTCTATTAACGGCCTCTGCTGCTCTTCTCGTCGTTGACGTTCTACCTCTAACATTCGTTTTTTTTCTTCGCGTCTTAATTTTTCTTCTTCTCGTCTTTCCGCCTTTCTAATAACTTCTCTTTGACATTCTTCTTCTGCTGCATGCTGCATTTCTTTAAACTGTTTCTGCTGATCTTCTCTTCGTTGAGATTCTATTTTTAATCTTCGTTCTCCTTCAATCCTTTCTAACTATGTTTCTTTTTCTGCTTCCTCGCGAACTAATCGTCTTTTCTCAACGAAATCTGTATTTTCTTTTTTTTTGCTGTCTTGTGGCGGTACTACCAATATCTAATTCAATACCATCAATATTTATATACTTTAGGCCTATCAGTTCAGGGCCATATCGGTTTCTTTTAAAAGTGATGTTGTTTCCATCTATTTCAACTTGAGCATGTTGCAGAAAATCCTTTCCTATGATACAGTTGATCTTCATTGATCTATTAGACACTACATGAACTTTTGAAGAAAATTCTTGCTTGTCTATTTCTATATTAGCCTCAAAACAGCTTAAAGTTTTCACAACACCTTTTCCGAAACCACTCAGCATAATCTTGGAACTTAGAAGATCGAACAGGTTGAGGTTCTTATATAGTTCTTCTTTGATGAGGTTTACATGGCTCCCTATGTCAATTAAACCATTAAAATTGTAATTTTGTATATTGACCGATTTACCATGAAATTCGGCATTTACTGTTTGAATTGTTCTTTTTGTAACTCAGTTTATGTTGGACAAACACTTAGAAATTTTAACATAAGATACAAAGAACACGTGTGCTGTTATAGAAATAAACACCCAGAAAAATCTAATTATGCCAAGCACCTGTTAGAACAGAACCACCTAATTACACCTCAAAATATCATTAAATTCTTATATTTTAGCAACAACAAACACAAATTAGACATTTAAGAAGCTTTTGAAATATGCAAACATAAACGCACAGTACTTTTAATGAACGAACAAACTGAGCTTACTGATTCTCCTTTATTAGAAGTGTTAGATATTTAGTTTTTGTATGTATTGTATCTAGTTACCTATTTTCTGTACGTACTTATCCTTACCAACACGTGTTTGTTTATCAATCTTATCTACGTTTGATAATGACATTTATTGTCGAAACTTTAATTAATCTTTTGATTTTTATTATATTTTATGATCAAATATCTTATTGAACATAATACTAAACATTTAAATTTTCGTCGGCCAAATAATTATTAGAATACCTTCCATATAGGTTATTTAAAATAAAAGTTAGTAGCGCATAACATATGAAGTCAGACCTTAATAAAGGTTATAAAAAGGTAAATAAAAAAGTCTGACGACTTGTTGCTACAAAAATCCTAAAAAAATTAAAAAATAGAAAAATTAAATATTTTGCTTGGTTTTTCAAGAGAAAATAGAGAAAACGCCATAGAAAACATTTGCACTAAGGTCATAATAAAAGATATCACAACAAAATAGTTCAGGTTCATTTTGATTGAGTTTAAATTTGGATTAGTTTGAATGAAGTTCGATGTAAGCTTAGTTTAAGTGGAGTTTTATTTTAGTAGGTTAGGTGAGACTAATTTAATTATAGTTTCACTTCAGTTTCAGCTTCGGCTAAGTTAATGGAGGTTAAGTTAGAGATTGCACTAAACTCGGTTTAAGTTCAGATTAAGCTCAGTTTAGATTCAATTTAAAGTATAGTCTAATTTGACTGTCGGATTGACTAAAGTGTGGCATTAGGTTAGGTTACATTAGTGTAATTTTAGATTTAGTTTGGTTTAAGTTCAGTTGATTTTAGTGTAACTTGCTTTAAAATCAGTCTTAGTTCAATTTAAACTTCGTTTAAGTTTTGGTTGGATTAAAGCTCAGGTTATGTTCAGTTTATTTTTAATTTATATTTTAGGTTACGTTAGTTTAAACTCGGTTTAACTTCAGCTTAAACTTCGGTTGAGTTTTGTCGAAATCGGGCTAACATGCAGTTTATAAGCTTATTAAGACTAGTGTCACATGGGGGTTGTCGTCACTATATTTAACAATATAATAAATAACAAAATGGATTACAAACTGCACAAGCATGAGGAACTCATAATAACTTACATACTAACACTAAACATTAGTGTGGTCGTGATCTCCCTAATAACTACATACTAATACTAAGCTTACGATGACCAGGTAAGCAGCATCCCTGGATGCCAGCTTCTAGGTTCTCTACAGTTAAGAGAATATTAAAGTTACGTATCCGAGGTCTGGCTAATGGTGTTGGTGGCTCCCCGAAGGTCACCTCTGGTTTTATACCTTTTGGTAAATGCAAGTAATGTGGGCGCTGGCAAGGTAGGGGAATTGCAAGCGCGCGTCTGGAAGGTTACACATGTGCTTGTAGTTCGCTCTTGAACGTGACGCAGCTGTGCGCTGAGCTATTTATAGCGCTACGATTTTGCGAGATATATCAGCAGCAACCTTGGAGAACATTTTACGTTAGTCAAAATGTAAGTTCAAAAATAATGAATAATCTAGTTTGAAATTATTTCGTCTGTGACGTTAGCTTATCTCATTTAGTTTAAGTTCGGTTTAACGACAGTTTATGCTTCATTTATGTTCAGTTTAGAGCGATTTTACATTCAGTTTAAACATGTTTTAGGTTTGGGTTAGGTTAGGCTAGATTAAACTTAGTTTAACTTCAGTAAAAATGTAACTTCAGTTAAAATGTAAATATCACTGTAAAGTTTACGTAGTCAAAAACTCAAGAACAGATGCGTTGGAATTCTAGCTGTTTTCTTTTAATTTTTAGTAATAGTACTACAAGTAAGATAAACTTATCTACGGCAATTGAGTTTCCAGTAAAATTGATTCTTATTGATTATTCTGGAAAATGATTTGACCGTATTGACTTATTGAATCTCGTCTTGATTCTAACAAAACAAAATCTCATCAGATAATAATAATTGTAGATTTCTTGATTACTACTCAAACGGGTAACAGGTATTTAAAATTTATTATTTTAAAATTCAATTACTTAAATTGTATGTACATATTTGTCAATTTCGGTACAGATAAACGTGCATATGTCAATAATATTACTTCTCCAATAAATATTTAAAATCTGAATGAGATAAAGTAATATTGAATTAGTAATATTATTGGAACTAAATACAACCCATTAGTGTAACTGGCAGTACTAAAATTAATTCCCAAAATGTATTCACTAACGTATAACACATTATTTATAGAATTACCGTGATTTGTGTTCGACAGTATTCACATAAATTCGAATATGGCCTCATTTTGGTACGCCACTGCCACGTACTAACTATATTCGAATTCTTTGGCATATACGCGCCATCTCCCCACGCACACCTGTTTAATAGAACATTTAAATAATTGAGTGGGCAATCTATTGCTGAATTAATGAGTTCGCGCTTTGAAATTTCTAGTTCAATTTTACATGCAAGTACGTGAGTGAATGATTTGATGAACAATTATGTAGTTCTAAATAAATTAAAACGCTATTTATTATTTTTATACAGAGAAGCGCTTCTATTGTAGCAGATGTATTTAATTTAGGTTGTTCTTCATATTTGAATTTAGTTTAGCTTTTGATAACTTCGATTTTAGTTTTAGTTTGGCAAATAGATCTATGGTATAAAATAAATATCTACCTACTTCCGAATATAAGGCTTACATAATATAGTTATAGAGTGGTGATTTGGTTCATTCTCTTATTTAATTATTTATGGGCGTGTCCATGTTTGGTTTATATTTACTTATTAATAATACCAATTACGATTTTAAAGGATCAGCCTTTTTTGTTCGTTGGAGATTTATAAACATTTTTGGTTATCATAGTTGTTTGATCTAATAATATATGTATTGAGATGTCTAGATTTCATCTCATTGAAAATTTATTGAACGATATGATCGTAAACATAAAAATAATTATTTCATGCAATAAAATAAATGAAGGATAGACATGCTAGGATGTTAGGTCTAATTAACCTAAAGGCTACATATTAGGTCACAGATAGATTTAATTTTCCTGGTTAAATTTAGGACTACGATCATTAACGTAGGAAGATTTTTTCTGTTTTCCATGAGACTGACTCAGTTTCGGGCTAAGATTTAACTAAAAATATGTAAATTAGGTCAATCTTGTAAAGACTAATCTAGCACAATAAACTTACAAACTCTTATATAATAATACAGAGCATTTATTGTAATGAAGGTTTCGGCTTTGTTGATATGCTTCGTGTTTTACAAATATTGATTCTTATACAACATTTCCCACCATTGTTTTAATGCAAACACTTGGAGGACTATCCTGGACAAGTTGACTATAATTTGACTTCATCTAAGTTGATTTAGAAGAAGGCTCTTGTAAAAGCATCATTGGGTGTATCATGATCGTAGAGAGGAATCTAAATTTGTGTTTTTTTTCTATTGTAAAGATGTTCTTGTGTAAATTTTATATGTATCAGTTACATTGTGTAATTATGTATTCATTTTGTAAAGGAGAAAGCTGGATTTATTGAGTTTTGTGTATAATTAGGTCCTAATGAGATTTGTTCAACGTCAATCGTTTTTGTTAATTATTTTAGTTATGGTAGACTTTGGAATATGAGTGTCTTATATTGTTTTAATCGTTATTTTGCCAGCTACAATCCTATCTTTGTAGAATTAAGATTTGTGGTAATTATTATCAGCTGTGTGAATAGTGACGTCATATAAAACATTCGCGAGGCGGTTGTTTGGAAAAATTGACAGAATCTTCATTTGTTTTGCCAAATCATATATAAACCCCAGCAAAAATTAACAAATTCAGTCGATAAAATGATTTGAGAGAACTCACGCTCGACTCCGGATTAGAAATCTGTAAATTTAAGTGAGGTTAAAAGTGTTAACCATATGGTTGGATGTCAACAAAAAAAAATTCAACGAAGTTTAGGGAATAATTACCTGAACACTTTAAATTAAAGAAGATTTATACTAGTTAATCTACAATTATATGGAATTGTAAACGAGTTATTTTCAAAATAAATTCAAGAAGATTTTATTTCCATTATTGATTTAAATAATCGACGTATTTACGTTTATAAAATCATCTGGCAGTTTGAAAGCAGTAGTACCAATATAAAATAATATTGGAGTGGATCTCATTTACTTTATATACAAGGTTGGTCAAAATAAAAGGTTTTGATTTAATTTTTCAATAACAAAAATTATAAAGACAATCTGAAAAATTTCAGAATTCATTTTTCTAACTTTAAAGGTTTTTAAATAATTAAATTCTTGTGAATAAAACAAATTAAATTTCTTTATTAAAATTTAATTATCATAAATTAAATTTATTTGAACATTTGTAAATATTTTTATTTGATTGCATTGATTGATGACAGTTTGCTCAAATGGAGAACTGTTATAGCCCTATGTTAGGCTATTAACGACTAATTAACACACTTGAGCAAGCTCAGGAAAGAATTTCCTATTTTACTTTACTATTTTGTTTTAAATAATTTTCCGTTTATTTTTCTTTGAATTTGATTTTAATTTATTTTCATTAATAAAATAAAGACTGTGTTTTTATTTTATCTATGTGTTTATTTGATGTGTATACAAGTATCCATTTCTTTTTCTTTTCATATTTAGAGTTTAGCTTGCTGTTGTCCAGTTGCGGAAGTCCAAGTGTCTTTATTGTAAGTTTTTCTTTTCTTCCAGGTATAAGAATCAATAAGATTTTATTAGTTCGTTTATTTCATGCTTTATCGAATTAAACCTGAATTAGCCGATTGGGAAAAGGAAAAATATTGGGGTGTATTTTATTTTATTTTATTAGATATCACCGCAGATATTTTATGGGTAACCCTGATCGTGGCGCAGATTAAATATCACCTGAGTATTGTAATATTGCTAGAAGCAAGATTTGTTTAATTTTTACAATTATTAATTTACAATTCAAAATAAATGAGGAGGGAGGGGTTGTTACAAAGATAATTAAAGACCTTTATAAAAGACGATGATCAATGTGTTTTAGTTCTAAAATCTGAAAGAATAAACCTGAAAAGAAGTTTTAAAAGAGTAGTAGTGTCTATATTATGACATTTTATACTAAAGGCAAGTTAAGGTAATTTGTGCATATTTGAGTGGAGTTATAAAAAGTTAAAGACGCAAAGATAGAAAAACTGATAAGTTTAATTGGAAACTTTATTAACAGCGGTAACTTAATAAATATAATAATAATTAAGTAGGTGAATCAAACTACTGCAACCAACTTTAAATTTCTAGATAGCGATTGCCAGAAAGAAAACTTGCAAAAGCTGCAAAATCACATGTAAACTATTTCAATATTATAAAATCAAGTCTATTAGTCTTCTGCGTTTTAAATTAAACTCTGTTTTCACTTCACTTCGTGTTAGATCGTTACTTCTTGTTAAATTTGAGTGAAAGTAAAAGTGTCCTCTTCACTTCTGGCCTACTTTTAAGACTAAAGTAAAGTAAAGTCTACTAACTTAAGTCCTGTAGTCCGAGCGCCTAAACGCAATTGTTTCGACGCAAGGCGAGTAGAATTATGATCTGGTAAAATATAATTCGTGGATTTTAAGTGCCAGTTAAACTTATGGAGAACTATATTCTGTTAACTATCAAAATTCTGTATTGGACCAGGGATAATCGGCTAAGCATCAACTAATTTACTTTCTGTTTTTGATGTTCAAGTTCAACGATGTCCGGAAGTTCTAGACTGAAAAATAAATTTAACACTTTTAGATAATTTTATCTATTGTTTTTTTATTACTTGTAGAATATATTGGTTTATGGTTTAAATTACCTGTTTAAACAATTTTCCTGATTTACATTGTATTATGCATCACATCTTGTAGCGGCGTTGTCATATGTTTCTTTTTTGCTGTATGAGTCTACAACTTAAAAGAAAAATAATTTAAAACTGCTGGTTTTCCAGATGCTTGTATAGGTTTTATACTTAATGTTGTGACATGAACAATTAAGAATTTCTAGGCACTAATTAAAGCTTTGACTTGTCTTAGATTTCTTGCATTACGACTATTATCCGGCAAGTTGTTAAACAGTTTAATTGCTTATTCAAATATTGATTTACATGCAACTGTCTTGCTAACATATGTTATTCGATATGAATCTGTAATACGAGTTTCGTAACAATGTATTGCATTAGTGCAAATGAACAAATCATTGAAATAGGATGGTATGGCGTTTATGTAACAATTTGTAGATAAATATCAAAAGATTATTAATAATATTTTACCAAACAGGTAAGAATTTGCAGTAATCATAAATTTTGTTTTATCTTTATTTAGCTTCAGTTTATTAATTACTAACCATTTAGATTAAAATAAAAAGTCCTTATTAATTATTTTGCTAACTGCCTTCACGTTGTTGTCAGATGTTGAAATTAAAGTACCGCTTGCAAATAATGTTACATATTACATTACGAACTCAATTTTGAGGATATTTATTTCGCTTCGTTTTAAATACACAAAAGGTATAAATCTACAATATTTTCATGTTTGTATCAATTAAAATACAATTTTTGTTTGTCTGGACAATAACATTTCTGCTTATTGTATTACATAAAAAAGGAAAAGAATTAAAGTTAATTCTTGTAAAACACTAATAAATTTAACGTTTTAATAAAAATATACAGCATTTTATGATTCTTTCTAAGCTAATAGATCGTTACTTTGAGTTAAATTTCTTCAATATTAAAATGTCCCACAAAGGAACAAGGCGGTTTTGAAACTATAATTCATGTTTTATGAGATATCATTATAGCTAAGTGAAGTTGCACGTTTATAAGCTGGTTTCGCTTATAAGTTTTATTTTAATAAACATACAAGCGAGATTTTTATATAAATTTGTCATGGATAGGAAGGATGTCATTTAACTTGTGATTGGGTAAATAGTTCTGAAATATGGCCGCCTCTCTTAAAGTTTGGAAGCACAGTTTTCGCTTCGAGAAAACAGTCTGCAAAGATATGCGGAAGCGCCAGTCTGGGCAACTTCCGATGAATTTGTTTCGCGTTTGGCTAGTAGAATGCGAACGTGTAATCCCTATTCCCTTGAAATCTTCAGTTTGGTTTTAAGAAAGTTCCGGTTACAGCATCGTTTTGTTTAAACCCCTGTGCGGACGTAAAACTATAACTTGCTGACGTTTCTTTGTTTGATAATTTGGGTTAATTTAATGTCAAGGTAATAAATGGTGTAAGCTAGTTTCTGCCAAAAATTTAAAGAAACTGTTGTTATTAAAGTATCCCCTGTGAGAATTCTTGTTATAATAAATAGTATTTAGATTTTGAAAGTATTGTGCTCTAGTAATGGCAAGGTGGACTTCGATTATTTTATTTGGAAAGGTAATTGATAAATATGGATTCGAATTTGTTGTGATATCAGTTCTGATCATCGCTCAGTAGTGACTACATTATTAAAACAAATTATAATAATTAAGCCAACAAACCTAAAAGTGGAAATAATTGCAACGTCCAAAGATCTTTTATAAAAGGGGTTCAGAGTTCAACTACAGCTGTTCACGCCCCAGCTTCTTCAGTACGTTGGAGTATTTGTTGTTACTGTGGACAATGTGGATTAAGGCTAAAACAAACGTACAAAGATAAACGGATTATTGGTAATACTCTGTAACCTTTAGGATACTTAGTTGTAACCCTAAGCAGTTGTAACCCTTGTCCGCACGTAACCCTTCGGCTGAAACTTATGATGTTTGGTAGCTCCCTCAGAGGCCAACGGGTTGAAGTGCTGGACTAGATAATAATCAAGTGCACTTACCTTAATTTCGCTTCCTTACAGAAAGGGAGAGGTAATCCAAATAATATAAACACAGTTTATAGTTAATAATTAAAGACGAGTTTATTTATTATTGTTAATCAAATTAGTAAATCGGTTTATAACATTATTTCACACCGAACATAAATTATTGAAGTTTTATTACTTAAAAATTGAAAAAAAGATTATAAAAACTTAAAACCGAAAGTGAGTTCCTTCTTTCTTGAGGACCTAATCAGAACCAACTTAAAGAAAAACCCTAAGTAAAAATGTAGACATTTAGAAAACAGTTTAGGTGACAAAACAAACTTAATTAAATTAACAGTGTACGTGTGTTTGATAAACTCCAAGACAAAACTTACTTTCTTTTGATTAATATTAGAAAAATGCAATTATGCACGTCTTGAAGGAAGTAGCCTTATCACATATGAAAGAATAAGCATTTTGAAAAAAAATATAGAATTTCACAGTTTTCGCAAAATGTCTATTTCCCGTGAGAAACTAAATTTTGCATTTTCTTCAACTAAATTTTTAAATTTTAATAAGTTGTATCTTTGAGTTTATTCAACCCTAAATAATAAAATATAATATTATAAATGCAGTTACGATTTGTAAAACTAAGTAAATATAAACTTTAGCCAAAATAGTTTAAGAATAAATGGTAATATAATAATAAGCTAATTATAATAAATCAATGTAGCCGTTCGGGTACAATACCCCACCACCAAGGTCAAACATTAATCCTTAATGGGTTGTGTTTGATTCGATTGCCAAAGTGCCAGGAACTCCACAGGAACCGTCCATGTCCAGGTGTTACTAATAACGAAGAACGTTTGGAGCTGGACTATCAGATGTGAAACCAATAGCCTTTCATAATTGAGGAAGTTTAATGGAGATAGGTTTGTGTAGCGGGAGGTTTCGCCACAGATTTAGGTGCCTCTCAAAAAAAAAGTAGGATTGGTTTATGGAAATCTTGTAAGGTTAAAAAGTATCAATTAGGTATGATTAGATTACTAGGCTGTAGTAATGATATTTGGTTTCATTTGGTTCATGTAGTTGGGCTGGTCTAATGGCTGATAGCAATGAAGCAGACATTGATCTCGAAAGGTTTCTATGGCTTATCTTTATATGGTACCTATACAAAATAAAAATGTTTTAAGTAAACTGTAACTTACTTAGATAATAATGATAATAAAAAAAAAGATGAATATAAATTATTAGTAAAATACTAATTTATTAAATAAAAATTAAGAGCAAGTAAAAATAAACTGTTTGTTTCCCATGTTTACCTAGTATTCAAAGTTAGTAATAATATAGCGAAATTTTTAAATAAAGACTGAATTATTAAGGAAAAAAAAATATTAATATATATATATATATATATATATATATATATATATATATATATATATATATATATATATATATATATATACACATATATATATATATATATATATATATATATATATATATATATATATATATATATATATATATCCTTGATATGGTACGTCTTGGATCTAGCTTCCTGGAAACAAAGTTGATATGGGTTGATCCAATTATAACCCTTCCATGGTAAGACTTGATGCAATCTACCAATGTGATTGTGCATGCCACAATATTGAATGTGCCTGGTGATTTCCACCAAACATGTGAAAACTTTTTGTAACTTGTAATCATTGCATTAAATGATTGTCACTTGTGTATCTTCTGTTGTGAAGTCACTAGATTACTCGGAGTGTTTTGCTACATCTCAAATTGGTATTTGTTTTCTTGCTGATACAATCGAACCCAATCAAAGCATATGTTGAAAAGAAAAAGTCGCGAAAATTGATATGGTTAACATAGGAGCAAACATGTTGATTGCTGGAAACCAAAAGTTACCAATGAAGTTTATATTATATTCAAATTTCTTTTTAATAAGAAAGGAAAAAAAAATTTTTTTCCCGTAATAAAACTATTTTTAATAACGTTATATAAATATTAAATTAAAATAAGTAGTAGTAAGATGTACTTGGTGCACTCGACTTCTTTGATTTCAAAACAAAAGTCGAATAGACCTGGTAGTGTTTCGTTGCTAAATGCAAAAAAAATGAATTGATAAATAATCAACGAGTAATTAAATGTAATTGATACATATAATGAATACATGCAATGTATGAATGTATTATATTTATATTTGTAATGTTGAATGAATGAATAAAAATTGTAAATTTTGAATATTATTGGCGAACATATAGACATCGCAAATTTTGAAATATTTTTGAAGTTTAAAAAAAATTATTTTTGATGTCTGGTAGATCTTCTTTTACCTCCTTCAAATGATGATCCATATTTGTTTAAATGTTTGAATTTTCTGTAGTTATCTTTTATAAATGTTTCTGACCTTCTGCCAATATCATGCTTTCTTCTTTTATAGATATTAAAATCAACATTATATTCTTCATCACTACTATATTTACGTTTTCGAATATTTTCGAAATTTATGAATTGTTGGTAAATGTAGAAACCAGTAAGCATTAATGGAATTAGAATTTCCACTGGTAATGTAGAATTTTCCTCGTGTTCTACATCTTCTGAATTATAATCTTTTGCTGATAAACAGTTTTGCTGTCTTACTGTATGTTTCTTGAGGCGATTAGCATGAACAATTTGTTCTTTATTTTTATGTTGTTCTCTTATTTTGAAATCTGTATCGCCAATTTGTTCGATTATTCTATGCGGGCCAGTCCATTTTTTAAGTAATTTCTTAGAAACACCAATTTTTCCTTGGGGATCTAAAAGAAATGCTAAGTCTCCAGGTTTTAACGTTAATTCTTTGGAGTTTTTATTGTATTGCAGAGCTTGTTTGCTGGCTGCTTTTTGCAGATTTATCTTAGTTTCTTTAAAAACAGTATTAAGCCTTGCAAGTAATTCAGCTACGTAGTTGCTGTCGATAGCATAATTAATTTTTCGTGGTTTTAAAATTTCTTCTAATGGTAAAATAGGATCACGACCAAACATTAAGTAGTAAGGTGAAAAACCTGTAGAACTGTGGGTGTTAGTGTTGTACGCTAATTGGAATAATGGTAACCATGCTTCCCAATCAGATTGATCCTTTGAGATATAATGAGATAGGAAGTCTTTTAAAACTCGATGAGCACGTTCTACTGCATTCGATTGAGGATGAAAAGCACTTGTAGTAATTTTCTTTATTTTTAACTTTTCGCATAGATATTTAAAAAGTTCACTAACGAAGTTGGTTCCTTTGTCTGTTATAATTTGCTCTGGAATTCCAAATCGAGCAAATACATTGTTCACCAGAACTCTCGCAACTGTTTCTGCTTTCTGATCTGGTATAGGTATGACTTCTAACCATTTGGTAAAATTACATTGAAACGAAAGTATATATTTATTACCATTTATTGATGTTACGAAAGGACCGCAAATATCCATGTTACAACGTTGCAAAGGACGGTCCAATGAAGGAAATTGTTTTAAAGGTGCTCTTTTTAAATGTGGGTTGGTCTTTCGCTGATTACAAGAAATGCAGCTAGACACATAATTTGTAATATCTTTTTGCATGTTTTGCCAAAAGCATTTTTGCTTAATGTATAGTGATGTTTTCTCAATGCCTACGTGCCCCTTTAAAGCTGAATCATGAAAACTATATAAAATTTCGTTAACTAGTGTTTTTGGAACTACTAGTAAGTCGCAAAACTTTCCATTTTTCTTCTTGTATAGAATCTTGTCTTGATCTAAATAAAATTCATTATTTTCACCATTTTCTGTTAAATCTTCTTTTGCCGAAATGCAAAAATCGTCTTTTTGTTGCTCTTGATAAATTACAGTTTTATCCAGAATTGGTAATAAGTCTGGTTTACTATTGGTGATTTTAAAAATTTGTTTCGATTGGTTTCTTGGCTTATTTTCTTTGGTATTTAATGTTTGTGGATCTTCATGTAAATAGTAGACGAGTATTTTTATGTTTGTATTTTTAAAGATATATTTAATCATGTCTCGCACAATTTCCCAATTTAAAGAATCTAGTCCACACGCAATTTTTGGTATTGCGATGGTTTTTTCCTGAAGTTGAACAGCTTTTTCTTTAAAATCTTGAAGTGTTTGCCAAAGATTCTCATATGAAGGTTTGTGATGAAATTTCTTCTTGGTAATTAAGTAGTAAATGTTTCTTTTAGAGAGACATAAAAATGCTGTTTCTCCTAATTTTTTTCTTTGTGCCAATAGTTGTCTTGTTGAGCCAAATCTCTTTTTGAATTCAAGAGCAATACCTTTTTCCATTCGAAAATCTTCTGAGACGCAATGGGCTAATGAGATGTTTTCATTGCACTTCCATAAATTTCCTGGGATTTCGTTGAAATCTTCGTTTTCTATCTTCTCAACGTTTCTGATTTGCAAAAATTCTTTATAAGTGATCATACTTTTGTTTTCTTCTATTTCATACATTCTCGAAAGTGCATCTGCATTTCCATGTTGCTTTCCGCTACGATGTATGACGGTAAAATTGTATTCAGAGAGTTTTAAACTCCATCTGGCTAATCTTGAAGCCGGATCTTTCATAGATAAAAGCCAAATTAAGGCTCTGTGGTCGGCGATGACCGTAAATTTTCTTCCATATAAATAACATCGAAATTGTTGAATTGCGAAAATTACAGCTAAACATTCTTTTTCTGTTACGCTATAATTGAGTTGAGCTTTATTTAATTTTTTGGATGCAAATGAAATCGGTTGAAGAAATCCGTTTTTTTCTTGACTAAGGATTGCTGCTATAGCTCCTTTGGATGCATCGCACTCTATGAAAAATTCTTTTGTAAAATCTGGATACATGAGTATACTGTCGTTTTCTATGGCTTCTTTTAATGTGTTAAACGCTTTTATGCACTTATCGTTCATATCGAATTTGACATCTTTCTTTGTTAAATTTGTCAAGGGTTCAGATATTTCTGCATAATTTTTAATGAATCTTCTATACCATCCAGCGAGTCCTAAAAATTCTCTGATTTTCTTTACAGTTGTTGGTACGGGAAATGATTTTAATGCCTGTAGTTTATCAGGATCTGTTTGAATGCCTTTTCCTGAAATAATATGTCCTAAATATTTAACTTCTGGTTTAAGGAAAGCGCATTTTGATGGTTTCAGTTTAAGATTTGCAGTTCGAAGACGATCGAAAACAATGCTGAGCTTCTGTAGGTGATTTTCAACACCTGTTCCGTTGTGAATGATTATGTCATCCAGATACACCATACACATGACTTCCGGCAGTCCTGAAAGTGTTGCGTTCATGAATTTCTGAAATGTTCTTGGAGCATTGACTAGTCCAAATGGCATTTTAGTGTATTCATAGCGATTTCCTAATGCTGTAAAGGCTGTCTTTGGAATAGATTCTGTAGTTAAAGTAATTTGGTTGAAAGCATTTGTAATATCCAGAGTTGAAAATAAATTTGAATTTCCTAAATTATCTAATGATTCTGTTAGCCTAGGTATAGGAAAAATTTCTTTTTTGGTTATTTTGTTCAGTTGTCTATAGTCTATGCATAGCCGGTGTTTTATTGAATCGTCAGGCAATTTCTTTGAAACCATAACTGTTGGTGCGTTCCATTCCGATGTACTTGGACGTATAGTTCTACTTTTAAGTAATTCATTTACTTTTTGTTGAAGTATTTCCCTTTGGCTGTAGGGAATGGGGTACTGATTTTTCGATACCGGTAAAGAATTTCCCGTATCTATATGATGTTGAACATCAACAGCACTTGATAGTTCTCCTTCACCTTCGTCGAATATATCTCTGTAATTGGCGAGTACTTAGTTGTAACCCTAAGCAGTTGTAACCCTTGTCCGCACGTAACCTTCGGCTGAAACTTATGATGTTTGGTAGCTCCCTCAGAGGCCAACGGGTTGAAGTGCTGGACTAGATAATAATCAAGTGCACTTACCTTAATTTCGCTTCCTTACAGAAAGGGAGAGGTAATCCAAATAATATAAACACAGTTTATAGTTAATAATTAAAGACGAGTTTATTTATTATTGTTAATCAAATTAGTAAATCGGTTTATAACATTATTTCACACCGAACATAAATTATTGAAGTTTTATTACTTAAAAATTGAAAAAAGATTATAAAAACTTAAAACCGAAAGTGAGTTCCTTCTTTCTTGAGGACCTAATCAGAACCAACTTAAAGAAAAACCCTAAGTAAAAATGTAGACATTTAGAAAACAGTTTAGGTGACAAAACAAACTTAATTAAATTAACAGTGTACGTGTGTTTGATAAACTCCAAGACAAAACTTACTTTCTTTTGATTAATATTAGAAAAATGCAATTATGCACGTCTTGAAGGAAGTAGCCTTATCACATATGAAAGAATAAGCATTTTGAAAAAAAATATAGAATTTCACAGTTTTCGCAAAAGGGAAATATAATGTCTATTTCCCGTGAGAAACTAAATTTTGCATTTTCTTCAACTAAATTTTTAAATTTTAATAAGTTGTATCTTTGAGTTTATTCAACCCTAAATAATAAAATATAATATTATAAATGCAGTTACGATTTGTAAAACTAAGTAAATATGAACTTTAGCCAAAATAGTTTAAGAATAAATGGTAATATAATAATAAGCTAATTATAATAAATCAATGTAGCCGTTCGGGTACAACTCACTCAGTAAGTTATTTTGTATTTAATTAATAAATTCATTTACGATAGTAGTAAAGTTAATTGGGGTTCGCTTTAGAAAATATTTAAATTGTATTTGAACTGGGATCCCTAAATAAGTTAATGTGTAAAATCTCGAAATGATGTTAGGTGTCATCTTATATGTTGTTTCTGTTTCATGTACACAAATTGTGTATTGCATTTGTTGCTAACCGATCTTCATGAATTTGAATGAATATACGAAGTTAAACATCATTAATCATTCGTTATAGCTTGGCACGACAAATTGTTTGTGGTCCGTTGAACAAAAATAAGATAATAACAATAAGAGACAAAGAATTGAACATAACTCAAATGTGGATTTTTTCCAAATTGTAGATTCTCATCGTTGCTTTTAAACAATAACAACAAACAATTTGGGTGGCGCCCTCTATATTGTTATATTCAACTATAGAATCAACCGTTTAAATTGGATTTTCATCACTTTTATCATAACACCAGTTGCATTCAATTAGGTAGATTATCACAAATTACAAAACATTATCGGTAAATAAATAAATCGACACAACCCTGCTAATACTAAAGGTTACATAAAGTAACCTTTATGTTCACATAAATGATTATCGAAGAAGTCTAAAAACTCGCTACCGTCACTTGATGGAGAAATATATTATATACTATATATTATAACCATAACCTTAACGCAAGAAACGCAAAGAATTATTTGGTTTGCAATAATTACTCGAAGTCTCACATTTAATATTATTACGGACGCGTATTACTACATCTCCCTTGTGTCTACTGTTGGAATTGTATCGTATGCAATTATAGCCCTGAATTAATAGTTCAGTTTTCTCAACATCATCAGTAACGCAGGTTTCTGATAAGATTAAAACGTATTGACACAGTATATATAACATACAGTAATGTGACTGTCGCAAATAATTTCTATCCACCACACTACATGCTGGCGCGAGTCGGCAGTATGCAGACAGCAGTTCTGTTTCAAACACGCAACAGAACGTATCGAAATTACCAGAGCCGGCGTGCAGTATTAGTGCCAGTAAACAATGCATAGTGTTAGTCGGTGTGCCGCCAAAGGCTGTAAAAATACCTCGGAAAGAACTACAATTAGTTTTTTCAGGTTTCCGATTTCAGGTTATTTTTTCCTACATACTATTATTTTTTAATAAATACGCTCGTAAAAACAATGCCGTATTTAAGAATTCACTTTTGTATATATTTACCAATTGCTTAAAATTGTATTACTAACACGTAATAGAACAAATAAGCGATTACGAAATCCTACATAATAAAATTTTTTATGCTGATTTATTATTAAAAGAGTTCAACAATAAAGAATCTAGGTCAACGCCTTATCAGCAGGTGTGAACTACAGCGTCTTTTGTTACTCTCAACTGTTAAAAAAAGTCAAAGCGTGCGTTAGCATTGTACTTTTTAGCATTTCGTTTGTCATTGTGTCTTTACAGTACCACTTCTTTAATCCGAACATGCCCTAATCCGAACCTCCAGTAATCCGAACAACGGAAATTTATAGCCATAATCCGAACAACGCCTCTTTAATCCGAACAGTAGTGATTCCCGCTACATAAATGGGGGAATCCCTTGGTTTCATGTTTAGTGTTCATTACATATGTACTTCATTTTCAGTAGACTGTTAACCGTTACTGAGTTCAGTTTGCTTTGAATTTAAACCAGAGATGTCTTCTAAAAGGAAACACGTTACTTTATCGATGAAAGAAAAAATTGAGATTATTAAAAGTTTAGAGGCGGGTTATACAGTGACTAGTTTATCGCAAAAATACAACGTGGGAAAATCAACGATTTGCGACATCAAAAAGAACAAAGCGAAGATTTTATCCTATAGCACTACAGCCTATTCTCTGATTAATAAACGAAAAACTTTGAAAGAGAGTGCATATCCGGAAATTGATAAAACGGTTTATACCTGGTTTCTACAGGAAAGATCTAGAGGTAAAAAGAAGATTAAATATGTACATACATATAATTTTTTTAACACAACATATTAAACAATTCTAGGTGTGCCAATATCAGGGGAAATTTTGCGAGCAAAAGCACAATTCTTTTATGGCCAGACTCACAACGATGATAATTTCAAAGCCAGTTCCGGATGGCTTGATAAGTTTAAAAACAGGTACGGAATTCGACAACTGTCAATTACAGGAGAAAAATTATCAAGTGATCAAGCAGCTGTTGAGCCATTTAAAAACGCGCTTCGAAATAAAATCGCGGAAATGCAGTTGTGTCCTGATCAAATCTACAATGCAGATGAAAGCGGACTTTTCTGGAGATTACTTCCCAAAAAAACACTTGCTCACCAAGCTGAAGCATCAGCTCCAGGTAGAAAAATGAGCAAGGAACGAGTTACATTTATGACGTGCTCTAACGCTTCTGGGACGCACAAACTGAGATTGCTTGTGTTGGGCAAATCTCAAAAGCCACGGGCCTTTGGAAATGAACCGCTGCCGGTGAAGTACCAGGGACAGAAAAAAGCCTGGGTTACCCAAATAATTTTTAAGGACTGGTTTTATACGAATTTTGTTCCGGCAGTTAGGAAAAGAATGCAACAGTTGAATTTAGAAGCCAAGGCACTTTTAATTTTAGACAACGCTCCAGGACACCCTGAAGACTTATGTTCAGATGATAAAAAAATTATTGTTGTAATGTTTTTACCGCCAAATGTAACCTCCTTAGTGCAACCGATGGATCAAAATGTAATTCAAGCAGTCAAATTGCATTACCGAAAAGGTTTCTTAAAACGGATTGTTGCTTCTGAAGGTGCAGATATTTCTGCAGAACTGAAGAAAGTCAATCTAAAAGATGTTGTAATCGGATTAGCAAAAGGATGGGAAACTGTTAGGCCAGAACTTATTCAAAAGTCTTGGAGTAAACTTCTAACTCAAAGTGATGACGATTGGAGTGAAGATGATAATCTTCCATTGTCACAGTGGAGGGATAAAAGGGAGTTAGAAGGTATAGAGAAAGAAATAAAGGAAGTTACTGCACTGATAAACCACATATCTGAAGATATATCAAGACAAGAAGCTCTTGAATGGGCCATCGGACAAGAAGAATCATGGGAATCTATTAACGATATGGATATTTTGGATCATGTTCAAAATAAATCAAGCTCTGAGGAGGAAATAGAAGTGATACCACGACGTGTAAAGCACTCCGAAGCAATCAGAAGTTTCGAAACGTGTTTGAAGTGGGCTGAGGAAAATGATGAATCGGAACATCACATTCTAATTCTATCCGAAATGAAAAAACGAGCTCTAAAGGCAGAAGAAACAAACATAAAACAGAAGAAAATTACTGAATTTTTTACAGTTTCTTAATACTATTTACTTCTTTAGATTTATGTACATACATACATATGTAGGTACTTTATTTGTTCAGGTTATATCTAACAAAATAAGATATGTAGTATGTAGTTAATTTTTTATTTGAAAATAAAGAAATTCTTGAACTTGAAAAGCGTAGATAATTAGGAAAATGGATATTTCTGTCTTTTGCTCGATAATCCGAACATTTCGATAATCCGGATCAACCAGTGCAATTATTAGTTCGGATTAAAGAGTCGTACTGTAATTTAATATGAATGAAAATAAATTTTATTATTATTAATTATTATTATTATAGTGTAAATTGATTTCATCTCCCCTATTTTGTACGTATGTGATTTCGGTGACCTAGATTCTCCCTTTGTTTGTTGAACAGGTATTCAAATTGTATACAGCTATGCATTTGTTCATAATTATTTCTAAATCAAACGAAATGACTATTGCAGCGCAAGAATATGGTTAATGGCTTGAAAGAATAATGGAACTTTAGTTGGTAATTAACGACGTAACAAGAAACAACTCTTCTAACTTAATAAATGTTTTAAATATCTAAATTGATTATCGTTTTATTTATTAGATTCTATAAGTAAAACAACTTCAATCAAATGGTTCACTACACATAATTCTACTTCATATTTTACTATACTATTATATAACAAGAGATTTTGTTTACATATTTGTTCGAGACATTTTATTGAATGCGGCTCTGCGTTTTATTTACCGGCGATGCCGGCCGATAAACGTCGGTCCACTACTTCGTTTATGGGCGTGATATTCGAAGGTGGATTCATAAAATGAATGGTGTAGCATTCAAGTGAATCTACTGATTGTTATATATACTGTGGTATTGACGATAAACATTAGATACTAAAATTTGAATTTTTTAATTACATTTGTAAAATTTACAAATTCTTAAAAAATTATTCATGGTAGATTTTCGCAGATGGCCGCCATTAGTTTGCCAAATTTACTTTAAGGTATAATTGGCAGACTAATGGTGACCATCTTGTACACGTCATGACCTTTCTTAAAGAGGTTCCCAGCATAGTATTGATTAAAATTGATTTTTTGTTTTGTTGAATTATTTCGAATGCCCAAATTATTTACATATATTACTTTAAATCTGCTATTTACCGACAGGTGTCGCAAGGACACTTCCGTTAAAAATATGTTTTGGCATCGCTAGTAGCACTGGCACATCATATTGACGTAATTTATAGGTCATTTTACGTCACCGACGTCAGGTGAGCAATTATGGACGTATTATTGCTTTTGTTCTGTGACCCATCGCACAGGCGATGATTTAGAACTATTTTTATGTGTAAAATTGCACTAAAAATCATACAGTTTAAACTAAAAACTCTTAAGTATGACATTTTTAAGTTTTCTTTGCAGAAGGTACACAGTAAAAAATAGAGTGTTAACTTTTACACTTAAATAACACCCAGAGTGGTTCCTATTTATCCACACTGATGAGTGTAAATAACATTGGTCTTAAAAGTGGTAAACTATATAACAACTTTAACCTTCAATGCAGGTTAAAGTCATGGATTCTTTATACATATCTTACACGATACAGAAATGAAAAAGACACTAACGAGTGTAAAAATGACAAACCATATTGTTGAGAAAACATTTGTTGAGTGTAAAGTATGCACGAACTGAGTGTTAATTTCCCATTCTTTTAGTGTAAA
Source organism: Agrypnus murinus (assembly GCA_929113105.1). Taxonomy (NCBI): domain Eukaryota; kingdom Metazoa; phylum Arthropoda; class Insecta; order Coleoptera; family Elateridae; genus Agrypnus; species Agrypnus murinus. Next base: position 111,376,424 of record OV816031.1, read on the forward strand.
AATTATTGCTTAAATTGTAAGGAACATTTTTTTAATGGAAAAGGAACCAATTATAGTGGTTACAATCATTTATTGGAGTGTACAAAAAGAAAAAAGTAAAAAAATAATGCACACAAATATTAGTTTTATTTTAAAACAAAATGCAAAATATAAATACATTCTAAATCTAAATAATCCAATGTAAATACATACTGTGATGATTTTCCTTCATTATTTGAAAATCATGAATTCTTAATTTTGTTACCCAATGTAATAATGTTCAAAGTTGACTGTTTGTGTTTATCATTTGTAATTATGAGTTTCTGTAATTAAAGTTTTATTAAAATTATTTACACATTCTAATTTACATTACAAACCTTACCTGTAATTATAGAAACGACATTGTGAATGTCAGTTCTTAATAATCACACGTTTTATAAACGCATGTGCGCCATCTTTTTAAGCTGAGTTCGGCCGTCCAAGTACCGACCTACTATACCGACATATATACTTCATCACATATATACTTATGTAGGTACTACATAGCAGGAACCAGAAACGGTTTTACATTTAAATGGTTCTTTGTAAACCAAAAATCTGAAAATAATTTTATCTATTATTTATCCATAATTCACGTAAACATTATTATTTATATTTATGCATAATGATGATTGAAATTACAAAGGATCAACATGGCTGCTAAAACTTTTACATAAAAAAAAGCTGAATAGACACAACCAGGACTGGAAATTATAGTTTTAATATCTTACCTAAATGCACAATATCGTAGAAAGATCTATTTTAGCATATTTACTTTTATTGGCTAGTTGAATCTTAAAAATCATTGTCACTTTCAAAGAGAACTAAGTAAATAAAAGTTTCACGTCCAATCGTGATTATTCGCGTTGCAGGTGGATATTCGTTGGATGACACTCACGAGGGTTAAATCGGTTTTGTTGGCAATCTCATTAACACTCTTTACTGCTGTTAACATGCTAGAATAGTGAAATACATTTTTTGAAGGATGACTCTTACACTAACGAGAATATCTTTACCAAATTTAAATGATTTGTACACCAAATACATTATTTTTACCCATTTTTTAAATTAAGATAACACTCATAAGAAAATTGTTGCTGCGTGTTAATTTTGGTTGTTAATTTCATTCACATGAGTGTAGAAATTTACACTCAGATATTTCACCACACCAAATATGTTTTTCACCACCACTGCATTTTTTACTGTGTAGGATGGAGGACAGAATAATAAATTGTAGCACGTGTCCTTCCAAAGTAGGATGCGTTTGGTAACCCTAAATACTTGTAATAAATTATTAACCATTAAGAAATAAAGTTACCAACATTCCGTTGAAAACCAATTACTAAGTCACACATTTAATCTTCAAGAGAAAAAATATTGCACGCTTATCAGGTCGATCGATTCTAATCAATTTTATAAGCAACTTGAACTAAAGTGATATAATTTCTGATAATAATCGTCATATTTAATACTGTTTACACTTTGGTGTCACTTAAATTTAAGTATACAGATTTTAAATTGTATTGTGAATTGACCATTAGCACCAAAATCAATATAGCAAGAAGGTGGAATGCAGTGAAACCAATGATATTATTGATAATTATTTAAAAAAAAGTTATTTTATATACAGCGCTATTAAATTAAATTGCAATATGTAGAATTTCCTTATGTTGCATTAATCGAGTCAAAACATTATGCACACATAGGCAACCAATTATACATCATGCTCTCAAAAGAGCATGAATAGCGTGTGAATAGTACAAAGTACTATTTACATGTGCGTGCTGTATAATTAGTTGCTTATGTGTGCATAATGCTTTGACTCGATTAATTTCAAATGCAATAGGGAACTTCTACATATTGCAATTTAATTTAATAGCGCTGTATGTATTTAACAATAGTTAACAACATTAAAATGACATACTCATAATGTTATAATAGAACTTTATTAATAACGTCTTTTGTACCATTTCTGCAAATCTTTTGGACGCTACACTAACGTCAGCTATAACGTCCGCTGGACGTCGTAAAATGACGTATTTGGACCCGGACAAGTTGACGTCTGTGCGACGTCTATTCTACGTCAGGAATTAAACGCCTGTTCGTCGTCAAAATGACGTGCCAGTGCTACTAGGGATGTACCAGTAATTATTGACAAAATTATTAGTGTTTTCTCAATAATTAATAGGTTTATTTGCTATTTAACATCATTCATCATTCATTTAGTAATTATTAGGTGATTGAATCCCTTCTTACCCTCCAGTTCTCTTTTAACACTCAAGTTTGAAGATCGTAGCCAGTTTGGGGTAAGTTCACCTTACAAAATTTTGTTTTTGTACAGTCCATTAAAAATCCATCACATCGACTAATGCGAAAACAGTTAAATCAATGATAGTAAGAATAGAAAACAATTAGATGCTGATAATTCCACTACCAATAGATGCTTCTTTTTGTTATTACGTATATTAAATTAAAGAAAACAAGAATATAAAGCAGTACCTAATAAGTTTCTTTTATATCTGACACTATCGATACAAATCTACATTTTCCTAATTCAATAGAATCTACCTAATAAAATTTCATTACCATAATAATAACATAAAAAGTCAAATTAAAGAAACAAAAATGGAAATTTAAATATAGTATGAATGGCGTTGACATTTTGATATTTGTGGTAGTTACGTGTTCGTATTATTATTAGTAATTTTCCAAATAACTGATTTATTTTGACTTGATGCAAATAAGAGAGAGCTACCCCAATATTAGCAAATGATTTATTATCCTGTTGTTACTCGAAGCCTTATAAATTATCGACCTACAATAAAAGAGAAGCGGATTTTCCTATATTTTCTCAATTTTATAAATTTAAACCGCCGATAATATTGTCAGAGAGAATTTGTCATAGAGAATGAACGTGGTGGAAAAAAGTAAGAGGAAAAAACCGACTTACAGTTTTCGGTGTGTTTTTGTATATTTTTAAATTTAAATACCTCGCCTTCGGATTGAATGGGTGTTAAAACCAACTGTTGTCAAAGTGAAACTTTTCGATTTGGAAGTAAACTTTTCAACATTTCTATAGTGTATGCATGTTCTAACATTATTATGCATACAACATACAAGAGCGGCAACAGAATAGCGCAGTATGCGGTAAAATACGATCTACAACTCCTATATAGAATGCAAATTCTGAAACGGGCAAAACATACTAGTCGAGTGACAGCAGGAGATAGGAGTCGTCATATTTCACAGCATTTTCATCTGTTGGTATCACGAGTTGAGTTTCCCATTTGTTATCGAGTCTTTCCACTTGACATTTGGCTTCTGTACATACATAACGATCTGGATTGCTTGTTAAAGTTACCAGTAACGAGCGCAATTTACAATTTTATTAGTGATGTGAATACATTTATGAAATTGTGTGTATACTTTGAGATACTTTGATATAATCAATGTAATATGTTAATTTCCATTTTATCCTTCCATATATTTTCTCTGCATAATCGTTATATGGATTCATAACGAAGTCTTAATTTATTAATGATTTCAGAATAGTAAATTAAGTTTAAGTAAAGAACTTACTTAGACGCAATAGACTTGACATTGGCCGAGGGAACCACTCAAGAAAAAATATTTTGTTAGAATTTAAAATCAGCATCTCTAAAATAAATTAAAATTGCTCGGCAAAAGTTCCATCAACTGGATATAAAATCAGTAACAGAAATTGAAATTTTATCCAAGAGGAACTCTTTGGAACACTAAACTTGCTCAAATTCCGTTAGAAGAATATTGAACTAGAGAAGTCATGTGCCAAAAATGCAAAGCCAGAGGCAAACACGATATTTTTAAATTAATATTAAAAATCATCGAAAAGTGTACAGTAGGGTAGACGCAGTTTTTCTGATCCCCTTTAATCTGTCTGTATACTAGCTCATGAGTTTCCACTTCCATCTAGACCAAAAAGTTGCTCCTTACTTTTTGACTTATCATTTTCATACGAAATATGCTTAGGTATCTTGTACATGTTTTACGTTGAGGATTCTTGATCCCACAGTCACAAAAATCCAAAATATACAAAATATAGACATGCATTGTATGTGTAGAGAAATTGGCTTAAATGGTTTCTCCCCCATCGTGAAATTTTCATTTATCAATGAATGCATTTATCATGGAATAACGTGCAAACGGTTTCACATTTGGTAGGGTTAAACTGTTCATAAAGACTTATCTTTTGACATTAGTTTTATTTGTTTTGCGCAACAAGTGTTGGCCAGATGCCGCCATCTTTAATTTTTTACGTGGCAAGAAGGGTTTAACTTTGGTATTTGCTTCAGAATCATGATAATAGTGCTGTTTATGTAACGTTTCGCGATTGTATCTTGGATAGATAGACCATCGGATTGGTTCGATGGTTATCGTTGCCAAGAGCGCCATTTTGTTTTTAATATTTTGACCAGGATATAAACAGTTTTGGAAATAGCCCATTAAAAAAGGGGAGCAAGATCGAACAGAACATGAACACTTACACCTGTGAATCTCATTCAATATACTGAGGTGGGTGGCCGCACGGTACAGAGTCCAACTCTAATTACTCAGGCGGCCTGGGTTCGATCTCTGGAACCTGCAAGAACATTTTTCTCGTCGATAATGTTTCAGTACACTTCGCCGTGCTGTCATATGGGTACGTTTATCAGTCGGTCTCGACAACCACACAGACATCTTTCCGTGGTTGTCGTTAAACACTGCCCTATACCACAATGTTAATTACAGTTAACATTTATACAATTTATACAATAGCCAAGTAAGTCCCCGATTTATTTTCTATTTATTTATCATTACAAATTCCTTTCATTACAACAATCTTGGTATCCAGTCCACTTATCGTCGATGTTGTACGAGTTATAAGTTGTCGTTAACCCGTACAAATTAAATACATTGAAATTCGTCCAATCCATCGCCCAGAAAATGTATGTCTTCAATAATTACGAACTTGTTGATCAAAGTGAGGTGAAGCACCATCTTGCTGAAACATATAAGTTGTGGATTTACTGGATTAAGCTTAATCTCTTTTATTCTTGGTACTTGGTCTTACTTGCGTTTACTTTGAAATCGTGTAGAATATTAAACAATTTTATAATCTATTGGAATATCTTCGTTGGTCAAGCATTGTTTTGTAACCAGTACCCTCGTTGGAATTGCCCGCGATCTTCTACAGAGTTTTACAAAATAATTAATTATTGATAAACAAGTTGATAACATGTTAGGTAAACTACCCGCGCTCGAATTAATTCAGTAATTTAACGATTTAAGATTTTTGTACTAATTATTTTGTAATAAATAAAAATATATGGGGTATTCCATTACAAAAATCGAAGTTGGCCTTGATTCAAAGTTTTCGGATCGTTAGTTGTTTTATTGAGAAGTTTTTAACTACTAACTAATACAAATGATACTCTACAGCTTTTGTGGACAGTCAAGTAATTTCTTAGTCAGGGCTAAGATAATGTTATTGACAAAGAGGCAGATAAGGCACAAAGAGTAGAAGAAAAGACAAAAAAAGATAAAAAACAAAAGATATTATATGTAACCTATGTAAACAGGCTCAAACAATAGAGCGCAAATGCTTATACCAAAATAGGTTAGAGTCGCTAAAAGAGAGAGCTAGAGAGCTAAATCGCTAAGTAAACGAAAACATTCAAGGTACACGTAAAATACATACAAAGCAGCATAAGAGGTACTAGGCAAGAGGTAAAAAATGTACCATAAGAGCGATTAAAAAACTGCCATCAAAAAGCCATTAAAGCTGCTCTATAGAATAGAATTGCTTCCATTTGTTAACGAAGTGGAGTGTTTTGGTAGGAGGTGGTGCTATTAAGCTTATCAGTTTAGTTTGCATTCATTGTCGAGAAAGCACACGTTTACTTCTATTTTGAACTGGTTAGATTTTAGTCTTTAAATAAGTATGTTAGTGATCTGATGATTTGTATCTGAAAATATACCTTTCCGGACGTTTTTTTATTAAATAATTGTTTCGCATGTCTGAATGCATTGATAACAATCTGTTTTTTTAAGTCGCTTAATCTATGTTCATCTATTTGGCCACTGTACTGACTATTATTCGTTCTCTTATTAATTTGTGAAGAGAGGTTAATTTTATTTCATTTGGTTTATTAATTCCCATGTAAACTTGTTTTCCATTTGTTGTAGAAGTTGATTGAGTTGCTCAAAACTTCATTCACAAACTGTCACAAATACATTTTATAAAACTCCATCTCTTCTTAACGAATTTAGCTAAACTTGAGATGCATGATTTTGACTATCATCGACAAATTCAATGCCATACCATTATTAATTGTATCCTCGAAAGTAAATAGTAAAAGGACGTGAGAATTTACATAACTACGATGTTTCCTATTTCTGGAAGTTAATCCCAATTTTGCTTTCGTGTATTTTTCTTATTTGTGATTTTATTGTTAATTATTTATGGATCTCGATGAGCCTAACCTTACGCACCCATACTCAGAAAAGCGCTGTTGAGAACACCTTCCAAATCGAGCTTAAAATTCCCATATTCTTTCTTCCTGTAAAACAACAAAAATGAGAGTTAATAAACATTGAATTTATAGCTATAGTACAACCAAAAAATGAAGAAAATAATCTAGTAGCCGCATACTAGCACTCGGAGTTGATTGTGAACGAGCCTTGCTCCCAAATTGTCAAATTTGGAAAGTTTTTACCACTCCAATTATTAATAAAGTTATTAAATTACAATTAATAAATATTAATTGAAGTTGTGAAAAATCTTTTAAGCAGCAACTAATGTCGTGCACACTTTTGCTATCAGAATGTTATTTATTAATAGTAGTTTAATTATCAATAAATACGTAATTAATAATAAAATTTGACAGATTGCAATGACTATTTTCTTATTTCAAACTGTCGAAATTTGACAATTTGGGAGCAAGGCTCGTTCACAATCAACTCCGAGTGCTAGTTTGCGGCTACTAGATTCACTCCAGTTTATTTTCTTCATTTTTTGATTGTACTATAGCTAGTAACACACTTAATTAACTTTCAGACCTTTCATATTGTTCCATTAAGAGGACAAGTTTCCGATGCAAATAAAATTGTGATTTTGCTTTAAATAGTGAATCAAATGACTCTGCTAAAACAAAACAGTTATTTTGTTAGTGTTAAGTGCTAATTTCGTAGCACCCTGTATCGCTATGCTTTTGTGTTAAGTTGTATAGCGTTTAGGGAATTTTGCATTCTCTCTCCTTGTGGTTGCCATTTTGTGTGGAACTATTTTCCTGTCTTGATAAGAAATTTTGTCACTTGGTTTTGAACGCTCGTCAAGCTAGTCCTGTTTAAAGAATATTAGTCGACATCGCCGTTTAATTAATCTTTTCCTTTGTGTTGTGAATTGGGAATTGCATTGGTGCAGATCTTTGGTTAATTTTTGGCGCTGTTTTTCCAATTGTTAGATTGGAACCTTAATGGGATTTTTTCCACTTGTTCTTTTTAGAGGTTATAGAAGCACACGTTCTCGTAAGTGTTTTTAGGTTAACTTTTCTATCATTCAGTCTTTATACTTAATTCTTTTGATAGGGTTGGATGCATAATCGTCGTTGTATTGATGCGATATAATTATCTCTTAATTACACGGTCACATTACACCGAAGGTATTTATAAAGTGTTTATGTAGTGCGTTCTGGTAATTTGATTATATTTGTTACAGACCTTTTTTTTCTTTTAGGTTTACCTTTACTCATTTTATAACTTCCTGATTGTCTTACAATAATTACAGACACTACGTTGTATATTTGGGTTGTTAAAAGACAATGGTCAATTGTCAACAATGGTAATTAGCAACCAAGTCAGCATACAGCGTAATGACGCTGTATGCTGACTTGGTTGCTGTTGTCTCGTTGGATCACGTTATGTTCGACCTGGTTAGTGACGTTCCTCTTCAGTTCGAAGTACATACATCTGTATCGTGAGTTAGTCATATTGTAGCAACTATTTACAACATCAATAACGTTCGACAATCTTTATTGTATATAAAACTTTTCTGTATATTTGTATATTATAATTTTATGTGTTAAATGGTTTTTCCCCAGTGTACGTGTAGCACTTATATCTAGGTATCTGTTTCATATATATAATTCTATCACATGTTACTTATTTTATTACTTTGTTAGGAATATTTGCTAGTGAATACATATGACTTTGCTCCGTAATGAATTGGTTAAAGAATTGAATCTGACGATTAATGATTGCGCAATCTACATCACAGGTATTCGCGTTAATTTACCGTGCCTGCTACATTTTTGAGACTTGAAGTCAAGTCAAATTTCGAGTAAATAAATCGCTCGCATCAATCCTCACCCAGATCAAATTTGTAAATAGAAATCAATAACTTGCATTTAATTTTTGCCAAAGCTATTTGGCCTTGATTAACATATAACCATACTTGCCCGATTTATTCTAATTGATCTACTTGATAATTTGTTTAAGTAATAATAATGCACTGTAAATCTCTTACTTGAAGACTTATTATTTATATGTTCGGTATATATTGGGAAAAGTCGACCACATTGGTAGTAGTCGCAAATGTGTTGTTCTTTTCAGATTTTGTCGACCAATACTGTAGCTATTTTAGAAGATTCTTGGCGCCCATTTCTGAAGACCTTTAGTGAGACCCACGACCTCACACTAGTTAGCTGGCAGCCGACAGATTTCACTGCGGTTAAAGGTTGTAACCGTTTCCTAATAAGCAGTCCCCATTTTGTGGGTAACAAGAGTAAGCAATGTTTTAAATATTTTTCTTGAAAACAAAAGTCAGTAACGAAATTTATAAGTTTATTCTTTATTATGGCCACATAGTTTCTTAAAAGTGAACTTTGTTTTTTATTAGTAAATAAAATCAATTTCTTCTTTGTTGTGTCTAATCAACTAGTTTTCTTTTTTATTGTTTTTATGGTATAGTTAAGTAGAGGATATTGCTGCGCGGATATGTTTGGTTTTAGTAGGTTATAATCTTATGGGAAAGCCCTTTTGCTAGGATAGAACTCTTAGAAAAAGCTATGAGACCCGGTTTAATCTATATATAAACACAATTAACACGCACTTTGATTAATAACTTAATTACTAGTTTAATAAAGAATTAGGCTTTAAAGACGTTATTTAAGAAAACAATTAACCAAAAATTATACAATATAAAATGTAGGTTTTGTTTTTCTGAAATTAAATATTATTATTTAAATACTCATATTATTGTGAATATTTTAAGGTGAGTTCACTATTGAATTATTTAAAATAATCAAACACGTTTGGAGCAAATTCAACAGGTTTTAGTTTTAAGTTTTAATTAAAACACTTTTATTGACAATTCTCGATACTTTTATTATTTTTGTATTATTATGCAACTATTCAATAAATATCAAAAGAAGTCCTTTTTTTAGAAAAATACTTTAAAGGAAATTCTCAGAATTCTTTTAATACATTAATATAAGATATTTATTGCTTTTTTTTAAATTTATAAGTTTGTGCGTTTTGTTGTTTGTCTAGCCACCACGTTCTGTCTTACGGAGAAGAACAATATGAATCTATTATGTATATGTTTATTTGTGAATACTGGAGTTACAACAGTTCTTATATGACAATAAAGTTATTACCAAAAGGAAACAATTCATATTAATACCCATCATAATTGTTTTCTATCCTATCAAACGGCCCTCTTTTAAACAAATCAAATATTTTTAGAATTTCTACTTTATTACTCCTCTATTGCTATCATAATTAGGCAAACAAAAAGGAAATTAAATTTATTGATTGTTACTTTGAGGTTGCAATAAAGTTCATATTTTAAATTATTGATTCGTCACACTTAAATTTTCTAGTGTGCGAGAATTTGAAATGGAACACCATTCGAAAATTCCCTGTTACAAGATTCTACTACCCTAGAAAAACTGTTGAGCTTCTATCGATTCAAAATAAAATTGCGGATGTTGTTGAGTCATCAAAGTTGGTTATAGGGGCGATTTAAGGAGAAAGAAATTATCCTTCGGATTCTTTTTTTTATGAAAAGTCGAATTTTCTTACAAAAAAAAGGTCACATAAAATAGAGAATAAAAGTAATTTTTGAATATAGGTCATGTAATAAAAGTGGTAACTAGGCAGGCGGCGAGCTTTAGAGAACGTGGCGGCGGTCTCTCGGTCGCGATATCCGGGACCCCGCCACCAAACCAAATCCGATTGCGGCTTTAGTGGAGAGGCTATCACAATAAATCCCGGAAATGGCTCACATCTATACGACATACAATTTTGTTTGAGTATTCACGAACCCGTATCGCAAATCTAATTCGCTTTGTTTTTCCCTCCTCTTTTGTAGAGGGGAAGGGACTTGTTTTCTTTCTAAATTGGAATGGTACCCCTTTTGTTTTAAATGTTGACACTAGTTTTATACGGTACTTTCTGTTTTTTGTCAAAATTAGTTAGAACAATCGTTGTTAGGTATGTTTGAACTAATTATGTATATAACATTTTTTGCAAACATTTTCTTTTCTAATAAAAGGAGGTTTTGTAAGAACATTATTATGGTCTTTTTAAAACTTTTTTGACCTTGAATTTTATCTTGAACAGTGTTTTAGAAATTTTAATATAATGTAAGATGGAAGCAATTCAAAAAGGAAATTTAATTTTTACTGCTCTCGAATCAACATGTAATAATATTTTTGGAAAATGGGAAATAAATCCACTCCACTGAAGTAATTGAGATACTGCAATTCTACTTACTTTTCAAATTGTTTATTGTGCATATATATATGTAGCTGTGTACATATTGTTGTGTAATGTGGGGTCAAAAAAAACTAATTGCAGTGAATAATAAACCCTCCAACACTTGATGAAATATGAAAGGTTATATATTGTAAAATAAACCTGTTATTGTTGAAATTCACAAACAAAATCACGGTAAAACAGTCTGAAAATATACACAATTAAATATCACTTACCTTTATAAAAAAATTTCCGGCTATAATTTCCAAACTGGAAAACAAGTTCCATAAATGCATGAGACAAAATCAGGCGGGTCGCTAATTAATTAGGAATCTATTTAAATTATATCTGAAAAACGTTGGTAATGGACCACACACAAATAAATTTATTTTTAAACATTTAAATGGATAATCTTATTTATTAACCCAGAAAAGAAATAAAAATTTAAAATTTCATGAAGAGAAAAGAAAACAGCTATTAAAAATTAAAATTAAAGAAAATCAAATTAAATCTCGTGTCAAACAGATTTAACAAAATAAGAATTAAGAGACATTCTAATTCTCTTTGTCTTTTTTAATTCTTATCTGATCAATCCAACAATCTTAAATTACTATTAATAAAAAAAAATTATAAATTATAAATTATTTTAAATTTTAAAATTATTTGGCGTCACACAAAAAGTTAATCAACCTAACTTGAAAGTTAGCAGATTCCTGTTATAGGTTGGTAAAATTACCTGCTTATTTGTTGATAAAATGTTCACATTCCATGTCATCCTTCAAATGGATTTTATTTGTGATTTTTGAAGATAATTATGATTATTAAAGGTTTCCATTACTTTCCTTTAATTCGTTCCATACAAAATAGAAATTCCAAACATTTCTCCAAATAATAATAACAGTCTGTTTAAAACTAAACATAAAATTTACTTTTTTTAAATTTCTTCCAAAAATAATATAAATTTAAAAGTTTAATAATTTCCAGGCTAGATTATATTTCAAAATATGAACATAATTGCAATATAAACACATTTTTTCTAAATAGCTGCAAGATATGCTTACTAGCTAAAAACAGTAGGTTAATAAAAATGCCATCATGCTATTATAATCACCTACTTAAAAAGCTAAATTGACAAACCAGAAAATAACAAAATGTTATAAAATTTCTTGTCCAATTAATGTAAAATAATGTAAATGTTTAGCGACACAGATTTTAGAAAATAAGTTGAAAATGTATATAAAGAAATTGATTGTTACTAATAAATATTAGTAAAACACTACTGATCAAATACAATTACTTCCTTTAGAATCTGATACCAAGCGGTATTGATTTCCTAAGGAAGTAAAAACTCCAACAGTATAAGTGCCAGTATACTGTGTCTAGTAAAGTCTAAAATTGAACTTTACACAGTCTGAACACCAAATTTTAAAAACTACACTTTTGTTTATTTCACTTTAAGTTCACTTTGATTGTTCATTTTAATTAATTAAATTATTAAGAAAAATTAAAAACAAAATAACCTCATTTTGTTGACATTTGAGTGACGTAAAATTCACTAACATAACCTCGAAATTTTATCAAAATAACGTACAAACTGACAACTTCTGCTCTGTATGAAAATTCGAGACCAAGTAACCAAATTTTTGTGCTGTTTTTATAATAATTGGAAAACTATTGCGAATCGCTAGTGATTTTCCTAGTTCGGAACTATAGATTAGTCTGGTTTCTATCTAGAAACAAAACAACAAGTTTCCCACCAAAAACCTTTCTAACCAAATTGTTGATAAAAAACTAAATTAATTGTTTAAATAATTGTTATAAAATGAAAGAGGAGAATCTTTCCTTCATTTTGGTACCTAACACGGCTATTAAAATGCAAATTTAGAGTTAGGATTCATTGACATCTATCTCGAATTTTCTCACAAACATAACTTCACAAAAATTCAAATAAAAACATTTTAACATTTTGCTACATCCTTTTCTTACCATAAAATTAATCCTAAGATCCTATCAAACAAAAATTACAAAAATTTTGACTATTATAAATATAAACTAAATTTTAACTTTCTAGCAAACTCTGCTGAAACGTTACAATTTTGGGATTTCAAAGGCCTAAACCTTCTCTATAAAAATTTCCTCAATTTAACATTCTAGTGTCAAATGCACCCTAGAACTTGGTTAACAATATTGCAGTAAAATATTTTACTTAGAAATTCAAATAACATTGAAAAATATCCATTTACTATGGAAAATTATGAATCGTCAAAGAAATAGAACATTTTCTTAAAATTCAATAATAAAAACTGTAAGTAAAGTAATAAATACCTGTGTACACCTTCTTACCCATGCCTTTAATAATCCTCAGGTGAAAATATGCCATAAAATGGATTCAAAATATCTAAGTGTGAAAAATATCAACCAACGACATAGGATCGTCCATCATGAAATTGAGTTTGCGAAATTCAAGTGAAGAATCTGTTTAAAATTAATCACCTTCCACCTCACAGTGTTGTAATGTGTATTTTCAACATATTTAATGCAAAATTTCATTGTTTTTAAAATAAAAAAAAATTATAAAATACTTTCGCCTGGAAGATAGGCAACACATACGCATACTTGTTATGCGGGATACCTATATCACAACAATATGTACAGTATCAAAAGATATATTAGTTCTAGTGTGGTGTTCGAGAGAGATGAACAAACGTAGGAATAGTGTCTCGAAAAGATGCCATCAAAAACAAGTATCTTTAGGTCGCGTCAGCAAGAAATTTGAAGTATAAATCCAAGAAGCAGTTTATCACCCAAACGCCCTAACGGCACCAACTAATAGACGGCGTATATTGTTCATGATGATTTTGGGGTACCAGTATACGAAACACCGTCACCGGGTGAAGAGCTAGAGTCACCGTGATAGTCAAGTAGCCTTTAGTAGTAGTAGTAGTAGATTTCCTCCACATGTGAAGTTTCCGAGGAAGACGTCTCTCCCAGAATAATCATCATTAACTTTCCTAAAGTTTTTATTTCTATCTCTATTATTTCTATATTTAGCCACCAACCAAACATTACTATCTCACTGTTTATCATTTCCCATTTTCCTTCAATTTTTGATCACAACACGGCAACATACACCGACCAATCTCAAACGGTTGCCTACCTCTTCCGCCAATATCAACTTACAGATTCCGCTACAAACCATAAACATCTTCAGACATTGCTGTCGGAGTCGACCAACGAACGACACTACTATTTAACCAACAGGCTAAATCTACCATAGGCTATAACAGACAAATACTTGAAGAAGTTTTCAATTCAGAGATTTAGGTTTCAGATTATTTAATGAATATAATTTCAAACGCACAACTTACTCAACATAAAAGGGAACAAATAATCGTAAAACTTTATATTCAAACCAAATAGATGTTATTTTGATTTAGTACTACATTATTAACTAACACTGTTGAAGGACTCAAGGCTATATCTTGTTATACAGGGTGTCCATTTAGTGCGGGATTTCTCTCCTATGCTTATACTATTAATTTTCTGGAAAATCTAACTTGAGAAATGTTAATGTGGTACCACGATGCATATTTAGAAAATATTCTCGTGTACACAGGATTACACTTTGTGTATTTTTACATATTTAAATTTAACATGAAATTGTCTTTCTAAAGATTTTGGATTTTTATTTCCAATGCAGCGTTGCCATGCTATTCATAAAAATGTCAGAAATGTGCTCGCGGTCTACTGTAACGAAATAGTTTATTATATTACTCTTTAAAACAAGTAAAATAAACATATTTTGCAGTTATATAGTCCAGAGTTGTATCTAAATGAAGGTACGAAGTTTATACATTTCAAAAATATTTTTTCATTTTTTTAAATAAAACATTGTTCATTATTTTATGTTTAAGCTGGCACATTCATTCTTTTTGCGAATAATGTCCTATACCTAAAATCAATATTCTTAGAGATATCTTGACTTGTTCTTTTAGAGCAGCAAATTATTATACATTTTATTGTCTGTTGCTTATCTAGTAGCCATGTTTTTAACTTAAAACAAAAAAAATAGATCGTTTAATAAGACAATAAAAGCTAATTACTTAGTACATCATGAAACATATGACAGGATTATAATTGGACATAAAATTAGACCAACTAAACTAAAACCACCTAAACTAGACCAAACTAAACATACATGCATTACAGGGAAACAAGTCATCTCAGACGGCAAGACATTTTACCTTCCGGTGGCGCTGCTTTTAGTGGTGGGTAATAAAAACTCAAGAGTGCACATAGTAACCATTCTATGCTCTGAGACTAAACGATTAATTTGAAGTAGCTTTAAAAGTAATTACGTTTCACGATTGTAAGCAAATACACTTAGCTGCAAGCAATCCCTTTCTAATTGTTCGTGCACCTCATTGAACTGCATCATTCGATAACGTTGCAGGAAAGCAAGATATAGGGTTCATACCAGGGCTCGGTGGCGACGTCACATCTAGCCGAGATCGTAGAGTAAAACACAAAGATAAAACAGTTTATTCAAATGACACTGACGAAATAAGCAAATTTTAATAAAACATTATTTTTCAAAAAAGTAAATTAAATTGTCAACAAATGAAATAATATTAGTGATGGTTTTGGATGCACTATTACAAAGGTAAAAATAAAACGTTCCAGAACTAAATGTTTGATAAAAGTTTTTTGTCCCGCTATGTGTATTACAAGGATTAAGCTAAATTGTTTAAAATTGCAATTTAATTTAATTGTAACAAAATTACACATAAAATTTACATACCTTGCAGTCAAAAATACATTAACGTTTATGAAATTAGATTAATTTTCCTTTCTTATTAACTATAATAATTGTTTAATTGTTCCAAACTAAGTAGCTTAGACTTTTTTCTACAATAAAGGATGAAACAACCTAAAGACTGTTACTTACGATTTTATTATTAAGTAAATGATAGTTAAATCCGGAATAGTTCCTGAAAACAACTTTCTGTTTATTGTTGTCTTGATGTTTTCAAATCTGATTTCTGTAGTTATTTAGATTTTAATTTTATTTCATTTATTTCAACAAAATCAGGTTAATTTTACTTGAAAACAATCTAACTACGTCTTACTCGAAGGAAAAACTTAAGAGATGTACTTGTGGAAAAAACCTTTATCGAATGAATTTTAATTTGATTTTGATTAATTGCCGATAGTCCTCCAAATGATTGGAGCATTATATTCAAAACAATATTGTTGACCCCCACAATAGAATAAAATCCAACCAAATTGTTACACTTAACACACACTTACAAAATAAGAAATCGCGATGGTGCTCTTTTAACCAAGCAAAAATCTAATATTGCAGGTCTTTTCAACAAGATGATATTATGAAACTTACTGTAAATTAATGAATTTGAGAGATGGTGATTTAATTGTAGTCGACTAGAACTTTTCCGTAGAGAATGTCTATGAAATCGAATCCTGTGTGAAATTAAAAAGTAAAACGAGTTAGTAAAACGAGACAAGTGAGTGCGGTTGTAGTCTTTAATATGGCACTGGTAAATGGGCGCTGTTCGTTGGTTGCTCTTGCTGGAATGTTTGCTTAGATGGAATATCGCGTCATATGGAAACAAATAAACATAAATTTAGTAGTAGATCATGGTTAATTTATTTTGTTTAGTGAAAGTTTTACATTAAATTAACACCCCTGCTGGAAATAAAACTCATGACCTGCCGCATCCGGGCGGCATCTCTACCTCTAAGCTACTACTGGCGACTACTAGTAGAGTGATAAGTTCTCTATATGAATTAGATATTTAGCAAACATACGACATGCCGACGACAACATCAACTATCAATGCATTTAGATTTAAATCATCATACTAAGGAAATTAATATTATGAATTTTAGATCAGGGTTAATTTATTTTATTTGATTAAAGTTTTACATTAAATTATATTTTGACAGTAAATCCATCTAGAAAAATTATCACGCCAGCTGGGAATGGAACCCAGCACCATTCGCTTTTCGGGCTTATATGGTGTACTTGTCACTCAACTGATAGTCGACTTAGGTAGCTCAGAGGTAGATATGTCGCCCGTGGGTTCTCTGAGAGTCAAATTTCCAAAGGCTTTATTAAAAATAAAAAAGTTTATAGAAAAATCTGATGTTTCGTAAATTTTCTCGATTACTTTGATGATTACAGGCCAGATTAAAATTCTTTATAATCATTCTTCTTAATTTCTTTTACTTCTATAACTTCCTTTAAGCGCTTTATACGAGTATAATCTCATTTTATCAAATGTGATTATGCCTTTTTCAATAGAAGATACTCAGAAATTCCTTTTTTTTTCAAAACAGAAGAGTCCGTTTCTATCTACAATACCTACTGTCTGTCATCTTCGAGCTTAATTTAAGTTCAATATTTATTATGATAATATCGATTAATTTATTATATTATATAAATAACAAAAGCTCTCTCACTTCTCACTGAAAAGTAAATGAACCCATTGTTTGTCGTCGCTTATTGTTCTATGTACCGAAGTGAAAGAGAGCGTAGCACAGAGAAGGAGAAAGCAATAGGTTGTTCCCATTACGATTATAATTAAAGCTATATTGCGACGTTAATTTTTCCATTGTGTTGCAAATGTTATCAAAACAGACTAAATTTTACGAGTTCCCTAAAATGAGATAACAAAACGTAAACTCATATTCTTGCCTTGTTTATTGTTATCGAAAATTCTCACCTTATCTTTCTACTAGCTTTCCCTCTAATACTCGCTCCTACTAAGTTTGTTGTTATAAAGTTCTGAAAGATACGAGTCCGGTTTTATAATAATAGTAATAATGTTATTATTATTATTACTAACGTGTATGAAATTATATCCTTCGAGCTACCGTGTAGAGCTTTCAGAATGCATACTTTAAAACAGGAGGATAATAAATTTAGACATTTATATTAATTATAAATTGTAACTGAGCAACTTGAGCAACATCTTTTAGGTAAATGAAATTAACAATTTTTTTAAGAACTTTTACTAATTTGAATATAACATTGAATTCGGAATGCAAATTTATCGAATTTAGACCATATTCTTAGTTTAGGTATAATTTATTGAAAAAGGGAGATTCTTATTTTATAAGTTTTAAATTTTTCAACTCAGCTGGAAAAAGTATTACATAGTGGGTACTTTTGAATACAAAGTAGTTCTCCACTTGTAATACATGTACTTACTGACAGCACAAATATTATACAAACTTTTTGAAATGCGATGATCGGATGAATAAAGTTAACTAAATCTGCATTCTATTAGAAATCACAATTACCTAACTACCCTGTTGTTGACATAATACCAAATTATTTCATTATGTAAACAATTATTAAATCTTCTATTTACTCAAATTAAGACCTTTGTTATTTTCTAGCTATAGTTCTTATTTAAATTCAACATGACCTTATTTAATTTTGACGCTTAACATAACTTGAACCTTATCATTAAGGATAACTATTTTCTTTGCATTGAAAGATATTAAATTTAACATATGATAAACACCATATAAGCCAATACTATTGTAATTTTTATTATAATTTTGTTTGATACGCCTTAAAATAGTTACCTCTGTATTTTTAACAGATCGCAGTTTAACAGTTATTTTTAAAGTCGAATGTCCTATAAAATAAGCAATATTTTTAATATTTTTACCTAATGTTTGGAGGGGTATTGAAATTATCCCTCTATATAATATATGTAAAAAAATACTTAAATTTTAATCTAATTTTGCCAGCAACTAGGTAAAAATACTAAAATATGATGAATTATTGACATTTTAACCCTAAGGCTAAGACGGATTAAGTACATAAAATCGTTTACAAAAATATACTCCTATTTAGATTTGTTTATAAGAAAAATGTTTAAAATCGTTTATAAAGAGAATATTTAAAACTTTGTTGTATTCTATAAACGTTGATTGTGTTTAAAGTTGTAATTTAACAGCAAAATAGCATTAGCAATCGCGATATAAGATGGGTTTAAAATTTATTTTAAAATTTTAAGCGAATCGTAATAAAGCTAAAATGCTGTTATCAAGAAATGTGGCACTGCACTGGTGTGATGTGCTGAATCGACATACCCAAAAGAATTTAATAACTGGCCAATAGTTCTCAAACAAGATAATGTTTATCTATTGCGGTAGATCAGTTTTTAATTTTTGTTCTACAGTTTTATTACTTAGAACCTATAGTATAAATTAATGCAAGTAGTTTAATTACGCCCTGTATATAAAGATATATTCACATTGTTTTAAGATATTTATAATATTTACAACAACCATGATTTAGTTATACGAATAAGACTTCTAAATTGATTCGTCTCGTACTTACATCGTCGTATCAGTCAATATAGCTGTCATTTGTTTTACCACAACCAGTAGAACCTATAGTCCGGTCAAAATAGACGAAAAAATAGTGGTAAGTTTACATTAATTCGCATAGAGCTGAAAATTGGTACAGGTCTTAGGTACACTATTACAAATAAAATTTTAAAAATCCCCACCGATCCTACGTTTGCTAAAAAATTTATTCAAGGTCAAAGGTCAAAAGTATCGGTTTTTTGCATTTTCTTCGTAAACGGTAAGTGTTAAAATAAAAATAAATAAAAATAAGTCAGACAAAAGTTGTAGATCATGCAATTATTTATCTACAAAAATTATTCTTCTACTTTTTGTCCTACGAATCACCATTTCTGAGATACCGCGATTCTAAAAGTTGAAGAAGTGGTATTCTACATAATATGCACACATTTCCGCACCACCTGTGAGATAGTGTACTTGGCGCATTTTTTAACGTGGTTTCCCCGGTAGGCATACTCCACGATCTATTGTGATTCAGTTTTATTAAATAATATTCAAAAATATTCTATTATGTAACTAAAAAATGGTATTATTGGAAATGATTAAAGTGGCACGAATTATTGTTGATTTCGTGAAAATTTTAGTCTGACTGATAATCTTCAAATGCTACTTTAACAGTAATCTCTTCTTCGCTTTCTCCTTCTTCTTCTCCTTGCTGGATATCTGTTAATTGTTCTAAGAAAGATGCATCAGTTGCCTCCTCATTGATATCATAAAAATCCTCATCTGTTGCATTTGATTCAACATTGGAGCAAGACTGGCCTTGACAATTGGTACATACTGGTGAACAAAATAATCCGACCTTTCTACAGCCACAATTTGCACTACAACCCTTTTTGCAATTGCTAAAAATGGTGTTAAGAAGTTTTTCCGGAGCAGGTGGGAGTAAAGTTTCAATTGGCTCCTAAGTATTATCTATTAATTTCCAACCCCAGTCTTCTGGGTCCAGTTGATTGCCTAGCCACACTTAAACTTGATAGTATACTCGATATAAATGTTGATAAGCAGCAACAGATGTTGGAGGAAGACAAGATAGCTGTACTCTTTCATTGTTCCGTGTATTTTTTACAAAACTTAAAAATATCTATACTTGTCTATACAATCAATTGTTTTTGGAACTCCATACACAGCAAGAAGAAAGCGAATCCCGTTTGTGATGATGACTTGTGAAGAAGAGTCAACCTTTTTAAATACTTTTGCACAATCAATTAAATCATGCTTTTCAAACAAATTAAATACTGTTGTTTTACCCCTTCTGAAAATTGTTTATGAAACCGGCCATAAAAGTATTTCAAGGCGGCGTAGACGTGCATATTATTATTTTTGATATTTCAAATGGTGATATCTCAGGAATGGTGATTCGTAGGACAAAACGTATAAGAACAATTTTTGTAGATAATTGCATGATCTACAACTTTTGTCTGACCTATTTTTATAATAACACTTACCGTTTACGAGAAAAATGCAAAAAACCGATACTTTTGACCTTTGACCTTGAATAAGTTTTTTAGCAGACGTAAGATCGGTGGGGATTTTTAAGATTTTATTTGTAATAGTGTACTAAGACCTGTACCAATTTTCAGCTCTATGCGAATTATTGTAAATTGAATTGTCTATTTTGACCGGACTACTATATTATGATTAAAAAAAGACCATTTAGGTGCAAAATCGTTTATGTTGTGATATTACTCTTCGCCAGCTTTAATAAAAATAATATGTATTTAATAACAATTTTTTGTGATATACATAAATGGAGGAAATATTGAAATATGGGAAAAGTGAAAGAATGTCACGCTAATAAAGAAAAATGTGATATACGACTTGATTTAAAAAAGCTGAATGATAGTCTTTATTGAACTAACAAGGTAAATACGTAATAACATACCTAATAGTTCCAGATAAATATGTTTGGAAAGTATCTATGTCTGATTCATTTTTTTTTCTTTCTTTTTTTTGGTAACATACTTATTGCAAATATATTTATATATTACGTAACTTTTTTCGTATCAATTTTATTCTATTTTCCATTAATTCTTGTAAATTGTTAATTACGTAATATTTATCTATATCTAAAAAAGATGTATTGCTTGATTAGTGCTAATCAATCTCAAATAAATGATTATATTTTATGTAGCTAAATGAAATAAGATATGTCTTGTTTCTTATTTTGAAGTATTTCAGCCATTGGCTCATGGAAGAATTGTTTTAGATAATGATTGATTGCACGAGCAGTTTAAGCTGTTTGAGCAGTTTAAACTGTGGCCGACTTTTGTTGGAATGATGCTGCTGTTAATTTATAATTTATAAGTTTAGCTAAAATTGAGGTTGATATTTTTGCCTAATTTTAAAGGTTTTAAAGATTGAGTTGAAATTTGAATGCGTCAAAGGTAAATGAGGTAAAATTGAGAATATAGACAGAGTACACCTAGCAACAAAAATCGCCCATCTATCCATCTCTGTCGTTCTTATGAGAAATATGTTTCTCCAATTTTCAACATATTCAATTCCCATTTTCCACGAAAAGTTGGTCGATTTGTATACAATAAAATACCGTCTCTTCTGAAATCATATGCTTTGCGCTACCGACGTATTTCTATTTAGTTTCCGCTTCATTAACAGCGCTGGCTTTATCGGTTGCTATGACAACAACAAAATAACATAACCGTCTTATTATAACTCTAACACACTAAGGGCCGATCTATTCACCTGCTTTTAAATTTATCTGCAAGTTAGTTGCTATAGTTACAATTGTTCCCACAATGGTATCAATGACAATTAACTAGCAGATAAATTTAGAAGGAGGTGAATAGATCGGCCCTAAATATTATGAATTTTATATATACAGGGTGGTCCAGACCACCCGTTCACCCCTTTTAAAATGCGGGTAATTAAAAACTTTTAACCAGACGATGGGTGATCTTACTAATGTCGATGTGCTCTTTCAAATGACGCCAAAATGGAACCCCCTGATTCCCCCTTGTAGGGGGTAAGGGGGGTAACTTTAAAAATTCAAATGGGAGCCCCTAGACTTTATTGCATATTTAGATTCTACTCATCTAAATATGAATAATTTATTTGAAACATTTTTTATCTTCGCAACAGGTGGCGCTGTAATCGCAAAAACAGATTTTTTGCATTTTCCGTCGTCTCTGGCATATTTACAGGTGCAAATAACAGTTTTTCATATTTTTTACTAAATAGTGATGAAAAAGCTTTGCTAATGTGTACTTTCATGAGAAAATTTTACGTTACAATGAAAAACGTAAATCCTCTACCTAAGGTGATTTCGACAAACGGATTTTTTTTTCTAACGTTGTACGTGATAACAATATTTTTTTTGCCTTAAATGTTGTTAGAATTTGTGTTCCATTCTAACAACATTTTCCAAGATTCTACTGGGGAAGATGGCTTTACTTCAAAACATGTCAAGTCACGGTGCATTACAAAAATCTGCCGACGAGAATTTCACTTTGTAATTCACTATTAAATTTCGGTGGTTATCTCTCTTTTAGCGTATAGCAATGCATGATGAAATATGGATATCTCATCCACTCAGGCCATAAAGTAAGAATAATTTAAACGAATAAAATTTTAAATTTCTGAAATAAAAATTATTTATTTGAACAGTTGATTTTCAACAATTACATACTATTTAAAGGCGTAGTACAAAAAAATATAAAAAATTAAAATTAATAGAATCTAAAAGTCTACTACTTCTCTAGTTTTCTGGTAATTCTAGTATTCCTCCTACAAAATTAACATTATTCAATACACCAGAATAAGTAAGAAAAACTTTGAATTGAACAATTGAAGATTAATAAACAAGAATCAAACGGAGAAACTGTGCGCATGACGGAAAGTGTGCGTAGAACTCGGTGTACATCTAAAGGCAGAAAAACAGATGTTAAAGGCAGAAAACCAGATGTTAAATAATAAAACCTATTGACGTACTTGGTTACGATAGAACTTTGAAAAATATTCATTTTTAAATGATGCAAATATCAGTTTCGAATGTGTTCAATGTGTTCACCATTTTTTGCGATTACAGCGCCACCTGTAGCGAAGATAAAAAAATGTTTCAAATAAATTATTTATATTTTGATGAGTAGAATCTAAATATGCAATAAAATTTAGGGATTCCCATTGGAATTTTTAAAGTTGCCCCCCTTACCCCCTACAAGGGGTGGTCAGGGGGTTTTTTTTAGCATCATTCGATAGAGCACATCGACATTAGTAAGATCACCGATCGTCTTGTTAAAAATTCTTAATCGCACGCATTTTAAAAGGGGTGTACGGGTGGTCTGGACCACCCTGTATATAGGTAAAAATAGTATATTATATACCCAGGGACTAAAGTGCATTTTTTAATCCTGAATGTGAGTTTATTTTCCTCGAGTTTATAATCCCCATAAGGGATTAAAAGGCACTTTAGTCCAGTGGTATATAAGCTATTTTTTGCACGTCCTAAAGGACTTTATCGCAAAAATTCAAAATTTCGAAATTTTTTTCCGAAAATTTCGTTACATGCCATTCTGACAATTGAACTCTGCAAACGCCAAAATCATACTTTTACTTTTAATCCCGAAGGTGCAGTTTGTTGTCCGAGACGTAGTCGAGGGCAACAATCACCTGAGGGATTAAAAGGCACTTTAGTTCCGTGGTATATACGCTATTTTTTGCACTCCGTTTTGCCTAATACATTGAGTTAAAGTTATATTATATAATAAAGAGTTAAAAATGTACAATCTAATTGTATAGTTGTTAAATAAATGCAATTACAATTACAAAACCGATTGAAAATGCTAAGTATAGTATTGCCAGACAATATTAGAATAAAACTTGATCTGGTACAAATTCCTCTATCCGTACTATTGATTTCATAATGATCTAGGACAACAAGGCTAATGTGATGCTATTTTTTATTATTTTATCCTATGCATTTACATTGAAAAAAAAGAATAAAATAGCATCATATTAGCCTTGCTGTCCTAGATCATTATGAAACCAATAGTACATCTACGAACAACCTGACATCCCGATTGTACTCGAAGAAGTGAAGGTTGATAATCTAACAGCTTCCACATTATTTCATAAACCTGAAGATTGCCTATTTAATTTTGTTAATTGTGCTTATGTCTATGTCATTGTACATATAAATCACAATAATTAACTCATATTGTATTTTGAATTTGGTTAAACTAGTATTTTGAATAAACTAGTTGGCATAGTAACATTAATTTGTTTGTTTACTTTTAATCTCTCCAGAAACGTTATTTGTGAACATGCCGCAAATACACCTAACCTTACTTTTGTAATTTTGTAGCAAATGTGTGACAGCTGATTACGCTTTGACATTACAAAAGTAAGGTTAGCATGTTTTGCGGTATGTTCACAATGACTGTTTCACCGCCATTAATTGTTAACATTTGTTTTACTTTTAATCCTCCCGGGATTAATAGTTATTTATGTATTAAGGGCATAAAGAAGCTTTTATGGCCAGAAGCGTTCAGCCGAGGGCTAGGAAAAGGCTGTAGGAATAACGCTTCTGGCCATAAAAGCTTCTTTATGCCCTTAATACATAAATAACTATTATGTATTAAGGGCATAAAGAAGCTTTTATGGCCAGAAGCGTTATTTCTAGCCCGAGGCGTCAGCCGAGGGCTAGGAAAAGGCTGTAGGGCCCTAAAAGCAAGTTATGCCCGAAATGCATACACTATTTTATGCACAGATAGTTTTTATCTCAAATCTATTATTGTGTAAAAAAACATAATTAAATGAGTACGTAGGTTACATCAAGCCGCTGTACGTATACTTATGTGCTTATATACGAAGTACGTTACTATAGTTACTATCTAAAATACTTAATTTCAGCTTATTTTCATTGGTGATAAGTTTACAAATTATATTAAGAACCAATCAAGTTCTACAAATACAGCTCTGACATTTAATTGACGTTTCATTATTGCCCGTCGGATCATAAAGAGGCCCTTGGGGCATAAAGAGACAGTTATGTTCCGATAAATCTAGCAATAATAGTCTAATTATAATGCATCTGTGCATAAAAGTATTTTAATCCCTCCGGGACTAAAAGTGACACTTTAGTCTTTCAAACGGAAGATTAAAATGGCACTTTTAGTCTACGGAGTGTAAAAATATAATTATGTATTCATGTTCATTTGATTTTGTCGAACTCAACATTTTGTTGTGTATTTTTTACAGTTTTCAATAAAAAATTAATTCAATCCTGTTTTGTCGTTGTTGTCATGGAAACACTTTTACTCCCTCAGGGAGTAAAAGTGCTACTTTACTCCCTCGTTTGGGGGACTAAAGTAGACCCTTATATATAGGACGTGCAAAAATACATTTTTTGCTCGATCGGGCGTTTTGGTTCATCTACAAGCTCTGCTCTCAGGGCGGTAAGTTCAACTTACCGCCCAAGGCTCGGTAATAAAGTACCTCGTCATTTAAGTCGAAAAACACTCACTATCATTCTAAAATTTGTTCGGATTGAGACAAAAATTGTTTTTGTTTATTCAACTCCATAACAACCAGGCACATTAACCGACTGAAAATTCACATTTTCAGTGTGATGTGTTTAATGTTTACTCTATATATTTAAAATTCACTCATAGATCCGATCGGGGAAAAATAGTGTAAACATTACGGGCGTTAGGTACGCTTTACCAGTCTCGGCTAATATGGAGACAAAGCGTACCTACCGCCCTTAATACTTAAATAACTATTTCTCCAACCGCACGAATATGACACTATAACATCAAATTATTTTGTAAAAAAAGTAAACCATTTAGGAACTGTTACTCGTTACCTTAGCAATTGTACAAAAAGTAGTCTGAGGTTATGTATGAACTATTTTCCGCGGTGCTCTAAAAGATTTTCTTTTATAACAACAATGCGAAGTAATAAGTAGAAATCTTCATTTAAATAACAATCATTTATCTTTTCTATGACAATTTTGAAATATTAAATTAATTAAAGACATAAAAAAACAAAAACAAATTTGACGTTTCTATTAAAATTTTAGTTGCTGCTCGGAACGACGTCGCAAAAACAAAAAACCAATCCTAACCTCTAATTATTTAACGGTAAATACATATCTTATACCGCCCAAGGCTCGGTAATAAAGTACCTCGTCATTTAAGTCGAAAAACACTCACTATCATTCTAAAATTTGTTCGGATTGAGACAAAAATTGTTTTTGTTTATTCAACTCCATAACAACCAGGCACATTAACCGACTGAAAATTCACATTTTCAGTGTGATGTGTTTAATGTTTACTCTATATATTTAAAATTCACTCATAGATCCGATCGGGGAAAAATAGTGTAAACGTTACGGGCGTTAGGTACGCTTTACCAGTCTCGGCTAATATGGAGACCTCCGCTACGCGTCGGTCTCCACACTATTGGCCTCGACTGGTAAAGCGTACCTACCGCCCTTAATACTTAAATAACTATTTCTCCAACCGCACGAATATGACACTATAACATCAAATTATTTTGTAAAAAAAGTAAACCATTTAGGAACTGTTACTCGTTACCTTAGCAATTGTACAAAAAGTAGTCTGAGGTTATGTATGAACTATTTTCCGCGGTGCTCTAAAAGATTTTCTTTTATAACAACAATGCGAAGTAATAAGTAGAAATCTTCATTTAAATAACAATCATTTATCTTTTCTATGACAATTTTGAAATATTAAATTAATTAAAGACATAAAAAAACAAAAACAAATTTGACGTTTCTATTAAAATTTTAGTTGCTGCTCGGAACGACGTCGCAAAAACAAAAAACCAATCCTAACCTCTAATTATTTAACGGTAAATACATATCTTAGACAACGTGTTGGACACGTGATATTTTCTAACTAAAAGTTTGGGCACTGCCAAAAATATCTACCTATAAAAGTCTACTCTGAATCATCTTTAGAGCAACTAAAGCAATCAGATTTACTGACTTTTCTAGTGTACACAGTACTCGAAACTTGTGGAACAATTGCAAAATTGTTATAGTGTGAATTGTACTCCTACTTTGCAACGAGGTTATGAAAATTAATTTCTAGGTTATGTTCATTACTGTCAAATAAAGGTAAAACATACCGAAAAATTTCTACTTATTATTACATACTATTACTTTTACAAAGACTGTTTTTCTTAAATCTTGTCGGATTTTAAGAAATTTGTGGAACGCTTAAAATATGCATTGCTTTTTTATCTTTAGGTATCGGTTTTCTCTTAAAACAACTTGAAATGAATGCCAACTTCAAGATAATTACGAAAAGTTTCAAATGGCTAGTTTTAAATGCTTTAGAGTATTACAAATCAAAAGACCCTACCAGCCATTCTTCCCAGGGGCGAATCACGCCAAATATAGAGTTGATCAAGGCCAACTTTTATGTAGCGCGATGGACGCAAAGAAAATTAAAATTAAAAAATCTAGAAAGGCATCGAAAAGAGCTCTTTGCTTATGTTTTCGATTTCGAAAGTAAACAAAAATTAATACCAAAATGTAAAATACATTCCTAGACTATTTAATTACTATTTGAAGTTACACATATCCTACATTATTACAAATTGTAATAGTATATTACAGTACAAGTGGAGAAACTAAAAGCTTTACTCATGCGTGTGTCGAGATTACACACGAGGCGAAGCCGAGTGTAGAACGACACACAAGTGAGTGACTCAGTTTTCCACGAGTGCTCCTGCTGCATCCTGCTATTAAAAAAAAAATAAATTTAAATTTTTAGAATAATAATTGCAGAAAAATTAGGAGGCGGTTTTCGTTGTTATGGTTCTCATCATTCGTCATAAAAGAAACAATCAATTTGTCATTATTTGTCAACAAAGATCAATTCCCTGGTATTAATCAACCGATTTTTAACAATTGTAATGTTATATTAGCTTTCATATTTATACGCAATTTTGTTGATATGTGTTACTGTTATGAATAAAATTGGTTAAATGTTCAGCTTATAATTTTGCTTATCGGGAGTGAGTGAAAATTTTTTCGCCCACTGCTTTCACTCACCCTTTGCTATGTAAGTACCTAGGTTGAATGGACAAAACAAACGCTTTCACCTTTGGTATCTAGGTAAGAAACAGTAATTTTCAACGACAATCCAACTCGAAAATTTTTAACCAATCAAATTACAGAATTTTTCAAATTGGGACCAATAAAAACCACTTGTCAAAATGAAATAAATACATACATACGGAAATTCTACCTTACGAAATGATAAGAATAAAATCAAAAATCGATCTTGTTTCAAACATTCTTGCAAACGTCTATTAGTACATATTTCAAAAACATGACATAAACATAGTGTTGGCAAATTTCCTGCCTTTTATACAAACAATATGAAACTACTCTGAATAAGCAATTGCCATCAGCTATTATTTGTATAATTCGTCTGTTCATAATTTTCAACTAAGCAGATTTTGTCTACGGTTATTAATGATGAAAGTGGACAGCTGCCACCCTTTATATTTATAAGCGAAGAGTACTAACGAAACTCACCACCGTGGAAGGTGAGAGGGCGCCCCTAGTAAATGTCCGATTCTCCCGTCTGAAATAAAACATTTTAGAGTTTTTCAAATTAAAAATATAAATATTAAAAAAATATAAAAATTAAATAGTGTTGAGTAATCTACACAGCGAAAGCTTTAATTTAAAAAAGAAACGCGTAAATCGGCCTGGTGGATCTCTCAAACGAACTGGAACAAAAATAAACCTTGTGTTTAAATATACACACATATAGATACACATATCTGTAACTATATATGTGCTTTTCTTTATTCCTTGTTCATTCAAATACTCAGTGCAGAGGCGCCACTGGGCATGGTGTCACCTGGTGCGGTAATTCATGGGTATCACCCCTTTGATATCAATTTTATGACGTCGACCTTTATTTTTTGCTCTTCACTTGCAAAAATAAAAGTTGTAAAACAAAAAGGAAACGTGAACCTTTTTAGACGATTTTAAAAGTAAGAACCAAAAAAGGATCAACTCACCAACTGTCTGTTATCAAGTTTTTCTGTTAACAAATTATCGGTGTCTCCAAATTATTGGTACCCTTTTTATCCCCCCCCCCTCCAATTGACGCCTGACTTACTGACCCATGGATTGGTATTAAAACAAATAATGAACAAAATTTGACCCACTTCTCAAAATGGTTCGCCATCACTGACCTAGATGATGCCAAGTTTGGCAGAAAAATGTCATTGTGAAATTCATAATATCGAAGTACTCTACTTTACACTCCATTTACAAAATCTAACACAAAAGTTAGTACCGTTCTTGTAGTCTGAAAATAAAATAGAATTAAGTAAGTACATACTAGAATCCGACATAGATTTCACATACTACCTTGATAATCTATGTGTAAATTAAATGTGTTAGTGCTGCTAAAGCAATATCCTAACCTAAAAATTTCCGAAATTTCTAGCAAGCAAGTATCTGTCATTAGTGTACATGTACGCCGATCAAAGTAGCCTGTCCATCTTATTTAGTAGGTAGGAAGTTGTCATAGAGACAACAACGAAACAAAGTCGTCGTAAATATTCCAAACACAGTCACAAATTTCTACACAAAGTCGTTTTTTAAACGGTTACAAACTTACAATGGTTTGTAAGATGTGAAAACCTAACAAAGTAAAGATAATCGAAACACTGACGAAACTGGACTAATATTAATTAGAAAGGTACGCATTATTTTTCCTATTATTAAGTATACAGTAGCGATCATTCACTAAAGAACGATGCAAAAATCATGATGACCGGGTTTTCTGTTTTTTGTAGGCTGTTCGCTGTAATTCAATCTGATTTATGGACTAGGCAATTATTATGTTGAAAAACGAAATCTTCTTGATTACCATATAATAAACTTGCATTGTACAAAAAACTGAAAAATCGGCTATCACGATTTTTCATCGTTCTTTAGCAGATGATCGCAACTGTACGTTTGTAGGATTTGATTTTATGATATGATGTAAATTCTTACTTGATTGCAAAACTGTGATAATTTCTTGATCATCTGAAAACTATACTACAATGTTATGGACCAATCTACTTTAAATTACTATTGTCTTACAAATACAATTTTATTTTTTGTTATAGAAAGAGACTCCTAAGAACGAATATTTAAGGAGCATTAGGTATCTATCTGTAGTACGTGAAATCCACAGTATTTGCTGAAAAAAATCAAGCTTACAAGCAATTATTAAATGCAAGCAATCCTTCTCGAAGCCATGACTTAATACACGCCAATTACAACTTTTACATTTTATACAAGAATCTGGAGGCTCATTTCGCTTCGCTTTGACTGTACTCGGAGTGGGCAGAACAAGTTTGCACCGACATGGCAGTCTGCAGCTGGTTACTAGATCTTACTTAGTTACTGTCGTTACTGGTAACCTGAAAAGGGAAACCAGTCACGATAATAAGTACAAATCAAACGCACAAAAGTACGCCAGAAGGAAACGAACCATATTCATAAACTATACTCTATATGGACCGATTCCGGTCGCTCAATTGCTGCTACCGCCGAGCCATAGACCGTAAAGTAGAGCTTTAGGAATTTTCCAGGAAAGTATTTGGGTAGTGGCGGCGATGAAGGAGAATACGGTAGTTGAAGAAGTCGACCATCACCAACACGACCAAAAAGAAAAAGAAGATTCGCAACTAGAGTTCGCGATCTACGGTCACTAGTAAAGTTCGTTAGTTTGGTATTATACTCTATGTCGTAGTCTAGGTTATGTTGTTTTCGTTTCTGTTAGGTTATTCTTGTTGTTGTTCAATCAGTTAACACATATGTTCAAACAATTGTCAGGTTATATTCTAATAAATTTTGTGAAATTCTTAATTAATCTTTTATTTTATTTCGTGATTATGGAGTTTTCAGGAAGGCTGGAGACAGTAAACTCAGTTTTTGTTAAAGTCTTTCGAAAAATAAAAAAAATAATTTTTGCATTCCGTAATTAAAAGTGCCATTTTAATCTTCCGTTTAAAAGACTTAGAGCGAGTTGTATTTATAAATGGTTTAACTTTTAGAATTTTCAGAACAATCATTGTCTAGGGTATTGATCCTTGGTTAAAGTTAATCTGTCTTTACACAACCAGCCTTTAAAGTGTCATTTTTAGTCCCGGAGGGATTAAATAGTAATTAAAGTATTAAGGGTGGTAGGTAAGCTTTACCAGTCGAGGCTAATAGTGTGGAGACCGAGGCGTAGCGGAGGTCTCTATTTTAGCCGAGACTGATGGTACCTAACGGCCGTAATGCCTATACTATTTTTTGCCCGATCAGATCTATGACTTAATTTTAAACATATAATACAGTCGTACTTATAGAGAAATTACATGCGTGTAACACATGTTTATTAAAATGTATGTTACACGCATGTAAATCTCTCTATAAATACGGCTGTAAAAGAAAATCACACTGAAAGTGTGAATTTTATCAAGTCCTTTAATGCAACTGGTTGTTATGGAGTTGAGTAAACAAAAACAATTTTTGTTCCAATCTGAACGAATTTTAAAATGGTAATGAGTTTTTTTCGGTTTAAATGATGAGGTACTTTATTAACTTGCGATGGGCGGTAAGCCCAACTTAATGCTGACTTTCTGAAGCAGAGCTTGTAAATGACCCAAAATGCCCGATCGGGCAAAAAATTGTTACAAACCTTAGAATATAAAACTGTAGGAAGGAGCGTAGCTACCCGGCGCAATGAGCCTTAAAAGGCTGGCCGCCATTAGACACCATCTAAATCTGCTTTTCTCTCAAACTCCGATAAGACGACAATTACATTTCATAAGTATTCGTTGGTTTAAAATATTAAATATAAAATTTATATTCTAAAATTAATTTCAAAATACTATGTTTTAAAATTGAGTTTATGTAGTTTATGTGCGCATTTCGAGACAGCGAGAACCGCCAATGGAAATATCTCATTACAAAACCGGAAACACTCCGCCATATTGAGACCCCATCCCGGTCGCATGTGATAGATGATTATGTTTCTTCCTACAGTACATATTCTAAGAATTAAACAACTTTACTACTAACTTTACTTTTGTAGTATCAAAGCGTTATCATCTGTCATACATTTACAAAAAAATCACAAAAGTAGGGTTAGGTGTGTTTGCGGTATGTTCACAATGAACGTTTCAGCCAATTTACGACGTTAGATTTAAATAAACAACCGTTACTATGTAATACCACCTTACCACCGGAAAATTTGAAATCAGATTTTTACGATAACAGTACAGTTACGTCATCAACAATGCAAATAGAATTTCCAGTACAGTAATAATAGTACAGTAAAACTAGCGTCAAAACCCAAATATCCAAAAAAAATGGTCTACCCCACGCCAGATTTTTCTATACTCTCCTCGTAGTAAGTGATAAAAAGTTGCACGACACAGAGCATCTGGTTTGTGGAGAAGGGGGTGAAAAGGGGGTAAAATGGTATGTTTCAACAGTTTTTCGCAAATATCTCTAAAACTATGGGGTCTAGCGCAAACTTCACTCTGTATAAAATTAATTTATATTAAATTCTGAACAAAACTGGTTCGACACATCCTTGTACTGAAGGCAATGGTTATGGAGATATGTAGGGGGTAAGAATATCATTTATTATTTTTCAGTTTGTTTGGAATTTCCCGAAATCACTTGAAAATCAGCAAAGTTTCGATATAAATAGTAGCGACTTATAAATTATTACACTTCTCCTTTTTCCTATTTCTTTCAAAAGAGAAATTTATATGTAGGAAGAATAAATATACTAATATATATAAATAATAACTATATTACATTCTTTATTATAAAAATAGAAAATGCAATAATGTAATATTCTTAAATGAAATATGATATGCACAACTTACGAGGTAATTACACCAATAGCAGTCATCTGATAGTACGTCAGATAATCATAAATAATACTTGAGAAAGTCACTCATCGGTAGTAGGAAACAAATCTCCAAGCTCTTCTTCATTTTGTTAGCGAGTCTCTGTTGATGCACCCATGTCCTGAGCAATTCGTGCACATGTTTGAGCATTTCAAGTCACTCTTTCGACACTCACAGTTTTGGACACATCCCTCCTTGCAAGTCCAAACAATGAGGGAGAGTAATTCCTCGGGGCAGCAGCCTTTGTAGTTGTAATTGGACAGAGATGACCACCAATCTTTTTCCAACCCCATTTTAGTGGATCTTTCTTGAGATTGAGCCATTGCTGCATTTAGTGGTAAATTATGTGTGAGTCTTGTTGTGCAGCTGCTGAAGTCGGGGGAAGGAGTACAGCCATCATGAACATCGTGTGTATAGGCTGCTTTGCGAGGATATGCAAGTAATATTAATGGCGTAGGGTATCCAA
This sequence comes from Agrypnus murinus, assembly GCA_929113105.1. Lineage (NCBI taxonomy): Eukaryota > Metazoa > Arthropoda > Insecta > Coleoptera > Elateridae > Agrypnus > Agrypnus murinus. Next base: position 111,410,013 of record OV816031.1, read on the forward strand.
ATAAGAATAACGAAAGGAAGAAATGCTTTCCAACATCAGCTACTGCATCAGGGTCTGCTTTCGGATCATTGAATGTTAGTAGCTCTGTATGAAGCTCCTTGTTGCCTTGCACTTTTTTAAAAAGCGCTATTTCCCTTTTTATAGATTGATGAGACACTATCACATCCGGTGAAAGCGTACACCATCAAGAGAACATCCCTCATTCCCCCAATGCCACGCTAAATGTCTCGAATGCAGTGGACTATTTCTTCTTGGTTACCTTTTTCTTTGGTATAACCATCTTCAACTGATTGTTGGCTGGAGCATGAACAATCAACAATACTAACAAATCAATGTCATCACCAATCACGATAGCTTCAATTCCTTTCTCTGATTCATCAATTGCAGTCGAAACGATTTTTGTATCAGCATCACCTTCTGCGTGAAGTACTTTGCCACCAGCTTTCTGTATACTGTGAGGAGAAAAATCAGTTGCATCTTGTTCTTACCATTAGCAAGAAATGCTAGTCTAATGGTCTGCTTGGCCAAGAGTGACATTAATTGCATCTTCTACTTTCACTTCAACATGTGTAGTAGTGGATGATCTATGCAAGTGTTCTTCATCTCTTGTGCTGTGTTCTTCCCCATAACAATCAAAGATAACAATAGATTTTATATAATGAGAAATGACATACCCAGTGTATTGCTGACAAATCTTTTCCCTCAATCTCTTTCAACGCTACTCTATCTCAAACGCCTCTACACAGTTGTGTTCCTCAAACCAAGAAATGATAGTTTGCAAGTCTTTGGAATTTCTCTTCTGATTTGCCTCGTGCAGCTCGACGTGCTGCTCTGAAGAAACACCGTGAACTCCTGCAAATAACTCCATCGCTTCAACAATTTGTGTATCATTTTTATATGAATATGAAATAATTGCGGAACGAATCAACTAAGTTCCCATTATTTCTTATGGGGAAATTCGCTTTGATATACGAGTGCTTTGGATTACGAACACATTTCCGGAAAGAATTATGTTCGCAAACCAAGGTACCACTGTATATCGAAACTTTGCTGATTTTAAAGTGATTTCGAGAAATTCCAAGCAAACTGAAAAATAATGATATTCTTACCCCCTCCATATCTCCGTAACAATTGCCTTTAGCTCGAAAATGCGTAGAACCATTTTTGTTCGGAATTTAATGTAGATTAATTTTGTACAGAGTGAAGTTTGCGCTAAACCTCATAGTTTTAGAGATATTTGCGAAAAACTGTTGAAACATACCATTTTACCCCCTTTTCACCCCCCCTTCCTCCAAGACCCGACGCTCTGTGTCATGCAACTTTTTATCACTTACTAGGAGGAGGGTATAGAACAATTTGGCGCGGGGTAGAACTTTTTTTGGATGTTTGGGTTTGGACTAGTTTTGAGCTACTTTTACTGTACTCTAAACAAGACTACAATCTTACATGAATGAATTATTAAATTTTTGGTTGGTACCCTTTTGCAATGTTGAAACATTTACTTCTACCGTTTTAAAATTCCTGTTAAATTCAATTTATTGTAATTATTTTCTGTAATAAATTCGTACTTTTTATAGTTTATTTTATTGTTATATAATATTAATATTTTATTGCTTGTTGTTTGTTCCAATTGTGTGTTTATCATGCCGCGCCGTTCAACAGACAATTGAAAACACTGATTGCTTGCCTAATTGCCATTATTAGATATAAATTATATCTTTAATAAAAAAAAGAAGAAAAATCTAATTAAATAATTACCTAGTTATTTAATTATTATTAATTATGTAATTATTACCTAATCTGCTTGTACCTAATACTGTGATGTTAATGCTATGATTTTAATGCTGTGATTTTAATTCTATGATTTTAATGCTGTGATTATGATGCTGTGATTTAAATATGCTTATCTAGTTAAAAAAACAAATATATATATATATATATATATATATATATATATATATATAAATGTAGGATGTACCATTGAATTGTAACTATATGTGTTATGTATTGACGAATGCATTCATTTTTTGATAATACATGATATTATTATTATTTTTATTATTATTATTATAATTGAATACTTTGAGAAAGAGGGTAGGTAATAATAAAGAATATCATAAACTACAATTCGGAATTATTGAAATACTCGGTGGATGGTTGGATGATTCAGGCGAGTGGATAACTCGAAAGGACTCGGGCAAAGGGTGGGTAGCATATATTCCACAATACATTATTGATAAATACCGGAGTTCGTCGAGCAGTGCTAGGCTTATCATTTTCAACTGGTTTTGTAATTGTGCTTACATTTATTTACCAAATATGCAATAAAACTGTCCATTGGCTATTAAAGTAGACGTTTCTATTACTAATACAAAAATGTAGCGTTGCTATGCTACACCTTCGTTGCATCCTAGAAGAGAAAATAGCATGTGCTATTTTTTAAAAATTTTGCATAAAGGATGAAAGTCTACACCACAAATAAAAACCTATTTTCTTCTAATTCAATTAACTGAAATATTATATATGTATTTTGGATTTTAAAAATTATACTAAATATTGTAATGAACGGGAAGAACCAGCGGCGAAAGCGGACGCCTAGAGAGTTCCCGACTCTTCGAGAGCCTAGTATAATGTTTAAGAGAAGAGCAACCAGTTAATTGAAAATTAGCGTGTAATGTGTAAAGACATTTTGTAGTATAAATAAATTTTGATGTATTCTAAATAAATATTGTAATTAATTAAATAAATAAATAGCCTGTAAATAAATTAGTTTAAGTTCGTTGATAGTTTATAAGTTTGTTTTTAATTAGTTATCTTTAGATCTGTGTTATTGTTAATATTTCTCTGCTAATATACAGTTAAAACAGCATTTTATTATTTTTTAAACGGTATGTTACAATATTTTAAATTTTGAACTTGTTGGCTAAAATAAATCTGAAAAAGGAATTGTTTATTTTTATTTTCTTCTAATTCAATTAAACATACTATTATACATGTAATTAGAATTTTCAAATGTATTATCTATTGGAATATGTGTATTCTAAAATAAATTCTCTTTAAATAATAATAATTCTATTTAAAAACTTCCATTCTTTCAAATTAAAGGACGAGATTAAAATTTAATCAACTTCTTTAAAAATAAAAACGTTATTTACTTGACGTTTAGTCGTTTTAATTTTATTATACGTGACTGTTGCGCATTGAATATACACACAGAACACAACAATCAGCTGTGTAGTTTGAGTTCACTTAAAATTCCAGATTACTCAACCGATAAACACGAATGCAAGCTTTCCTTTTTGATTTTTACTGTAACACACGAAAGTAAGAAATAAAAATTAAAATAATAGTAAAATAGGAATGCCTTGTTATTAACTAGTCGATAACCGCTAGTAATTTTGATTCTTTTGCATTTCTTCTATTTAAACTTAATTGGATGTTTGTATCGTGCAGTCGTATTATTTAACATAATTTGTTTTTTATCAATAATTAAAAACGTAACAAAATTTAAAAAAATAATGACCTAAATAGAAAATTTTAGAGGTTAACCATCTATTGATTTCTTCTACTACATATGGCTACTAACCACAACATGTCATTATAAATTGACCTAGATAATTCCCTTATTTCTTTCATACATGAAATAGAAATCTGCATATTTTCTTTTTTAAGTGGAAGCATATCATTCTTTATGTATTGCACGGTAAAAAATATTTATTTGTAAACGAAATAGACTACATAAAAATCTCCCTCCAGTAAAATTAGAATATAACTAAATAGCACCGGTGGATATGCTAGTAAATTTTATATTCATAGAAAAAATAAAAACTTCCATATAATCCTGTTAGATTTTACTTTATGGTTATTGTATTTTATGCGACACACGTGTATTCTTTCGTTTAAAATTAAAAATAACAAGGAAAAATAAATTTGGTGGTTTAAAAAGGTTTTCCACCTACATGAAGATGTAACAGAAGCAAAATGATCATATCTGTCATTTTTCCATTTCATTGTTGATGTAATAATTATTTATGATAGAAGGATGAAAACTATAATTTTTCGGACAAATGAAGGAGTCCGGAAGAAAATGTTTTCGTCCGTGTGTCATACATTATTTTTTATTCTGTTGCAATCAATTTTAAAGAATAATTTAGTATTTATTTTCTCGTCTCGTTTCTTTTGCCTTTGACAAGCGTATTTAACACAGATGACCAAATGAATACATTATAAAGCTGTCATAATTCTTAAAAACTGAAAAGGTTTGTTGGACTCTTCTAATATTTTTTTCTATTTCCAGGTTAAAGAAAATTCCGTTTTTGTCATCGAATAACTGCAAGACTATTATACCTCAGGTAAGTACTTAATAGCAATAATAATAATAATCCTAATAATAATAATCATAATAATAATAATAATAAATGCTTTTATTTTGATTTTTAAACAAAAGTACACTCTTGCGAGTACAAAAATAGGAGGCGACGATCACAGTTAATGTATTAACTCTGTTCTTATTTATTTAAAAAAAATGAATTTCCCTCACTTTGAATCAAGGTTAAAATATAAAAAATATAAATAACTGACGTCGACGTTATCTTACCTTCTAAATAATTTACTCGGCATTTAGATTATCGCCGTGGAGATTTCTTTCCGACAGAAACTGTATGAGACTCTTATCAGGGTGGATCTCTTTGCTGTTTTTATTATTAAATGTTACACTTGTTGTTAACGAAAATAATAAAAACATAGAATAAAGTATACAAATAAAAAAAGTAAATAAAGAATACCATGTTTTATTTACTAACTCTCTAAATGTAATATAAAATAACATAAAAAAATACAAGAAAACAATTAACTTAACGATAACTTAAAAATAAAAAAATATTTTAATAACTTTTTATTTTTGATTTTGAAATTTCTCAATTCAGTATTTTAAATTTACTTTACAAGGGGACCGTGTTTCTGCATTTAATCTAATACGACTTTTTTTTAAATAAAAAATTAACACAAACAAGACGCAACGTATTTACTTGGATTAAAACGGTGGCCCGAACCAGATACGGTGGCTGTGTGGTAGAGTAGCCGCTCTACAAACGGTTGCCCTGCGTTCGCTTCTCACTAACTGCATTACTTTTTTCTTAGATTATTTTGTTAGTAAAAAAGGATCCCTGTTTACAGTTGGGCTCTTCTTATACTTTTATATAATTCAATCAAAATGATTATGATTATAAAATTCTGCTGAGACTTAAACAGAAGCTAGACAGTTAAACAAGCAAGAAGATGCCTTGAAGATCCATTCACTCATTTACAATCAACTTTCTGCGTCGGAGTTTTAAAAATATGTTGCAGTACCTTGGTTTGCTGCAAAATTAATAAATGAACGAATGGTTTTCGAAAATGTGAATCGAACTTGTTTTCCCGACGATATTAGGCGGACAAAATGTAATTGCACGAACAATTCGTTTATAAAATTTGCCATTTGTAAAGAGTTTTTATGTTTTAATTGTTTTTATGATAAGTATCATCCAAGATTCTATGTACCGATAGCAGATAGGGAATCACTTGTAAAGCGGCTACTCTACTACTCAGCGACCGTATCTGTTGCGGGTCACTTTTTTATTTCAAGTAAATACGTTGCGTCTTGTTTGTGTAATTTGTTATTTTTTAAAATAAGTCGTATTATTATTATTTTTAATCCTCCCACAAAAATCACATCCCTGACAAGCTTAAAGAATGACCCCATCTTTATTAAATTATAAACTTGTCCAAAATCACAGATGACAGCTAGCTTTTGATCGATAAAGAAAAAAATGTATCAATCAATTTAATTTAGTTTTTTCATTTAAATAATTCCAGTAATATGTTATATGTTTTTATGGAATTCATAAAAAGATTTTCTAATAAACTTAACTCCACTTTTTTATTAAGTTAATTTTTTTAAAAATTTAAATATTACCAGCTTTAGAAAAAACTATTATTCCCTTCAATATTTTCATAACACTTTCGCAATTATTTATATTTTAACCCCAGTTTTTATTATTATATTGGAAGTTACTTTTTAACCCCATTTTTAAATTAATTTTAACATTTGTGTAGCAAGAAAGAATACTTAAACTGTTTTTCAATCCTACGTCTAGTTATACCATTACAAAAACAATTTGAATTTTTTAAAGCAATACATCTATGAGTTGTGAAATAAAAATCATGAATTGCAATTACAAAGTTGTACTAAAATCCAAAATTGAAAAGATAGAAAGAAAGTCCTTATTTCCGTGATTAGAAAAATATATAACGCTATCTATAGGCCGAAATACAATATTAACCTCGCATTTTGATGAGTGTCGATGAAAGAGTGACGAGAAACTCCAAACCCTTAACACTAACTTCTTTTAAACATGATTACACGCTGCGTTATCGCATTAAACACCTGCTTTACATATTCAATTAATGTTTTATAATACTTCCCTTGTCACTGATTATGCAATAAAATTTACATGAATCAATTTTACGATCATGAACGCAGATCTGCAAGTATGTTTTTTAGCAATCTTAAAGAAGAAACTCCACCTAAATAAGGGAATCTTACAACACTGTCACACAATGTCCGACATTATACGTATATTTGAATTATGTTTGTTGCTGGCATCTACATCTGGCAATTGGAAAGATAAATACTGCTGTGTGTTATCAGCGTAAAATTATCATGCTGAAGTTGTGTTTGAAAGTTTAACGTTTATATAGAGAAGAGTGGAGGACTAAGGATAGATCCCTGCGGAATTACGTGAGTGACAGAAAGATATCAGGACGTATAATTTTTGTGTAGGCTTCCTTACTGACAATTTACTAATTCCTTAAAAAGTGCATACAAGCGTAATATTGATAGCAACAACTCATGAATTACCTTGTTGAAAGCTTTGGAGACATCTAATATTAAACAATTAAAGGCATTTTATTAAAAGATTGTAAAACTTGACTCACCGATTCTCGTTTTCCAACTTTTTCTCGATCGATCACTTACCGATCTTATATCTTACTATACTATTACGTGCATGTTTAAAGACAAGTTATAAAAGAAGTACAGTCACATTATGCCACTGGCTATAATAATTGTGGCATAACCCGCAAATTAATATTTGTCATTTTATCTATCATGCTTATCAATTATTTAAGTACACCAACCTAATTAAGAATATCACAGACAATTATTTACAAGTTAGTACTATACATGTGGATAAATTGTTAGTAATAGTCATCGATTGATATTCTAGAATCGAAGTGATTACTTCACAGTATAATCTATAGGATATTATTCTTAATTAAGGTGCAGTGAAACGTAGGTGTAAATTAATTTCCTGATGTGTAGTTTAGCAAAACGGTTGCAAATCTCTCTATATATTAGTATATATATAGTCAGAAAGGGGCGGAAGTCATTCTCGGCCTATCACGCGACTTGAACTACCAATGGATATATTTAGGTATTTCCATCATGATATTTATACATTCTGTTGAATTTCTGAAGAGCATCTTTTAAACCCCCTGCAGGCATTTTCATATTATAACATAGTAAAGTATCTCTTGACACGACAGCAAAATGCATAGTTACATACATTATTTCATGTTTCGTCTTAATCTACGTACATATTCCGGTTAATACTTGGCTTACCAAAGAAACGTCTTCAATCTCTCAAGAGAAATGTAATATAGGTAATTTTTTCGTAGACATTTATTGATCCCTTCATAGGTCTACTTGTTGTACATATAACAGAAAAACGAGAATAATAGATATAGGATTGTTGCATGTACGCAACAGAAATTTATTTTAACAACGGTTCAAAAAAGTTTTATTGACCAAGAAAGAAAGAGGACCAAGGAAGAGAAAGATAAACAGACATAAATGGTATGTGTAGAAATGATTCAGAAAGTAGGTCACTTTAACTTATTACCTTTATGTAACAAGTATCATGGGCTTACTCCACTCGAGACGCATTCCGATATTTTCTAAAAAAATCTCCACATATAGCAATTCACTATGAGACCATGTTGAGGCAATCACAAAACATTTTTTTGAGTTTCCATCTGCCTGGGTAGGTATATCAGTTCGCAGAATGTGCGAATGTGTAGCTTAGAAAAACCGCATTAATTTAATAAGGCACGGCATATCCACAGAAAATTGGAACAGCCATAAGAGGACACCATAATCTGTATTATAATAATTTCGCTTTAACAAAAAGCTCACATTCTAGGACCCCTTTCTAGGCAAACATATTGCTAGTTTGAGTCAAATTTCTTTAATATTATAATGTTCACAAAGTAACAAAGCGTTTTTCGAACTATAAATTCATGCTTTACGAGGCATTGTTACGGTTTGGATTCTGATAACGTGATCTGGTCTTAAAGTTTTATGCTTTTTGTAGTCTTTAATAAAACTATGTGAGGAAATTTGAACACACATATAAAATAGTGAATTTGTGTCGAATTTAAATATTTTCTGCTATATTTTATTATTATTCTTTATTCTAAGTGCAGAGTTGTCTGATAAGGAAAAGTTTATTAAATCCATCAACAACGATCTACAAGAGTCACGATGCAACTCTACCAACGGTTACAAGCTCAATCTATTTTGACTCAAATACATCTTTAAAACCAACTACGCTAGTAAATACACAGCCCACACAAAACGTTGCTTAATTTGATCCGATCTTGCACGGCAATGCAGTAACTTTCAAAAGGTTATTGTTCTTTTCGACACTGCTATACTTTGACTGGACTGGTCTCAGGGTCCGTCTCTTGGTTTGGTGGTGGGTCCAGAGTGGGGCTAGACGCGAGTCGATACTAGCAAAGTCTATCCCGGCAGCGACCGCCAGATGCACTGTGAATTGGATGCCGTGAAGGCAACCTCGCGATGGTTCAGTAGTTTGAGTCACTTCGGTGACTTAAGATCTGTAGATATGGCCAATCCCAGGAAGGCTACTCCAGGTGATCACTTTATAAGGGGTGTTAATGCGAATGTATAGATAATAATTCTACATTTACCTTTGAGGCTACAATTCTACCAAAGGTTTGCTCAAATCCAATCCTAAAACTGGTTCTATATTATTAATTTATCACTAGCCGACAGCAAGTTCCAGATTCCTGGTCCCATAGATATACTGCTCGGAACTGAACTTGTGCCTTTCCTGGTAGGCTCCGGTTGCGTTTTTGGCAAACCAGGCCAACCTGTTGCAATTGAAACAGTTTTTGGGTGGATATTAGAGGGGAGGACAGAGAGCTCGTCACAAAATATGTCTCTTATCAGCTGTTACGTTTCTCTTGGAAAATCGACTTTATGCTTCAAAAATATTGAAAAGAACAACCACCTACATTTAAAATTTCTTTATCATCTGATGACATTAAGTGTGAAACAATATACAAAAATTCAGTTCGTCATGAAGCTTCTGGAAGATTTGTTGTTTCATTGCCTTTTAAACACACAGAGCCGCACTTCGCAGATTCTTACTCACAAGCCTTACCGATTTATATACTGTTATTACCACAACAACAAATTGTTGTTATGGTAATTTATTTATTGAGTTTACTGTTTACACTGGTGTCACGTTAGACACTGATGGCATAAAATGACATTTGCAGCTCTGACAACAAATGTCAAAAGTTTCACTTTTAATAGGTGTTTTATAATAGATATTCAAGATGCAAGTGTAAAAAGCCATTCTTTATTGCCCCCTTAAAAACCTAATAATTTAATTTGTTGCTTAAAAGTATTTTAGAACATTGTGCAGGAGTTTGACGATTTACAAAGCCATTTAGAATTTTTACAGTATCTCCAATTTAACATCTTATGATCGTAGATAGACTATATTTATTAGGATTTCCTGTTTTAAAATTTAAGTATTACTGATTGGTATGTAAAATATGAGCAGCATTCTCTGGAAAAATGGTAGCTCTTTATGTCTTCATGTAATCCTTCCGAAGACATCATATCAACTGCATAATTCGTGCATATAATCATATTCTCTATCTCAAATATGGTCGAATAAAGCCATTAGCAGCCATTTACAGCTTATAGTTAGTTAAAACTATCTTCATCGTATTAAGGAATAAGCTTCGTGTATGCCCTAGATCCGATCAATTATTTGTATTAAATAAATAATCCTATTCTACATATGTGCATGCCGGCTTTTAATCATATGTAACTACCGTAATAACTGCTGTAATAGACGATAATTCATCTGATTATCCGCCATAATTATCCAGAATGAAACGGTAGATATCTTCGTTTATATCTAATATATACTACATACATCAAGGAAGTATCGACGAGTTTGCTGAAAAAAGAATAAATTATTAATAAATGCATTTAAGTAACAAGTCTTTTTTTCAACCTAAATTGACATTTCTCATTAATAAGTAATATATTTCAATGAAACAGCAGGAATAACGAGTGTTTTGAAGTGCTGTAAACTAAACAATTTGGAGTTATTAAATTCTAATTTGTGAAAGTAATTATTACTGCGAAATCAATTAATCTTACTCTTTACATCTGCATACTTCTATAGTGTTTAATGCATTTCACAAAAACATTATTAAAAAATCTGTATTTTTAAATGGCATTATTACTCCCAGAAATAATTCCGGACAAAAACTTAAATAGAGACTGGCGCAACATTAAGATATTCTAATCTAAATTTTGGAAAATTAAAAACTTATTTTATATCATTTTCATACATTACAACATTTATTTATTTGTTGCTATTATGTAAGGGCAATTTCACAGCAATGTATTTGTTGCTAGAAATGTGGGGGGCTTTTACCATTTTTGTTTATACTATTAATTTAGCGTTTTGTTGTTTGAAGAAATGCAAATGTTATGGAAATATGCCGAGCAATTCAAAGTAGTTAAAAAGATAAGTCAAAACCACACATCAAAGAAAACTAAGGAATAAAATAAAGAAATAAATAGATAAATAAAATTACCTAAAAAGAACCTACCTGTACTACTAGTCCATATTGCCATAGTTGTTACAATGATGAAAAATAATAATTAATTAATAATTAATATTAATAACTAATACAATTACAAAAATCTAACTACAATTTACAACTCATGAGAGTTGGGGATTAGTTTTCGACTTTTCCTTTTATTAAGGGCCTGTAGTATGTAGTATTAATCGTTTGGATATAACCTCTAAATAATCTTCTGTAATGTGTGTAAATTTGCTTTGCTACAATTACACGCCCATATTGTGTAGTGGAATTATGCATTTCTTTCCTACTCTTTGTTATAAAATCTCAACACCAAAACGAACGAAATTTTAGTTTTTGAAAGCACATATTACATGCGTAAATGAATTCATATTAATTGTTGATTAGTTAATATTAATCAATTGATAAGTTAATGCACTGTAATTACTAACATTATAAAAAAGAACTAAAAAGTAATTAATAATAAAAACGAAATAATAATAATAATAATAATTGCTACAACCCATAGCCTGGAAACCAGGCCCCAGAAGCTATAAGCTTGTGCGGGAGGGAGGGGGCGATTATTATTATTACGTAGGCCCTAAGTGCGGCTGCAGCCGACTTACAGATGGAAAAGCGGAAATCCCACATTTGTGTCACAGCTGAGGAAAACTGCAGAAAACCTTAACCAGATCTGCCGGCACCGGGAATCAACCTCCGGCCGCTTGGGTGAAAGTCCAGCACTCTAGACATTACACTACCAAGGCTGTTAACAAACAAAAAAGTATGATAAATGGACATTCATTAAAAAAAAAGGTACAACAGTCACCAAAGCCAAACTGAAACAAACAAAAAAGTATGATAAATGGACATTCATTAAAAAAAAGGTACAACAGTCACCAAAGCCGAACGCAGGGCGCGCTAGATTTCGAATTCCAAACCCAAGTTCTAATCCCAGTTTGGATAATTTTTTTTTATAAATATTTAGAAAAGCATAAGTAGTAAATGTAAATGTAGAACAATTCTTTTTATATATGTATATAATATTTATAAAAATACATAATTAAATAAAATTATAATAATAATAATAATAATAATAATAATAATAATGCTTAATAATTCATCTTCTGAAGATGACGATTCATACTATTTGCCTAAAAAGTATCCTACAAACCTTAATCCATACCATGCAACAAGATATGAACTTAACGTCCTTTCGCAGGACTTAAGGGAAGCTTGTTGTCATAGATCGTCTGGTACTGGACCAAAGCTACAAGTTTCTTCACAACATTCTCACCACAAAGCAGGATGTATATAATACCTACGTTGCAAAGTAAGATCGTTATTTCCGAAGACACGGGTGCTTCACCCACAATAACTAATCATCGCCCTTCTATACAACAAGAGGATTCCTTAATTCTAAGCACACACGAACCTGTGCTAACTCCTGCAAATACTTTGTCACCTGGTATACAGGAGACTGGCACAGGAGGACGAAATAGAAAACGTATTAAGTGGACTCATGATATGAACAGTGATATTGTAAAAACTTATTTTTACGTTAATCTATCTAACGATGATCCTCTACCAGAATGGAGAAGTAAAATGTTCCAAGAGTTTTCAAAACGATACCCTAACCTAAATTTGTCAGAACAGAATATAGTTGACAGAAGAAATGTAATATTCAAAAAAGGTTATCTGTCAAAGGTTGAGATTGATAATATTCGACGGGAAATTGGATGGCTATTAACTCAAGAAAATGAGGAACAGCAAGAACAACACGGCTTCGCAAAGAATTCTGAAAATGAATTTCGAAGTAATAATCAGTCACATCCTAATATTGAACCTCAAGAAGTGCAAGAAGAATTGCAACTAAATTTCAATCATTTAATAACAACAATAAGATTTTATGAAGATACAGATCCTCTCGACAGGCCAAAGCTACCTAAATTAATAAACAAACCAAACACGCCACGATATGTCAAGGAAATTAATCAAGCTTTAGATAACCATTTGAAAAATACTAATGACATTAATTCCATTCATCTAGCAATATATGCAGCAGCAACCACAATTTTAGAACAAAATGGTCAAGAAATAAAAATAACGCAAGGTAGATTTAAATGTAATGGGCAACAAGAACTAGCATGGCGAAAGCGTCTGGAAAATGACATTAATAAATTAATGAAATAAATAAAGATTATTAAAAGTTTCACAGTTTTATTAAAATATATCTGACAATATTGTTTCGACAGCTATGCTGTCATTATCAAAGGTAATATAATTATAAACAAACACGTCGCTAAGGTAGATACAAAATAGGTAACTAGATAAAATAATAATAATAATAATAAAAATTAATAATAAAAATCATAATTAAACATCTAATACTTCCAGTAACGGAGAATTACTGAGCTCAAGTTGTTCATTCATTAAAGGTACCCTGAGTTTGTGTTTGTATATCTCAAAGGCTTCTAAAATGTCTAATTTGCGTTTGTTATTACAAAAATGTAGGAATTTAATATTATTTTGAAGAGTCATTGTGTGATTTTGTTCTAAAAGGTGTTTGGCGTAATTCGATATTTCAGGATGTTTATTTTTGTAATGACGTACGTGTTCTTTATATCTTATGTCAAAATTTCGAAGTGTTTGTCCAATATATACCGAACTACAAAAAGAACAATTTAAATTAGACATTTTAGAAGCCTTTGAGATATACAAACACAAACTCAGGGTACCTTTAATGAATGAACAACTTGAGCTCAGTAATTCTCCGTTACTGGAAGTATTAGATGTTTAATTATGATTTTTATTATTAATTTTTATTATTATTATTATTATTTTATCTAGTTACCTATTTTGTATCTACCTTAGCGACGTGTTTGTTTATAATTATATTACCTTTGATAATGACAGCATAGCTGTCGAAACAATATTGTCAGGTATATTTTAATAAAACTGTGAAACTTTTAATAATCTTTATTTATTTCATGATTATGGAGTTCCACAAAATAAGGCTGGAAACAATAAACAAGATTAATAAATTAAGATCTGAAGCCGATCTCATTGCTGAATATCAAAAAGGAATTAGGACTAACAAGGTAGTTTATAAAATAAAATCAATATGTTCAAAGAATGGAATAAATCAGCTACAACCAGATTGGGAAAAACAGCTAGTAGAATATAGAGATTTATTACGGCAAAAAGCTAAAGCAAAAGGTGCTCGTCTGAAAAGGTATAATATAACACATAAACGTAAACAACAAAACATTAACTTCCAAAGTTCTCCAAAACGGTTTCTCGAAAATCTGATACAAGGTGAACGTAATCAAATTAACAATAATGATATTGATTACAAGGGTTTTGAACAGTTCTGGAAAACGGTTTGGGATACAAAACATGCAGATTTCAACAATGTGTGGCTAAAAACGCTGGAAAATCATCTCGGTACTATTCCCGAAATGAAGTTTGGACAAGTCTCAGCTGAACACATAAGAACAATTATCAAGAAAACAATTAACTGGAAATCTCCAGGTGCAGACTCCATACACAATTACTGGCTAAAGTATCTCCCGGCTACCCATAAACCTCTTGCTCGAGAATTTAACAAAATAATACTCGAACATCATACAATCCCTAATTACCTTACGCAAGGCAATACTTATTTAATTTATAAAAAAGGAGACATCAGATACCCTAAAAACCATAGACCTATTACGTGCTTGTCGGTAATATATAAACTGTTAACACCTTTAATCAATGAGAAAGTATATGCACACTGTATCAATAACAATTTAATAGATGATGCACAAAAGGGGTGTGCTCGCAACGGATATGGTTGCAAAGAGCAGCTAGTAATAGATACAATAGCAACCAGAACTGCAATTGTAAAGAAGAGAAATCTGCATGTATGCTACATAGATTACGCAAAAGCGTTTGATTCTGTTCCTCACAATTGGTTACTAAAGATCTTAGATCTGTATAAAATTGATCCCAAAATAACAGAATTATTAACGGGCCTGATGAAATCCTGGAGTATTAATCTATTAATTAAAAATACAAAAGTTGGTCAAATTCCTGTGCGTTGTGGAATTTTCCAAGGAGACTGCTTCAGTCCCCTTTGGTTCTGCATCGCTTTAAATCCACTCTCGTTACTCCTAAACAAATCCAGAGCAGGTTTTAAAATTAATATCAACCAACAAACAACATTAACTCATCTTGCGTTTATGGACGACTTGAAATTATATGCTGAAACTGAACAACAACTTCATACCTTAATCAAAGTTACTGAACTTTATTCCCATGATATTGGCATGCATTTTGGGATAGATAAATGTGCCAAACTACACTTTAAAAGAGGTGTACTTTAAGAAAACCCAAGAGCGATACTCTACATAAAAACAATTCCAAATGAACAAACTTACAAGTACCTTGGAATTCAGCAATCACGAACAGTCAACCATTCGCAAATTAAGAAAGAATTGGTTGAAAAATACAAATACAGGCTAACCAAACTGTTAAATTCGAAACTTAACATTAGCCATAAACATGTGGGCAGTACCCTCTCTTATTACGTACAGCTTTGGTGTTGTTAAATGGAGTAATACTGACCTTCATGAACTTGATAGACTTACAAGAAGATTAATGCCTAAGTTTCGATGTTTGCACCCTCATTCAGCAGTGGAACGCCTTTACTTATCCAGAACAGAAGGAGGCAGAGGATTGATTAATATTTTTACGTTATGTAAAAAGCAAATTAAAAAAATGCGAGAATACTTCCATAACCACGATCAACCACTTATACAACAAATAGTAAATGCCGATAAAGCCTTTTCACCATTAAAATTATCATCAATTAATGCTCCTTTGGATATACCAAACAAATCGGACATTGTTCAAAACTGGAAAGATAAGATTTTGCATGGCAAGTATCCAAAAATGCTTAACGATACTAACATAGACAAAGAAAACCCTTTAGTGTGACTTAAAAGAGGAGAACTTCATACAGAAACTGAAGGATTTATTACCTCAATCCAAGACAAAATATTAAAGACTCGCAACTATGAACATTATGTGCTAAAGATGAACGTAGATGATAATTGTAGAAAGTGTAATTCAATAGGGGAGACTATTGAGCATATAACAGCTGGCTGCTCGCAGATGGCAAGTAACGCTTACCTCGGTCGTCATAATCAAGTTGCTAAAATCATACACAGACATATTGCCATACATAAGGGATTAGCAAAAGTCTTACCGCCCTATTACAAATACGAACCATCGGCTATTTTGGAAAATGAGAAAACTTTGTTATACTGGGATCGACCTATCATTACCGATAGAACGATACGGTATAACAGACCTGATCTTGTCATAATTGATAAAGAAAACAAAACAGGACAAATTATAGACGTGGCCATCCCTCTTAGCACAAATGTAACATCTACAGAAGCTGAAAAAATAAATAAATATGAAGAACTGTCCATTGAACTTAAACGTTTATGGCATTTGGAAACAATTACGATTATTCCAATGGTTATCTCTGTAGAGGGTATTGTTAGCAAGCGCTTCTCCATATTCCAAAGGCAAGCAGAACTTCCTATGTGGTTACTCTCCGCAATGCAGAAAGCTGCAATATTAGGGACCTGCCACATAGTAAGAAAATTCTTGAACATGGGCTAAACTGAAATGTTTTTTCGTGTCAAGATGAGCGATGTACCCGGGATAATTCCTGTGCAGAAAGATAATAATAATAATAATATAATAATAATAATAATATAATAATAATAATAATAATAATAATAATCATGCAGATGATCGTCTTACACCACTGGATATGAAAAATTACAGCCCTAAAGATATCAAAACCATCGACGAGCTTATACTAGAATGGCAATCAAAGGCCTTACATGGAAAATACCCGAACACAATAGCACAACAAGAAGTTGAAACAATATCAACACCACAATGGCTGAAAAGGGGAAAACTCTATCCTGAAACCGAAGGATATATCATAGCAATACAAGATAGAGTTATAGCAACCAAAAACTACCGAAAATATATAATTAAAGATCCAACAGTAACTAACGATAACTGTAGGGCTTGTCAACAAACACCGGAGACAATAGAACATATATTAAACGGTTGCACTACCTTAGCACAAACAAAATATAAAAAAAGACATGATGTGTTTGGCAAAATAATACAGAACAACTTAGCCTGTAACTTAAAACTGACTGACAATATCACACCCCACTACAAATATACACCGGAAAGAATATTAGAAAATGACAGATATACAATGTACTGGGATAGGACAATTTTAACAGACTTACAAAACGAAAGTACAATACATAATAGACCCGATATGATAGTAATCGATAAAAACCAAAAAACAGCAACAATGGTTGATTTTGCAGTACCATTAGATAAACACATAAAAGAAACATATCGTACCAAAATAGATAAATATAAAACATTAGCTCAATATCTAACAAATATATACAAACTCAACAGAAGTGAAACTATACCGCTAATAATATCATCAACAGGTACAATCCCAACAACCACTATCGTAGGCGTGAAGAAATTAGATATTACATCAAAAGTATTGGCAATAGCTCAAGAAAATACCTTAATAAAAACAGCAACCATTATCAGAGAATTCCTAAACGAAGAAGCAGAATAAATACAAATAAACAACTTTATGCTTGGAATACATCTCGCATAAAGTTTTCTACAAACCCATTATGGTGAAACACAGAAATAATAATAATAATAATAATAATAAGAAAGGAAAATATAATGATCAAAAATCAGACCATCAGAGATCTGGAAGAAGCAGAGTCTTACAAATACCTTGGAATTTTAGAACACGCGGGCTTTGAACAAGCCATCATGAAAGAAAAACTAATCTCCGAGTACCATCGCAGAGTAAAAATGATTCTTAAAACAGAATTATCAGGAAAGAACAAAATACTAGCAATAGGATCGCTAGCTGTACCGGTACTGTTATATACCTTTGGAATACTACATTGGACAGAAAAAGAAGTAAAAGACATAGATACATAGACTCGAAAATTACTCACGTGTTATAAACTACAGCACCCTAGAGCAGACGTGGATAGGTTATATGTAGCTAGGTTAGACGGAGTCCGAGGATTGGTACAGGTAACAGCAGCTTATAAATCCGCAATAATAAACTTAGCTGACTACTTGCAAGAGGACAACGAAGATCAATACAAAAGCATCATAAAAAGACAAGATCGACAACTACCTAACAGCAAGTCTATAATCAAAATCGCAAAGATGCTAAAATCAAATCTACAGATAGACCAGTTAGAAGGGGAAGAAAACAACACTTCTAAGCAGCAAAGAAAATTTCAAACAAAAAGAGCTATTGCGAATCAAATTAAAATTTCATGGCATACCAAAAAGATCCATGGTCAATATGCCCGGGCAATAAATGAAAATACAGTGAACAAACAGCGAACCTACAATTGGCTAACTGAAGGGAGTTTAAAAGGGGAAACAGAGAGTACAATTATTGCCGCACAATACCAGGCCATACACACTAAGTACTTTGCAAGGACGATCTTAAGACAGCAAATAGATGGAAAATGTATGCTTTGCGGAGAATTTGATGAAACCACGGAACATATCGTATCAGGATGTCGGGTATTGGCACAACACGAATACATACGGCGACATGACCAAGTATGTAGAAACCTGCACTATAACATCAGTAAGGCCTATAGTATAGATGTGTGTTCAAGATGGTATCAGCATGAACCAAAGCAGGTAACTGAAAAAGATGATACAGTAATCATGTGGAATCAGCAAATACAAACCGATCGTGAGATTCGTGCCAATAAGCCTGATATTTTAATAAAAAAATAAAAAGAACAAAACATGCTATATCATAGACGTTGCAGTACCGGGAGATCGTCGAATTAGGGACAAAGAGGCGTAAAAACTGTTAAAATACAGAGATCTAGCCATAGAAATAGAGAGGATGTGGCACTGCAAAACAACTATCGTGCCTATCGTCATAGGGGCACTAGGCGCCATATCCAACAAATTTAACACTTATATTAAGGAAGTACCGGGAATTCAATTCATACAAGTCTGCAGAAAAGTATCCTATTAGGAACAACACATATACTGCGAAAAAGTATTGGACAAAGCACCACAGAACTAATTTTAAGAATAAGCCCAAGGGGTGCGGTGCACCCTCGGTAATAGAAGCCAGGATACTAACCTGAGAAACAAGAAGAAATTGAAATCAAATAATAATAATAATAAACGTCTTTATTTCATACAAACAATACACAAACTATACCAAAGTAAAAGAAAAATGAATAAAATACATTATTTGCAGAAACCACAAGGCGTAGTTCAAGCTGAGAGCTTGCTCTTCCACTAAAACCTTGAAAAAACCTTGAAATAAAAAAATTAAAATTTAGGGAAAATTATCCCTTAATTTTATAGTCATTGTTTAACCAGTGGTTCAAAATAAGTAAATGCTTGTTTCTGCATTTAACTTCATCGACTTATTTAAAAAATAACAAAATTACGCAAACACCATGCACGTATTAATTTGGACTAACAAAACCACTAACAACAAAGACACTGGATTGCCAGTAGAGTAGACGCTTTTCCGGGCTCGCTACTTTACATTCTTTTAAATTTTTTAATTATCTTTTTAGTAAAAATGCATCCCTGTTTACAGTTTGACTTTTCTTATAGTTTTAAATAATTCAATGAAAATTATTCTTCGTTCTTTTTTCAAAGTGGTTTTATGATAGGTAATTCTACGAATAGCAAATTCTCCCAACAAAGATTTTTAGCTGCGTGGTACTGTTATTTTCATACTTTATTTAAATTATGACAGAAGGGTAATTGAAAAGTAAAATTTAAACATGTAACTGGGTGTTTATTCTAACTTCCATAAATAATCATAGAAATAAACAAATACTAATTTATTGATTATTTTTTATTATTAATAATAATAAATTGAATTAAATTTACATCAGAATCCAATTGTAAATAGGATGTAGTTTTACTAAAAATTAACGAAAAATAATTTAAAAAAAGAATTAATGCAGCTATTGGGAGGCGAATTCGAAGCAATCTGTTGCAAAGCGGCTAGTCTACCCACCAGCCACCGTGTCGGTAGTTGGTGACTTTTTTATACCAAGTTAATACCTTGCATCTTGTATGCGTTAATTTGTTATTACTTAAAATAAGTAGCATTAGATTAAATGCAGAAATATGTATTTCCTTATTTTGGATTTACTTTTAATAAAAAATAAATTTTTAAAATCGCCGTCACGTCAGCTATAAGCTCCCCTTGTAAGTTTAAACTATGTATATTATTTAGCAACACTATATTTAACGGTGTCTCCTAACCACACATTGTATTTGACTAATTGCCAATACGTATTTCGGTAACGATGTTACCTTTTTAGGATTTTTTAAAAATCAATCGATTTTTCTGTTCTTGTAAAAAATTTTCTTTGAAAAATTATTTTTCCTCAAATCCGAAAAAGTAATTGAATAGAGTGGACTTTTTATTTTAGACCCTAAAACTCCCTAGTTGTACCAAAATCTACGTCCGTATTTCAATTTTTTGTTTTTAGGGGGGTTAGGATTACGATAAAATTAAAGATTTAAGTATCACAAAAAACCGAATAAAAATGAAAATTAAGAAATAAATTTTGGCAAAATAGAAGAAAAATGTTATTAAGAAATAAATATTTTTTTTCCAATGAGAAGAAAATGATAAGATGAAATTTAAATTTTTGTATTTTAAAATTATAGAGAGATTAATGAGTTCTCAATACATTTTAATAGAATATTATAAAATGAGAATTATTAAGATTGCAGTAAAGGATTGTGAGTAGGAGGTTATTGAGCGAAACTGATAAATTAAAATTTACAATAAACGAATTATACAATTAAATTAAAAATAGTAAATATATTACTATTATAACTTAAAACTGCAATTTCTGTGAATGAGAGATATTTATGTAAGAGAGGAAGGACCGGATTATGAAATCAAGGAGAAAATTAATTTAATTTTGTGGTATTAATTATTTGTTTGTAAGTATTGTATTAGAAAATTAAATTTAAAAATGTTTTTGGGTATTATTAAAATGGATATACATTATACATGTTAGATATAATTTCAAGATAAGGTTGTTTCTCATAGACTAAAGAGGATAAATGCTGTGGATAGTCATTTTTCTAAAACTTTGGAAAGTTTTTTATAATTGTTGTTTGAGATAAACTTTAATTCCCAGTTAGTTACATTATGTAAAAAGTATGTCCATATCTAAGTAGTAGTTTACAGAAGTAAAATTATTATGTTTGAACAGCAGTCAAGTAAAGCAATCGTTTTGAACGGTAAACAAGTCAGTTGCATTGTCTTGTATGATATTTTAGTGATTATATTACAAAAAATAAAAAAAGGTGAAATTATAAGTCTGTTAGTGTTCTTTTTAATGCAAGGGCATCAATTTAATTGCAAGAAAGAAAACCCATTTAAAGTGTTTGTGAAAAACATTTAAAGGAGAAAGCAGTGTATAAATGACAACGTATTTACAAAAAGCTTAAAGTATTTGATCGATCTCAACATTGATTGGAATTACATAAATTATACAAATTAATGTCAAAGGTTTTTTGAATTTTGGAAGGTTAACTTTGAAATAAAAGTTTATTTTTGACAAGATATGACAAAGAAGTCATTGCTTTGACATGGTTTGCTGTATGAAGTGCATAGTGTGGATGCATTGTGGAGCTGGAATTACCAATTAAATGAGATAGGACTTGATTTATTTTACTACAAAAAAGGAATTTTGATCCTGGATCGGTGAAACCACATGCGCCATTAATTAGTTAGTAATTGGATAAAACAAAAATCACTAATTCAAGGTTATTGTGATAGAATCTATTTGATTTGTAGTAGTTGTAGTATAATTTGTATTATTAAACATATCTGATAGTAAAGGCGACATCTTTCAAAATAAGATAAATGAGAGATAATCCAATTTAATTAATACTGTCCTAGGTTAACCATTATTATATAAATATATTATTTTAAATTCATATAGCTTACCTGTATCAGATTGTCGGAAGGAACACGCAAATTAAATAAATCAGGGTAATTGTGGACGTGACAACCGCACATTTTAAAACAAATTTTCTTGTGTGGATGACTAAGATTTGAGCAAACTAGTCCAAATCCTAAACAATGTTTCGTTTTATCCGAGTCGATTGGCACGCCCCTCATGAAATAAAAACACATATTCAGATTAAAAATATTTTTATTGCTTTTCTCGAGATAAAACTGAATAGGATATAATATTACTTTTTAAATCTAAATAGTACATGCATACGCTATGGCTACCTTACTCTCCTATTTTATGTGATGAAATGCAGAAACAAAGTTTTGATATTTTTAAAAATTTTCTTCTGCTTTTCATTCTTTATTTTCTTTGTTGTAATGTTATTGCTTTTTGTAATAAGTAAATACCAATTTATTATTAACTTTTTTTTCACTTTAAAAGTAGGTCTCAACTAAGTAAGTATTGTTTCTTAATGCAAAAACTTTAAAGCCCTTTTTTGCACTAATAGTTGAATATGAATATTCTTTTTAAATTTCAGTCAAAAGCTTTTATAATAATTCATTATTTTTCTTTACAGTCTATTCTTTGAGAAATCAAAACTTTCCTATTCGAAAAACGCAAAAGATATCTTACGAATCTTTACCGAAATTTACTTTCACTTTTTACCTTTAACACCTTTTAAAGGTTTCTGTTCTAGTTTGCGTGTTTCGAATAGGTTGGATGAATGCGATAATAGCAATCTTTCAAGCTGTGAAGTGACCTATGCTAGTTTTACGTGAACAATTTTACCAAATCTGATAAAAGTTAAATATATATATATGTATATATAAATATTTGGTGTATTTTATTAAGGCCGCGACTAAATATTCTTAGCTTTTACAGCCATTTTTAATTTTATGCTTCCTCTCTTTACTCTTTTTTTTTATTACACTTTTGCTTTCTTTTGGGTCGCGCCGTTTTAAATCTTAACATGTTACTCGCTAAAACATAAATATCACCGATTTCATTATAATATTTTTTATTTAAATAAATGGTAGTAATAATCATTATAATCTACAAACTACTTGAATTTGGTTTTATTAAAATGAGTAGTATAAATATTATCGTAGTAAATTACATGCATCCGTCATCATTAATAATATTGCTTCATGTTTCTTTTAAAAATATTTTGTTTGTTTGTTCGTCTTATCACCCATCTATTATCTATGTCTTTATTACCATCACCATAACAATCATCGTTCTGTTTTCTTTGGAATTATTTTCTAATAATTGCTCCGATTTGAACTATCCTTCTATTTTTCTCTTAACAGCCTTTACTGAAAATTTGAAATCTATGGCGTAGATAAAATAAAGATTTCAAGAAATAATGACAAGTGTTCATATGCTGACTGTATACAGGGTGTATAGGAAATGATGGCCACAACTTAAGTAGGTACTGACACTCGGTAAATTATGTTTGTAGAGCCAATATACGTAGCTTTATTAAGAGTCCACGTTTTTAAAAAACTTGACAGTACTTTTTTATTTACACGTATATAATGAGATTTTATTATTGACAATCATCTTCTATTCACCCTGTAAATACCAAAGTGGCTTAATTAAAGTGTAAATACAGTAGTATATTTACAGTTAAATAAAGAGTGATATACTAAACGTCTTTTTTAACAGAGAGTAGAGACTTCATTACTAGACAGAGAACTAAAGTAAATCTTCAACAATAATAAACCAAAGTTTCGAATGGACAAGCAAAAAATAACATGTACTTTATTTATTTTAAATTAACAATCTGTGACTGTTTTTAAAAAATAATTTTAGATAACTTTGGTGCCAGTGAAAATCAGTGAAAATTTACTATTACTTTGGTCCCCATGACATTTAATTTTCATGTCTACAGAAAGCAATTTTTGAAGTAGGCACTCTGTCTAGGCATGACTAACTTGCCCTTCTGTCTCATCAGAAATACGTCAAAATCTCAAAGCACCACCAGAAACATAAAAATCTTATATACGGAGTGCTTTCCGTAAAATCTATTGTAATAAGGAAAATGCAATCTTATACAGACCGACTTTGATAAAGCATGAAAAAGTGTTATGTTTGATGGCACACACAATACTACAAGATGTCATTTTCGTTTTGTAATATCTAAGTGTTGCACAGTCTCGTGAAAAATTTAAAGTTACACTTGACTTGAGTCTAGTGAAACCAAAACTTTTTGGTGTCATGTTTACTTTAAGAAAACTGCTTTCATTTGCAGAGCTCATCAGTTCATCATCAGCAGACTTGCTTTTTAAAGGTTATAACTTGATATAAATCGTTGAAGTGAACCGGGAAATTATTGTCATAGAACCAAAAAAGCTTCGTTTAGAGTGCGCCAATTATGAAGGGATGTCGATAGCTTTGTGATCGGAAGAGCTCCGTTGTCAAAGAGTTTTTAAATGTGAGGAAGCAGGGCAAAAGAAGAGGTTCAAGGAGGCTCAAGAGACTCACTACGACAATAGAACTTTTTAGGGATTGATAGCTAATTCACATTTTTTGACGAATCATGAGATAAGTGAGGCCTCCAATCATCTTACCATTTAGAGTTGGCCTCTAGCGGCTTCATCTTTTTCTCTAAATTAATATTGCTAGTAAAAAGTCCTCTGTTTCATATGCTACTGGGGCTGAGATTCACGTTATCACATAAATATCGTCGTATGTCGTGTTTCGAATTCGTCGAGAAATCGTTGGAAGCGGTGTATCAAGGCTGAAAGGGAATACAAAAAGGGATATTGTTTATTGTGTAACGTTTAAATTATTCTTGAGTCTTCTAAAGTGGCGGAGACTAAGGAATCTTAAACCATCGCCTATTTCTATTGAGCCTCACTGGAACACTACTAAATTGAAAAAAGTTACAAAAAACGCATAGAAACTTTCCCAAAATCTTTACTTGGTGTTTATATCTACTCAACTATTTAAATGGAAGCAAAAGAAGTGATGGGCATTACAAACGGTGCCAATGTCTTCTTCAGAATCTACAGATCTGCCCAAACTTTGTGGCGAGAAGCATTTGTTTATACAAATTAGTTTGTAAAGAAACTGGACTACTATAAAATTGAACCTAGTAAACCGTTTAAATCTAATTTCGGTGATAAAAAATTCAAAACATGCCTTCTATAATAAGGCAATAAAACGTAGGTACCGTGTGAATCCAATGTTTGGCACGACGTAAAAATACCTTCTAAAGGTGGAATTTCTTCAGATCCGAATAAATTCTAGTGGTGGCGGTCTCAAAATCAAAGCAATTGGTGCCATGAGATACGAGGTACGTCCAAAAACAAACAAACTATGTAAGCAGCTTCTGAATAGGCAACTGAAATACGTTAACGTTGTGCCAGAAAACCTTTAATATATGTTAGCTGTTCAGCTGATTATGAACGATACTACGATTACTAAGTTATTGGCACCTGCTAAGTCTTTTTATCGCAATTGAGCAATAACCGCAGCCAAAAAGTTTGTATTGGGTAAATCACCTTTAGAGCGTTTCTTAAAACCATGGAAACTTTATTATGAAGAAATACCTTATTTTGGGTGCAATCTCTTAGAGGCTGAGTCTTTATTGAATCTTTAACAGTGTATTATGGCCAAAGCTTTTATTTAAAAATGTTAATGTATGCCAGATACATGTTTTAAAGCTTGTCCATGGCGAAATATTTATTATTCCACGCAGTTACTAGAGAAACTTTTGTAAGAACGCTTGTATAACTTAATATAGCGTTGTCACGATTTTATTTAATTGCAATAAAAGGACAAGATCTCACAAACGATGGAAAATCTGTAATTAACGATAACCGATTAATGAATATTTGATATCAAGCTCATTTGTTTTAACAGATTCGGAGTTACACGCTGCCCCTGCGTGAGTGACCAATGTGGCGAAGCGGACGATCCGGGCGAAGCGAGCGAATGGCGTCGCGGACGAAACGAATTGAGAGTGTCCTACGTAGCACATTTTCGTAATTGCGAATCGCGAGAAAAAAAAATAAAAACAACTATGATACCCTAGTCTGGTAAAATGGGCTGGTGGAACAGATGCAAAATTTGAATGTTCGAGAATACATTTTTAAAATTACGCTTCTGTAAAAAATGCATCGCTGAAAAGGTCTTCAACAATATTGTTTATTTGCAGAGAATCCAGTAGAATCCTTATTATGGAAAACGGACTGCTCCGGAACAGTGTTAAAAGATAGCTTTTGATGTGTAGATCAAAAGTG
The DNA here is from genome assembly GCA_929113105.1 of Agrypnus murinus. NCBI lineage: Eukaryota > Metazoa > Arthropoda > Insecta > Coleoptera > Elateridae > Agrypnus > Agrypnus murinus. Next base: position 111,436,345 of record OV816031.1, read on the forward strand.
TCACTGGGCACAATGTCCAGAAAATTATAGTTTGTGAATTACAGCCTTTTGAAGTTGAATAATGCAAAAATTATCAACTTCAAATGTCTGAGCTATAATTTATTGGTGTTTACCAAAGTTACAAGAATTCTGGCCTAGGTCCATTTCTCAAAAGGATGCTACCGGGTGTGAAAATTGACGACTTCAAACTGCTTTAATTCGAAAACTATAATTTTTTAGATTTTCTGCCCATTGACACTTTTGATCTACTCATCAAAACTATCTTTCACCAACGTCTCGGAGCAATCTGGTAAAAACCATTTTCCATAAGGATTCTGCTGGGTCGTTTGGAAAACCATTTATATAAGATATTAACAAATTGTCCAAATTTGTTTCAGAATTATTAATTTTATTACTAGTTTCCCTTTTAAAATTAAATTCAATCAAAACATTACCCACTATGCCGACGATTCAGATGCGACTAATGCAGTTAAGGCGGAAATATCAAATAATTCGATCGCGTCAACCGCCTGAAATCCGCATATAGCTAAGTTACGGGAGACGCGACTCCACCTAGGACACCTGCATTGTTTGCTTAATCTTGATAAATATGCACCGGCCGCTCGGCTCGCTTCTCTCGCAAGTAGTCGCCCACGCAGGACAGCGTTTTTAACGCGTTTCTTTTAAGTGCTTAAACACAAATGAGATAAAATAACAATTCAACGCGACTACCGTGTGACCGTGATTCCTGTCATGTTTGCATTTTCGTGTGTCCTTTCTCTTTTCTTGTAAAACAAGATGTAATACCGGAATCTAGTTATCTAGATTGCGGTAGATTATCTGGATTGCAGGTAGTTGGCGCTCTTACAAATTATTTTCTAATCCATCTCCTATCCGGGTTTTACCCCTATTATTTGGTTCGAAGTTAATGTAATGTTAACATCGTCTTATGTTAATGTTAAAGTCTTATTCAAGAATATTCAACTGCTTTAGTAACGTATAATTTTTTTTAAAATTTTTACAAGGATGAGAATGTATCAAATTAATCAAAACGAGAAAGAGGTGCAATATAATAAATAGTTTAGGTTAGGTATGATTCAGTTTAATGTAAAATAGGTTGAGTAAGTACTCGTAGTTTTCATAATATATTTGAAAAATACATCTGTCTCTTTTGACTAATGTATATAAAACTACTAATAAAATAGCTTTTATATTCTTGTTTATCTACGCCACTGATTTCAGTTATTGATTTCTATGTTGCAACTGGATATCAAAACATATTGTGCCTTAGAAATAACGTCGGACTTGTTGATACTTTGAGTGGTAAACAAATAATTCAGGGAGAGGAGGAAAAGTAAAGAAGGGCGCGAAGGATAGAGCGAGATAGATAGAGCAGTGCATTTTGTTTTCGTAGGCGTGAATGAAAAAGGGAAATAAAAGGGTCCACAATACAAATAACGACATTATTTTCTTTATCTAGTCGTATGGGTACTATGTGCGTGCTTTTAAATGGGATGACAAAGTAGACGACTCTTTTTTTAACAAAAAACAACATTAATCACATCCTTTTTTTACTTTTCACATCTCCCTACAATTTTAGATTTTTTAAAATTATCTAAAAAAAAGTTTAAATTATTGTAATGAAAAGTTTCCAAATAGGGGATAAATATAAAAATTCCCGGCGCCTCCACCATTTGCTGAATTCATAAAAAAGTTTGAAAACTGTGTTTTCTAGAAATTGATTTAGTTTGAATATAAAATTCTATTTTACGTAAACAATTTATATATCCAGTTGTAACATCAAACCAGTTATCATTAAAGCAGCGAATTGTGGCCAGTTTCTTAAATGAGAAACTGGACAGAATTTGTTGCCTTAGATATCATTGTTAAAAGTTGCGACCACCAGAAGAATTGAAAAGATAAGAAAATAAATTATATTATTTTCTTGACGTGTCTGATTTTGAAATATTTGCAATAAGTTTTTGAAGATGTATCTCGAAAAATAACTTTTATAGCTGTGCAATCAGTACCAAATATTCTGACAGTCCGATCGTATTTCTGCCGGCTTTTTCAATTTCATTCAAATATGAAACTGTCAGAATGATTGGGTGACCGTCGTTTCGCAAACTTTATTAAAAAAAAAAGGAAAAGAAAAAATTCTTTTTTCTCTATTTTACCGTTCAGTCTCTCAAAACCCGGTTTTTGATATATAGAGTATGCATGTTAGTTTATTTATATTTGTTTACGTATATATTATTTACGGACAACACAAAAAATAAACTAGAAAAAAAAGATTCCCTAATTATACATTGTACGAATAATTGTACAGTTTTTTATAAAAAACTTCCACAAAAAATTGTTTTCCTTTTTTTTGCTTGGTTTAAGGTTATACAAATAACACAGACTTGTATGACTAGAATATAAACAAGTTTTTATAATCAATCAAACTTCAAATATCACAAAATCTTTTGTTATTCATCAAAAATATAAATAATAAATTAATAGTAGTCATTGTAAGTGTGAAACAACAATAATATATCTAGATGTACAGTATTGTAATTACGTTGCATACATGAATGTGTAAATTAATAAAACATTGTTATAAAATAAATATTAAATTAAATACAATTGGCACAACCATGCTGACAAAGAGTCAGCATCTCGGTTTATATAGCAAAATATCGCTGATAAAGCTATTGCTTGTTTTCTCTATTTTTATGTGTTTAGATGCTACATCCATATGTTTTGCATACAGTACAGTATTCTTCCGCGTGCGCAACCACTACAGTAGGTCATTTCAGGCTATTTTCAGTGGCATGATCGTGTGACTGTACACCATGCGGTTGCCTAATGTTTGTCAAGATTGGGGAGCGCGATATCAGTCAAACAAAAGACAAACATGCCGATCAGAATATAAATCTCAAAACGTAATGGATTACAAAAGCGTGGATATGATGAATTGCAAATTTATAGAATTTTCAGAATAGGTACATGAAGGTTTAAAGAGTAACATCATTTTTAGAGCTCCGGATAATTGGGCTCCTAGAGACTTGGCTCCGTAAAGATGCGCAGAAACTTAAAAAAAACAAGCACTGCACCGTTATAGTAGAAGTATAGTAGAAGTAGAAACTAAGTATAGCTTAAAAATAATTAAAAGACTTGAAGGAAGTGTGAAGACATTGAAATGGATATAGGTACTTAAAATGTATATATCTGTAAATGATCGAGATTTGAAGGTTTATAACTAGATAATTAATTGAGAATTAAATTTAATGACACAGAGAATTTAAAAGTGGGAAATTCAAAATTAACAAAGCGTCAGCTATCCTCCACAGAAATTCCAGTGTATTTGCCGGTTTAGGTTAGCCTAAGGTTAGCAGAGTTTTCGCGATACTTTTCCGACTAACTGTCAAATTATAAAAGTTTTGGCATCCGGAAATATCAAGCAAATTAATTCTGCCTAGTTACTTGATTACTTCGTTTTAGAATTTTCTCCTCTTATACTATGAACTACAACTAAAAATAGCGCTGTCAGATTGAAGTCTTGAAAACTTAGACAGTTTAAAAACCTACGGAATTGGTACTTATTTAGCGACCTAATGTCATGGTACCCTCATAATTAAATATAGACCAAAAGTGTACAACCTCTAAAAATAGCTTAAGCTCTGGTATTAATAACTTAAAACTTAAACCTGGAAACTTCTTCGATCCGGAGCCAACTTGAAAGCTTGAGATTGCTAACTTATGGGCCTGGCCTACTTAGATACTGAGAGACTTTAGCTTAAAAGTTGCAAAGTTAGGCAATCAAGAAACTTAGAGATTCCGAAATTATAAATTATGAGTTCTCCGAGGACCTTACAGATCTATAAATTGTAACTTGTAGATTCAATTTTAAATGCAATTTTAAAGGCATTTATTTTAAATAATCTTAGGACGGCCCTGTACAATTCAGTATATTTTCGTTGGGTTAAAATTCCAGATATTATATCAAATCAAATGGTGTTTCTCGTTAATATCAATGGTCATTCAAGGCGTTTTCACGAAGATAAGAATGTTTTTAGAATAAAATACAGAAATAAAATTGTCTTTTTTAACAAAGGAACATGTCTAAAATTGCATTTAAATCAAATTTATGTATCCGTTACGTGCCTATTTCTTGTTTGTTGAACTGAATTTTTCGAAAAATAAAGATAAGGGTATGTCTAGCCGATTTCTTAAGACCTCCGGTGAGAATTTCATTTCTTTGTCTTAATAAATAAGATCCAGAATATTCTAAAATCTCATTTCCCATTGCCTCGAAATGTGTCTCGTTTTCGATAGGGTGATTAATTTCTCTCCTCTAAAAGCACTACCGCAAAGATAGTTTTGCATCCCCAAAAAGTCAGTTAGTCTGGAATACAGTCTGGTAAAATCTATACCGAGAGAAGTGACGGAAGATTCTCCTCCAAGTGCAATGAGTTAGCTTTCGCTTAAGTTTGTCTTGTGGCTAATTAATTTGTGAAATTTAAAGGATTATAAAATTCTACCGCTTTATTAAAGATTAACGGATAAACCGTATAATAGAGGTAAGTTCTGTGTTTGAAATATATTGGTACCATTCCTATGAATATTTTTTGTAAATTATGCAAAGCTTTTCTCCTCGATAAGGATCCTAATTAGAACATTATTACAATTGTTCTTATTATTGTCATTTTAGACAAAAGATTAGTTTAACTACTAATAAATGACTATTTAAATTAAATATTATTGTAATAATATTGGACCGTTCACTTGTATAAGTTATTGACATACAGTAACCTGCCTGATATTAACTTGACTAATTATGATTAGTTATTGAATTCAATCTGTATAATTAGAAGTCTTTTTTGCTTGCAAATTTTGATAATATTCTAATGTCTTGCAAGCGAATGGCGCCCATATCTTTATTATTTCTACAAACCTTATTTCTCTTTACAATCTATAAGTTATAGAAATCAGTAACTACGCCTGAATATAATTTGTCAATAAGAGATCTTAGCCGGTGCATTAAAGTACAGTAAGTATCGTTTTTAGTGTGAAGTAAGCAATTGCAGTCAGTATTCAGTATTTTGAATTTTATTGATGTTACAGTGACGTTATAGTTATTCAGTTAGAGTAAGTAAACGTGTTAGTTACAAAATGAGGATTTTCAAGATTCATGCATCGATAATGTAATAAATTAAAGGCTCAGGACTTAAATAATCGATTCTCGTGTCATGGTAATTTGGAGATTTTTAGAGCTTAGAACTAGGAATTCAGAATGCTGGATATCAAGATGTTCTGGGCTCGTAAGTAATACGAAATGAAATACACATTTGAAGATTTAGAGGCTTGTATGTATACTTAAATGTTGCGGAAGTCGGAAAAAAGTGGCGTACATTATGAATATTGAAGGCTTAGAGATTTAGATATAACCAGATATTACATTCAGACTTGAAGATTTAAATTTAATTTTAGAGACTCGAACTAAATACTTAGACAAAGACAATATAAATGGGGTTTAAAGACAAATAAATATAACAATTAAAGCGGCATTAAGGGGTACGTAGTGAAGGGAAGGACGGACATTTTTGGATTTTACCAATAGTAACTGGTTTATCATTTGTAGCATACCTAACCATATCAGTATTGAGATTTCCTCTTTATGGAGCGTCCTGGAGAGAATCCTTCAGAATAAAAAATATGCACCGATGATGTGCTTCTCACGATGAAGCACTTTACATGTCTACACAGTTTTCGAAAAATGGCAATTACCGTCAAACCATAAATTATGTACTGTTTGAGATTGGCATATGTGTAAGAATTTTCTACATAGAAAAATGTCATGATTAGACGATGTATATCTTCAAAAACTATCTATCTTGCCCTATCCTCTCTTAATGGTGTTGCACTTGAGCAATTTAACCCATTCGATACCTGTGGTATCAATGATCAAGCAGAAGAGCAATCCCGTCTTTTGCTACTGGAAACCTAACTGCTGAACTAGCATCGATCTAGCGTCGTTGCATGTTGATTTAAAGGAATGCAAGTGAGAAATTTCATTAATTAGAAACTTGGAGACATTAAGTATAATCAATTGTACGTCAAGCAATGAATAATGCAAAATAATGTGCAAAACAGATTCCACTATCTCGCAAAAACCTATATGCTATAAAACTAACTTATTTTCATATACAGAGTGCCGATTTAAAAAGTTTGAATCTTTGACCTACCTAACACTACCTTACGTAGCTCTACCTACATTATAACAGTTCTAACAGTGTTGATTTCTAATATTAATTGCTAATGTAAATTGGTTGTTGTTATTCACACTTATTACTAAATCAGAGTAAGCTATGCAGAGTAATCTATGATCCCTATTTTCTAAATTCTAGCGGTGAACGTTAAAAATAGACATGCTGTACATCATCAATCACTAAAATTGATGTTTCACACCTGACGTTCTTCCCTTGTAAATAAACTAATAAATAGTAGTTTTAAAGGTTGTTCCACACTAGATCCTGTACTCTAAAGCCGGACTCACACAACCTAACAATATCGAATATTGGAATTTGTGATATTTAAAGTTTGCGTTTTTGTACAATAATTAAATAGTTGACATATAAACACTACAAAAAACACAATACATATAAATCCTTTTCGTTGTATAGCGTTGGCCTCAACGGTTTAAAATAATGTGTTCCATATTTTTTCCTTTTAAAAAATATATATCTTATAGTTTTTCATTTTTTCTTCATCTGAATATCATCATTCAGTAATTGTATTATATAAACTACTTGCATACAAGGTACGTACCTACTAATAATAAACTAATTGTTTTACTACTACGTTTTCTTTTTTATTACTTACTACATTAATATCTCACTTTCTTTTAAAACTCTTAAAGAATACGGAATGACTATCTTTGTAAATGTCTGTACAGGAAGTGGATGCATACGAATTATATTTGTTTTATTCTTACTTGATATTCTATATATTCTAATAAAAAAAGGGGTTCGTTGCAATTATTAAATTCTATCGGTAATTTCTTATTATTCTTTAATCAACTGTTTAACCTCTTTTTTAATTAATAAATTATTATTATTTCGTATGAACCTTAAGCGTTATCAATAGCGAATATTGCTTATTATTGCCTGACTACCACCCTAGCATAATTTGGTATGCGTTACGATTTGACTCGTGTATTCGGGGGGAAATGAAATAAATAAATAAATATAAGCCCTTTGGAAAATTCAATTCTAAAAGGTTATAATAAATAACGATTAGTAACCGATTACCTCTACTTTACATAACTTGAGCATTTGATTAAGAATCGATAACCTCTATAACCTCTTAAACGTTAGAACTGCCCAATATCTTCTGGACGTTCGCGGCCACTAAATCGTTTGGATCATCCGGATCGATTTCTTTATTATAATCCCAGCATGCGGACTCTTGATGTTTGTTCAAATACGATTTCAATGCAAACGTCTTCTTGCATTTTGGACAGCGAAAATTCTTATCACTCGAATGGGTTTGCATGTGAGCACGTAAATTCGAACGGTCCGCGAACGCCTTTCCACAGTGGGCGCATCCGTACGGTTTTTCGCCCGTGTGCGAACGCAGGTGACCTTGTAGCAACCATGGCCGCGAGAATTGTTTGCCACAAACTCCGCAAATGTGCGCCAGTTTGTGTGTGAGTACGTGCATTGCTAATGCGGGCATGCTCACGTAGGCCTTACCGCAGGTCATGCATTTTTTGGCCGATTGCGAGTCTAAACTTCTGTGCGTTTGTCTGTGTCTCGAGAGGTTGCTGGATGTCGCGTACTGTTTGCCACAGTCCATGCAAATGTAACGGCTTGATTTCGGTGAGTCTTCTTCGGCTTCTAGTTTTGGACTGCCGTCTGTTTCGCCTGGTACCACTTTGAAAAATTTCTGAAACAAGCATGGAAAATCACATTAGTTGCATTCGTAGAACGGGTGATCTACAATTAATTATTGAAAGTCCAAAATGGTGTAGTCCCATATAAATCTTATGGAAACATAGCCCTCTAAGGCTTCGATCGCTGTTGATCATACAGTCGTAAACAATCGAATAGTCGACAGACACTTGAAATATTTACAAAAAGATTACGTTTTAAATGAGCTACATGACGTTATCCAAACACTGCACAACCAGAATAAATAAACAAAAGTTAACGCGCGCCTAATAAAGTTAATGCTGTTATCTTAATTCCATTACATTAAATTCAAAGATAAATCCAAATGGAAGTTGATGTTTCCCACTTGCAACAATTTGAAATAGTGCCCGTGAATTTCAGTAGATGGAAATAACTTTTCTGTAGGACGGTACCCCTTGACATTATTGTAGACAATTGAGAAATTATCTTGATAATATGTATCTGGATAGGTGGATCGGACGTCGTGGTCCAGTAGAATGGCCTGTGCGTTCACCGGATTTAACACTTTTGGACTTTTTTTGTGCAGTTACCTAAAATTCAAAATGATTTTTACGCAACCAGTGGATTTTATAGAATTGCGAGAGAGGATAATCAATGAATGTACATCAATAACAAGAGAAACTTTTCACAATGTTCGCCAGGAAACTTTGAATTATACACGTTATTGTACTGTAAAGAGTTCAAGGTAAACTTTTTCAGCAATATCTTTAATAAATTATATTATTGATAATTACTCTTTTGTTTTTAAAAATGTGATTATAATAAATTTATTATTACTTAAAATTGAAATGTTGACTCAGTTTATCTCGGTAACTGTGAAAGCAACACGTCTGTGCTTTAAAGATCTTGACGAGATCTATTCAAATATACGAAGGAAACTTAACACTTTGACATTATTACGGTTTATCTATATAAGGAAAGTATCGCAGTGATGTAAACTCAAATTTCTAAATCTTTTTTCGTCAACCGGTTAACAATGTCGCGAAATTCGCAGAATGAACGCAAAAAGTGAATAAAATTAAAAAAGATAAGAACAAGTGACGAGGAAGCCATCCAACCATCTTCTTTTGGGGGGACTCTGTGGTAATCTTATCGAATTTCAGTTGTATGATTTAGAAGAAATCTTGCAACACAAAGGGGATTATTTATTATTTTATATTTTGTTTTGTGAGACTTTGAACCACATGTCTGAAGGCTGCATGGATGATGACATATCTTTTGATTAAGTTGGCCTTAACAAACAGCTACGTAAAGACGCCATCCATTCATTCGTCACTAACAAAGGGTGTGCTATACAAAATGTCGAAGTACATGCTGATTTGGTTACGGAAGGACATTTCGAGATTATTTGAGATAAAGTTGACATTTTGAGGTTTTTCGACATTAGGTTCAGTCGCAAATGATATTTTGAGGTTAGTCGAGGTTAGGTTGACACTTTAAAATTATTCCAGGTTAGGTTCAGTCGATTGTAAGTCCCAAGGATCCACCGTACCCATCGTTGTCGTAATTGTAAAACTCAGCAACTCATTTCAACTCTCCGATCTGCAAGTCGTAGCCCTACGCTCCAAACTGACGGCTCAGTGAAAACTGAGCGTACCCGTTTTTTAAGAAGAATTCACATTTTACTACATTTCAAGATTTGCTAAATTTTAGTGTGTAATAAATTGTCTTGCATTGAACTAATATTCAAACATTAAGATATGGAAACCTTTTTTGTGTTTGTTAGGTTATGTCCTGAAGTCTTTTTTGATAAAAAAAATTGCATCTAATTTTCTACAGTATTGTAGTAATCTTATATACCATTTTTAATTAAAGATAAACAAATTTAAATCTTTTAGAAGCGCGTGTGAAACCACCTATGACATTATTAAAGGTACTATATCTTTTATTAACCATTTATCAATGTCACATAAATCTACTGCAGTAAATATCTCGATTTATGGGTTAGTAGTTTATGTTTCAATGAACAAAGAGGATTTTAATGAAAGGTTGAAAACAGTAATCTATTCTACTGTTATGAAAAGTGATTACTGATTAGTGTAACATAACATAGTACTTCCCAGGAAATACTGAATAAAAATATAAATCAAATAAAACTTTTACAATATACAGCATTGGTAAACCTTCGCTTAGGAATTGGGTTTCCATGTGGGAGTAGAGAAAAGCAAAATAGTGAATACTAATTCATCTGAGAAAGATAGACATTATAGCATACTTGTCAAGTCTTAAAATATAGTATTTTTTTTTTGTAAAGTTGGTGCTTGGTAAAAAAATAAAATAATTCAGAGAGTTTTTTATTTTGACATGAAAACTGAACTGAAAACTTAATTGAATGAAAAAATACAAATTATAAAATGGGACTATTCTTCGGAATTATCAGTTGTTTATCTTTTTTAAAAACGTTTCAAACACAATTTAGGTTATTGTGTCAAAAAGACAAACGTCAATTATATTTAAAAATTCTTATCTGTACCACCAACCTTACAAAAAAGTTATTATAATTGTAAAGTTTGGTAAGTGTGCGGTGATATCTATCTTTCTTAGGTGAATTAGTATTTGCTATTGTTTCCTTGCTCACACATGAAAACCCAAGTTTTAGAATACACTCGGATGTGAACAATATAGTCAAGACCAAGATATAATAGCATAGATAGCACCGACGATAAGCATCTAAAAATACAGTAGTTGCCGTTTACGAAGTAAATGAAGAAACTACGAAATAAACTGAAGACACAAAATGGTTGCCATTGTTGCAATTTTCGATGTGTTGTTCCCATTGGTTGGAGGGGGCATCCTTGTGCGCGATCTCGCCTATATTATTAAAAACTCACGCCCTACCACATGGTTATGAATCTTAACTTTCTCAACCATAGCTTTAAGATGATTTTGTCTGTCGCACGCAACAGAGGAAGTTACAAAGTCTTTCAAAGATAACCAGTGTGATAGGTAGTACTATATAAGATACACAGTACTCCAGAAGGAAAATTAAAAAACAACAGAACAGCAGCATAAAAAGCTTACGGTGTAAAGCAGTCTAAAAGGTATACAAGATTATACAAGATTAGATAAAAAGTGTAACTGATTACTTGAAAAAACTAAACGTCTAAGAAATCCAATCAGTGTATGGGGCCTAAAGAGTTTTCTGACGAAAAATCGGCTTACGTTTTTAAAAACGGGCATGAGACTTCTACTGAAGATTTATTAGAAAAAAGAAATTCTACTCGAATGATATTCAAAAACTCTATTTCGCTCTACACATTGATAAATTTCAACTTTCTGGATAATAATTATTGTAGTAAGTGTAGAGTTAATAGCTTATTTGAAAACATCGTATATGTTGCAACATATTTTATTCTTTGCGATGTAAATCCGTAATAGTACATGAAGACTACTAAGGAGGCCTTCAGAAATGAAACGAAGACGTAACATAAGAAGTTGGCGAAAGACAAAAAAGTGCAAAAAGCGTATTGCGAAAAACGTTTCGGGAAAGGGAAACAATTCTAACACTATCTGAAGCCGGTCAACCGGAAGCAGGTCAAAGTGCTCGAACACGAATAATTAAGATCCATACCAGTGGTCGTAAACCCGGTGCCCGCGGGCACCATAAGTAAGCCATTGACGAGGATTTATGTATTTATTATGTATTTAGGATGTTATTTAGTAAAGAGGTTGTCGACCCCTGATCCAGACACTAAGAGAGGTTAAGATGGTAAGAATTAAGAAAATAACAAATATGGTAACGTCAGGAGATTCTACGCAACCTACACGACGTCAATCTTCCATAATTATAATTGAAAAGGTTGAAAATTAATAAAGACACGTTTCCCGAAAGACTGAATAAGAAGGCTAGGACTTCCACACCTGCGGAAAATATTCAAAGATTTAATAGGTACCAATCGGCCATCGTAAAGAACAACCATCAGTCGGCAGATGCAAATATGCTTAAAAGCCATGTTGTAGAAGAGATAGACAACCAATCGAGATTTACTTGATCAGACAAACCCTGCCCTGTAAAAAACGGGGTGGTGGCAATCCGCCAAGAGCCACCTGAGGATGGTTAGTGGAGACAATATCATCCATCAAATGGGTACTCCTGTACAAGTTGGCTAGTCTGTCTATTAGGGGAGTCCTGACTTAGACAGAAGTTGTCCAATAGGTAAGTAAACCAAAAGACTATGCGACCAGCCTAATTGGCAACATTAATCTACACCATTAATATATCTACTGGGAACATTGATACTACTACGGGTTAAGTCAGATTAATTTTTAACACGGTCAGGCGGCTACTATTATATTGACAGGCAGAAATGAAGAAGAAGGAAGTCCTACGAAATATTTTAGACCGATTGTCATGCGATATTATATATGTCGAGAGAAAAAAAGCACCTTTCTGAACTTGCACTTTTGTCTAAAGATCTCAGGATAGCATCCTAATAAGAATCCTAAAGCAACAAGTGTGAAGTACAAGAATTAGCCTTGTTATGGGTCTTTATAGTAGTGTGTATATTTATTATAATGACCCTATGTAATAATGGGTACCTAACAATTGAGAAAATCAAACTGAGAAAAGCATTTTATGTATGAGAGGAAAAGGCCAAGTGTCGCAGTCTAGTGCGCCATCTAGAAGTTGCAAATGATGCAAAAGCATTCATTGCTCTGCTAGATTCAGATATTGACCGTCTAACCAGCCAATTGTTTTGAATTGTAATGATTGCTGTATGCAGTTAAGCACTCCGACAGGGCAAAATTAAACTCCAAAGCAAATGAAATGAAAAATTATTATGAAGTAAAAGCTCAAATAACATTTTATTGGTAAACTTTTATTGGAATAATTGTTGACACACCTATTGTCATTTTTAAAGGGACAGCTGCTTATACCGAACAGTTATTAGTACTGGACATATGCACGAGTGGTTATCCAATGCAGACAGAGAAAGATGATACTTAGCAGTATCATCTTAGTACCAATGATACTTAGCAGTACCAACGGCCGATGGAGCAACTTATTTTCCCTCCGGTTTCTGTCACTAGCACTACGCACGCCGGCCAGAGTGCGCGCAGCAGTCAGACTTGTCCCTTCTTTACCAATGACCCTAATAAACATTCATACGTATGTCCAGTACTAATAACTGTTCTGTAAGTTATAAGACTATCGCAATCACAGCCACACGTAAGTATTGAAATAGGGCAAAAAAATCTCATTTTAGCTGCTGCTGAAATAATTAGGAACGACGTTAAAGATCTATGCACACATATTTCCTTCTATTGAAGACATTTGTAGCGCCGACCATAATCTAAATTATGTTTACAAAACCTTAAGATTGTTATTGTCAATAGTAAAGACAAAGAAGTAGCTGTAATAGAGCATATAATTGTACAAACAAGCCGTCCGTTGGGGTCTTAGTTGCACTTGCACTTTTACAGTTAGAATTAGAAGTTCAATTAGATGACAAAACAAAATGACCATTTGCAGTTAAATTGATGAATCATTTGGAGTATGAACTATGAGTTTGTTCAGCAGCTGCTGAGAAGATCTGTAATTGCTGGAAGATTTGTTCAATAAGCTGCTGATAACATTGACCATAACATTATCATCTGTGTTATCATCTTGGATGACTATGACACACTTCATGTGGGGGGTATATACAAGCAAGAAGATTTTCATCAAGAAATTCATCGCTTTCGTATAGTGGCGCCATCTCTTGTAATTATTCCAATAAATGATTTAATAAATTAAAATTAATAAAAAAAAAACAAGTTTAATGAACTTAAAAATTTCTTTTGACGCTGTTTAATTTTGTTTTTATGATTTCTAATTAATTTTATAAACACATTCCAGCTCTATTGTCCAAATTTCATCCAGTTTGATAGGAAAGAGTTGTTTTCAAGGCTACAATTCTTTCTAAAGAAAAAGAATTCCTTTAACCGGTCGGAGTTAATATATTTTAACCTTTCCTCTAATGTCTCATTAAGCTCTTGTAGTACTTATTATAATTAATTAATTACACTAATACTTATTTTGGTCCATTTTGTTTACTTGAACAATTAATCAACTTTAAATCAAATATCTTGACTTAAATTGTTACTTAACTTAGTAAATCTACATTCTACAGGTAGCTCTGTTTACTTTGTTTTGCTGACTTTCTTTTTTTTTCTTTATTAGTTTTTAAAACTAGATAAATAAAATATTTATTAGAGGTTATGTTTTCTTAGCAACTTTGAGAATTCGCAATCGGGCAGTAATGAAATATTTCCAAAAAGAGATCAAAAATACGCATTAAAACAGAAATAATGCCACAAACGAAAAATTATTTGAAAGAGTTATCTGTAATTATCTGATTCCTTGTTAATGCCTAACATAATTGTAGCTAAAGAATCCCAGTGTTCTCAAACCACAGTTCAATGCCTGTTTCAGAGTTTTCAGAATGAAGAAATACCTCTAGATGAAGTTCAGTTTGATGTCGTTACATAAATTAAAATTAAATTAGTGAACACAAAAAAATAACGTAGAACTTACAAATTTTTTTTGCGAATATACTTGAAGATGGTGGATACTCTAAAAACTTTCAAAAGGTAAAGTAATTAATCTTGCGATGATGCAACAAGAGCTAGATACTGTTTTGTGACGCGTGGTTATAATTTGTATAGAGTTCTGCTTAGAAAGTATATTTGAACTTGAATACGTAATCTGCGACTACATGATGCCAGAAGAAATGACAGGTTTTAGAGAGGCCTTTCAAAGCACTTGGTAATTGAATAGGTTGTTATAAGAAACATCAATATATACGGTGGAATGACACGAGGAAGAGCTCATAACTGAATAGCAGTAACATAATGGGCAATTTCATGCCCTATTTGTGGTTTCAAGCAAACGAGTTAATCAGCGACACAAATAGTCTTCGACAAATCTTCACTGAGATAACAGTTGCTGATGAATTTTCTCTTGGGAAGAATGAATCAGGGAAACCGATGAAATCTCTTCAAATAGCCTAAGCCAAAAATGAGACCTTTATTGGACACAAATTCCAGCGCCTGTTGTTTGCGCTTAGAGAACTAGTTTTAATTTATATGAAGTGTTTCGTTGCCATTCCATGGTGGTTATGACAATTTTTTCATCATCTCGCTCACAAGTGAGAAGTAGCTAGTCCAACAAACAAATGAAGAATCTAGGTCAAAGCGTGATCAACAGCTGCTAAACACATTAAGATAATATAAGAGAGTAAGCATATTGTGTTACCCTCGGCTGTTAAAGGGTCAGCAGCGTACGTTAAGATTGTATTCTTTCACATGTCGTTTGTCATCGTTCAATACATAACACCCTAATAACGAGTTATAATTAAAAATTTCATTACTTTTTTAAGTGTAATAGTGTAATGGAGACATTTAAAGAAAAATAATTTGGAAATTTTTTTATTTTGTACGTATATTCGATTATAATGGAATATACATTAAGCATCACGTTAGCTCTTCTTAAATAAAATCAGCTTTTGACGCTACTGGATCATTCCAGCCCACTTGCTGCTTCTCTTGTCAGTTAAATTACTCGAGTCGGGCACGTGATCGCCGCGTGATTCGCTATGCATTTTGTATTTTCACCCTCGTGATTTCCGTGACCCAGATTCTTCATTTGTTTGTTGGACCTTCGAGCTGACTTCAAATTTGACATGTTGAAGGTGTATCCTAGGTACACTAGAGCAGATAGACGGCAGCGTCGATCATCTTGGACCTGTGGGCATGTATAAATTGTTTTTTAAATTATTTTTCTCCTAAGGCTAATTGCTTTTTAATTATTTGTTTTTGTGTAGGATTTTCCGTGTCGTCATCTTTTAATTTTTTTCTTTTGCGTTTAATGATCACATGTTTTCGAAAATGTTTAATTTGGAGTTTTTTCTTATTATTTTTAACTTTCCGTGCGTAAAAATGTTTTCTTCAGAGATAACTGTTAATGATGACGCTATATTGTGGGTAAGTTCGGCATTCAGATCTATTTAACTCGAAGAGCTCGGTTTCCATAGTATCCATTATTGCAAATAATTGTAACTATGACAATAGAGCTTTTGGGACAAAAAGAGTTATGCCGAACTTACCCTGTAATGACAGGATTTTAAACATTCGCGGAAAATTTGAATCGTATCAAAACCAAGCGTCGTTTACTGTAATTACGGGTTATGTCAGCAGGTTGGTAATACAAATCCCTGTGAAAGGCAATTCACATTGGTGTAGTGGTAAAATATTCACCACTAGAGTAGGCATCGTCAGTCCAAACCTTGGTCATTGCATAGGGCTCATTAAAAAAAGTTTTTGCAGGTTGCATACTGACCGTTTCACAGAGATCTGTATTATCGACCTACTAGCGTCATCGGTAATTACAATAGTAAACGATAGGTGGCGGGTGTTTGGCACTAAAATTCAAACCAACGCCACTTTGATACGATTCAAATTTCCCGCGGATGTTTACAAATAATTATGTCATTAGAATACGGTATTAACATTAGCATGTATTTCTGAAGAACAAAACACGTTTCAACACAGGAAATCTCAAATAACTATGAAAAAATCCAAATTAAAAGATTTGGAAAGCATATGTCATTAAACATGAAAGGATAACGTCATGGAGGATCCTAGACAAAAACAAACCATTAAGTGACATGGGAAACCTTGGAAAAACGAACAATTAATTACAACGAGTAATTAACCTCAGACGAAAACAAGTTAAAAAAACAATTAAAACGCCCACAGGAAATCTAATATGGCCGCAACTGTGGTCTATCTCCTGACTAAGTACAGCCTTTGTTGTTGAAGGCAATAATCTCTTGATTCTACTAATCTATGGTTGACTTTTTTTGTTTAGAAGTTTCTAACATGTTTCGCCCATGCAGTGTTAAGATGTGATATAACTTCAAAATCTTTTGGATAAGGGAAAATGACACAATGAACATGTTAATAAACGTTCACAAGAAACAAGTTTCCGTTTTTAAAACAGAAAAATTAACAAAATAGTTTGTGTGTTCGGTGGAAATGTAGGCAGTACACTCAAAGAGCTCTGAACCTTGACAACAAAGTCGACAAAATCTGTAGTTCAAGTAAAACCTGCAGTAATGCTATCCATATTGGACGTATACATTTCATTGTCTACGAGTGTATCACCCGGTTTAACAGTGGATGGATATTGAAATGGACTCATTTAGCTGTGGTTAATGTGCCGAGCAGTAGCGCCCGACCATTTGATAAAATACGCACCACATAGATTTGTTATTATTGATTACAGGTATGTGGATTTAGGATATCCCTTGTATAATAATCCGAAAATCATGCTAAATTGCATTTAAATTCAATCATGACCGTATGAATAAACCGAAGTAAATGCTTTTACTTCTATTAGTAAAAGGAAAAATATGATTTTTTAATTAGTAAGAGTGAGATAAACTTATAGTAGAGACATTTGATACATTTTATGCATACGGCGAATTATCTTGACGGAAACTCGTAAACTAGTTTGCTTTTTTCTTGTTGTTGATTAGGATTTTTTCTGCGGTTGTGACGAACAAATTCTATGTAATTTCCTAAATTATTAAGATGAAAATGCAAGAAAATATAACACCTTTAGTTTTTGCAATTATTCTTGATTAAGTAGTTTTACTTAAGTTAGAAACAGTAAATGGGGGAGGGAACACTATTTAATGGATGAATATAAATACAATTCAGAGAAGCGGTCGACAGCAAGTCTATAAGTATTCTCCCCTTTTACTACTAAGAAAACCTTCTTTGTAATTTCAAGTTTAAAAGTTACACTTAACAATAGGAATTTATGTTGGTAATTATAGAGACCTGTTGTGGCATGCGACGATGTCTACTGTAATAGCATACAATTTATTCTAATAATAAGAACAAATTATACAGTGCGCACTATAACTTAGTAGATGTTAAAACTTTGTATTACGTTTTCTTACATAACAATGTAAGAAGTAACTAAATTGATTTGCAAAACAAAAAAACTAATAAAGTGATTTATTCAAACTTACCGTTTTAGATTTCTTATAGGGTCCACGCGTTTTTCCTTTATTCTGCGGGCTGCCGTTGTGGTCGATCGTCTTCTCATCATTATTGTTAATATTTTTATTACTAGTTGCCTTATTGATTTTACCGACATGCTTCCTCATCCTTCTGTCTGGTATATTTAAATGTGCAACGGCCGTAGAGGTTATCACCGATTGTTGCCTGATAGGAGGCGGTTTCGTTTTGGTCGGACTAACGATGACGCTCATAGTTTGTTGTTTTAACTTTTCGTTATCGCTGAGCTCCTCGTGAGACTGTGAAATGGAGTTTGTCAATTTAGATGCTGTCGTGGTTGTATCTAGAGGTCGATTATCAGACTCAGGAGACAGGGGTAGTATTAGGATATCGTCGCCGTTAGTGGTAAAGCTTTGTATGGAAACGGTGTCCTGTTGCGTGTTATCGTCTATGCTTATTTGTAGGGTATGATTTTCTGTGTCTGATGAGCACTCTGAAATGGGTGGCGTGGGTGCAGGAGGAATTTGTACTACGTATACTATTGGGGCTTGATAGTTAGGTATTGCGACGGGTATGGGAGAAGACGTGCGATAACTCGGTATCTGTTCCGGGGAGAGAGGTCGATAAGATCGAGTTGGAGATGACGGTTCTTCTCCATGGGGGATACTCTGATGTATCGTGACTATACTTGGCGGAGGTAAAGGCGGAAGGCTCTGGGATAACGACAACAAATCATGAGCGGCCTCGGTTTCCTCAGGACTGCGTATCCTGAAAATAGGAATTCCACCATCTTGATGGTTGGAAATGATGTCTTCTGTCCTTGGAGGCGGCGACGTTCTCTCCACGGATCCGTTCGGAACGAATTCTTGCTGGTGGTAACCTGTAAAACTAACTGGATTACAATCCCGCCGCTTATCACACTCACACAAACTCGACGAACAGAAATTTCTCAGAAATGTTATTGGGTTTTGCTTAGAGTTAACAGAATTATCTCGACAGTAATAAGGTTAAATATATTTTAGGTTTCAGGGAAACTGATAAATTACTTTATTGCTAACTTATTTGAAGTGCGTGTTTCGTAATGCCCTTTATGAACGTAATTATCAAAGCGACAACTGAAATTCTAACGCTTAACAAAATTAACTAAACGACTTTCTACTAATTATTGATTTATTTAAATTGTTTGGAAAAACTTTTGTGCGGAAACGACGACGGTAGGCATCATGATGAATTATTTAGTAATCAAAGTTTTTTTTTATTCTAATTTCTGAAATGTTTTATTTTTAAGATTTGAATATTTTCAAATGCAAGAGATAGAGACGTATGATGTGCGTGGGAGATGATTTCTTTACTGCAGATGTTTTTTGAAGATTTAATTTTAGAAATTTCGTTATAATCAAAAGATATAAAGTGTGCATTTGTAGATGGTACTTCCAATCTAATCTTTTATATTTACATTGGTCGTATTAATTGTACATATCATGATTTTTAGGTTATAAAGAAACCTATAAACTATTCGTGTAATCTTCCTGACCAGGGACAAATTTCATATACTGGAGGTCCCAGGGTTGAAGTTTGGTGGGGGGCCCTTTGTCACTATACAGGGTGTCTCAAAATAAACAAGCAATTATACGAAGGGTTAAAGAGCGTCAAAACATTTTTTTAATTTGCAAGTAATTGCTGCTAATATGGTCCTGGTATATCTTGCTTCTTTAAATTTAAGTAGTAAATATAAGCGATCGAACATTGAGATAACCAAAAAAATGTAAAGCGATACCTATGCGATATGTATGTCCTGCCGAGTTGACAGGAAATTCTGAGGAGGAATATTAGTCATGGTCAAAAGTTTGTAAACGATGACATCAACGTAAGCGTTCTTGCTATCATAAACTGATTATGTTTATTATCAAAAGTTTATTCGATGGTATTTTCTGTTTTAAATAAACTGATTAAGAGTTAAAACCTCCCGCATTTCATTTAGCACTTTACTTAAACACGTACACGTAAACATATTGTGTATACACAACTGTCTTGTGCAGTCTGATTTTATTGTAATAAACAATTTAATAAACGCTATAAACTATTTTCTCTAATAAGAATTAAGTATTCTAACCAACAATCACAATTCATAAACCAGAACGAAATATGTTATTTTCAAGCATAGAGTACGTAAAAAAGATTGTTTAATAGAAATTGTGGTTGTCAGATCATAAACAGTACCTAGCGTTTAATGTTTATTTATTCCATGTAGGTTTCAATTTTATTGAAAAGGATTACTGGAATCAAGTAATTATTCAGGTTGTAAACAATGTATTAACATCGCAGATAAGAACTCGTAATGTAATTTGCTTATAAAGCCGAATGGTTTTTATGTTTTTTAAATTAAATTCAATGCGTAACTGTAGATTCTGGGTGTGGAATAAAAGTAGGCCTGCTGGGTTATACATATACAGATTTACAATTTTCCAGCATTTCAGTAGAAAGGTGAAGGCGACTTCAAGTCATTAATGATTCTACAATAATTACTTCAGTTTTAATTTAAGTAGACTCAAATCAAGGCTTGACATAGAGTGTTGACTGAAAAATACAAAGAATTTTGTTTAAAATGGAAAAAGTCCATGTGTACGTTTTTATGTTGATTGCAGTTTCTTTTCTTAGGAGTACTTCCATTCTGTTGATCAATGTCTATTGGAGTAAACGCAAATAGTTGACATACGATTATTTACTGTTATTGGTACTACAAGAACCAATAATTGGTACCAATTTTACGATTTGTTTAAGTTTAAGGAGTTATAGCAATTAACAAATAGCAGCAAACAGTCAAGATTTGCAGTAAGTTCAGAAACAATTTACAAATATAAGACACCATTTCGCCTTCGCAGCTTGGAAACCCCAGAGTAAACAGAGTGCCTCTTCTAGCCTGATACTTACGTGGAGTTTGTTTGAATTATTATTTAGATTCCTTTATTTTCTCGTAAGAAAATATTGACTTTTTCAAACTTTAACCATCAAATGTTTCACTAATCTTTTTAAAGAAACTCCCGCCATCTTTACTCGTAAAGAAACAATTGCAGCGTACTCAAAGCTAGTACTCAGTAAGCCATATCTACATCCAAACGTGAATACGTACTTTTATCGAATCTATAACCAAATAGGAGTGACATAATACACAACAGGGAGTCTAATCATAGAGACATGAGGTAACCATGTATACCATAACTCATGGGTTCCGGAAATGTGTAAAACACAAAACAAAATAATATTATATTATTGGTTGTATTAATTGTATTATTGTAAAGTTATAAAATAAAAGTGACGATGCGTACAATAAACATCCTGAAGTTTCTGGAGAAAATGCATCTTTGAGTTACACTTGGAAACTAAATGTATGCTCACAGCAGCTCGGTTTAAATTAGCTAGTAAAGATTCTTTACTAGTTTTATTATCTATTATACTATTATGGTGCCTTTTATCTTAGAGCAAGTTGATTTTTTCCTTTTCTATTGTACACGGTATCACCTTTAATAACTGTTGCCATAATCTGTGTGTAAAATTAATTTTTAAGTTACTTAAAATATTTCTGTGTTTTCTACAGCTCTTTAAATAAGACTTTAAATTGAGATAAATAGACTATTATTATTATTATTAAATACACACAAGGATTATATAAGGTGCTAAGTCAGCTTGACCGGTGATCGCAAAATGAGGTAACAGTTTGTAACTTTTTTTGTAATTTAACCAGTAATTTTAAAACTTAAAACAACAGAATGATATGCGAGTTAAATTAATTATAGTTACTTTGTTTATAATACAGTACGTTATTGGCATTAAATTAAAGCAAATAAGAGAACAGTTTGAAAAGTACACTAAAAATTTGGTAGGAATATTAAAAAATAGTTATAACCATTATAAATTCGAAAGAAATATTTTTTATTTGTTAAACAACTTTTCGCTATAATAAAAATTTCGACAAGGTATTAATAAAATTCTTTAAAAGCGAAAGTAAAAAGTTGATATCGTAAATTTATAATATAAGGTTACAAAATATTTAAACCACCTACACTTTGCAACACTTCAGATGATTCAGTGTTGGTTGGGCAGTGGTTGCTTTTATTAAAGATCATTTGTTCTTTTTTGTTCTGTCAGTGACCAATGTCAGGTCGTACGCTATTTGGCACGTAGGTGAGTGCAAAACTATTGCGCCGGCAATGATCATGTCCACTGGATGCAGCGAAGGTCTTAATCTAAATGTAGCTTGAGCTATTTAGAGGAAAATGTCCTTAAGACAATAATAATCATTAAAGAGGTTTTAGCGTAGTACATCCTAAAGTATTGATTACATAACCTACTTTCTCCATTATCTCTGAAGCAGGTTACAAAATAAACATTATATAAATAAAAAAGCACATTTATAATAATATGAGAAGGTATTTTCATAAGCTGGAAAATTTTGTCCTAATGCCATCAACAATCAAAGTTGAAAAACTTTAATGCATCCCTTAATTGGGCATGTGAAAGGCAGCCGAGGACCATGTTTCGTTTTTAAAAAAAAAATTCTTTCCCTTCTTCGCCTAAAAATTCTTCGCCTAAAACGGCGTTCAAAGTCGCCATTTTGAATAACTTGGTACACACTTTATTCAGTGACGGAATAACCAATTTGAATGGGGTTTTCACCATTCGAACCCTTTTTGCATTGTCTAAATGGCTTTTTAAGGGATTTGACGTTTGACCCAATTAAGGGGTCACCCGGGGTCAACCAACGCAAATTACACATACGGTTTATAATATCTCAAAATTAACTAGATTTAAGACGTGGAAAACTAATATTCTGCTGCAAATGACCTTTGACCTAATTTTGGGGTCATCGGAGGTAATCAATTGTCATTCAGTTTTTAAGTTTCCGTCATTCATTACACGTTATAGGGCTCATGGGACTCAACAATTAACAATTTAATTTGCTCGGTAACATGACCTCCGATGACCCCAAAATTAGGTCAAAGGTCACTTGCAGCAGAATATTAGTTTTCCACGTCTTAAATCTAGTTAATTTTGAGATATTATAAACCGTATGTGTAATTTGCGTTGGTTGACCCCGGGTGACCCCTTAATTGGGTCAAACGTCAAATCCCTTAAAAAGCCATTTAGACAATGCAAAAAGGGTTCGAATGGTGAAAACCCCATTCAAATTGGTTATTCCGTCACTGAATAAAGTGTGTACCAAGTTATTCAAAACGGCGACTTTGAACGCCACTGTCGGCGGGAATGAATTTCTTTTTAAAATCGAAATGCGTGGTTCGATCACAATATAAAATACTAATTATATGTGCAATTGTATCCGTAATTATTTGATTTGATGTAATCATCATTTCCGGCTTAGGAAAATACCTTCTCATATGCTACCTGCTTACAATAATATGACTGGAGATGATGCATCCTCAAGCTTCACTTATAAAAACTGACTATATATTGAGATGTTATATTTAATAATAATATTTATTAAAAAAATTGATAAACCACCTATATTAAAAATGCCTCACGTTGTGTTAGATAATAAGTATTATAATTTTTTTTCTTGTTTAAAACATAAACACATTCAAGTTGTTCTTTTATCTTGGGTGTTGGGTAATAAACATTGTATAACAACCTGTTTTGTTATTCTTATCACCTAGTTTCCCGTAATTTTTAGTGTAAACCATTCAGTCATTAATTTTACCTCGAGGAGTAAAGTTGATTGTGTTATCCATATATTGTGATATAAGTGTTAAAGTGACTTAAGTGGCAATTAGTGTTAATGAGACAACCACTACTTAATTGGTGAGTTCGCTCACGAGTATTTTGTTCATCTTTTGAGGAGTGACTGTGGAGTGAGTTGATTTAATGAGAACGAGAGTTATATTGTCGATTTTATTGAGTAGCCACACCCATAGGGTTAGACAATATTATAAACCTTCTTACTTTACTTGCAATTATTCTGGAATGCTTTTAAATTACTCTAATTGATATCTTTCCTTTTGACTTTATAGAGACCCAGATTTTATCTGATCGAAAAAGCAGCGTTCAGTGCTGTTCTGGGTCTAACTATACCTAAACCAAAAAATGAAGGATCTAAACCGAGTGAATCTAGCAGGCGCAGATTAGCAGTCGGAGTTGATTGTGAGCGTGCCTTGCTCCCAAATTGTCAAATTTAGACAGTTTGAAATTAAAAATTGTCATTGCAATCTGTCAAAGTTTTGAAAGGTTTTTCACAACTCCAATTGTTACTTATTAAACTACTATTAATAAATATTAATTGGAGTTGTGAAAAATCTTTTAAGCAGCAACTAATGTCGTACACACTTTTGCTATCAGAATGTTATTTATTAATAGTAGTTTAATAAGTAACAATTGGAGTTGTGAAAAACCTTTCAAAACTTTGACAGATTGCAATGACAATTTTTAATTTCAAACTGTCTAAATTTGACAATTTGGGAACAAGGCTCGCTCACAATCAACTCCGACTGCTAATCTGCGCCTGCTAGATTCACTCGGTTTAGATCCTTCATTTTTTGGTTTAGGTATAATATTTCCTGGTGTTTGTGTTGTTCCAGCATATTTATCTGATCGAAAAGGCAGCGTTCAGTGCTTTGCTGGAGAGCATGCGTGGCCCAGACCATGGCAGACTTTAGTGTACCAGGCAGGAGCTGTAAAAAAGCAACACTGCAATTTTACCCATATTCTCAAGGAGAACTAGATTGTATTTATTTCAAAAACATACAAAACAGAAGTTGACATTTCAAATCTTGGTTAGAATAATGTCAAACAACTGCCACAGTGTTATCTTCTTAAGAAGTATTAGTAGATAATAGACCTGTGCCTGTGCAAATTAAGAATATCCCTGGATTAGTGTTTATTCCTTGAAGATTTTTAAAAATTGTATAAATAAAAAAATGCAAATTTATATGTAAGAGATTTTATTAATAAGAATGAATAAGTTTATTATGAAACTAACCTATTTATATGGTATGTAGATATAAATCAGTGTATAAGTCTAATATTTCCCAGTCCACCTAAACCGAAGAAGGTTTGAGTTGTGGTCTAGAAAACAACAGCTTATTAATGGCTAATGGACATTTTTCAATTACATCCTAACTTAAACTAAAATTCACAAAATAAACATAACCTATAACAAGTACAGAAATCGTATTCGTAAACATTCTTACGTTATTTAAACAATATGACTAAATTGGACGGAACAGTTAACCTTCCACTGTTAATTTGGCTAAAATAGTCATTGCCAGTGGTATATGACACAATTCTTTAAAACTTAAACAAGTATTGCAGTTGGTTTTACTACAAATTTTGAAAGCTGTATAATTATCCAACAATATACTTATATGGTGACTGAGAGATCTTCGTTTGAAATTTCAAAATCAGCTGCTGCTAGTTCGGAAATTAACACTGATTTATATACCTATTATGTAAATAGGGTTAGTTTCATAATACACTTATTCTTATTAAATAAAATCTCTTAAATATAAATTTGCTTTTTTTATTTATACAATTTTTAAAATTTTACGTTGCACAGGCGTCTATTAATCTATCTATCTACTAATACTTCTTAAGAAGATAACACCGTGACAGTTGTTTGACATTATTCTAACCAAGATTTGAAATATGTCAACTTCTGTTTTGTATGTTTTTGAAATAAATACAATCTAGTGCTCCTTGAAAATATGGGTAAAATTGCAGTGTTGCTTTTTACAGCTCCTGCCTGGTACACTAAAGTCTGCCATGCCCAGACCTTATCTGTTCGAAAAGGCAACGTTCAGTGCTTTCCTGGGCCTGTTTGTCAGGAGTCGGTGCTTATCTGTTCGAAAAGGTAGCGTTCAGTGCTTATCCGACTCAACCTAAAATGTGATGTTATATGTATTTACTTAATTTAAACTGATATAAGACAGTCTTTTGCTGATTGTATTATTCTCTGTGAATTTTCTTATTTTATGAGCGATATTAGACAATCCCCATAAGTTATTACTTTTTAGTTTCTATAGAATAAAACATAGAGCATTCATTGAGTAGTGAGTGAGTGAGTGATCTTATATCAACCTTCTCCTTCTTGGAGGAGCTCCTTTTGAGGTGCGGCAACGTACTCGGGATGGTGTTTTGTTTTACAGTGGTTATATAAAATCGAGACCGAAGAGAGGAAAAATCGGACAAGAAAGTGTTTGCTTACGCAACAAGTGGGTTAGTTAATTAATTATTTTTATTTACCTGTGTCTCTCAAAACGTATCCTTGCAGTTGCTGGGCAAACAATAAATTATGAGATGAATTAAGCTAAATAAAAATAAATTGGAACTATGCGGTTAATTAAGCTGATTTGATCAATTGATTCGACTAGCTTTAGTAAACATAAAATGCAACACCCCAATAGATTTTCCTTAACCCAATAGCCTAGTTCAGTTTTAATTTGGCTGAGCTTGAGACTAACATAAATACCAATATTAACTTTACAAATCTCTACTTCTGAAAAAAAACTTACTATAGTTCACACCTGGAATTCTGCTTCTGGACGAGAAATCAATTCAAGCTCTGTATTAAAAATTGTATGGATTCTTACATAATCTAGATTTTTAATAATCATATAAAGGAATTAATTTTAATTTGAAGTAAACATTAAAGTAATTATTAATTAATGTTTTACATTAAATCATATTATGAATGCAGATCCATATAAAAGAATTTTCACCCTCATAGAGGATCGAACCCAGGTCCCCATAAATGTAAATCGCATAAGCATTTTTCTACAAAATCATCAATCAATCTCTAGGAACCAAACGTATGACAAAAAATCTGACTAGTTTGCGTTTCCTTGTTTTAGGTCGATAGCTTCTTTCGCCAATTAAATAGTTTTTTTATAAGATGATGGTTAAGGTTCAAATGAAAAACCTAATGCACTCTTGATTGTTTTAAATTCCTTTATACTTTTGAACTCATAGTTGCAATCACAAGAATGTATCTATACATACGATTCCATTTCCTAATCGTATTATAAATTAAATCGGCCGAAGATTCATATCTTACAGCAGCCGCAAGGAGTAAAACTGTTTCGCGATACGTAAATTTATCACGTACGTGTTTGGCCAAAATTTGCATGGATGTAAATTCTGTCGGATCACCACACATTTGGAAGTGTTGCCGGAGGGACGCATAAATAAGAGGAATCCGGTCGTCACGAGTGTAGTCGTTGTTAAATACTACTACAAGCCCGTTGAAGTAGGTAGGTACATTTAGCAACTGTGTCTTGTTTTACTTCGGGGCTGTGTGTAACAAGCTGCTTACATGTTGCACAAATGCGTCTGCTATTGAGAACGTGTCTATAATTGGTGATGCATTAGAAATGACATTGAGGTCTAAATTATGATATACCTAATCAATATAGCCAGAAAATTTATTAAGTGGGTATATTTTCATTTATATAATATTGAGATGATATATCATCTAATTGAATATTTATTTATTTTGTAACACATTAAGCACATTTAATAGTCAATAACTTTCAAACAGTCAAATAGCACTTATATGTAATATTCATGCAATAAAAAAAATAGATACTCATGCTAGGATATTAGTTTTATTTATGCTTAAGGATACATGCTTGGTTACAGATAATTTTATGAAGTTAAAGTAGGAAAATAAGAGTACGATTGTCTTAATACACATTTAACCTCACTTTACAAAAGGTTTATAAATATAAAAAGGCATATCAGTCAGTTAGATTGTTTTTGTAGTAGAACATGGTTTATATAACCCATGTTACATGTTCAGGATAGTTTATCCATTTTTTTTTAGATGATTTTATCTTTCTTTATATGGGGTTTGATGATAATTAACGTAGAAGAGAATTTTCTTAATTCTACTAAGCTGAATCATAGTCGGGAAATACTTCACTGGAAAATGTAAAACGGGTCATTATTGTAATGTCTATAACAGTACATTTAACTTACAAATTCCTCTAATAGAAAAATTTTTGATAATCTTTGTAAAGATATTGGTTTTGTTGATATGCTTCAATTTTTCCAAATATTGATTTTATTATAATATTTTACACCGTTGCATGAATGCAGGCACTTGGAGTACTGTATTCTGGACAAGACTGAGTATAGTTTGATTTCATTTATGTTGTCATTTGTATGGGAACTTGCAAAGCATCGTTTGACCTTAAAAACGTGTAAACAGATTTTTTATTTTTTTCTAGTTTTTCTTTTATTGTAAATATTTTTCTATGTAAACTGCATATGTATGAGTTACCTTGGGTAGCTATGTAGTCATTCCTTGTATAGGCATAGCTGGAGTTAGAGTTCTCATTGTAATTAAGTTTTAATGAGATTTTTGACCGTTTGTCGTTTTCGTTGATTTTCTCAGTTATCGTTTACTTTAGACCATAAGTGTGTTATATTGTTTTAATTGTATTTTCGCCAGCTACATTTCTATCTTTTTATATTTAAGATTAGTGCTAATTATGAACACATGTTTTTCGTTAGTGATGTCATGATAAAATCTTGATGTGCGATTGTTTTGAAAATTTGTGTTGTTGTACGATTGTTTTGATGAAACCTATATAAACTCCGGGGAAAAAGAACAATTTCAGTCGATAAAACGCATTGGGAGTGTCCATGCTCGACTCCAGACCAAAAATCTGCAAAATAAAGTAAGGTTAAGTGATAACCACATGTTTCTTGTAAACAAACAAACAATTTTTAACAAAGTGTTTATGAAATTGAATGAATGTTTAATGAATATTTAAATCAAAGAATATTTATTTTCGTTCTTCAACAATTATATGGAATTGTGTTGGATTTAGTATTTAAATCAATAAGAAGATAATTTTGTTGTTTTCATTTTAACAATTATCATCGATTTGGATTATCGACATTATATAGATCAGCTGTTGAATTGAAGCTGTCTGTATTACCGATAATACAATAGAAAATACATTTAAGTGGATTAGTTGACGTTTATATACAAGGAAAATAAAAGGACTTGGCTCACATTAGGAACAATTACGAGTAAATCATACGACAATTTTTTTTAATAAATCCAGAATTTATTTTTTTTATTTGAGAGTGTCTTCAATAACAACGTTGTAACATTTAAACAATTTCAATTTGTTTATTCACAAAAATAATTAATTTTTCGTTAGATAAATTTATTTAGCAATTGTAAATATTTTCTTATCTGATCAACTTATTTGATGTCAGTTTTTTCAAATAGAGACCAATTACAACTCCCATGTCAGGTTGGTAACTAATATTTAACACATTTGAGCAAGCTCAAGGAAGATTTTCCATTTTTTTAACTTTTCTGTTTAAGTATTTTTTTTATTTTCTCTGTTGAAATAGATTTTCTATTTATCATAATAAAAATAAAGATCTGTGTTTCAATTTATCTATGTGTTTATTTATTTGATGTTTATGAAAGCATCCATTTATTTTTTCACATACAGAGTTTAAGTTTGCTGTTTGTCCAGTTGCAAAAGTCCAAGTGCCTTGGTAATAAGTTTGTTCCATGTACAGGAATTAATAAGATCAATGTAATTTTTTATCTTATGCTCTATCGAATTAAATCTGAGTCAGCCAGTTTGGGTAAAAGAAAATTTGGGTGTTATTTAAAATTTCTTTATTACACCTAACCAAAATAATTTTAACATCATTAATTTATGTAATTTTTTTTATTTAAATAATAACAACTCAATATATATATATATATATATATATATATATATATATATATATATATATATATATATATATATATATATATATATATATATATATATATATATATATATATATATATATATATATATATATATATATATATATATATATATATATATATATATATAATATATTTATTTATTATAAGAGTTTTGTATGTTTTAGATAATTCTTGTGTATTGGTGCGCACTTTTGGCGGGTAACCCTTAAGTCTTTGCTAAATTACTCAATTGATTGAAGTTCCATGTTTACAGAATTTATTGAGAATTTAGAGCAGCCCGTGTCACTTGAGTTTTGTTACATTTTGTGTATGTGTCCTGTTTGAATTATATATTATTTTAATCTTAGACATGTTTGTCACCTTTATGTAAGTTTTACATCCACTATTGAACACTTTGAGCGAATTATATATTACATCTTCCTGATATAGCCCTGTGGTAGGAGAGGTCTGAGATTGTGACTTATTTTGTTCCTATTAGGTCTTCTTTACACTTTATTTATCTATGTGTTTAGATGTCTTCTCTTTTACCTTGTATTTCATTTTTCGCATATAGTTATGTGCAGCTATGAAATTGATATTGCCTGCTCATCCATTAGAAGAGCTTTCGATGACTAAAATATAGTCAAACTAAAACATTTAGAAGATTTGAATCGTTTTATGTGCAGGTGCATTTGGCAATTGGTGTAAAAATGTACGTGGAGTTTATGATAAAATACATTCCTTATAATAAATAAATATACAGCATGTATAAACTGGTCTAGACAATATCTTTGGTATAAGTAAGCTGTGTACGTAATGCTAGGACAGTGATGATTGATAAACCGAGCACTACGACTTTTATCTGCACTCGCATATTTATCTTAAAACCGGTTTCGGTTTAAACACTTAAAACTGTCTAGCTTTCAAATACTCATACCGTATAATTCAGTCTGCGTTAAATATTCATAACGCGACTTACTGTTTAAATAATTTTGTTGTGCAAAACAATTAAATTTTCATGATTATTATTAAATTAATAGCGTTGAACTAATAACAAATTTAATTACAATTTAAGCAAAATGATAACATTCCGTAAGTATTAAATATTATTTCGAAAGTCTTGAAGTTTACTCATTGTTACCAGTTTTAATTTAAGAAACTTTTACACATAGTTTACTAAATGAATATTAATTAAAATTTCTGTTTATTTAATGTTAATGATTAAGTACTGCAAGCTCAACTACATTTTTAATTCAACAATGAATAAGCTTGAAATTTTCTTGATACTTTTATTTGTACATAAAAATTTAATAATAATGGAGCGCTTTCAGAATTTCTACTTAAATATCCTTTATCTACTAATTAGTGCAGGATAGAATAATACGTGTAATTTTAAATATAAAGAGTTTAATTGGTTTGATTATAATTAATAGAAAAATAATCTTTTTTGATATTAATTGATTAATTGTATTACCCGAGAACAAGTTCCCTGGAATGTAAAAAAGACTGCAATAAAATGATAGTAATAATGCATTAATAATAATAAGTGATAATTTATTAATAATAATAAGTTATAATTTCTTAATAATGACATATAACTTTGTAGTCCATCAAGATTAGCGAAACTTGTTAGTTTAGGATAACAAATAAAACTAATTTACTAAATGCACACAGAACATGCTCTGTAATAATGTGCAAAGCTTTACATTTAGACGACTATACTGCGCAAGCGTCTGTGAGGTCAGTTTGAACTAATGCTATTCTTTCAATAGCTTGGTTTATACAGGGTAAGTATTTTAATTGAATGGTTTTGGCTGAATGGTAGATAGTTGGAATATAGTAGAACAAATTTTCCTTGTTTTTCAAACGAATAGTTTTCGAGAAAATGAATTTTAAAGTTTTATTAAATTTCGAGTCCGACCCTGTAACACTAACCTACCTTCATTTGTACAAATTTAATTTAAAAATGTGACACCCATATTACCAAGTAGTAAATACGTTTTAGAAATATGATCCGATTTGTGTTGATATTAATGAAACAGATGTTGCAAAGAAACATGGCATTTACTTTTTACACGTAACGGTAATTGTAATTAGTAATTACATATTGTTACGTTGGTTTTCCAATTCGTCTTTTACCGCAATTGGGTGTAATTAATTCTTACACAAGTGGTGTCATAGTTCCAACGATTTGAAGGTAGATTAAAAATCTAAGAACACATTTAAGGAACTTTTATACAAATCCAGATGACAATAATTTCTGAAAACTGGTAATTCGATAAACAGATCGCGGTACATTTGAAAGGGATGCGGTTCTTTTCTGCGAATTCTTAATACGTATTTTGCTTAATGTTTTATTGATATTGAA
The DNA here is from genome assembly GCA_929113105.1 of Agrypnus murinus. Classification (NCBI taxonomy): domain Eukaryota; kingdom Metazoa; phylum Arthropoda; class Insecta; order Coleoptera; family Elateridae; genus Agrypnus; species Agrypnus murinus. The sequence continues at coordinate 111,468,398 of OV816031.1, forward strand.
CTATAACTAAAGTGCTTTTCAATGACGTAGACTTTCAGAAAAATCATATAAAACTGTTTGTAATTTCCGTTTTAAAAGTATACAAAATATGGTAAGTATTGATAATTAACCCTCTGTATTGCAACCAATTTGGGTTTGTCACTTACTATTTATTGTTAAGAAAGTAAAATAAAGATTTATGCGTTTAGTGAAACCTGGAGCGTTTTTTACATCTAACTATGTATCTTCTGAATGAATTAATTATTACGTCACGTCATTAATTATTACGCTGTTTTAATTCATAGAAATGATTGTATTATACCATTACCATACCATTGTTATTTTTAAAATGAACGATCTTGTTCGTTTTTAGTAGTATAATTGCAGATATGCAAATGAATAATTTCGGGATAAGGACATGTGATGTTTTTAATATTTCGCTTTACAGCAATTTTAGCTGTTAATTGATTTTATTAAGCTACCGATTTACTTATTATTTCTAACGGTGTCCGAGTTTAAATATAAGTCAAATTCATTATCATTAATAAGAATAACGATTTGTAAACCTAATACAAAAATGCAGTAGTTGTAATAATAACAAAAAAAACCCTATTTAATTAGGTGCTGTCATTGTTTAGTCTACTTGACAGATTTATGTATTTATTACTACCTCTAAATAGTTTAAATAGTAAACATATTTTTCTTTGACATAAATTAAATGAATGATCAACATAGAAATAATAGCTCCTTCAGACACCAGGGCCGTCTTCAGTTTGCTTAATTTTCCGGGTGCCCAACAATTTTTAGTGAAAATTTATTTTTGAGATAGTGCGGAATTTTATGCATCTTTGCCTTCTTCCTTTATTCATATGTTACTTATTAAGCCAAAACCCTTTATATAAAAAACACCCTGTATAGCACAAAATCGCTGACGATATTATTACTTGGTTTACAAATGTATTACTGTTGGTTGGTTTATTAAGTATCCGCTTTTAAGGGTTTCTTACAATTTATTCTTACTTCGACTTTGTAAAGTTTATAACATTTGTAAAATTCTAGCCATTAACAACTAGATTGTCAACGACAGTTCCGGTTAGTAACTCTACCGTGGTCATCTAATGAGGTTCACCAATATTTGTCTACGAAGTTAGCCTTAGTTAAATCTTGTTTCTTCTGTTCTTAATTCTTGGGTACGTTTCCTTTATCACCTTTGAGCCACTGAGCAAAGGCTTTACAATTCCGCCAGCCTTGTCCCATGTACCTGTAATGGCTGGCCGGTGTTTGCAGGAAGGGCGCCATGTCTATTAGGTTGAATTTGTGCAACCTGGTTACACGACTATCACAGATTGACACGTACAGCTGCAGAAATAAGTAATGCGTCGCCTCCTACATGCGCCTATTCAGTATGCAACACACATTATACATTCAAATAAAAGAAACATAACATAAACATAAAGACTTCTATTTGTGTTTCTAGTAAGTTGTCGTTGTGGTCTGGTGGCGAGAATGCTCGTTTAGAGCAGAAGGGCGATTTGAGCTTTACATCGAGTTCCGGTACCTAAGTTAATAAGTTTTATTTTTTTAATTATATTTATTTTTGTATGTTGATATTAATCTGTTGATTACATTATTTAATCAGACTTTCCATTGGAATATAGTTTGTAAAAACTGTAATAAATATCTGGATATTTCTAAATATAAATTTTAGATTGCCAACAGACAATTACAAAACGACTTAAACAAGAGAATCCTCTTCGAACTGACAAATTAAATTGCACTCGATAAGAATATCCTGTTTATCTCTCTTTAAATAATAGTATTTACAATTATTAGTCTGGTAGTGACTACTATGTAGAACTTCTATTATTAAAAGTAATTAATTTTTATTGCATAGACAATATGAGAATTATGTATAAAAATAATAACATGAAAAAGGAATGTAAAAAACCTGCTAAAAAAGAATAAAAAATAAATTTAAAAAAAAATAATTTTGAAGGTTACTAGAAAGAAAATACTTCTATTTGTGTTTTTAGTTATTACACTTCGTTGCCTGATGGTAGAATGCTCGTTTAGGGTAGTAGGGCGATTTGAGCTTCGCATCGAGCCCCAATACCACCCATAAATTTTATTTTTTCAATAAATTATATTTTTGTGTTATGTTAATATTAATCTGTTGATTACTTTATTTAATCGGACCTTTTATTAAAATGTAGTTTCTCGAAACAGTAAATTTCTGGATATTTCTGTATATACATTTAAAAAAGTTCATTAAACATTATTTAAGCTTTTACTGTAAACACTGTGGTAGACAGAAAAAAAACAATTTAATGCAATTGTATGCATTTTTTGGAAATGCTCACTGTAAAATGTAAATGGTGGCTTTAACTTTATTGTACTCTCTTGAACTTTAAAGTTCTCTGTAGAAGATCTCTTGCAGACAACATCGCGTTAGATTTTCATTTCCTATATTTATTTAGTAATATGCAGTCCACATTGTAATACAACCAAACTATATTCAACTTCCAGGTGTATAAAATGAAGAAAAGCAAAGAAGTCTCACAAATCTTTTGTTACTATGTCTACCATTTCACAAATATTAACTTTTGCAGAGTTTATGTTGGTAATTAACACCCGAATGATTTTAAAAAATTTAAAAGCATTCCTTCTTGCTGAATAAGAAAATCTTGGTACCTTGTCATTGCAATATTTGCTACCCCCGAAGTACCTATTGACGGTCAAATATTTCCAGATTCGTCTAGAGGAGATGACCACCGTGGTCATAGTCATGGTCGGTGTCGAAAGGTATGACGAATACTCCAGTAGTCAACAAAATTTTATTATTTCTTACGTAACACGTTTGGTGGAGGTTCTTATAATTTATTTCAAAAATGGGCATTGATCATTTGGTATTTATTGGGAACTAAATTAAATGAGTGCCTCTACTATGAAGATTGATACATTACTTGCCCGTATTATTTCTACGTACTCTAATGCTAACATCAGTTTATAACATCACCTAAAATGTGTTACAGTAAGGTACTGATAATTTAAACCATTCCACGGCTAGCATTGAATTGGAACCGAAAAGATACACCCGTTCAAATTGTAGAAGGAATCGAAATTATGAGTTCTATGTATATTGGGATGTTCCATGAGTGCCACTGGGATTCAAAATAATTAAGTTAAAATTAAATTTTAATTGCATATAATGAAATTGAATGTTAATTCCAAGCACCACTAAGAGTCAAACAAATTATATTGTTTAATCTTTATTTATTTTAAAACTATACTATTATCATTATGACAATTGATTAAATTCAACACAATTATATTTAGTTCATTACAGAAAAATTAATCAGATCGACTGATCGATTTTAAAGGGAGGATTAGAATCGTTAGATCTTAGGACGTACTACTAATTACTTGTAGAGTTGAATCCTATAGTTTGAACGCCCAAAAATCGTTTTACTAAGAAATTTCTCAAATGATCTAAATTCTGCACATATAATATTTTAGGTTAACATGGCCTTGTTGGTTAGTTAAAAATAGATAAAAACACCTACCTGTAAATATCTGCTGGATCGTCATTGCACCCGGTAAGCGTTTCCGCTTACAACATTATTCCACGCAATTCTTTGTAGATTTTGTCGTTATCTGCTTCTCTAATAAATTTTGTTCGTAGTTCATACCTCAAAATAGTATTAGTAACTGCATATAATAATTCTTGTAATTTTATCAGTTCAGATAACCAGATTTAATCTAAAAAGTGCATGTTAATTTTAGTTTAGGGTGTTATACATTTCGTTCCGTTTTTATTTCAGTGTCACAGTAATATTTCATTCAAACCAAGCTCAAAGTAAATTAATTTTAACAAGTTTAAAATGTTAGGGGCAAACTCATCTTTTTCGTTGTATGTAAGCCATGCCGGGTCAACATTCCTAATTTCTAAGTCCGAACATGTGTTTGTCATAATCGCTCTACTTCAGTCTTTGTCACCCCCATTTCTTTTTGTCAAATTTTTCTTGTATACAGGGTGATTCACTTTAAATGCACACCCGTTTATGGGGCGAAACATGAAGGCGGATAGATGACAAAATTGCAAAACATAATATCTATCTCAAAAAATTTTTGCATTACGAATTTTGGGACTCGGGGAATAATTCGCCGAACTTGAGCCGGTCCTGGTAGTCTGGTTGCTTACTATGAAATATTACACGCTAAATAACAGATGTTACCAATTATAACAAACACAAAGGTTGACACTTTAAAAATATTGTAACGAGTGTTTATTGAAGGTCATCATTTTGTAAGTAGTAAGTTGAATAAGGGCATTTAAATTACGTTATAAAACATCTGTTTAAGAGGAGATTCATTATCATTACGTAGGTATTTGCCGTGTTTTCGATAATTTTTCGTAAAATAATCTTTGTTACTGGTTTGAACTGAATACCCACGATAACAACAAACAATGCAATATACAATAAACAACTAACTATTCAACATTGTATTGTATATCTAATTTCTCTAATAAACAATTTTGTAGGAAATAAATAAAGTCTAGAATATCTTCAATTTTAGTTATAATTTAACAAATAAGCAAATTCCATTGAAAAATAACAGAGCAGGAAGTTCTTAAAAATGTGTTTATAAAAGGTTTTAGTTTGAAATGACGACTGAATGATCCTTTGTAAATGTAATTGTAAATTGTTAATTAATGATTTTCAAGTATAATTCCGTTTCTTTAAAACAAATAGTGGTAAAATAACAAAGATTCCGACAGCCCGTTATAAAATTGTGACCGTGAGCTCGATAAAAGTACAAACACATAAATCTTCTTGTATTAGTGTCATTCAACCATAACATAATAAGTTATAAACACTTCAATGGGGGGTTTCCCTATATTTTGTAGAAAACAATGCGTCAGAAATGAGATCATGATGATTTATTGTCAGAAGGACGTGGTAATATAATACTCCTGACCTTACAAAAACGTATGAAGTCATCTAAATCTATCCACCATGTTGTATTTTATTTTGTAATTGACCATCCCGCTATTCTAATAATATTATCGTAATCGTAAATTACGTGTTACATGTTAATTACTTTATAACAGTATTTGTAGTATATGTATTAGGGTGGTTCTTATTTGGGTCATGTTGGAATTTCGGTTTTGCCGGGTGCCCATTTGATTACAAAAAAAGAACTGAAAATTTTAAGACCAATACGAACTTCATATTGAGATAGGAAGTTCGTATTGGTCTTAAATTAGAATAGAGATTCTAATCTCTAGAAGAAGTTTCCCATTAAAAATATATGGGTTTTTTCAATTCTTATGCATATATTTGACACTGGGACAAATTTTTGAAAAAAATTTAAAAATTGATTTTATAGAATTAACGAGCATCGATGCTACTTTTAGGTAAAAAAACAATTATATGGGACATTTTACATCACTTCAACCCTAATTGAACTGTGCATTATATTGAATTTATTTTGTAAATCGTTGGAAAAAATCGAATGCTCCATATAATTTTTTTGTGCCTAAAAGTAGTATCGAACACTGTTAATTCCAAAAAAAGTAATTTTCAAATTTTTTCTCAACAATTTATCCCAGTGGACAAATATATACATAAGAAGTGAAAAAAGCGTGCATTTTAAATGGGAAACTTCTCTTCGTTACAGCGAATGATTAGAATAGAGATAGGAAGTTCGTATTGGATTTAAAATTTTCAGTTACTTTTTAGAATCAAATGGGCACCAGGCAAAACCGAAATTCCAACATGACCCAAATAAGAACCACCCTAATATGTATGCTTCCGTTTCCGTTCCAATGTTTCCAAAACATATATTTGCTAGTATTCAAATTCTTTAAAATGTAGTAATATTTTGAAGTTGCTTTTTTTATGAAGATTTATAGGTTTGTCATAACAATAAAACAGATGAAGGTTGTTGTTTATGATGTAATTTGGATAAATTAGCTCTACTACCTCCCCTCTACCTACCATTCAAAGGATATCACATATAACTAAATCACCCTGTATGATATGTATTCAGTAGTGGTCTTTTAGTTTTAGTGTTGAAATAAACACGCATGGAAAACGTGTAATTTTATTTCATTCAGATTTAGGTTTTAAATTTTAATTCAGTTGTGTTGTTTGAAATATATATTTTAAACGCAAACGCATATATTCGCAACGCACAGAATATACCCATTAAATTAGGAAAAAGTGCATGTAGCTATGCAGCGACTACGTAGAAAGCGTAATATTCGCCTTTAATAAAAAAAGGCACAAGACATCTTCGCCTAGAACTTGAAGTTATCAAAATAGATTTACAATTTAAATTATTTTCCTCATTTAAGTAGCACTATCTTTAAATTCCTTTTTAAAGTGTTTTTAGTAATTTCTAAGCTTTTCCATTAAGATACAGATTTTCCCTAAAGACGATATCACACAGCTTGTAAGAGATTCTTAAGCCTCTTAGTATGTTTAATGAACTTGCACGACAGAAAAAAAAATTAAATTTACTTCTTATAGAAATTAATTAAACCAAATAAAATTTGTTTCTCGTTTACGATTTAATAAGAGAAGGGAAAATAGGGATAATAGTGATAGCACATTACCAGCATTAATTATCTTAAGAGAACGAAAGAATTTTAGAGCATTCCTCCTCTAACACGTAAAACAATTATTTAATAAAAACAATAGAAAAGGTATATTAACTGTAAAACATATTTACTGTGTCGATGAAGCACAAATTACTAGATGTTTTCAGACTGATCACAAGATCACTAAAACTAATGAAACATCAATATATCTGAGTTTCCTGAATCTTGGAAGCTTAACGACTGTGAACTCTAAAAATTGGTCATCTTAGTTATTTAAAAACGTATAGTACATAAGACATGTATTCTTACAGCAAAAAAATTAATCAGCATAAAAAATACCTTTTGTGTTGGTTATGTTGAAACGTAAACATTTAAAAGGCAGAGGCAAGAAGAAAATAAATTTTTAAACATTTTCATTTATGAACCGCTTACAAAATTTAAATATTTTTTCTTTATAGGAAAATTAAATAAAGAAAGAAAATATTCTGAGAATAGAAAACTAAGAAAAAAAAAGAACGAAAAGTATACAATGTATTCAGCACGAGCGCTTATGAAATATAACGTCAGGAGCTTTGAGTAGGTTTACCAAATTAGATTACGTATTCCACTGGGAGCAAAATAAGACTGTCGTTTGTACTCGTCCCGTTATTGTATAGAGGCCGCTTTTCTCTTTTAGCAATAAAGATAACGAGGTGTCTTCATTCTCTTTAAGAACCTAGATGTTGTTTTATATTATACGAATTATAGTTACTTTCTGGGAACATCCATGAGGATTACGTCCTCCTCTTGCTACAATTAAAACGAGCTTTCTCCTCCTGCGCGCTTTTTTCTTACTTTTTCGCACCAGTTTTTCTTTTGTATTTTTTTCTCTAGATCTTACTCTTGTTTATTTCGAAAATTTAATCTTCGTAAGCACCTTACCTTTTAAGAAACCTATTTTAGAAATTCAATTTTCCTTTTTTAAAATTACACGGTAACAGCTATTAAAACATTTATCTTATCCTTTACTAGGACGAAAGCGTAACACTTAAGGTTAATCTTTTGTTTTTGAAGTTTTAATTTTCATAAAATCATATTACGAGGGTTAAATAAAGTATTATCCTTTATTTCTCAAAACAAAAGCTCCATTTTCAACCATTACAACTTGGTAATTCATTAGAAAAAATTGTGCTTCTTATGACTTAAACTAATAACTTGCAGCATTAGTTCTCTATTTATCGCTGAAAAATGTCACAGAAAAGCATTATTTCTAATTTTAGAAATAAGTAGTAATCGCTGGAAGATAAAAATTTATTTATACAGACGGTTTATGAAAATCATCACCTGTGTATTATAAATCTAGTGACCCTGTATCAGCAAGCGAATTGTTTTTTTCCTTCAACACAAAGTGTGTCCACGGTAAAATTTTATTAGCTAACAATACCAATTAAACGACGATAAATTAGTACACTGTAAAATTAATAGGTCGAATGCTAGATAATTAATTCAAAATGTCGATGGGAGAAAAAGAAAATAGTCGATATCAAATCTGAATACAAATACGTTCCTTGGCAAGTTTAGGTATTCAAATCATGAGCACATGCCTGCACACAATAAACGTAAAGTGAAAAACTAAACAGTAAATCAGCTTGTTGTCTAAAAAGAACGATAGTTCTACGATAACGATGAGTAATGCAAATTATAACAACGAAATCATTTTATTAGATTGTAAATTCTACTTTATTGGTTATATTTCGCCCTTATACAAAGAGGAATCTTGTGTGAGAAAAAATTAATGCCGACCCGCCAAAACGGAAATTTTAATTTCTTCTCTGGTTTGATCAAGACCGCATTGAATGAATAAAGCTTAATTTTAGTTGTTTGTGTAAGCAAATTGTGAAGTAAAATGGGATGAATAATGCGATAAAACGTTAGGTCCTGCAGCAGCCTACTTGTTGCGCTCTTGCGGTAAAAGCGGTTTCAAATATGGCCGCCAGCAACGACGACACATCAAGTGGGGCGACGTGCATTCGACTACAACAGGCAGGGGTGGTAGTGTAGGCGGCGGTGGTTATGGTGTGGTGTGGTGGTGCATTTCCCTCCTAGCATTTCGAGACTGCATTTGAAGAGTAAAAATTATCCAAGTGTTAATTTTATTGCGACGAAAAGAGAAATTTCTATAGAATTGTAAGAACGAAAGGCAACCATCCGTGTATTAAAATCTTGCTGGAATGAAATATTATTATTACTATTATGAATGTAGCGCCGAAGTAAAACCGAGTAAAACATTTAAAATCATATCTTGAAAACTTAGTAATTGAAGTTGTTTACAAAATAGCGTCGCTTGGTTTTATGGAGGAAGAATTAGATGGAGGAAGAATTAGAAAAGGAACTTTTATATGATTTTAAATGAAAACCTATTTTCCTGTTTTTGTATACAAAAAGGAATTGAATTGTAAAACAACATTTTATAGGTAGGAAATTCCCCATTCATCAACCGCTTACAGAATTCTTTACTTCCAGTGAAATACGTATACATATTTATAATAAGCTAACAAGCTAAAAAGCAATCGTGAAAGGCGTACCTGGTTTTGGTTTTATTGCGGAAAATTAAAACACTACATACAAAAGTTGAATGCTTCGGTGTTTATAAATTCCAATTTTTTTATATTTATATACTTCGTAATATCTTTTTAAATGCTACAAATTCTTATACCTTAAATATCTCTAAATACTAGTATACATGAGAAGAGCCACAACTCTTCCCTGCATATTTTTTTTTAAGTTTGTACTATTTATGAATACTTGACAAAGAGAATTTACAATGCAAAGGAATTTCTCTATGAAAATTATACATCTCTATTCATGTTCATGTTCACTTCTGAAGGAGTTTTACCGAATCTGGTACATTCTTACAATGTCTGAATACAATTTTGTGAATAAAAATACAATAACTTACAAAATAAACAAGCCATTAAAAAGGGCTCATATTATTCTATATTCTATCATCTTTGAAATCTGCTTATATGTTTGTTATTGTTGATCTGTTTGTTTAGCTTCCACTTAACTTGTTTCAAGTTACTTATATTAGCAGTGCACCATTATAAAAATTTTGTTAAAACATTTATAAACTTTTATTAGTCAAGGTCCATTAACTTTTATAGGTTACCTCAGTAGCGCAGTTAGTAGACCCCTCTTTGAGATGGAAGGGCGGAAGCAAATACGTCAGAGGTCGACCTAGGACTACCCATCAACCTATTTGTTCTCACTTGCACTCATGTTGTGTTTATGCAGCGCTCGCAGTCACTGTCAAACGTCAGGGGAAATTTATTTATTTATTTATTATTAATTTGTAGATTTGTGGCTCTACTAATGTTTATTTTTTGTAAATTATTGTATTGTATCATATTAATTAATTTATTATATTAATAAACATTATTATTTGTTTGAAGTAAAAAAGTCAGTTCTTGGCAGAGTTATAAGTTTATAAATTCAATTACTAGTGTCTTATTTTCCCCTATTTAATTTCTAATAAGCATTCAGTTTGACAGTTTGTTTCTGATTGTTTTATACTTTATAGTATTATCAAAGAATATGAAAGATATAGAAGCGACACTGCACTTTTTATAAATAGGTTTTGCAATACCCAGCTTCAATGACCTTCGGCCATTTTGAGACTACGAATTCATTCTTACTCACTCACTCTTACAACGAAAATTCATTCTTACTCACTCACTCTTACAACGAAATTGTACAGTTTATTAAACCAGATGTAAACACACCAATCACGTTTCACGTCAGACGTCATCCCGCCTATTTTCTGAATATACATGCGCACTGAATACTGATTTCTAGTGTCGCTTCTATGTCTTTCATATTCTTTGGTATTATGCAGGGAGAAAGATGTACAGTTGCAGTTTGCAATAACAGTTTAATTAAAACCAGAAAAGCTAAGGAAGCTATTATATATCATAAATTTCATTAAAAAGTTCAGTAACAGCTATGGTAACAGGCATTAAAAGGAAAGCAGAAGATGAGCAAAGAAAACAAACATACAAACAAGCAAATATAGAAAAATTACTCAATAAATTAGCATAGCGTTATAGGCGATCACGGAGGTTTTTTGTTCCCGTACAGTTACAGATTTTTAGTAACATACAAAAGATTTCACTTGTAACTAACTATATTTCGATTGCTCTTTTGTGACAAAGCATTCTCAAATCATGCTAAAATTTTTGATTGTTTAGATTTAATCAGAATATGCAACAGAAAACGACTAATGTTAACTTTAAAAACATAATAATTTTTTAAATGGACATTGAATGATACATACATACATATATATCAGCAGCGTGCAGAGCATACGAAACAGTGGAATCAGTTCCGATATGACGTATGCGCTATTACGCTCGTACGCAATGTGTACGAGCGTGATAGCGCATACGTCATATCGCGGCTGCTTTCCCTGTCTCGTATACACGGCACGCTGCTGATATATATAGACCAAAATAATGTACTATGTCAATATGTCAATATGTACTATGTACTGTCAATAATTAAAGATATCTTAGTTTCTTTAAGTAATGCCTCAAGTAAATTATTTAATAAATGTAAAGTTAATATCATTTTGGCATACAAGGCAGTTTTTCACTTCATTGCATACTAAAATGTACTTTTTAAAGCAGTCAAATAACGTGAAAAAGCTACAATACAGAGATGAATGCCATATATCAAATGAATATAAGTGAGATAGGATGGGTAGACCTCTGACGTTTCGCGTGCTCATTGGCTAATACTCACTGAGGCAACCTATAAAGTTAAGGGACCTTGTTTATTAGTAACCTTTAATATTGATATTGGTTGGAGGTTGAAATGTATGATTGCAACAAACCAAATTAACTTCTAGTAATCTATCTCAACTATTATCAAGTTAATCGGTGGCGGAACTTGGAGGGGGGGCAATTGCCCTCCCCCCCAATGTTGGGACAACTAAGAATTTTTTGCATTTTTGAAAATATTTACAATATTTCTTTAAGACTAATGCATAAAAATTTATTCATACAATAAAAGTATGTACAAAATATGTAACTGATTAACAGACATTATATTCAAATTCCTCAAGAACACGACTTTGCTCCCCGAATAACAGACCTGAAATCCCGTCACTGAAATTAACCTGTTCTACCGTAAATAAATGACGACACAAATTACGATAATTCAATCAAATAGTCCCAACAATTCTTAGGAAGTAAAAAATGAGAAATTCAAAAAATAAATAATCCCTTCTCATACAAGAAGAACAAATAAGGCAGTGACAGACAAATCTAGTAAGTATCCGGTTTGGTTCTATCCTGAAATGAAAACGAGACAGAATAATTAAGCCAAAACAAAAATTTAAATCCGAAAAACTGGAAGGTTCCAGCACTTTTAACGATACCATCCAGCCAAAGGTTGTTAAACCGAACAACTTTTCGCCGACAGACGGGCAATAATAACTACGTATGATCCCAAGAACCCAAATTAAGGGATTGAGGATTGGAGTGGGAGGGATTAAGGAATTGCCGAAATACGGCAAGGACTATCTACAAGCAATGATGATCAGTGACGACTGGCAAGGAGTTATTTCCAGTGCATTGCCTCCTACTATACAATTATCGACCAAATAAACAAGTTTATATAGAATATACCGTATATCATAGAGGACGATTTGTTGCTGAGGAGGAGTATAATGGGTATGGGGCTCGCGACTTTTTCCATAGTATTATTAAATGTGATTCAGAAACAACAGCTAGGATTATCCATCAATTTACTCCAACGTGGTACTGTCTGGACCTTTTTTACAACAAAAGAAATAACAAAGGTTATCTCGACGTTAAACTAGTTTAAATTAAACATCAGTAGCAGTTACTCTTAGTTAGTGTAACAGACTCTGAAAAGGAGAAAGACCCATCATTATAATAAAAAAACCTGACTGGGATCTCATCAAAAATACCACAAGACTTGAGAAATTTACTTAAAATACCAGAAGACATGCAATGGAAACTCTTGTAAAGCACACCCATCAAGTTTTAAAAGTCACTCCAAAAATATCAAGACACTTCCCAATACTATGTAATAAAAAGTGCAAAATAATAATTTACAGTAGATCCACAGTAGAGACAGTCGTACAGTAGATTATTTGACGTTATAAATATCATGTTCGAGGCAACGAATTACTCTTCAGTATGCCTGTTCGGTCATTAACCAGATTTTTATGAAAGACTTACTAATTCTCAATACTTATTGTTTACTTCATGTTTATCTACTCATGATTGTTGTTGTAATTGTATTACTTTCTTATTGTATTATTACTTATTACAACTTTTCTGTTCTCTGTCTTAATTCAACTGTCTTCTCTAATAAGAAATAGTTTCTAAGATACAACGTTCGATAGATAAATGGCGTATCAAGCTCAACCAAAGCAAGCCGGTACAATAACATTCACAGAAAGTTGTGGGAACTTGCTCCAAATATACATCACAGTGTCAATACCACAGAGTAAAATACCTAGGAATTCATCTAGACAATCATGTACTGCTATGGTATTGCAACGTTCTTTTTAAAATAATAACCAAAAATGCTATTGAATCATCGATTAATAATGAGAAGACATTCACACTTAACACACACTAATTTAATCTTAATTATTTACATACAAAACACAATTATAAACTAACTATTAACAAACTATTTATATTTAATCGCAATATTTACTTCGTACTATTTACACACACACATTTATATTCTACTTAGATATTTATCTATTACAACTTATGTCTACTAATACGTTTAATTACTCGCGGTTGACTAAAATCCCCTCTTCCGTGTAACACCGCGTTTATATACTGCGTAATCTTTCTAGAAAATGCACTAGATTCTTCTAGATGGTGTATTTATTGTCGCGGCTTCGATGAGTCACGCCGATGAATCACACATGCAGGTGCCGGCGAACCACACTGGCAGATATTGATGAGTCATGCAATCTCGAACATTCGACGGCGGCGTTTAGAGGGCCGACTACGTTCATTACAGTATTTAAGCATGCATATAATATACACATAATAATAATTTATAATGTATTGATATAATTTATATTATGAATTGATAAGAGGAAGAAATAAGTAAGGAAAAACCTAGATACATAATAATAAAAATAATTGAATAAGAAATAACAAGAAAGATTTTTGGTTGATAAAATTTGAAGAAAACTAAAAACTGTATTATTAAACAAATAAAATATGTAATTTAAAACCTATAATGAAAGTCAAAATATAAAATAATTCATGTGAAAATGTATAAAACGGGTGGATATAAAATAAATAAGATATGTACAAATCTAGAGTTCCAATGTTTTCATTTTGGTAAGCGAGTTGCGGAAAGGTAAGTGTTATGATCAATCGACAAAGATTGAAAGAATCTTGTAAAAGAGTGAAAAGTCACTTGTCTTGAACTGTTTTGCTTACACGAGGGTGGTCCCAGAAGTACCCAACCTGACCAAGAGGTGGCGGTAGTTGTTTGAAAATATAACTGTATTGGAAAGTACGCAGTCTATAAAGCATATGTTTCAAGTTTGAAAGCGCCACGTTGTTCAGTATTTGTTTGGCAGCCATCAATAGTGAACGTTGTCAGTGAATTTGTGAAAATGGAGAAAATCGGTCATCGTTATGTGATACAATACTTTTATTTAAGGCGTCAGCCCAACCAATATAAAAGCTGAACTGGATTCTACTCTGTGTGAGTCTGCTCCTTCGTTTACAACAGTTAAATTTTGGGTAGCTGAGTTTAAACGAGCCCGTACGAGCTGCCAAGACGAGCATCGCAGTGGTCGACCAAATGAGGTGACGACTCCAGAAATGGTGAAGAAAATCCACAAAGCGGAACTTGATGATCGTCGACTGAAAGTGCGCGAGCTAGCAGACATTACGGGCATTTCAAAAAGTGCGGTACATCGCATATTATCTGAAAATTTGGACACGAGAAAGCTGTGTGGAAGATGGGTGCCGCGTTTGCTCACACTCGTGCAAAAACAGTGTCGTGAAAATGTTTCAATTGAGTGTTTAGCGAAGTTTCACAGCAACAAAGCAGAATTTTTGCGCCGTTTCGTAACAATGGATGAAACATGAGTCCATCATTTCACACCCGAGACAAAAGAACAATCGAAACAATGGACTCTAAAGGAAGAACCTGCTCCAAAGAAGGCGAAGATCCGCGAACATCCGGCACAAATCCGTTATTGCAATGGCCAAAATTAATCAATTAAAGTTTGAATTGCTACCTCATGCACCATATTCGCTAGATTTATCCCCCTCGGATTATTTTCTGTTCCCAAACTTGAAAAAATGGCTCAGTGGTCAAAGATTTTCCAACGATGAAGAAGTGATGTCAGCATTTAATGGCTATTTTGAGGAGCAAGACAGTTCTTATTATAAAAAGGGTATCGAACTTTTTGAACACCGCTGGGAAAAGTGTATAGAGCTGAAAGGAGATTACGTTGAAAAATAAATAAATCTTTTTCCAAAATTTTTGTGTTTTCTTTGTTGGGTCGGGTACTTGGGACTACCCTCGTATACCAGGCGATGGTCTTAAATATCGTTTAATGGTTTCTGAGACGGCTAAAGTAGTCTACAAAGAAGAAAAAGTGAGTGGTAAAATGACAAAAAATATCTTTTTTATTCAACGTAAAGTGGAATACCTCGTGTAAGGCAGGTCAGTTTGATGTTGTATGGTATATCAAATTTTACTTATTTATTGTAAAGCACATGTAATTTGATGATTACAGATTATCTTTAGTTTTGACCATAAAATATGCAACACAAATTAAATTGACTATATTCATAGTCAAATCTGACATCAGTATATGTCATCAGTTATAAGTAGGGTTATAAAATAGAACAGACTTTGAGTATTTAGCCAGTAGATGGCATAGTAATAATATCAGCTCCACGGCCTACTAGATTCATATAAGCATAAGCGAAGCTTATATGAATCTAGTAGGCCGTGATAGAGCTCTATAGCCAGATAGAGCCAGCTCTATAGCCCCTTTACTTTCAAATAGTAGCGACAACCATTGATCTCGCCGCTGGAGCAAAATCACGTTGGCGACGTTGAATGTTACCAGATTTGACATTCTGTCACAATAAATCTTAGGTTTAATAGTAATCATGTACAAAAATATTCACAGTTTAACATTAATTTGATAATGGGCATCCATGTTCTGTAAAAATGACCATATTAATATGACATATACTTCTGTAATTCTAATTTTTGAATAACTTTTTATTAAAATTCCGCAACACCATGCATGTAGTAATTTTTTGTTTATTAAAGTTTGTATCAGGTTTGCTCCACGATATCGCTACTATATGAAATAGAGGGGCTATAATCAGCTCCACGGCCTACTAGATTCTTATAAGCAAGCGAAGCTTATATGAATCTAGTAGGCCGTGATTAGCTCTAGAGTTCCTGTATAATAATAATAAATAATATATAACCTGTAATTATTGTATAGGAACTCTAATCAGCTCAAACATGAATAAGCAAGAAATAAAATATTTTCAGATAAAACATCCCTGAACCTAATAAAATATTATATTTATTATCGAAGAATTTCACATTTCAATCATTATATTTAAAAAAATCATTTCAAGAGTCTCGCAGCAATATTAGATAAGATAAAACGTTTAACCATCACAATACATAGGTGGTAAATTCTGCAAGTATTATTGGTTACTGTTTTTTGTCGCCATTAATAATATCTCGCTTCATATTTAAGCAAAAACGCAAATATGAGATGCAGATTTCAAAACAATGCCTCTCTCACTGACGAGTCCAAAGGATTACGTCAAAACAATTGTCTGAGAGTATTTTGTTTTGAAATTTACGTATATATGTATTTTATATATGTTTAATATATAACTGTGATATAAAAACCACTACTTATGATTCAATCCTTTGTGATACAAGGACTGGGTCAATTGTTTAGCTTACTTGGGATTGGTTTATGGGAGTGGAAATCTGCATTTCCACAGACCTGCCTCAAACTACTTCGAATGGTTATTCCTAAATAAAAAAATATAAAAAATGGTATCATAAACCCAGGTAATTTGACTGTTGACCTCATTTGCAGGTGTGAGGTTAGGTGATACGGATGTTAAATGAAAAATTGGTCAAGTTAATGGGAAATAGAACATGTAGTCAAAAAGGTAACCGTGAACCATTCACCCAGAGTATTCGTGTAGGGTCTTATCTGTTATTTAATTACCATACTTTAAGACAGTTTTGGCAAAAACCTTCAATAGATTTGTAAAAAAAGTAGACGCTACAGTCACTTTACTAAAAACTTTCAGAGACAGAGACAGATGTTACTACACTCGAAACTTCACATTCTTCTCTATCGAAACATTAATTAATTAAAGGGCTTTTAGGAATCCAGCTGATTTTGTGATCTAAAAATCTAAATGTAAATTTGGTGAGCAATTTTAATAGAAATCCTACAAAATTATATTAAGGTTTCCTACTTCTCTTCCATGCCAGTTACCACTTAATCCAGAGGGTAGGAAGATTTTTCGAAGCCACAGCAATATTATAGTTATATTCATATAGTATTGCGGTAACCTATGCGACCCACTGTCCATAAAGGTTTTCAGGCAACAGAAATTATCCAGCATTGCCCATTTCCACTAGACATGCTTGTAGGAGAGGTTTGAGCGTCCAGAAATAAGGACTATACAAAATATAGACTTCTCATAGTAAAAACCATTCATAAATGGCCGATCTTAGTGATATGTTTTATAGAGCTATGGATTCTTCTGATCGTGAAACCGCAAAATGTATATTGCTTCCAGATTAAACAAAAAAAAAACAAAGAGTCACTTGCTTCTTCCTCGAGCAGTTCTAGATTTGCTGGATGTTGCTGTTATGGGTTAGAGACTCAAGAGAAGAAAAATGAAACTGACAAAAAAGAAGGGACAGAAGATGACAAGGAATGGGCTGGATTAAGGGAAAGTAATAATATAACGATTGAATTTTTAAATAACGAAAAACCCTTGTATTCATATGAACATACCTAGTGTCGGCATTTGGGGGTGCGAGGTAGGGTGCCGCCCGAAGGCGCTAGACTGTTTGGGACCCCGAAATTAGTAAAACCATTAAAATCATTCGATAACAGTAACATTTTAAAGTTAATAAGGGCGCTGCTCTGAAGGACTCTGCCATAGGGCGCCAAGAGGGCTAAGACCGGCACTGACATACCCAGTGTTAGATCCATCATATTAAATTTTATGTTTTGACTTTCTTTTCACCACGCCTAAATTTAAAGTTTTAAAATTTTGACTTTAATAAAATCTTTAATGTTAGATCCGGTTTTAGCTACCTCAAAAACCCCAACATACCAAGTTTTATTCAAATATGGTGAAAGTTTTAAAACCCCAATGCCATATTGGATTTTGAATTGTTAATGTCAGATTCAGTTTAAGCGCCTTTAAATCCTCTTAAATACCCAGTTTTACTGAAATATGGTGAAATTTCGACGGCGTATCCAATACGCCTCGTTGAATTTTGTATTTTTAGCGTCATATTCAGTTGTAGTTATCTCAAAGGCCACTAGATACTAAATTTTATAAAATTCTGCTAAAATTCAGGATTTGATCAAGCAAATGGATCTTCTGGTGCACTGTACTGCAGTGCTAAGTACGTAAAGCGATTAGAAGCTTATCTAAAGTCGTTGTTAGCTATTAATTTATTAGATAATAGTTGTTATTTATGGTATTTAAAACATTGTTAACTAGTTATTTCTCATTTTAATATCTTTTTTTACTAAATTTTCTGGATTTCTTTTTAATTAAAAGATTGTTTAGATGTACCAACTAAATGAGGTAGACATATGTAAACCAACTGTAATTCAAAGAAATTACATTAAATAAATAAGCAATTTTCTTATATACAGGGTGAATGCGAAACGATATTCAGAAATGAATCCAGTAATGACGTTAGTAAATTCAATAAACGTTTTTAATAGGTCTTTTAGTTTTAGAGAAAATACATCAGTTTCTAAAAAAAAAAAACTGACTGAGAACTGCTGGCCTTTGCATGAATAAATAGGCGCAGTGGTATAAAAAAAATCAATTCTACAAATACATAGAGGGGTTTTAATATTGGCTATCATTTCCCGTTCACCCTCTATAAATGCTATTAAATAATTTACACTAAATATAATAAGTAGGTACAAAGTCCATGTCAGTTGGAAAAGCTAAATAATTTTTGAGATGGTTTTAGGTTTAATCATTTTTATTGAAAAATCGATTGCCATAAATATTGGATGACTCATAAA
The DNA here is from genome assembly GCA_929113105.1 of Agrypnus murinus. Taxonomy (NCBI): domain Eukaryota; kingdom Metazoa; phylum Arthropoda; class Insecta; order Coleoptera; family Elateridae; genus Agrypnus; species Agrypnus murinus. Next base: position 111,487,330 of record OV816031.1, read on the forward strand.
AATAATAATAAAGGTGAAGTAAATTTTATTCCCATTCGTAATCGTATGCATTTTTATAGAAACCGTATAAAGTGGCTACACTTTTACGTTTATTGACAAAGTCTCTCTATTTTCTCTCTACTTTTCTCTTTACAAGAAATTTTTTTATCGAAATAAAATAAAATTTTATTATAAGTAAAACATTTTTCTTTTATTCGAGTAGTCTCAAATTTTAGACATACAGACTCCTACACCACATTTACTACTACTACATGAATCGGTCAAGAAGTTCTAAACTTTAAATGTAAACAGGAAACCTTCAAGGATAGTTTTCCAAGTCACTTACTCCTGTTATCATTAAAAACACCGAACTAACCTGAAGATAAACACACCATAACCCACAAAACGATTCTTATTCTTTTTCAACAAATCTCTATAAATTCCCAAGAAAAGAATGCCGAATTGAAAGGAAAAAAACCTTGGAATAGAACAAACAAGAAAAGCGGAAGCGGTGGAAAACTGACGTAAGCTACCCCCTTAAACTGTTGGCATTTGCCCCGCTCGATTAAAGGCAGGGCAAAATTTCCGTTCAATTTAGTTTCTTGTTGCGTCTCTGAATAGCCTTACCGCGGCCTCAATTCTGACGCCTAACTTTTCCAAGTTACCAAGAACTCTCATGGGAGGTGTTGAACATAACACCCTAACTTATCGATTACCAATTTTTATTTATTTTTTTTTAATTTATTAACATTACAAAATGATTTTCTTTATATTTTATAAATGCAAAATGTAAAGGTACGTTTCATTTGCATTAGTCTTCATGGTGGACGTATGCACGTTCGTTATTGATTCGGATGATGAGTAAGGACAAGAGCAATGAAGTTTTTAATCCTTTAATGCAGGCAGAATTAGTTTTTCGTGTTTGAAATTTACATAAATGTACAAGAGACCAAATCCGAATGTTTCTTTTTGTTTGGTTAGCAACGCTTTTTCAATTTTAATTGGATTTAAAATAAAATCGAATTAAAGATTATATGTCTTTTTCCCAATGAAAAGGGTATTTTCATTTTTGTGTTTTATAAAGAAACATTTCTGTTGTACGTCAATAACTTTTAAATTAAGATTAACTCATATATTCATTAATTCATTTAAAACTGATAAAGCGCCTTGTCTCAAATATATACGAATGAAATTCTCAATTGTATATCTTATTTTATCACAGTAATGATAATATTTATTATTACCTCGTATGTATTATGTAGAGACTACAACCTCTTGGTTAATAAAATACCTTGAATTATACTTTAAATAAATTTAATATATTTATATACAGGTATTTTACAGTTTATAGTTATTTAAATTTTATATTTATGAATTTTCTCTTTATAAAATTTTTATTTCTGCTTTCGTTTACAAATTTGTATCAACCTTTTGGTTTCTAACTGTCTCTGGGAAAACTACTTTCAAGACATTCAATTAATCGTCTTGAAAAAAATTCTCATTTTTATAAGCTGTTTATTATTTTTTGACGTGAGATCAAATTTTCATGTGTACCAAAATTCTTTATAACCTAATAATTATTATTGTTTGACTTTATGTTAAAACATGTATGAAAAAACTTATAATCTCTTTATATTTTCTTTTAGTTCGTGCAAACATTGGATATGCCAAAATATCAATAAGGAAAGCTTTTGAATAAACAACAAAATTTCATTATAAGCGAACAACTAAATTAGGCTGATAATTCTTCTTTTAAAATGAACGCATTATAATAAATTAACAAATAACTTTAGTGCATCCTTTCTATGTCATAGTAAGAGTAACACAACCTGTGAAAATATCTTTACAACATATGGAAAAAAAATTATTTTATTGTAAATGTTAAATGTATAAAATAAATTCTGTGCACTAAGAAATTTCCAAAATATTCATACAAAGTTTCATAGAAAAGTTATCTGTTAGTTTTTTGAATTGTTAACCCACAAATAATTAACAATAACATTGTTAACTTCAGTTAATTAAAATCGTGTGAGGTTTTTTATGATTAATTGGGGTTTGCTTTATTTATCTGATTTTGTTGTCATGTTTAATCTTATTTATAAACCTTTATTTATTTATGTAAAATCGTCTCTTATTTAGTTGTCAAACTATTCACTAATATTAGTTATACATTTGGGTTATTCATAATAGTAGGTAATTAATAAATGTAGATAAATGTGTTTTATCTATTATTTGTTTGATAATGCAGTTATTTATTAATCCCAAATTTATTTTAAAGATATAAAAGCATTTTTCCGTAACTAAGGGTATGAGGTTGTTTCATATTTCTGAAACTGTTTTATAAATAGATATTATATTCTTTGTCAATGGCGTAGAATTATGTATTATATTAAATAACATAAATATGTAAATAAAACAAAACAGTTTTGGTGTGCATGAAAAACTAACAAATGCAGATATAAATAAAATAAATATAAACAAAATAACGGAATGAACAGCAAAGTAGTTTTTTGTCATGTTTAGTATGTTTCATAATCACTCTCTATATAATGAATTAAGTAACATTCTTAGTAGACGTACTTTTGGTTGTTAGTATGTCATTACGTCAACGATTGAAGGGAAGTCATTATGTCATGAACAGTAGCGAAGTAAAATATTTCTTCAGACACAGAATAGTAAAGTTTTTCCGTAAATCCTTCAATAAAATTATAATTTAAATTTAGTCAACAAATTAAAAGTTAAATACCCACGCCTTTAACATTATATAAAACTGTATTAAACTAAAGATTCGATGAAGGAGAAATTAGAAGACAATCATATGTATTTTGAAATTCATTTTATGCGATTGAAAACTAAAAAGAAAATTAATAATTTAAATTATTAAGTTTAAATAAGAAAGCGAAACTTGACGATTAAAATATGTTTTGTATCGCGGCATATTTAATATAAAATTACTGTAATTTGAGACTTTAACTTGTATTGACATACGTGCTCTACTGCAAGGGCTTTCATTAGTTTTGCCCGTCATTCAATTTTAATTCATTTTTAATTTCAATCGACAAACTGTAAAAGCAGACATAGAAAATGTCTTTCAAAATTGTTTTCCAACTAGAAATTTAATTTAAAATTCGATTCTATCAAATAAAACAGAAAACAAAAGCCGGAAAAAGATAATGGGGAAAAATCCATGGTAATAAAATTTAAATTCCGCGGTCTAGAAATACCTGCACCCTTTTATATATCATCCACATCCACAATAAAACGTCTACTAGCAAGTCTGAATCCTAATAAATAATAAATGATAAAGGGAAAAAACATACAGAGGAACAACACGAACCTTTGTGTGTATATGAGTCACTTTCTCGTATTTCAAAAGGTTTCCGAAACCTTATATTTTGTTAAAGGAAAACCGTCACAAGTTGATTGTTTTGAATCTAATAAGACGGTGGTAGTATTTTTTTTTATTTATTTTTAAAGCAGCTGCATTTATTAATAATTCAGGTTTACGTGTGTAGATAGCGGTTGGGCGGCGTGAGTGAACGGTTGCCTGTTGGATGTCCTTCTAGGTCTTCTTCACTTATTTAATGGAAAATAGAAATATTGACAGAACGTAAAATGTAATTGGCTAAAACGTTCCTACAAAAGACGTAAAAAATCAGTCTTTAAAATTTAAAGAAAACCAAAAATGCATGCTATGTATACAGGGTGTTTCTTAAATCATGGGCTTTTGGCATATTAAAACTCCACAGTGACGATCAGAGCTTCAAACTCTGCACAATACATTTTTTGATTTGCTGTGAGAATTTTAATTCACGTCTGTACAGTACGTATAACTTAATGTACGATGTGTGTGTATAATTTTGTGAAATTGTGACAATGGACACATTTAAAATCTGTTGGGATGTTTAAAAATTATTTCGTAATTTTATAATTCGCAACACCATAAAATAAATAAGTAAGAAAAGTTTTACCACAAGTAATGTTATAGAACCAATTCAACATAATCCCAGAATCACTCAGAATAATAGTAATTTAAGGTTACCAGTGTTTACTGTTTCAATAAAGACCATAAAATTAAATAATTAATACTTATTAAGGTGGTATTTGTAACATTATTTTGGTCTATCGTAATTTATTTTATTTGAATATCTTCGAACCTGTTTGAATAAACTTATTAATAAATAGAACGATAATGACTGAAACTTACATTCTCAATAAAACAACAACAACAACTACAGAAATCAACTAACGTGCAAAGTTACATCAATTTCTTTCAAAACTAAAATTAATTTTATAAAAGGTAATGAACCTATAATTAGAAAAATATGCCACTCGGATTTTAAACAAAATTAATTTCTATTGTAATATCTGAGATATTACAAGAAAGCTCATGATAATACAACTATGAAACACTAATGCCATGAACTTAACACCTCTACATTATAATTCACCAACAAAACAATAAATTACTATTATCACTTCCTTGCATGTAAAACACCTTACTTTAACTAAAGTCTTTAGAAGTGGTAATTACATATATTAAAATATAATCAAACGTCACTTCTTTTAAAATTAATCATTTATTTACTAAAACAAAAGATAGGATTCCATTAATAAATTCTTCAAATATACTTTATAAACTTAACTGCATTGACTGTAATACATGCTATACAGGACAAACTGGTCAAAAATTTAAACAAAGAATATCTATCTCAAAAGTAATTCTAAACCAAACCTAATTCAACAGCTTAAGTACATGTCAATGAGTTAATAGTTCATATTTGTTGCAGATACTAATAGATAGATAGCATGTATTGTAATAACCCTGAAATAGTTATTAGATATAGGGAAGAATTTTAATAAAATGCGTTAATTCAAATGTGTCATATTTCTTCCGCTTCAAATAGTAGGAGCTAGTGTAGATATAGATAATTTCAGCTCTGTCTATTTGTTTTAATAAATTAAAAGACTAATGTCTCTTAATATTAACAAAATAACATTCTGCATAATTGTAGTTTATTTTATCGTTTTATTAATGTTTATATAATTATCGTTCAATTAATGGTTCTTTGATAACTATATTAATCAAATTAATAAATTATTCATATTTTTATGTCGTTTGAAGCCATCATATTGCATAATAATTGTCTTTTGTATTATTGTTTATGTATTATTGAGAATTTTGTGTGTATAGTTTGGTTTTTGTCAGTATCATTTTATTTAATTACGATGCGTGATAATGAACCAATCAATTTTAAAAATTTGCAAATAAAATGTATTATTGTAGTCCTTTTAAGTCCTTATTAATATCTCCTTAATAAATATTAATAGGTTATCTGTAAATTCTACAGGTAAATGCTTATCTAACCTATACCGTATGTATCACCGTATGTGTGCTTATTTTCCAGAAGCTTGACCTCCATATTTGATCTAGTTAAAATTCAATTTTTTCTTTAGCTTTTTATCAAATCTTGGGATAATCGAATTTTAAAAATATATAATATGTGCTTTGTCGTCACAGAATGTAGGTTTTGCCAGTAATACACCTTTTCCATTGTTTTACACCTGTTTATTATTGATTTTTTAATTTGATTTTTAGGAAATTGTTTCATTTGCCTAATAATTTATTAAGAAAGATGTTTGATTCTCTTTTAATAAATTCCCAGTCAGTGAGTCTCAAGCTGAGATATTCTATTCGTAAGTACTTTAAAAGGAAATCACTAAATCATGTGTAATCTATTCTTGATAGAATATCGTGATAAGGATGTGATTTTCGCTCTATTCTGGGTTGAAGTCATTAAATTACAATTAAAGGTTCTGTACTGGATTTGATGAATAATCTTGACTTTTATTAAAATTATTTACATTAAATCCAGCGACACCAGGAAACATTTACAAACGTTCTTAATTTATATCAAACCAATAATGTGATTAAGAGTAGTTCTCTTGGCTCGAATTCATTGCTAGCCACGTCATGGTCTAAATTGTTACTATTATAGTACTTGTATTAGGAAGGTGTTTCAAATATTTCTTGTTCTATTGAAATTGGAATTTTACTAAATTGATATGATTCAGCACCAACAACCGTGATTTTTATTGCGTCTATCACGTGCTCATATTTTGCTTACGTTTGCTCGCCCGCATGCAAACAGCTCTATTTAATCCAAAGAATAAATTCTACAGCTGTAGTCGCAAAAGGACAAAAATCTTTGTCCACATAAGATATAATGGAAAATTAAAATGAAAGTAAATTGCTGAGGTATATATTAACGTAAGGGCAATGAAATCTGGACAAACATACTGATTACTACTAATAGATCCAAATTTTATTTTACAAAAATGACATAACATACTGGCATAACGGCTTGTTTTCACCTGAAACATATTAAAGGTATAGTTGTGAAAATGTACACAAGTACTTATTACTGTGCTTACTGTTTTTATTGATCAAATTGAAGAAAATGTTCTTCACATTCAACGATTTGTGTATTTTCATAGTAAATATGAGGTGCTCAATATTATTCAGATTTTGAACTGAAATATTTTATTGTAAGGTGGCCAAGTAAGTTCTTGAGTATAATTGAGACTTATATGCCAAAGTTGGGGTTTTTTATTATAGAAGATCTGGGCAATTTTATACCAAATATTGTTCCGTTTTGCCATAGTTTGCTGAAAGATTAAAAAATAGTCTTTATTTATGATTTGAGTAGATAAATTTATATAATAATTGTTCCGTAGGATGTTAGGAATAAGAAAAAGTAGTATCAATGAGTTAAAAACATTTATTTTAAGTTTTTAAAAATGTATTAATTTGAGGAAAAACCAATATGGTTGCCACTGAATCCTGGGGTCAATTTAACATTTCTTTATAAGTGTCTAGTACCTGCAGAGAGAGGAAATTTCCCTCTATCTTTTCATAATATTATTAACAATTAATTTAATTTTTATTAACAATTTAATAGTCTTGTTTATAGTTTAAAATGTAGTTGGGAACTAGAAAACACACTAAACAATTCTAGTTGTAACTAGAAAAAACACTAACTTATTCAACTGTTTTTCCAAATCTTATATAAACTGCAGAAAATCTGGTGACACTCTCTTGGATTTTTGTATTTGTGCAGAACACCCTTTTTGTTGGAGAGCAAAATTCAGAAAATTTTGAGGGTATGTTTTGAGTAGAAACGTCAAACGTCATTCCCCTGTCTAAAATGTGAGGTTATGTCAACTGTTACAAATATTTTTTATATAATGATAAAGTGTTTAGAATTTAAGTGGTGCATTGAATAATAATTAAATTAATTTGAATGATAAAAGTGCAGTTAAATTTAATTGATTTTTGGATTTTATTTGGGGAAAGAGATATTATTGGATAGATCTTGGACTATCTTATTGGAGTTGGGAATGGAAATTAAAGATTCATTCTTGAATAAAAAATGAAAATGGACTTACATCATAGAAGAAAACAGTTATTGTTTATATTTATAAATATTATCCTGTATTATAAATTTCTTTTTTCACTAAAGATCGTATTTGGACAATCATACCAACATTTATGTTAGAGTCACTACTAATCCAAGTTAGTATTTTTTTATGGCGCCAATATTTTGGGCTTTAAATTAATGTAAGTTAATTTTTTTTAGTTTAGTTTATTTAACGAAAGAAATATTAATTAACAAGATAAAGGGAATTATACTGTCTTATAATTTCAATTTTTTTTATTACTTGTAAAAATAATTTTAAGAACTTTGTTTCATTTTGATTTTTTTAATTTTAATGTTGAATAAATTGTTAATTTGAATTTTGGTTAAAAGAAATCAAATTTTAGTTCAGTTATTTCGTTTGTGTGTAGATTTTAACTATGTTTCATAGATATAATTTAGTTGGTGCCCTAATTAAAGCGACCCGCTTGAATCTTTAGAGCGTGCTTTCCAAATGTGTTATTGATAACACAGGCCCGCAAAATAAAAAAAAGTCTTTTTATTTTTCAAAAAATTCTTATAAATTTTTTGAGGTTATGTCGAAATCCTTAGGTGATGGGCCATTTCTAATGCTGGATTCGTTTTCAGCACACCAAAAAGCATACAGTATGCTACCTCACCTTTCAACTACAAGACTTTTTTTTATTTTGTGGGCCTGTGTCATCAATAATGATAAATCAAATTTTGAAATTTATCCATTTCTTTTCTTCATCGATTTAAATGGGATGTTCCTAAGTATTTATGTTTATAACCCTATACACACACATTTGGAACAACTATGTGTATATACAGGGTGTATTATCGGTTTTGTTACATAGGAAAATAGCATGTAAAAACATAATATCTTAAATATTGGCTCCCCTAATCATTTTAGAGGAAAAGTCACTGTAGCAAAGTTGTAGATCTTATTGAATACTGTTTAAAAAACCTTACTTTAGCATTCTGTATCAAATAGTTTCGGAGATTACAGTAATTTCCTGGTATAGGAAATTAACATTGTGAATCAGAAATTCGCTAATAGCAATTACCACGTCAGATTTAGACATTAGGTGTAAATGCAAGAATTATTAAGCAAAGTTTTATGGAGGAGAACCACTTGTCAGAATGTTACAATTCCTACCGGCGTGTAAGAAATTGATGAGAACTCTGCAAGGAATTTATTTTTATAAAATCTTATTAGCCATGACAAACATTTGTTAAATTTTTGGTTGGTATCTGTTAGCATAAACCTTCAGCTTGAGACAGGTCCAAAAATTCTTGATCAATTAGGTAATATTTGAAAGGTTTTGATCTTTTGGTACATAATTAATTTTATTTTCCTGTACATAGTTTAGGCAATGCTTTGCGTAGTGGGTAAATGCTAGATCAGGTCAGAACAAACTTTTTTTGTTTTTGTGGTGTTTCTCGATAAACATTTTTGATCTTGGAAGGTGAAATGACTTTTAACACAAACTTATTATAGCCAGTTGTAAAAACGATATTTTAACACTAAAAAATTCTCTAAACACAAAATATTTAATACTTACTGTACGACTCATAAATGCACCGGCTGTTGAAATCTCTATTATGCAAATTTAAATACAGGTGTGGGTGTTAACCCCAAAAGCTTCTAATTAAATAATGGAATTAGGAACAAAACAAAAAACATGTTGGGCGCCACCAAATTGATAACAAAATCTATGAATCTCAATTTGGAAAGATTTCTCATTTAAAATTAACGTTAGGTTAATCAAACACGTATCAATCGATACTGCTGAATTTTAATAAAAGAAAAAAGAAAAAACATCAGTTTAAGGCGCCAGCCTCTTCGATGAAGGTCTATTGCGAACTTTTAACTAAAAAAACTTCAACTAGAACTCTAGTTGCGGAATAATTTTACTCGATAATAACACAGAAAACAAAATACAAGTCCGCTAACTTGGGGTAGAACACCCACCGTCCGAACGGACGCTACATTAGGGTACGAGATCCGCTGTCCGACTGACTTGAAAATTTAATCAACGAAGAGATCCGAATTCTTAAGGGAGTAACTACGTCATATTTTTCTAGAACAAATTATATTTTAGTCTACCAAACCTTTCCCATGTTAAAATCTGCGTCGTCGGGATAACTCAATATCACTCACAGGTGTAATCTAAACATCCTATTTTGGAGAATATTATTTGTCCGTATTTGAACAAGTGTTCAACCACCATTTACTGAAGCTACAAATTAAAAGACTTAATGAATTTTTGACGTGAAAACCTTTGATAAGGAGAATAACCTTGCTTTTTTAGCCCTAAATAAATACAATATTGAAAACAATTTTGTTCGAAAATATTCTATTCCACAAGAACAATTCAACAATGTTGTCAATCGGAACATGAAATGGTAGATGCTAACACGTGCAAAGACGGTACCATTATTTTAAAACGAAGTCTGTAGATTTTTCTAGAAACAAATTTGATTAGTCTGGAATAATTCTTTTGAAAGTGACCTTTGATATTTAGTAGGACTCATATTTATACAGAATACCAACGTAATTTTAAATCAAGAACTAATATACAATAATATGCAAGATCGCACCAAGGGTTTTTTATCTATTATACATACAAAATGATATTTAGTATAGTTAAAAAAATGTAACTTACACAGTTCACCTTTAGAAAACACTAGTTCTGAGATTTCGCCCTCGTTAGTGTTAACCGATTGTGGCTCGGTTAGTTGCGTGCAGTACTACCGACCAAGGGACCCGGGTTCGAACCCCGGCCGATATATCACCGTATTTCTAAAAATCGCTTCTCCCTCGGAAGGCAATGGCAAACCCCCGAGGTATCTTTGCCCAGAAAATTTCTTTAAGATTAATAAAAAATCCAAGTACTATGTACTTAGGGTGGTTCAGAGTCCACCTTAAGCTGTAGGACCCCTATACTTGTGATCACTGAACACGCACAACACAACTATAGGAGGGAAATGCCAACGCTCTGCAACAGGGTACGGCACGAAGAGAGAGTGAGAGTGTTAACCACAATAAAACTCTTTTGGGAAATTTTTCTTTTTGAATATATTCCACTGAATCTTCAGTAGCAGATGACTGCGCTTCATAATAGCTCTGTGACTGCCATTCAGTGCCATTTAAAGTAAAATATTACTTATCATTTTAAATAACAATAACATCTTTATTAGCTTTTAAACATTTTTTTACCATTTGTCTTACCATCTTTCTTCCCAAGTCTTTTATTAGGTCATGGGAACCTTTGGAGCTGATTGGCTGTATATTCTAGTTATATTTATGGATTCTAATTATTATTTACAGTATTTTTTATGAAAATCTGATTTACACCCCAGCGGATACTCAGATTTAGCTATGCGTTGGCAGTACACGTTACCCTTCTTTTAGGGATAAAGTACGTACCATTCCAGAGCCAGCGTTTCTTTTTGATGATATTTCATTCTTAAACAGTCTAATATTAGCATACATGGTACTTTTTAAGGAATATGCAATTATACCATTAATTTTGTTTTGTTGAAATACTTTGTTTTAGTGGCATTATCGTTTTCAAAGTTTTGTCTAGATTTTCTTGCCCTTATATCAATATCAACCTATGTACCTATACACCTAACTTTCGGTGGGAAAGAAAATTATGTTTATTCTACATTGGGATATTTTAAGGAAATTCCTATATAAGACTGGGTCCATACTTGAGGCAACATCCACACTAGTTGAATATGATATCCACACGAAAACAAGAGAATAACTTTATTATTAATTCAACAGGTATATAAGAAGTTTTCTATATAAGACTGATATTTTTAAAGAAGTATGTCGTCAAACTTTGTAATATAAGTTATGAAGGCAAATTCTCCGCAGTATTAAGTAACCATATAACGAATATGAAAATAAATAGGGTAGTAAATATGGATATTGCATTTAGAATTAATTATTGCTATTTTGCTCTGCTCACCACATCGATCGTGAAAATGTTGGCCCTTGGAATTGCATTCATAAAAATTTTTGGTTTTTGCTTATAGACTTTAAGATAATTTTTCTCTAGAATTGAATATTCTGATGAAATGGGATTTAAATAAACTAATATATAAGATAAACCAAAACACCGGTTCTAGTAATTTATATAGAAAAAAATATAGAACGTAAATAGTATAGAAGAGCAAAAATATAGAGTAGTAGTAGTAGCAATACAAAATTTAATTCAATTGCGTGCAGTAGATAGTTTTGGTACAGTGGTACATTTTTTTGTCACTGTGTTTGTCCCTATTTTATACTCGCTCCATGCCGGTCGCATTTTGAAACCAACTACATTGTTGGAGTAATCATGGACCATATTAAATAATTTTTAGGTTTGAAATTAAATATTTTAAGAAACCCTATTTTTTATACAAAACATTTTACGCAATACATTTTAAATTTTGGAGGCAACTATCTACTCTTCCAGATCATAAGAGAATAGAAATTTATTTTTATGGCATAATAATTATTAGAAAAAGAAAGATAGATGATGTGTAGTGTATATTTTCTTATTTTTTTAATTTATTGAATTACCAAAAAGGGTATACATTTATTAGACAACTCTATGTTATTGGTTTTCTAGATGTTTACGTTGTATATTATTTACTTTCAATAAAATGTATTTTCTATCTTATTGTATTTATACTATTTACGTTCTATGTATATAGTATACGCAAATCACCATGATTTAGAAAAAAACATACATACATGCATCTGGCACTAGGAAAAAAATCATAAAAGCAATTTATTCCGATATATGTTTTTATTAATTTATATAGAATCTATTAACCTATATTATTCTCGTCGATAAATCCCCATTATATTTTATCGTGCAGTCAGTTGGGACGTTAAGCAGTCGGTCTTGACAACCACATAAACATTTCTGTGGCTGTCGTTAGAAATAACATCTCCCTATACCACGCACAAATATGTATTTACTTCAGTGGTTTGGCAATGTTAATTACAATTAACGTTTATACGTTGCATAGAACTAACTTTTATTACATTTTCTAATTTGTTTATTTGATTTAAATATTTAAAATTAAAAAAAATAAAAATCACGCGTTGCTTTCTTGTTCGAAATTTAATAATAATCATGTGATGTGATTTTAGCTCTTTTCTGGATTCAAGCATTTTGAAAATTACAACTGATGATTTTATAGTCTATTGATAATTATTATTAACTATTATTGGGATTATTTATACTGAATCCAATGGCCCCAGAAACATTTTCAGTTCATCTTTATTTTTGTCTATACCTTAATTTCAAGCTTGGATCCTATTACTCGTGTATTTGGCAAATACGCAAATGTTTGTGAATTCGACAAATATACAAGCGAACATTTGTGTAACCGCTCACACTACTTGTATATTTGGCAAACGTTTGTACTTGAAGATATGCATTTTTTAAAGAATATATTAATTTGCCAAGTAATAAGAGTCTTTAATTTGTGTTATATTGACAGAAAACCGACGGGAAAGGACAAGTGGAGAACATTTGTACGAGTAAACATTTGGCAACTATTCACGAATGACGAATGTTTGTCAAATACACGAGTAATGGGAGCCAGGCTTAAGGCTAGCAGGGCTGCTACTTTTAACTTTAATTCCTGCCCGTACCAGTAGCCTCAGTCTCCATGAACTTAGTATCTACCGCATATATTGTCTTTCATTTCCCGTTCATTCGATCTAGATTTATGCTTCATTCTATAGAAATTCAATAATTTCTATTCTGGATCAATCTAATAAGTTGTTGCACATCTTCAAATTAATATCTTCAATTCTATTGATACAATATAAATATACAGTTAGTAGGTTTACGTTCATAAGCATCTTTCAAAGATTTTACAATTTACATTGTGTATTTGCATTAGATATCTTGGAAGGCTTGACCAGCTGAATATATTTTTATTTTATAAAACATATTATACCGGGTGTCAATTTCGAAATTAAACAATATATGACCAGTAAACATAACCTAGTTTGAAGTTATAATTTGAAGTTATAACAAATGAAATCATTTGGCGCAAAATAAAACAAACGTCTACCTTTATATCTCTATTAACTATCATTTTTATTTGGAAATTACGTGTTTTCTAAAAATAACCCTAATTCTAAATAATTCATCATTTGTCAATATGACAACGTCATTATAATCTACAAAGTTTCCTTATGAAACTCGATTAACATACAGATACACTTAATATTAACAAGAAATAGCATACGAAACTAATGCATTAATTAAGGGTTTGTAATACCCTTTTGTATAACAAACTTTGTATATACCCAGGTGGAATTTGAATAGTTTCCGTTTAAATACGACTGTTCATTATCGTTTCCGCACAAAACTAATGTATAATATTATTAGTATATAGTGTGGGACAGCAAACGTTGCCGCTGCTGCTGACTCAACGTTTTCGTTTTTCCCACAAACGTTCGCGTGTGTCGAACCACACGCCAGACGTTCATTAAAGGGCTTTTTCTCATATTCACGTCCCGTGCATTATTAGCTAAACTATATACGTAATAATAAATCCCTGCATGCGTCAAAAATCTAATACTCACTGGACTGTTTAGTAGGGGGTGTGTAATACGGTGGGGCCACGCAGGCCTCCGTGGGACTATCTGGGGCTCCATTGGTAGTGGTCGAATCGTCCCAGTAATCTCTATTTGTAGTTTGATACTTGTTGCTTTGCTTCTTTACCATGTAGCAACGCGGCATGATGTCGCCGAACGCTGCTGCTGTAGGCGTATTGATTTATCCCCGGGTATGTGTGTGTTTAGAGAGAGCGTATTGCTAGTGTTATTTATTGAGGAGTATTTGTAGAACGGAATGTGGTGGCAGGTGGTTGTCGCGGAGGAGGAACAAGTGGAGATGGCGGCTGAGTGATGCCGGTATAGGTGGGTCCGTGCAACAAGTAGTAGCGACACGATGCCGGCTTATCCAACAGGTAAACAACTTTTCGTGTTTGCATCCGGGTTTGCGGTCATTCATACAACGTTTCGGTCCAGTTTCCAATATCGAAAACTGTTCTACCAGCGAGCAAATTTCGTTTGCAGCTGCAGAAAGGCGGAATAGGAAGAACTCGTTACTTGCGTTGTTGCGCTCCACACTAAAATACTTCATAAAAACTGTAATCTTACGGGATCTAATATTGGACGGTTTGTTTAATAAAATATTGGTACTATTAGAATGTCTCTTGAGGTTTCAAGGTTCACTCTGAGTTTCTGGAGCTTCTCATCGACATATCGTCGCAGCGTTTGCATGAAATGGTCGCATCTTTTCGTCTTCAGGCGGCCGGATTTTCTCCTCACTAATTCTGACTATTTTACCGAATGTAATTAAACATTGTTCACTGTCACTCACTGGCACTCACGAACCCCTGATGGATGTACAAGTGAAGCGGGCTCACCACTCCCTGGTAGCAAGTGCTCGCGTCGCGACGCCAGGCACGGGCGGGGTGACGCCATTCGCGCAGGCGTCCCTCCTCCGCGTGCAAGGATCGATCCGGGACCGACACCTGTTACCGAATCCGTCAATTCCCCTTCCTTATGTCTATCTCTTTCTATGCCAGAAATGCACCCTATGCATATACTCTCATGTTGTGTGTATGTGATGTATTTATAAACTAGTGTAACCAGAGTGAAGGATTTACTCTGTTCTTCATTGAACATAACTCTGGTGTTCGTGGTGGAATTTAGATTTGGCCAATTGTCATAAACAGGACTCGAATGTATAAAAATAAGGGACGTTGATTCATGAACAGCTTTTGAATATTTCAGAGTGATGTGTGTGTATAGAAAAGTTGAATTCAGTCGAGAATGTTTTATAATTTGCAGTAGAGTATGAAAACCTGTAGCTGTTACAATTTTGTTTGTGACTCTTTTATTTCAAGATTATTCTGATAAATAAATAATTTATTATGAAAGGTCAAACGTTGAAGAGAACGTGGAAACTCAAGTCAAAGTAAAATGTTTAATCTCGAATAAATTTTCAGGAAATGTACATTTCAACCAAACACACTTTAATCAACTGAGCTCCACAGGGTTACATAATAGGTCCTATACTATTCTGCTCCCTTGAGAGTGTATCTATGTATGTAATATTACTATTTACTGACAGTTCTTTACATATTTTAGCATTTTCTTCTTATAAATTGTTTGCAAATATCCTAACTTATTTAACTACATAGAAGTAATTTTTGTGGAATTCTCCAAGCGCATCCAACTATAAAAGTTATAGAACACTAAAAGCGATAATATTTACTCCTACATAAAAAGTATATCGATTGTAAAGTGAGTTTATTATACTGACAGGAGGAAGTGAAGAAGATAAGAACTGCATACTGTAACTGTCAGTAATTTCTACGTAAACGCAGTGGTGGATTAATTGTAATTAAAGTGATTGGGCGATCACCTAATGGGGCAATGAAACAAAATGATGCGCAACAGAAAAGATAAATTTAATTTTGTTCTGTTTAGATGACGTACAGTTTCAGCAATAATGTATCTAAAATGTATTTCCCATAAGAATTAGTCAGTATGGCTATCTGGTAATAGAATCTGTAGTGATAGATGGATCCATTTCAAAGCGCAGAGCTCGGGTTTGTAGACATTTAAAGAGTACTCTGTACAGCTTGAGTTCCAATTCCTTCCAAGATGAGAAATTTCTAAAGGTCCGAAGCAGTCTATATAACGCATGTAAATGGCAGATTACTCTTTATCACTCTGAAGTCATAGTGCAGCCATTTGTAGATAGAAGAACTTCGCATTTTCCATTTTCTTCTTTTTCTTTAGACACGTTTTTTTATTGCATGTGTGCGATAAACTACTAAATAAGTTTTTCTAACTAGATGAAAAGCGCACCCATAGCACCAGGCTGCAGATACGCTTACCCCGGACCCCTCCGGTGTGCGCCGTTGTAATTGACAGCTTCACACTTCCTTACTAACTTGACTTTTACTTTTGAGAAGATACGTATCCAGGAGCAGACATTGTCTAAATTGCAGAATGCCATAAACCTGTGAATTAGGAGGGTACAATGTAAACGTTTTCCGAATGAAATAAAAATCTTGACACAAAAAATGAGGTTTATAAGACAATGAGAAAGCAGTTTGCTGACTGTGGCCAATTAAATAAATGGGATCATGAAGGGTTACAGCCGACTACACCTCGATGGAAAAATACTCATTATCTTGGATTCTAGAGTACACTCTTTCGGACTCTAGGGCCCTTTTACTCTGTGAAGGGTCTGATGAATGATGCAGATAACGGTACTAAAAGCAAAGAAAAAGAATTTGTAAATTTATGTTATGTTTTCCATACTTATTTTGACATTAAGTCAGCTATTTAACAGTGTAAGGTTAGAAATAATTTTGGTTTTTCAAGTAAACTTGATCTTATCTAAATAAGTTTTTTAACAATGAACACATTTTACAGGTGAGCAAATCTAACTATCTTTCAGGACGATTAATGAATTTTTACGGTGTGTAGTCTTGAAAGGTCCGTTTTCGCAATAAGCGTCTCCCAGAAAATTATAAACAAATTTTGACACGAAAGAGTTTTCTTAAGAAACTACAAGCATAACTTTATAATGATGAGAAATTTATAAAAATGTTATGTACTACCAAGCGTTATATAAAATAATATTAATTGTAAATACTGTAAAACTGAAAATATATTGAATATAAATATTACGGTGTCCGTTATTTTGGCAAAGTTTGCATTATGTTGAGTACACCCCAAAATCTTTTATAGAATGTGAAATAACTCAATTTCCCCAAATACCAGCTATTTTGGTCAACATTAACCCGTGCCACCGAAGGGTTGAATTTTAAATTGTGTTTCCCTACTCTTTTGGGATCGCTGAAAACAAATCTAATGTCAAAAAGGACCTATGACACATTGACAGCAGTTAAAAAGCTGTCAACTACAAAAAAAGTGTATAAAATAAGCAATTCTAGAAGATTATATATTGTCTTTAATTTTTTTAGGTTCCTAACCTTGATTTCACTTTCATGAATGCAGTATGACAATTGACAGCTGTCATTTAACTGTCAACATTAAAATACTGCATTTCTTGACATATACGCATCAAATGTATCAAAAATATACCACAATTCTTGACAGATGTCAATGCGTCATAGGTCCTTTTTGATATGAGATTTGTTTTTAGCGATCCCAAAAGAGTAGGGAAACACAATTTCAGAGTAAAATATAGTAACTAGAAGTTGCATCTAAAAATGCAGGAAAAGGAGTAAATACCATGCTAAATTCCGTTTCAAATTCAACCCTTCGGTGGCACGGCTTAATGTTGACCAAAATAGCTGGTAATTGGGGAGATTAAGTTTTTCCACATACTATAAAAGATTTTGGGGTGCACTCAATGTAATTCAAACTTTGCCAAAATAACGGACACCCTAATAAGTATTTATCATAAAGGTGTCCAAGAATTACTTGTAGTTAGGCCCAACTACATGGGTGCTGAATAGATAGTTAAGTGCACAATTTCGTGTAGTCGAATGTATACCTAACCGTACCGTAACCTACCGTAATTTTATACCTATACATTCGACTATACGAAATTGTGCACTTAACTACCCATACAGAAACCAAGTGGTTGTCCCTGCTTATAGTCCTTGAAGTGTAAAAATATAGATTTGGATATGGATCACGTATTTTTCGCAAAGCGTTTGCAGATATCACTTGGAAGGCATCAGACTTTCATGTATGCTTCATTGAATCTCGGGTAACAAAGATATCTTCATATTTATCCAGAGAGAAGAGTGAAAACATTTACACAATTGGAACGTTGGTGATGTTCTAGTGCTGAAATAAAGCTGTATTTAATTTAGTTGGAAATTGGTATTACAAAAGGACATTTTATTTGTTTACCTGTGCATTATTGGAAGTTATATAAATTGTAAAATAAGTTGCAAACTTGATTCGATCAATAATAAAATTAATTATAAACTTCAATATTTACCCGATAAAGTGGTATAAAATTGGTGGAAGTGAGTTTTAAAAAGGAACCCGTTCCTTTTAAAAAAATATAATTATAATTAGCTTATTAGAATTTAACAAACGTAGAAAAAAATTAAATGTTAATTTATTTAATTCAAAGTTCATACAAGTTATTTTATAGAAAAAAATGGGAATCTCTATATAAAGATATGGAATAAAATATTATTATTATTGTTATTAAGAAAAATAGATTACTGGGAATTTCATTCATTTTAATTGAGACATTTAATGGAGTTAAATGCAAAAGAGTCGGGTGTATCACTACGCACATAAATAAATTTTATTGTGGGGATTAATTATTCGTCACGGTACCTTTTATAAGTATATTTTTTATTTCAAGATCACCAAGCGTTTCTACTAGATAAAATTTAAAATTGCTTAATCGAGTTTTCAATGACAACATTTCAGTAATTAAATTTTAGGGGCTCAAATTCTTAGAAACTTTAATAAGTATTTTACAATAAAACAGGATGTATTCTTAACTAAACTTTTTTAGTCATGTAAACAACGGTATAATGAATGATAGAGTTGATTTTTCGGCCCCATAGTTTAAACTGAATCTTGTCTATCAGCAACAGAGCAACACGGTTTATATACAGGAAAATTGCTGATAATATAACATTACAAAAGGCTATTTCTTTTCCTCTTTATTTGTTCGTGTTACCATTACATCCTTGCAGTTACGATTATCAAAGCTATTTTCGGTTGTGCGATGCAGTCTGTGTTCACGTGTTGTGCATTCCATGTGCACGTAATATGCAGTGTTTGGAGAACTGTTTATCCCTCCGGTTATTTTTGAATTTTGCATCTGTAACTACAAAATTCAAAAGCCCCATGTTGGGCGCCAAAAATATGTAACATATAATAATACAAAACCTGCGCAATTGTCTCGAAAGAAAGTGGTACACAAAGATTCAGATCAAAATAAGAAACTATAATAATTATTTTACATAAAGTGCCGAAAATCACCGAAGCGGCTTGTGCTTAAAAAACAGACTCTTTTAGCTATTAAACAAATTACTTTCAAGCCATAGGTGTTAATTGAAAAGCTTACTGATTTCAGATTTAAGAAGGAATAGGATTTATTAAAAAATATATATTGGGTGCTACCAAATTGTATGTAAATGATCATTATTAAACTGATGTTATATTCATATCCGCTTACAATTTGGAAATAGCTGATATCGATCAATTTTTAAATTAAGTCAATATAAGGCAAAGAATTATTATAAAATTATTTCACATGTGCACAACAAACAATTTGTAAACAGTAGTAGTGCAGTTTAGAATAATCTCTGCTCCTTGTCCGGTAAAGAAAACAAGAGGGGCTGATATAATCTGAAAACATACATTTAACCGTCTGTTGTGTTCCGCCAAAGCGACGGAAAGGTAAATGCAGAACTTGGTTTAGTGGAAACGTATGCACTTTCCATTCATTATATCATCAGTTCGATTCTCACAAACGTTTCCGATTTTTGTTATTGTTTTTTAAATTTTTTATTAAAAACCATTGGCTTATAGTTACTTATAAGGTTTACGGTGGTATAGAATAACTTTTAGTACCGGTCGTATACCTTTTTATCTTTTTAAAAATTCTATATTCGATTATTAAGAAGATAGTTTTCAGATGCTACAGTGCAAATTTAATAAAAATAAGAAAAAAATCAGGATCTTAAGATTTTTAAATAGCGAACCCAGATTACCTGTTTGGAATGTATTTGTTATTACATTATCCTTACTTCTAAACATGCATTGTGTTTATAAAAAAAGCCTTAAATTTTCTGTAAATCACTTTTTTGTATATATTTAACCCCTCAATTCCTTTTGTCAACTGAAACTGATCTATTTATCGTTATCTTTACAATCTTACAGTGAACAACTGCTTATTCTTCTATAATTAAATTAGTTTTGGTTGAACTTACATGTAATTCTCAAATATCGCCGTCTTTTTTCGTTTCTATAATAAAGATGAAGCTATGTTTGTTTGAAAAATAAAACGACTTTGCAAACAGACTAGCAACTTGGAATCTCGTATACAGATATGGAATACCTATGATTTCTTTATAAAAACGAAACAATGAAGCTAAAAAATTATAAAATAAAATAAAACCAACTTAAAAAGAAGATAAGAGACAAAACGTACTGCAATGTGAAAATAATTTAAATTATTTTAATTTTATTACATATATAAAACGTAACGTCTCTCTGCCTGTCTGTATGTTCACTTATAAATCAACTCCAACTACTTAACTTTTTTAATGGAAATTTAACTTTAGCAATTATTTAAACCTCAAATAATAGCCAAAGAAAGTGGACTTCACACGAAAATAATTTAACTCAAACAAGCCACACGCATGGGCGTCAATTGTAACACATTAGTTTTACTCTATAACACAATAGCCGCACGATTGGACTATCAATTGTAACGATAAAATTCAAAATACTGAAAATACAGAATACTTTCTCAAATTGCTTACTTTTCACACTTAGAACGATACTTACTGTACTTTAATGCACCGACTTAAGCTCTCTAATGACAAATGATCTCATAGGGGTTGGTACTGGTTTCTATACCTTATAGATTGTAAAGAAAAAAAAAAGGTTTGTAGAAATAATAATGATATGGGCGCCATTTGCTCGCAAGTTATTATAATACTCAAAATTCGCAAGTAAAAAAGGATTCTGGTTATATTGGTTGAATTCAATTACTAATCATAATTAGTTAAGTTAATGTTAGTCCGATTAATGTATTTTAATAACTTTCACAAGTAAACGGTCCAATAATATCACAATAACATTTAATTTAAAGATTCATTTATTCGTAGATAAAATAATCTTTTGTCCAAAATGACAATAACAGACGTAATCAGGTTTTAATAAGGCTCCTTATTGAGTAGAAAATGGTTGTATAGTTAACAAACAGTTTTCCTAGAAATGGTACAAATTAAGTTAAACATTGAACTTACTTCTATTATTTACAGTTTATCCGTTAATCCTTGCTAAATTACTAGAGTTTTACAATTCTTTATATTTCATCACTATCACATTTACAATAATGCCCTTATATTCACTTAACATTAGGTACAAAGTACCTCACATATTATAGATATCTTGTAGATCTTTGAACTATTGCTGTCGATACTAAAGTTATAACAATTGTTGATTATATCTTTATCTTATATCTTATATGTTTGCAATATCTTTTCATTAATAAAGAATTAAACTAAATTATTTTAAAAGAAACTTTTATTATTTAAAAAGTTAGCACGTTAACACGATTTTATTCCTCAAAAGGTTGCATTATCCCCAATACAATATTATTTTTTAATCCGGCGCAAAACGTATGCAGTTTCCCAATACTAACACTGCAATACGGAACAAAAATGTAGTTTCTTTATCTTTAAAAGTCTATTGAATACACTTCACAAATCGTAAACTAGCGGCACACTAGATTAGTTATTAACTTTACTAAAACAAAATACTAGGCTTTAATCTAAAGCTTCTAACTTTCTGGTCGGTAAACTGAACGGGAAAAACTCAAATTTACTTCATTTTACGGTCCATAACAGAAGCTCGCGTCTACCGGGCAAATTCTCCAAGACCTTTTGTACGTGCCCTGCTAGGCGATAACGCTCACATGCGTTCCGTTTACTGAAATCTTACTGACTCTTCTGTAGACTATTAGACGGCACTAACTTGGGGATGCAAAAATATCTTTACGATAATAATTTTAAGAGAAAACATAACCACCCTATCAAAAACTAGACTGACACACATTACACGAATAGAAAAGTTGTTCTAGAACCTTCCACGGGAATTTACAGGGTCAACAGTATTGCTTCGTAGCAAGAAAAGAGATATTTTCAGAATATTCCAGACCGTTTTTTATATGTTTATTTTCGAAGAATCTATTCATGAAAAACGATAACAAGTACGTACCAGGAGACATTTTGAATTAAATGCACTTCTAGACATATTATTTCGTCACAATTTTCCTCATAAAAACAAATTTCATCTGTGTGAGAACGCTT
Organism: Agrypnus murinus; assembly: GCA_929113105.1. Lineage (NCBI taxonomy): Eukaryota > Metazoa > Arthropoda > Insecta > Coleoptera > Elateridae > Agrypnus > Agrypnus murinus. The sequence continues at coordinate 111,509,847 of OV816031.1, forward strand.
TGGGATGACATTTCACATTAACGAAAACACCATTTGATTTAAAATAAAATCTGTAATTTTAAAGAAACGAAAATGCATTAAAATACACAGGGCCGTACTAAGATTATTCAATGCATTTAAAATTGAATCTAGAATTTTAACACGTTGCAACCATGATTATGCACATGTTCGAACGTTACGGTAAATCTCTCACTTAACACGAATATTATTTAAAATACCCGACTAACTTAAATTGCTCAATTAATTAATTAACTCAATAGGTACAAGAAAAATTTAACTTTGAAAAAATCTCTAAGCACGACAACATACTAGAACAAATTCAAAGTGTAGCTATTAGTTTGGTGCGTACTGTACCCTACGAAAGATTCGATATTTGTCGCGTTGTTCTCCTCAAGTTATAGCTCTTACTACCGATTGTGCAAGAGCAACAAACCACTCTTTGCATGGATTAAACAAAGAAAGAAACATTTTTCATTTCGCGTTTAAGAGTCATGAAGTCGTTGTTGACCAATAATGAATATATACAAGATTCTATAATGACAACAACTATTAAGGTAGTATTTGTGTTACAATTTTTCTTTAAAAGCTTTTCTCTAGTTCAATTTCACTTAATCTTTAACCTAAAATCTTTCATTCTTAAGAGGCTTTTCTCTAGTGTGTTTATCACATTTTTGTCATTCCATATATGGTAGTGTTTATGGGCACACCGTTCTATTGGCTTTGCCATATTTGGTAATATTTCCGTTCAGGCTACCTCATTGGTGAATTCAGCTTTATCTCGGTTTTCTTGAACCTTTTTGATAAGATAATCACCTTTCTGCTTTTAAAAAGGCAGTTGTAACTTGACTGGCAAATAGAGTGTTTACTTCATTTCAGTTTTAGAAAACTTTTGATAATTTCTTTCTTTATGAGTTTATTGTGGAATGTAGTTTAGTCCTGGTGATCAGTTTTTCACGGTGGTGCTTGTTTGGGCCACAGGAATCCAATTTATTGGTCTTTTAAGCTCTTCTGCAAGGTACATCTTTTTATTACTCTATCTTTATGATTATCTCTAACAGCTCCTTGTTTTGTAGGAATACTTTTCTAAACAAATACAACAAGAGGTGATAATCCACCCGTGTCTATCGTTTAAAGCCGATGAACACATCTTTTCCGGTAGGCCTGTGGTTATGTTGATAAACAGTTAATTTATACAGAATTTCTTTCTAGGCTTCTTCCCTCTTTTTCCGGTTATTTTCGTTTCCGGTAACTACTTTACCTCCTTCTTTACGATCTGGTTATAGCAGCGTTCTACCTGTAATTAAAGTATTTTTACCAGCTACCTACAAGTGTAAAAGAGGACAAACCAACACCAACATCAACACAGAACTCAACAAATAAACGAAAACACATTTTTCTTTTCTGAAATTTTAGGTTATGTAAACAAAGTAATTCATAAAATTCATTTTTACAGATTATATTAAAAGCGCAGTTGCCGCTTGCATTACTTTTCTGCAGATAATCATTGCATTTGATGTGAACCACACAATTTCTTTTTATGTTTTAGAATAAATAACCTTCTGTTTCTTTTATATCTGTGCCTTTTATTTCTATCTATGCTTGTACTGAGTTCACACGGCAGCTGCTATCTTAGAGCAGACGTTTGCCGAACCCAAAGATTCAATCAGTTTAAGGTTAATGTTTTGTGTAATAAATTTTAATATAGCTGGTACTTCTTTTAACACCGTGGGCTAGCCGGTCAGGAAGTTCCCGTTATATTTGATGCTTTGAGGATGTGAGTTTAAAGATTGAGTAACTAATTATAAACTGATAAAAGGTTTCGTTAGCGCAATACAGTAGAACTTTTTTATCTAAGCCGTGCATTTCTAAGGGAGTGTACAGTTTCCAAACAAATAATGCAAACTAATAAACTGCAATACATACAAGCAGAAGGTAACATTTTGGCTTTACTAATGGAAGCATTGAAATGTTTACATATTTTCATTGCACACAGTATTTTATTTTTCCAGTCCATTTGTAGCTGTTTCGATGTGCAAAAAGCAAATGGTCTCCAGAATCAATACCGCTAATGTTCGTAAATGCATTTTGTTTTCAGCTTCAGGCTTGATGCATGTTCTCAGTTAAAAGTTTACCAGGTAATACACATAAATACAGGTACCTACTCACCACCTACTCAGTTCTCATACACGTACACAAAGACATAACTACATACACATGCACTCACACGTACACAGTCATTTATTTTACGAGAAAGTTTTAGTCCCGATTTGAAACGACCAAATGAAAAATTGCTGTTTCGTCCAACTTTTAGCGTTTCATAAAGTTAGACAGCAATCCAGTTAATTAAAGGATTTGCCTGTAATGATGATGGATCGTTCTGGAATTAATAAGCGCATCCTGAACCGGCCTGAAGCTTTAAGGCACGTTATACGTCATGTAGGTAAATCATAATCTGTTTATTCCTTTCGGTTAATTTTATTATCGGGGAATTTGCTCTCTCCCCGCTTTAACTAGATATACTATATTACCGCACAACACCATCCTGTTGATTGCTGCGAAATAACACCGTTTACGTGCTTGTTGTCTTAACTGCTGAAATAAATTACCCAGGATTTTTCCTTTTCGTTCTTTTTTTGTTTTGATTGTTGGCCTTCATAGATAAGACCTACATTTTTAACCCTCTCATTCTATAACTTTTGGTATTGACCTACTAGAAAGACGAACAAAAATTTCGCTCTATACTCCACAAGTTGTACTATATTCTTTCTGTGACCCGAATACGTCAAAAGCTTACACAAATCGAGATAAAAGATATTTTCGGGTGTTTCGCTAGACGCGAACCGATAAGTCTTTATCGAAAAAGTTATTTAGGTTAAGTTTGGTTCTTCTCCATGTTGATTTCACAGGTGGCTTTGAAAATGGCACAAACTAACGCACTTGTTTCTTTTTGTTACTTGTTCTTTCTTTTTTTCGGTTCAATTATTGAAAAGAAAAGAAGCAAGGGCAATTCAATATATAGGTATACAGTTTGGAATTCAGAACACAAAATGTAAGTAATTCAAACACATAAAGGGATAAATAAGTTATAAAGGCTTATTTAAGTTCTCTTTTCGTCTACTCTCCCTGAGTTTAATAGGAAACTTTTCGAACCCAACTTTTTCACCCTTATACATTGGAAAAGGTTAGCGTTTCGCCTTGATACGATGTATAAGGTCAAGACTTGAGAAACCGTATTATTGCACATGTATGTTGAATAAACAATTTGGTGTATATCCTATTTATTAGATTAATGAATAATAATAATTGGGGTATCTTTAATTTAAATCTCAGTTTCATTTACCATTTTCAAGTATTCAGTTATGTATTGTTTAAATTATTTAAATCTTGATTTGTTTTGCAAATTCGCTATAAATACAATAAGCTATTCTGAAATATTCTGAAGAATAGTTTTATTTAAATTAGAATAAAATGACCGCCATGTTTGATTTCAGCTTGATAGACTGATAATTAATGAGTGCTATATAAGAAATTAATAAATGTTATATAGAAGATTAATAAATCATATATAGAAAATTGATTAGTAAATATTATATAGAAAATTAAAAAACGATATATAGAAGATTAATAACTTCCAACAGGAAGGCATTGAATCATAGGGATTGCCATAGCAATGAGATAAACAACAGTAATTAAATAAATTAATATTTCATAGATCCACATTCCTTTTATTACTCAAGCAAATATTACAAGGACATAACTTCTTAAAATAGTGTAACTAATGGTAAAACAACTCCCAGTACATTATAATGGTGAGCCCGACGAGATACATTACTTAAAAAATATTTCCAATCAAACAAAAATTAAAAAAAATAAAAAATTTAAATCTACTTGCTATATCAACTTCAGCAAGTATATTCAAATTAATATACTATGAGAACTGCTCTTTACACCGATATAAATAAGACTGACTTTTACACATTGATTGACTTTACTAGACTGAACCTAACAGCTTGATTGTCTGTGCAAGATGAACCATGACAGTAACGTTCTTTCAGATTATATACAAATATTTACATCATAATCTTATATGATATTTACATCACCTTATAGCATATCCTAAATCAAATATGACTATACACTTATTTACAACACTAAATACAGATTATAAGATAGTTTGTAATAGTTTACACATATCTATTACATTTGCAATTATTCATAGGGTCAATCCATATGAAGTGGTCCAGCACTGGTCGCTCGACCATTTGAGAAAACCATAATTTTTTGCATGTTGTCACCCCTAAGTATTGGCAATTCAAAATCATTATTATTTTATTTTTATTCCTTTTGATTAAAATATGGCAGCCATATTTGTTTTGGGGTACACGACGTTTTTTGCGTTTTTTGATGTAAACGTAAATCTTGATATCTCAAGAACGGTTGAACCTACAGACCTACGGTAAAAACCATTGTACTGCTTAGATGTCGGACTACATTTTCTAGTTTAAACATAATTTTCGTAGGATGCTTATTTATGGGTGTAATTTAACCCCGAAGTTTAATAACGATTTTACAAAATTTCCACTTTTTAGGGGGCCATATTTTTAGTCTTGGGGCTGATTTTTTTGTTAATGGTACACAGTTAGGGGTAGTTTATGTATAAAATATTTCAAATCTAAAACTTTACTATTTTGGTATTTATGGACTTTTGAAGTTCTCGTTTTTTCTATTTTTGGTCAACTTTGGCCCTAAATATCTCCGATGGGCACGGATGGATTTTTTCTATATTATATGATGGCAAACTGTGGTAAAAATCTCAACTTTGATATTAGCCTGAGAACAGAGTTATGCTCATTTGAAAGCTGTAAATAAATTTTGTAAATAACCATAAAACTCGGTCACTAATAAACCATGTATTTTCAATACATTACCATCTCCATTAGTATCGATGAGTAAATTTATTTTATTCTAGTGCTAACATTGTTTTGAGTGATAATTATTAGATTATTACTATAATATAATCATATGCCATTCGTAAAAGTTCTTGCAGTTATAACTAAAGCAATTAATAGAATACATATTTATATATACTTTTTCCTTGTATTTTCTTCCCTATTCCTGGACGATTTTCCTATGAATCCATGCAAATTATATGACAGTTTACATATACTAATTTACGAAATCTGAAAGGCCCAACTCATTATCAGCCCGGCTATTAGCCCCACTGTCAGCAGGATTGATGAGCGTGTTTACATTTGCTGGAATTACAGTAAATAAAAAATCATTACATTGTGTTGATTATCTAACGAAATAAATATTATTACTCATTAGCATCATAATGTATACAGAAATACTAATTAAAAAAAATTAGAAGTATTTTAAAACAGCAAAAACACACTCCTGGAATTAAGAAGAATTAAAATACCACAAAGATTTACGTTTTAAATAAAACTGTTTAAAACCTTTTATTATTAGAATTGCGGTAACTTTATTGCTTGTTTTGGAGCTTTTCGAAAAAATTCCCAAATAACCATAAATATGAAGGGAATGCAATAACTCAATATCTTAACGAAGAGAAAGCAAAAAAGGTGCATACGTCTGGAATAATAACTAAATTTATTTTTATGATTTTTGTACGCCCATCTTTTACTTTATGTAATAAATTACGCACAATTAAACCGTGTATCATTACAGTTCGTCCTACGGAGGCTTTCAGTTTAATCTGTCAAGATGTTGGCTACAGTTGGAAGAAGTGATCTTTAAATCTTTATGATATTATAATACTTCTAATTAAACAAATATACTTATATGAACAATATGATGCTAGTGGAAGACCAGTAAGCGTTACAAATGAAGAAAATTTTTTTTTACAGTTTAACAATGAATTTTATTATTATTAATAATTAAACAAGCAAAATCAACTTATCAACAACAAATTATTAAAAAAACAAAAAAGATTTATTTCTAATTTCACAAAAAAATGATATGTTGTATTTAAATAATAACTTACTTGAAAAATGAAGGCTGGTAATTCTTTCCAAGGCCCGACAAGAACTAACTTAACGATAGATCTTGATTCCAAAGAAAAACTAAATGAAAACAATTTTTATAAAGCAGTGGGAATGGACTATTAAAATTGTTTAGTAAAACAATATATAAAAAATGATGAAATTGGAATCAGAACTTTCTTTCACAATAAATTTTGAAATCAGTATTTCTTTAATCCCATGGCGTGGTTAATTTTGCAGACTTGCATTATGACCTGTATTTACAAAATGAGATTTACAGTGTTCAATTGCCAAAAAACAGAGATTGCAGAGATCAATTTTGATGTTTTTACAGGAAATAAAGTGTTTACTTGCTAGATGTGAATCTACTCAGCGAAAACTTTAACTTTCTCAGGCTAATAATTTTTAAAAGAAAAGCTAAAATTAAATTAATAAATTCTTGAACAGGATCACTGGCGCCGACTTCTAAAATATATTGGGGGGGTGGCACAAATCGAGGTATTCTCCCAGCATAAAAGGGGAGTCCGGGGAAAATTGCACGTGAAACGTTGTTTTCACTCACTCTCAAATAACTAGCACACTGACAGCAATGGCGATGAGTGGTCAGTGTAACAAACAATTACGTCGACAAACCAGACAGTTGTATTATTCGTCAACACTCGTGTATGTCCGCCAATTTTCGTTGGCCAATGGCCTACGAGTGTGTTCGAACTCGACCTTGTTTTTCAACGATCTTCGTGGTGGGCCTGGCGATCGCGTGGGCCTGAGGAACCCGGAGATGCACGAGAGTTTACGGATTTCATTTCCGTCGATGTTCGTGGCCTGAAATTCCCTAAGGCAGGTGAAGACGCACGAGTGTTTACGAAGTATGTTTCCATCGAATCATAATGTACGCTCCTGAACCGGAATACAGGCGAAGACGTGCGGGTTTTTTTTGTTGATTAGACCTTCTTATTATTGTACAAGTATGTGTCTTCCGCAAAGTATAGATTAGTCTTTCGTCTTGATTGTTTAGTGTGTGCTATCGAGGTTTGATTATATGTTATTTAATCAGATGCATCTTAATATTGAGGGGGTTGCTGTCGGGGCCTAGTCGACTAGATTGGGGGGGCTCGGGCCCCCCAAGCCCCAAGGAGCAGGCCCCAGTGAACAGGATTGATACAATTAAAATAGAATTAAACTAGCTGGTGATTTTGGTGATTGGTTACAGCAGTTTAAAATTGATAAAAGTCCTAAAGAGGCATGTATTATCAATTTAAAAAATACTACTATGGAAGGCATATATTTCTAAAAGACTATGATTATTTTAACAATCAAATGGTTGACAGAAATAGAAATAGTTTTAAGAAAAACTGTTGTATTTAAATGCACCCAAATATTATATCCAATGCTCTACACGGTTTTCGGTCTATAAAGCATTCATCAAAAGCTTGCATAAAAGCAAATAGTAAAGTGTTCAGCTTAGAACGTCGAATGCAACAGTTCTTCTAAACCCTATTTAACATAATGTTTCGCAATTTCACTGATTGAAAATAGAAATATAAAAATACTATTACTAGAAATTACGTTTAATTGTACACACAAAACACAAGAATTATAAGAATTACTCAAATGATTAATTGTTATTATAGATGTATCAGAAATAAAAATTCTTGTATTATAGTGTCACTAATAAAAATCATGTTTTCAAACCTTTGATTCTTTGATTCTATCAGATAACAACCTGTTTAGTCATCGATATAGCGCAGCCTTTTCATTCTTGTGGGTTGTATAATTATAATCATATTGTTTCGTTCTTAGCTTCTTCTATGTATACCGGGTGACAATCAGACTAGGGCGAAGCTTATATCTCTTTTATTTATAAAGTTATTTATGTGAAACCTAACAATAACCTAACAAATAAAATATTTTTTGTAAAAACTATTAGCAAACATCAATGATTCATGGAGAAAATAACTATGTTTAGAGAACAGAACAGTATTTTACCAACCATTGCCTTCTGTGTTAAAAAAGAAAATAAAAAAATGTGTTAGAAAACATGAACATGTGGTAACCTGGTCAGATGTAATTTCACTTTTCGATTCCAAGAAATGTAAAACATACGGGTATTGCTTTTCAAAATTCAAGGTTTGTGCAGTTTTTGTCGAAACCTGAAGTCAACCGTATATACTGTACATGTCAGTAAGTCGTAAAATGTATTTAATATCATTGTACCAAATTTCCACATAAATCGGTTCATAAATAAAGAAAATATAAGTTTGGCCCTAGTGGTGTTGTCACCCAGTATGCAGGGTGTAGAATCGCTTTACGCACAATACAGTTTTATGTGCATTTTATTTCAAACCCTAATATTATCTTCCCTAATTATTTTACAATAAAGATATAGATAAAGATATGATAATAAAGATATAAGGAATGCTATAAAGAAGAAAATAAATACAAATTGAATGTTGCCTTTGGGTACGGATTGCATTTGATTTTCTTCTTTTGAACTTCTGTTTATGCAAAAAACAGTTCTGTCTTGGAAACATTGGAACAATGAAGGGAAACTAGTTGCTACCTAAATGTTATTTGTAAGGTTATATTGAACTGCTCGACTATTATTTGTATTATAACGGACGAAAGTTATAATCGGATGGCACTCCATATACAAGGAGTTATAAAAGGCGTTTACGAAAATTGTACCAATGGCGTTCTATCGGCGTTTGGAAATTAGCCGGTATATACCCGTTCTATCTATCTGGACACACATGAACACACATATGGTTTTGTAGATTATGTTGTTATTAAAAACGCACGTAAACGGTCGGAAATGGACATACCGGTACCACCTACCTTATGTACCTGCTGTTTACACCGCTGCGAACGCGGTAGATAGCAAACAATCTAATTTTCGTAAACGCCTATAGTTTATCTCTTGTGCAATTCAATTAAATAATATTTTTTATGGCGCCATCTATGTTTGGCATTTCAACTACAAACGATCGATTTTTCAATAATCAATATATAAAGGTTATCTAGCGTTCCCATTCGTTTTCAAGCTATTAAACGCCATACGCAACTTATAACTGCAAAACGATAATGGCATCATCCAATTAAAAAGCAGAATACTCTCCACGTGATCCACACCACCTTGCTCGTGATGAAAATCTTAGCGTGGAACCCTTCTCTTCAACAACAATGCTGGTAAAGACGTATTTTGGTGTTGTCTTGAAAAGTTGAATTTTGCCCTGTCTTGTTTTTCTAGAACCTTGTTTTGTTAACGTTGATCAACGTTTTGTTAGAAGCTTTGCTTTTCGTTTTGGACTAGATTATTCGATGTTGTTCTTGTCAATCTTGATTCATTCGAGCAATTAGTGTTGAATCTGAATTCCAGACAATAGTACAGTGAAGGTGGAATCTCTAAAGTACCCACTTGTGCTCTGTCTAGTCTGCATCCACACGCTACTATTTGACCTGGAGCACCATCCTCCAAAAATGGTTGCAGGTAAAATAATTATCCCGAAGTTTGGTAAATTTATTTGTTATAAACTCAAATTTGAATATGGTCATACTAAAATTCAAAATCAATAAAGACAAAGATTAGCTTCACACGGATCCTTACGATTGTTAGTAAATTATTTTGGTTTATTGTATTAAAATACTGAATTTATAATCTAGTGGTATTTTAGTGTACCTTGTTTATTATAAACGTGTAATTAATAAGTTCAAGTGAAGTTTTAAACGTAATCATTTCAATGATCCCATATTGTTTTATGTTATTGTTTGATGTTAATAAATAAATATATTATATTATTTGTGATATTTATTGTTTAATTTTTCTTATTATATGGTATTTTTGTGTAATAACGGAGTGAAGGAATTTGGTCCTTGCATGATCGAGACTGATTCATTTTAAGATCTAGAACTCCATTATTGTAAACCTTTACTGCTATTATTACATTTGTTTAAATCAGTCATGCTGGCGCCCTTCTCCATAGCTTTATGAATTTACTGATGGTCCAATCTACCTGCCTTAATTTTAATAAAAAGTCATCTCTAACTTTGTTTAAACTAAGCCGAGGTAAATAAGTATATTAACGTAAGTGTCTTTTTTGCTTTTGTTCTTGAAAATAAAAGAGTAGTTTTATATGCTATAAATTGACGGTCCATCGTGGGCCTCTGTTTTTAAAAGTGATGTTAGTATAGCCCACAAACTGCCGCCCAACAAAATGGGCTTTTTGTTATATTGTTTAGTAGTTTTTTATTCTTACAAATAAAAAAAACTTACTTTTTGTCCGTTACAGTTATCCAAATATGTCTTCGATTTTTGAAATGTCGTTATCCTTACTGCCATTACCTCGAAATTGATTTCAGTTCTAATTGTGTTATTTCTGGCTTGTATTTGTAGTACTATTGTAAAAACTAGCAATAAAGAATCTCAGCTCACTTAACGAGTGGGTTACGCGTAGGACTTTTACACTTTTTGTCCGTTACAGTTATCCAAATATGTCTTTAATTTTTGAAATGTCAGTAGATAGGCTATGTTCGTTCTGGCGCAAAATCCCATGTATTTTCTTATGAAGGTTCATTTTACGCTTCAAGGTCATCCGCGAAATTCGAGGTTCATTTGCATATCATTCGCGGGGTCATTAGCGGATCATTTGCATATCATTCGCGGTGTTATGTATGTATCATTAACGGTATTATTTGCATATCTAATTAATTTAATTCGCGGGATCATTAGCGGATCATTTTTATATCTCGCGGGGTCATCTGCATATCTCATCCCTCTCTCCTCATTTCCAACTTGTCATCATTTCCCGCTGAAAGATTTGAATTCCTAGCGCTGCTAATGCCATCTATCGGTGACGTCATATGATCGGTATAGTAGATTTCTATACGCCTGTAGATAGGCAACCCGCTATACTTTTTTTTACAAAACCAATGGAGCCAACAGGGTTTGAACCGGGGACCGCTCGAATGGTAGCCAGCCAATGCATCCACTACACCAACGAGGTAATCTATTAAAGCACTGTAAACTGGTTATAAAAAAAATTGTTGACTAGCGACCACGTACTCATAATATAATACAATTAATTTTAGGTATAAATCTAAACGTGATACATTATTATTACTAAATTAATTTATTAAAATAAAAATAACTCAGAACTAAATTATTAATATCAAGAAATTTATTTAAAAAAAACATTTCAATTCTAAACGTAACTGCTTTCAAATAAATACAAAATAAACAAAACGCGCTAAAATAAATGCGAATCATTATACGTGTTTTAGTTATAAGTTTAAGCGATAACAAAATGATTGGAATTTGTTATTATGTAATTATGCAAGTTAAAAATTCAATTAAAGAATCATTAGATCTTTTACAGCCAAATATGTTTCAATCTTGATCTCAATGCCTAAGACTTTCATTAATTAAACTTTTACTGACGTTTTGTAAAATTGTATATAAAAAAATTGTTGACTAGCGACCACGTACTCATAACATAATACATGTTAGTAATTTCATATTATCAGATATGATATCCATTATCTCAACAAAATCATTAGCAAAGATGTGTTTTAGTTATAAGTTTAAGCGATAACAAAATGATTGTAATTTCTTATTGTCAATACATATATCAGGGTTAGATTTAATAATTCGATATACATTTCACCATTCAAATATAAATTTCATAACAAAAGAATTAGCTTTTCTTGGAAGCGAATTTAAAAAAAACAAACATGTAAAAGACAATTTTAAAATATCAATATTTGAAACTCTGATTTCTTGTCTAACAGGGTGGACTCAACCATTTTTTTTTGTTTCAAGACTGTTTCTAGCCTAAGGATGTATAGCCCCAGGGTTAATTAATTGAGTTTGACCTGTAGAGCATTATACCTAAAATAAGATACAATATATTTAAAGCAATTTAAAACATTCGATTATACAATAAACAGAATTTGTTTGCTAAAGAATCAATTACAATAAAATTAATTTGTTTAGTTATAAATATTAAAAATTGTTATATTTAGGAATAATAATTTAAAAATTCGATAAAAGAATCATTAGGGTTTTTCTGAACCAGATAATTAAAAAGTTTGTTATTTCTAATAATCAACTAGATTGATTTTATTATTTTTAAACTTTCAACATATAAGCTTATACCTAAAATATTTAGATCTGTTCAGTTCAACTGAAGCTCTCATCATCGATTAATATATGTTTCTTGTTTTATTCTGAAATCCAATTTGGTTCTTTTAAATTACTGCATACGAGTTATTTATAAAAATGCTTTCACGTATATTTGATTAAAACCAATTTATTTAAAAATAATTCCCGGAAAATATTTATAAATATTGTACATTAATAATATTAAATCTTTAGGATTCAAAAATTATGTACTAAATTATCTAAAAGATTACATATGTACAACTAAGTTAAAATCTCATAAAATAAATACACAAATTAAAACTAAAATTACTTCTTTAAATTTTAGAGTTAATTCCATTTTATCTAATAGAGCAGTATCACTTTGTGCAAAACATTCAATTTCATCATCGCTGTCACTGTCGTAATTGACTTGATATTTTACAGTAGACATCTTTCAAACTGTTTTGAAGAACTGATAATATTAAAAAAAAAATGATTGATTTTATATAGTATTTTTCAGGAAAACCTTCTTCAGAAAAACCTAATAATTCTTAATTGAAATGTTTTCAAAATATGATTACATTTATTTATTTTAAATATAGTCATATACATAGTAAGGATTTTGGTTTTTCCTCTATTGTTAATGGTAATAACCGTACTGAGGTCAAGCTTTCACTAGATGAATTAAACATTTTTATGAGAATACAAAATACAGTGATCTTTTCATGTATCATTCGTTTCCTCGCATAACTTTTAGATTATCTGTGAGAAATTCTATTTTATTTATTTAGTACATGATATGATTTTGTTATTTTTAAACTTTCAACATATAAAATAGGTATAAATTATCATATCTAGAAAAAACTGATTTTATTATTTTTAAGAAATTTTTCTTGATACATCTTAAATATAACAATTTGAAAACTATATACAGATATTATTACTACATGAGGCCCGTAACATCAGTAGATCCGCGGCTTTTTATATCAGTATAAAATAATTAGATATAGTTATATTTACTATCTATTCTTTTAAACAGCTGTTATACTTCTACGCTTAGATAAATGTTTACTTCAATCATTATTACTAATGTGTGAATTACGTACAAGACAATTATAAGCCAATTATGATTATTATCATGAGTCATTGAGATGAGACAATTAGTCAGTCTTATATGAGCTAATCGTGAAGAAAGTCCAATTTTTCTTAATGCATCTCAAATCACTTTGAAACAATTATTACGTATGACTAGAGTCAGTTTAAATTAATTATAAATCTAAAAAATACATTTTTAAAATTAGGATGTAACCCCGAGCTGTTAATGAAAAGCAATTAACTCGTTTATACTGTTCCCCAAATTAGATTATTAGAAAAACAACCTTTCTAATTGCTCGGAAATTAACTAAAAATGACATATAAACTGAACGGTTTTTAAAAATAAATCATTGTGAAAGAGTTTTAGGAATCATCAAGACGCTATCCTACCTTCTCGTGTAAGTGTTTTAATTTTTAATTAGCTTATATATTAAAATACTATCTCATTTACGATATGTAATATGTAAATGTTTTAGATTGACTTTATTACAAAACTTTAATATTATAGCAGTATAATCAAAATGGATATCGTGAAACTTTTCAACAGTATAGTAGAAGATAAACCAATTGTATCCACAGAGGTGTTAGAAATCAATAAGGCTTATAAGATTTTAAGTCTGAAGGACATGGACACCAGATATGGAAGATCGATTTTAGTCGAGTTAAATAATTGTAAAATATTTCTACCAAAGAGATATAGCGAAAAAGTCGATAAGACTCTTATAGACGAGATCAATAGATTAGGTAATTTTTCAGTAACTATAACATCATTCAAAACATATGGCAGACATCATCAGAAGACGCCGGTGCTTGAGATGAAACAATTAGAAAAAGGTAATTTTTTTTTTTAAATAATTTGATAAAAATATCTAAAAAGTATAAGACTCTAATTACATATTTTATTCTTTTACAGACTAAACAAGCAACCACCTGTAGTAGGATGAACTGGAAGTAGATGACTTTTTAATATTTTTCTATATTTATGTATATTTAAAAAATAAATAAATAAATAAACTTTTTATTGAATCGATGTTTAATTTCTTTGTTTGTAGTTGGAGGTTGAAACTTTTTTTTCATCCTATATATCATGCATCTGATCTCTTTAAATTGATTTTTCTCATGTTGATTTGATAATTAATATTTAAATAACTTTTAATTTATAAACAAATCCGCAGTCAAAGGTTCAGATGAAAATAAAAAACAAATATTTTATACAAGAACTTCTATTGAAAGAAGAAGAAAATACATTTCATAGAGATATATTTCAACAGTAGATGATGAATGATAGGTAATCGCTATCTACATGGGGTAAAATTATATACAGTAAGAAGGTATATATAGAAATCGTTTACAAGGGTAGTAGATATAATGAAAAAAAGGTTAAAAATCTGTTCAAAATTACATTACTAACGCTGATCAATACCTACATATTACTATTTTTCTGTGTTTCTGTAAGAATTTATTTTCTGTTTTTAATACCGTATGTCTCATTCACCTGTTTCAAAACGTTAATGCCCAGACGCTTGTAAACAATGAAATTAAGCAACATCAACTCAATAAATTAGTTTATTTTTAAATATATATTACAAAACTTTAATATTATAGCAGTATAATCAAAATGGATATCGTGAAACTTTTCAACAGTATAGTAGAAGATAAACCAATTGTATCCACAGAGGTGTTAGAAATCAATAAGGCTTATAAGATTTTAAGTCTGAAGGACATGGACACCAGATATGGAAGATCGATTTTAGTCGAGTTAAATAATTGTAAAATATTTCTACCAAAGAGATATAGCGAAAAAGTCGATAAGACTCTTATAGACGAGATCAATAGATTAGGTAATTTTTCAGTAACTATAACATCATTCAAAACATATGGCAGACATCATCAGAAGACGCCGGTGCTTGAGATGAAACAATTAGAAAAAGGTAATTTTTTTTTTAAATAATTTGATAAAAATATCTAAAAAGTATAAGACTCTAATTACATATTTTATTCTTTTACAGACTAAACAAGCAACCACCTGTAGTAGGATGAACTGGAAGTAGATGACTTTTTAATATTTTTCTATATTTATGTATATTTAAAAAATAAATAAATAAATAAACTTTTTATTGAATCGATGTTTAATTTCTTTGTTTGTAGTTGGAGGTTGAAACTTTTTTTCATCCTATATATCATGCATCTGATCTCTTTAAATTGATTTTTCTCATGTTGATTTGATAATTAATATTTAAATAACTTTTAATTTATAAACAAATCCGCAGTCAAAGGTTCAGATGAAAATAAAAAACAAATATTTTATACAAGAACTTCTATTGAAAGAAGAAGAAAATACATTTCATAGAGATATATTTCAACAGTAGATGATGAATGATAGGTAATCGCTATCTACATGGGGTAAAATTATATACAGTAAGAAGGTATATATAGAAATCGTTTACAAGGGTAGTAGATATAATGAAAAAAAAGGTTAAAAATCTGTTCAAAATTACATTACTAACGCTGATCAATACCTACATATTACTATTTTTCTGTGTTTCTGTAAGAATTTATTTTCTGTTTTTAATACCGTATGTCTCATTCACCTGTTTCAAAACGTTAATGCCCAGACGCTTGTAAACAATGAAATTAAGCAACATCAACTCAATAAATTAGTTTATTTTTAAATATAATCATATTATATTTTATTTAAAATTAATCGCCTCCTTTTCTATAAACTTACCTGTACAATCCAGACTTCTCTATGATCCAGACGGACGAATAAGTATACATCCCTATACTTATAACCCTCTATATGTATTAAGTCTTCAGCTACAAGACACGCTGTAGCAGCTGGGTAGGGAGGCAGCTTTCCATCACATTTTAGTACATGTATCAAAAACTGCGGCTGATGACATGATGAATGTGGTTGATAGCGTAATTAATGTGGCTGATAGCGTGATGAATGTGGCTGATAGCATGATGAATGTGGCTGATAGCGTAATTAATGTGGCTGATAGCATGCTGAATGTGGCTGATAGCATAATGAATGTGGCTGATAGAATGATGAATGTGGCTGATAACGTAATTAATGTGGCTGATAGCATGCTGAATGTGGCTGATAGCATAATTAATGTGGTTGATAGCGTAATTAATATGTCTGTGAAATATAAATAGAAGTTGTGTTATAATGATGCTAATAGTTGTCTACGGCTATTAAAGATGGACAGACTTGCTTGTAATCTCTGCAACAAAAGAATTCGACAATCTGATTTTGCACGTCATATGAGAATTCATCAGGGATATAAAGTGCAATGTCAGAAATGTTCCAGGGGATTCTCACGGACTGACAGTTATAAGAGACATTTGAAAGCAATGCATAATATGGAAGATGGGGAAGACGATATAATAAATGCTCGTAATGCGAAACATAGAAAAGTTCATCGTGATAAAACAGAATGTAGTTGTGATGACAAACTAAAAGAGATTATATCTCTATTAGAATCTATTGCTAAATCCAATAACAACTCATTAAAAGTTAAAAAACTACCTTCTTATACATCAACTACGTCGACATCATCGGAGTATGAAGAAGAAGAATATAATCAAGGGTCAGAGAAATATCATGATATTTCTGAGTATTACGATACGTTGATAGGAAGAAATATAGATAGAACGAGATATGGTCTCCATAAGGATAACGACGAATTGAGATTTGCTTCAGTTTCGGTAGGAATACAAGGAAAAGATATTCTAATTAAAAACAAACTTTTCAAGGGAACACCTGGACTATTTGATTTACTAACACTTAAACATCTAGGTTCTACACCTACGGAGGAAGATGTTGAAAATTACATGCAGATTATCTCACTAACCAATGCATACAGAAAAGATTATAGGCCAGAGGGTAAAATAATAAGCGTAAAACATTGGAAATGTTTATTTTTAAATATAATCATATTATATTTTATTTAAAATTAATCGCCTCCTTTTCTATAAACTTACCTGTACAATCCAGACTTCTCTATGATCCAGACGGACGAATAAGTATACATCCCTATACTTATAACCCTCTATATGTATTAAGTCTTCAGCTACAAGACACGCTGTAGCAGCTGGGTAGGGAGGCAGCTTTCCATCACATTTTAGTACATGTATCAAAAACTGCGGCTGATGACATGATGAATGTGGTTGATAGCGTAATTAATGTGGCTGATAGCGTGATGAATGTGGCTGATAGCATGATGAATGTGGCTGATAGCGTAATTAATGTGGCTGATAGCATGCTGAATGTGGCTGATAGCATAATGAATGTGGCTGATAGAATGATGAGGTTCGGTATATATTGGACAAACACTTCGAAATTTTGACATAAGATATAAAGAACACGTACGTCATTACAAAAATAAACATCCTGAAAAATCGAATTACGCCAAACACCTTTTAGAACAAAATCACACAATGACTCCTCAAAATAATATTAAATTCCTACATTTTTGTAATAACAAACGAAAATTAGACATTTTAGAAGCCTTTGAGATATACAAACACAAACTCAGGGTACCTTTAATGAATGAACAACTTGAGCTCAGTAATTCTCCGTTACTGGAAGTATTAGATGTTTAATTATGATTTTTATTATTAATTTTTATTATTATTATTATTATTTTATCTAGTTACCTATTTTGTATCTACCTTAGCGACGTGTTTGTTTATAATTATATTACCTTTGATAATGACAGCATAGCTGTCGAAACAATATTGTCAGGTATATTTTAATAAAACTGTGAAACTTTTAATAATCTTTATTTATTTCATGATTATGGAGTTTCACAAAATAAGGCTAGAAACAATAAACAATAATAAATATAGGAGGAATATAACTATATCTAATTATTTTATAAAATACTATGTTAACTACGAGGTAATATACTGAATATATACGCCTGTATTCAGCCTCTAGAGGGTTCATACCCTAATATAAGGTTAGTGATATTGCGTAATCTTCTTTTATTCTATAATATTTCTCTGTTTAAGTTCAGAAATAATCGAAATTATTTCGGTTTTGTGACTGCTCATACCCTCTTTCTTTTCGGCGTACAGCAAACGAAGTCGATCCACTAGTTGGTCAGGTGTGCTCTGACGCATCCAATCAGGCTTCATTTTGTTTAACTTTTTAAATTTGGGAAGACTAAAATTTGTTATTCTGTATAAATTAGGTTTAATAATATGCTCATATTTCCAATGTTTTACGCTTATTATTTTACCCTCTGGCCTATAATCTTTTCTGTATGCATTGGTTAGTGAGATAATCTGCATGTAATTTTCAACTGCTCATACCCTCTTTCTTTTCGGCGTACAGCAAACGAAGTCGATCCACTAGTTGGTCAGGTGTGCTCTGACGCATCCAATCAGGCTTCATTTTGTTTAACTTTTTAAATTTGGGAAGACTAAAATTTGTTATTCTGTATAAATTAGGTTTAATAATATGCTTATATTTCCAATGTTTTACGCTTATTATTTTACCCTCTGGCCTATAATCTTTTCTGTATGCATTGATTAGTGAGATAATCTGCATGTAATTTTCAACATCTTCCTCCGTAGGTGTAGAACCTAGATGTTTAAGTGTTAGTAAATCAAATAGTCCAGGTGTTCCCTTGAAAAGTTTGTTTTTAATTAGAATATCTTTTCCTTGTATTCCTACCGAAACTGAAGCAAATCTCAATTCGTCGTTATCCTTATGGAGACCATATCTCGTTCTATCTATATTTCTTCCTATCAACGTATCGTAATACTCAGAAATATCATGATATTTCTCTGACCCTTGATTATATTCTTCTTCTTCATACTCCGATGATGTCGACGTAGTTGATGTATAAGAAGGTAGTTTTTTAACTTTTAATGAGTTGTTATTGGATTTAGCAATAGATTCTAATAGAGATATAATCTCTTTTAGTTTGTCATCACAACTACATTCTGTTTTATCACGATGAACTTTTCTATGTTTCGCATTACGAGCATTTATTATATCGTCTTCCCCATCTTCCATATTATGCATTGCTTTCAAATGTCTCTTATAACTGTCAGTCCGTGAGAATCCCCTGGAACATTTCTGACATTGCACTTTATATCCCTGATGAATTCTCATATGACGTGCAAAATCAGATTGTCGAATTCTTTTGTTGCAGAGATTACAAGCAAGTCTGTCCATCTTTAATAGCCGTAGACAACTATTAGCATCATTATAACACAACTTCTATTTATATTTCACAGACATATTAATTACGCTATCAACCACATTAATTATGCTATCAGCCACATTCAGCATGCTATCAGCCACATTAATTACGTTATCAGCCACATTCATCATTCTATCAGCCACATTCATTATGCTATCAGCCACATTCAGCATGCTATCAGCCACATTAATTACGCTATCAGCCACATTCATCATGCTATCAGCCACATTCATCACGCTATCAGCCACATTAATTACGCTATCAACCACATTCATCATGTCATCAGCCGCAGTTTTTGATACATGTACTAAAATGTGATGGAAAGCTGCCTCCCTACCCAGCTGCTACAGCGTGTCTTGTAGCTGAAGACTTAATACATATAGAGGGTTATAAGTATAGGGATGTATACTTATTCGTCCGTCTGGATCATAGAGAAGTCTGGATTGTACAGGTAAGTTTATAGAAAAGGAGGCGATTAATTTTAAATAAAATATAATATGATTATATTTAAAAATAAACTAATTTATTGAGTTGATGTTGCTTAATTTCATTGTTTACAAGCGTCTGGGCATTAACGTTTTGAAACAGGTGAATGAGACATACGGTATTAAAAACAGAAAATAAATTCTTACAGAAACACAGAAAAATAGTAATATGTAGGTATTGATCAGCGTTAGTAATGTAATTTTGAACAGATTTTTAACCTTTTTTTTCATTATATCTACTACCCTTGTAAACGATTTCTATATATACCTTCTTACTGTATATAATTTTACCCCATGTAGATAGCGATTACCTATCATTCATCATCTACTGTTGAAATATATCTCTATGAAATGTATTTTCTTCTTCTTTCAATAGAAGTTCTTGTATAAAATATTTGTTTTTTATTTTCATCTGAACCTTTGACTGCGGATTTGTTTATAAATTAAAAGTTATTTAAATATTAATTATCAAATCAACATGAGAAAAATCAATTTAAAGAGATCAGATGCATGATATATAGGATGAAAAAAAGTTTCAACCTCCAACTACAAACAAAGAAATTAAACATCGATTCAATAAAAAGTTTATTTATTTATTTATTTTTTAAATATACATAAATATAGAAAAATATTAAAAAGT
This sequence comes from Agrypnus murinus, assembly GCA_929113105.1. Classification (NCBI taxonomy): domain Eukaryota; kingdom Metazoa; phylum Arthropoda; class Insecta; order Coleoptera; family Elateridae; genus Agrypnus; species Agrypnus murinus. The sequence continues at coordinate 111,530,432 of OV816031.1, forward strand.
CATCTACTTCCAGTTCATCCTACTACAGGTGGTTGCTTGTTTAGTCTGTAAAAGAATAAAATATGTAATTAGAGTCTTATACTTTTTAGATATTTTTATCAAATTATTTAAAAAAAAAATTACCTTTTTCTAATTGTTTCATCTCAAGCACCGGCGTCTTCTGATGATGTCTGCCATATGTTTTGAATGATGTTATAGTTACTGAAAAATTACCTAATCTATTGATCTCGTCTATAAGAGTCTTATCGACTTTTTCGCTATATCTCTTTGGTAGAAATATTTTACAATTATTTAACTCGACTAAAATCGATCTTCCATATCTGGTGTCCATGTCCTTCAGACTTAAAATCTTATAAGCCTTATTGATTTCTAACACCTCTGTGGATACAATTGGTTTATCTTCTACTATACTGTTGAAAAGTTTCACGATATCCATTTTGATTATACTGCTATAATATTAAAGTTTTGTAATATATATTTAAAAATAAACTAATTTATTGAGTTGATGTTGCTTAATTTCATTGTTTACAAGCGTCTGGGCATTAACGTTTTGAAACAGGTGAATGAGACATACGGTATTAAAAACAGAAAATAAATTCTTACAGAAACACAGAAAAATAGTAATATGTAGGTATTGATCAGCGTTAGTAATGTAATTTTGAACAGATTTTTAACCTTTTTTTCATTATATCTACTACCCTTGTAAACGATTTCTATATATACCTTCTTACTGTATATAATTTTACCCCATGTAGATAGCGATTACCTATCATTCATCATCTACTGTTGAAATATATCTCTATGAAATGTATTTTCTTCTTCTTTCAATAGAAGTTCTTGTATAAAATATTTGTTTTTTATTTTCATCTGAACCTTTGACTGCGGATTTGTTTATAAATTAAAAGTTATTTAAATATTAATTATCAAATCAACATGAGAAAAATCAATTTAAAGAGATCAGATGCATGATATATAGGATGAAAAAAAAGTTTCAACCTCCAACTACAAACAAAGAAATTAAACATCGATTCAATAAAAAGTTTATTTATTTATTTATTTTTTAAATATACATAAATATAGAAAAATATTAAAAAGTCATCTACTTCCAGTTCATCCTACTACAGGTGGTTGCTTGTTTAGTCTGTAAAAGAATAAAATATGTAATTAGAGTCTTATACTTTTTAGATATTTTTATCAAATTATTTAAAAAAAAAATTACCTTTTTCTAATTGTTTCATCTCAAGCACCGGCGTCTTCTGATGATGTCTGCCATATGTTTTGAATGATGTTATAGTTACTGAAAAATTACCTAATCTATTGATCTCGTCTATAAGAGTCTTATCGACTTTTTCGCTATATCTCTTTGGTAGAAATATTTTACAATTATTTAACTCGACTAAAATCGATCTTCCATATCTGGTGTCCATGTCCTTCAGACTTAAAATCTTATAAGCCTTATTGATTTCTAACACCTCTGTGGATACAATTGGTTTATCTTCTACTATACTGTTGAAAAGTTTCACGATATCCATTTTGATTATACTGCTATAATATTAAAGTTTTGTAATAAAGTCAATCTAAAACATTTACATATTACATATCGTAAATGAGATAGTATTTTAATATATAAGCTAATTAAAAATTAAAACACTTACACGAGAAGGTAGGATAGCGTCTTGATGATTCCTAAAACTCTTTCACAATGATTTATTTTTAAAAACCGTTCAGTTTATATGTCATTTTTAGTTAATTTCCGAGCAATTAGAAAGGTTGTTTTTCTAATAATCTAATTTGGGGAACAGTATAAACGAGTTAATTGCTTTTCATTAACAGCTCGGGGTTACATCCTAATTTTAAAAATGTATTTTTTAGATTTATAATTAATTTAAACTGACTCTAGTCATACGTAATAATTGTTTCAAAGTGATTTGAGATGCATTAAGAAAAATTGGACTTTCTTCACGATTAGCTCATATAAGACTGACTAATTGTCTCATCTCAATGACTCATGATAATAATCATAATTGGCTTATAATTGTCTTGTACGTAATTCACACATTAGTAATAATGATTGAAGTAAACATTTATCTAAGCGTAGAAGTATAACAGCTGTTTAAAAGAATAGATAGTAAATATAACTATATCTAATTATTTTATACTGATATAAAAAGCCGCGGATCTACTGATGTTACGGGCCTCATGTAGTAATAATATCTGTATATAGTTTTCAAATTGTTATATTTAAGATGTATCAAGAAAAATTTCTTAAAAATAATAAAATCAGTTTTTTCTAGATATGATAATTTATACCTATTTTATATGTTGAAAGTTTAAAAATAACAAAATCATATCATGTACTAAATAAATAAAATAGAATTTCTCACAGATAATCTAAAAGTTATGCGAGGAAACGAATGATACATGAAAAGATCACTGTATTTTGTATTCTCATAAAAATGTTTAATTCATCTAGTGAAAGCTTGACCTCAGTACGGTTATTACCATTAACAATAGAGGAAAAACCAAAATCCTTACTATGTATATGACTATATTTAAAATAAATAAATGTAATCATATTTTGAAAACATTTCAATTAAGAATTATTAGGTTTTTCTGAAGAAGGTTTTCCTGAAAAATACTATATAAAATCAATCATTTTTTTTTTAATATTATCAGTTCTTCAAAACAGTTTGAAAGATGTCTACTGTAAAATATCAAGTCAATTACGACAGTGACAGCGATGATGAAATTGAATGTTTTGCACAAAGTGATACTGCTCTATTAGATAAAATGGAATTAACTCTAAAATTTAAAGAAGTAATTTTAGTTTTAATTTGTGTATTTATTTTATGAGATTTTAACTTAGTTGTACATATGTAATCTTTTAGATAATTTAGTACATAATTTTTGAATCCTAAAGATTTAATATTATTAATGTACAATATTTATAAATATTTTCCGGGAATTATTTTTAAATAAATTGGTTTTAATCAAATATACGTGAAAGCATTTTTATAAATAACTCGTATGCAGTAATTTAAAAGAACCAAATTGGATTTCAGAATAAAACAAGAAACATATATTAATCGATGATGAGAGCTTCAGTTGAACTGAACAGATCTAAATATTTTAGGTATAAGCTTATATGTTGAAAGTTTAAAAATAATAAAATCAATCTAGTTGATTATTAGAAATAACAAACTTTTTAATTATCTGGTTCAGAAAAACCCTAATGATTCTTTTATCGAATTTTTAAATTATTATTCCTAAATATAACAATTTTTAATATTTATAACTAAACAAATTAATTTTATTGTAATTGATTCTTTAGCAAACAAATTCTGTTTATTGTATAATCGAATGTTTTAAATTGCTTTAAATATATTGTATCTTATTTTAGGTATAATGCTCTACAGGTCAAACTCAATTAATTAACCCTGGGGCTATACATCCTTAGGCTAGAAACAGTCTTGAAACAAAAAAAAATGGTTGAGTCCACCCTGTTAGACAAGAAATCAGAGTTTCAAATATTGATATTTTAAAATTGTCTTTTACATGTTTGTTTTTTTTAAATTCGCTTCCAAGAAAAGCTAATTCTTTTGTTATGAAATTTATATTTGAATGGTGAAATGTATATCGAATTATTAAATCTAACCCTGATATATGTATTGACAATAAGAAATTACAATCATTTTGTTATCGCTTAAACTTATAACTAAAACACATCTTTGCTAATGATTTTGTTGAGATAATGGATATCATATCTGATAATATGAAATTACTAACATGTATTATGTTATGAGTACGTGGTCGCTAGTCAACAATTTTTTTATATACAATTTTACAAAACGTCAGTAAAAGTTTAATTAATGAAAGTCTTAGGCATTGAGATCAAGATTGAAACATATTTGGCTGTAAAAGATCTAATGATTCTTTAATTGAATTTTTAACTTGCATAATTACATAATAACAAATTCCAATCATTTTGTTATCGCTTAAACTTATAACTAAAACACGTATAATGATTCGCATTTATTTTAGCGCGTTTTGTTTATTTTGTATTTATTTGAAAGCAGTTACGTTTAGAATTGAAATGTTTTTTTTAAATAAATTTCTTGATATTAATAATTTAGTTCTGAGTTATTTTTATTTTAATAAATTAATTTAGTAATAATAATGTATCACGTTTAGATTTATACCTAAAATTAATTGTATTATATTATGAGTACGTGGTCGCTAGTCAACAATTTTTTTTATAACCAGTTTACAGTGCTTTAATAGATTACCTCGTTGGTGTAGTGGATGCATTGGCTGGCTACCATTCGAGCGGTCCCCGGTTCAAACCCTGTTGGCTCCATTGGTTTTGTAAAAAAAAGTATAGCGGGTTGCCTATCTACAGGCGTATAGAAATCTACTATACCGATCATATGACGTCACCGATAGATGGCATTAGCAGCGCTAGGAATTCAAATCTTTCAGCGGGAAATGATGACAAGTTGGAAATGAGGAGAGAGGGATGAGATATGCAGATGACCCCGCGAGATATAAAAATGATCCGCTAATGATCCCGCGAATTAAATTAATTAGATATGCAAATAATACCGTTAATGATACATACATAACACCGCGAATGATATGCAAATGATCCGCTAATGACCCCGCGAATGATATGCAAATGAACCTCGAATTTCGCGGATGACCTTGAAGCGTAAAATGAACCTTCATAAGAAAATACATGGGATTTTGCGCCAGAACGAACATAGCCTATCTACTAATGTCGTTATCCTAATTGCCATTACCTCGAAATTGATTTCAGTTCTAATTGTGTTATTTCTGACTTGTATTTGTAGTACTATTGTAAAAATTAGCAATAAAGAATCTCAGCTCACTAAACGACTTACCCTTTTTGTCCGTTACAGTTATCCAAATATATCGTCGATTTTTGAAATATCGTTATCCTTACTGCCATTACCTCAAATTTGATTTTAGTTCTAATTGTGTTATTTCTGGCTTGTATTTATAGTACTATTGTAAAAATTAGCAATAAAGAATCTCAGCTCACTTAACGAGTGGGTTACGCGTAGGACTTTTACACTTTTTGTCCGTTACAGTTATCCAAATATGTCTTCAACTTTTGAAATGTCGTTATCCTTACTGCCATTACATCGAATTTGATTTCAGTTCTAATTGTGTTATTTCTGGCTTGTATTTATAGTACTATTGTAAAAATTAGCAATAAAGAATCTCAGCTCACTTAACGAGTGGGTTACGCGTAGGACTTTTACACTTTTTGTCCGTTACAATTATCCAAATATATTTTCGATTTTTGAAATATCGTTATCCTTACTGCCATTACCTCAAATTTGATTTCAGTTCTAATTGTGTTATTTCTGGCTTGTATTTATAGTACTATTGTAAAAATTAGCAATAAAGAATCTCAGATCACTTAACGAGTGGGTTACGCGTAGGACTTTTACACTTTTTGTCCGTTACAGTTATCCAAATATGTCTTTAATTTTTGAAATGTCGTTATCCTAATTGCCATTACCTCGAAATTGATTTCAGTTCTAATTGTGTTATTTCTGACTTGTATTTGTAGTACTATTGTAAAAATTAGCAATAAAGAATCTCAGCTCACTTAACGAGTGGGTTACGCGCAAGACTTTTACACTTTTTGTCCGTTATAGTTATCCAAATATGTCTTCGATTTTTAAAATGTCGTTAACCATACTGTCATTACCTCGAATCTGTTTTCAGTTCTAATTGTGCTATTTCTAGCTTATATTTATAGTACTATTGTAAAAATTAGCAATAAAGAATCTCAGCTTACTTAACGAGTGGTTTACGTGTAAGAGTTTTACACGTTTTGTCCGTTACAGTTATCTAAATATGTCTTCGATTTTTGAAATGTCGTTATCCTTACTGCCACTACCTCGAATCTGATTTCAGTTCTATTGTGTTATTTCTGGCTTACATTTATTGTAAAAATATCTATTGTAAAAATTAGCAGTAAAGAATCTAAGCTCACCTAACGAATGGGTTACGCGTACAAATGCCTCATTATGCATGTACAGTCAGTCTACCACTTTTCCATGCTGATAAGAATTAGTTTGTTAATATTATCCCCATTCCAGAACTTCCTAGTTTGTTCCAAATTATTACAATAACTTGCGTTATAAGTAGAGTTAGATTACCAATATAAATTGATTTTGTAGCGATGAACAGACTAATTCAATTAGTTTGATGACCATAGACCCTCCAGGAGGAGATGTTATGTTAATTCAATCAAGTTAATATGGGACACGGGTAAGGTGAAAATTAAATTAGTATTAGAGAGAGAGTTGCGAAGACTCGAGCATCGCGGCGCGGTGTAACGCGCTTCCTCTCAGCTCCCATATTCCCCAAAGACGATCTGTTTATTATTAAACTTGATGCTGAAGCATTTTCATTCCTATGATGCCGCGAATGGAAAAGAAAGAGAAGGAAAAAAGGCAGAATAATGAATGGAGAGCAAAAGGGTAGATTAGAATATTTTTCCCTATTTAGTTAGTACCACTTAAATATTCGTTTAAGCCTGAACGAAAAATAAATACTCGCTCTCGGTGTGAAAATTACATTCTCGCTCTCTCTTTTTCTATTAAATTCTTTTCCACTTTTTCCCTATTTTTTATGTTCTTCTAAGTGTTTTTAGATCACCTTAAAAATTCACCCTTAGAACTCAGCTGTTTTCTAGTGTTAAACTTCAGTTTGAGCGTGTTAAATCGATATCTGAACTTCTTTCAGATTTAACGTAGATCAGCTATTAGCAATATTTTGATGACGTCATAGAAGTTTGATAATAGAATAAAAGAGGATCAATATTATATTGTAAAACTTGACTGACTTATTCTACGTCTTATATTAAATAACACAGTTAACAGTACTAACAAAATTTGATTTATTTTTAAATTAATATCGATTCTCTCCTTAACATTTGTTGCTTGTTTATCTTTTTGAACTTTCAGGGTCAGCGAAAATCAATTCGGGTGCAGGTACAGTGTTTATTTTTTGATTAGAACTTTTGTATGTTTGCCTTTTAACTGAGTTAAACTTGAAAGAGGTATGTATTGGTAATATTTTTGAGTTCACCGTATTAATCCATTCAATTCATTGATACATGATTGATTGCTATACTATGGCTTAGAATAAGCCATAATTGGAAGCGTAAGTAATCAAAAATAAGTTGTTATTTTTTGTTTAAAATTTATTTTTTAGTCTTCTAGGTTAAGGTTAACTATTTTCCCCCAAATTTGTTTTTGTATAAGGTTCCGTAAGCGGATTACACATCCAATTTTACTCGACAAGTTATATATGCAGATTTGCATTCTGCAGCTTTGACAACGGCATTTCTTCTTAAGGCGTCCTTCATCTCAGGTGCAACATCTTTTTCTGAGTGTGTGTTTCTATATTTCAAGCTATTAAGATTCTCTTCTATTTTAGACTGTTTTTATAATATATGCATGTGTATTCATATGCTGCATAAGTTGAACTTGAAGTCGGTTTTTTAAATCTCCATTCGAATAACAGCCTACCGTTGGTGGGATCCACTTGTGACCGTATCTGTACAATTTAGTTTAACTTTAGGTATATTTTTAGTAATAAGATTTATTACAGCAGACGATTATTTATTAAAATTTGTTAATATTTTTTATCTAAATGTGTCAAATTCTCAAATATTTCTTTGTAAACCAAAAGCCGTGTGGTCAATTATTCCAATTTATGTTTTCTATCTTGTAGACATGTTAATCAAATGTTGGAATTATTTTATTTTAGTTAACTAATTCTAGTCTGGAATATTTTGATCTACAGACATTTCACAAATTAAACCAATTTCCTGTTGTTGTTTTCTTCTATTTAAATTATTGCTTATTTATTTTTACTCCTTTTTATTAGTTTTTGGTTTTTAATAATTTACTTAAAAAACTTTAAGGCAATTCTGTGAAAGTTAGGGCGAATCGGGAATAATTCTGAAAATTCCTAACGAATTTATGTTAGTTACGATGAAACCTAAATAGAAGTTGAAGTGGGACTTCACACTGTATTCTGTTGATAGGTTCAAGTTTTTTTTAAACACAAACTCATGTGCTGACTTGTTTAGCTTAAACATTATCAGGAACTTTTTATGGAACGTTGATGATATAATATTATTTTGATCATGCAACATAGAGAATTTACTTGTATTATAATATTATCCAGTTTTATGCAATTTAAATCTTAAGCGTTTATTTTTGTTGCATAACCGCACTTTCAAAATAAAAACTTTGACAATATTTTTCTTAACTGAAAATAATTCTAGGTAATTAAAACAAAAATGCACACTAGAACACTTTAAACAGATAAAGGATAAGTGGAAATCTAGTTTTTCCATACAAAATACACAATTTTCTCGTTTAACTTGACGATTTGGGTGTCGTTATTGAATTTTTCTAACTTATATAAAGTGTTAGATTTTCAATGTAAGATTTCACATGAAACAGACAAAATGTACTATATCAAGGTTATAAAATAGTTTTTATATTTTTTTGCTGGTATAAAATGTCATTTTATTTGTTTTTTCTTATATATTAATAAAAATAAAAATTTGTGTTGTTATTATTTTGGAGATCTATTTAACTCAAAAATTATTAAAGAAAATAAAGTTATGGACCTACTTTGTAAACAGATGGTCAGACCTACAGTCAACCAAACTTATCAAAGTATCTGTAGCAAGTCATTTAATCACAAAACAAATTGCATAATAATCAATTTACCTAGTTGTGTTGTTACATACAGGTTCAGCCAAAAGATATATTTGATTTTAAAAAATAACAACTATTTGGTTAAACAATAAAATATTATGGATATTTATTACAGGTTCTTTAAAGTTGGTAGTTTGATTTGTGACATTAGGAATGTTTATTTCAGTTTTTATAAAGTTGGTAGTTTGTTTTTCTTGTAGTTAGATGACGATCCTTTCTTGTTTTAGGAGATGATTAACAAATACTTTAATATTATTAATACCGGAAACTTCATATACTTTACCACATGAAAATAGGGGACATTTTTTAAGCGCCATCTTTGCAGATGGGTGTGGAACTAACAAATGGTTTTTCAGTGAGAAACCTGCATCTAACTAAAAAATAGCACTATTTCTGTTAAACGATGGTTTATTACTGTTATGCTAAAATATATAAACTTTTACAATGTATCTAAACTATTCAATCTTTTATTACAATGACGATTTTTTAATTACTTTCCAAATATTTTAGAAATGTCAGGTTTATTTGCACACAACACCGCAAGAGGCGCTATTAAATTTTGTCTCCCATTTTTCAAAATAAGTTTCCGGTATTAATATTAAAGTATTTGTGACTAATAAAAATGTACAAGAAGTAGGTAGGCATTTTGGTCTTTTGCTTTTAAAGTAATTTTATTCATGTAAGTCCATTTTTATTTGTTTAATTTATGTTGATTCTATACTGGGGCCGCCGAATAGATATAGCACAAAAAAAATCAAGGCAGCACAGATTGTTCTGATTGGTTTTATGTGAAAGTGACATTTACAATAAAACATTTTTGCATATGAATTGTTAATTCATTATAAATAATGTCACTTCGAGAGATGCTAGTATAAATAATAACCATACATTTTAAAAAATTGCAGTTTTATTAATTTAATAAAAATGTTATTAAAAGTTCGTGAGTAAGACAGTGTGACAGTAAACGAATTGATATCTTTTTGGTACAAGTAAACATGCCTTTCAATTTGAGCGGTATATTTGAATGCTACCAATAGAAAGGTTTTGTTAAAAAGAGGGGGTAGTTGTAGGCGGTTTTAATTACTATATCTGTTCAGCGTCTTAAGTATAGTTATGTGATATGATTTTTATATTATTTATTTAATCTAAAACCCAAATCTCTCGTTTGAATCTATAGCTAAGTCAGAATACAAATGGTAACTAAATTTAAAAGATTCGATTGATAATTTTTAATAATTGATAAATTTGTCCTTTTGAAGGATAAATATTACTAGAAAATAATGTTTATTTAACGTTTGTAGTATCATTACATCTAATTATTGATAACTGGACGGGTTATTTGTGCATTTAAATACGACTGCTGTTTATGTGTCTTATGTATGTTTTATTGTCAGTAATTATTGAATTTTAGGTTAATTTTTTCTAACCTAACTAAATGTTTTACTTTGTGACTAAAAAATGTCGGGATAATCTTCTGGTTCGAAACAGATCGTTATTCTTTCCTAGCGACAAACATTTATTTATTATTTGAGAGAGTATTATAATCTCAACGGTGGTGTAACCCCATGATAGGCCGTGTAAGAGAACCCGTGTAAAAGAACTTTTATGTTGTGTACACTTGCATGTCTATGTTATTTTATATGTGTTATGTTATTTGTTTGTGCTTATTCCTTTTGCTTGCTTATTTAGGAATGTGTTCCTGTTGCTGACAGAAAACCGATGTCTTGTAAAAGACGTGTTCTGACATTTTTTATTATGTATGTATGGTCACAAAGTATCTATTGCTATTTCAAATAAGATATAACTATTGTTTAGTAGTCTTTTCCGTGTATTTTTAAACTGGCACGTTTATCTTTTTTAGTTTGTACTTAACTTTCCATGATTTATTCAATTTTCACTTATTTTTAATGTTTTATGTCGTTGAGAGATTTGTGTTTTGACTATTTATAAATACCTTGTATAAGCACACAACTGTATCAACTTGATAAATTGATTTATTGATCTGAATTGTTTATTGTAACCAAACTAAATAATTATTTGATCACCTATTGAACTTGAAGCGTTCACGTATTTAAGCTGGGCTAGCATATTTTCAAGGTATTTTTTACAGAACTAGCCTTTTATTTTGTATCAGTTTAAATTCGTAGAATAAATTAATAAAATAATACAATCATATTTATCTGTTCTTTTATTTGTGTTTATCTCTCTTTCTCCGTCCTTATGAAGTAAGTCAATCGTTACCAACCTTGGTCACATGTTATGCCGTGATCGCTTAGTGCAGAGGCTCCCAAATTCTTTTATCTCGTGGGCCACTTGCCATATTTTTCGGACGACCTGCTTATATGAGATCCACTATCGTTGACTCCCATTTTCGTTTCATGGACCTCCAATTTTTTTTCGCTGTCATCGACCCTTTGCAGGTCGTCGTCGACCCCTGGGGGTCGATATAGACCACTTTGGGAATCACTGGTCTAGTTGGTAGGGACGCCGCGCCGGCTCATTACAATGGGAAGATTACTTATGGGAATTTTCATTATTTCAAAAAAAGAATTTAGATTTGTTAAAATGAATTCACTCAGCTGACATTCCCTATTTGGTTTCTATCAAGGCCTACAGCCGAGATTCGAGAACACCTTTACCAACGGGAAAATAAGAAATCAAGGTGTATTTTCACGGACAATGTTTTTTGAAACAATGTAAGTGTGCGCTTTATATATTTTACTGATATCAGAAAATAAAAGACAAATTAAGATTAAATAAGATAATCATAGCCTTTAATTATCATTTCATTTTATTGTTGATATTTACTTGAACTCCAATTATTGTTCGATATTTCATTTTTGAAAAAAAATCAAAGCTAGTCTAATATAATCGTAAATGAAACTTTGATTTTTTTTGTTTTGTCTTAGTATTCATTGCTATTATTTTTCTGTGTAATAAATAAAACTTAGGCTGGGTTTATATCAATCAAACAAAAACGTTTTTATACAAAACGTTTTTGTATGATTTTATTCGACGTTGTTTTCTTAATAATTGGTATATGAGGCGGTTCACACTGTTCAAACAAAACACAAAAACATAAAAAAGCAAGTTTAAGCATCTTCAGACGAAATGTTTTGTCTAAAATCGTTTTTGTTTGATAGGTATAAATTGCAAGACAAAAAAACGTTTTCGCATTCTGCATAAACGTTTTGTTTAAAAGCGTTTTCGTCTTATCAATGTGCTTACAGCTTCAAACACTATCAAACAATTTATTAACTTTGTCACTGACCATGATTTTTAATTTTCAAATAATATTTTAAAATATAGTGTGCTATAGTTAATTACTGCAAACAAAATTAATGATCTTTCAAATTTATGTTGTTGTCAGAAGAATTGTCAAGAAGAACAATCTACATATTAATCATGAGAGGTAGAGTAATTAAGAAAAGTGAGTGATCTGGTCGCAAGGCAAAAATAATGACGAAAAAGAACAAAAGCATTCGACGATCTATTTATTACTGTACACTTTCGTAATCTTTCTTGTTCGAATGGCATTAATACTTACTATAATACATTTGAGAGATCAGTTATTTTCGTTTTGCAGTAATTAACCACATCATACCCTTTTAAATTATTATTTGAAAATTAAAAACTATAATCTGTGGTATGATCTATGATAAAAAGGATTAATTAAACATTTTATGTTTTGGTCATTCTTATCAGAAGACCTGTTTAAAATGAAAAAGTATCTTCAATCAACAATCCTAAATGATACTGACATTTTTAAAGACACAAAACAGCATTGATACTATTTTGTATAACAACAAACCGTTTTTCATTCAGTCGTTTAGATTGCTCAGTGTGTCCTAAATTGCAACAAAACAATTTTGTTTTAATGAAAAACGATTTGACTGCCAACGTTTTTAACTGGATAATTGATAACTGATAACTGGAACGATAATTATATTAACTTGAATACTGCTTGAGGATGGTTATTTTAATTTGCAAATTTAACTGAAATTACTGATTAAAATCTCTTCACAACTCTTTCATTAAAATCCGGCAAACTGAATTATTTACGTTAAATCCATTAGCATTTAAAAACTTTAAACGGTAACTTGAAGCAAGTAGGCTTCCTATACGGTACGATAATACACAAAACTGCATTAACACAAATAATTATTACTTGTCAAACTGTAACATTAAACACACCGAATATGATATTAATTTGGCCGGGGGTCTCTCTTTTCACGAAGAAGGAACAATCCTCCTCCGCGTGGCAAACGCCACCTTGCTTGGTTATGTATTTAACCAGCCCCTATCTTAAACTTACTTTGACTGACCGTAAACTAAAAACTATTTCGCGGTGGTATCCATTTTTGAAGAGGGCGAAACTTTAAACAATCCGATAGAAAAGTGTCGGGATATTCATTAACCAATAAAATATGTTTACGTCATTTTCTTCTAGCAAAATCCCGAAGGATCTTGATTCCCGTTTGAATCTATACACACAAAACTGAAGCTAATAACATACACAGATGGTGTCTATTCCAGAAAATTCCTTTTGGCAGTAAATTATTTACTAAAGAAATTGTAACTTTCATGCATATTTAACTATGAGGAGATTTTTGTTAACTCCAATATTAGATTTTAGCCCTTCTAAGTTCGGAATTAAAAACAATTTTGTTTTTCTAGAACCTTCTATTTCTCGCAAAATAAACTTTTAACACTGTAAAAACGGTGCTTTTAAAAGGGAATCTGCAGATTTTTCTAGAAACAAATTTTATCGATCTGGGAATGTTTCTTTTAAATGACTCTTGATATTTTAACGGACTTATTTTATGCAGAATACCAACGTATTTTTAAATCAAGAAAAAATATACAATAATATAATGCACTAAGGGTTTTTATAAATTATGCAAATAAAATTGCATTTTTCGGAAGTTCAAAAAATGAACCTTTACAGAATAAGATTAAAGGTATAAAAATAAGTTAATTCAAATGTGTTACAAGTATACATTATTTCATGCTCAAATAAAATAAACAAGATTGAGTTAGGTTATTGGCAGAAGAAATATTGGGGTGCTTTATTTTATTTAGTACCCAATTCAACAAAATTATTAAGGACTAATAACAACACTGTCTAGTTAGGAAGTTACTTACTCAGACAAGAAGAAACACATATATTAAATAAACAAAATTATGATTTATTTATTCCCAATAAAAAAAGGATAATCATAAAACGTTTTGTGGCGCCAACCGTCAATCATCGACTTTCTGTGACAGTAATTAGAAATGTCGATAAGGAAAAAAAGGAAGTAAACAGAACGACTTAAAATATAACTAGACTAAAAACTAAATAACACTATTAGGAATCATAGACGTATTTAAACTATTTTAATATTTTTATACACAAAATCTTAATCAGAATGAATAAATACTCGATGGTTTAGTATTACAAAATATCAATATCGACTTGTCAAGTTCAAAACTGATTATGTAATTTAAATTATTATCGTCAGTAAAAGTTTCTTGACCTAATGGCTACAATTTACACATACTAGTATACCTATACTGACGAGATTATCCTCTTATTACCCTTACCCTCAAATAGAAATCAGTGTATGTTATATCTTTAATCGCTTGTAAATATTAATTTCAAACCGAATTCCTTTTTCCCACATACTCGTTTCCTAAACCTGTAGGTAGATCCTATCCAAGTAACCAACCGTGGAGCTACATATCATTTACTCGCATCTAACTTAATTTCCCTCCAGACACACTGTCAGTCCAGTTAGGTGCCCCTAAACACATTTTAATTTCATTCCCAGAATATATGTGTGTGGGAACTGTTGTTGTTATACTGTCCTTTTTTTAATTATAATGTGTAAAAAGAGTACTTGTAAACGAAATAAAAGTAGAATTTAAAAATATTTTACCTTTTTATTATTAAACAACACAAGGAAGGAAACATTATTTATAACTACTATATTGCGTTTTATGCTTGCTTTAGAAAATTAAAGTGTTGTTGAGTTTCAACGTAAAATTTATATAAAAGTTTACAAAAGTAGAAGTGTTTTCATCCCCAGGTATTATAGTTGTAAATATTCATATTTTAAAGCTTTTGGGAATTTATAAAATATTGTCGTGTTTTAAAAAGTTTCAAAGCTTAAATGCGAAATTTTGAACTTCTTTGTATTTTACAAATGAGCTGTTTACTACTTAAATTTAAACTTATTCTAGGTGCAGACATTTTCATAACATGAGAATGTGGGAACATTATAACCTGCATAATATACATAAACTTAAAATTTAATTTATTTCTAGTGGTTTAACTTAAGTTTTCTTGTTATTAAGGATTTAAGATTAATAAATTTCTTTGAACTCAGATTCAAAATTCAAATGATTTAGGAAAGTAAATTAAATAAATAAAACGGAAAAGAGAGTTCACAAACGCAGCAATAATACATAAACAGCATAAATAAAACATAAAAGTTCACAGGTTACATTCATTATTCCTTATTCATACTCATATAACGTACGAGTAACTTAATGGCGGAACTAAAACTAAAAACAAATTGTAAGTAATTTTCTCACTAAATAGTTGTTAAGTCCACCGACTTTGTAAATCTTATAATTAATTTAGTGGAATAAATCCTTATTCTTTTATTATTATTATTATGATATTCTTTGGGTAAAATAATTGAACTTTATTTTTCTAATTATTTTGGAATCCTTCACGAAAAAACTTATTTAAGTATTTATTTTTTTTACTTAAAGTACAAACATATTGCTATGAGCATTGGGGGTGGGGCAGACAAAAAGGTGTACGTGACACAGATGGTATACAGACATACAACACACTCACTCTTTCTTTTTTACCTTTAATTTAGTAATTGTGTTACCCACAAAATGGGGATCAGTAATTGGGAAACGGCAACAACCTTTAACCGCAGTTAAATCTGTCGGCTGCCAGCTAACTAGTGTGAGGTCGTGGGTCTCACTAAAGGTTTTTGTAATGGGCGCCAAGACTCGTCTAAAATAACTACAGTATTGTCCGACAAAATCTGAAAAGAACAACACATTTGCGACTACTACCACTGTGGTCGACTTTTCCCAATATTGGCTCCTCGATAGCGGAAAATATAAACCCCAAATACCAAACATATAAATAATAAGTCGCCAAGTAAGGGATGTACAGTGCTTTATTAACAACTAAACAAATTATCAATTAAAACAAATTAATCAATGTGAAATAGTCTTGGCAAAAATTGAATGTAGGTTATTGATTTCTATACACAAATTGAACGGGGTGAGGATTAATGTGAGCGCGATTAGTTATTCTAAATCTGACTTGACTTCAAGTCTCAGAAATGTAGCAGGCACGGTAAATTAACGCGAATACCTGTGATGTAGATTGCGCAATCGTTAACCTCAGATTTTAGATGTTAAAAGTAAAGTTATACGTATTCACTTGCAAATATTCCTAACAATGTAATAAAATAAGTAACATGTGATAAAATTATATATATGAAACAGGTACCTAGATATAAGTGCTACACGCACACTGGGGAAAAACCAATTAACACATAAAATTATAATATACAAATATACAGATATGTTTTATATACAATAAGGGTTGTCGGACGTTATTGTTGTTGTAAATAGTTGCTACAATATAACTGACACGCGATACAGATGTGTGTTCTTCGAACTGAAGAGGAACGTCACCAACCAGGTCGAACGTAGCGTGATCCAACAACCCACACATACACGAAGTGTATGTAATTATTGGAAGACAGCCAGGAAGTTATAAAATGAGTAAAGCTAAACCCAAAAGAAAAAAGGTCTGTAACAAATAAACACTTTATAAATACCTTCGGTATAATGTGACCTTAAAAGATAATTATATCGCCTCCATATGCGGCTAACGACGATTATACATCGAAACCTATCAAAAGAATTAAGTATAAGAGACTGAATGATAGAAAAGTTAACCTATAAATTTACGAGAACGTGCTCCTATAACCTCTAAAAGGAACTAGTGGGAAAAATCTCCCAAAAGATTCCAAAAAACTCTGAAATCATCGCCAAAAATCAACCATAGATCTGCACTAGTGCAATTCCCAATTCACAACACAAAGGAAGAGATTAATTAAACGGCGATGCCCACTAAAATATTCTTTATAAAGGACTAGCTTGACGAGCGTACGAAACCAAGTGAGTGTTCTGCTATCAACAGAAAGTTAGTTCCAAACAAAATGGCAACTAAAAGGAGAGAGAATGCGAAAATCTCTAAACGCTATACAACTTAACACAAAAGCATAGCTATACAGGATGCTACGAAATTAGCTTGTAACAATTGCTCCGGTTAAATAAAATTGTTGTGAAAAGTCAAACTCACCACAAATATGAGACTTTCAGGCGGGTTGCTTCAATAGGGTACTAAATAATTATATAAATCTAGGAACACAGTAATATGCAATAAATAAGCAATTTTTCTTTTTTAATACAACACAAATTTATTTAATATACTTAACACAAACAAACAAAAAATATAAAGAAAAGGCAATTTATACTTGGATACCAAAATTCTATGAAATATCAATCCCAAAATAGTCTAATTCTCTTTATCTGAACATTATTAATACTTCTGGCATCAACATAATTCTTACGTACGATAATTAATTATAACTACTGCTAAATAACTTACGTTAAAATATATAAATGTTTGGCGGCATCAGTTTGCCAACTGTATTGTTATAAAATCTGCAAGTCTCTGCTATCATTCGGTTGAACAATAAAATGAAGAAAGAAAGTCATCCACCTCCTTCAAATATTTCCATATTGATGGCTTTAATAAATTGAATTCCAAATCCAGTTGCTTGTTTAATTGTGGTAAGTCAATTAATTTTATAATTGTATTTCATATCCATTTACAAAAACCAATCGTAACGAAAAGTTGATAAATACTATTAACAAATAAAAAATATATATCCATTTCTAAGTAAAATGGCACATGAATAAATATAACTTGTTATTAAAATAAAATCACTTGGATTCACTGAACTTTGTTAAATATTTAAACACTTCAACATTTTTTAAACATGATAACTTAAAAATTCTGACATCTTCTTTGTTTACATGTTTTTTAACTCAAAATATAACCTTAAAATAAAATTTTATTTTTCAACAGGTGTGAACTTTTCTAAAGATGTAAATTGAAAAAGAATTTGTTACAAGAATGGCCGGGTTTTTATGCTTTACTGGGAAACAATTGAACTCTACTGGAAATCTTGTACTAAACAAAAGAACTTTGATATTTGATTTATAACAAACCAAATTATTGTTAATAAATTTTAACTACTGCTAAAACTAATTAGATAAACTGTTGGCTTATTAAATTCCCTATCTAATAACATATAACAATCATGTTTTTATTTCACAGCACAGCCTCTATTGAATGTCAATGTCGATGAAATCTCATCTTTACACGACTATTTATTAACCTACTTACATAAAAATATCTTTTCACGCCTTTTCTTATCTTCACAAATTTAAACTTTATATGCTAACAAACATTATTTACATAATTTCAGATATCAACAAAATGACAATTCAAGCCAATTACATTTTTCAGTGTACGATACATAACCGCAAATACTTGTATGTTGTTTTACTGATATTATTTGTAAAACACAGCCCCCACATTTAAGATAGTTTCAGTTATGTGGTAAAGAAACAACTTCACAATCCTCCATTAAAACTATTTATCCAAGAACTGTAAAATTTTGAATTACGTAGAATAAATTTAATGACATCAATAATGTCGTTAGCTTGGAAACATATTTCTTTCTTATAAAATGCTCAGGTAATGTAGTAAATACTTGTATACCTCCCCATTACAAAACACTGTCTGTTTTAGGTTAAACCTTGCATTAACTAAGACCTCAACGTATTTTAAATACAATATTCAATAATCGTCTCTCAGACCGTTAGTTGGATAAGAAAAATTAACTAAATTGTATGAAAAATCAGCTTTACAGATATCCTTTATCTGACTATTGTGTACTAGTGTGCATATTAATCATAATAAACCATTTCTTCCGGTTTGGATATCGTACAATGTTTTCATTACTGTTTAGAACTGATATGTCCCTTTGGAATCCTTCCAGTACACTTTAGCTAAAAATATATAATTGATTCGTTCATAACTTCTCTCCTTGTTTGAAGTTAATCCACTCATTTTTGGAGTATTACATTATTTTTCATATATAAATTAAAAGAATGCTTAAAACACCATTCTAGATAATTTTTAATTAATAGTTGTACGGCAATGGGTCGATAGATTGAATTCGATGCTTGCATCGCGATGCGTTGCGACGTTAGAATTTGCTGATTAATTACTTAATAATAAATTAGTTAATGTAATATTGTGTTTTATTCCATTTGAAATATTCCTTTGCAAATTTCTCGTGCAAATAAAATATCGAGTTGAAGAATCAAATGTTTTATTTTTACAAAAGTAAAACAATCTTCAGATTTTAAAAATGAAGCCATCCGAATAGGATGTTGTATATTTACATATTATGTTGTGGGCTACAAGTGAATTAGATTCCAGTGCATTCTTTTGTGGATTTATCTTGTAAAGCTTGTGTGAGAGATTATAGAGTTTAAGTTAATGTATTTATAATTCTTAATTCTAACTAATAGAATCCAGATGACTAGAAATTTAAATTAATTCAGATTAGTAGCAAAAAGCACAATCAGTATAATCTGTTTTGTATATTTATCCTAAAATGTATGTTCATTTTTAACTCTAATACTTTAAATAAGGTATTTTTTCTTCGGCTGGGTTTTCCTGTTCCAAAGCTTGAACTTTTGATATTTAACACATAAATTAAATTTTATTTTTTGAGGAATTAATTGAATAAAATAGTAAGAAATAATTATTGTACTGCAAATCTCTTGACGTGTATCTTATCGATCGATAGCACTAGTAACCTTAAAAATCTGTTTCTATACACAGTTAATCTGACAAGTTAGGATTAGCTGTTGGTCATATCTGGGTAATAAAACTTGTACGAAACCTTCAACCTAATGGCGAGCTAGCTGTACCAGCAGTACTTTTACTACCTATGTCCAATTGTTTTTGTGCTGATAAGACGTATATATTTAATCGAAATCAAAAACACTATTTTCATCAACTAATACAGTTTTGCTACATCAAAGAACTAGCGTGTGTTAATTAAATCATTTACTAGTTTCTTTTGTTTTTATCTTGATTCTGAGATAACAACCACTACTTTAAAGTTTTCAACTAAGAATAACGTTCAAAAATTTTCACCTACAGTTAGGATTCAGCTGAAACCGTACTGGTAACATTCTATAAAATCAAATAGACCAAATTGATACCAACAAGCATTTGTTAATGAAACTCTGTTAACCATAGGCTACGTCAGCGTAGGAAAATCAAAATAATGGAGGTAATATTTCTAACACAAGCTATTAGAAATTAGCGACCATTTTTCGATGAAATTAACGCCATTGAAAGTCTTAGCGTGTAAAATAGAGGCACCTCCCCAATATAAATTCTATATCATTATTCATGTCATCATCCATCAAAAAATATCGAACACCCGTCGATTAGTGTGCCATGCTCGGGCTATTAGTGTTTGAAATATGGCCGAGGGTGGAGTCCCGCCACTTTATTTCTTTAATAGGACAAAATTCTGCTTTGTACCGGCTCGAATAATGCGAATCTATACAAAATTAAACTTGTTTGAATGGTGGAAAGCGTACCCGGGGAAAAGTTAACCAAACTTTTCCGTCAAAACGCCTGTTGAAACGTCGAAGTCCGCAATTATGAGTATTCATTCAGAAAATACCGTCCATACACCACATTACGAAACTCACAAATAAAATACCTTACCGACCAACCAAAACTAGTCAAGCTCCACTAGATATGTGACTGTATGTGTATTGTATAAAGTTTTGTGAGGAGAGCAAAGAAGAAATTTCTTCTCCAAGAGTCATTTCTACTCTAGCGCGTTTACGTGTTCTGAATAAAGCCGAACGCTCCCCGGGGGACTTCCTCTGGACGCCAGAGAAAATTTCACTCCTTTTCGACTTGTCATGTCTGAGCGGTGTGTCATTACGCAGAGGGTGCAGCTCGAGAAAAGTTTGATTTGAAATCGAGATGATTGGAAATCCATCACCTAATGGTCGACACCCGCTACCCGTCGCAAAACCCTCTTCTGTCAAGACGTGCGGAATGAAAAATGATTCTAAGATTAGTTTGTGTGGAAAATACTTTTTACACTTTTTAAAATGTTTACCGAATTTCTTAATGCACCAAACATTTTTTTCGCTTCTTTCTACATTTCCTGTGCATACATCTTTTTACAAACAGGTCAACGAACTTATATTTCAATGTCATCGTTACAAAAGTTTCGAGATTTCAATTTAAATTCTTATTAATTTATCTTATATTTTTGCGGAATTTATTTAAAGAAGGGAGCAAGTTCGATACCGCAAGTATTGCGGACGTCGTATTATTGAAGTTTCTCGAAAATATACTTAGCTATAAAATTAGAAGGCATCCCTTTCAAATGGAAAAACGTATCATTTGTAGCTATAATCTATTAAACTATTAAAGAGTATGCTAAATGTGAAAACATTATAGCCACCTCCCGGTCGCTATTATAAAGCCATTAAGAAAAGTCGTGTCCTATGTCTGGAGTAAAACTATCGCTGATTATTTTGGCATAAAATGTTGGAGGTGTTTCCTGGCCGATACTGAATTCAAAAGTAAGTAAAAACGAAGTTAAAAAATCAAACTTGAACTTCATACAATGAAACACTGGTTTTTCTCCGGACTAAATAAACAATATTAAACAATAAAAAAATTATACTTACGTTAAAAGATGCTCAAGATTACCACGGCTTGAGATTTAGCTCTATCTTATAAATTTTTAATTCAGGTCGCAGGTATTGGTTCTGCAGTTGTCTAATTTATAAAGTAATGGATAAAGGTTTCAAAAACTACAAAAACATACACAAGAAGGGCGCCATCTGATTATGAAGCTTAATAATGATAATTAAATAGATCAAATAGAATAAATAAAGCTAATAAATCTGTCTGAAATCACTAATCAGAAAATGAAATCAGACCGATATAAATTTAATGCAAAATATTAATTAATTTCAACAAAGTTAAAAATTTAGTTTAATGAAAGTATGAATAAAAACTTTCATAATTATATGGTTCAGTCTTACTAGTTTTACTTAACTTTAAAATCATATTTATTTAAGAAAACACAAGAAAAAATATAAAAATATAAAAAAGATTACAAATTTTATACTCAAAAACATTCAAATAATAAGTCCCTACCTAAGAGCTCTTTTACTAATGAAATTCTAATGAATAAAAGTTGTATTAAAATACATATAAATGAAAAACAAACTGTAAAAATATCACCAAGATTCAAAACGAATTTACATAAATGTTCAACACTCAAAAAAATACATAAATCACTGTACCTTTGGTTGTCAATAATTCGCAAACCAAAATCAACGCTAAACTGCACAAATATGACTACAGCATACATCAAACAATCGCCGCAGGCGGGAACTGGAATGTCTGTAGATTTTTCTTTCCATTATTCAAGGATGCAATGAATTAACCCTCGTAATGTCTGTATGTGGTGAACCATTATTTACGAATTCACCCCCAAAATACAATAACTGAATGCAACCATAAAAGTTCCATAAGATTTGGTTATTAATTAATTTTGATAACCATCGGCAAAGGTTAGTTGTTTTCATTAAAACAATTCACTTGTTATTTAAATCTGAACTGGATTTATAAGGCACTTAATTCAAATTTTATTTATTAATTGAAATTTCGACCACTGAAGAGAAAGTCTGTAATTATTAATTTTTTTTGATATTTCAGTACGAGAATTGTTTAAACGAGAATGCGATACGGTAAACTGTATTAACGCTGTTACACTTTTAATAAGAAAAGTTAGGTTTCCCATTCTTCAAAAGCACAAACATCCGGAAAATGTTTAACTGTATGACGGTACTTTATCGACCGCAAATTCTTGCTTAATATCCGGACACTTAGTTAAACGGTATGATTACTAACTGTAAATTTTCTTAAATAACTTTGCTTGGCATCCGACACCGGCAGTCGACCAAACTATACGAGAACTAGATTTAGAATTTTCTTTAATTCTAATTAACTAAAATGAAACGGTAATTCTGTAATGTCGACCGAAATCAACTGTCTTCTCTGAAGTCTGGATCGAAAGTGTTTTGGCATTTTGGACCTCTCTTTTACGCGGGGACGTTATTTTCTATACAACAAAGAAGTTTTTACTAGCATTTACACGAGATTTTCGTCCTCATGAACAAAAATAGAAATGGGATGGCGCGAGAGCTGGTACAAGGACACTAACATCTGCAAGCTAGACATGCGGACCATGCAATTTTCAAGTTAAAACGCAGAAAGGCCAAACTGAATTCGTCAACACGTGTTAGGTGTTATTTTCCTAACAAAGGGAAGTTTATTTTTTACCATGTTTTCTCAGAACGCAAACTGGAATATTTTTATAAAGCTGTACGAACCTAAATGCGCCACCAACTATTTTATCAGGGTTTTAGCAACGCAGCCAGTTTTTAACGGATACACGTAAACTAACAAAGCACTAAAGACATAATTTATTGCTCCAACGTCTTCTAGTTTTATGGGAGTTCAAAAACAACCTTTTAAAATATTACTTTGTAAATATGTTTATACGAACAAAATTTTAAAAATTAAATTAAAATTTAATTTTTTTCGTTATGTAGTTTTTTATATAAACTATTTACTGAAACTTTGTATTGATTGAATGTGTACTGTTTTATATGAATTGATGGACGGTGTCCACTCGCCTATTAAGCCTTTAATACATAATATACTATTATGAACCTATTTATGCGAGATTTGGTACAGAGATATTAGGCACAATTCTGAATTTACTGATAGGTGAGACCAAATGGCCGGCTTTGCGTTTCAACGGTAATCCGAATTACCTGCATTTTCTAAATGGTACCTTCTGGATATTTTACATTTTTGTAATTTTGGAGTTAGATTACATCCAAGCATTTGCAACTAACATCCATCCAGATTTTTATTTTTTACTACAAAGGACCCAAGTTTTTAACCAACCATGTTGACAATAAAAACAAAAGGACCCCACACCAACCTAATGGAAATTGGATTTCGGTGGAATTGGCTGAATTTTTGATATGTTGTAGCTAGTGGCTTTGTAATCAAAAGTCTCCATGGGCACAACTGTCAAAAATTAACCGTTTGACCTCCACGAGGTCAAATTGGGAAAATACCGCAAAAACCAGATGGAAATTGGATTTCGGTGGAATTGGCTGAATTTTGATATGTTGAGGTAGTGGCTTTGTGATCAAAAGTCTCTATGGGCGCAACCCTCAAAAATTAACCGTTTCACCTCCACGAGGTCAAATTGGGAAAATACGCAGTATGAAGGGTATATAATAGCTCATGCATGGTGCATGATCAGGGTGCTTGATAATATGTGAGTCCCCTTGCCTGTCACGTCGGGGTGCTTGATTATATCGTGAGTCAATATTTTCTTGTGGCATTCTGTTTGCAGCATTGAGTAATGTTATCAAGTAGTATTGTTGACGGATATTTGATGTTATTTTCATGCCTTGCATAACCTAAATACCTCAACACGCTAGCGATATGTGCCCAACATCCCAAAGTTTTCGCACCTAATTTGCATTTACAATTAATAGTGCCCAGTAATTGGCGGGTCGTCATCATTATTTTCAATGTTGTAAGTAATAAATGTATGATATCTTGTGGCGTGTCGAAATCGGCGCCTAGCAAATATTTCTCGTTTTATTGCATCATTGTCACCATTTAGGGCCGGTATTATAAAACTTTTTACTTCCTAGATAAAATTTACTTTGAGAGTAAATTCATTTGTTCTGTCAATTTCATATGCAAATTGACAGAATAAATTAATTTACTCTCAAAGTAAATTTTATCTAGGAAGTAAAAAGTTTTATAATACCGGCCCTTAGTCGAATTAATTCACTCACGTGAAAATATTGATTACAAATAAAACACCGCCTTCGATTTCTGTTGGCCATTATATTAAATACGTAATATTTAATATCTTAAATGAAACAAGATTTTCACATGCGTTCGGAGTTTTAATACATACTGAACGGAGTATTTTAAACGTTTCACAGTAAAGTCAAATAAGTTTTAAAAAACTCTAAAAAAAAATATTGCATTAGAGTTTTAAACTATTATTTTAAAAATCAAACTTTTATTATAAACTACTAGAACTATATACAAACAATTTTTCATATTTATAAAATACTTTTAATATATTTTCCGTTTATAGTGAACATATACGACAAAATAACTTACTGCGCCTTGCATGCGATATATACCCTTCATACGATGTCAATTTGACTTCGTGGAGGTCAAACGGTTAATTTCTGAGGGCTGCGCCCATAGAGGCTTTTGATCACAAAGCCACTACCTACAACATATCAGAAATTCAGCCAATTCCACCGAAATCCAATTTTCATCAGGTTTTTGCGGTATTTTCCCAATTTGACCTCGTGGAGGTCAAACGGGTAATTTTTGACGGTTGTGTCCATGGAGACTTTTGATCACAAAGCCACTAGCTACAACATATCAAAAATTCAGCCAATTCCACCGAAATCCAATTTCTATTAGGTTGGTGTGGGGTCCTTTTGTTTTTATTGTCAATATGGTTGGTTAAAAACTTTTGGAATTCATTAATGAGCTCAGTACTAAGTACTCCGTGAAAAACTAAAGTTTGCCAGACAAGTTTTTTAAAAATATTTTTTTAAATAAAACTTATAATGGGCCATCTTGCCATTGGGTAAAAAATCTAATTATAAATCTAACGATGTCCATTATGTAAAACTTCTTACTACTTACTTTATTAAATTATAAATATACAAGAAAATTAAAACAAAAATAAATCTAAGAAAAATGAAAAATTGGCAGCATAGTCGGATGTGTGACAATAAAACCAAGCTATTGCCATATTTGACAAATCCGAAGTCAGTCATTTTGTTATAAAGTTAAAATGTTAATTTCTATTTTGATTCTAATTGTTTGGAATTCACTGCTTGCTGTTTGCGTGCGCCGAGGTTTGGGAATGAATTGAGATTAACAACATTTGAAGTCGTACAAATGGCCACTACGTAGTTAAGATTGTGAAATCTTTAGCATGTTTGCTTAAAACGCTTTGACGAATTATAATTACAATTTACTTTAATGGAATTAACCCAATTGGTCTCTTGTGTTGGGGTAAATTCCAATCGCTTTATTGCGGAATAAATATTGTGATAGTGAACTATTTTTTTCTAATTAGTTTGAATTTCCTACCATGGAATCTTTTTTTCTAGGCGTTTTCTTTCGGAAAACGTTACGTTCTACTATTCATTTTTTTTCTAGAGTCCTCTGACTTTGAAAGCGGATTGCTCAGCATAAACTGCTGAACCTAATTAAATATTTTAAAAACGAGCAAATAGTAAATTCATTTCTACATATCATATATGATAGTAACTTTTGTTGTTATCGGACGATACGTAATAAAAGGTACCCATTTTTACGAAAAATATCATTAAAAGTAAGTTCATTAATTTTTTTCTCAGAAAGTATGTGCCATTTTATAAGAATTTTATAAGGGTTAGAAAAATACCTTGCGGTTCTTATGCTATTAATTTTCAAACAAGAAAGTGTATTTTTTCGCTAAATCAACCCTTTTCATATATAGACATTATTTTATTTAATGTTCCTAATTTTAATAATAAAAGTGCAATAACAAAAAAACGTTTTATTTTTATTTTATATGTAATAAGTAAAGTTTTATTTATTGCATGCAAATTATCATCAATTATCATTTAACCTAGATTATGTTACTACTAGAGTATGGTAGCACAGGCTAGTCCAAATAATTAGAGAACACTTTTTAATCTGTTTAAAATTCAATAAAGCGGTTACTTGATTCATAACATTGCATCTCTATTGTTCTATTTTGTTTTGTTGTGGGTTCATTTACAGCTCTATTTAATTAGTAAAGAAACCTATAAGCGGTATGGGACGACTCGCCGCGGCCGACTCGCCGCCGCCGATTCGCCGCCGGGCCAACTCGCCGCCATACAATACTAAGACCAAAATCAACTATTTTTATTTGCGAAGGCAAATTAATGGAACTTATTATACAAATGATGTTTGTGTTAATTAAGAGTAATTTTATCCTTATTTGTTTTTGCCTAAAACTCATTTGAAGTGCCTTTTTTACGTTTAGTTGCCTAAATTAACCAAAAAATTTGATTTCATTACTTTCTTACACCTATTTTATAAATGTTAGGTTAGGTTAGGTTAGGTTAGGTTAGGTTAGGTTAGGCTAGGATAGGTTAGGTTAGGTTAGGTTAGGTTAGGTTAGGTTAGGTTAGGTTAGGCGATTTTGCCAATCGCACTCATAGAATATTTGCACTCAATAGCACACAATTATCAATTTTACCAATAAAATCTTGCTGTTGTTTTAAATGTGTTTTTTTTCTTCGGCGCCAGCGGCGAGTTGGCCCGGCGGCGAGTTGGCCCGGCGGCTAATTGGCTAGCGGCGAATCGGCGGCGGCGAGTTGGCCGCGGCGAGTCGGCCGCGGCGAGTTGTCCTAGACCCACCTATAAGTGGATATATGTTCATGCAATTTATTTAGTATACATAACTTGGTCATGTATTTCCACCTTTTATAGAAGAATTGTCATTTCCGATGGTAATCAGCTCAGATAGCTCAGAGGCAGAGCTTCTGCCCGGAAAGAAGAGGGTCCTGGGTTCGATTTCCAGTCGGTGTGATAATCTTTCTATATATTTATAACATCTTAATCATTAAATAAATCCATAACATCGAGAAAAGGGTAAGGAAATAAAAGGATCGATTGCTGTCTCTACTGACTGTCGTGTTGTGCAGTCATGCTTCTCCACAATAATGCGGAGAAGGACCTAGCAAAGAAAATAAAAAGGCCCGGAGTCTATGTCTATTTCACCTTCAAGGCCAAGCTTGCATTTTGGTCGAGACAACACAGGTCTCAATAATGTGTTCGCACGATCCTAATGAAGATGGCCGTATTTGCGACTCGCGACAGCAATCGATTATGAAAATCTCGCTTGAAAATGTAAAAGCTACCCATAATTTCTTAATTGGTTGAACACCATGATTCGCTTTTCTTTGCTTTTTTTTTAAATAACGCGAAACAATAGTTATTAAAATCAGAACATCATCCATCGCGACAGTGTATAATAAATTGACCAAGAATGTTTGATGATATTAAAATGATGTGTTGGATGAATGAATGAATGGAATGAATTTAGTTATTAGGAGAGCTTTTGCATTTTGAAGATGAAAATCTAGGATGGTATTGGATTCACGTTAGAGGATTGTAGGAAAGAAAGGATTATGCTTGAATAAAGAACCGATTTCTGTAATTTAAAGTTAAACAAAAAATACTAATACGAAATGGAAATATTTAATGTAATAAAAGAAAGGTATGAAAGGTAATATCATTTTATTTATTGAATTATTAATGATGAGATTATGCATTACCTGTTTGTTGACATTTTGGATTCTATAAACGTTTAGGTATATATTTCACTTATCTGGTCAACAACATTGTATTTGTTTGGTTCCCCAAAAAATATCAAATAATAAAATACGTCTTAATCGATTAATTGTGTCATTCAATGACTTTGAATAAAGATTATTATTTTCTCTTTATCTTGCCTGTTGTTTTTAGCCTTCTTTCCTTTTCTATAATACAACAGATTTAAAATTTATTTAAAGAAATCATTCATAAATACGTAGTTATTATTAACTATTCTATTCGCTGTTAAGCTTTTTTGAATCTAGACAGTTTTATAATTTCCAAATCCAAAAATAATTTGTCTAATGTGATTTGTTCTTTTCCTAATCTAATCGTTTCAAGATATAATTTTTTTTTCAAAATATATGCTAATATATAAAATTCTCGTGTCACAGTTTTAGTTACCATACTCCTCCGAAACGGCTTGACCGATTTCGATGAAATCTTATATGTATATTCAGTAGGTCTGAGAATAGGTTATCTATTTTTTATACCCCTAAGTGATAAGGGTGGTCAACCCCAAAGTTTTTTATTTTTTGGACACAATTTTTTATTTTTATTTTTTTATGATGTGGCATTAAAAAAATACATACAACCCTAAATTTTCACCCTTCTACCATCAACCCCTATTTTTTAATAGCGATATTAGTAATTCAATAATTTCCAACCCCGGTCGATAACTGATCAATTGTCACTTGATCAGTTATCCCCGCCAGGCGTCTACCGGTGTCACTTCTGACCCAGTAAACAGCACGGAGTAGGCATGCATTCGAGTGGGCAAACCATCCAGTTTGTTTGTGTTAGCTAAAGATGGGATAACAAAAAATATTGTACACTCTATTGCGTTAAGGGATTGATATTGTTTTTTAGTAAAATTATTCTAATTAGCGATATATATAATTTTAAAAAATAAATTACAATGAATTAAAAATATAAATGTTTGGTATTGTGTTATTTTTATATTCCATCATCGTTCACAACGCTCCATGCCTCCCTCTTCCACTCATATATCCCACATCCTCACACACTGACAATAAGTTAGTCATTTTTTTCTACTAAAATAATCCTAGGAATAATTTATATGGCAAAACAACGTTTGCCGGGTCAACTAGTATACAGATATATTTTTATTTTTTGTAATACAAAAATATTAGTTTGTCGATATTTAAATTCTTAAATGCAGATCCCAGCCAGCACACTGAGGTTATAATGATGTTATTTTTAACTCATTATTGGTCGACGACGTCATATGACTAATAAATGATGTCCATAAGACGTCATATAATGGGACGTACGTAGATGTCTTCAAAACAACGTCTTTTGGACGTACAATACAATATGTACAAGTTTCATTAAAAAGATATTATTTCAGCAGGGGCCAAGGAATACTGGTCATATTAAGCAGGTGGTCACAATATAGAGATATTTTGACTGTAGTATATAATAAATGTTATTTCCAATATTCAACTATTTATTTATAATTCTTGTCTTAGTTCTAGTATAGGACGTTTTAATGACGTCTTATATTGACGTCTTTGGGCTGTGACATAATTGTGTCAGTTTTACAACAATTTGACGTCGTTACTGCCGAAAAACGGCGACATTATGACGTCAGTGTGCTGGCTGGGATTTAGTATGAAAATTCAATTAAGTTTTAACTGATTTTTTAATTTTATTTTTTAATTCATAGTTATTAAAAATAATTATTCTGCTGTAATTTCTAAACAATAAAGTAAATTGTCGTAAGGCATAACAAGATTTACGATTATACCAGAGAATACGATAAAATAAAAATAGCTATATAATGTTAGCTTCCATTTTAAAAATATTCCCATAATGTACGGTAATTAACGGTATAATCAACGTTAATTCGTATAGAAACGAAACCACTTTAATACCATTAATATTTAAAGGATATGCATTTTGCATAAAATCCGAGCTTTAGATATCACTTTTTAATGTTGCAACTTTATACGGTGACATTAAGCCGGTTATGTAGTAAAACTGCCAGACGTGTACAGTATTAATAATAAAGTGAATACTTAAAGAGGTTGTATTTGAATTATATAAAGTTTTACATAATTTGAGGACAATTTTTATAAACATGTTATGTTTGTTCGATAGTGTGTCAATATTATTACATATTTGATATTTTTTTTGTCTTTTCTAGTAGGTAATAAATTGTTAGATATGAAAATGCGACGGGAACGCTTTAAGCGGAACTTCATTGATGTATAAATGTGCGTGCACGGAATAACTCATAAAATATTAAATTGTGCCTATAATAGAAAGAGGTTGGGTAGACTTCAACTGAACTCGAGTCAAATCTCCTTTCAAGGCAACTGCTCAAAACGATTTTTTTGTGTTCATTTGAATGTTTCACTCTATTGCTTTATAGTAAAATTCTTCAGTTCTAAAGCAGAATATCCTGTATCGTATTTTATCTTAAATCTTTGATTATGTTTACGTATTTGTTCATCATGACGATTTGAGGGTTAAAACTCTATGTCTGCGTCTAACGGGTGCCTACACCGTAAACTTGCTAATACAAATTTTCCTTGTCAGACTCAGAGGCTACTTGACCACTTTTTTTATACACCCGATATCTAGAACTTGAATCCTTGCCGTTATGTTACTCACTTTAGAGACGTTTCGACCATACGATTGACAAACGTTTTCCGAGAGAGGGAGCTACTGTTAAGTCTTAAGTCTATTTTAAGGGATTCCAAGCAAATAATGCCGCTTTTTTCTTAGAGACACCTAAGTTTCTTCCCACATTACCCCACTTGTACGGCGGCCGCAGCTTGCTGGCAGTCGGCGAGACGAGACGGCTTGGTTGTTATTATTATTTTTAACATACAACAAAAAGATTTCATGAGATTTTTACATTCTTATAGTTACTTATTATTTTTATTTTGATTTTAAGAAGGCCATATTACAGAAAAAAAGTTAATAATCGGTTTAAAAAAACACGTATAAGTATTATCTTGAAAATGATTCCTGGCAATAGAAAACAAATTAAATATTGCTAGCTTTTTTAATCACAATAAATCTAAAAACTAGTCTCTATGTTATGCTAGGTATTTGAAGGCGCAGAAATTTTAGGTTATTAAGGTTAACAATAATTTGGGAACCAACAATTTAAGAATACGCATTTAACAACCTCCTGCGTATGTATAGAGAGTTAGGTAACTTTATTTTTACATATTATTTAAATTACAGGTTACGATTACAATTATTGAAGTCTATGAATGTTTTTGGCTTGTTGAATATGTCGTCCGTTCGATTTCAAAACATCTCTCAATCTTCTTTTACAAGGTTTAAAAACGTTTAGCTTGGTAGTATAGCGGTTAGCGTGCTAGTCTCTCACCCAAGCGGCTAGGATCGATTCCCGGTCTGGTTAAGGTTTTCTGCAGTTAGTTGTTACACAAATGTCGGCTACAGCACGATGGGCTTGCATAATAATAATAATCGCCCCTTCCTTTTGCAAACGCTTCATAACT
Organism: Agrypnus murinus; assembly: GCA_929113105.1. Taxonomy (NCBI): domain Eukaryota; kingdom Metazoa; phylum Arthropoda; class Insecta; order Coleoptera; family Elateridae; genus Agrypnus; species Agrypnus murinus. Next base: position 111,562,417 of record OV816031.1, read on the forward strand.
TCTGGTCTGAGGCCAGTCATTATTATTATTATTATTATTTTTAAATAGTATTGATTGTAATAGCATTCGACTCTTCATTTAATATGTTTCAAGACCTTCAAGCGTTGATGGGCGTCTCTTAAAACGCCACTGTTTTAAGTATCCGAAGCCATAAACATTTATTATTACGATTTTTACGATAACAGTGCATTTAGTTAAACTAAAAGTATTAACGTGGAAAATGATGTTAAAGTTTATAACTTTTTTTTCCTGTATTTTTTTATGTTTTCTATCATTCCTGTAAGGGTGCCCCGGGTTTTGACTTGGTAGGCGTCTCTGTTCGGACACCGAATTATAGGTGTCTCTGCCCTGGGCACTAACTCGCTTACGAAGTGGCGCTGGATGATCTCGATGATCGGAGGTAACCCTTGGGCGCCAGTTATTTTAACGTGGTATGCTCCACGGATCCGGGTAACTGTTAGCGTAGAAAAGGTAATACAGAGAACTGTTGGGGTACGTATAGGTCGGCCCTGTCTGGATCACTTTTACCAGTCCTATAATAATCCTGGCCGGCTGCTTGCTGGTCCGGGCTGGCAGCCTTGATGGAGATGAGTTCTGGACGTGGGTTCCATAAATCGGCTTGCTCCTTATGTAGGTGCCCTCGGAACGTGTGGAAAATGGTAGGAGTGAAACGGAGTGACGCACGCCAAATATCGGTTAGGGAAGGGATGCGGTCGGCGGTTTATCCGAATGGCAACTGATTGCAACAGTTGATAAGCATTTTCATTCTTACACCCAAAACAATTAACAAAAGTAGTAACTTCGTTACACCCCTTAAAATTAACGCAGAGTATCCCTTTACACCATATACAGGGTGTTTTGGAAAATGTGCCTTTACCGTTAAAGGGCAATAGGGAAACATGTGTAGAGTAACATCTTACTAACAATTTACTGAAAAGTCCCTTTGAAATGGCAACCCCCCTTATAAAAATAATAGGCACGCCACTGCAAAGTAGTAGATAAAAGGGTATAAAAATTATGCCTATTAAATAGTACATAATTTTTAAGGTCATAACCATAATAAACCCAAGTTTTATTATATTCTGTGGCCGAAGGTTTTTTTAAAAACTTTTATTTATTTAATATAATAAAACAAATTTATTTATTGCGTTTGCAGTCGTAGAATATAATTTATTATTTTTAATGAAGGGAAAACTTTTATCTCTTTTTACGTTTACAATACAAATGTTATAATATTACTTTGTCAGTAATTATTTAAATGAGTTTAAGACAAGTGTAAATAAATAGATTTGAATTAACACACTTAACAGAACAATTTTAGAATTCACATTTAAATGACATTAAACAAAACAATTAATTAAGACTCGAATGAGTCTTTATGTTTTACTAGCAGGACAATTTTAAAGTCCACACCTAGATTAATACTCACTCTGGATAAACACTTGTTGAAGATTGATAAAGACTTGTGAGCTGAATAAAGACTAATAAAGACTGAAGACTTAAGATTGCCTACAAAATTCTCATGGTCATGAGAGAGTTGATGCTAAAGCAGTTCTCATAAAGATAAGACTTTTCTTGAAAATGTAATTTGATATCGTGTGCTCACAATCTTAAGCAATTCTCATGTAACATGATCTTATCTATAGTGTGATTATAACGTACGTTACTCCTAAGCACAGTACCTGGGTAAATAAATTCTTTGAAAATTATAACATAACCAAAACAAAATTGTGAGTACGTGCTTTTAAAACGTTTTAGTTAAATAATAACAAACATTCATTCTGAACATCTGTAAATAACTGTTAATGACTCAGATCTTTAAAATTTGTAATCTGCAGTTTGTCCTCAACTTTCTTTGTGTTAAGGTGGCGGTAAACTTGAGTGTCGATTACGTATTAATACACGTTTTAGAATTAATAGCTTGAGTGAGGTAGTGTTTTAAGTGTTTGTTAATGTTAAGTAGTTTGATTAATTGTAGTTAGTTACTGTTTAAATTATGGCAGAACCAAACACGCTTGCTGAATGAACGGAACTCTTAAAACCAACCATTTTCAAAACGTACAGTCACTAGAACCTGCGATCATATACCGCGAGTGCAATTTTACCAATGGCTATTGGAACGCAAACAGGAAAATCCCCAGTTTGCACAAAATGTACTGTGGACAAACGAATGCTGTTTTACTCGGACGCGGGTTTTTAATTCACACGACAGCCACATTTGGGCTGACGTGAATCCTCATGGTGTCCGAAGACATTATTTCCGGGCATTTTGCGGTAAATGTGTGGAAGGGAATTTATCAAAACCGTTTAATAAGACCTTTTATTCTGCTCCAACGATTAACCGGTGACTGGTACCTACATTTTCTGGACAATGAAGTGTTCGACGGACTTCCACTATTGAGCATTATTGAGTTTTTGTATAACGAATAACGATCACCGGACTTGACTCCCGTCGATCTTTGTATTTGGGGATATTTTAAAACGTTAGTGTACAGCACAGAACTGAATACCGAGGAAGAGCTACGCGCACGCATTGAAATCGCCTCATTAAATTCGCGCAAAGGCCGATATGTTTGCTAGCATAAACTTGTGGTGTACAGTCAAACGGCGGTTTATTTGAACACATAAAAATTGTTTGCATCTAAACAGTAAGTTTAATAATAAAAGATTAGTAATAAATGATCAAGGTCATCAAGGTAGTGAGTCACTCGCAACCGCTGCTGAAATTCAATTCTGTTTTTTCTGTAAATTGATACGTACGTAGCGGAGGTCAGTTATTAATTTAGTAGTGAAAATGTGAGATCATTGTTTGCTTTATCAGTAATTTAGGGTTAAAATCTTACAAACAATCGATAGTCGACTAGTGTCTTGCAAAAAATACGGAAAAACCCGATTTCTTTTTATTTTTTATTTTTATTTTATGAGTTTTGTGGTCTCTATATGGTCACCTTTCACCTCCTCAAAGCATTGCATATTTGTCCGGAACACCCTGTATATTGTGCGAAACATAGCTTTCAAATCTAGTTTTTTTTTTTATTAACCGCTTTATTTGTACAAGCAGTCTCGGTGGAGACTATAAATACAACTGATGTATGCTTAAGCTAGAACTATATTAATAATATTTACATGTGTTCTGTATAAATGTTAAATAAACTGCGTAACAGACAGTTTTTGTTTAATTGCCTGTAGTTACTATACACCCCGGATTTTCAATTAATGCATTGTTATTGGCATTTATAATACAGACAGTATAATATTTTCACTCTAGTTAAATTTGAATTCTAATTATTTCATTATAACGCCATTTAGGATAATTGCTTTGTGACGTGATCTTTTTTTACAAGACAATTATTGTCTATAGGGAACTCCATTTGGTGTTAAATTTAGTTCGTCTTTTAATCCAGCTTCGTATGTTGATGCCAGATCTTCATATTTCAAACTGCGAGTTTTAGCCCCGTTCGTTTGGTGTTAATGGGAATGTACCTTCGTGGCTGTTAATTATAAAGAAGAATCGTAATTGTATTGACCTAAAATTTCTAAACCTGCAATTTGATGTAAGTTTTTAATAGTGGTACTGTCATTCGCAATATTTTGAGTACGTACTTGTGGCAACTGGAAACCTTTTCCAAAAAGTTCTGAACAACCTGGTGATCATCTACTACGAGTCACTGGAAACAACGTTTCGTGTAGACCAAATTTATTTTATTAAAATAACCAGGTGGGTTCTTTATATTTTATTTTCATGTGGAAAGGTCACTTAGCTAGTTCTATTAAAATTTAAAAGTATATTTATTTAATTCATTAGTGATTAATGTGACAAAACTCATTTTATATAAAGTTTTGGCGTTCATTTCTTGAGTAACTAAGGAGTTTAATAAAGGTCAAGGTTTGATTTTATAAGTATTTTTAAACTAGTTATGAATCGTTTAGATTAATAATTTATAGAAGCACTAGGCCTTTAACAAATTATTTTTTTACGTAAAATTAGTATTAACGATAGTAAACATTAGTTAAATAATAACTGAAAGCCTTCAAGTTAATAATTAATCGGATTATGTATATTGATTTTTATTTGTGAAATAAGGATTTTGGTGTTATTTATTTCCTTTTATTTGTTGTATATTATTTAGTGTCATAAGGGAGTGAAGAAATTCGATTCTTACATGGTTAGAACGGATTCACTTTAAGATCTATAGATCCGTTGTTTTAAACACCAGGATCCCAGTCATGTATTTAAGTCCTGTCCCAGTCACAATCTACCTTTAAAGGAATTTGGCTGGAATGGGAAAAGACCCATTTTTAGCTACACACCCCCCTCCCCGACCAGAAAATAAAAAGTAACAGGCAGATTTGATTTAAATCTTTCATGCAACTGTAAAGACTTGTCACTATTTGACATTACAAGCTGAAGATTGTCAATTGTTTTGTCATGGCTAGGTAGCATTTTTATATCTGTTCTCTTCCTTTTTTTCTTGTTTTGGCATACTTCTATTTCACTTGGGTATTTCTTCATTCCTTTTTCTTTAACTTGGATTCTTTGCTATAAAATAATTTTATATTCCAGACGCCTATTGGTATACGAATACATTCTACCATCTCCTACACTATTTATTTATTTTCATTTATTTCTGTTTCCATTGTTTGTTTCTATTAAATTTTTTCCCTTACCTTTTCCCGTTTCCTCCTGTTTTCCTCTTCCATATAAGTTTTATACGGTTTAGTTTCTTTTCATGACACAAACCGAATAGCAAAGGTTAGTTCCCAGAACAAGCCCATCATTCATTCGACGATAAAACGACCCTATGGCGTCAGGCTCCCTAAACTGTACCTAAGAACATTTGAAGTAATCAGAACAAAGCGCTTGAATGGTTAGTGCTGGTCCGTGGTTCATGCAACTCCACCTTGCCAAAATGGACACTATCATGGTCTATATTAGAGAGTCAACCGAGAAGTTCCATCATTGCTTCGCGATCCATTCAACCGACTTTTATCAGTGCGTTTGGAGATTGTGGATACATACCTATGCGACATACATTTCTGCTAAAGTCTTCTAAAATTACTTTTACTCAGTTTTTTGAAGCCGGAGTTCAGCATCCTCAACCTCTACAGTTGAACGATTTTCGTTTACCATTAAAAATAAACCTCATTGTCTCACCTTTTCGTTATATTACAATAATTCTTAGTAATTTTCTATCCTATACGCCGGTATATAGGATTAATAGTAAAACAGTGCGCCTAGTTGCTTTCAGATCTTAATTTCAGCGAAGACTACATTATTACAGTTAAAATGCATCTTGCTGACATAAAAGGAAGGAAGCGTTATCGTTTCATGATTTTGCAACGTTTTCAGAAAAAAAGGCTCGATTTCAAGCTTCATAAGCTTCAGCATTCTCTTTCAATTACCATATCAAAATCGATAATATATCCAAATAGTGCACTCATAGCGCTATCGTAAACGAAAGAAGGGTAGTAGTGTGCTTATCGTTAAACGTTCGATCGCGTTTGCGGGGCTAGTTTGATATGTACGAGGTCGCGAGAGGTTACAGATAGCTCCGTTATCTGTGGCGACTGACGCCCGACAGGGTACATTAGCTGGATTGCGTCCCAACGCCCTGCAGGCACATCCACAGACGACGGACGTCAGCTCTCGCAATAGGTGTCACGTGCCCCGTGCTTTTCCACAAGATATACGCCACCATAATTTAGAAAATCTTGTCTAAAACTTCGACCATTTTAAAAAAGTTTTCATGAAGTTTTTAACATTCTTTTTATTATTACTTATTTCTTCTTGCCGGCGGTGTAGTATGTAAAAGATATTCTTAATTAATGTACTTCTGTTTTAACTTTAAACCATGCAGCATTAACGACCAATTTTGCTGTTAAGGAAGAATGGATAATAATTTTGAGAGTGTAAAGTGATTAAAGCAGTAAGGTTCATAAACAAGAATCAATATTTTTGTATTTAGATTTATCTCATTTACTAAATACAGGGTATTCGTTATTCGAGATGCAGTATGAGGATCTCGCTTATTCGAAAACAAAAAGTTTAAATTAGAAAATTTTTTAAGTTTTGAATTCAATATTATTACATTTCTGCAAAACGTTTTTCAAAACACACTCTTTTCTTGCGCATCTTACGGCATACGTAGATTTTTACTACAATCTTTCAGCTTCGAAATATCATTACCGAATATTTTTACATGGGTACGATATTTAAATTTTAGATATTTCGATCACATTTGTTTTTCTATAAAATTTTAAAATAAGGCTGCTTTTCTAAGAATTCCTTGGACTACCAATAAGTTAATAAGAATGCAGTGATGATTTTAAATAGCGAAGACAAGACAATGTGTTACAAATTTATTAATTTTGTTACGTAGATAGTATTAATGTTATAAGTCTTCGTAAGTAGAGCAGTAGCAACCAAGTAAAACATATTTTTTACATTTACAAAGGACGACAACAATACACATTTTAGTAAAAGAAGACGCTATCTTAGTAAAAGTAAATATTTTAATAAATATTGATAGCTGAGTGTACAGCAACAAAATTTAAACAAAACAACGTCGATATGCGATAGGTGATTATGTATGCAACCAATGAGATGCTTTAGTTGTAACAAAACCTTCAAATCTTCCAATATGACGATAATCCTACCGCATAATTACGTTTAATAAAACTCCGCTAAAATGCTAAAGAAAATATTTTTTTTATTTTTACTTTTTACTGGCAACTATTTTATAATATTTTGAAATTTTACCATTTTCAGAGGTTTATGCATTTGATCACAGCTTGTTGTGCAGTTGACCAGCTTGGAATATTATTATGTCATTTTAAAGTTTAAGACATGTACGTTTTATATATATTTACAATTTGATAGTAACTTGTTTTTTCACGATGACATCAGTGCACTTTTGCCGTTGAAATTGCTGTTTTTTATACCCTGTCTGTGTATTGAGTTGTACCTCGTTGTTTAAAAAAACCAAAAGTCCAAGTTACAAAATGTACACAGTTTACTGTTAAGTAGAATAAGTATTTATTCGCTGTTAATATAGTAATATACAATATGCACTTGCATAACTTAAACTCTACACAGTTTCAACTTTAAACGAGTAATAATGTTCAGAAAACCTAGGTAAACAATATCCCTAGATATCAGTTTCTAAGGCTTCTGAGTGTAGCTCGAAAGGCAGGTAAACAATATCCCTGGTAATCAGTTTCTAGCCTTTGAGCTCGTCGTAACTCGAACTGATCTGTCCTGCAAAGTTCCGGTGTTTATATACTATTCTGTGGCCGTAACATTCGCCCACTTAGCATATATTAAGTCGAATTAGCATAATATTACGATAAAGTTTTTAGAAGGCCACATTAGTACCTGATAGATGCAACCATTAAGATAAAGATTCTGAGTATGGGCAAACATTTGCATACATTATGTCACGACCTACGCGACGAGTATCTAGGTTACGTTTTTGCTATACCCTCACGATAGTAAAACTAAATATTTTGTAACATGTTATTTAATCGTTTTTTGGGTTGCTTTGCTAGACTACGTTTTAGCGGCGTTTTATTACTTCAGATAATTTGGTGGTAATTTTTTCCTAGTAAGCAATTTAATTTGTTATGGTTAGGAAGATCAGCATCCTCTTAACCATAATAAATTAAATTGCTGAAAAAAACATTGATTTTTTCATTTTATGAACGTCGAAGTAGTAACATTTAAATTGGTTATTTAACGATTTTTGGTAACTTTTTTCGACACCGCCCATGTACTTTCTAGAAAACGTAGTTCTTTAGGTTTAATTTCTTGATAACTCTACTAGATTTGGTGGATGTGTAGACGAGATAAGATATGATAGCTCTTCCTTTGCCCCTTTCGTTATTAGAAAAATCCCCGATTATTAGAAAATGTAATCGGGTTGTTTGCAATTAATGGGTTTTTTATAGTATTCCCGTTTACGAGTTTTGTGGACCTCTTGATTTAGTTTAGTTAATTTAGTTAGTCGGATATCGCGAGAGGATCGCTTGGGAGACCATTTTCGCATTGAAATTACAAATCAGGCAAGCAGTTTAAGACGTTGAGTAAGTGATTAGTTTCCAATCTCATTTCTACGTTTCATTGGTAATGTATTCTTTTTTGAAGGCGGTTCTGTTTCTGTTTTAGTTTTCCTTGTTGGCATTTATACTTTCCTCTCTTTCGAGGCTCATTTTATGGTTATCTCCTAGGTGGTTATTCACCAGTTTCACCGAGTTACACTACATATATTCATACTACTTTAATTACTTTTTCTTTGATTCAAACAGACGTTACAACCAATTTACCTCATTTTTTGGCATACAGCTCGTATAAAACCAAGAATAAACCTCAGATCGGACTTTTTTGCAATGTTGTATCTACGAAGATAATGACAGGCCGAAGCTTAAACATAGAAACATGGCAGTGATTTACTTGAAAGTGAAACAATTGGTTGTTCAGATGTTCTACAATAATGTTTGAACACTTCCAAATGCTAGTTAACTGACTTCAACAGGCCATCAAAGGTCTGATCTCAGAGGTCACCTCTTACTTTGTCACCGTTTTGTCTCATTTGTAGTATACAGACCTCTCGAGTCATTCTGAATAAATTTTAAATCAATCGCATCAATTCACAGTCACATTAATTACTCTCAGTTAAGCTGTGGTTTCCTAGAACAGTCGGCCGGCGGAAACCGACAACAACCGACATCCGCGAAAGTCAAACGTGAATAAATAAATGCAGGTGGTTTCCTATAGTCCGCTATTATCCGTCGCGTAAAATTCCGCTATGCTTGTCAGTTCTCGTCGTCGGTTTTGTTCGGTCGAAGGTAGATTGCAGCCGAAAAAAATGCTGAGCAATTCAGTTCAAGAATTAATTTATTATTATTAATAGTATGACATATGGGCTTACATTTTTCATGCAAAATGAGTTAAAAAAATTTCGTTTAATGAAGAAAAACAATTAATTAATTTGGTGAAACAGTATTCTGCTGTTTATAAATGCAAATTAAAAATCTACAAAGATATAGTTGTCAAAAATATTTTTGTAGGAAACCACCTCCACCATGAAATCGCGTCGGATTCGGTTTCCCCTCCGCTGTCGCTCCGATTTCGCTTCGGTTGATGTCAGTTTACTCCTGCTGTCCTCCTGACTGTCCTAGGAAACCGAAGCTTCACACCTAATATTACCTACGTACAATTCAGTTAATCTGAGCTGATTAACTAACTTCTAATTAACCTAAGAGCAAATTTCCTGCATACTATATGTTTAATTATTAAAATAATGCACACCTGATAATTATGCAACCAATTTTACATGACAGCTGTGAATTTCAGAAATTAGAAGTTCTATCTGTTTAATAAAGTTTTGCTCATTTGCTATGAATTTCTGATTCCACGTGTGTAAAATTGCTGTGTGTTACACAACGATAGAAATTAAGTATTCTATTAGTAAAAATGCATAAGTAGTTTAACAATAATTATTATTTCCTACACCCTACTAGACAAACACATAGTTTTACAAAGTCAACACAATATTAATATGAATGTGAATAACAACCTTGAACGTGGACAAAAAATAGTATATTGTTTTAAAAAGTAATTTTCAAACTATTTTTCTCAATATATCAATGTAAAATTTCTAATTTTTGTTCCTTTGTACACTTTAAAAAATACGTTATAAAATTTTATTTAAAAAGTAATTCATTTTTTAAATAAGCTGTCGAAATAGATAAGATTGGTTGCATAAGATGGTCGTCAGAGGAATCACTGTATTTGACGTATTATTTTAGTAATTGAACATACTAATTGCATGTTAACAGATATAAAGTTGGCACTCGATGAATAGAGACAAAGTATGCTTGGGCTCTTGGCCGATGTCAATTTGATATCAACTATTGCTGATCATCAAAATAAATAGCAACATAAAAAAGAAAGTCAAGTGGGTTCGGAGGACTAATTCAATGAATTCGTACATCACATTACGATGTTATACCGGATGTTTTTGGAAAGTGCACCCCCCCTGCCTAACTTTTTGTCTTTTCATGTCTAGATGTCTACTTGCTTTTATTGGCTTGACAAACACTTTTTATCGATTCTGGTTTCACCAGAAGTGACCACCACTTTCTATTTCTAAATTGGACATTCTGTATATTTTAGTGACTTCGATTCAGGGTTAAGTCTTGAGTTCAACCACGCCCTAATTTTAACTTTTTCACAGGTCGAGTTGTTTTCTTGCAATTTCATTTCTGCTTTTAGTGTACCACGAACCACACAAATCTTCCTTTACGGTTTCAAAACAAAGTAGATACTGTTCTATGGTTTTGTTCAAAAGATTAATTTTTGTACGTCCTTAAACCCTTAGAAATAAGCTTTTTCGACCTATACATATTGAGATGATATTGTATCATCGATTGAAAATTTAACACATTAATAAAACATTAAAAATATTTAAGGCTACGATTGGATCGTAAGCACAGACATAATCAATTTATGAAATAAAGAATAGGTAGACATGCTAGGATATTATTTTTATATTGTAAAGGTTACATGCTAGGTTACAGATAGATTTATCTAGTTGAAATAGAATTTAAAGAAGGAAGATTATCATGCAGACATAACCTCAATTCTTCTAAAAGATTTTCATGTTGTTTTATAGTAAAACTTGTATGTAACACAGGTTGCATGTTTGGTATAGTTTATCCACTTTTCTTGATTGTTTTATATTCACGTTAGATTTGAGATTGACGTTAGGTTAACGTAAAACAGAATTTTTCTTTCTCCCATAAAACTAAGTCAGTTTCGGGTTGAGTTTCATTACGTTGGTGTACACCCAAACGCAAAGAAAATGTCACCCCTATAAACTCGGGTCTCTACCGCCGTAATGAGTTTATGGCAAATTGTAAATTATAACCGAGCGAGTTATTATCTAGGTAGACAGAACTTTCGATGAAATACTTAGGACAAGTAAAACTTTCATCATGTGACCATTAAATTTCAAGAATATTGTTAAAACAACCAAAAAAATTTGTACGTTGACTTTTGCACTAATTTTTGTTTAAAGAAATTTTTTGATCAGTAGATACATTAACAGTAACTTGACTCACACAAAGATTTTTTTCCGTAGTTTAGAATATGTGAGATTAAAATTCTCCTTTGAAGCTCTCGTCTTAAAAAGGATTAGGTATTCTGAGAAAATCTTACCTACTTTAAGACAACAATGAACTGGCTGTTTCCTAGATTATGAATAAGCATGTAATATTCCTTTTGCCAAAATCTGGTTGACAGTATGCCGAGACGCTTAACTGAGTGTATAGAAAACAATGGATATTACACTAAATATTAATAAAAATTATACATACTTAATCGAGCATTATCTAATAGTTTTATTACTTGTTACCTAACGAAAAAATTGTTTTTCCACTACTAACCTTAAAAAAGACAATTATTGGCATTGTTTGTGACTGCAGAAATTGATTTTCTTAACCCCTTGCCAGAAGCCTCTATTATATATATTATTGACCTAGGTTAATAATGAAAACAATGCTAAACCACCTGTCAAAGTCTATGCCTTCTATTAAAATAAATATTATAACACATAAAAATTACATTTCTAACATAACCTAATTTTTTGTATGAAGGGTGTATTTTTAATAAATGATTACTTGAACTTATTATTTTGAACTTAAGATATATTATATTTAGTATCGGAAAGTAAATAGTATATATAATGAAAAAACAAAAGCTTATTAATTAGAAGCAAAATAATAGTTAATTGTACAGTTGTTATAATTTATGTTATTTACAATTCCTGAGGAAGTAGTGTGTGTTTCCTGTGTATTAATTAAAAGAATGTTGATTTGTTAATAGTTAAATTGTATTTTAATAACGGTCGTAAAACAAGAATTCTACTGTTGAAAACAGAAGATGTGACTAAAACCAATTACACGTTTGACATCTCAAACACCAAGCGACGTTGCCAGCTTTACTCGCTGAAGAATTAACCGGTCAACATTTTTTAAAATAATTTAATGATCAGGATAACTTACATGTTAGTAGTGGAAAAAATTGTATATTAACCGCGGTTTAGACACGCAATTATAGCCCACGCGTCTTAAATCCCTCGGCGCTACGCGTCTCGAGATTTAAGATCAACGCTAGGGCTATAATAGCGTATGTCTAAACCTTGGGTAATAATATACTATTTTAAGCATATTATTATTTCTTACAAAAAAAACCTTTCAAAAACACCGAAAAAATGTAGGTAGCTGAATGTGAAACTCGCTCGGTTATAATTTACAATATGCCATAAACTCATTACGGCGGTAGAGACCCGAGTTTATAGGGGTGACATTTTCTTTGCGTTTGGCTGTACATAAGGTTACAATTAACCTTATTATTTTAACCAGATTATTTTGATGTTTTGCACTATTGTTTTGAGTCAGTCACCTGGAGTACTGTATTCTGGACAAGACAGATTGAAGTTTGATTTAATTCATGTTATTTTATTTATAATCATAATAATAATTACTACAGCTACTAAACAGATCTATAAGTTAAGTTAATTGTATGTAATTTTAATCGTAATTGTAATTGTAATTATGATTGTGATTGTGATTGTGATTGTGATTGTGATTGTGATTGTGATTCTGAATCTGATTCTGATTCTGATTCTGATTCTGATTCTGATTGTGATTGTGATTGTGATTGTGATTGTGATTGTGTTGTGATTGTGATTGTAATTGTGATTGTGATTGTGATTGTAATTAAACTAATGTGATTAGGTTATCTTGTGTAACTATGTAAATATTTATGGGTAATTCTTGTTTTTAAATGTAATTAGGCTTTTAATGAGATCGGTGACAGCTGATCGTTTTTATTGATTTTCTTTGTTATTGTTCAATTTAGATTATAAGTGCTTTTGTTATTTTAATCGTCCTTTTGCCAGATATCTTTATATCTTTTCAGAATTAAGATTAGTGATTATTATGAACATATGTTCGATTTTGTAACGTCATGATTTTCGCTACGTTCGGTTTTTTTTAGTGTTTTGTGTTTTTGGCTCGAACGTATAAAAGGACTCGAAAAAAGAACAACTTCAGTCGATAAACGCCGTAGGGTGAATCTATGCTCGGCTCATTATAAAAATCTGCAAAATAAAGTTAGGTTATGAAGAATCACATGTTTTCCGTTTGTAAAACAAACCTCTATCATCTGGGATTGGATATTTACCTGAATATTTGAATCAAAAATTTGTTTTCTTATTACAACACAATTATTGGGAATTGTGTTTGATTTATATTATTTAAATCAAAGAAGTTTATTTTATTTATCATCGATTTGGATATCGATTTTGTTTGAATTTTGGGATCAGATGATTTGAATGAACGCTGTTTAACCGATTATGCACAACGAATTGAAATGAATTTTGAAGTGGATTTGTTTACATTTGGTGTATCAATTTTCTTATACAAGGTTGGTCATAAATAAAATTTGTTGCCCATTGGCAACAATTATATAAAACAATTTTATTTCATTCTTGTTAAATTCAAGAGGTTCTCTATGAACAAAGTTTGTTGTCTTTCAGCAATTTAAATTTGTTTATCAGTTGTAAATCATTTATTTTGATTGGATTAATTAATTTGAATGTTGGTTTCTTTAAATGAAAGCAGTTGCAACCCCCAGTGTCAGGTTGACAACTACCTTGAATTCATTTAAACAAGCTTAAGGAATATTTTCTTTTTTTAATTTCTGTTTAAGGAATTTGCATTTATTTCAAAATTTTTTATTTAATTTACGTCCAGATACAGCAGTCCAGGTGTGGCTTGTAATAAGTTCAGGAACATGAGTCAATAAGATTTTTATATTTTTTTTCTCATGCTCAATCGAATTAAACCTGAGTTAGCCTATTGGGAAAAAGAAAGCTTTTGTGTTGTTATATTTTCATTTTTATTGAAGCTAACCAAAATCAAAGATTATATTTTATTATCATAAATACACGCATCATAAACATTACATAATTTAATGTAGTACAAACATTTTATTTTTTATTTTTGAATATAACATCTCAATATTTTTCTACAAATTATATGACACCCATAACGCTTATTTTTTATTTAATTGTACTGATGAGACTTCACATAATCTTGACTTCATTCAACGATTGATTAGTCTATAAGTTATCAATGAAAACATAAAGCACCTACGAAAAAGGAAGTGTTAGGTATTGTATGATTCGAAGAAATCTAATGCTTTACTGACGTAACGTGCCATCCTCTTTGCAATTGACTTCGGTCCTGATTTGATAAGCTGATTTTTGAATGTTTACGGACGTACACAAATTAGTCTGTTGAACGAAGCCGTAGAACATTATTTTTCCTTTGTTTTAGAACCGTAAAAGAAGCATTTTAGGTGATCCATGGCAGGCTAGACAAAGAAATACAATTGCAAAAATGCCTAGACCTGACAACTGAGGCATTGCTGAACTCCTGTAAAAAATGAAAATTGCCATCATAAATGTACATCCCAAATATGGTACTTCCATCTAATAAAGCGAATATTTGGCAGCAGGAAACACTTTCAAAAACACCAGGTATAAGTGGGAATTTTTGGTATCATTTAAAAATGAAACAGCTGCATCCTTTTGGAACGGAATTCAAACGATCAAAATACAAAATTTTGCAGAATACGGTTAATTTTACTACAATGCTACGATTATGTTAAAAATCGGTAGGATTGCCGAAAGCGATCGTCGAGTTGTCCACAACCAAATTTAAAAATGCACAATGGTTAATGGCCTACAAAGTATTTTGACTTTTGGTTATTTCAAAAAAATTCAAAAAACCGTAAAAATTGTGGTGATATGCAGTGCAAAAATTTTAAATACTATTAAATATTATTGAGGCTAAGATGGACCCTTGCGGTACTCCAATTCTGAATCCCTTCCCATTAGATGAACAGTTAGATGCTTCATTATCTATAATTATGCAAGAGATGATACAGCGAATTGGTTAATTGCGTTATAGGCAACATCTAGTGGCTGCCCACCACTTTGTTTTCGCTTTTCAGTTGTAGATAATGTTTCTTCTTAAGGGTTCCACGGCCAGAAATATATCTTTTTCTACAAATTCGGAATTCGTATGGATCGCTGAATTCAGTTTAAGTTAGCATAATGCAGTTTTACTAAACTGTGCACCATCCTTTTTATAATGGATTATTTATATACAGTTCCTCTTAGAGCTCCTTTTACGTTGATTTTGGGCGTATATCAATAGATTTGTGTACAAATGTACTCAAACAAAAACCTAAATTAAGGTCACAAATGGCCTGTCTGCTCCAGTTATACAAAATTATCATGTGGTATAGAGTTGACCCTGGTCTAATGTACTTATCTTGGAGCAATAAGGAATAACTTACCAATTCCGTTCTTTTTCTCCTCTATGGCCCACAAAGATACTTTCGCCAATTTATATGCTGTTACATACTGAAAACAAAGGTTCTTATAAGAATCAGCAAATAGATGTAAATTTTATCATTGAGCCAATAACTCCACCCCTGCATATATTTCGTCAAAACTCATAAATTATGCTTTTTAAAGAGGCTGGTTGCAGAGTATTTCCAATTACTCTAAAACAAATTTAGAAATCAAGAGCTCTTAAAGTGAAATCAAATGACTACATTATTTGTATTAACATAATTATAGTAATACTGCTATCGTATTCCAGAATATACCAGTTTATGAAACATTAAGTAGATCTAAAATCTGTAGGTACGGATCTGCAATCATTTACAAATTTAACTTTTAAACCCCAAAAAGAGGTGTAGCAGTTCTGCAACTGTATTATAAAAGTTGAAAGTAAAACCGTATTAACACGCCGTATTAAATTTCTACAAGGGGATGTATAACAGAGAATGTAATTTTTGTACGCTTTCGGGCGTTCATCTACCTGGACTAATAACAGGATGTAGGTATATGGGTTAAAACGTAAAAGCTACCGTTCATAAAACGGAAGAAAATAGACACAAAAAAGAATCTTATTAATGGTAACGGTTTTGCAGCTGCTATAAAACCGTATTTGTTGAGAAAGAAAAAAAAATAAATAACTGTTTAAATTTCACCCCGGCTGGCTTTGACGTGTGCACGTCGCTCCATACTTGTTGATTTAGCTATTAAGTACCACTATACGTGGAAGTACTTTTGACGTTCTTATGTTTACTCAATATACTCTGAAAATTACATATTAGTCATCTTATTGGTTTTATTATTACAGACATTTTAAACTTAACCTTAATGTATAAACATGTGCATAATATAATACTTACATAAACATTCAATATTGTCGTGGTTGTGCACGTGTAAACATCTGCAAAGCGACTGACCGACTACAAATCTATTTTTCAAAGGTTTATTTATCCAAAAAAATAATGAATTCACTATGAGAAAGGGTAGTTAAGTATACTCTATCTAATGGTTATATTTTTGATATCAGTTTCTGGTTAAAAACTATTAAATTTATATTAAAACCGCTATTTTAAAGTGTTTGTGCGTGTAAACAGACATCTGGTTAATACTTGTTGGACTGCGAGATTACAGTAAGTGGACTTAATAATATCTATAACTTGTAATATCTATCTTTTTAAAGGCTGTTTAGCTATAATTAATAAATTTATTAATAATACTTATGAGGCTAGAATTGCCCCACCTAAATGTGATAGTCTCATTATCATTTTCTAAATATAGACTGGTAAATTTAATTTTGTGTGAAAATCTGTTATACTAAACAATTCATTTGTGTGTGTAAACATACACCTGATTTCCTGCTGGTGTACAAGATTACAATAACAATAAGTGAACTTCTGTAGTATTATTAATATAGGCCATGAACCAACAAGGTAATAACAGGGTGGCTTTTGAGGCAGTAAGTCAGAGTATTGGATCTCTGATGGCTGATTTCAATAATAAACTCCAAGATTTAAAAATGAAAAATACGTTAGCTAATGTTAACGATATTAACGCACTGTGTGGTCTATTTGATCAATTTAAAAACGAAGTACTCAGTTGCTTAGACGGTATAGCAACTGCATTGAATAAAGTGGATGATCAATTAGAAAACTTAGAAAACTACAGCAGGAAAAATTGTCTATTACTCCATGGACTTCCGGAAGAAAAAGATGAAATACTGATCAAAAAAGTTGTCGGTTTTTTTAATAAGGATTTAAAGATTCCGAATTTTGTATTCACTGAAGAAATGGTAGATAATTTACACAGACTTGGCTCTATTAAGAATGATGGTGATAAGATTAGACCAGTAATAATAAAATTTACAAGGTACATGATACGACAACAAATTTGGTTCAACAAAAAGCAACTGAAGGGAACTCGTCAATATTTAACGGAATCCTTGACAAGAAAACGGTTGAGTATTTACAAAAAGGCATGCGAACAATTCGGTGATAAGAATGTATGGACTCATGACGGGAAAATTCATGTCGCTCTAGCTAACAAAAAGAGGATGATTATTTCCAATCCCAGGCAGGTTGAATCTCTGTGCGAAGCTTCGAATGACCAGAAGGAGTTTGTAAAAACTAATCAGAATGCATATAATACTCGATCTACAAAATCTAATCAAAAATGAAACTTAATATTTTTGTAAGAATGATAGTTCATTTCTAGTTACACTTTTCATTTGTTTTTGTTTTGTTTTTCTTTGCGTTTATGTAATATTTTCTCGTTAATGATTAATTGGTTATAATACATACATATAACTATTTTTTTTCTTCTACTTATTACTCCTAATATGTTTGTACAGACGTATATCCAATTTATCTCGATGTTTGCGATTGGTATACGTTTGCCACTTTTTGGCAGAAATATTTTTTTTACATATATAAAGGTCCTGGAATATATACTTTTCTTTAATTTTAGATTAGGATAAAAGAATTATTTGTTGCATAGTAATTTTTATATATTTTAATATATATCAGAACATTCAACTACAGCAACAGTTTATCTTTGTTTTTATTTATTTGGAGTTTCATTATTAGGCTTATTGTTTGCAATTGTATTCCAAGAGATCGCATTGGAAAGGTAGTAACACAACCCGACCCATACAGCCCTCCATCGAAGTCGATATAGGTACCACTTGGATATCACACACATGTAGAGAGCCGGTCTCTGTGCAGAAAAGAAGCCTTTGGCACGACATTTTTCTTTCAACGGGCGGACCTTTTCTCCTATGTCATTCCTTCCTGGAGTACTTTCTGTGTACATTCTGCGTACTGGCAATTTTGAATATCTGGTAGACTCGCACGCAGTCAGTAGGATATGATGCAGTAAGTCTTGCGAAACTCTTCGAGGCTTAACTTTTAAAGATTTCGATCTCATATGATCTACTCTCAGAAATTGCGGTGTCAAACTGAAAATTTGTAAAAATATGAAGTATCTATGCCGACATGTATGCCAAAATAAAATTTAAATTTGTTTATAACGCGTTCGCGACTTAATTAACCCAGATAACAAAGGTACGTCATAATGACGTCAAAATCTGGTTATATTGAAACTCACTAAAAGACGCCAACGGACCAAAGATTAAAGATATAATGACATCTGTTAAATGAATAGCATGTCATAATATATCACGTCATATATATTCCTCTTTTTTCGTCAAAAATTTATATCTTACTTGTTGCCAAAGTCAAAAACTAAATTTTACCAGACAGCATTTTGTTATTGTATGAGTCATTGGCATGATTGATTACATATTTTCAGAATTATTTGTTTTTTAGCATCTGTTACAATTTCCGTAAAGTATGTTCGAATAAGGTATCATACGTACTCATTGTGTTTGTAGCGTCTTACTACGGCAAAAAAAGCATTTCCCTATATTATTTTCGTATAACTCTGTTTTTTATTTATTATTATTATTTATTACTATTTTTAGTACTACAATTTTAATGTTTTAGACATCACAGCAATTTATAATTTTGTTTTTCTAGCTCCTAAAAGAGCATGCACGGATTCTGTGAATACCTCCTGAAAGTACACACTTCAACAATTAACATGTTGGCAACAAATCCGTTTTCTGTGCAGCAGGTGATGTGTACTTTCAAGAGATATTCGCGGTATAGGCGTTAATAGTAGATTTAATTTAAACCCATTTGCAGGTAATTGGTTGGCCGATGGATATAGATGGATCGCTTTAGTGGATGGTCAGTCACAGCCCCACCAACAGTGTAAGGTAGGTAATTACAAATTTGAATAACCTGATGCGTATCACTGTATCTGTTCTCAGCGACATCGAATATTATTGAATTTGATTTTTGTCTTATTATTCCGTATCAGGTCTAAAAGTGTAGAGTTCAAAGAAATACTTAGAAATGCAACCTGATATTGCCATAGGATTATATTTTTAATCGTACAAGGTAAATACGTCAAGTTAAGGATTGGAGGCACTTCTAACTGCTTGTGTCTATTCTTAACCTAGTGAAGTTTACGCTACCTATTGTTTAGCTTAACACATGCTATATACTGTTTTTATTTGTAATGTCTTTTATCTTATGTCTATATGTATTGAATTTGTTTGTAAGGTGTGTAAGATGTGTTTTTAACAAGCTAGAAATCTAACCAATCTGTAAGTAACCTGAGCTTACAAGAACAACCGTATGTGTTGCACTACCTACTCGCACGCTTGCACCGGTCATGCATTTATTGCGATATGTGTAATTTGTGGACCAGATGTGAATACGAGACTCCAATTTAATATCAAATACCGGTTTATCATACAGACCTAACTCCTGCCTTGTAATTAAATCCAATAGAGTGCAGTTTCTTCTTTGTCTTGTATGCACTTCCGGTGTTTGTGAGCATAGCACTTTAAGAGTTCTAATTTACTGTGTTATAGTACTTGTGCCTGGATGCAAAGATTTAAATTGTCTGTGTCTGTTTTAACTGTAACACCTGCATCCACATTCTCGTGAAAAATATCTGAGATAAAACTTTGTAGTCATCCTAGACCTATTAGTCCAAGTTTGAAACGACATGACCTACTGCATATGCATATATTACAACTCCAATTTTACATTCCTATCCGCAGTTTGTGTCTCAATCGAGAATTGCTGATCACTTCAATAGCCAGTTTAATCTCTAATGTCTTAAAGGTTCTAATTGCAAGGTTTCAATATCCGAAACTTGATTTTAGAACTGTAAGTTTCAAAGCTTAAGTTTAAAAAATCCTTGAAGACTTGAAGCATCAAAGGTCTGAAACTGTGATGAGTAAACAGTTTGTAGTTTTAAGTCCCTAAAAACTTTAAACCATGAACGTCTAAATCTTAAACTTTGAACGCCTGATAGTTGGCATCAGTCGGTAAAAATATTAAAACTCGTTAAGGTTGAAACTTTGAAACGTTTAAGTTTGGAACCCCCACAGTCTAAGTTTTTAGATTTGCAATCAAAAATCTGAAACTGTAGGTTTCTAGCAATTAGAATTTTGTAGCCTTGAATCCTTTGGATAACGGATTATAGCCTTGACCTCGAACTTCGCAGCTTCGATGTTAAGTGGAAAAAAATTTAGTGATTCGATCTCAAACTATGACTTCGTAGAAGTTAAAACACTTTCATTGTTTGAAAGCATATTTTGATGCATTGAAAATATGTACTGTAAAACCTTAAACGTTAAGATGTTGGAAACTTGAATCTCTGAAATATCATTTTTAACATTTCTCCTCCGTTTGATTTCACAATGTATACCTTAACCTACAGGTTTTGTTAAAAGGGTTTTCTCCACAGTGTTAGAGGATGGATGCTGCAGTTTCCTGCAAGACTCTGTAAGGAAATACTTCATGTAAACCTTTTTAATAGCTGACCTTCTTGAAATGTGACGTAGGTCTTCCGGACTTAAGTGAGTGAGGCATATAATATTTTCTAGAGCGTTTAGTTACCATTTATGGTTTCACGTAGATGATTTGTACTCACACTGGACATTTCTTTGTTGGGATTTATCCATTACTTATTTTAAGGAAATACATTGCTTAAGATTCCAGAGGTAAAATCGTTTCTAGAAGACCTCTTATACTAAGTCGAAGACAAACTATTCGGTTTTTTATTTTTCCACTTGACCCTTTTGAATTTGTTCCATTACTATTGCCTTTTGTTTCTTACTGTAAAATTTTTTAATCTTTTTCTCTCACTTTTTGGGTTGTGTTTAATAAGCAAAACTGCTGCTATACCATTTAATAAAATATTCACATTGTTGCACGATTTAATCTCAAGCTACCTTTTCTGCAGAAAAAGTATTTTTTAAAGACATTGAATTTTTCAGTTTGTTATTAAATTCAGATACAACTCCCTATTTGGTATTATATTTATTTATTATTATTAAATATTGATAATAGTTATAACGTTTGATTTCTGATTGTGCACACATTGATTTAATGTATCTTTATTTTACATTGTTTCTGTGTTTACATAAATAAAACTCTTTTTGCTTCTTTTTTGAACATTTGTTTTATTTCTTTTCGCTGTTAATCTTGTTAATCTTTTTCTCTCTCATTTTTTGGGTTTGAGTTTAATAAGAAAAACTTTTGAAATATTATTAATAAAATATTTACATTGTTACAGTTTAATCTAAAGCTACTTTTTCTACAGAAAGAGTATTTTGCAAGTACTATTGAATTTTTCTGTTTGTTATACAATTTAATCATTTGGTAATTCATGAACTAATTGATTAATATTTATGATTTACTATAATGTAAAAACTACAACTTTTAGATCATACTTTTTTTGATAAGATGCTTATTCTTCAAAATGTAACTAGTTGAATTTATGACGCAATTCATAGAACTCAGACGAATTGTTATATTTGTGGGTAACATAAATTCATTTAACTCGCTATCTTTTGAAAAGTAAGCATTTTATCAAAAAGTGTGTTATAAAAGTTGTAGTATACGCTTTTACATTTCTGATGGTTTTTGAATTTTGATAAACAACGCAATTGTTACGGAAAAAAAGAAAAACAATAGAAGTGTGATGTAAGGATGATAGTAGCGTAGCATCTCGCACAAATCCGAGCTTCGAGCTTAACTACATGGCGTCCACCATGCAGGTACCTGATGTAGATTATGCGACTGATGTCGATTATGTAAAAATTGGTATATTATTAATTTATTTTATTGATTAATTTGATTTATCTTTTTTCTGCAGTTTCTATGTTTACATAACTAAAACTAGTTCTATTTCTTTTCTGAGCTATTGTGTTTTATTTGTTTCGCTGATGTTGAGTTGAACGGCGGCTGTTACCCTTGTAGCAGACGTTTACCGGAACCTTTGTGCCTTATAAATCTAAATATAACGGGACCCCCGTATTAACACCGTCATGATGGCGCGTCATTGCCAAATCTAGCAGAATCCAGAGTGCGATCCTCAGGAACTAACGTTACTGCATTTTCGAAAATTTTAAGTTTTCTATTATTTCAGATAAGTTAGTCCCCAATTTGAGTACATTTATACTTTAGAATTAAAGAATAATGAATTCCAGATTCCACTTACGCGTCTCGAACTTTTACATATTAATGTGTTATTTCACGGGGCTATTTTTTATAATTTAAATACACAATTGAGAATTTTCCAAATATTATCGAAAATGAATGAAAATTGATAAATTTTAAAATTGATTTATCAACGTTGATAATCAATAACACATTGAACAAACTCTTGGAAAAATAAAGTGACAACATACATAAAATATAAACCACTTACCTTTACCATCAAAGAGAACTACTATTCAAAATTTGGAAAGTAAGTTCCAAAAATAAACGAGACTTCTCAGACGAGTCGCTTCAATTAGGGCACTAATTAAATTATATATATTGTTTAATGTCCACACAAAAAAATAAACAAACAAACAAAATAGAATAAACCAAAGGTTGATTTTCTTTAACCAAAATTCAAATGAACAATTTATTCAACAACAAAAATAACTCGAAATTGGAAACAAAAACTCTTAAATTAGATACACAAATAGGAAAAGTGGTTACCATATTAAAATATAAAAGAAATTGAAATTATAAGACAGTATAATTCCCTTTGTCTTGTTAATTAATATTTCTTTCATTAAATAAGCTATATTATAAACGTAAAGAAAAACTTACGTAAAATTGACGTAACAGTAAACATAACCTTAAATCTTTGACAGGAGGGGTTGACGTTGATGTAAGATAATACAACATAATTTCAAAGTTTTTCTAAAGCATTGCTCTCCAAAAGAACGCGTGTTCTGTGCAATTGAAAATTCTCGAGAGAGTGTCACCAGATTTCCAGCGGTTAATTGAAAAAACTAGTGATTTATCTGGTTCTAGACAAAAATTTGCAGTGTGGTTTCTAGTTACAATTAAATGTTTGGTTAGAAACAAAAAATGAATAAATTTAAAACTAAAATTACATAATCATATTATTTATAAATATTAAACTACTTGTTTATAATAATATTATAAAAAGATATAGGGAATTTTTCTCTCTCTACTGACACCAAACACATATATTAAAATGCACACATAAATTTGGGATTT
The DNA here is from genome assembly GCA_929113105.1 of Agrypnus murinus. NCBI lineage: Eukaryota > Metazoa > Arthropoda > Insecta > Coleoptera > Elateridae > Agrypnus > Agrypnus murinus. Next base: position 111,585,992 of record OV816031.1, read on the forward strand.
AATGGCAACCATCTTGATTTTTCTTTAGATTGATACATTATTAAAATTTACAATAATTGTTTAAAAACACATTGTTACATCTATTTCTCATTATAAACTTCATCCTAATATCATGTAGAATAATTTTTACACAATTTTTTCACAATCAAAATCCTAAATAAAAGCTAATTTTCTTACTTTCAGCAAACTATGACAAAACGCAACAATCTTTGTTATATTAATGCCCATATCTTCTACAACAAAAGACCCCTACATTGGCATATGTCTCAAATATACTCAAGAACTCACTTGACCACATTACAATAAAGTATTTCAGTTCAATATCTGATTAATATTGAACTCCACACATTTATTATGAAAATACTCAAATCTCAAATTTATGTGCAAATTTTTAAGCAACGACAGAAGATCGTTAACTATATAAAAATAAAATTAATTAAGAGAAAAATCAATTTAAAAGTTATTCTTTTTTTTTATTTACAGTATTGTGTAGTATTTCTATAACAAAATGAAACATTTTTTAAAATTAATATCATATTATTTATATTTAGATAAATGCTTCGCCTGGGAAGTTATGCCACCCAAACCACATGTATATAATTTATAATGCCTGTTGCATATCCTATCATATCAATATACATTGTCAAAGTCAACTACAGACCATTATTAAGGATTCGAATTTGGGGCTGTTATTTAGCCTTTAATTCTCCATAACTTATGTTTCTCAGTTCTGCAAGCTACCATTGGATTTCTGACACGGGTCCCACTAACTTTTTTTCTAAAGCTAGCGAAACCCTCGATTAAAAAATATAACTGAGCCTTAAATTTGACTATAGGGCATTTAATTAGCCTTTAATTCTTTATAGATTGCTTTTTTTTAATTGTGCTTTCTACATTTTATATTTGGTATGGATCCCGCTAACTTTTTTTCTAAAGCTAGCAAAACCCATGGTTAAAAAAAAAAATCAGCTGAGCCTTAAATTTGAAAACAGGGCATTTAATCAGCCTTTAATTCTCCATAGGTTACCTTTTTTAATTGCGCATTCTAAAGCTAGCGAAACCCGCTAGCGGTTTTAGAAAAAATAGCTGAGCCTTAAATTTAAAAATAGGACCTTTAATTAGCTTTTAATTTCCCATATGCTTTCCTGTTATCCTAGTGTAGGGGCTTCGCTAACTTTAGGGACGTAGTTAAATGCATTGGCGCGGTTTCAAAGTTTTAAGGTCTAAGTGTACCCAAGAAAATGTAACGGTACTTTTATTATTCAAAAATTCTAAACAAACTCACAATGGATTTACTTATATTATAACTAACTATACCAAATTTTAAAAAAATCATTACAAAGAGGCCATTTAGGCACCCAGATGCTGTGCATAAATCTTAACCGCATGATTAATAGTCGTTGTTTTTTTTCATAAATAATATAATGATCTGATAAGTTTGGTTTTAAATTAATACTCTAGGAATGTTAAAACTTGCTTACCTAACTTGTTGTGAAAAATGATGTTTATTAATTAAATTATTGTCACAAACGGAAATTACTTCGAATTGAATAATTCATAATATAATATATATTATTCCGTTAGTGCAAATGTTACGCCAAGGTTACGTTCCTATCTGCAAGAGCGGCCCACATTCTTCACCCGTCTGCAACAACGACCCACGTTGTTCGACCATCTGCGCGTCCAGCTGCGACCACGCAACCCACGACTGGCCATTTATCTAAACTGCAAGTTGCATTCCAATTAACCTACGCTACTCTCGCCTATGCTGGCAACCTACGTAATTCATAACCAGCTGCACATTCCTTCAGAAGAAACCAGCACACTTCCGCTCAACCCACAGTTTAGTGCCTGGTACGGTCGGTTCGAATGCAAACTACCCACAAGCCTGCAACCAGGAAACGTGAGCTTCCTTAGTTTAATACTTGGAACACCAACCTACTGATTCCCACTACGGCGCTAATATCTTCCGCGTTCAACAGTATATGGGTAATTCTTCAGAAATATTAAATTTACTGTCCCTGCTATATTAATATTATATTACGAATACCTTTTTACCTGTTAGTTCAGTACAGTGAAGATGTAATAACAGTATATCTAGCCAGGTATATATTAACAACTGACCTATCTTTTTAACAATAAAAAGTAAACTTTATTATGTCATATGTCATTCACGTGGCATGTCCCTAGTATGTATTCTCAAAGTAAAAAGCAGTTTTTTCTAAGGCATCAGTTACTCATTATTGTTCTAATTAAGGAGAATTGTAAAACAAGTATAGGGCTCTCATCCAGAGTCAATTAATATATAAATATTAAGCATCGACTACTACACAATCAATTAAATGTGTTGTCTCTCATAGTTTGGAATTTGCGTTGATCTAACTAATAGAGGAGAACATTATTAAATTCCACGTATAGTATCAGTATTTCTACAATATCAGCATTACACCTGTATTGCTTGCATATGTAATTTTAATGAAATCAACATGTAGTGTCTTGTTCAGTTGATCTATAAACTTTATAGAGGTAGTTTATATGGTTTGATGTAAGAGTTCATTTATTTCGCATCATTCACGTGGTTATCATAATTTCTTGCTGGTGTTGAATTTAGAAATGAATTTTTCGTAAGTTGATACACTATTTGTGTTGTTTCATTATAGCTAGTATGAAGCCTCCAAAGAACATAGTCTAGGCGCTATGTTATATTAATGCTCTAATAGTCATTCGCGGAGAATTTTCATTGCATCATTTGCGTGGATTTATAATTCCAGGTAATACAATTTGTTTACGTAAATGACAACTCTTACATACATTCACGTTCTTACATTATGAAGTGCAAAGAAAATGTGGAAAAGAAGAAAATAGAAAAGAAACACATGGAGAAGCTAAAACATGATGACTGTCATATCACGTAAAATAAAAATTACTAATTTTTATTTTACTTGTTATCCATTACTAAGCCATTATTAAGCATTATCGTGTTGGAAATATCTTTTTATTATAATATTAAAGTTCAGTTTTTTTATTAAATATAATCTTTTCTGTCATTTGCATGTTATTTGGATCATTAACGTGGATTTTAACACTGTAAAGGTCGAAAATGTCCAGATTAAGCTCTACTAATCAACAGTATGTGTTCTATACAATCAATTAATCATACTATTTCTTAGAACAACAGATTCCAACATTTTTCTTTTCCGAGAATTTTTAACATCCAAATTGTGGACTTCGGGAGAAACACCCACATAAACCCGCTTGTTTGACTTAAAAGGCAGTCTGTGCCAAGACTCGGAAGAAGCCTCATCAAGAAACAAGCGGGTAAGTGATCTTTCATTAATTAATAGTAGAGGGTCTAGATTCCGGCATCCTGGGATGCTGAATACCTGACCTTCTACTGCTTAGTTCTGCTTAGTTATGAGGGGGTTGCGCTAAAGCCCTCTCTTGCTTAATTATGGGGGAATTGTGATCAGGCTCTCCTACGCTCATGTTTATGATAGTTTTAGGAGGACATGTACGTCCTCACATTGTATAACTTATGTGTGTAACCTTTTGTATTCTACCTTTTGTTGTTAGTATATAGTTGTTTTTATGACTTGTGTTTATTTTCCTTTCTACCTCTGACTATGTCCTCCAGTCACGAAGACCCCACGTGGCATTATTTCACATTTTTTACGTGAAAAATTAATTTTAGAGAACTGTACATTCAAAGTTAACCAAAAAAAACACCACTTAAGTTTCATAGTACTTGAACTATTTTCCCAAAATTTTAAGAAAATCGTATGTCTAGGAACTAAATTATTACCAGAAAACCTGCTTTTTGCCAAAAAACCTGGGTTTTTTGGCAAAGAGCAGGTAATAATTTAGTCCATAGACCTACGATATGCTTAAGATTTTGGGCAATTAGTTCAAATACTATCAAACTTAAGTAGAATTTTTCTTTGTTAACTTTTAATTTACTGTTTCTCTAAAATTAATTTTTCACGTAAAACATGTGAAATAATTTAATTAATAAACATGGTTTTCCAAAAAAAGTTGGACAAAATATGCGTAGCATGTAGGAATATTTCACAGTGTCGCAGTCTAGTACATGGGGGCGTATGTACTATTGCAAGATAAATAATAATTAGTACGGTTGAATTATAAAGTAGACGGATTTTTAAAAATTTTGGTATATTACACTTTGACAGTGACAGTTATCAACTTACGTTTTTTATACGAAAGAGAGTCTTATAGAGAAACTTTTATTTAAACAGGAAAAATTTGCCGTGCCAATTATTTATCTCGCAATAGTACATGTTCACACCTTCGCGTTTAGTCTAGCGTTGAGCCTGCGATTGTGCAACGCTTTATTCGCCGCGAATTTTACCGCGCTTATTTCGCAAGTTAAAAACCATGACAAATAGCAAAAAATTTAATAGAAGTTTGTTAGAAATGATACTATAGACGAAAGATTAAAGACAAAAATTAGATGAATATCATTTAGGGATTAGATAAAAAAATAAAACACACTATGCTATGCTGGGAAAAAATACTAACTTGACATTTTCTTCCGCTTTTAATAAGGTAGGCAACAAACAGTACATTGTTTACAAATGCTGCGACAAAAGTGAATAAACGCGTGGATATCGTTGCCGCAGCAAACGGGAATTCATTCGCCACCACCAATGCAAATATTACGCTTTTGTTTATGGGATCCTTAAATGCTACTTTACACTAATAGCAATTATATAATAAATAAATTATGTTTTAATCAACGCTACTTTTATAAAAAGATGCCGTTTCCTGTGTAATGTAGACATAATCATTTAAACATGATATTTATTATAACGATAAAAGTACAATTTATCCGCGCCTCAATTAATTAGCGTTTGATTTACAATAGAAAATTAGATTTACATAGTTATTCAAATAATATACTATAGACTACAGTATAAGTACTAATGTCTTTTGTTTTATGTTTTAAAATCAGTAGAAGTGATTTTAAATTACAACCTACAAGCTTTTGTTTGTTAAGCCAACTTACAAGCCGTTTGTTTTAGAAAATCGTTATTTTAAATAAATTAGCCTTAATAAGGTTTAATATTAATTACTGCAAGCTCTGAATTTTAAATTCAAATCCATTTAAAACAATTACAGCGAGCTCGTTTTGATAACGGAATCAAATATTTCTTGTTGCGGTTTAACTTGATGTTGCGTATGCGTATCAACCTATCAACAGTTGGAGGGGAAGTTTTCGCAGGGGTAACATTGGTCATTCGAAATATCGGATTTTCGTGGATTTCCACGTTAAGGAAAACGGAGGGAGCATTTTTAAATATTTAATTAAAAAATGATAATGAGTCTCTTATTCTTTTTTTTTCGTTCGTATCGTATTAAATACGATATTTTGTATGCGAATAAACTGACAACGATGAAGGACAACGTCGAGGACGACGAGCTTTCCTTCTTTTATTATTCCTATGTAGATTTGAACGGGCCACTTTTTATGTTAATATAGACGAGCTATATTATACAGACACACGATAATGACAGACAGCACACAATCTCACGGAATACTACCGCATCGTGTCATAATACTTTATATGAATTGTATAAATTCGCGGCTTTGCGGACATGATTTCTGCATAAGCAGGATATTATAATGTCGCTTTGCGTTCGAAGGGTTTTATACGCACACACACATACTACCACCTAGTTAGTCATCTAACGGAAGCTGCAACCCGACACGGGGAAGTGGATTTCCTTGTGGCGGGCCAGCTGCGGGCGCTATCACAGGTGGTCGTCGGCCAGGTAGCGCACGTGGCCCCCCTTCAAGGTCCGTGTTTGAGTGCGGGTAATGATCTCTCGGCACGCGTCCTAATGTTGGGCCACGTGTTGGAGCGCAGGGTGAGGCCGAATTTCTACCCCTTCGGTCGCATCGTAGTGTTCTGCAGGCTGCAATCGATGCGCGGCCCGAGGGGTGCGCATGTAACGCGGGGCCGGGGGGTTAGTTCGCAGCCCCAAAGCTTTTGCCCCCACCACCACTGACGGAATATAAAAGCGCCGCGAGGGTAAGGGTGGTCTTTAAAGCCACGAGGGGTCCGTTTAGTTTAGTTTGTTGAGTTCGCTGTCGTCTTCTCTCATCCTGTCCTGTCTTCTTGTTCTGCTCGTTCTTCTGTTCTCTTCGTGTGTACGTGCGCGAGTGGGATGTGGGCACGACGTCGTCGTTTGTGAGGAGTTTTAACGCTCCGGATGATTAATACGGTGGTGGAATTCGACTACTGCTGGAGACCGCCGAGGTGGTGTCGTCGCCGCCGTGGTCGTGGTGGCTGCATACGATAGCACCATGCCACGTTGCCTCATGGCTAAGAAGTGGAAGGCTTACCCTTGGCCGGAACGGCCGGACCCGCCGGAAGAAGAGGAAGAGGAAATCGACGTCGTAGGCGACTCATCAGCCGGGTCCTGTTGGGGACCATCGAGTCCTACTGCGGGGGCGACGGCACCCAGCCCACCACCCACATCGCCTCACGGTACCACACTGCTCTATAACGGTAAGAGTTTATATTCAATTCTCCAACAAATCCAATTATTATTGTACTCCAAACTGAAAGGAAACAGAGCGGCATAAATTCGAGCGGTAGCAATTATAAACGCTTATAAATCATAAAAGGTTCCATCCACTAATAACTCAACATTTACGACTGGCGAAAATTATGTTCCCTTAAACACAAACAGAATATTACTTTTGTTGTTATCGATCTTTCAGAAGAAAACTTTTCTCGGTCTCGTCTTGATTACCCCTTCAACGCAGAAATGTACGACAAAAGACCATCATCTTTAGATATAAGGTACACAGTAAGCTTTAATTCTCGACTCGACGGAGAATCTTAACGACTTTCGTTTTTGCCCCGTGCATTTTGTCGATGATCGTAAACGTGGGGTTTTACTACTTAGAGAGTTTCCAACGTGTCTCTCTTTCTCATGCGTCAGCTGCTGAAACGTATTCGGTTTAATTAAAAGGGATCCCCAGTTACTCTTGTTCATCTTGCAGCTGTTACACTTTCTACTATGCATATTACCCTTCTTTTATCTTAGAACATAACGCAGGTAGGAATTTCCATTAGTTTTATTGTTTTCTGAATTAGTTACTTTTTTTTTCCTTTTTGAAATATCACTCAATTAACCAGGAAAGGGTAAAAATTTCGGGCGAATAATAGCTGTTGTATGTACACAATGCGAAAAGCGAAATGAGGGGAATGAATTGTTTGAAATAGGAGGAGTAGAATGGCGGTGCTTAGAGCAGAGTAGTTATTCTTATGAGGTCGGAAGTGACTTATTGCGGAAGTGTAGTTTCGCGAATATAAGGATGAAGTTGAATGAGGGGGGTTGTGAAGAGGTTTACGGTGAAAATCTCAAACATCACGAAAAGTATAATTGGACATGCCAATGATTTTTAGTTGAATTGTTCGACTTTTGTAAGTTTTTCAGTCAAGTCGCTTTTGAAAAACATTGAAACAATTGATTCAATTTTGACAATTCAAAAAATTCCAGTCAAGCCATCTATGACTGATTTGCAGTTTCAAAAATGAATGAAATAATTGTATCCATTAGACAGTTTTTTTTATTTTTAACACTTTTTACAAAACAATACAGTTTAGTTTTTAAACAAAAAAAAAACTGAACCTTAACAGGTACACATACCTTGTTAGAATTTAAATCTTAGGTTATGTATGTTTGATTACCACACTTCTTTTAAATAGAAAATGAACACACTGTCCAAAAATAGGATTCTTAATAATAAAAAGATTGAAATTGTAATCGATGTATTTATTAGTGTTTTACTTACCTTTACTTTTTGAGAGGTTACGTACAGTCTGGGACTTTAGTAATGATTCATGTCTGAAACTAGTTTTATGCAAAGAAAAATTACTTTAGAAGGAATTATATAAAAATTATATGCAGAAACAGTAATATAAAGCAAGTTTTTAAAATGTGGTGCGTATGTCTAGATTCAGACCCGAATCATTATTAAAGTCCCAGACTATACATTTGTACAGAAATTTCTGCAAGCTATAAATTGTCATATTAAATTATTCAACAGTTGAATCATTTAAAAAAAAAGCAGAATTCTACTTACCCGCTTCAAAAACGCGATTTAATCTTCTCAAATCACATAAACCGTGTTGCATTTGTTTAATAAATCAACAGGCTGCTTTGATGTTTCAATTAAAATGCATAATTAATAAATTATTGATTACTTACCAGTTACATTTAATTCTTCACCATTTGGAGTTTAAAAAAATCATAATTATTCTAGTAATAAATAGGACATTTAGATTTATTAGGTTGCTACCAATATTTTTCAGCATTGAGGTTACGTTTACTATTTCTGCAAAATTAAAATTTGTAACATCTGAAAGCGTCAACATCATATCCGAAACTCAGCTGTTATATCTATTTATTTTGATAAAACAGGCGACCCGGTTATTTCAATAATGTCAAATAAATCTAATCCAATCCAAAAAAGGTCTTTTATTACAAACATGAAAATCGCTCCTATTTAAGCTGTTGCATTTGTTTTGATAAACTTAATGTAACCGCCTATAAACAGGCGACTTTGATGTTTGAATAATTAAACTCGTTAAATTCGTAATAATCCTCTACTTACAAAATCTAGCCCCCTTTCTCAGTAATGTTAAAAACCTTAAAAGCAGGAATATTAATGGCGCTTTAACTCCCACACGTTGCCTTAAATAAAAAATACCCCAACTCGTCAAGAATTGGATTTTTAATATTTAAAAGGTTAAGACCCTTATTCCTGGTTGTAACGGTTGATCGGTTTTAATTGATTTTAGAATAAATACAACATCTATGTAGCGCCTTACTTATAAAACAAGTTGAGTGGTTATGTTGGTAATTAGTTAATGCAAATCCACGCAGAAAATGTTTTTAATAAATCGCCAATAGGCGACTATGATGTACTTTTAAAAAATTTTAGCGAGATTGCCAAATGTGCTTTTTCACAATATTTAGGTATTATTTTTCGAGAATGCACTTAATAAGCATTTTAAAGAGAAGGATAATCCGATTTTAGATAAATATTTTTATGAATACTATTTATTTCATTCGTTACCTTTGAAGACATAAAATCTCTTTTGTGGAGTCGGTAATTTTTCTGTTGTTTGCCTTTCAGTTTGACAATTGTTATATAATCTTTAACGAAGGCAGATATGAAAATATGATTGTTTATTTCCGCAGGCTATCTTCAGGAACTCTCTCCTACAAGCTACACAACTACATTTATTCAAAGAAGCGACCACCAAGTCGCCGTTCAAACCCATCAACCATCATATGCGACACTGAGGACAGTGACTGAAAGTCAAGATTTACGAGCAGAGTATAATATTTCGCCAGCACCAACAAGAGGTCGCAAATCGTTGGCCATGTGTTTTACAAGTACAGGAGCAGCGCTTTCGCTCCCGCCTAAGAAAAAAGACATATACAGACCGTACTCGTTGGACGATAGGCCACCGCCGCAACCGCAACCGCCAAGAGTACCTGCGGAGGAAGATTTACACGCGGCACACGCGATATTAGATTTAAGTGCGTCCACGACGGTGTTTTTGCCGCCGCCGCCTCAGCAACCTATACAAATCGTCGAGCATAATCAAGTCCAGAGAGAGAGATCGCCGTCGCCGCCTCCTATAAAATCGCCAGAATTATCGACGTCGTATCAGTCAACGAAAACGGTGGCCTATACGTACGAAGCATTTTTCGTTAGCGATGGACGCTCGAAAAAAAGGGTAAACATCGAAGATCCCGCTGGGATCGTACCGAAAACAAGCGGACCTCAGGATAAGCAAAAGTACACTTGTTGCGAATGCGGAAAGCAATATGCGACGTCTAGTAATTTATCGCGACACAAACAGACTCACCGTAGTCTGGATTCGCAGTCGGCCAAGAAATGCATAACATGTGGCAAGGCATATGTTAGCATGCCGGCACTTGCTATGCACGTGCTGACACATAAGCTGCAACATAAATGTGGGGTGTGCGGTAAGCAGTTTTCCAGACCATGGCTCCTACAAGGACATCTACGTTCGCACACGGGGGAGAAGCCCTACGGATGCGCCCACTGCGGAAAAGCGTTCGCCGATCGTTCGAACTTGCGCGCCCACATGCAGACACATTCTGCAGACAAGAATTTCGAATGTCCGCGCTGCCATAAATCTTTTGCTTTGAAGTCGTACTTAAATAAGCATTTGGAGTCCGCGTGCTTGAAGGATGAAACAGGGGGTGGTGGTGGTAGTGATGGTCCGATCGAGGATGGTGGTGGTTCTAGGGTAGTCGATGGCGGCCCCCTCCCGATGAGGGTGCACGCGGGATGAGAGCAACGCGCTTCTAGTCCTTCTTTCTAGTCAGTTTTCTGTGTCCCGTATTTTATGGTAGTTGGTAGCCGTGGCACGTCCCCGGCAACGTTCCAAACCGCGTCACGCCGCCTAGATTAGCTATGATTTATTCTGCGCGAACTGGAGCCCCTTGTAAATATCCCTCCTAGTAAGATAACACATCGCAACACGTCCATTAAGTTTAGGCCATAGATATAAGAAGCGCTACCTTTTAGAAAACACCACACGGGAGATGTAAATACGCAGCCAGAGTAAGATGTTATCGGCACCCTAGAGTAATTAAGTTAATTAAAACGCGACATTCCAAATGTTCATTAAGAACAAAAAGCAAAGTTTCACAAACAACGAAGTTATGCAAATATTTCTCCTAGCGTTACTTATTATTACTATTACTACTACTATATATACTATATAACATTATATAGTACTTTAGAATTTAAGGCTGAAACTTAATTAATTGATAATTAAAAAAGCGCGATCGTGAGGCCGAATAAGTAAAGATTAAAAAAAATTAAGAAAGTCAAATAAACGCATCTAGTCACAATTTTTCTAGTCCCGGTCATGCGTAGATTAATGAAAAAAAAAGCCAGAACGTCCTAGTCCCATTTTTATAGTCAATTATATTTTTTTCGATATAAATTTTTTTGAATATTTAAATATTTAAAGCGTATAATGCTTTAGATGATGAATATTAATTAAAAAAATGGATGAAAAAAGAAACATTCCAAAATTGTATAGTGTAATTTATAAACGAATAATAATATTAATACAAAGTATAGTTTTGACCGTATTTTTGCAGATATATACAACGCGATAAGAAAAAAATCTTTAAAAATAAACAAAAAAATGAAGTATATAAGTAATAATAATTAAAAAATGCATGCAAGAGAGAGAACGAAAGCGCGAAAGAGATGCTTTTTTAGTTTAATTAATTTATTTATTTGTTTAGGGGCCAGTGCAATAGGCCCGAGCGCCGAATATAGGCGAGTGTGCATTCTAGTCATTAGACAATTTTAGAGTATTAGAAGTGCCGGGCCCGCTGTAGATGGTTCATCGGTGATGATAAACGGAGAAAGAATCTACAAGTAGAATTTTATACTTTTAGAATCAACAATTTTATAACAGTATATTACAGTCATATACACTTTGAGAAGTTTTGGAAGTAATACAAGTACATTCGGTGATAGCATTTCCAATAGATTGGAGATCTATAATCAAGTAATAGTAAGTGGGTTAATTGACAGATTATTTTCAAATTTTATATACACTTAACTAAATTGCTGTAAATTGTAAATTACTCACAAACTTGGGACAGTGACTTATTTAATTAAAATAGAATTAAGGTATTGAGAACTAAAATCATATAATATTCAAGTGCGCTCCAATGTTCAGTTATTATTTGCATACTTGAGTACTATGAAATATTATATTAATTTATTCAATTATTATTATTAGATATTGGATTAAACAACAGAAAAGAAGAATTAAGAATCTTAATTAGAACAATTAAATTAATAAACATTTTTAAAATGATTAACGCATACGATTACTTAAGCACACAAGTAATGCAGATCATCATTTTTTGCAATTAATTTTTTTTGGTTTTGATTAAAATGAATTTACTAAATCATTTCACATCTGCACGCTTATTTTTTCTAACTTAATTTAATATAAAAAAATTAAACCATTTATTACTATTTTCTGTATTAAATGGTAATAAAATTCTTATAACAATAGAAATTTAACTTTATTTGAATTAAATTTTTATTTTAAATCCGGCATCCAACATAAATTTTAATTTTATTGAAATAAAATTTATTTGATAAATAAATTAAATTTAATAAAAATTAAATAATTATTCGCTTTCAATGTTATTTCATTATTGGTTTGTATTTCTTAAATCTTAATTAGAAAATTGCTTTTAAATTAAGTATATTTCCAAAATATCTAAAAACTAAAAAGAGAACAATTTAAAGTTGGTCATAGACTCCTAGATTTAATAGAAATCTTAACTTTCCACAGCTTCTCTCCGATAAAACTTTAAATTTCCTTCAATTGTTTTCTCTGTTTTATCAAGACGCCGATGGACTTAAAGTAGCCGCCGATCTTAACAAGAGTTCCGTGCTGCAGGTGCCTTAGTCGCGAGCACTAGATGACAACGACTAATCGGCTGAATTAATAAAAGTTATATATAAAAAAAATTGAAAATTATATACAACGAAAATTATATTAAAGCTTATACATCGAACCACCTCGAACTCTTGTTGAACGCCACGGATATAGCGTTAGAGCATTTTAGGGAAAATATACAAAGCCAGAGAGATCTGCACAGTATCGTAGGGTTGAGAGCAAGATTTTTCTTAGGAGTAGGGGTTATTTATTTGATATACATATATAGTTTATATTTAATATTTCTGGCAATTCTGCTGGGGTAAAAAACGCGAGCCCGCGAAAGCCGCAGCGACTTTAACGGCCGCGACACACAAATATACATTTATATACATACAACTCGCATTTATATACGCAAAAAAATAATAATAATATACCACGCGTTTTCGTATCGCTAAAGTGGTGGGCCAAAAAAAACGAGCCAAAAGAGCGAGAGGGGAAAAACGAATAAAACAATGCATAAGTTATCAAAGAAAACAGGAATAAAATGAATAATTCAAAAAGCGGAATCACCCAATGAGGTAGAAGAGAGGGCAGTGGGTCTCTGCGGATCCGGGCTCGGGGCCCCGGGATGCCGGGTATTCAAAAGCAATAAGCACAGTAGCGGGTCGAGGGGCCAAACCCTTTGCCCGAGGAACCATAGCAATATAGATAAAACGAATATTTAAGTAATAAATAATAGCGTATAAGAGAGATCTAGACATCGATCAAAAAGGACGCAACGGAGATGGCGTTTGATTCTATCTAACAAAAATAAAAGGAAAATATATAATCAAATAAATTAATTCAATTATTGTAAGTCAATATAAATTTGCAATTACAAATTAATAGTAATTTATTAATCTGAGATTTCAATAACAAACGCCGTCCCCTTGTAGAGTATTATAATAATATTATAGATAATGCCTGCCCATTATTTATAAAAAATGAATAAAAATAAAAATATGATAGCAATAGCGACAGCAATAGTTATATACATCTATTTATATTAAATATAATCAAAGCAATACCATTATACTCTATTTATCTAGTGCTAGATAGAGGAATTTAGACGAACTTAACATAAATTCAACGAAATAGCGCTCTAGCGTGATAGCACGCTTCGAGTAGCAGCCTTGCCAAAGCTCCGGAGATATTTATAACCGTCAGCGTTATAAAGCTCTGAACTTTGGAGGAGCGCAAAGCTTGCAGAAAACCTGTACACTATTTGCAGTCCAGTAATTGACCACAATATTTATTATTATTAACTATTATTATTATGATTATTATTATTATTATTATGTAACACTACATAGTAAGTTTTGTATTATATTTTCATAATAAATAGCATAGAAAATTATCGAGTTTCATTTGTTTTTCTTTCTTAATTTTCTTTAATTTGAGCAATTAGTACTTTTGTACAAACTTATCTATAAAAAAAAGAACCATTCAAAAGTTCCTTTTTAGTGATGAAGAAGTCCGAAAAAAGAACTTTCCAAGATTAACGATTTAATATTGTTAATCTCGAGAAACTAAAAGTCTCTAAAAGCGAATTGGTGTAATTTCAAATTACCGTCCAGGAAACTAAATTTTCTTTTTTGGTCTAACTGGAAATTTATTGGTAGTATAAATTTAATATTTTTCTCGTACAATTTTGTTAAAATAATTTAGCTAATAGATTAATAAAGGTTAAAAATAAAAAGCTTGGAATTTTTGTTTTTAGTTGTAACCTTAAGAAAAATTATGTGAAGTGTAAACCAAAACTTTTTAAATGAATTAAACAGTACTTTATTTAGATGATTATTTGTTTTATCTTATTAATTTTATTGATTTATAAGCTTTAGGAAATTCAGATATCAAGTAAGTAGATAAGTAGCTTCTTATACTATTCGTTTCATGAAAACAGTCTATTTGAATATACTTTAAGACTGGTGTTTTTATACAAAAAAGGACCACCAGAAAGAAACAAGTAATACAAGGATGGAAATAATAATCTTCATTTAAAGTCATTGATAAATAAGCCGCATGAAATTATTCATTTGGGACAAAACAGATCAATACAATGTTGAATCATGATGAAATCAATATAACTGTATATACAATCTAAAATTTTTATAAAAAAGTAATCATAATTAATAATTCAGGAGATAAATAATATTTCCTTTTATTTTTGACTAAAAACTTCTCGATGGGTACTTAGGTTTGCTATTATTTGTGGTTAATTTGATAAAAGTCATGGACGATAAAATGATACGTCATACTCTAATATCAACGTACATTAAGGGGGAGTGAAAATTTTGTTTCTTATATCATGAAGCTTGGGCCTGCAAAAATTGTTACATCAAATGGGTACTTACCCTTTACTTTTATTATTTTGATCGATCGTTATCTTAAGGTGCCATAAACCCACAGAGATATTGAAAATTCCAAAATGTCGAAACTAACCTCTTTTTGAAATATTTAAATTTATTACCTACCTTTTTAAATTTTATCTTACTTGAGCTTAATTAGATATCAGTGTAGTCAGTAAAACCATTTTAAAAGCATTTTTAATCTTTATGATTATTAATTTGGCACAAAATTATTGTGTAGATTGAGCACAAACTGCTGCAGTGCCCTTATCACTAAAGTAACGCACCATTCTATGGCTTATTGCATGTGGCATAAGAATCTTAGTAACGCATTATTATTGATACATCTCTAAATGTCTTCTTGGCAGATAGTCTGGGTTAGCGTTGGTTTAGCAGGGCCGGATTATGTCATTTGTCGCCTGTAGGCACACTCATATTTACGCCCTTAATAAAAATACGTAATAAAATATATAAAAATAAATAAGCAAGCATATTGTAAATAATAGGTATTTTTTGTTAAATTTGACGCCCAAGTTAACTATGAATTAGTTATTTTGTGAACGTACCACACTTACATGTACCGAAACGTGCGTCAATGCCGAGGTGTCACTTGTCATCTTTTGTGTTACATAAATTAACTTAATTTATTTAATTTAAGTTTAAGGAATTTAAAATTGCAACAGGTAGATTAGCACAAAACTCGTGGGGCTGAAGCCAAGGGTGTCAACTCAGGATCTGAACTAGAGGAGGGCAACTCATATTAGTTTCAAGGAAGGAGGACAAAGTGCAACACGACGGTTTCTTACAAAATAAAACTCAAAAACTTTTGCAATACTGTTTTTATTAAACACTAAAAAATGCGTGCTGATTCGCATCTCGCCCCGCCACACATACGCATCAACTTGAAAAGGGCTTTATTCTCTTTTATTTTTCTTCTGGGGGGGGGGCAGCTGCCTTTTTCAATTCTTCAATTCTTTCAAAGAATACCACTATAAAATAGTTCCCAGAATTATTTCACTTTTTTTTAAATTTCCACAAATTCATTTTGCTATTCTAGGACAATGAATAAATGTAAGTAAAAATGAGGGTTAATTTTTTTTAAAGAATACTGCTATAAAATAGTTCCAAGAATTATTCCCCCTTTTTAAATTTCCATGAATTCATTTTAATATTCGAGGACAATGAATGAAGGTTAGTAGTGAAGAATGTGGGTTAAATTCTTTCAAAGAATACTGCTATGAAATAGTTTCAAGAATTATTTCACCCTTTTGAAATTTCGACAAATTCATTTTAATATTTCAGAATGTAATATACTAACTCGATATTTTATGTACATAAAATATCAAATTAATATTTAATTTTATAGTTTTACTACACACGTAAGTATAGATGAGTAGTAAAAGACAAAACTTAGCCAACGTTAAAAATAAAAATTTCCAAGTCAGTAATCCAGCGAAAGTAAAATTTAGTACAACTGAGATAACTGAACAAAAATTAGCAAACAAATGAAGGAATTATTTAAAATGTTGAAAATACTTTGCACTTCCACAGTAAAACGTGTTTTATTTTACTGAATGACCCAAAGGGGCTGATATTTTCTGTGAAAAGCAATAAAATAATCCCGATTGGTTTTTCGGTTCTAGTTATACCCTTGACGTCTATTCAGATGATGTGTACATATTTAACATTTGTTGTAATTTATTTTGTTAGTTTCAGGCCAAAGTCATTTGTGAAGTATGAACGTTGACACTCTCTAATAATTATAAAATTTCGATAAATCTCATGCAATTTTTTATTTAAACGCCTAAATTAAGGAGGCGATCGCTCCAAAGTTTGCCGTCTTTCAAAATTTTTCGCCCTAGACCTGGGCCTCTCGAGCCTATTGGGTAATCCGGCGCTGTAGTTCAGTATTAGAGTAGCTCTCGTAACTTACCATTGCATTAGATAGTTGAGACAAAAATCACTTTTTTAAACACATTTATATTTTTATTATAATATTAGCTAGTTTTACTTTTTTTGACTTTTAAATAATTCTTGCACAATTAAGCTTAAGGTAGAGTAATTATAAAACGAAGTTTAGTCCAGGTACTTTTCCTAAAGCACGAAGATTTCTGGCCGATTATTAAGGTTTAGTAACTGTTTTGGTGAGGGGATGAAATTTTGAAATTTGTGCTACTTCAAGGCCTCTAAGAGAACTAGTGTAAAAAGCTTTAAATTGTATATTGCCGACAAAATGGAATTATACCATTTTCAACTTCTGCAAAATTTAGCCCAAGTAGCACAGTTTCTTTATCATTACAATATTCTGCCAATATTGTTTGGAGATGTTGTAAGCCAATACGACCCCAACACTGATTTACTAGTTTCAGTCGATGTTTGGGGGTATCAATATTGGCCCTGGATGTGTTTTTACAATGTTGGTGTGTGCAATATTGTTCCAATATAGTATATCAATACAGAACCAATATTTAAATCGTCATTTATATCAAGGATCCAATATTGATCTAGAGGCAAAAAAGTATTTACTTCAACGGTTTCATTGCTCATAATTATGACATAGATCATTTATCTTAATCTTATCACTGACAATGTCGAAATTAACATAATAATAATTCACATAAATTGATGGAACAGTTTGTTACGTGCTAATTCGTGCTAATGCTTTTGCGTTAGTTTGTATAGTGTTTACGGATTATCGCATTTTCTCTCGGTTTAGTTGCCACTTTGTTCGGAACTAAGTTCCTGTTGTTGATAAGAGACTTCACTTCGTTTTCGTTCGATTGTGGAGCTACTTCTTTAAAAATAATCTTTTAGTGACATCACCGTTAAATTAGTTTTTCCTTTATGTTGTGATATGGGAATTGCATTTGTGCAGATCGATAATCAATTTTCGGTGATGATTTACGAGTTTATTGGTAACTATATGGGATTTCTACTAGTTCTTTTTTGAAGCTTAGGAGCACGATCTCGTAAGTTTGTAGATTAACTTTTCTTTACATTCTGTCTCTTATAATATAATTCTTTGACAGGATTCGATATATAATCAACGTTAGCCGCATGGGGGAGCGGTATAACTCTTTCAGAAGGTCACCTTTCATCTAAGGTATTTATTCAATGTTTGCTTGGTGGATTCTGGTAATTTGGTTTTGTTTATTACCGACCTTTTTCTTTTTCTATAATAAATCTCACGTTAACTTCATCACTACGTTGTATGTTGGGTTGTTAAAACACCACTGCGCTTACTTGGTTGCTGTTGTCTCGTTGGATCACGCTACGTTCGATCTGGGTTGTGACGTTTCTTTTCAGTTCGAAGAACATACATCTGTATCGTGAGTCAGTTATATTGTTTGTATCAGCAACTATTTACAACAACAATAACGTTTGACAACCTTTATTGTATACAGTGCGCGTCTAAAGTCCGTCCCCCCCCTACTAATTTTTGAACCACCTGGTATATCGCAACGAAATTTGGAGGGCTTAAACAGGAGATAAGAACCTAATTCTTTATGGAAAAATGACAGCTAAAAGTTTCAAAATGGCGACTGAGCGCCCTCTTGAATTACTTTTTTTAAATAGAACACCCTGTATATTATTCCGTTTTCGAAATCTGCTCATAATTCTTAACATTTTTCTCTAATACACTTTACTTCTAAATTTAATTGATTTCGAAATATTAACGTTTGAAAAGTGACATTCCGGTTTAAAATGAAGTATGGATTTTGCGAGGGATTTGGTCACTTCCGGTAAAACGTTTTTCTAACTAAATTTTATTTGACAGCAAACAAGATGTAAGATACCCCAACAACGATTTTTGTTTTCAATGCAAACTTGATTGATAGCAGAATTCGTGTCTTTGTTGGATTTGAAATTAATTAAGATGTCACTTTTCAAACGTTAATATTTGAAAATCAATTAAATTTAGAAGTAAAGTGTATTAGAGAAAAATGTTAAGAATTATGAGCAGATTTCGAAAACGGAATAACATACAGGGTGTTCTATTTAAAAAAGTAATTCAAGAGGGCGCTCAGCCGCCATTTTGAAACTTTTAGCTGTCATTTTTCCATAAAGAATTAGGTTCTTATCTCCTGTTTAAGCCCTCCAAATTTCGTTGCGGTATACCAGGTGGTTCCAAAATTAGTAGGGGGGGAACAGACTTTAGACGCGCACTGTATAAAGCATTATTGTACATTTGTATATTATAATTTTGTGTTAAATGGTTTTTTCCCAGTGTGCGGGTAGAACTTATATCTAGGTATCTATTTCATATATATAATATTATCACATATCATTTATTTTATTACATTGTTAGGAATATTAGCGAGTGAACACGTATGACTTTGCTCCGCAATGAATTGGTTAAACAATTAAAATCTGGCGATTAAAGATTGCGCAATCTACATCACATGTATTCGCGTTAATTTACCGTGCCAGCTACGTTTTTGAGACTTGAAGTTAAGTCATATTTAGTGTAAATAGTCTCGTTCGTATCAATCCTCACCACGATCAAATTTGTATATAGAAATCAATAACTTGCGTTTAATTTTTGCCAAGGCTATTTTTCCTTGATTAAAATATAATCATACTAGATTGATTTATGTTAATTGATCTATCTGATAATTTGTCTAGTTAATAAAGCACTGTACATCCCTTACTTGACGACTTATTATTTATATGTATTTGGGGTTTATATTTACAGTCATCGCGGATTCAATATTGGGAAAAATCGACCACATTGGTAGTAGTCGCAAATGTGTTGTTCTTTTCAGATTTTGTCGGTAAATACTGAAGCTATTTTAGACCATTCTTGGCGCCCATTACAGAAGACCTCTTGTGAGACCTATGACCTCACACTAGTTAGCTGACAGCCGACAGATTTAACTGCGATTAAACGTTGTTACCGTTTCCCAATTAGCAGTCCCCATCTTGTGGGTAACAAGTTGGAGGTGGAGAAAATAAAACGTGGCGCATTATGTGATATCGTTGCGTTTGTTTTGTAGTTACTGACTCTTCCGATTGATGGCTGGCGATTCGTCAGGTGGTTTCATGAGAGTTTTGTAAAATGGTCAATTTTGTTTTTTTTGTTGTCGATAATTATCAAGTTGTGAACATTGAGAAGAGAACTGCGACTGCTGTGATTTTGGTACCATTAAACTTTATAAATGACTTTAGACATTCTAATTAAAAATACTGTTATGTACTCTAGGTACGATATATGTGTTAAATTTTAAAATTTAATAATGAACGATTTCTCTCAGTTAAAATTAAACATTTTCTCCAGAAAATACAATAACAGCATAGTGAATAAAAAGAATACTTGTATCGGGCATACGTTATCGGGCTAATATTGGCATGTGTTGTTGGACAAATATTGGCATACATTGTTGGTTCAATGTTGCAGAATGTCCACACTTTTTATTGGTCCAATCTAAAGTAATTCGTTTGGCCCAATATAGTTATCTTGCATGTTTTAGATTGAACTCTTCAAATGATTGTGAATAAGGTTTAAACTCGGTATACCGTGTGACTTTCTGAGGTCGTCGAAGCTGGACATATAGGGTGACTATGGGTCACTGTACAGATTTACTTTTTACGTAATCTAGATAAGGAATCTTTAAATGAATTTAAATTACATTTAAATGGGACACTTCTCCTGTACTTTCACTAGTTAACTTTTACTTTTACAGACCATCAAAGGTTTCATATTTTGAAAATAACTCATATTACCGATTTGCGTCATTTTTTATTACAGTTTCCTCGAGACACTTTAAAAAACCCTCAAAGGGGACTTATCGTCTACAATGCAATGTCTGATTTCCGGAAGCCATGAAAGGTCAAATACCCTATTGTGCAATTATTTTATTTATTTTATCATTTATAGTTGACATATTAACTGATCGAGGTTATCAATTCAGCAAAAATTCAGTTTGTTTTCCTGAAACTGACCGCTGTTTTATTGAAGTTTATTGCTAAAATAACATTTTTCTAGAGAGAAGGCCCTTGCTGGAACTCGTAGCAAAAGAAACCGAAAACTCGCTGGATGGACGTTAACGAGCGAATTCAACAAGCTGCAATAAAACTCCGATAAACGTACCATTTAAATTTTTTCAAGGATGACTAGCACAGTATGTGTACCACAACTGTGAAACCAAACGGTAGCGTGCACTATGCTAAATTAGGTGATCTTTGGTGCCTGTTCGAGTGAGTGAACTAATAATTGGAAGTGCCATGTTCAAATGTTAGTGCATAGCATCTGTAATTAATTAAAGTAGTATGTATATAGCGCAACGTCCTTTTTACACAAAAAGAAGTAGTTCAATTTGGATCGAGAATCTGCTGAAATGTTATCAGAAAACTCCAAATTGTTTTGGTATCTCCAATCTCCATAAAACACTTCACACATCGGAGACAGTCGGTACTGATAAATACCAAGTAAAACCCGTATGAACTTGCCATAGCCAATACTTAACTTTTAGAGAAATTAAATAATAAATACCTATCTAAATAGTAATATAATAAAATTCTGTAAGAGATACAAATTAAAAGACGTTAAAAAAGGTTCCCAAATTTATTTTTACATAAAACACATTAAAAACGAATTCACGAGCAAAATACTTCAAGAACACTGACTAAATAAGTAAATACGTAAATATTTAATTTAAACAACAATTGAAATGTTTGTAAATGGACCTTCTGGATATCCATTCGTTTGATAATTAAAAAATATTGTATTCAAATGTATAAATTCATTTTTATTTCAATACTGTAATAATTCCTGCTTTAAACAACTTAAACATATTATATGTGAAGCCCTAATTAACTCTGTTCGATATTATTTGTTTAGTAGATACATATTTGACGTATAAATGCTTGAATGTATGCCGATAATTCTATCCCACCTCGTTACAACAAGTACCAACAGTTCGTTGGTGATAACGGCCGAATGTTGTCGACTCTTTCCGCCTGGCTTTAAGCTATGTAGTAGCCGTTAACAATAGCCAACAGAAGCCAATGGCCCACTTGAAACATGGGATTGTAACCCGGGGAAACTGATGAACTATCGACCAGGAGATCAATATAAATCGAGCCTTTAAACACGGGAAGGAATAGAAGCCAAAAGGAAAAAACAGAAAAATCCCTGCGAAAAAAAACTACATTACTAAAAGGATGCCGAAAATATGCCAACTGATGATTTACAAACGAGACAGGAAATGAATCACTTATTCAAGGTTTTAAACGGCTTTCCGAATTTGTAGTTTTAGTGCGACAATGTTCTCCTAAACGATCTTTTCATGCGATTCGAGTAAGTAAATTATTAAACCAAAACGTCCTCAAAAGTCGTAAACAGAGAAACTATATAGAACCCATTAAAACGTAATGTAATCGCATGGTTAGCCCACGCCACTTTTGGGTGCATTTGTCATACTTAACAGCTTCTACAATTTTGTAAAGATATTATTGTAAAGATAGCTCCTTTAAATCAGTTTTGGGCAATGATTTTTTTCCAAATTTTTACCTCTAATGAACTTAAGTTAGTTGAAGAAATATCTATACTTTTAGAAGAAATGAGATACTGCAGAATGATCCTGGAAAATTGCAGTGAAGAATTGAAGTATTTTGAAGAAGAAGACTCCTTCCTGAACAATATGGAAGTCCCTTGAAGAGTTCATCATTTGCTAGATGAAGAAGGTTTGAGTATGATGAGAAACTTCTTAATGCAGATACACTTTGTTCTTGCACACCAAGACTGCAGTACAGTTATCAGTGAATTACGACGACGGTACTGGATAATTATAACACTTCAACTGTCAGAAAGTTTGTTCAGGTGTGTTTCAGAGTATTTTCAGGCAAACTTGGACTTCAGACAACGTAGTCCAATTCCACCACAATAAACGTTCCCTCACATGCGTAGGAATAGATTATTTTGGGCTTATGTTTGTCAGCATCGGAAGACGGCGTTAGAAAAGATAGGGGTGTCTTATTTACTTGCCTAAACACGTCTAGAAATATGGCTATTAGAAGATTTTCATGCGGAAGAGGTTACCCACTACAAATATTCAGCGACAACGAAACCAATTTCCAAGGCGCAAATGCTTCCGTCTGATAATGAAGATAATTTCAAGAAATTATCTTCAATAACATCAAGATGTTATTTTACTTTTATTAATAATATTTAATAAGAAAAAGTACGTAAGATGCATTTTAGACAAAAAAAGTTAAAACAACAACCCTCCAAAAATAGAACTTCAAAAGATCTTTTTGTTTCATTTTCGTAGACTGTCAACAAATTCAATAGCCATATAAAATTTTGATGTAAACCACCAATGACAAGATAAGTAGTATGATTTTCTCGAAATCGTTTTATTTAATGACATGAAACAACATTCAATTTATCGAAAATTTAATCAGATGTACTAGTTGCGGTGAATCGTTTCGGTTCCCTTAAGTCTAATATGCCATCTTAAATTCATAAAACATATATCAAACTTTATATTTAATGTTTAATTAAACAAATCGATTTTACAAAGAGATTATTTTAATTATTTCATTTTAAATTGAAACGTCATATTTTAATTTGTTTTAAAAATTATATGCAAGTTGTGAAAGAAAAATACCCGCTCACAAAACTAACTGTCGACCATAAAGCTCATAAATCCCCGGTTACTGCTAATTAATATATCAATCACCAGAGCAGATCGCCATTAATCAGTTACCCCCGTTTGTGGAGAAAAAAATTGGTGGACGATTTTATTAACGCAGATTAGTTCTCTTACGGACTTTTTTGAAAATCCCGGATAATTTTATTGCTTTTCATGTAGATGAATGACAATTTTATCAAAACAAAAATTAATTTAAAAATTTAACGCGATTTATTTTAGACACAGCTTAAATAAATATAAAAAGCCGGGAAAGAAGTTTTTTTGGTGAAGTTCTTATATAGAACGTTTGTAAATTATGAAAATTATAAGTTCCTGGAAAGTCTTTTATAACTACATAAGTAGACCTCTTAAATAAAATGTACTTTAAATAATAAACGATGTGCTCTTCTCGCCGCTCACCTTTATCATGAAACTTTTAATGCATACAAGGTATCTTCAAGTTCGCGTTCTTTTTTTTATAGAAAGAGTTTCAAAAGTGATGTTTACTTACTAAAATACAAGTCATAAAATGTAACTTTTTTAATTGCATAGAAAAACAGTATGAAGTTGAAAGAAAATTTAAAAATGAGACAAAAATGGTAAAATTGAAGGTTTTTTTTTAAGTATCGATTATGATGTTGGTTGTGAAATAGATTTTTTAAATTTTTATTTAAAAAAATAAAATTATGAGAGTGGCTATGGTTTTTTTATTTACTTTTCGATTACAAAATTATTGCAGTTTTTTTTAATTACCATTTAACAAATTGAATAATATGCAATGAGTTTTTTTATGACTGCTCAAATTTCCCACTATGAAAGTTTAAACCTACACACTTGGTTTTTCAGAAAACCCCATACGAAGAAATCAAGAACAGATAAGTCAGGTGACCTAGGTCACACAACGAGTCCTTTGTTACCGATCCGTTTTTGGCAAAATTCATTGTTTAAACCCTTAAATAATTTGCTAATGCAGCTGCATTATGAGTTGGGGCTCCGTCGTGTTATAACCACAAGTCTCGCCGTGTAGCTAATGGAAAATTGATGTTTTGTAAAAATAATAAATTCTGTCCTGTGTCACAGTTCTATCGTGAAAATGAGGCCCTAAGATTTCGTTGGCATCAGGTATCCCTATCCATACATTAATTGAAAAACGTACTTGCGCACGAGCTTCGACGATTTTGCAAGGATCATCGCAATAATGCGAATTAAACTTTCATTTTAAATTAAAAATTTCATTTCTGTGAAAATTGGATTTGTTGTCATGACTCCTTACATTTGATTGGATTTAAAATATTACAGATTTACACCCAAATGTACAGGGTTAATCGTTATATTTTGAACAACCCTTAATTTTTGTTATTATTATTATTATGGTCTCGTCATACTGAATATGCATACATTCTTTTAATAAAACATCCTGTATATTGGATTTTCGAGTATCCCTTTTTCTCCTAATTCTAAGTATATCATGTATAGGTCTCTCTTTCTCTCTTGTAAGTCTTCTGACATATTTGACTTTAAAAATGCAAAAAAACCTTTATTGGATGAGGAGTAGACCATGCCTGTCAAAATATGATTAAACTGAAAATAACAAGGTAGGCTACGGAAACAATTAGTGTATATTTTGTTGACATTTATTTAATTGAAATAGGTTATAGTGAGGCTAAAAGTCATTATAGATTATTCCAGTCCATTTTGAAAAAGCACAGCCTGCTGTTCTTACAATAGAGGTTTTGTATTTTTAAACCATAATCAAAAACTATTAATAATAGAGTTATACAAAGTTATATATTTAGAATTGGGGGAAAAAGGGCTATTTGAAAATGCAATAATATATAGGGTGTTCGATTTAATAAAAAATATATACATTTCGCATCTGCTGACCTATGAATGCAATTGTTTTTTGATGACATTTTAAAAATATAACATATCATAAATTTATCGCTACACAACTACAACACGCTACAATTGATTCAAAATTTCACAAGCGCTTGCCTGAAGTATGAAGTATTTTAGGAGTTTTGCATTTACCTACAGTTTGCCAGTTTGAGTTTTTTTCATGATTCATGACGCACAAGAAGTATAATAAATAAATGGAACAACTCTTAACAATGTTAAATATGCCATAACTACCTATGGATCGCAGTCGTAAGGTCCTTGAAGTGCGAGTGACGAAACTTTGATACCTAGCTATTATAGTGCACGCCATTATGTCCCACGCCATCTTCTCACACTTACAGAATTTTTATTTAGGAATTGATTTGAATGAAATTTAAAAAGTTAAAGTACAGCATGGAAACGAATCTTTGGATGCATATATCATATATGCAATGTGTCAGATATGCAAAGAAATGTGTCAATGTATGAACATTGACACATTTTCGCTTTTACCGGACGTGACAAACCTTTTTATTTTAAATGAAAGACCCATCAAACATATCATAAATTTATCGCTACACAACTACAACACGCTACAATTGATTCAAAATTTCACAAGCGCTTGCCTGAAGTATGAAGTATTTTAGGAGTTTTGCATTTACCTACAGTTTGCCAGTTTGAGTTTTTTCATGATTCATGACGCACAAGAAGTATAATAAATAAATGGAACAACTCTTAACAATGTTAAATATGCCATAACTACCTATGGATCGCAGTCGTAAGGTCCTTGAAGTGCGAGTGACGAAACTTTGATACCTAGCTATTATAGTGCACGCCATTATGTCCCACGCCATCTTCTCACACTTACAGAATTTTTATTTAGGAATTGATTTGAATGAAATTTAAAAAGTTAAAGTACAGCATGGAAACGAATCTTTGGATGCATATATCATATATGCAATGTGTCAGATATGCAAAGAAATGTGTCAATGTATGAACATTGACACATTTTCGCTTTTACCGGACGTGACAAACCTTTTTATTTTAAATGAAAGACCCTGTATATTTTTACATATTTTGGTGCTGCGGATTTATCAGAGCACGACTATTTTACTTTCGCATTTTGTTGGATGAACTTTTTACTTATTGAACCTAGAACGCTATGAATGAGTTTATTTAGTGTTAGACTGATCAAGTAGCACTAAAAAATTTATTTTTTCTAATAAATTCTTACTCCCTCTGCAGTGCAGACCTGACAAGGCCACGTGGCATATTCTATTTCTAGAAAATATAATATCTGATATTTCATTTATACAAAGAGGGGTTCTCTCTCTTAAAAGTTAAAAAAGAAGAAAGGTTGTAAAAAATAGTTTAATAGGAATTTAAAGTGAAATCTTGTTTAAAACAACAAATTCAGCGATTAGGATTATATAAATATTTCAATAGTTGACTGATTTTGAAATATTTACTAGCAAATATGTATTTAAATTGTTACTATTTGAATTTTAAATTATGTAAGATACTGTAGCCTATCCACAAATATCTTAAAATTATCGATACACAAAACTTGTCTTAAAACCATTCCCAAAGTTTTGACAGTTATTGCTGAATATGTAACCTCTAATATTCGTAGTAAAAACAAAAACAATAAAAGACAAATATTATTACAATTAGTACTACAATAGAAAACATAACCAGTTAGGGTTAAATGTGTTAGATAACGAAGTAATCTTAAAAAACTTGTTAATGAAAAAAATAAGAAAATTAAGTTTCAATTAGAAAGCACATGCTATGCTATTGGATGGGAGGTTTCATAAATAATAAACAAATTGACGTAACATCGAAATCTAACCTGAAAATTTTGGCATATGGAATTGTTACATAACCTACAAATTTTACAAATCTTTCTCTGGCCACTAATACACTCGATTTTAATTTATACTTTTTTTGAAAAACAAAAGCGCAATCTGGTAACTTATATGGGGAAATACACTAAATTAGTAACTTTTTTAGTGGTTTTTTCTAAATCCTAGTTTTAAACAAATGAATAACTTATAACTAAATTTTATAACCAAATAATTGTTTATAAATATCAATAATTGTTAAAACGAATATTACCGTTCGGTAGAGAAAATTTTCTTCTTTAAAAAAATATATGTATAATAGTAGTAATTTGGAACACTAATAAGATGGCTATAACTTGACAATCACATCTATTTTAAATGCCTTCAATTACACATTACAATATTGAATAATTAATCCAAATCAATTAATTACTTCCCTTTCTGAAAACAAAATCCTTCCTTAGAACCTATAGTACAATATTTACAACTTCTTAGGTATCCAAACTACAAAATCATCACTAAATTACATATTTTCAGATAACTATGTTTGAACACAGGAATGTGTGATCTTCAAACCCATAGATCTTCTATAAGAATTGATCTCTTAACATTAACATCAGATGTACTTCAGAACTTACTTGACAATATTATAATAAAATACTTGAGCCCACAGACTAATTAATCTTAGCAAAGAGCAACATTAGGAAAAAATACTGAAATTGTTGATTCACAAGAAAACTTCACAAATTTGAGAAACTAAACCTGTAGGTAAGGCAATTAACCTCTGCATATATACCCACTATCATGCCCTGTGTCTGTTTTAGGTGTAAACAAGCCTTGAAATGGCTTCAATACCTAAATATCTAGAAAAATCAAGCAACGGCAGTAAAATGTCAGTTGACCAAGAAAATGTATCAAATGTAAGAGGAAAATCAACTTTAAGATTTATTCCTTCTCTATTTAATGTGTTCTAGGGTGTTTCTTTAACAAAATGAAACATTTTTAATTTAATTTAATTATTATTTATCTCATATTAAATACTTCGCCTTGGAGTTATGCAACCCTATATGCTGTTATGAATGTTTGTAATTATTGATGCTTATTGCATGTCATTACATGACAGTGTACACACTTTTTAAAAATTCCCTAAAAGAAAAATCGAGAATAATTATGCTCGATTAACTTAACTTAATCACTTAACTTAATTAAGTTAAGTGATCTGGCAAGCCAGATCGGGTCTCCGTTGCGGCTGACGAGTCGCCCCGTCTTGTTAATACCAATAATTATTGTTGGAATAATTTTCTGAAAAAGTTGGAATCATTCATCTATAGCAAGCTAAAGCTACAGTAATAGTTTGAAGAATTTTCTTTAAATCACTACGGGCCAATAAAAATGGGTCTCATCGTTAGAGTCGCCTGAGAATTTCAGGAACTACAGTTTGTTGCAAATTCAAAAACTCCCTTCGAAAATGTGCAAAATTTGCCTGCATTGCTCTTATTTCTTGCACATTAGTAATTTTGTATAGATTACAAAACACGGTCTTCATAGTCATGTCTTTGAATTGTCCTTTAAATAGGCTGTTCAATGATACTCCCGCATGCCATTATTAAAAAATTTTAACGCCTTTGAGTTACGTCACTATCACTTTGTCGAGTAACTTTTTTTAAATTCAATGTTAGTTATTGAGATCTAGCGGGTCTAATAATAATTTGATTAAATATTAAATACTTATGCAGTGTATATAGTAATAAATATAATTTATGCTAAACATCGTGGACTTATTAAGACATATATGTATCGATATTAGAATAGTAAATAAAAACTTCCAATCAAGCACCTATGTTCCTACAAAACTCCGGGTTTGCCCTAATTTATATTAATAATGAGGAATGAGGATGCATCAGATATTAGGAGTATTATTTTATATTAAAACAACCCCATGTGTGGAATATTATTATTTCTAATTCTGGAATGATAATTAAATTGTGAAATTAAAGCAAAAACTACCCTCGGCTGCAATATTAGTTCTAGTGAACTATAGGTGTGTATGAATGTATGCGTTAGACAGCTGTTGTTACGGGGTGTGTAACGAGCAGATGGCAAATTAAATAATCAGGCAGCTTTTCAAAAGAACCGCTTCGGTGGCTGTATGTACAATATATGTGTGTGTATGTGTGTGCTCTCTCTCTGAATTAACATTTATATAAATCATGTGCGTGTGCAGTTCGTTATGTATAGCATAACTTGCGGGCGAGATCCGGTTTTGGTTAACAAAATAGGGAAAAAATAATTCACTAGGCACATGATGATAATTTAGTTTTTCATTCTGCAATTTTTTCCCTCGTCGTTGAAATGGTTTATTTAAAAAAACAGAACAAAAATGAGCTAGAGCATTGCCATGACGA
Source organism: Agrypnus murinus (assembly GCA_929113105.1). Classification (NCBI taxonomy): domain Eukaryota; kingdom Metazoa; phylum Arthropoda; class Insecta; order Coleoptera; family Elateridae; genus Agrypnus; species Agrypnus murinus. The sequence continues at coordinate 111,615,642 of OV816031.1, forward strand.
ACAAAAACAACTGTATATTTAATAAACTAATTTATTTTTGAAAACTATTGTTGACCTAATACATTAGTTGTCATAAAAACTAAAATTCTAAGTCCTAAGACTTTTCGTTAAAAAAAAGTTGCTAAAAATGTTTATTTTTTCGTAAATTTTAAAAAAATACAAAATTTTTCGTTTTTCAAAAATTTACCGAAGTCTTCGGTGGTGATTTTGACCACTTTCCACAAAAAACCGTGCCGCAATAGACTTTTTGGAAAAATGCATTTTTAGCATGTAATTTTTTGTTTAAGTCAGACGTTGACTTTCTCCTATTCAAAATAATGTTTCAATTCTTTTTTAGATGATTCTAAAGTAAAAAGTTTCAAATTAGTTAACATTAAATTGAATTAATCTTTGTTTTTCTATAAAAATACTGTAAACTGAAACAATATTTCTCAGTAAATTTCACAACTTCGAGTCCGTTGTGGCACAGTTTTTAGTTTTAAAAAAACCGATAAAATGAATTTACACCTTCTTTTTTCATCATTTAGGATCGTTTTCACCTGTTTGTAGAAAAATAGGACACCCTAATAACCACTTTGCCAAGTTTAAATTTTTCTCAAAATTCTTTTTTATCTTAGAAGGCCGAGAAGCATCTGAAATATTAAAATATAATTCCAGTCACCAGGTAACCACTGCAAAAATGTCATTCACCAGTATAATAAACTAACAGCAGTTTTTTACCCATAACTTGATTTTCTTAAATAGGAACAATATACCAATACGAGTTTAACGATAGGGGAAGTTCGGGCAACCCCGGACATTTAAATATCAAATACCAAAAATGCATAAAAAAATAACTAAATTACTTAAAAATTTACTTTGGAACTTCTTCAAACATTTTAGTATAAAAAATAGAAACATCTCTCAAATCAATTATGTAGTAATCATACCATAATCTTATCTCTTTGCTTTTGACAATGGAAAAAGGGCGGGTAGCCCCGGACATACATACTTATTAAGCGTTTTTATCCTTGCAAATGACACAATAGTAATAATTATTTCACAGATCAATGTTAACGCAGGCTTCGTGAGCTCAACCTTTACATTTATAGCATTAGATTCGGTCTTCTTCAAATGTTTCCCTGCAAATGACGCATTATTTGACGGCTTTATTTTTCTCTTTAAGATCATTCCTATACGGTAAAGTTGTTAAAATCTCATTCTTCTGTATTTTTATGAACGCTTCATAAGGCGCTTTTTAATCGCATTAGAAAGAGGCTATAATTTTGACATTTTTGTACTGGTTCTCCAAATTTAGAAATATATTTTAATCAAATACCTAGAATAAATCTAATTACCCAGAAACTACTTTCTTTTTGTTAATTTTAAAACTTGAAAAATGTCCGAGGATACCCGTCTGACTAGCGTCCGGGGCTACCCGATTACTTAGATGCTATGTTTCTATTAATATAGTACTTAATTTATGAACGGAATCAGATAAATACTATTGTAGTCGTAAAATACATGTCATGACCAAAACTTCAGCCAATAAATTAAGTTAAGCTACATACGTTTTCTATGTGATAACCTCCTATGAAATTTGATAGAAGTGGACACAAGATAGTTGGCTGGAACAACAATTCGTTCGGCGGCCATGGCACTGGCCTGATTTATATTTTGTTTGTAGGCCTTATGGGACACATTTCGATTTAACATTATTTTTTTTTATTGATGGCTTAGTAATTTGATTGTCCAGGGATATCCGCCGTCCGGGACTACTCGCACTTCCCCTATACGTTACGTTGTACTTTGCTTCAACACTTATCAGTAAATTAAGTAAAAGAAACTTGAGAAGAACTACTGATCAAAATGTTTTAAAGTTTTATTTTTAAATTTAAATTTGGCAACGTGGTTATCCTAATTTTGACCCGTAAAGCACAACTATGCAAAAATATATAGGGTGTTCTACTTAAAAGTCAAAGTCTGGGAGCATTTCCGGCGAAACCGGAAATCGGTCATTTTTATTTATTTATTTATTTACGAGTTCCACTTTTTACAAAATCATGAGAACAATAGAAATCAAATTATACAATATACCTATGTAACTGAATAATACATATCTATTGATGCTAACATCATTTTGTCACGTTAATATTAGTTTAATCATAAGGCTTGGTCAGAAGATGCATCTTATCTAGCACAACAAACCTTAATAGCATTTTTTTGTATGATCAGTCGTTTACGCGTAAAATTGGATTCTTTTTACATTTACACATTATAAGAAATATTGAATTTTTAAATGTAAAAAATCAGATTTTACGCGCAAACGATTGATCATACGAAAAAATCTTAGTAAAGATTTTTGTTGTTCTAGATGAGATGCATTTTCTGACAGAGCCCATAATTAAACTAATATTATTAACGAGGCAAAATGATGTTAAAGTTTACAACTTTATTATTTTCTTTCTGAAAAAGTGGTACGTCTTAGAACAAAGTTGTACAAGCACAAAAGAGTTTTTTGTTCCTTTTAATGTCTTTTATCACTCCTTAAAATTAACATATAGTAACCCCTCCCACCATGTATATAATGTTGGTGACCTAGCAAAATTCCTTATATTCTCCTGGTTAAGCGGTAACTGATATGAAATAACGCTATTGCTTTTCGGAAAACCTTAATATAATTTTTATAAATTATATTGACATTTTCTACTAAATTCACATTTAAAACCAATAAGTTGGCAAAATCGGATGTGTTCTTAAAAATTCTTTGGGCTGTTTCCATCGTTGCCGCGTGGCGCATAAAAACATCGAAAAGAGCGCGCGTTGAAGTTAGTTAATTAATTTTTCGATAGAGAGTGAATATATGGTAAAGCACGGTATAGTAAAGCACACAAGTATATTAAATCCTTAACACATTAATCTATCAATTTTATTAATTTTGAGTTTAAGGATTTACGTATTAAATTTAAAAATATCAGTATACAATATAAAAAATAGAATATAAAATATAATGCAAACAGATGTAATTATGTATGTAAAACGTAAAAAAACACTTAAAATACTAGAATCTACAATTTATTAGGTACTTAAAATTAAGAATAAAGTTTTGTGTCTAGGCAAACTTTTTCAAAGTTTTTAGTACCGCGATTGTAGCATCTACATTTTTTAACAACGTACTTAAAATTTTGCTCACAAGTTGAGGCTGTGTAACTATTTTTTGAAATTCGAAAGTTGTATTTTGGCGATTTCATCGTATATCCTGACCCCGTGGACGTTGGATTAGAGATTAAATTAGTAAATGCTTTGTATGTATGTATACGCTCCTACGGTATTGAAACATGATGGGCATTTGGGCCTCACTGTACCATATTTGGGTCTATAGATCCCTTAGCTCTCGAACACTAACCATTCGATTTGAGATTCAATTTAACAAATTTGTATTTGTAGGGGCATGTACAGCTTTCAATTTTACAATCCAACTCGACAAAGTTAGCTAAGTTAAAGATCATATAAGGGCATGAATCATGTGGGGTATCATTGAAGAGCCTATTTAAAGGGAAAATCAAAGACATATGCTATCGTATGTACTATATGTACTATCGTAACCGTGCGACCTAAAAATATGCCACGAACGTGGGTACATTATTGAAGTAAACATATTTGATGTAATCTTGTTTATTGTTTCCAGCCTTATTTTGTGGAACTCCATAATCATGAAATAAATAAAGATTATTAAAAGTTTCACAGTTTTATTAAAATATACCTGACAATATTGTTTCAACAGCTATGCTGTCATTATCAAAGGTAATATAATTATAAACAAACACGTCGCTAAGGTAGATACAAAATAGGTAACTAGATAAAATAATAATAATAAAAATTAATAATAAAAATCATAATTAAACATCTAATACTTCCAGTAACGGAGAATTACTGAGCTCAAGTTGTTCATTCATTAAAGGTACCCTGAGTTTGTGTTTGTATATCTCAAAGGCTTCTAAAATGTCTAATTTGCGTTTGTTATTACAAAAATGTAGGAATTTAATATTATTTTGAGGAGTCATTGTGTGATTTTGTTCTAAAAGGTGTTTGGCGTAATTAGATTTTTCAGGATGTTTATTTTTGTAATGACGTACGTGTTCTTTATATCTTATGTCAAAATTTCGAAGTGTTTGTCCAATATATACCGAACTACAAAAAGAACAATTTAAACGGTAAATGCCCGATTTCATGATATCATGTGTTCTGTCTTTAGCATTAAATAAAAATGAAAAAGTGTTAGTGTTGGTTTTAAATGTTATTTTATAATTGTTGGTTTTTCTTAGTATATGTGCAATTTTTTCGATATTTTGCCAAAATATGGTATAGATATGTAATTTGTGTCTTCTGTTTGATTGTCAATGGGATATATTCTTTTGATAGCTAACTTATAATCTTTTTGTTTAATTAAAGTGTCAATCATGTTCGGATTATAATGATTTGCATGTGCTAGTTGTTTAATGGTTGATATCTCTTTGCTAAAATCTGATTTTGTTAGTGGAATAGTTAAAGCTCTGTGTACTAATGATCTGTATGCTGCTATTTTATGTGTATTGTGGTGACAAGATTCATTTGGTATTTATTATTTTGGTTATGTCTGATTGTGTTGGTTTTCTGTATATGGAAAATTCAAAAAGATTGTCTACGTTAATCTTGATATTTAAGTCTAGAAAGTTTATAGCCCTGTTTTGTTCTGTTTCTAGTGTAAATTTTATATTAGGATGGATATTGTTTATAAGAATTAAAAATTCATTGATAACCTCAAAAGAACGGTCAAAACAAGCTAAAATGTCATCAACATAACGAAACCAGAAGATAATGTGTTTAGAGAGGTTTAAGACATAACAATACCAAATGAATCTTGTCACCACAATACACATAAAATAGCAGCATACAGATCATTAGTACACAGAGCTTTAACTATTCCACTAACAAAATCAGATTTTAGCAAAGAGATATCAACCATTAAACAACTAGCACATGCAAATCATTATAATCCGAACATGATTGACACTTTAATTAAACAAAAAGATTATAAGTTAGCTATCAAAAGAATATATCCCATTGACAATCAAACAGAAGACACAAATTACATATCTATACCATATTTTGGCAAAATATCGGAAAAAATTGCACATATACTAAGAAAAACCAACAATTATAAAATAACATTTAAAACCAACACTAACACTTTTTCATTTTTATTTAATGCTAAAGACAGAACACATGATATCATGAAATCGGGCATTTACCGTTTAAATTGTTCTTTTTGTAGTTCGGTATATATTGGACAAACACTTCGAAATTTTGACATAAGATATAAAGAACACGTACGTCATTACAAAAATAAACATCCTGAAAAATCGAATTACGCCAAACACCTTTTAGAACAAAATCACACAATGACTCCTCAAAATAATATTAAATTCCTACATTTTTGTAATAACAAACGCAAATTAGACATTTTAGAAGCCTTTGAGATATACAAACACAAACTCAGGCTACCTTTAATGAATGAACAACTTGAGCTCAGTAATTCTTCGTTACTGGAAGTATTAGATGTTTAATTATGATTTTTATTATTAATTTTTATTATTATTATTTTATCTAGTTACCTATTTTGTATCTACCTTAGCGACGTGTTTGTTTATAATTATATTACCTTTGATAATGACAGCATAGCTGTCGAAACAATATTGTCAGGTATATTTTAATAAAACTGTGAAACTTTTAATAATCTTTATTTATTTCATATTTGATGTACATTATCATAATATGTATGTATCAGTTATTTATCAGGTATTAGTGAGTTAAGTAAGATAATATCCACAAATAAAACATGCAAAAAATTAAGTTAATTTTTTGTTTTAGTTTTTGTCTTTTAGTTTAGTCTTTTTTTAGTCTGAAGTTTTTGAAGGTAAAAATTTGCCACTTTAGCTCGATGACTGGATTTTAATAACAATATGCCATGTAAACTGGTGATTGTTTGCTACCTACAATAGCAGCCAATCACCATTCTACAATGGATAAAAAGTTTTTTCTACTCACTAGCGAGTCAACTTTTCTGAGTAAACGTTTCACTGAAAAATCATTTTCGAAATTAATACATTGAAAACCTTACTCAGTACTTATGACATCCAAAATATTACGAAGTCAATCAATCATAGAAAGTAAGATATCCTGCGAAATTTGTATTTAAAATGTAGTAAAACCATTCGCAGAAGTAAATATATTTAAGCCTTTTCAAATAATCTGATTGCACTCTAGGTAGTTATTGTTTATACGTAACTTAAGCCCGTGGACATTGTATTTTTTTTATAGAAAGTAGCATTAAAGTTTGAAAACTAGGTTCTAGTGCGAAATTTGGTTAATGTAAATAAAAAAAACATTATCTAAAGATTTTAAAAACTAGTTCAAAACTGGAAACAGACTCATTTTTTTGTCAGTCTTATACTATTTATTCATGCGAATTTTGATGTGTATTTCCTAACCATACATTCATGCTATTTCGTTTGCTATTTCGTTTGCTCAAAAACATCTTTGTTTTTATTTTCTTAGCAAGCAGGTAGATTTTCTTAGCATAGGTGATAGCCTGATTATTTTAAATTAGAGCTTATTAATGAAATTTGGCGGGTATTTTGAAAATCAGAACTTTGACAAAAACCGCTAAAATCTAGTTTTTAAACTTGAATGCAATTTTTTAGCCAAAAAAGTACAATGTCGCACAGGCTTTATACAAATAAAGATTCTTTAAAATGCTACCAAGATTTTTACTTAGATGTTTACAGCAGGGTCCCAGGGTTTTCAAACTTAAATGGGAGCCTCTCAATTAGTTGTTGCGCCACTGGTCGCGACCCAGAGTTGTCGCTGGGTGTGATTTTCAAGTTATATTTCCTTTCGATTCAACACGATCGTTATTTAATGCGTTACCAGAAGTTGGGTTTTACTTCGTCAGCTACTTTGGCTGACTTTGATAGATTCTCTATTTTTGTTTATTCTTTTCTCTTGCGTGGTTGATAGAGGTCTTTGGTAGACTGCTGCAGGTCTTTGCCATGGTGAGCTGGAGTGGCTGCTTTTAGTTTGATAGTCATTAACTGATTGTAAGAGTTACATGACAGCCTACCCCATCAAGTAATCTTTTGGGTATGATTTTAGTTGTATGTTTGCTAGATCTGGTAGAACTACAACTTCTCACAAGTTGATATGAGAGTTTTGTCTTCGGCTGTAAGTTGACTCACGTGAAGATGTATTCTATTCCCGAGTATTGCGTTGGTACTGTGCGATGTATCTTTTATTCCTTTTTTGTTTTTTCATTTTTAGATGGAATAATTAGGGATTTCTATTTTTAGCATTTGCTGGATTTTCCTGTGCAACCGATTAAAGTAGATTATTAAATGGGTTTTATGTTTTCGGAAGTAGAAGGTGTATATTCGCCAATTACTAATACAGTGCAGTTCATTTGAAAACTTCTCACTTCAAGTACCTTTTAAAGTATCCATAATATCAATTTCGGCAAAAATAGATCGATTGAATTTTCGATGAGGGTATATAATTGTAATACCGTCAAAATTCTGCATCTCACCTTCTCACTTCCTACAATCTTAACTTTAAAATGACAGATAACAATCCCATTTTTGTGACAGCTTATTTTAAAGGGTGCAAAAAATTTATATCAGATCATGGATTGCTGAGATAAAAGGGCAAGTTCTTTAACAACTCTGCTTTAATATTTCTTAAATTATTTGTGGTATTAACATCAGACTGTTGTCAAATGTTTTTAATTCATTCCTTTATCTATAGCCACCTTGATTATTTATTATTTATACTTTCGGGAAAACTTGTATTGTTTATACAAATGGTGTTTTAGTAGAACACTTTTGTTAGAATAAATAAAAGAATAAAATAGGTCACTGTGGATAAAGGGGTGAATAAAAAATATTTGATAACAGTCTGATGTTAATATCTCAAATAGTTTACGAGATACTATAGGAGGGTTGTTAAAGAACTTTCACCTTTATCTCAGTAACCCATGACCTGGTTTCTATTCTTTTGAACTAAAAATGTTCTTTTTTTTATACCCTTTAAAAGAAGTTGTTACAAAGATGGCGTCATCATTTAATATTTTAAAATTAGTGATTGATGGGGTTGAGATGTAAAATTTTTATGAAACTACATTTAAATGTCTGTGCGTTTTTGCCGAAACTAATATTTTGTAAAGTTTAAAAGATATTTGAGGTGGGAAGTTTTAAAATGAACATACTGTATATAGATTTTAGAAGAGTCTATTCTTACAACATAAGAAACAAACTGCGATTGAACTGAAGAATAAATAAACCAAAGTCGTGTGCTGAATTTGTGTAGAATTCGGATCCAATAATGAGCTTTGATAAGGATGCAAGTATTAGCATTACTAATACTATTACGTAAATTTTTACATATCTGTTTCTTAATTTAAACAAAAAAAATAAGCAATGCCTAATTTTCGTAATGAGTCATAGGCAGCCTTATAAAGCAGCCTTATCATAACCTATGAACATATTCGTATTCGATAACTGAATTGCATTTACCTTAATCTTTTGTTACCGTTAATATTATTTATTTCATTTCGTATTTCAAACAATTATTTATATACCACAATTAGTAAAATAATGTATATCTTGATCTCCGTTGTCAATGACACCGGAGTTCAAGACGTTCTTGATCTCCGTTGTTGTTGGCAACGCAAAAACCAGTTGATGTTGCATAACAGCCACACGTGACATGCTGCTTTTTATCTCTTTGGTTACGCGTATGATAACACAGACAAGGCAACTTGCTTCTTTATACAATAAATTCGGATGAATTTTAAAAGGGAGAAATTAGGCTTGAAATACGAAATAAAATAAAACAAGTTATGCAATACGGAGATTAAGCTCCTTTAAATCCTCGAAGATGTTACAACGCCTCGGCTGGCGCCTCGGCGTTTTAATACATCTTCTCGGATTTAAAGTTCGCTTGATCTCCTAATTACATAATATATATATATATATATATATAGCTGCCTTTACAGAAGGGAGTATTCTGAATTAATTTTTTGAAATCTGACTGACAGATACGTTCCTATTTCATATATTTTCTATAAGGCAAAAGTTTATTACGTTCAACAGTTTGTATAATTTATATTTGCCTACCTAAATTTATCGACGTCTACATGTATTAAGTAAACATTATTACAACAGTAGCTCGTTCAGCACAGTTTATATTAGGGTGCAGAAAATGATGATTTATTACTTTTGCGTTTACGACTAAATGACGTGTGTAAATAGAATTTATCACATCAAGATGGCGGTTTATATTATCTTTGTACAAGTCACCTGCATGTTTAAATGCCACCCACCCACACATTACTACACCGTCGTGTTTACGGCGTTTTCCTTTTACCCACCCCCAACCACTTCTCTTTATTTATTTTCAGTCCTGTATCGTTGTTCCTGTTAAACCTAGCTGGGAAAATCAATCATAGAAGAAATAATAAAATATACAAAATAACAATACTTTTTGTTCATAAACATAAACAGATGTCCGGTCAGCTGTTGAATTTACCAGGTGCTATTGCACAGCTGAATTCACCCCTCGCGATATGTACCCCGTACTATATGGTGCAGTGCAACAAGTTTGAATCAGGGTAGGAAAAAATAGGGCCAACCCTTGATGATATTCTGTGTGCAGCCTGTGCCGAATTTAACATTATTAGAATTCTAAATAACAATAAGTAGGATGCGGAAATAAATTATTTCAGTAGCTCATTTCGAAAGCGTCAGTTGTTTGATACATAAGAGAATATTAACAAAATGAATTTGCATAATGCATTCATTAATTCCCTCAGGGGGTAGATAATTAATTAACACCAAAGCTATGTTTTCGAGGTGTTGAATTATTACTACTAATTTCTTGTTTGTATTGATTACAGCAATCTCATTATTCTTCTTTTTTGTAATTAATAAAGTGCGAACATCTCACGACCTTTAAAGTAATATGACCCAGATTTCAAGGTTTCATAGTTTATCGTTTTCAATGTTTCAACACTTTTTTTCGAAGTTTCGCGTATATACAGAATCTTTAGCTTTCACTCTTTTAAAGTTTTAAGGTGCAGAATAACTAAATTTAAAAATTTGGAAAGTTCCAATAGTTCACACTTTAGAAATTACAGAATTTTGAAAGTATCAAATGTGCAAGAGTGTTAGATTTTTTATTTTATTAAACATCGAAACGAAGAGAACTAAAGACTTTTAGTCTATAAACTGTATGATTCATGTTTTAGGTTTCAGGTTTCCAGCTTCAGGTTGCGGTTTGTAGATTCCAGTTTCCAGCTTGCGGGTGCAAGTTATAGGTTGCAGGTTTCGGAATGCACAGTTTCAGGTTTCAGGTTGCAAAGTTTCAAGTTTCGAATTTCAGGTGGCAAAAGTTGCAGGCTTCAAGTTTCAAGTAGCAAGTTAAAAGCTTTACAGTTCACGCTCTTCGTTTCATGCTTAGCGCTGAAGGCTTCAGGCTTTAGGTATTAAGCCTGAAGTTTATGGGATTTCGAATGTACAGTCTTTGAAATTTCGAGTTTCTGAGATTGCGAAATTAGATTTAACTGCTTGACAAACAATATAACCTTAAAAATGACATTTAGGTAGCAAATATTTTCCCTTCATCGCTCCAATGTTTCTAAGGCATAACTGATTTTTGCATAAACGGAAGTTTTCTTTCTTTACTTTTTCCGGTTACAATCAAATGCAATCCGTTGCCAAATGCATCACCTGATTGGTAATTGTTTTCTTTATAGCATTCCTTAATATCTTTATTGTAAATAATTAGTGGAGATAATATTAAGGTTTGAAAAAAATGCACGTAAAACTGTATTGTGCGTAAAGCGATTCTACACCCTGTTTATAAATAAATGAATATATTTTGCAATATAGGATAGTTAACAAAAATGAAAGTAAATTAATATGCGTCGGGGCTCGTAGTTATGGATACATATAACAAATACGTATAAACACTGATAAATAATTTAAAAAAACAAGAACAAATCTAACCAAATGGTTCAGCCTATCAGATTCCTGGATATAACATTGAAACTTCTAAGTAGTAGAAAGGAATTCTCTATTCTCTTCTATTGAAAGAAAGAACTAGTTGAAAACGAAATCCAATATTACTAAAACATTAGACTTCAAGACTGTGAGCATTCGATCACAATGACTTCGACTGAGATCTTGATAAGTTTCGTAACCGCTTGCTATTTAAATTCTGCTAGTTAAGCTCGTTCTTAGTGCCAATGGATTTGCAAACCAAGATCCCCCTATAAATAAATCTTGTTATAACCGAATAATACTAAATTAAAAATATTCTTTTTTTACTGTTGACGGGTATTTTGCTAGTCTAATAAAACCTGAACTGGCCGCTTTCGGATTAAAATGACTCTTAGAAGCATCCAGCACCTTGTTTAGATGTAACCGTCAGTAAGGTACCGATATTACGCTTAAAATGTTATTTTGCTTTGACCGACGGTACTCAACCAGTTTCTTAAGTGTTTCGGTATTTTAACTAAATGCATTTGAAACTCTGTTTATCGAAAGTTTATTACTAGCGTAATAAGTACCTACAAAACCATTAAAGGATTTGCTTATAAAATCAGAAGATACGAATAATCTAAAGAATTATCGATGGTTTGGCTGTATAAATCACCGGTCAAAGAAAGACAGCATGTAACCGCTTTCATGCAACGACGATCCGTAATACCGCTATCTGACTGACTGTTATAGCCAAGCAACGAATGTGAAAGTCTAAACAAGTTGGTGGATATTTCTAAGAACATCTTAATCGGAAAGTGGACAATTCAGATTTTACTAGACCATCTAGATTCTAGATTCCACCTAGATTCAGCTTGATCATCACAAAATTTAGTTGTCCTTCTCTTGAAGGACTGACACTCTCATTTCGTCTTGTTAATTTTAAGTTCTGTTATATTCCATAAAGTCTTCTTTGCAATATGTTCTAATGGCGGTTAATTTTTTTTATTTTATAATACGAGGCTTAGTTCGGGAGATTGAAGGTTTATGTTCGTTAATGGCAACAGATCTGCAAACTAAGATCTAGGCGTGTTACTCGCTATAAAGGAATCTCGTTATATAACTTAATAATATCGTATTTAATCTGTTTTTTATTTCGTTCACTGTCATTATACTCAATAGATATAGAGTATAGAGCGATGTGGATCTTCACCGCTATGTCAACCAGACCGATCATCTCATCATAATTATTTATTATATTTATATCTTTTAACATTTGGTTTTTATAATTAAAATTTGGATTTATTCTTAATTACTTACATTAATTATAAATTTGTCTTCATGTTTCTAAAGTACTGCAGTGGTTCTGAAAGGTTGCCATGGCAACATTGTAAATAACTTAATTACATACTTCAAATTAAAAGCAAGTATTTTATCATTCTACTAAAAGATACTTAAATTATATATAAACTATATCTACGACCTTCTACCACGTCCCCAAAACGTTTGATAATGGTAGACTTGGACCTAAGTGGTAGTACTTAATCGCTGATTTTAAGGTAATGTACGAAATTGGTTGGCTTTTTTCGTTCGGGGTTGCCATTCAATTTCCTACATTACCTTAAAATCAGCGATTAAGTACTACCACTTAGGTCCAAGTCTACCATTATCAATCTTTGCAGAAAAACCTTCCAGGCATGGTACATTCTACACTTGATACAAGATCAAACATCTCTTTGTAGCACGTACTAGACCTATTGACAACGACATTGGATAAGATGTTTCTAGAGTGTAAGATTCAAGTTTTAATAATGTTCCAATGCTTAATCAGATAAGCAAATTTTCAGACGTAAAAGCAACAATGAGCTCCTTATAAAATTTGAATCCGTTTTTGATATCAGAGCTCGATTTTTTGAGACACCATGTGAATGTTAACGGATTTCAACATCAATTTTTAAATTTCGCTAAAAACTTTTCGGTTATTATGTGGAGTGTAAAGACTTTCATATTTACACTAATCATAAACCTCTGGTATACTACGACAAAGAACAGTAGTGACGTATGTTTGCCACAGTCCCGTTTGAGTCCCGTCAACTCGAATACATTCACATTTACCAGTGACATTCAACAAATTCAAAGACAATAATGCCGCGGACGCGCGGATGCATTGATAATATTCTAATGATACTAACAAATTCCATCTTTTACCGGGGGTACCGGGATGTAAATGTAGCGATTCCACTACATATTTGTGAACATGATGGCGTTCAACATACTGAAAGGTTGCCATGACAAGTCTTTGATTCTACTACTAAAAAATATTTAAACTATCTATAAAATGTAACGACGATCTTCTACCAAGCCTCCATAGTGCTATAGTACAAAAAACGGTTCAAGATGCAACCTCTTACACTCATGACTTCATTCAAGGCTACTATGTAGTTGTAATTATGTGCGTTGCATATTATTGAGATGATAGAAGGCTGTTTAGAAAGAAGAAATCTGGTGGATCTAGGAAATTCTTATTCGTATCCCTTTTGAAACAACCCTTTTTCTTACTCTAAATTATTCTGAATACTTGCAATAAGGTTTGTAAATTTCTTACTGAACACAAAATATGATACTTACTGTATATAGAATGCTCCGACTTTCTTTAAGACATCTTTTCACAAATTATAGCTCAGGATGTAGGTATTAATTTCTATAACACACAGATTATAAGAAAAAGTAAGGTTTTTTAAAAGTAACAAAAACGAATGGGCGCCAGTTATTTGAAATTATTCTAACACACCCCCAAATAACAAAGGGCTAGATTAAGTTGATAAAAGATTAAAAAAGAAACTAATTAACATTCGTTTGATTGACATTAAGACAAATTAAATTATCAAATAATTTCAATTAATGCTAGGTTCATTTTCAATACGGTAAGGTTTAATTTATAAATTCATTTATTCCAAAATAAAAAAATATCGGATTATCTCCGATGACAATAAAGAAGTTTTGATGGTGATAATTTTAATAATAAAATAGAAAACCTTGATAAGATTTCTTATTCAAAGGGCCAAAATACGTAATAATACAAAAACATTCACAAAAAACAATACAAATAAAATTTCACAGTTACATAGACTTACTCTTATTGAACAAAAAATCCTTAATATCTTTGATGCGGAAGTAGAATTTTACAATTTTTCAAAATGTCATAAAACACCTCACAATAAAAGACCTTATTCACTAAACTTTAAAACTTTGAATTTTGGTAAAGACGCTGCAACGATGAACTGAAATTTCTTGAATGAAGTTACTAAAATTATTTCTATAATAATTCGGCACTGAACCACCATAATAAAATTCTTAAACTGCAGTAATTCTAGAAGTTTAATTATTAATTTCAAATTTTATCAATAACTGAAATTCGTTATTAGAAGGCTATACTTTCAAATACTTGAAATTCTCTTCTTCAAGTATTAACTAATAATCTTTTGAATTATTCTTTAATGCGTTAACCGAGAAACAAACTTTAAAATTCAATAATAGATTAAATTTTCACTAGAACTTTTAACGAACGGGAACGGGATTTGGTTAATTTTATTAACACAAAACTAAAACGATAGGTTGAAGCCAATAAGCTTCCTGTATTTAGCGAAGAAACGCAAAACGGTAATCGCACAACTTAATTAACTTTATTCGATAATAACGCGAGAACTAGAATACTGGAACAAGCCCGCTAACTCGAGGTGAATACCCATTGTCCGAACAGACGCCACTTCAGGGTATGAGACCCGCTATCCGAATTGAACTCTCGTGGAGACTTGCTCTTTTTTTAAAACTCCGTCCTTCGACTTATTAACTTTATTATTATTAATTATTAGCACGGAATCCGAGCCCGGACTTATCTGTATTCTTTTACTAACTATAAACTGTAAATTCTAATTAAAACTGAAAACCCACTGAATACTGAAAACTAACTGAAGGCTGAACGCCAACTCTGTAGCTTGACTGTAGCGTGCCTCGACGTCAACTGTGCTATCTAAAAACTTAATATCAACTCAGGGTTATTTTACTCTATCGGAATGTTTTCTAGAGGGGTGCACTCTTACATGGACCAATAAGGGAATCGCATGATTTCATTTAGGCGAATCAAAATTAGTGTTTCTTACACAAATAAATCCAGAACGTAGTGCTTCTTACTGCGAAAGTTGCAGACGGAATATATTTTGAAGTGCAAATGTGTTTATTTGAAAAATATCATTTAGCACGTACAAGCGATCATTCATCAAAACAAAATAGATTTTTATAATATTCTCGGGGAATAAAAAACTGAAACGTATGTGAGAAAGTTTGAAAACATAATTTCACACTGATCAAGATGACTAGTTTTTTTTAAATTTTAACAATGGCATCATTTGACACTGCAAACACGTGTACTGGCCCTACCTTTTATTTACAATAGAAGCTATAATTTTCTTTTTATTATTTTATTGTACAAGACTACTCTGTACACTACTCTGGAAAGATTTTAAAAAGATGACCTTTAACATATTTTCATGAGGTTTATTTGTACCGCATGCCGATAAAATTTTAAATTACAAGAAAAACGCAAATTTACAGGACCGCATTTAAGATTTTTAATTTCATTAATTCAAGGCTACTAAAAACATACCGTTACACTTTAACTACACATACTAACGTTCTCAATTCTGGACTACTTACCATCTAATGCAGGGGTTCCCAAAGTTTTGCCTAAGTGGGCCAAATTGTAAATTCCAAAATATTAGGCGGACCAAAAAACGTTTTGTAAAAAAATACGTTAATAATCGATAATAAGTTTGACACAACAGAAAAATTTATACTAGAGATGCACCGAAGCTTCGGTTTTGCTTCGGTATTCGGCCAATTTTTAACAGATTCGGTTTTGGCTGAGACAGCATGAAAGATTCGGTATTCGGCCGTCCGAAGCGGGTTCTTTTTATTTTTTTGCCGCAATCTGACTTATTCGGGTTGCATTTTAACTGAAAAACTCATTATTTACCGTTTAACCCAAAAAAATCTAAATTTTTAAAATATATGTTTCAGTATTTACTTCATTCTTAGTATTTCAAGCATTTATTTTCAAGTCCTGTGTAGACGATGACGAAAAGGGAGCGTACATGTATTGTTCTGACTAGAAGTTCAACAATAAATTGAAGAATCTGGGTCAAAGAAATCACGAGGGTAAAAATGAAAAATACATCGCGAATCACGCGGCGATCACTTGGCGGGACGCAGCGGTCACGTGTTTGACTTAGATTGCTACCGGAAAATGCCGAAAAGCTAATTTTTATCCACCACGATCTTCTTAAATTAAATACTGAAATGTTTTTTAATGCTATTATATTACGTTGTAGTTTTTTAATAAGCGTTTTTGACATGTTTTTTATAATACGATACTGTTTATTTTTTATTAATTTTGTTTAGTTATATTTTGTATTCTTTTATTATAGCAAAATGCGTAGTAGGACGTATTTTTCGGACACCAATGTTTTCTTTTTGTGACATGATTTTGTATCCAATAAAACTAATCAAAACTCAAATTTCTGTTGTGCTTCGGCCGAATATTCCGTGCTTCGGCAAATTTTAATGGCCGAATATTCGGTATTCGGTGATTCGGTCAAAAGCCGCTTCGGTGCATCATTAATTTATACTAATTTTATAACATGATCGTTCTTTATGACAATAATTATTTTTATTACAAAATGTTTATTAACACATTTCAGAAATAATTAAACAATAATAACTAAATAATTTCTAATAAAAAAAAGAAAAAATAATAAATTCCTCAATCAGAAATGTGTGACTTGTGCAGTTGTTTTCTTTTAATAACAATCTATATAATAACAAAATAATTACATTACATATAAAATTTAGTATTTTTTAACTGACCAATTTTTAATTATAATATGACAAAAATTATTTGTTTTTAAATTATCTTTATGAATTCTAAATCGCTGATGATCTGACATCGCGGGCCGCATTTCTAGGGTTTGAGGACCGCATTTGGCCCGCGGGCCGCACTTTGGGAACCCCTGATCTAATGTAATCTGGTTTAATTATTACACATTAATTTTGAAAACGATCATCTAAACAGTTTATCCATGTTTTCTGGTCGATAAAGCCTCAGTACACTTCGCCGTGCTATCAGATCGGCACGTTAAGCAGTCGGTCTCGACAATCACATAAACAAACATCTTTCTGTGGTTATCGTTAAAATAACCGCCCTATACCACGCACCAACCACTTCAATGGTTTGGCAATGTTAAGTATAATTAACATAAATATAATACAATATCTTTATCCGGTGTAATTTTCATATAAATATCATAGAATAGCACCAACAAAACGAATTGTTGCAAACTTTAACAATTCTGTAACTACTAAAACCGTAACATGATGCTGTTAATAATAAAATATTTTTAATTATTCCTCTAAATAATAGTGGTATATGTATTAATTTATATTATGCTAGGTATAAAAGAGCTGATTAAATAATTATTATCACAGCGGGTCTAATTCTGATGAATTTTATATCATGCAGACAATTTTATAAACTAATGAACTTCATCCTATAAAATATTAATTTAATAATTTATTTCCACTACCAGTGTTAATTTCATTAAATAATAAATAAGCGAAATGGAATAATTTGTTAGTAATATAAATGAAATACGAGTGAAACTGGAAATATTACTAAATTATATTCGATATACATATATATATAGTACATAGAGGCATAGTAGTTATGCCTCCCTACAAGTGGTAGTATTTTATAATGAAAATAGAAAATGTTTATTACTGATGCATGATGCCGAAACATAATTCTGTAATGAAAATTTTTTTGTTTTTATCTTTTTCTTTTATTCTTACAACTCTACTATCGCATTAAAAAATATTTCCTGAAAAGTTTTTAATTCCCAGTGGAAATAATGTGACGAAATTGGAGTGGACGGACTTGGAAAAGGAATTGTGTTGTTGTTTGGAGACTTTTTCACGGTTCAGTCGCGTCCTTGAAAATACAAGACTTATTTTGTTATTTTCTTGTTTGTTTATTTAGTTGTTAGGCATTTTTACAGTGATAATGAAAAACAAGGACGTGAATAGAGAAAAATTTAAAATAAATTAACTATCACTTGAAAAGTTAAAATCTGCTACATCTACAAAAAGCTTTACATTAAGTTGGGTTTACTATTTATTTGTTTCAAATAGTTAATTTAATTTATTTAATACAACTGAAATATTTGTTTGAGGTTGGTTTTGTTTAATATCGTATAACATTTGTAATTTTTTGAAGCACAGTAGTTTATAGAATATTAAACATTGATTCAGAACATTTGGCTATTTAAACACAAATGTCTTGGTTACTGTTTTAAACTAATTATAAAATGTTAATTAACAATTTTTTTAATTTCACTTCAGAAGAATTTTCTTCTCCATAAAGCCGAACTTGCAAAAATCCAGATAATAGCGGACTCTTCAAGAGAAAAAGGCCGTACTCTTATAAAATAATAGATGGCTCAAGTTTAATACAATATTTATAAAGGGAAATTGTTTATTTACGCTCCCTGAACCACAGAAAGATCGATGAACAGATAATAAAACGCCGTTATCACCTACAAGTACCTGGTGTTGTGTTCTTGTAAAAGATTCCTATGTTTATAATTCTAATACTGAAACTAAATAACAAATGATATGATAAATGTTTAATAAAGCTCACATACTTTTAAATTAGTAAGTTTATGTACCTATATGTGTACATAAATGTTTAAGGCAAGGAAGATTTATATGGACATCTTTTTGTGATTCAAATTATATCATAATGGATCATACGATTTCTTCGATTTTTAGAAGAAAAAAATAATCCAATATTAATGTCAATTAAACATATATTTTATAGGGCATAAGAAAATAATATAACTCATTTTACCCTAGCTCAATGATATCAAGTTTTAACTCAAACGTATATACCTACTGCATCATTACAAACAAAGCATGAATAATCATAATATAATCATTAAAAAATTGTAATATTATATATTTTTCAATTTATTTGAAGAATAGGCCAATGTATATTTAAGATAAAGTTAAACAATAATAATTGTCAACAACTTTTGGTTTGCATTTCGCATAAAACATTCTTGAAGTTAGCATCTTTGTAAAATTCCTTAAGGGCCTACAGTATGCAGGATTATTCATTGTTTTAGACATAACCTCGAAATAATCTTTTGTAATGTGGGTGGATTCGTTTGCTAAAATTATGTTCCCGTACTGAGGAGTGGGAATCATACATCTCTGTCCTACTCATTTCCTCACTTTGTTATAGAATTCCAACGAAATTTACTTTTTGAAAGCATATTTTAATATTAATTCATATTAATTGTTGATTAGTTAATATTAATGAATTGATAAGTTAATGTACTGTAATTAGTAATATTGTAGAAAGGAATTAAAAAGTAATTAATAATAAAAATGAAACAATAAAAAAAGTATGATAAATGAACATTCATTAAAAAAGAAATGTATGAAAATAGCCCCCACACCGAATGCAGGGCGCGCTAGATTTCGAATTCCAAAACCCGAGTTCTAATGCCAGTTAGACTATTTTTTTTGTAAATACTTATTTAATATATTTTATAAATAATCAATTTTTTTATAAATATATTTATAAAAAGAAATAATTACATAAAATTATCCCTTAATTTTACAGTCATTGTTTAAACCAAGTAAATTTATGTTAATTGAAAATAAAACTTGAAAATATTTAATTATACATATTATATTTATAAAAAATTGTTTATTTATAAAACATATATTTATAAAAAAAGAATTTACTCAAACTGGGATTAGAACTTACGTTTTGTAATTACAAATCTAACTTGCCCTGCATTCGGCTATGATGTGGATACATTATGATTTCTATCTATTTGTAATTGTAGATTATTAAATATTTGATAATTTTATTTTAAAAAAATTTACCAGTTTACAAATCGACCAATATAGTAACCTTGTACAACATATTTAAGATAAATTACGTGGTGACATGACCAATCGCTCTTTTACACAATGTTCTCTCCCTTTGTTTTTCTGATTAAACTGACAATCAGTTGAAGTTTTCAGTTGCCGCAAAACCTTACTGACTGAGTTTGTTCTGGAAAATCTGGGATGTAAAACCCTGTGAAGTTGGCTCCCCAAAAATAAAACTTTTCAAAATATTTGTGCCGTCTGTTTGCCAATTGTAAGCCTACATAAGCCCAACAAAAAGTTTCGTTTGCTCACGTAAATACCTACCTAAGTATTTATTTAAAAAATAAATTCCGGCTTGGAATTTTTTTTATTTGTATCAATTGCTTGGCCACCAATTTTTGTTTTTTCACTTTTAGCTCAAAATTTACAAGAAATAAATTTCGGAGGCCAAGTTTGGCGATACAATTGCAATGACTATTCATATTCCCCATGTTTTTAAAAGATCATTCACAGTCTCAGCCATCTACCGGACAGATATTAGGCGAGATTCGATTGCTTGCTCTTTATCGTAGTGATGTTCGTCTTCTCTGGAAAAGTGGGCCCCTTTATAGGCTCGGCCTCTGTAGTCCTATACCCACATCCACTCTATGCACCTACATACAGTGCGAACGCCTGCTGTGGAATATTAAATAAAACATTCGGTTTCTCTGAGGTCGACATTCTCGGACAGCTAAATCTTTTTAATGGCGCATCTTTTTTACATTGAGATTTTTTTTACTCCCACCCTTCTTTTCTGCAGTGACGTCATCATATTTTTAAAATAGCAACCCCTTCTTTTCTCATCAGAATTCGAGCGACCTTACTTGTCTGTTACGGCTTGACAGAAAATATTGTTTTTTTTCTTAACAGTGGCGTAGGTACAAGGGGGAAACTTTAAGTTTCTTCAAACGATCATAGGTCAGAAATTAGAAGGCTTACGCCCTACGGAAACGTAGTACTCTCCCTAGGACGATCAGTTTTTGTTTTTTATTGAACATGGATGCCCACCAGGTCATGGATGTGTAATTTATTATTATCACCATTATTAACGCCTTATAGTTTGTGGCCTATAATTATTTAAAATTTTAAAAAACTTGAAGTTTCCCCCCTTCTATCTACGCCACTGCAAATGGAAATAAAGATATGTTCGACCAATCCGTACCAGAAACTAGTAAGCTCTATCGAATTCTGATGAAAAAAGTAGGGGTTGCTATGTTAAAAAATATGATTTCATTGCAGAATGGTAATTTTTATTGTAAAATAGATGAGCTGTCAAACATAAAGATTTAACCTGTCCGGGAATTTAGGTTCCAGATATGCAGAGACTCTTTTGTTTAGGATATTACACAACCGGCGTTCGCACTGTATATTGCACAAGATATTTCATGTTAGTTAGAGTATGTCACTATATTTGCCTTTTTGTAGACTCGTAGCACATGTAGCTCGGACCTCCGAACCAATTATATGGTTAGGCTCAGCATGCACCAGAGAGGTGCAATAGATCATTTTAGACTCGGTTCATGCAGGCTTCAACCTCAAACCAGCTACTATATTGTTGGGCTCAGCGTGAACCATAGGGTTCCGGTGGATTGTGTTAGTAATTGTAGTACATTTCTTGTCAGTAGGTTTTCTTTCTTTATCGACTTCATCCATGTTAAGTCTTGTTCCCAAACCACATAATTAGGTTAGGCGAGCATGGCTTCATGTAACTCAATTAACCTGTCATATAATATAATAATAATAATAATAATTGCTACAACCCATAGCCTGGAAACCAGACCCAGAAGCTATAAGCTTGTGCAGGAGGGAGGGGGCGATTATTATTATTACATAGGCCCTACGTGCGTCTGCAGCCGACTTACAGATGGAACAGCGCAAATCCCACATTTGTGTCACAGCTAAGGAAAACTGCAGAAAATCTTAACCAGATCTGCCGGCACTGGGAGATATAATTTTTTATCTTATCTTAACGTTTAGTGACCATGTTATTGATACAAATCATTAACTCAAGGAAAAGTAACCCCAGGTTCGAGACCATGTATTGAAGGAAAAATTCTTAGAATTAAGATGGCGAGTAAAATCGGGGTTTAGATGCATTTGCACATCCTTTTACTAGATATTTTTTTGTGACTTTTAGTGAGTTTTTTGCGTTTCAAGGTCTTATGAAAATAATTAAGTCGTTTTTATTGTTTTTATCGGGGTTCGATTCCAGGTGCATACCAAGATAATAAGAACGTTTAAGCTGATAAACACGTCGAGTAATATTTATGACTACTCAATGAACCAGAACTAATGAAAATTGTGAGTGCAATACCAGGTACATTACCTAGTAAGTAGCAAATAGGTTTATAGCGCTAAATGTATTAAAAAAATTTTTTTAATTTGAAGCTTCTAACGAATCATCGAAATGATAATGAGTCATACTGTTCGACTGAATCATCATATTCAGGAAAGATATCTTTTATAAGAGCCATGGATGATTTTTAAAACTTGCCGACAAATAATTAACACACAGCAAGAAAGGGTGTGCGATAAAACAGGTAAAATAAATTATGTTAGAACTACCTACAGTTATTTTCATGGAAACTTTTGGGGGAATATGAAAAACAGCGAGTTTTTAAACTATTGTTGGTTATTTTACCTAGTTATGTAAAATTACTATTTGGAATTATCGGGAACATGTTTGCCCACACATATTTATCAGAATTTAGTGGACGGACAAATGCGGACAAACAATCGGAAGTATAAAAATTCGAAATTTCAAAATTTCATGGTGACGGGTTGCGTGAAGTTGATGTCGCATATTTGTCATGACCTTGAGCAGCTGCACAAAAGTAACTGACGATGAGTGAGATACAATGAGCTCGTAAAGTAAATACCTAAGATTGGTAATAGTATTATTGGCTGCACCTTAAGCGTGTTTAAAAGATATAGTAGTTATGTAATAGTATATGACAGTTTACGAGGTCAAACAATATCGCGAGGGCTGGAAACTTTACCAACGAAACATGTATACTATTTTATTCACAATAATTAGACTTAAATAATCAAAATAAAAAGTAATTTTAAATTTTAAAATAAATTTTCTATAAACTGTCATAATAGAGTCACTGCATCTAGTCACCTAGGCCAGCTGGTCGATCAGAGTCACGCAAACCGCCGCCATATTGGGGCAGAGAAGGGTGATTTTTAATAATGGTATAACCTACAGAAACACAAAGGCTATTTTTATATAAATACGTACCTAATCTACCCAAAATATAGCTGTGCTGGAAGTATCAGCTTGATCCAAATAACACTGCTTTAGTTTTTGCCGGCTAACCCCCAATAAGTCGGAGAGGGGCGGGGTAATACAAGATATAAAAGATAAAAAGAAACAAGCGCCACTTCGTTTAAAAACAATGCTTATTACTAAAGCTTCAAGCTTATCAGACAAACGAAGAAATAGATCTTCTACTAAAATATGGGCAACTTCCAATATTTTGGTCGTACCGTACATTACATTGCTTACAAATGTCGAACTGGAAAGCAATATTAAAATCATACAAATAAATAAATAATAAATAAGTAAAACACACGTAGTGAAATGTAAACTTTCTAAGTAGGGCTTTATTTTAATTGTAACTATTGTCTATTGTGCAGATCAAAAAATTTTAATGTTTAATAAAAAAAAAGATGAATGGTGATTTGTATCACAGTTGGCTTAAAACTACCAAGACAATTTCACTACTCGAGATCTCGTGTTACTCTTAAAATTAACATGCATGAATACATTGTACACACATTGTAAATTGTAAATATATATAAACATAAATAAAATGACACAGAATACATACAAGTTTAGACAAACATCCCACCATTCGAAGACCCACGGCTGTTTTATTTAAAGCCTTGCTTAGGGGTTTTCGCTTCACCCTTCGATGTCTGTTGTTTTGTTCCGACCCGGTACATGTACAGATGTAGGTACGGACCCAAAGGGGAAGGACCTTCTAAATGAACCCACGATCAGAGAGGCAGGAACAAGAATAAACGACAACGAACAACAAAACGCAAAACAAAAAAAGACCTACAAAGAAATCACCCTGTATATTGTATTAATTTTAAATATTTGAAGATTTTTACTTTTCTATAAACTGAAAGGTCTTTTACAATACAATTCCCTCAAGGTAACTGATAGGGAAATATTACCTAAAATAGAAAAAGACTTTATCAGATTTTAGCACATTGAAAAAGAATGAAAAGAATTTACCTAAATGGTTAGCACCAGAACGTAATCCGTCTAATTTGACGATTGATCGAATATAAATAATCAAGCGATCATTCTGTTGAATGCGAGATTTTCTCCGCTGAAGCGAATTATATCTAAAACCAATTTCCTTATATATCTCGCACATTCAACTTCTAGTATCAAAACCAGCCATTTTGTTACTCAACGGCACTATCGAGAGAGCGCTTAACCGCGCAGGTATAACTTCACGATAAACAGAAAGAAAGGGAAAACCAGTGACAACCAAACAACGGAGAAGCTTGGTTTTAAACAGTGACCATCAAACAAACAATGGGTTGTGAATTTCAACGTTATAATGGACAAATTAAAACCACGTTTTACGTGTTTGACATATTAGAGGTTTGCTCTTTGAGAATAAGAAAAACCTTTTAAAGTGAACGTGGATTTGATTAAATTCAATACAGAACAAATAATGAACAATTTCGTGCTTTGTTTGCCCCAATATGGCGGTGGTTTGCGGTACTCTGGTCGACCAGCTGGCCTAGGTAACTAGATGCAGTGACTCTATGTCATAATTCCAATCAGCGCCATCTATCGGCCAAGAGAAATTGTAAGTAAGGTTTCATTATTCGCCGCTAGATAGCAATGTATGCGTTCAGTATTTTAAAATTAGAAATTAATTAATTCCATCATAATTTTTAAATATAAAATACGGAAAATTAAAAATAAAACTATCATTAAATAAAAAAGATGTTTTTAGCGTTAATACATTTATAAAAACCTAAATTTAAATCGGATGAAACATCCTGTTATAAATTATGTAGAAAAAAAGTTGGGCAAGACTTTACATGTCAGTTTTACAGACATGTAAAGGAAATTGTTAACCGCTTTGGTGTTGCTATAGCAATAGCTTACTTTCCAAGGTTTTTACTACATATGAAATGTACATATTGCAATATGATTGTGAATAAAATAACTTTATTTAGAATGATCAATTATTTATTAAAGAAATTAAAGTTTAAAGTGAGCCTTTCTCACTCTATACTCTTCCTTGCACACACTTTTTGAGTTGTGTAAAAGGTCGGTTCTTACTCCAATTGAGATAATAGAATACGACAGTTTCCATCGAGAAGACGACTAAGGGCGTCAAAACGCAACTAATAAGTCGTATACATTACACAAGAAACAAGATGATTGTTTTGTGCATTACTATAATATCAAATTGTTTTATTTTTGTCATTTATAAAAAAATATTGAAACTTTTCGTGTTTAATGCTATTTGATTTAAAGCAGTTTTAACCGTTTTAAATCGTTCAAGTTGTTTTTCAAAGCCAACAAATAAACATAAAATTTTTAACGTGAAGGAAGATCTAATTTATCTCTCAGAATTTAATTTTCAAAACTGCTCTTAGTACAGCAGCGGCAGCAGCGTGTGTATTCCAGATCCTCCTCCTTAAATGTGATTACCTATTCCGATAATTAAGGAGATGATATAAAGGTAAAAGGGAAGAAACTTTATACAGTCTCTATAAGGTCATGTAGCAGTACGTTATAAAGTTTAATGTTTAAACTGCTAAACCGAATTTAACTGCCTTACTACGTCTAGATATATATAGATAGATAAAGATGTGTGCCACAAACAGATATTAGCGATCCGAAGTCGGTTGATGTAGAATTATCATTCAGGAAGCCATTAGCTAAATGACGTGATGTATCTGCTGATTACTTCCACTCCCTAGCATCGGCCAGATCACAGCCCGCCAAGGTGAAGCGGAAATATCGGACATGATACCTTAAACCTATACCTACTATACCCATCCCCTTTAACTTATTAATGTATATTTACACAGATCCGGATTTAGGGCAACCATCTACTAAAATACAATTATTGATTTTATTAATGCCATTAGTGTATATAGAACTAAATTTAACAAGAATATCTAGGGAAAACTGAGATTAAAGATTATAGAGATATAATTCAAAGGTTCAAAGTCGAAATTTAAAAAAATGGGTTGAATATCATTAAACTTCATCACATTTTTAACTAAATTTGCGGTTAGTGTTAGTGTTTGACTAAATTTTACACCAATTTTATAAAAATTATTATAAAAGTAATAAAAGTTTCAATAAACAATTAAATACCGAACCTTGAAGTTATTTAAACTCAGCTCTTTTCGGGGAATTCTCTAGCATTTTAAACTTTTTGCTTAAGAATACACTTCGCTACATAACACAAAGGCCTTCCGACATAGTTTGAAAATTTATGGTAACTTATTTCGTCCGTTTTGGACTTTTACATTTTGGTACTCATACAGCATTTTTTACATTTGTATGGAATCTAGCTTATGTAAATCACCTTTACAAGAATGCCAAAATGACATTTTTGGAGAAATTGGATTAGTAGAATACGGAGCTTGCGGCTGTGATGGTACCTCAATTGGAGAGCTTAATTACATTTTTTTTAGTTGTAGAAAACATAGCAATCAAAAGCAGAAATTAATGGACTCTTTGTACAAATTAACATTTTATCCCACTGTAAACCTTGCCTACCTGCTAAGTTCTAATAATAAACAGGTGTTTGATTTATAAATTATTGTATTTTTAAGGGAATCAAATAATAAGGATTTAAACAAGATATGTTACGCCTATGATATTATTACATATAAGTACCTTGATGAACATTTAAAAGGTCTATTACTGAAAGACGCGATTCCATGCCAACTTTATACACACCTTCACACATTTGTTTATATTCTTTTCCATTTCTTTTCTTCCATTTCTTTTTCTCTATGCCATCATTTTTGAATATTGCATTTCAAGGTATTTGAAAGACAGAACGATTCAACTTCACATATTGAAGTACCTTCAGGACAAGCTTCAGATGCACAAATGCGTTCATCTGACCCATCCGGGCAATCCATTTTTCTATCACATACCCGCATCATTGGAATACATTCATGATTTGGTCCAACACACTGAAATTCTCTGCTTTGGCATTTAATATGTTCACAATCACTTTCATCACTTTTATCGGGACAATTGTTGTCTCCATCGCATTTCCATGATTGTGGTATGCAAGTTCCATTCGAGCATTCAAACTCACCCTTAGTACAATTAGTGTAAAATGCGGAACCATTATAAGTCAGTGGTGGCTCATGGCTTTCTAGGATGGTGAGGCTTGAAAAAAAAACTCTTGCTGCAAAACCCAATTTAATCTGTGGGCCGTGCAATGTGTAAATAATGCTAAAGGTGTACCAGATCCAATTTCAGGCAGATCAACTCTCCGGCCATAACGCAAGCATCATCGTAACATTGAGTAACTAATTTTTGTTTAAGATTTAAGGATTGTAAAACGTTAGCTATTAGATCAAATAATGCATTTGCAGTTCTATTAGCACTTACGTCAAAAAAAACCCTAGAAATCGTTCTTTTAAATTTCCATTACAAACCCGACAGTAATGGGGCATTGTGATTTTTCGCTAATGTTTGTTGTATCATCAGCAATTATTACAAAATAATTTGCATTATTAATTTCACTGTCAATAGATTCTCTTTAATATTTAACGTAACAAGAAATGAATTGATTTTGAATAGTTTTTGACTGACCAGTAAAAATGTTTTTAACTTTTTCAGCATGTTCGCTAATTTCTACATTGAGTTTAAGCAAGCACTCAAATATTTATTTAACATTGCTACAATTATCTAAAGTAGTTGATTCATCATAGCCCCGAAATGGCAGTTTCTGACTGCCCATAACATTAAATAACACATAAATTGCCGATTTTTTTTACATTCTCATGGTATAAAATTGTATTTAAATATGCGTTCTTGTAAAGCTTCTATAATTGTAGAAGCATTACGTTCAATACGCTTTAAGGCGTTCTTTTGAATCGTTATATTTTTGTACGCCTCTGGAAAATGTTTTTAATCATTATAACCTGTACTGTTATAACCATACATTTTTAACAGTTCTCAGTAATTACTGCCACAGAGCCACTTATGCATCGCATACTAAAAATTATGAAAAGCCCGATTTTGTAATTTGTCAGCAGACATAACATCGATTTTAGGCTTCGGATGTTGCTCTAAAATGTGTTGCTGTTCTATTCCATTACGCCTTAATAATTGTGTTTCAAGTAAACACATCACGCGATCATATTGTGGATCATTTCCTTGCATCTAAAACAAAAATTTGTTACTATAGTTGCTTAATTAAAATCCCCGACTTTTTTCACTAATATACCTAAATGTTCCCGTGAATACCTCATAAAAGCACCTTATATAGCACGCAAGTTAATTACGTTAAAATATAATTTTGAAAAGTAAAACAAAACATAGCGTTTACTGTCTCCAGCCTTACTTTGTGGAACTCCATAATCATGAAATATAATATAAATACAAAGATTAGTTAAAGTTTTACAAGTTTTATTAATATCTTAACCTGACAATATTGTTTCGACACTTCGTGTCATTATCAAAGGTAGATAAGATTGATAAACAAACACGTTGCTAAGGATAAATACATACAGAAAATAGGTAACTAGGTACAATACATAACAAAAACTAAATATCTAACACTTCTAATAAAGGAGAATTACTAAGCTCAGTTTGTTCATTCATTAAAGGTACTGTGCGTTTATGTCTGTATATTTCAAAAGCTTCTAAAATGTCTAATTTGTGTTTGTTGTTGCAAAAATGTAAGAATTTAATGTTGTTTTGAGGTGTCATTGGGTGGTTCTGTTCCAAAATGTGTTTGGCATAATTCGATTTTTCTGGATGTTTATTTATGTCGAAATTTCTAGGTGTTTGGCCAATATAAACCGAGTTACAAAAAGAACAATTCAAACGGTAAATGCCGGATTTCATGATATTTTGTGTTTTGTCTTTAGCATTGAATAAAAATGAAAAGGTGTTGGTGTTAGTTTTATAGGTTATTTTGTAACTGGTGGTTTTTCTTAGTATAGTTGCAATTTGTTCTGATATCTTGCCAAAGTATGGTATTGATATGTAGTTTGTGTCTTGTATTTGAGTGTCAATTGGAAATATTCTTTTGATAGCTAACCTATAATCTTTTTGTTGAATTAAAGTGTCAATCATGTTATGGTTATAATGGTTTGCATATGCTAATTGTTTGATGATTGAAATTTCTTTATCAAAATGTGATCGTTTCATTGGAGTAGTTAAAGCTCGGTGTACTAAAGATCTATAAGCCGCTAGTTTATGCATTTTATGATGACATGAATCGTTAGGTATAGTGACGTCTGTGCTTGTGGGTTTTCTGTATATGGAAAAATCAAATTCATTGTTTGCATTAATTGTAATAGTTAAATCCAAAAAATTAATAGCTCTATTTTGTTCTGTTTCTAGTGTAAACGTGATGTTTGTGTGAAGACTGTTAATAAGAATTAAAAAGTCATTGATAACCTTAAAAGAACTGTCAAAACAAGCTAAAATGTCATCAACGTAACGAAACCAAAAAATAATGTGTTTAGAAAGATCTAATTCAAATATTCGATCTTACAAATTATCCATAAATATGTTAGCTTATAGAGGACTTAGAGAATTACCCATAGGTAAATCATCTTTCTGTAAATAAATTATATTATTAAAAGTGAAATAATTTTGACTGATACAAAGATCAAATAATTGAATTAACTCTAATCTTTTTACTAATTCTACATTACTATTAACTAGGAAATTATCTAACAAAGGAATACAGTCTTGTGGTGGAATCTTTGAAAACATGTTACAAATGTCAAAGCTTACAAGTTTTGAATGTGCTGGAAGATGTATGTTCTGTAGTTTTTCTACTAATTCTAAGTAATTTTTGACAGAGTATTTCGATTTGTATCCTATGATGTTAATAATATGGTTGAGTTTCTTAGACAAGGTGTGATTAGGTGCGTTGATATATGATACTACTGGTCGTATAGGCATGTTGTGTTTATGTGTTTTAATCAGTCCATATAGCTTTGGTAGTTGTGGGTTTTTATGTATGATTTGTTGTTTTTCTAATTAAACAAAACATGACCGAAATCGTCTTCGGTAGTATTCGGACGGAGGTCGCGACAGTAAAATAACATATGATACGAATCTCGATCATTCATTGATTCACGAAGCTGTGAAATCTCAGCCTCAGTCTGTCTATAGGAAGAGTATACGATCGACAACCAAGCCGCTCCGCTGTAACGAGCCAGCGAATGCATACAGATGCATGAACTGAAGCTTGAAGTTTTGAGCCTCATCCATTCTGTTTATCGCGCTGTGTTGGGTATGCGCATATAAATACATTTTATTATAAAATAAGTGTATTTATATTAAATTCAATATTTTTATTTTAGAAAGTATTGATAGAATAAATTTATTAACATAGTAATAAAAAAATAATTGACTGTAAAATATTTAGATTTTATTTAGTAATTATTTGGTTTCGTTTAGGTGAGGTGAGCCTCACCTGCCTCACCCGGTGAGCCGCGCCTGTTATAAGTGACATTCCCTGAATCGTGTACCTGAAAATATTTTTTTACAACTTATTAATTTGTTTCTAAAGAATAAATGAAGTATTACTTTATTGGTACAACTCTTCTCGTCTGAACCATCTTGGCAATCCTTATCTCCATCACATACCCATCTCAATGAAATACATACATGATTAAGTGTACCACACTGAAATTCATTGCTGTTACACTTAATAGGTTCGCAATCACTTTCATCGCTTTCATCAAGACAATCATTGTATCCATCGCATTTCCATAAATGCGGTACGCATTTTCCATTTAAACACTGAAATTGTTCTTCAGTACAATTAGTGTTTACTGCCAAACCGTTATCAGTAGCATTCTCTGAATTGTGTGTCTAAAAGTAATTTTTTAAAACATATTAATTTATTTCTGAATAAGAAATTAAGTTAATTGTTACCACGTTGGCACAGTTCTTCTCGTCCGAACCATCTTCGCAATCATTATCTCCATCACATATCCATCTCAATGGAATACATTTATGTTTAGATATACCACAGAGAAAAAAATTGCTTCGGCACTTGATAGGTTCGCAATCACTTTCATCGCTTTTATCAGCACAATCAAACTCTCCATCGCATTTCCATGCAAATGGTACGCATTTTCCATTTGAACATTGAAATCGATTTTCCAGACAATTTTTGTGGATTGATGTGTTGTTGGCAGTAAAATCACTAGGGTGACAGTCCACAACTATGGCCTAAAAAAAGTCTTTATAGTTTAATCAACTCTTTTTAATCTAAGAATTATTACTTACAATAAGAAATAAGAGAAAAGAAACTGTTAGAAAACTTGATTTCATTCTGAAGCTTATTATGCTACTGCGTAAAATGATATTTGTACTTTCAAAGATTTTGCCTGGTGTTTTGGTAATAATTAGGTATAGGATTTGTATGCACTTAAAAATGCTGAAATATGCATGCACTTATGCACTATAAAAACGTGAAATATGCACTTAAATATGCACTTAAAAATCATGAAATATGCGTTTATTAGAAATTTTTAATAAATATATGCACTTTCATTATTAAAAAAACACCTGTTTAGCGTTATTTACATTTTATTTACAGAAATTACTTTAATTAGACATCCTATGCAATAATTTAATTAATTATATTTTCTAAACATAGAGCGTTACAGTTCACAATGACGTACATTTTTAAATTTTCAAAAGTAAACATATGCCTATTATCCTTAAATATTGTTTTATATTTTGACAAACTCCGTTCCACATCGCAAGACGTAATTGGGGCATACTTAAAATTGCTTAATTCTACAAGCGAATAATGTTTTAGCTCCTCTAAAATGTCTTGGCCAGATAATGCATCGTTTATGCTTTTAATTAAGTGAAAACCAGGATTTTCGTCTATGCTTACTTACTTATTCCTGCGTCTTTCTACCGTGAGGTGTAAGACTGTGGGGTTGAGTTGATCAGCTTTTTCCATCCCTTCCTATTCTGCGCTAATGTTTTGACTTCGTTCCATTGGATTCCTCTCTCTAGCACCACTTTTTTCCGCATCCTAATTGCCTCTCTTCGATATTTGTCATTATTGGTTTAATTTTAAATTTGTTTTGAAATATTTCATTTCTAATTCTTTCTCTTCTAGTTTTTCTGTCTATTTTCTTTAGGAATCTCATTTCGCTTGCGTTTAATCTGCTCTTATCTTTGTTCGTGAGCGTCCATGTTTCACTACCGTATATAAGTGTGGAGGTTATTACTTTTTTTACCACTTCTATCTTTACATCTTCTGTAACTTCTCTTTTCTCAAGGAATGATTTCTTTAATCCGTTGTATATTCTCCCTATTTTTGCTATTCTATCGTTTATATCTTTTTCTAACTTTCCATTTCTTTCTATTACTATACCTAAGTATTTAAATTCTTCAACTTGTTCTATCTTCTGTCCTTTTATTCTGATCTCATGTATTTTGTTGCTGTTTCTTATTACCATTGATTTTGTCTTCTGTACATTAATGTTCATATTTATCTTATTCAGTTCTTGGTTTACTTTGTTCACGTTATGCTGTAAATCTTCCTCTGTGTCTGCTACTATCACCATATCATCCGCAAATAGCAGCTCGGATAGCTCAACTTTCTCCTTCTTCCAGTATGCCAGTGTCAATGGTTTCATTTCTCATTTTGCACTCTTTATTGCCTCGTTTACCACTACTGCGAATAGCAGAGGACTCAGCACGCATCCTTGTTTCAGGCCATTTTTTAATTCAAACTCTGTCGACTCTTCGTTATTTGTTCTCACTATGTTTTTTGTTGAATCGTACATAGCTTTTATTATTTCCGTTGTTTCACTGTCTATTCCATTTCTATGTAAACTCTGCCATACGTCTTGTCGTCTTATCCTATCAAACGCTTTCTCCAAATCTATAAAAGCTATGTGTATTTCATTGTTTTTGTTCATACACTTCTCTATACATTGCCTTAATATGAATGCTGGGTCTTGAGTGCTTCTACCTTTTCTAAAGCCATATTGCGTTTCTTCTAATGAATTTTCGATTTGTTCTTTT
Source organism: Agrypnus murinus (assembly GCA_929113105.1). Classification (NCBI taxonomy): domain Eukaryota; kingdom Metazoa; phylum Arthropoda; class Insecta; order Coleoptera; family Elateridae; genus Agrypnus; species Agrypnus murinus. Next base: position 111,648,996 of record OV816031.1, read on the forward strand.
ATTCTTGTTTATAATACCTTAGCGAGTACCTTTGCTGGTATACTCATTAGTGTTATGCCTCGATAGTTTGCACATTCTCTTAAGTCCCCTTTTTTGTGAATCGGTAGGATGATCCCTGTATTCCACTCTGTGGGAACTTTTTTGTCTTTTATTATCTTATTTAACAACTTTGTAAACTCTTTCATTCCTGTTTCCTCTAAATATATCAACATTTCAGGTGTGATTTCATCAATTCCTGCTGTTTTACCTAATTTTAGCTGCTTTATGACTTGTGTGGCTTCTTCTATCGTGATCATTATTTTTACTATTTCTCTTTCCCCTCTTTCCTCGTTTGTCTGTTCGATGGTGTCTTTTACTTCTGATATTTCTTTAAAATGTTCTTTCCATCTCTCCATTATTTTGTCTTCTTCTGTTATTATATTTCCGTCCTTGTCTTTCACATTTTTCATACTGTATATTTTTTTCTGTCTTAGTTGTTTAAGTGTGCCGTAAAATAGTTTCTGATTGTCTCTGGAATTTTCATTCGTATTTTATCCAAATTTTCTCCATGACTCTTGTTTTGCTTCTTTTACTTTAGTTTTAACCTGTGTTCTTTTCTCCTTGTATTTCTCATAGTCTTCTTGTGCTCTTGTCCTAAGGTATTTTCTCCAAAGATCCTTCTTCTCCTTAACGCCTTTTTGTATTTCCGTTGTCCACCAATCTGTTCTCTTTATGTTTTTGTTCCCTACTTTTGTTACTCCACAACTTTCTTCTGCTGCCTCTAATATAATTTCTTTTAATGATTTCCATTGTTTTTCTATGCTTACATCTTCTTTTTGGCCTTCCAACTTTTTCTTGATGATATCTTGGTATTTTGTTCTATATACCTGTTCTTTTAGCTTATAACTTTTTATTTTCTTCTTTTGTCTTCTTTTTCTTCTTGTTTCAATGTCAGTTTTATTTTTACTAGATAGTGATCGCTCCCAATTTCAGCTTGTCTTGATACTTTTACATCCCTCACATATTTCCAATATCGTTTTCTTATCAGAAAGTAGTCTATTATGGACTTTTCACCTCTACTTGGTTCTTCTCTTGTAATCTTATGGATTTCTTTGTTTGAACTTTGTATTTGCTATTATTAAGTCGTTTTCCATGGACATTTCTATAATGCTCTCTCCATTATTATTCTTTACTGTTTCTCCTTCTCTACCCATTACTCTTTCATAACCCTTATTATTGTTTCCTACCCGTCCATTTAAATCTCCCACGATAATGAGGTTTTCATTTGCATCGTCTATTTCTTCTTGTAATTTCTTATAGTATTTATCTTTTTCTTCCTTGCTCTCATGTTCGTTTACGCCATAAGAGATAATTATTGTGCATTTGTTTTCTTTCTCTAATAGCATTTCGATTACTAATATTCTTTCATTTACATATATTTATTTTATTATATGTTTCAACCAGTTGGGTGATATTATCAGTCTAACTCCTTTGGCTGCTCTCGCTGTTTCTTCTACCCCCGGACCATATTGAGACTTCTTACGTTCCATGTTCCCATTTTACATATTTCTGTTCTAATATTATTGACTATTGTTTCTTTTTTATGCTTATATCTTGCTTCCGTTTTCCCTTTTCCTTTTCTATCTTGTTTTCGCTCATCTCTTTTTTCGTATCCTTTTTCATTGCCTGTTTCGTTGCCTTATTTCTCCATAATGGAGATTCTCTTAGTTTTTTGCTAAAATAAGTTTATCTGTTTTTATATCCCATATCCACTCCTTTCCATTAATATTTAGTTTTCCTTTTCCTATTTGTATGTCGTTTCCCCTGCTTTTCTCCTTATCTGCTTTCTACTTAATTTTCTTTTGTACATCTCTTTCCTTCTTAGTAAGATCCTCGTTTATGTATACTATCTTATCTTTTACTTGTTTAAGCTTGTGTTTATTTTTCAATATGTTAATTTTTTCTGATGAAGTTTCTACTTCAAGTAAAAATTTTTGTTGTCCAATCTTCCTTGTATTTTTAATTTTTGGGGTAATATCTAACTCATTTTTAATAAATTTTCCTATTTCTTCTTTTATTATAAGTTCTTCTTCGTTATTTATATCCAGGCCCGACACTATTATATTGTTTTTCTTGTCTCGCTTTTCGAGTGACTCTACTCTTGCGTGTAGCTCTCTTAGTTTTTGTTTTAGCTTATCATTTTCCTCTTTAATTTCCTTTACATAATCATAATATTCCTTTTGTCCTGTTTTAATCTCATTTATTTCTTTCAGAAGCTCTTTCGTCATTTTCAGGATTTCTTCCATATTGCTTTTTATAATTGATCCCTTTTCAATTTATTCGTGCGCCGCCTATGTTTCGCTGACCTTGTCTGGCGACTTGTTTATCTATTATGTTGCTGTGCCAATATAAATATTATTTCCACTTCTAACTAAATAATCATTTAAAACTACTTGTGCTTAATCTTACTCGCATTCACTTTTCACTATTATTTTCCGTTAATCGAATCAAATTCTCGAATTTACGAGGTTTATATCGCCGCGTACACACCGAACGTCTGCTCTGCTTGGCTTAACAAACTCAACTCCGCTTTTGTCTATAACTGATTTAAATTTTTGTTTTATAGTCAAACCCTTTGGCCCTTTTACTTTATTCAAAGAAACACCTAACAATTTTACATGCTCAAGAGATTCATCTAATGAATTTCCCTGACTTTCTAATTTCTGAATTACTTTAGCTAAACGCACAAAATTTGTTAAAACAAACAATAATTCTGCCCTCACCTCCTTAGTATTAAAGGCATCCTGTGCGCTTTGTATGCATAGTGCATCGTGTCTATTAAGTTTATTTACAAATGCTTTAATAATAAAAATAAGTTGCATAATATTCTGCTGCAGAAACCCAAGTGCCCCACCTTGTTATTACAGGCTCAGGTGGGAGAGGCACTTCTTGAGCAGTTTCCCTAAATATTTGTATGCGATATGGAGCTTTACAAACAATTTTTTTACATCTGAAATTATAGAGTTTACGTTAGGATATATTTCCCGCACTTTTTCCGCAACTCTATGCATTGCATGGGCAAGACAAGTTAAGTGGATCATTTTTTAGTACAGAACTTGTAAGCCTGCTCCAGCCTTGATCATGTACGGTGCCGCGTCGGTGACGAACAGGAGTACTTTGTTGTACTGTATGCCGTCCGGCCACAAAATATCCATCGAATCATTAAACAATTTTGCCACAGAACAATGATTGGTGCTATTGAAAACGTCCATTGCTAATAGATAAGATTTAGGATTGTTCTCCGAATTTAAAACGCTAATTATAACGTTAGCCTCGTATCTGAAAACAAAAATTTGATTTTTATTTTATCGAACTACATAATTAGTCGGCTACAAACAATTTGCGCAAAACAGTTATTTAAAAAAATTATATTTTAATCAAGCAAAAATATTGTTGTGATTAAATATGTAACTAACAAAATAGAAAATAAAACATCCGTAAATTGCTCTGCTGTCTTTAATTAGTTAAATTTTACTAACAAAACGATGGAAATGAAGTTTCTACGCACCTTCCAGTAGTGTTAGTAGATTCGTCAATGGAAACCCATATGTAGTTATTCGCTACATGTTTTCTAATTGATTTTATGGTCTCTTCGTATAAACGAGGTAAATAATTTTTCCTGAGTGTAGACTCGTCGGGTATTGGCATTTTTGAAATTTCTTCCAGAAAATTACGAAATGCTGAGTGATTAATTTTACTTAACGGGATATCTGCAGCCACTAATGCACTACATAGTTTTTTTATTAAATTCGATCGATCTGCTGGACTCACCGCTCGAATTATTAAGGTACCCCGGTAACAATGTTTGTTTTTTTGATTTCAGTGCAACACACTTTTGATGTCCAACCGTGTTCAGATGTTGTGTAACTTGAAAGCGTTTCGTTGCAGTCACTTTATCGTCGCACACTGTACAATACAACACCTTATCGTCAGTTGTAAGAACACTGAATTCCTTAACATAACTTCGAAGTGTAACAGACACAGACCGTTTTTCTTTACCCATGTTTACACTCTAAAATTTCAAACTGAAATGCAGTTTGCAATTTCTGAACTGTCTTAATTGAAAGATTACAAGATTAGTAAACAAAAGTACAGGCAAATTTTTCTATGAACAGGAAGTTGTCAAAGGGTCTTTGGAATTTCCTAATACCTATTTATCACAATACCGCAGGATGAAAGTATTTAAATTTTAGTTGAAACTTTTTCTTTCTTAGAAAATATTAACAAGTACAGAGATGGTTAAGGCAGTAAAATATTTTAAAGCCTAGTATTTAACAATAAGCTTAAATTATGGGTTTCCCCTAGACTCAACTAAGCCGCACTTGGTTGGTTGTCTAAAATGATAAAATTATTCAAAAAATATTAGAAATTTCATAATTAAAGCATGTAAAACGCTCAAAAAGTGGTAAAATATGCACACTCGTTCGAAAATGCTAAAATATGTATGCATTTATAAAAAAAACACCTAAATATGCATTTATATGCACTTTCAAATTGACATATGTGATTCATATGTGGCTTAAACATGTAGAAATATAACTCTGCATATCTTTGCTATAATCAGAAAAAACATGCAAATGCATAGAAATCCTATACCTAGTAATAATAAATCGTGATTACAAGTGTTTGTTGATAATAACTTTAATAGGGGCATCTTGAGGTCATCTGCATTTTTCTGAATATGTTTACGTATGTGACATTATTTTTATATTTACAATAAATGTTCATAGTTGTTTTTCTCTTGATTGTACTTTCTAATCAAGTCACATCTGTTTAAGATCACCATAACGTAATTTTCAATAATAATAAGTATTAAAAAAATAAATAAATGAAATAAAGAAATAATGCGGAAAATGCTTGGTAAGTACATAAAGAAATTAAGAAAAACGATGAACAAGTGAAAGAAGTAGTTAGAGACGAAATAAAGAAGAATCACGAAGAAATAAAAACACATAGTAATACTATAGAACATGATGGATGTAGAAGAAAAAATAACATAATGATTAAAAAGATTCACTAGATGGGACACTATGTATGCGTTAAAAGATAAAGAAATAATCAAAAATAATCGTTTTAGGAACAAGGACTGCCAGAGGGACTTTTACATTAGGTGCTTTAAAATCTGATGGAAGAGGTAAAGAGGCATAAGCTCGAAATAAGAGCACTACATGAAGCAAAGCAAAAAAGAGTGATCACAGACACGGGGATACACCTTTTTCAATGCTGGAGGGAAATTATTTTAGAATTTTCTGGTTACAAAGCAATTCAGAATCATCATAATTTTGCAATTAATAACCGAAAGAATGTACTATTTAAAATATTTAAAAAATATTGGAATTGACTTAAAATGATGTGATCAACCAATTTGACCTACTTTTCTTGTCTGAACAGATCTGACTTATAGGTAGGATCTGATCAAAACGGATTTCACTTAAAGTCGGATTTGGTCTACAGTTAATTTTATATTGCTTGTCAATAACAACTTTATCTCTATTTTTTAGACACCACCAAAGAGATAACATAACAGTGACACAAAGCACTACTGGTTCCACAGTATGTTGTTGGGCCAAAACCAATATTAGATAAAATCTTCGTAGGTCAAATCGAACTGTTGGTCAAATCCAAGCGTAGGTCAAATCATTTCAGAATAAATCAAGTGCAACCATAAACATACATTCATAAACCTCATTGAGGATGCAAATGCAAAAGTATGAAAGAGAGGAACAATACAGACCAGTAACAGGGGAATCTAGAAAGCATGCAGACATCAATTAAAATAGTGAAAGATTAATAAAATTTGCAACAGCAAACAGTACGAAAATCAGAAGCACCGTATACAATGTGTCACAAAAGTATGGAATCCTTTAAAATCTCTGGAACGACTTACACGTACGAGGCGAGTTTTGCAACACTTCACTTAGATAATATTCTGGATTCAAAATCGATGTCGACAGTGTTGTCAAGATGTTAATTTTTTCGGAAACTTTACCAACTTTTGTATTTTAAAGAAGACACCCTATCTATTTCTATGTTTTGAGTTCCAGTAATTATACACTTAATTTCTCCAACACTCTACATATCTAAGTTTTCGAGATATTTTAACATTTTTAACTTCCAGGAAATATTAAATCCAAACTTTTAATAAATAACAAAGTTGGCTCAGGCACACAGTAAACAACTTTTGTATTGTTGACATTTAATTGTTTCAAACGTTTTTACTACTTAATTGCGAAAATTGAAAAATTATCGGAATGGAAAAGAATACTTATGAGCCTACGCCTACTTTATTATTTATTAAAAGTTCTGATTTTATGTTAGCTATGAAAGATTTTATGTTAAAGTATCTTGAAAATGGTTGAATTTAGATATAAAGATTGCTACACAAATTATGTGCAGACTTAGTGAGGGAATTCAAAAAACAGAAATATACTCTTATTCTTAGTCTTATTTAAAATACAAAAGTTGGCAAGGCTTCCGAAAAAACTAACATCTTGGCAATTTAATTTTGAATCCAGCATATTATTTAAATGAAGACTTCTAAAATTTGCCTCGATCGTGTAAGTCGTTCCAGAGATACTTAAAGGTTTCCATACATTTGAGCCACATTGTATAAAAAAAGAAATCTACAAGGTGAAACACTAGTTTTTTCTGCACGAGAAAACAACAATAAAAGGCCCCGTGATTGGACGACAGTGAAACAAAGCTTTTTTTAACCGGAACAAAATAAACAAAGCTTAAACTTTCAAACGAAAAGTTCACTTTACACAAACTAATTTAGGGCACAAAATATGATACTTACTGTATATAGAATGCTCCGACTTTCTTTAAGACGTCTTTTCACAACTTATAGCTCAGGATGTAGGTATTAATTTCCATGCCACACAGATTATAAGGAAAAGTAAGGTTTTTAAAAGTCACAAAAAAGAATGGGCGCCAGTTATTTGAAATTATTCTAACACGCCCCCAAATAACAAAGGGCTAGATTAAATTGATTCAAAATTAAAAAAGAAACTAATTAAAATTAGTTTGGTTGACGTTAACACAAATTAAATTATCAAATCTCAATTAATGCTAGGTCCATTCTCAATGCGGTAAAGTTTAATTTATAAATTAATTTATTCCAAAATAAAAAATATCGGATTATCTCCGATGACAATAAAGAAGTTTTGATGGTAATAATTTTAATAATAAAATAAAAAAACCTTGATAAGAATTCTGATTCAAAGGACCAAAATACGTAATAACACAAAAACATTCACAAAAAACAATACAAATAAAATTTCACAGTTACATAGACTATTGAACAAAAAATCCTTAATATCTTTAATGCAGAAGTAGAATTTTACAATTCTTCAAAACGCAGGTACTCGCAAAGGAATTTATTACTAAAGTTACCGTAGCATCTCTTAAGGGAATGGCTTTCACCTACCTGCTAAAGCGATCTACTATGGCCAATAAATACTTGTAACCATCTGAAGATGGCAGCTGTACAAGATCTATGGATTTTTCAAGTTTAACCTAGTAAATACTTGTTGTAAACCGTTAGTATGTTGTTGTCCATATGCATTAAAGATCAAAATATCATCTACCTAAAAAATATAAAATTGAGTTCTGTTAAAATTGAATCATTGCAACGTGATCACGAACCAGCTGCGTTTCTTAACCCAACACACATCGGTGCGTAATACCATTCTTTAGGTAATTCTGGATTGTTTGTTTTGTTAAACCCTGGAAAAGTAATAGAAATTGGTTTTACTGTAGTGCGAGCATTTTCGATATGAGAAATCTCCCTGGAAAGAGTGTCTTAAGTTTTTGTTCCACGAAACTACTTATTAGTGTTGGGTTAAGTTTAGATTGACTAGGAGGTTCATGTAAGTCATTGGCCATGTCTAATCTTTCTACAATAGTTGATATTGGTAGATGCACACAATTTACTGTGCGAGTTTTTAATCATTTGGCTATTTAACCAGTATACGAGTTTTTCAGTTAATTTGAGGTCTGTAGACAATAATTTAATGTCTCTCAGTAATTCTTTAACTTCACCATTGATTGATAAACCACCTAGGAGGTTAGAAATGCGTTAAACACGTGATGGTTTATAATTGCAGATTTTAAGGTTGTGTAGGGTGATCTACGAGGTGACGTCACGATAAGATCGTGATTGGTTATTCAAAACGTCAAATGGTAAGTGCAAAGTCAATATGTTATGTTTTTGACGTTCGTGTTCTATTTGTAAATAATCGAAATATCTATCTATAATTACAAAAGATAGCTCTACAGTGGAGCTGTCAAATTCGTGAGGGGTCACCAATTATAACGGGTTGAGGAGTTCGTAGATGATGTCATATTTCTTCATTATTTGTAGAGCTATTAAGTAAGCAAAATAAAAGACCGTTTATAACTTTTTAGATCAAAGGCGCCATAGTTAAACTGAACCTCACTTGATCAACATTCAACATCAACATCCATACGGGAGGGGGGGCGTTGACTTACATTAAACACAGAAATAAACATCGTCAAATACTACGCGATTAACGGTTCTTATATTGAAAAATTTTTTCGTTCAATTCCAGTTTCACAGTGTATGTCTGGAATGATTTGTGCTGCTAACGTCGACCATTATTGCTTTGTTCTGCTATTTGATTTTCTCTTTTCATATTAGCGATTTTATAATATGTTCGTAAAGCTGGTTCGTAAAGTTGCTTTGATGTATGCAGCAATGCATGCATGCAAAGACTCCCTTTTGTAATCAATCGCTAGGCTTTGTGTTAGAAAAGGGTACTACTGAGTGGGGAATTTTTTGTACGTTTGCGGAAAAAATGCAAACAGGATGCCTGTTCCATCATGAAAATAAGGTTTGATTTCCATTTTTGGGGTTTCGTACTGCTTTTGGGTGAATTTGATATGATTTGCATCTCGAAATATAAAGCTATTTGCGCCCAATCGAATTAGTGTATTTAACAAGTAATAATTACATTATCATGACAATTACTCTCCTCGTGAATAGAATTTCTTTACCTGCATTTTTCCTTTTTTAGATAAATGCATGCTATTAAACTTGTTTTTGTCGTTGAATTATTAATATTTCTTTTAAGGGTTTTTTTATACAGCATTGGGAAAACTTCGATTAGGGATTTGGTTTTCATGTGCGAGCAAAGGAGAAATAGCGAATATTAATTCATCCGAGAAAGATAGATATCATTGTTCATTTACCAACCTTTGCAATTATAGTAACTTTTTTGAAAGGTTGGTGATATAGATAAGAATTTCTAAATATAATTAACGTTTCTCTTTTTGACACAATAACCTATATTGTTATAAATAAATTAAGACTCAAAATCTCCTGCAAAAAATTTATTAGAATAATTAAATTATTACAATTGTTTCGGCCTCATCAAAACAATGGTATTACCATTGTAGGCCATCTTCAGATTAATTAATAATAAAATTAATGCACAACTCTTTAATTAAAAATAGTAGTTGGGAAAGATCCCTTACATCTTACAATCCCTTACAAAAGAAAATGTAAGGGATCTTTCCCAACTACTATTTTTAATTAAAGAGTTGTGCATTATTTTTATTATTAATTAATCTGAAGATGACCTACAATGGTACTACCATTGTTTTGATGAGGCCGAAACAATTGTAATAATTTAATTATTCTAATAAATTTTATGGAGGAGATTTTGAGTTGAGTCTTAATTTATTTATAAAAAAGTACCTCCATTTGAAGATGGATAATTTATCTAATATTAAACCTATATTGTGTTTGAAACTTTTGAAAATCAACAATACTTGTACGTTTAGCAACTAAAGATAAATAATTCCGCTGCACTCGCAGAAAAATAGTACCATTTTATAATTTGTTATGTTTATTCACTTAAATCTTCAGTCATGTCAAAATGAAAAACTATTTCCCAATTATTTTTAAGTTTTAGTTTTTGTCAAGGTCAAGAAATAACTTATTAATAACGATTTAAATTTTAAATAATTACTAGTAGTATAGCTTCAAATAGAATTTGATTATAATAGTGAACGATAATTTGGCCAAGAATCTCTTTAACACATAAGAATCAATATTTTGAGTTTTTCTTATTAGTTTCTCTTTAGTATGAGAAACGTTTACTAACTTTTTTTTGTATAATATCTATTGTGCTTTATTGAAATTATTTTGATATTGGACATGTTTTTTCATTATAATTATTATTAAGCTTTAAAAATAATACAATCGAAGTGCCTGAGTTAATACATTTTTTGCGATAATAAAAGTACAAGTTATTAATAAATTGTATTATTTAAACATTAATTTTAAATAAAGGATCAGAGGTAAAGAAAATAGAGCAATCCATTTAAAAATTCTACAACTGACAATGTTGTCCTATAAAAGTAGTCCATAAATCTCAAAATGCAATTTATATTCATACGGTTGCAACAGAGGAGATCAAGATTTTCATAATACGAGCTTCTCTCTGGAGACTTCATTTTAATATGAGTGGCTTTGAAAATATTATTATGCAATAAAAACTCCTTATGCGGTTTGCATTCACAATCGGTTCATTATTATACCCAAAATGATAAATTACGTACTACGAGTACATGCATTGTTCGACTAACACTAAATGCATACATATGTAGCATGCATTACAATTTATGCTTACTCACATTTTGCAATCACTACTAAATTAAGTTATTTTTAATTTAATAACTTATAATAATTACTAAATTGATAAAATTTGACTTTTGAATTTGCAAAGTGGGTGTTCTAAAAAGTTACGTACACATCTATACAAAGGGATCTATCTGTAACAGAACGCGAATAAGCGTGTACATGGTTGTGCATATTGGCTATACCGAAACTTATTGTGCAAAATATTTATGTACAGTATGGAAAGATACACATATTAGTACAAAATGTAAGAAATCCAAAGTATGTGGTCAGAAGTCCATCCAATGGAAACCTTTAACAACCTGTAACATCGGCTCATGCGAATAGTCAAGTAATGAATCATCGAATAAGTTATGCACAAGCACTTATAACGATAAGTAAAAGTAGAGGACAAGTTCCACCAATCACAATCAAAAAGCCAGATGAGAGTTGGCCATTTCCCCATCTTAATCAAGCTTTCAAGTGAATAGATAGAACGAGGAGGACCAACTACTTGGCTTGCCAGATCTTCCGATTTAGCCAATATACACTTTTTTATGACGCTCACCTGCTGCTGCCAGAAATAATATGAAAGAAAGAATGAGGGAAGTTGTAACGGCCACAAATTTTCGAGCTAGTGTAAATGCAATTTTACATGCTTAAATACTAAAGGAATATGGGTACGGACCTGTTCAGTTTAAAATATTTCAGTTGGCTTAAGAATGTAGACAGAATTTCGAACTAAATAAAGTGTTCTTATGGTTACGAATTGTTTTTCCTAGTAAGGATTTAGATAATATTATATTTAAAGATTCAGCAATAGTATCACCCTTTTAACAAAGGAATAAAATCTCAAAAAGGCATTTAGTTAAAATTTATTAGTTCCTATACGTGCTATTTGAATAAATTCTCCCGAATGCAGACGTATAAAACAACATATTGACGCAACGTGTGGATATCAAGTTCTTTTCGCTAAGCAGATTTTAGTTGCGGTGAAATCCCTAAAAAATTACATAGAACTCTCTAGAAGCTTTTTGAATGCTTGTTCCTGATTGGATTAAAAATTCACACTATTTCGCTATAGGTTAGCTCAAAATGTCCCACTTAAGTTTAATTGTGATGATATAAAATCCCTTAGTTCAGTTTAGTTTTTAACAAGACGGTCGAAGAAAACCACGGTGGCTTGAGGCTTCTCCGGGCACTTTGCGCCCCTAGAATATTTTAAAAGGGTCGTTACGGTGAATGTATGCCCTTATTATTAAGTATTTAGTTCGGAATTAGTAAATTCGATAAAATATTCCGTACTGCCGTTTATGCCTCAATTTAAGTTTGCTGTTATATCGTACCAATTTCGTTGTTTGGAAATTGATCCAATACAAGGATTATTTCGCAAGTTTAGTTACTTTAACAAAGAAAAATAATACCGTCTCGTTATATCGGAAAATTAAGTATAACTCCGTATTACCGATTAAAGATTTGTTAAGCATCCTTCAAGTATGCAGAATTAAAGTATCGTTACCATTCATGAAGAATTTGTTCGGTTTTGTAATTTATTGCAAATAAAATAATTATGTTAAAGTTCGATGAATCGTTAAGACAAAATAGTTCAGAATTTAAAATAATAATGTGTTCCCTCAACGTTCAGTTCAGCAGTTTGTTATTGTGTTTTTTGTGTAAGATCATTATTATTTTTATAGTGTACTGTATTTGAAGTTTTACATTTGTGCAGGAATTTTTGAATTTTGTGGAACTAATGAAAATTTTTAAAGGTGTTGATTTTTTTAATTAAGCTTTTATGCAAAATTTTATTTGGGATCCCGAAATTAATTAACTTTTAGGAATGATAACTTTTTGATTTTGTGCTTTGTATTTCCTTTTTTTGTTTTCCTTTTATGTTTTAATATACAGATTTCAAATTTATTTATTGATTTGATATAGTTAGGCTCAGCGAACTGCTGATGTTTTTTTTCTCAATTAAGATTTTTTATTGCTTGATAAATGTTTGATTAAATTAACGTCAAATTTAAATGGGAAGTTATTCTCAAAACTGATGACTTCTCGAGTGCTTTTTTAAAAATCTAATAACGTCCTCAGTTTTGGTGGCGCCCTTCATGTTTTTATTTGTTCTTGACTCCATTAATTAATTAGAAGCTTTTGGGGTTAACATCCACACCTGAATTTAAATTTGTATAATTAGAGATCTTAGCCGGTGCATATAGTACAGTAAGTATTTAGTGATTTCAGTTGTTTATTAAGATTACAGTGACAGTCCATTGTGGAACTTTTAAATTTGTGTGTGAAATCTTAGTCGTTACAAAAGATGCCTGATCGTGGGGGCTTCCTTTTTTCAGATGCTACAAAGTTTTTCCAAGTAATACATAAACGATATTGATAACTACCAAGACAAAATCTTATTACCCGCCTTGAGATGTGCGTAAATCAAATAGAAGACACAAGAAGAATTTCTTATATTTTATTTTATTTATTAGAATTATTAAAAGAGGGTTATTTTCTCCAATGTATTAATGTAATAATTTAATAAATAAATTAATGATTTGGCAACACCGCACCTGATAAAGAAAATATTTTACAATTGGATAAAGTATTTTTCAGCAATTCTAAAAGACTAGAATTAACAGGGTGTAAATCAAAGTTTATTGGCATTTTTTTATTCTTAATCATGTCTAAGCTTTCAGTTAAGTGCTGTTAGGTTATTTCTTAGAATATAAATCTGTAGTGAGGGGCATAACTACCAGACGCAATGATCTATCACCTAAATCTGCTTTTTCGAAAAGCTCGATTTCTATGGTATTCATTGTTGTAAATAATGCAGTGGTTATTCTCAAACTTCGACAAATACAAAGAAAGGAATTACATTTTATAAGCAAGTATTCGTTTGTTTAAAATATTAAATATAAAACTTATGTTCTAAGATTAATTTCAAAATCTTATGTTTTAAAATTGAGGTTATGTAGTTTATCCGCGTATTTCGAGACAGTGAGAACCGCCAATGGAAGTAACTAATTACAAAATTGAAAATACCTACTCGCACTCCGCTATATTAAGACCCCATACCGGTCGTATGTGGTAGATGATTATACTCCTTCCTAAAGTTTTATATTTTAAGGGTTATTTACATTTATAATTAATTCTGCACCTCTTACCTTATGATTTTGTTCAAGCATATGTAGGGCGACGCTAGCTTTGTCGTATCTTTCAAATTTTAAATGACCTAAGGTTCTTTGTCTCCAACTTTTTAACATCTCTATATATACTTGATTACAGTTATTAATATTTTGTATATTTTTGATTTATCTATGTAATCTACTTGATGTTTTGGGTTTATTCAAAATAGTAACTGATTTAAATCAAATTTTGAAAAGATAGTCTTAAGACGTTCCGTAAGTCTTAAAATTTAAAATTTAAAAGGCATGATAAATCTAGCGTCGCCTTACATATGCTTGAATAAAATCATAAAGCAAAAGATGTAGAAATAAACCAAATAAGGCTCGAAACAATAAACTATGGAAAATTAATTACAAATGTAAATAACCTAACAGAACGTAACTGTTTTAAAGCTTAGAAATTATTAAAAATAGAAAAATGCTAAAAAACTCTGATTTAGGCCCTATTAATTCTAGTCTTTTAGAATTACTCCAGTAATCTGTCAAGCTTGACCGGTCAGACAAACCTGACCGATTACGGGCAAACCATGAAGTTCTGTAGGTGTACGGTTACCTTTTAGATTTTAGGTTAGGTTTTCAATGTGTGCTGAAGATGACAGCCTAGCTGTTGAAATACGTGCCTAGAGTGATTAAAAGTGAGTTTGGTGAGGGTGAAGTACAGTTTTAGTGTATTTACGCCACAGTTTTGAGTTTTTTTTTTTATTGAATATTATCAAAGTTTGATGGTATAATTTGAACATTCTGTTTGTATGCAAAACTTAAAAACATTAAGTTAGGAGATATCGAATAATTGAGCACCCTTTATGACAGTTATAATAAAAAAAATTACCATCCCATTTTATTTGCTCTTGAAATCACACCTTAGACATTCTTCCAAAATGCACTAGCGTCACATTTGGACGTCAACAACATCTAGTTATGAATAACCAAAAAGGTATGTCGGGTCTTTTTCTCTATCTGCTGTACACCGCCGATATTCCGACAAGTGAAGGCACAACAATGTTTGCCAGTGACACAGCTTTGCCATTCTCCAATGACGCGGCGCACCCGAGCAATCAAAGCAACGAACAATCTACAACATCAGCTTAATTTACTGGAATAGTGTTAAAAATAGCGAATAATATTTATTCAATGGAGACAAATCGACACGCACACCACGAAACCACATTGAGTTACGTCACGCCTCGCGTCGCCACACCACGCCATGCCATGCCGCGTCGCATATTAAAGCAAAGAAATTGCAACTGGATCCAAAAATGAAACAAATGTCATGGTTATGGCAATGTAAATCAAAACTTTTTCATGAAAATAAGGTTGTGTAATATACAGTATGGTAACAAAGTATGGTTGTTACGTGCTAATTTCGTAGCACCCTGTATAGTATGCTTTTGTATTAAGTTGTATAGCGTTTAGGGATTTTTGCATTTTCTCTCCTTGTAGTTGCCATTTTGTTGTGGAACTAATTTCCTTTTTTTGATAAGAGATTGTCACTTCTTTTTAGTTTGTTCCGCTCGTGAAGCTAGAAGTTCCTTGAAGAACCTTTTCGTGGACATCACCGTCTAATTAATCTTTTCCTTTATGTTATGTTATGGGAATTGCCTTAGTGCAGATTTGATGATTGATTGTGGCGTTAGTTTTCCGATTTAGTTTATTGGAAGCCGTTTATGGGATATATTTCCACTTGTTCTTTTGAGGTTATGGAAGCACACCTTTTCGTAAGTTTATCGATTAACTTTTCTATCATTCAGTCTCTTTTACTTAATTCTTTCGATAGGTTTTTATGTATAATCGTCGTTATATGCAGGCGATATAAATCTCTCTTAAGGTCAACTTCCATCGAAGGTATTTATAAAGTGTTGTGATGGTCATTCTGTTAATTTGATTTATTTGTTACAGACCTTTTATTTTTTTCTCTAAGTTTGGGTTTATCTTTTACTCATTTTATTACTTGCCGTATAACGTGTATACGTTGGATATTTGGGTTGTTACAAGATCATTACGTAGACCTGGTTGCTGTTGTCGGGATCACGTTACGTTTCAGCTTTGGTGACGTTCCTCTTCAGCTCTTAGAACAGGCACCGTATCGTGAGTTGGTTATAATATAGCAACTGGTTACATCAACAGTAACGTTTGACAACTCTTTATTGTATATAAAACATTTATGTATATTTGTATATTATGATTTTGTGTTAAATGGTTTTTCACCAGTGTGCGTGTAGCACTCATTTCTAGATATCTGCTTCATATTTATAATTCTATCACATACCATTTATTGTATGATATTGTTAAGAATATTTGCGAGTGTGTACGTATGTCTTTGCTCCGTAATAGATGATTAGCTCACTACTGGAGCTGATGATTGCGCAATCTGAATGGTACCTGTAGTCGCGTTAAATTTTACCGTGCCCTTTGCTTATTGCTTTTGTGACTTTAAATCAACTTTAGAGTAAGTAATCGCGCTCGCATTAATCTCTTTTTCCCTTGCAATTTGTGTATAGCATTCAATAACCACTATTCATTTTTTTTGTCAGGGTTATTTCTCATTAAATAATTTGCCCTACTTGATAATTTGAATTAATTAATTAATAATAAAGCACTGTATATAACTTACTTGAAGATTTAATTATTTATATGTGTGGTGTCAGGAGTTTATATTTTCAGCTATCAAGGGGTCATTATTGGGGAAAATCGACCACATTGGTAGTAGTCGCAAGTGTGTTGTTCTTTTCAGATTTTGTCGGTCAATACTGTAGCTATCTTAGACGATTCTTGGCGCCCATTACAGAAGACCTTTAGTGAGACCCACGACCTCCCACTAGTTAGCTGGCAGCCGACGGATTTAACTGCGGTTAAAGTTTGTTACCGTTTCCCAATATGCAGTCCCCATTTTGTTGGTAACATGGTATAAATTAATTATCGTTATTTTTAAGCACGTTTTTGTGTCAAAGTTACGACATGCTCTTTTTTACTTCTTTTGAATTTTCAATTAAATAAAAGGTTCAAGGTGGGAAAAAGATTTGTGAATTAAAGTGAAGTGAATTATCATTAATGTGAAGATGGGAACAAATGTGGTAACGATTTTTTATTAATTTCTTTCATTTTGACAAGCATTTTTGCATTTTTAAAGTCAAATACTTACGTCAAAAAAGTATCCTAAAACACTCGATGCTTTATATTAAAAATACACATTCTTATGTTAAAGTAATTTTTTAGCATTCATTCCTTTCGAAGCTATAACGTCATCGTCATTTATTAAAATAGAAACCTTTAGGTTTTTTCATGATTTCGATTTATCGTAATTGTCTAAACGATGCTTATAAATTCTCACACCTTACATAAGAAACTTTTTGAGAAATAAAGCTTATGAATGTTTAAGTACTTAAGATTTTCGATTTAGTGATCACACGTTCATTTTTACAAAAATATATATCTTGCGGAGAAATCAGGATGGTAGCGATGTTCCGAAACCCAAACATTTGATTCTAACAAGATGGAGCACCCGCACAGAAATAAAACATATACAGCGTGAAGTAATTGAAGGATCAATTCATAGTGTGTATTCGTGTACTGCTCACTTCCAGCTGATTAATGAACGAAAATTATATTACAGATATACGTAAATGTAAAATTTAAACATTTCTGGTGAATCCGAATCTTCAGCTCTTCTAATTGGCGGGATTTATCCACATTTACTTTACCAGTTAGATAACTAACCCTCTTGTAGGAAACACATTTAAAAATGTCCCCACTCGTATTTAATTTTAAAATGTGATGGTGCTCCATCTTGTTGGAATTAAGTGTCAAATCAACAATACATAGAGTAATAACAGAAATAAATGGGTGGTCAAAATGTACCTGTGCCAGCTCTGTACTTGATGTGATGCGTATTGTATCGGAAAGGTGCCACAGAAGTATCAAGGTATCGCATGTAAACTAAAAATTTCCAGGCTTTACTTTTACTAATTAATTTTAAAAGAAAGAGGCTAAAGTTCACAGTGTTTTAGAATTTTATAAGGATTACTGAAACAATATCTTTGCGAACAATGGAGTTTCACCACTTCTGTTGTACAGTTTGTTTTTTTAGAGCTTCGAAAGAACTGAGAGCAGAGCTGATCTTAAAGAACTTCAACTAGTACCATCTCGAGAATAGATAACTAAGGTGTGAAAAACTATCAAAGGATTTAGACCATCTATCAAGCGCGATATTTTGGGATTAACTGCCCATAAGTAATATTCTTATTATATTCTTGGCTATAATATATCATTTTTGACAGTTCTGACTTCTAGAAGAAACTAGGAAACATTTTTTTTATTTTGTCAAAGTTTCAAAGTGATCGTGTTATTTAATAAAAGTAGTCTTACCAAGGAGTTTCGTTCTATCACTCGGACACTCGCATACACAGGAAACCAAGCTGAGCGAGAACTACTTTCCTGTCAGATTGTGTTTTAAACAGAGCTTTATTTAATTATTTTTTAATAGATTTACCAACTTTTGAAGACCTGTTTACTAAAAGTGCATAGCTATATGATATTTCGTACCAACAGTTTTTGAAAATATGTTTGTACATACGTAAAGTATGAGAGATAATTAAAGCGAAACTAATAGTTTAATTTTTAATAATATTTTATTGTACTAATTTCTGACATTTTACAATAAATTAACTTTTAAAAATTTAACCATCTGTTTACTATGCTCATGGATTTTCACAAAGCAAGGCTAGAAACAAGAAACTTATTTATTTACTCCTTGTCAGTTTGAACTTTTAAAATTAGCTTAACGTAATTTTATATATCTACTAGCTGTTTTTTAATAGTTTTAACATGCAACTAAAAAATAACTAAAAATTAACTAATAAAAGCACCCATGACAACGTTCATACGTATGGTAATCTTTATAAAAATTAAAATCGCACGTAGAACAATCATGATGCTCATAACCACAATTAAAATAAGGTCCATGGCATGCAAACTTCGTCCAAGATTGCTTTTTAGAGCAACCGTAATCACGATGGCAAGGATTCTGACGCTGGTACATATAAGGCGAAACGCATTCATTTCCACACGAAGTGTGATGGCATTGACGTTGTAAGCACGGTTGAAAGATAACACAACAACCCTGATGTACTGGATAATGCACAGGATAAGGATATGGAATTGGGATAAGTATTGGATAAACAGGTTTTATTGTTATTGATGGTGTCGTACTTTCTATGATCGGATCTTGGGTGGGACCTGTAGGTAATGTCGGTGGTAGTGGGTAAGTGGGACGAGTGGGTGATGGACGAGCAGCACCAGAACCTATGGTGTTTATGTTGGTGATGGAAATATTCACAGGAACATGAATTTGGTTTGTGTTTGTGACAGTATTACTTATGTTAAGGTTTGTAGCGATATTTATATCATTATTAACATTCGAAGAAGCTGTTCCGTTGCTGCTACTGCTACTACTTCCACCTCCACTACGTCCCCCTCCTCCACCTCTGTCTGCTGGTGTTGTTATCAATGTCGGTGCAGTTGGGAACGTTACAGTGCATTTCTGCTCACAGCAATTTCCTGAATCACAGCATTGTGTTTGTTTGCAACAGTTTGAACAGCATCGGGGCTGGTAGTTGCAGGAGGAGCAGCAACTTGAATAGCTTTGGCAGCAGCTGGACTGGTCTTGACAACAACAGGAACAGCCTTGAATAATAACTAATGTAAGAAGTAGACGGAGGACGACCCTCTGCAACAAAATAGAACCAAATAAAATTTTTATTGAAATGTTGTTTAGATTAGTAGCATTTGTAAAATTCATGAAAACAGAAAAATGGCACATGGCTATTTTTTGAAAAACCTTTTAGGTGCTAGCATGGCTTTTAATGATTTCTGCAGCCAATTTGCATGACGGCACTAATACCATTGTGTATTTAGGAAAAATTGAGGTCAGACTACTTTTGAAATAGTAACTAATTTGATTTTGTCTCTCATAGTCAACTACTTTTGTAAATCTCCCTCATCACTTAGCAAGGCCAATTCCTCCCATTGTGTCATTTTCGCGGTTTTAAAACTAGATGATAGGCTTGAATTTATTTTGATGTGGTTGAATGATTTTTTAATACAATGTGAATCCCATAAATGTAAGCATTTTTCATAGTGTTGTAAATGAAAGAACGTTCTGAAAATGCTGGCGAGAACGTTCGCGAACATTCGCGCATGATAAAACAGTATCAGAATAACGTTCTCTTGGGGAGCATAATCAAGCACGTTCGCGAACGTTCTCACAATAATTCTCGAGAACTTTCAGAATAATACAGCACAAAAGAGCATAAACAAGAACATTATAAATCGAGAATAAAACCGAAACTAACAGAACCTAAACCGCATGCCCACGCAAAATGTACATGTGTTACTCGCAGCAGCTAGGAGCATAATCAAGTACGTTCGCGAACGTACTCATAATAATTCTCGAAAACTTTCAGAATAATACAGCACAAACGTCACAAACGAATATAAACAAAAAAAAACATTAAAAATCGAGAATAAAACCGAAACTAAACGATTTTAAACTGCATGCCCACACAAAATGTACACGTGTTACTCGCAGCTGCTGTCGGCGTCGGGTGTTCAAAAGACAGACAGTTTTATAAGCATAGTTTGTACAATTTATGCCTTTGAAATGCATCATTGACGAGAAATTTGGGTTCCGCTCGGAAGCACCTGTTTTGTTTTTTGTTCTAGTTATATACGAACTTTTTATTTAAATTTGCTATATTTTGTTTATACAAATAGTGACAAATGTTTGTAAAGTGATTAACATGTATTACCGTATGTATTACCGACCGCAAGCAATGGACACCTTGCGCGGCCAGAGTATTATCCACGGTTGGTAAAGTGTCCAGTAGCAAAATTTATTTTAAGGGTCGGCGTAGTGTCCGCGGTCGGCGAAGTGTCTGTGGTCAGCGTTGTATCTGGTAGCCGTAAAGGTGCATACCTGATCTTATAATCTAAATATAATGGGACATATTCACATGCCATGATTAAAGGTGTCTCTAACTAAAGTTCTAATCAAAATCAACAAGAAAAAAGATAGCTTTATCTCATTCTAATAGGTGGAAAAAGATTAGAATTGGTCACCATGGCAATTAAACACGTTATTAACTTAAGAGTGAGGTTTAAATATGGCCCAACGAGTATTTCCAGTTCTCTATTATTTCATTATTTTTCAACACTTTACCTTCCAACAGTCAAATTAAATGAAAATTGGAGAACATCAGCATTTTCAGCATTTTCAGAAATTTCAAGAACTTTTTAAATTATCTTTATTTTGTGTATATCTTTGCAAGTTAAAGGTATATTCTCCAGTCTTCCTCACTTTTGAGGGTTTATTCTCGTTTGTGCTCCGGGAATATTCTCCAAAAATAAATGCTCGAGCATTTTCCAACACTAATTTTGCAATAAAATCAATTTATTTAGATTCTCCTTTTCTACTTTATTACAATTAACGCCTGTTTAAGTAACTAATGGATTTGAATGTAAACTGTGTTTGGTTTAAGATAGGGATTTAGAGTATTTAACATTATATAAGTATTTTTGAGAGACTGTGAGATTTAAAAAAACTCTTTAATAATCTGGAACAAATATCATGAACCAAATGTAAAATAATTTTGCGAAATTCAGTAACTTTACAGTAACCGTTAAATATTGTAGGTTTCCATTGAGGGCTGATTCCTCTAGAATGATTTCACTTTGAAGCTTCTCGTGCTGATTAGTGACTTAAAGTGTTCTACTCCGTTCTCCTTGATGCGGGGTCTTTCTTGGGGTTGCTTAATATTTAAAAAAATTGTTCTAATTTCTCTTGATCCAGAGCAGGGACGTTTCATTATTGAACGGTTGATATCTTGGTGTTGTAGGCAATCTTCAATTGGCGTGGACTGTTGAATTTTGATGTCTTCACTTCAGTTCGAAGGACCAATGTTACATAGAACATTCCAAATTCGCTCGTTTGTTTAGTAACCACTTCCTGTGTTTTGCGATGTTTAAATTAACAAGTTAACTGTGTGAGGATTTCACTGAAACTCTCTTCTTGTAATAGTGAAGGTGTTACACCACACTCTTTGAATAACTTATTTGTAGTGATACACATAGCTCTTTTATAAATAAATTAATTATACGTCGTGTTTTATTAGCAGAATGAAATTTCCAATAATCCGTTTTTATTTATAATAAATTAATTATAATAAATTTTGTCCCTTAATTTTTTATATAGATTCCAATCTCTTGTTATATGAATTAACTGTAGTATATATCAGGGGCGGATCCAGAGAATTATTTGGGGGGGGGGGATTTAAAAAAAAATAATTGTTTTAAATAAATAATAATTAAACAAACATTGTATATTTTTATCCTAAGTATATTTATTTATAAATGTTATATATTGCACAATATTTAATAAACATTAACTACTTTTACATTCAAAATTTATTTAACTATAATACTAAAGTATATAAGATTAAAAATTGGGGGGGGGGAATTTCCCCCATATCCACCCGTGGATCCGCGCCTGTATATATCAACACTGAATAAATTAATTCGATATTTATTGTTTTTGAATGTTTGTTAATATCGTTTGAATTTTTATAAAATATAAAAGATATAAGTAATTACTTTTAAAAAGGAAGGGGTTTTGTTTACTTTTTAAAAATATTTGTGCCAATTAAGAATATATAAAAGTTTGATTAATTTGCGCCACTATTAAATGTGATCTCTGGTATTTTTATCAGAAAAGTATTATCCACCTGACAAAACAAATAGAATAAAATCTCACATTATCAGGTAATTATTGAAGTTTATAAATGATTTTATTATTCATTAATTAAATTCTAATTTTGCTAAAGTGGTAAATTTCAGTAATTAATCAACTTTGCAATTTACTTTACAGTTAAGATAATATTATCTTTAAGAATAATTCCAAGTAATGTAAAATAAACTCTTCTTTTTTTATATATCAAGTTTCAATACTAAATTAATTAGCACTTTATTACAGCCCCACAACATCACAAACATTACGGCTGTGTAATGCTCAGAAAAGATCAAATATTCCTCTTTCTCTGAACGATGATCAAGCACGAATAACTGAATTTTATTGAAATGATATTTGAAAACAATTTGCAAGGAATATGGGTTCCAAATATTGGTGTACAGCAATTCCACCGCCATAAATAATTTCCGGGCACTTTTTTATGGTAAAAGGAAATTTAAGATTTATCTTGTAGAAGCATCTTTCAAAATTATTGCAGATTGCAACATCCTATGGTATGCACCCTTGAAAAAAGTACCGCTCCATGAATTAGATCACCGTATTAAATGCAATACTATGCACCAAGCCTGGAAATGTTGTACAGTGTACAACGTAATACAGCATAGCCAGCGGGCTGACCGTGATGTATTCTTGGAAGCATACCAGTTTGCGATGCAAGTTTTTATTTGTGTCATCTTCACAGCAGCATCTGGTAGATGGTCTGTTTGCTGGTATGGTAGATTGTCTGTTTAGATTTTATTCGATTGTATATAACTTGGTACCATTGCCAAAGAACAAAAAACAAATTACTATTTATTGGTGATAGTAGATAGTTATACTAAGTACATATTCTTGAAGGTGGCGATGAAAACGAAGACTGAACTAATTATAAGCACTCAAATGAAATAATGAGAACGTTTGGGATACTGAATCATCTCATCTGCGATCGGGGTACTGCATTTGTAAGTAAAGTTTTTACGTGCTATATGCCACAGGAACACTCCAATGGCAAACGGGCAAGTAGAAGGATGGATAAAAACGACGTTGGGCCTTATGGTTGAGTAATGCAAACATGGGAATTGAGAGTTCTACGATTTGGAAGCCTCCCCATGAGTTACAGAGGCTTTTTATACAATCCTCATGGCGTAAACGTTTACGATGGCAGAAGTTTGTGAAGAGCAACCTGTAAACGTATAGGAGATGAGAGAAAACAATCATATAATTGCTCTGAAGCAACGCGCATCGAGCGAACAATAATATAATAAGAAAAGTGGCTTCCGGAAAATGTCCCAAATCGGATAACACGTATTTATCCAAACAGCAAAGTGGTCAAACAAAGGAGCCAGTAAAAAGCTAGAATCACGATATATCCAAAAGGATATGTTATACCTTACTGTTACATTAACAAACAAGTAATATTCCGGGCTCTCTATCTGGATATGGAGGACGTCTCTTTGAGGTCTTTTGAAGCGAAGATTAGGTGAGAATAATTAATAATAACTACCATAACTGCCGTTAAGAAATCAGCGGTTCGTCAGTAAGAAAAGAGATTTATTTACAAAAGTTGAGCTGATAACGCCTCCGCCAATCTACGTGCATACCACTCCCGCCGTGCAATACCGCCCCACATCATTGGTAGGTATACGCGCACGCTCATAGTTACAATTAATGTATAGGTCCTTAAAAGCTGGTGAATTTCGAGAATCACTGAATGAATTTTAATGCCGTTTTTACTATTTGATAGCTTGTTTCTTGGAGATATATTTTTATATAAAGATTGTACAAAGAGTCTTTTGAGAGTCGAATAATGAGCAAGATATAAAAGAAATAATCAGGAAAATTGGCAACACAAACATAAAATGCCTGACACTGCGAAAACGGTAACAGATAAAGGCAAACTGTGAGCCAACGAATTGTAGGTCTCAAGAAATCTAATAATTATCTTCTCGGAAAACTATTTCCTCCCTGGAATGTTGTCTTACTCCGTTCTTGATTGGAACGTCGGTAATTTAGTATTTTTATACCTTTAGAAGTGCTTCAAGTATAGTGTGTGAAAATCTGAAGCTTGTAGCTCATGCGATTCAAGAGATATATAGCCACAATGATTTTTTTTAAGAAATGCTTCTCCATGCGACCGCCTTGGTTTTTTAGGTTTAAGAATATGCTCATGTACCCTGTTGGGGCAAGGGCCACCTGTCTTCTAGTTTTATTACTTTTTACTATTTTATATACTGTTTAAAAAAATAAAAAAAAATATATTTAGAAAACGTTTTTAAGAAATAAATTATGAACGTTTACGTAGTTGAACGTTTTTTATTATTAAAGTGTCTTCTATTTTTCACGATTCTATTTTTCAAGATTCACACCACTACCACACTTCTACGTTACCATTATCCCTACGTGTGTTCTTATACACCCTATATGTTAGTGACATAAAAGGTGAAGTTACATTTAAGTTTGTGGTTTACGAATTACCTATAGATATATAAATAACTTACCATTACGTTTTAAAATGTTTATTACGTCTTCTTGTCGAGATTGACACAGTAATATCAACATTAAAATATAATTTAGCATTTTCTCAAGGGCAAAATGATAATGATTTAATTTTTTTTTATTATAAATGACCTTTTGAAAGTTTAGTATGCGTAATAAGTTATCTTAAAATTAGATGCATTTTTCATCTTCCGCGTTAGATTTGATTGTAATATTACATAAACAAATTTAGTATTGTTGGGTTCTAAATTTTTTATGCCATTATGTTTTGGTTTTT
Organism: Agrypnus murinus; assembly: GCA_929113105.1. Classification (NCBI taxonomy): domain Eukaryota; kingdom Metazoa; phylum Arthropoda; class Insecta; order Coleoptera; family Elateridae; genus Agrypnus; species Agrypnus murinus. The sequence continues at coordinate 111,674,414 of OV816031.1, forward strand.
ATTTATAATACTAAACCATGCAAAAGTAGTAATACAGATATTCAAGATAATAATTCAATGCGTTTTTGTACAGTGGGTTCTGACACATATTTCTTGACACACTTTACAGCTAAAAGGCTAAATTATTGCAGCTTTAAAGAAATAATTTATAGTGAAAAATTAGAAAATTAAAAAGCCTGATAAGGTTTGTCTAGAAATATAAGAGGAAGTCTCCACATTCCGTTTTCTTTTTTCTAACATTGGTATCACATAGTAGCAGTCAGTTTAAAATTTGTTTTATTACTGTAACTTCAGTATGGGATATTAACTTAAATTAAAAGTCATTTTTTTATATTTCTAGACAAACCTTTAAGCACTTTTATAAACTATAAACTTTAAAATGCAAAAGTATCAATTTATTAAGAATAACTTTTATTTAATCTATCTAACCAATACTAACTTGAAAAGAAAGAAAAAACAAGAAAACTTACCATTATGTAGATGAATTATTGCATTTTCCTTCTTAATGCAGTGATGACATGTAAATAGTTAACGATAAATGTGCGTTTTGTGAAGGACAAAATGATAACTTGAAACTAAAAGAAAGCTTCTAATGACGTTGGGGATATATAGCTTGTATAGAAAACATTCTTATCATGAAGTTCACGAGGAAGAACCAAGGTTGATATTCAAATCGAATTTACGTATAGTATTATTTACATAAGGGTTTATTGTTGCAAATTGTTCGCGATTTTATCACTATCAGATATTTTGGGACTTTTAAAATTAAAAAATTCAACTCGCTATAAATGGCTCGGTACTGGTTCGATTTTACTCATTTACGAACTGTATTTTGTGGAAAATCATTTTTAGTCCAAATTTCAAATCCATAACTTCAATATTTCAGAAGTTACCAGCGGAACACCCGCGCGCGCGTTCATGCACAGGCAGACAGTCGGGCTTCCCTCGTATGTTATTTAGGCGCTAAAACATCGAGAATTGCAAAAACTAAACACGAGAAAGCAACGGTAGTAAGTCTGGCACAATGAATCTACTATGCGGCCAAATAAAAAGGAAATTAGAACAGGCCGTGACCATACTGTGAAGGTTGGTATCACTACTTTGCATAGTGTTTAACTGCTGGACGAAAGACATATTATCAACCGTAAAAGCTTGGTCATGGCCTGCTTTAATTTCTTTTTTCTCGAACACACTGTTTTAAAAATATTAAAAGTCGGTCAAGTATTGCAATCGTGAATAATAATAATTATTATACCGGTGGTTGCTCATTCTTCTCTAACTCCTGAAATGTCTTTAAAAATCTAACGTTTTAAAAATTGTGATGTAAATGAGGTGGTTGATTTAGTCTCGATTCTTCGAGTCTTCGATTAACCTTAAAAAAGTAAATTTTTCGTTAGACTATTTAGGGAAAACAATGTTTAAATGCGTCCTAAATAGCATGCGATTTCCAATGTTGCGTGCGACAATGCAGCATTCGGTATAGTTAGTAAGATTACGTAACATACATATTGCGATGTTATTTCAGTTAGAGCACTTACAGTATATGCCTCAGTTGTTAAAGTTAAAAATTATTTAATTTATGAATGTTCATGGATTCTTATTGATTTGTTCATTGGACATAATTATGAACTACTTAGTTAGAAGTTTTTTTTTGGTGAGAGGCTTCTGGTCGCAACTATATCTGAAAAGGAAAATGTAAATAGAACCAAAATAGCTTTGGCAACGGTTACTAGAGAAGCAATCTTTTTATTAAAATAATGCAAAACTAATGTATTTGCATAGTTTTAATAGAGTTTACAATAACCATGATAGTGATCATGACCTAACAAGATGGTTAATTTTTGCACACAGAAAGAGAATACCAGGTAGATTTTTTTATTTTTGTAAAATTTAATAATCTACAAATAAAATAATTGTTTTGCAGCGTTTAACCAGTGTTTAAAAAGGCTTACATTATTTTTAAATAAACTAAAGAAAATAATATAAGTAAAGAAAAAAATTTAATAAGAACTTATCAAAAGACGAGATCATCAAAGGAGGTCCTACACAAGAGAGCTTGAGAGGTGTTAAATTGATTCAACTAAAAACGATATACGAAAATTAAATTGAACTTTATCCAAAATAAGCAGTAAAAGGATCAAAATTAGAGAATATTTTATCTCAACAATTTTAGCAACGGCTGTTGTTCGTATCGTGAGAAAAGTTCCGAAGTCCCATACAAGAACGGTTCCCGTATATTCCAGAGTTCCAGAATGTAGGCTGTGCAGAAGGAAAACATCATAAGTTTAAGATACGGGGTTTGTGAATATTCAAAGTGTGTAAATAAAAGCAGAACTTGTATTTTGTTTTAAAAGAAGTAAAATAATTTCTTCAAGATGGATATATCTTGAGGTTGAAATAACTCACCTTGAGTTCACAAAGTATTTTGTTGTAAACTTGCAACTAAAGACATCACATAACCTAAAGTAATTAAAGTCAATAATAAATATTCCTCAATTCAATCAAATATCAAAACTTACTTGAATCGTATCAGCTCTGCAACACAATTTTAGGGTTATGATAACAAAATGTCATAGTTTTACATTTCATAATTTAACAACAATTTACCATTGGATGAAACTATTCTAAGAATAAATATAAGGAATTATACTGCATTAGTTTAAAAAATTTCGTTTTTCATATTTGTGAATCTTCATTTAAAACCCCGTTTGGAAATTCATTAGTAATCTCTTAAGTCTTAATAAAAGATTATATCACAAGTGAAGGACCATTATTCGGTCCAAGATATGTTTTCTTTTATTATGTTTATGTGAAGTAATTAAAACAATATTTTCATTTTATAAAAATAAAAGTCTGCAACACAACAATATATTACATATAGGTACTAAATAATTAAACATTTTTTGTACGTTTATTTACTGTTTAGCCACCACGTGCTGTGTTACGGGTTGCTTAAATTAAAAATTTGATTTTATTAATATTTTTTGAATCAATTATTTATTAATTTTCAACACCGTGGCGTACGTTTTAACCGAGCTCTAATCTTAGCTAATCGATTTAATTCTTACGCTAAAAAATAATTAACTAATCATGTAACAAATTTCGATTATTCGTGAACATACAATGATAGATCGATTCACAAAATAAAGAAAATCGTCTGTTCAATAAACTGTTAATAAACTATTTTAAGCGGTTCTTAATAACAGTTCTTCTTTCCGTAGATTAAATGCAAATAAAGAAAAACCATAAAAAATCTAAAAAGATTAAAAAGAACTTTTACTACAATTTTATTTAACCCCTTATGACAAATAATGCCACAGCTGTTTAAACGATACAATTAACTTGATGCCTGACACGAATTGGTACTTTTAAATATTGGAGGTGGGGAAAAGCCTTTTCATTGAAGTCGATATCGTAATTTAGATATGGTACAGTCTCTAAATGAATACATTTTTGGATTTACTACCGTTTAGATTTGTATTTAGATAGCGAAAAAAATGGAGAAAAAATTAAAAGGATTTATAAATAAACACAGAGAACGATTAAATTATTTATGTTTATTTAATGTTATTATCATCCACAGAGATTGTATTAATTTGATAATAACAGTCTCCAAAGAAATGTGAATGGAAGTAAATGACAATGCATTTTACATGCAATTTGTAGTTAATGAAAACTTGGTCAAACTCGTTAAGGTTTCATTTAAAGTGCAACAGCATTTATACTAGATGTTGGTAACCAGTAAAAGCACGTAATTTGGCTTCCAGTTGCAGCTAGCTAACTGTGGATAATCCGCTAGAGAGATAGTACAAAATAGCAGGTCAGGATTTAATCTTGGAGAAAACTCTTTTTAGTTTTTTATTAGCACAAATATAATTCAGAACAAAAATGAAGAAGAGTATTTTAAAAGAATCACACCAGATAACTTTTATGGGCAACAGTGTGTAAAGTCGAATTTTACACACAGTAAACAGTGCGTGAAGTAAAAGTTTACGCACTAGACACATTTGTATCATACAATGTGACTGCTGTCCAAAAAGTATGATATGCAAATCGTGCCTTAGTGTTGTTTTATAACACTCAAGTTCTTTATCGAACTCGACTTCTTGACGTTCGTTAAATTTAACATTCGTTCCATATAATAACACTTTAGACACTAATTACGTAAATAAGTGTTATATGAAAAGGCAGTGGCGTGCGGTCCATGGAAGCAATGGAAGCAATGCTTCCCTTAAAAATATATTAAAAATAAAAAACAACGCTAACAAAAATGTTTTTATAAAATTATGGTTATCGTTTATTTAAATTTGTAATATTTAATGAACTTGAAGCTCAATATCAATTCCGTACAGCAAAAAGTATAATTATTTAGACTACTATTTTAAATTAAGCTTATTAAACTTACGCAGAAAGGTAATACAGATTCAAATGTGTTACATACACTGCATATAAGCACTGATTTCGTTGCTTATTGCACTTCTCCCCGCCAACCGGCCAGTCGCGCTTTCGTTAGTCGGCGGATGCCTTGTACATCGTAGTAAAGTCACATTATTTTTAGTGTGCTCCATGCCCAATTGTTTATTTATTATAATTTGGTTATTTGTTCGATTTAGTGTTTGTTAAATGTAAATCTGCAAATGAGACTATATTTCGAAACATTTTATTATTTCAATTTATATAAGTTAGATTTTTTAAAGACAAATAATTCTATTTAGTTTGTTCTGTATGCAAATTTAAAATTGCATTATCATCATGACTACAAATTCAGCAGCTTCGGTCGAAGGTTCGAGTACTTTCATACAACCGTTTCAGTTTGTAAATTATTAGATTTTTCTGCATACAGTTTTGAAGGGAATTACAAATTGTTGAGAAAGGAGATCAAAATCAGAACTTTCAAATTTAACAACAAAGTTTAAAACCAGCACCAGGTATTTTGCTAAAAAAGACCGGAAAATCGAGTTGCATTATAAATAGTAGTACTTTTTTAAATAAAGAATAATAATATTATAACACTGTTTTTTATTGTACCTAGCAGGGGCGGATCCGGAGAATTATTTTGGGGGACATTGTTTGAAGATAATTGTTTTAAATAAATTAATAATAATTACGATACAAACATTATTTGTTTTTATCCTATGTATATTTATTTATAAATGTTATATATTGCACAATATTTAATAAACATTAACTACTTTTACATTCAAAATTTATTTAGTTATAATACTAAAGTATATATCAAAAGTTTTGGGGGGATCCGTGGATCCGCGCCTGTACCTAGGTATATTAAATTTAAAATCGTATTTGCTTCCCTAGCCTAAATTCTCACCGCACGCCACTGTGAAAAGGTATACATATCCAGTATTGCTTACACTCTAAAACGCTTCAGATCGTTAGAAGTTAGAACAAGTTAAATTCACTTAAATATGCATGTTGGTAATAATGGAAAACAAAAATAAAAAGTCTTTTAAGTACGGATCTGCAAATTAGAGTTAAAATTGAAGTTAACCTATATCCACACGTCGGCCACAACCAACGGACTCGCTCGACCAGCATATAAAGTAATTTAAACTTTTCAACGAGCTCGGAAATTACATAGGAAGTACATAATTACAGAAGTCGCAATTAAAATTTTGCTAAAGGAAAGTCATTAGGCTTGTGGGTAGGGGGTGATGGCGGGAGAGTGGAAACCGAAGAATAATATTGAAAGTTTACAAACCATCATCGGGCCGACCCATTATAACTGCGTTACAATTCAAACTCAACAGATTATATGGCGCCGACGCCGATGACGGCGTCGGCGACGCCACCGTTGCTACTACGGCTACTGCTGTGTGCTGCGCTGATACTTGCTGCCGACGACGACGTACCGCTGCTTTTGCAGCTTTTACTGAGGTTTGGGTTTTGGCTTTTGTTTTGTTCTGGCTTACCAAAGAGCTTTTCGGGTTTTGCAATGTTTTGTGGGATAGTGGTATCAAGTTTCGGCGTGTTTACGGGGCAGTCGAATAACAATGTCAAGAGTTAAGGAGGTGGAGGCGGATGTAACGTTTCCTTTATATTTCTGATTTCATTTGGAAAATTTGTTGCTGCAATATTGAAAACTTTTTGTTTTAATTTGGTCTGTTGGTTCTAATAAACGAATTGTTTTTTAAATAAAAATATTGACCTATTCTTTTTAACAGTCGCATAGTTTTAAAATTGTAGATGCCATAAACTATAGCCCAGACACGGTTGGGTAATTCCTGGATTAGTAATCATCAATCCATTGAAATCTAATCCCCCAATTCCTAATCACAAAAAAGGTCTTGAAACATCTAAAACTTGATTTCTCGATTTTAAAACATCATTTTAAAAAAACTACACAGCTACATCATTTATATGGATCTAAACGAATTACCACCAACTTAGTCTCAAGATAAATAATTGTAAACAGGGATGTGTTGGCTATTAGAATTATAATAAATCTATTACTATTATCATTGAATAATATTATAACATTATGGACGTTAAAACTGAAAGATTTATTACCTTCTCGGTATCATAAGCTATTTTTATCTAAAACTTAGGATTAGATATCAAATTAATCCCTAATCCTAAAAGAAAACACACGTTCAAAATACTCAAAGTATTGAAAATACAAAATACTCAATCCCTAATCTTCAAAAAATTGTTAAAAACTCAATCCCTAATCCCAACAAATATCTTAGAAAATCCAATTCGCAATCCTTAATCCCAAAGTAATATTTTTTAAAACCAAATTTTCAATCCCTAATCCCAGAAAATATTTTTTAAAATTTAATCTTTAATCTAAAAAGTATTAAAAAAAATCCAATCCCTAATCACAAAAATATGTTGAAACAAATCTATCTATCCTTAATTCCCAATACCAAAGAAATATTTTTAAACATTTTAATTCTCATATCTCTAACCCCAAAACAAATATTTTCGAAAATCCAATCCCTAATCCCCAGTCCCATTTTCAAAAATTTAATCTTCAATCCTTAATCCCAAAAAATATAAAAATCAAATTTATTTTTAAAAACCAAATTCTCAGCCTCCAATTCCAAAAAATGTTATTATAAATTTAATCCCAATCCCTAATCCCATAAATTATTTTAGAAATGCAACCCTCAATCCCTAATACAATAATAATTTATTCCCCAATTTCAAAATATACTTAAAAAAAATCTAATTCCCAATCTTTGTCAAAAATTACTGAACCATGAACCCAATAATTTTCTTTTTAGAAGATTGTCAATTTAGTTGAATTATTATCAATTAAGATAATGTCCCTTAAGTAAGGCGGAAGTCAATGTCTCCGATTGGAGGAGGAGTCGTCTGTAATCGTACTCTTACAAGTTAGGCCCTGCTAACGCAGATTAAACATCAATCTCCGATGTTTAGTTTTTTTAGAGCCCTGCGTAATCGAGTGGTAGAGATTCTGCATCTCAATCAGAGGGACAGTGCAAGGGTGCAAATCACGGTTCCAACTTAATTTTAAAAATTTAATACAGTTGTTTGAGCTCCTTAGGACAAGGTATGAAAGTTGTATGAATGATAAAGTATGGGGGAGCGTAATAAATGGAGCAACAACAGCTCCATTATCTCCACTGCGCTCCCATAACAGTTTGTGTGGAACCCCGACGCTGCAAATGCGGAAAAGAGGAATAGATTATGTATGTTATGTGTGTTATGTAGGTTATGTATGTTATGGTTAATTTTTAAAAGTTAATTTAATTGTGTTACGAATAAAATATTTTTGTCCTTGCAAAATACGAGAATAGATCGGAATGTTTCTAGAATGAACCACAAGATGGCGTTATGCGCGCGTGCTGATCAAGGTCCGTAGATGCAAAGCAAGCTTTGAAATATAGGTCATCTCATACACGCGAAATGGCGGAACATGTTAATTAACATGAAAACAGAAATAAGCGACAACTCGACTTGTTTTCAGTTGGGTACTAAGCGTTAATTCAACGTTTTAGAACGTCATGCGCCTCATATGACGATCGTGTCGGCTTTGATAGCAGCCGTATTGCAACTTTTACTAAGCGCGAAAATGGCGGCATTGCGATGACCTATATTTCAAAGCTTGCTTTGCATCTACGGACCTTGGTGCTGATTAGAGTCACTACATCTAGTCACATTGGTCGATCAGAGTAGAGCAAAACGCCGCCATATTGTTCGTACAACAGTTGTCAAATTTTCGAACGGATTAGATATAAACACAGTTACTATCGATTCAAGTAAACAATTTGTGCATTTTCTTGATCATCAATAAAAACGAGTTCCGTGCAGTGATAAAACATTTCTTTTTTAAAGTCTTAAATGCTAAACAAATAAAAACGGAGTTAAATGAAGTTCATGGCGAGTCTTCGCATTCGTATGCAACCAAAAACGGTTACCGATGAATAAACAATCGAAAAAGTCCATGAAATCGTGATGAAGGATCGCCGAATAAAGTTGAGAGAGATAGCAGATAAAGTAAGCATTTCATACTACCGTGTACATTGCATTTTACATCAACATTTGGACATGAGAAAGCTTAATGCTAGATGGGTGCCGCGTCTGCTGACAATCGACCAAAACCGAGTTCGAACGACCATTTCTTAGCAATGTCTAGACATGTTCAAACGTAATGAACAAGATTGTTTGCGACGTTTTATAACTGTTGACAAGACGTGGATTCACCACTACACTCCGGAGACCAAGAAGCAGTCTAAGCAATGGACGAAACGTGGTGAAATAACTCCAAAGAAGGCAAAGACGATTCCGTCTGCTGGGAAAGTCATGGCTACCGTATGTTGGGAATCCCGAGAAATAGTTTTTATTGCTTACCTGCAACACGGGAGGACAATAACGGGCGAGTATTCATCGTTATTAGACAGATTGAACAAAGAAATCAAAGTTAAAACGCCTCATTTGGCAAAGAAAAGGCAAAGAAAATCCACCAGGATAACGTCTCATCCAACAAGTCGACAATTGCGAAGGCGAAACTGCACGAACTACGATTCCAGTTAATTGAATATGCACCCTATTCGCCAAACTTGGCTGCGTCGGATTTCTTCTTGTTCCTAAATCTCAAGAAATGGTTGGCTAGAAAAAAATCTTCATCGAATACTGAAATCATCGAAGCTGCAAATGGGTATTTTGAAGGTTGGGATAGTTCTTATTTTTGGGAGGGGTTGAAGGGTCTTGAAATGGGTTGGACTAAATGTGTAGAGCTGAAAGGAGACTATGTAAAAAAATAAATACGATTTTCCCCAAAAAGTTGTTTTTTCCGTCTTGTTCTAGAAATTTTTCGATCTATCCTCGTATATGCTTTAATAATTAATTAATGGGTTGTAGCAATTATTATATGCTTTAATAGGATCGAAATTGAGTTCTTGTAGACAATAACCAATTAATTAATAACATAGTAAAAAGAAAAAGGATAAATTCTAAAGTTGATTTTCCTCTTAAATGTTAGTGAATTCTCTGGGTTAGTTATATGATTTTTGGAGATAAATAAGTTTTAAAGTCATTTTAAAGATTGTTTTCACCTACAACAGACAAACGGCATGCTAGTGAAGATGTATGCAAACATTTATTGACTTATATGCAGGTTTAGCTTATAAGATTTGTAAAGTTTTTTTGATAATCAACGATTTCAGTATATTTTATCATAATTTTGTTCTTTGCCAAGATTAAAAAGTCTGTGGGCTCAAATATTTTATTATAATGTTGTCAAGTAAGTTCTTGAGTACAATTGAGACATAAATGCCAATATAGAGATCATTTATTGTAGAAGATCTGACATTTGAAAAACAAATATTACTGTGATTAACCATAGTATTTTGAAAATATGTAAATTAGCTATCAGTTAGGAGTTAGGTATCAAAATGTGTGTAATTATTGTTCTATAGGATTTAAGGATAAAGTTTATAACAAGAAAAGGAAGTAACAAAGCGTTTTTAAACATTTCTTTCTAATTTCAATAATGTTTCTGTTTAGTGGAAGATTAAGTTGGTTGCCATTCAATGGCTTATTGCGTTATGTTTATGCTTATTATGTTTACATTTTAGTATAGTTTGTTTGTTTGTTTTTGGGCGAGGAATCAGGATGGCGGAGCATCCTTTGTACCTCATGGCACCGATTGCTATGATCATTTGGCCGACCCTCCTAGAATTTAGCCGAATTATTACCAGCTCGGCCGGGGATCGAACCTGCGATTCTTGGATTATGATGAAATAAATAAAGATTATTAAAAGTTTCACAGTTTTATTAAAATACACCTGACAATATTGTTTCGACAGCTATGCTGTCATTATCAAAGGTAATATAATTATAAACAAACACGTCGCTAAGGAAGATACAAAATAGGTAACTAGATAAAATAATAATAATAATCATAATTAAATATCTAATACTTCCAGTAACGGAGAATTACTGAGCTCAAGTTGTTCATTCATTAAAGGTACCCTGAGTTTGTGTTTGTATATCTCAAAGGCTTCTAAAATGTCTAATTTGCGTTTGTTATTACAAAAATGTAGGAATTTAATATTATTTTGAGGAGTCATTGTGTGATTTTGTTCTAAAAGGTGTTTGGCGTAATTCGATTTTTCAGGATGATTATTTTTGTAATGACGTACGTGTTCTTTATATCTTATGTCAAAATTTCGAAGTGTTTGTCCAATATATACCGAACTACAAAAAGAACAATTTAAACGGTAAATGCTCGATTTCATGATATCATGTGTTCTGTCTTTAGCATTAAATAAAAATGAAAAAGTGTTAGTGTTGGTTTTAAATGTTATTTTATAATTGTTGGTTTTTCTTAGTATATGTGCAATTTTTTCTGATATTTTGCCAAAATATGGTATAGATATGTAATTTGTGTCTTCTGTTTGATTGTCAATGGGATATATTCTTTTGATAGCTAACCTATAACCTTTTTGTTTAATTAAAGTGTCAATCATGTTCGGATTATAATGATTTACATGTGCTAGTTGTTTAATGGTTGATATCTCTTTGCTAAAATCTGATTTTGTTAGTGGAATAGTTAAAGCTCGTGTGTACTAATGATCTGTAGGCTGCTATTTTATGTGTATTATGGTGACAAGATTCATTTGGTATTGTTATGTCTGTTTGTGTTGGTTTTCTGTATATGGAAAATTCAAATAGATTGTCTGCGTTAATCTTGATATTTAAGTCTAGAAAGTTTATAGCCCTGTTTTGTTCTGTTTCTAGTGTAAATTTTATATTAGGGTGGATACTGTTTATAAGAATTAAAAATTCATTGATAACCTCAAAAGAACTGTCAAAACAAGCTAAAATGTCATCAACATAACGAAACCAGAATATAATGTGTTTAGAGAGGTTTAATTCAAATATTCGATCTTCAAACTTGTCCATAAATATGTTAGCTAATAGAGGACTTAGAGAATTACCCATAGGTAAACCATCCTTTTGTAAATAAATTATGTTATTAAAAGTGAAATCATTTTGACTTATACAAAGGTCAAATAATTGAATTAACTCTAACGTTTTAACTAATTCTATATTACTATTGATCAAGAAACTATCTAATAAAGGAATACATTCTTGTGGGGGTATTCTGGAGAACATGTTGCAAATATCAAAACTAACAAGTTTTGAATGTGGTGGAAGATGTATGTTTTGCAGCTTATCTACTAATTCTAATGAATTTCTAACAGAGTATTTCGATTTGTAACCTATCGTGTTAATAATCTGGTTCAGTTTTTTGGATAAAATGTGATTAGGTGCATTGATGTATGATACAACTGGTCTTATTGGCATATTCTGTTTGTGCGTCTTGACTAATCCATACAGTTTAGGTATTTTTGGGTTTTTATTAATGATTTGTTGCTTTTCTAATTCTGAAAAGCAGATATTGCAGTTTTCTAAACCTTGTTTTATTTCTTTTTGGAATTTTGTGGTTGGGTTTTTGTTTAAAGTTTCTAAATTTTCTTTATTAATAAATTCATTAACTTTTTGTATGTAAATATCTTTTGAAAGAATTACCAAAGTGTTACCCTTATCTGCTTTAACAGAAATTAGATTGTTCTCTGTGATTTTCTGTTTTATAGATTGAAGAAGTGATATGTTAGATGTGTTGTACATTTTGTCCTGTTTCAAAGACATCTCTTTTAACAAATTCGAAATTTGGAATTTTGCATAGTTATTATGATCTTTCTTAAGTATAGTTTCGCATTCAACGGCCAAAATTTCTTTAATTTTGTTGGTAAATTTTGGAAAAGGACAAAATTTGAAACCTTTGTTAAGAAATTGTGTTTCTCTGTCATTGAATGTTATATTCGACAAGTTTATGAAACGAGGATAAAAGTTTGTAGTGTTCTGACAATTAAGGTTATTTTGTAGTGTACGTTTTTGTTGTACAAGTCGATAAAGTTTATTTTTCTGTGTGGTCTATTTTTTGAATTTAATGTGACTGACGGTTTCTCTAATGTCAAAATCTAATATGTCAAATTGTCAATATGGGTAATTCTCTAAGTCCTCTATTAGCTAACATATTTATGGACAAGTTTGAAGATCGAATATTTGAATTAAACCTCTCTAAACACATTATCTTCTGGTTTCGTTATGTTGATGACATTTTAGCTTGTTTTGACAGTTCTTTTGAGGTTATCAATGAATTTTTAATTCTTATAAACAGTATCCACCCTAATATAAAATTTACACTAGAAACAGAACAAAACAGGATTATAAACTTTCTAGACTTAAATATCAAGATTAACGCAGACAATCTATTTGAATTTTCCATATACAGAAAACCAACACAAACAGACATAACAATACCAAATGAATCTTGTCACCATAATACACATAAAATAGCAGCCTACAGATCATTAGTACACAGAGCTTTAACTATTCCACTAACAAAATCAGATTTTAGCAAAGAGATATCAACCATTAAACAACTAGCACATGCAAATCATTATAATCCGAACATGATTGACACTTTAATTAAACAAAAAAATTATAGGTTAGCTATCAAAAGAATATATCCCATTGACAATCAAACAGAAGACACAAATTACATATCTATACCATATTTTGGCAAAATATCAGAAAAAATTGCACATATACTAAGAAAAACCAACAATTATAAAATAACATTTAAAACCAACACTAACACTTTTTCATTTTTATTTAATTCTAAAGACAGAACACATGATATCATGAAATCGGGCATTTACCGTTTAAATTGTTCTTTTTGTAGTTCGGTATATATTGGGCAAACACTTCGAAATTTTGACGTAAGATATAAAGAACACGTACGTCATTACAAAAATAAACATCCTGAAAAATCGAATTACGCCAAACACCTTTTAGAAGAAAATCACACAATGACTCCTCAAAATAATATTAAATTCCTACATTTTTGTTATAACAAACGCAAATTAGACATTTTAGAAGCCTTTGAGATATACAAACACAAACTCAGGGTACCTTTAATGAATGAACAACTTGAGCTCAGTAATTCTCAGTTACTGGAAGTATTAGATATTTAATTATGATTATTATTATTATTTTATCTAGTTACCTATTTTGTATCTACCTTAGCGACGTGTTTGTTTATAATTATATTACCTTTGATAATGACAGCATAGCTGTCGAAACAATATTGTCAGGTTGTATTTTAATAAAACTGTGAAACTTTTAATAATCTTTATTTATTTCATGATTATGGAGTTCCACAAAATAAGGCTGGAAACAATAAACTTGGATTATGAGGCAAACATGCAAACCACTAATCCACCGAGGCTGGCTTTTTTAGTATAGGTTTTTTACATAATTAAAAAGAGGAAATTTCCCTCTATCCATTTATAATATTAGTTTAAACAATTAGTTTAATTTTAAATATTAATATGGAAACAGAATTTTTACAGATTACTAATAATCCAAGTCGGTAATTTTATAAGGCGCCAAAATTTTGATTTATTCACATTATGTAAGGTATTTATTTAAATTTTCAAGTAGTTCCTACTAATGATAGAAATATTAATTTACATTACAAAATTATACCTTCTTATGATTCATTTTTCTTTCATTCTTTAATTGATATTCGATTTTTTTATTGTTTTTTAATTTGAAGTGTTTCTTCTTCAATTTTAAATTAGTTTGTTTATTTTGTGTTGAGTTAAATAAACTTTTTATTTGAATATTGTTAAAAGTAACCTTGGGTTTATTTATTTTATTTATGCGAAGTCAGTTAACAATGTTTTAGAGATTTATATTAGTTTGTGCCCTATTGAAGCGACCCAGATGAGCATTTATGAGCATTTATCTCATGTATGAAAAGAACTTACTTTCCAACTATACTTATAGCCGGAGCATTTGCCTTTGATTGTAAAGGTGGGTGGTTTATATTTTGTATATGTCTTCACTATACTTTTGCCAGATGTCTGTTTTATGTGTTAGTGGTTATCAACAATTCAGATGTTAAAAAATTTATCTGCAGTAAGAAAGATGGTCCAAATTATCTTATTGATGGACCCATAGAGAAATTGCTGAAACAAAATTATTTAAGAGTGTGGCAGTAATTATCATTATGCATTTAAATGAGTTTAATTAGTAATAAAGGTCAATACTCCAATATCTTTTTAACTCTTCCTTGGGAGACTATCGAATGTGCGAAAGAGATCTCCAGATAAAAATCCACAAGATTGCTATTACATATAGATGTTGTAACATATGTACCTATACAATCTCGTTTGTTGCATCAAGTTAAATAGTTATATACGTACAATCTGTTGTGTAAGTTAAATGTGAATCAATTGAAGTGATACCACCTTATTGATATATATATATATATATATATATATATATATATATATATATATATATATATATAATATATATATATAGTTGTTATTTTTATGAGGATTGCATTACCTTATTACTCTATATCAAGTTATTGTCTTGGTATACTAGTACTACCTGTTTTACAACTAGATTTCATTATTATTTGTGGCTATCTATTTAATCTGATATTCCTTTATTGAAAACCTCTATTTGTTTATCTTATGTATACATATTACATATACATATACATATAAAAGAGTCTTTTCGAGAGAGAGACTTTCGTAGAATATTATTTATTATGTATGATCTAATACTTATATGCTTTTATTTGAATTGTTCCTTATAATTATTTATTAATTAACTATTTACTATATCACTTTTTGTAATAATTTTGCATACTATATTAATTAAATTGTTATTTATGATATCAAATTCATTTCTTTATTTTTGTTTTCCTGTTTGGAACCTTTTTTGGTATTTTTGGGGAATAATAAAGAATATCAGGCGCGCATTAAATTTGTACAATTATATAAAAAGACCTCATGAAAATCTTGGAACCCACGAATCTCTCTATCCGACTAAAGCAAAACTTGCGAGGCAATGTAAAACGCATTCTAACAATTATTGTACGTTATAAAATGCTAATAAAATCTTTGAAATAAAGTGTCTAAATTATACCACTAATGTATTAAAATATTATTTTGCTAGTTCAAATCAACAGAAACACTAAACATATAATTGATTATCTGATATGTCATATAATAGTATGTCACTGTTAACAGTGTTAACACTGATATTATGATTGTTGGCACCGAAAAGACCTTTGCCGAAACGACCATGCGCCGAAATGTTCTGGCGCCAAAACGCCGTCGACAAACGGGCGTCGCCGAAACGTCGTAGTCAGTAAAAAGTCATGCAACGGGTTTCGGCCTGTCTTGTGTATTTTGGTCACCAAATGAACAAAGAACATTACTTCACAATATTCAGGGACGGGAACATAATTTGCTCAGGAGGTATCCAAGACAAACATCCTTGATGTCCTTGTGCAAACAAAGCATCCACTGGATCAATTAGGTGATTTCGTCTTCCAGCACCGTTCGACACTTTATTTCCGAAATGTCTTACCTTTACTTGCAAGCAATAAATGCATGGGTTATTTGAATTATCAGCTTGAAGTCCTAAACATGCTTTGATACACTTCTGACTGACTTCTAACATACAAAGTCTAAATATTTAATTTAAACATTTTAATAGACAGTATTGTATTTTTAATAAAATATTTATAACACTACAAATAAGTTAACTTTTAAATAAATATTATAAATATTTGACAAATCTAAAAACACACGTACATATATTTATTTTGAGAAAATTGAATTGAAGTTGAGTGGTTGTGAAAAAAATAATTTAAATCGGTTTACTTTAAGGTGCTCAAAAGACTTACCTCAAACACATGTATTTCATCGGTATCATAGACACATTACTCATAAATTACAAATAAAACTTTACGTTCTCAAAGGAAAATGAAAAAGAATTATTTTCATTTTTATTTAACGCCGGCCCTAAAAGGAAAACTCTTACAAAAGAATTATTATTATGAAGGATATTGTTTTTAAACTTATTGTTTTGATTGTTAATTTATGTAAAGTCACTAGGTCTCAAACTTCGCAGTTCCATCATCATTTTGAGATTCACAGGAAAATGTAAGGAAAATTATTCATAGGAAGTAAACGCCTTAGATAAAAAGCAGCAAGTGAAAGAGAAAATCTTACAACGGAAAGAGAGAAAAAAGAAAAACGATCTAAAAATGAAATACATTTTGTAACCACATAATATTACTTAATTTCTAAATGCTTACCCCAAATTAATATGCGTTTTGTAGATCAAAGATACATAGATTCCTATTGCTGATCAAAGAACAACTAAAATGAAAAACATTTTTTACCTCCTAAATATTAACCACAATAACACCCAGAAGACCACCTCAGCAAAATGCCCAGGTTTCTTTGAGTTCGACTTGGAACTAAACAAGTCTCTCAGCAGCTCGGTTTATATATCTTTTATCTATAGGTTCTCCTAAGCAACATCTTATTTCCGTGTGTTTCGCACGTGGTACTACAGTAGTTGGTTCTTCTGTGTGCGCATGGAACGATACTACAGTAGATCATCTGCATACCGATTTCACGCGATCGCTGTGCACTTGAGCTAATGGTCCTGGGTTATTTTCAGTGTCAAGCTCTGAACGCGTGATCGCATACCAGCGTAGTTTCCGGACAAGTGTTCGTCGTTAGGCTTATTTATAGACCTTGTATCAACATTCCATTCCCGCTTAAAGTACATAGCACCCCAGTGTAAAGTACGATAATTTAGAGTAACTTAATACCTACACTTCTGACATTGTTTGCACCCAGTATTCACTAAGTCAGGTTTTTTAAAACTCTAAATGGTCAAGGTTTTTGATGCCAGAAACTCTTTTTAACAAACACATCTCATTAAATAGAGCAATATCATCAAATACAAATGCAACTTTTTGAATGAGATACTAGAATTTCTTTCTAAACCCAGTAAACTTACTCAACTGAAATCTTTAAAATTTTCAAGAGATGCAATCTCTTTGCTAATACAACTGCAGTTTGGTAGAGTATTGTTATAGTTGAAATTCTCCGATTGCAATTACACAAAATAATATGAATATACGTTATTTCAGTTAATTTGGTAGCGTTGAATCGTTCCAGACCTTCTTCATATATCACACAGACCAACTACACTATCTTTTTATACATTGGTACTCAAATGTCAATCTAGTAGGTGATACAACATTGATGACGACTTCGAACAAAACACAACAAAAATCCACCCAGGCCAATATCAAATGTTGCGTCAAATAATTGGTAGGGTTGTGTGGTGTCTGTTTAATTTATGTTATCTTGGTAATTTAATGGTTAGGAAATAAATTCATCTCCAATATTTTCCAATATTTTCTTCTCAGAGGAAAATGTTGGCACATACAAAATCCCTAATTGACTGTTTAAAGGTTTCCATAATTGATTCCTGTGATTGGTAACTAGCCTCGGACCGAGCCATTCAAGAGGTTGATTTTAAGACTGGTAAATGCTACTTTTCTACAGTAGTTTAAACTCGGCAGTGTTGAAACCCACAATTTTACTTTTTGGTCGCGACAGTGTTCAAAATTGATTAAAACAATTTGCTTGAAAACAGTAACCAATATTTGTTTTTGAAAGTTTGGAAGAGGTAAATTTTTAGTAACGATGCGTCACAAATTTCGCGTGCCATTATCAACCCTTTAGTGCATATAGGATTGCATATGCAAGCTCTTGCTTAGTGCTTGAAATGTAGACAACGAAAACATCTTGAGAGAAGAGTAGTTGTACTGCACAACTGGTAAGCAGTAGCAAGCTTCTCGTATTTTTACTCTTTCATGTAGGTTATTGCTTTAAAGTTAACGATAAGGTGAACCATCTTCGCTTTTTTGAGTTTTTTTACAAACTCTTTCACGTTTTCTTCGTTTTTATTATAATAGAAATTCTAGAATAACAATTTTTTCAAATTACACCTTAAATCGACGTACCATTTACCTTCAACATTTCAGAGTTGTAAATTATGAGGTCGATACCTCTATAGAAGAGCACCGAAAAATTGTTGAAGATAACAAAGAAAGGAAAGCTCATGGTCTGTTGACCGCTAGTTTTATTTTTAATATATTGCTGAAAGATATTATTTGTATTTTTATAGAGAGGAGGCCAAGAAAATTGTGTTGTAGAACTCCTCAGACAGAAGTTCAAAACTCGTTGGTTTGATCTTCATATCTTCACCTTTTTTTAGAAGAACCGCGTCGAAAGTAGGAGGTGTTAAATATTTGCATTGCCATGGATGACTGAATCTTATCTTCATTCTTGAATCTCCCATTTTGCTCGAAGGATTAAGTTTACAAATAAACTTTACAGTAGCGTTTTAGTTCGCCAGGGCCGGACTAGCCCGATTTTTTGACTATTTCCAGAGAAATATGCTGCTTACTGTCTGTCTTACTGTCTGTCTGGTTACTATATTAATTAAATAATTAACTACTGAAACTACTGAATGGGCGCTAGTTACAAAGTCCAGTGGCGATTTGAATATTGCTGTACGGATCATTTGAGATTACAAATCACAACGCAGACGCAGAGTTTATGTTTTCTGAGGTCTTAAATCGGTTTCGGGAGACATGATTTTTATTACTAACGTTAGCAATTATAAAAACATTTAAAGAAGGTGCTTTTTGCTCGAGTTTCATTTTTTAGTAGACATTTTTGTAATTATTTTAAGCACCTGTCGACTATTTGGTTGTTTAAATGGCCACAATCTTTTAAGTATCACAGTAAAAAGTCGGCTTTTACTTTTTTTTAAAATATAATAGGTGTTTTATTCTAACATAACATTTTTAATAAACTAAAGAACTTATATAAAGAATTATATAAATTATATAGAATTTTATAGAATTATTATAAATTTATATAAAGTTATTTGTTGCTTCAGAGTATATGGTTGTAGGTTATATTAAATGTGCAGTATTCCAAAGTACTGTAAATTTACTTTAGAATTTTTTTATTGTGTACTTTATGTGTAACCTACCAAAGTGTAATAATACAAACTTTCGCCGAGAAAAATTAAATAAATAAACTGTAAATAAATTGGTAGCAATATTTTTTGTAAAGCACGCATTAAGAGCTAAAAATCTGGAACGGAAATTATAGTGCCGGGCAATCTATCGGCATAATCCTATCCCAAAGCTATTTTTCTCGCAGTCTGGAGTAGATTTAGTAGCAGCTAATGGAGATATCATATGTCACATCCTCGTTTGGCTCCAGTTTCATCAAGCGGTCAGGAAGCGCTCGAGAGCGCGTGCAATCTGTCAACCTCCACTTCAACGTTCTGTAGTTTTCACTCTTCACGTTTAAGGGAGGTATTCTTCTTACATATATCCCCATTTACGTCCTTCTACTTGAAATCCTCTCTCGTTGTATACTTAATCGGCACATTTCAGTACGAAATTTGTTATGTGCAGGCTACTGCCATTAAGGTTATGCCTTTTGTATTTTTTCTTCCTACTGGGTACTTTCCAGTGCAAATAGTTACACCACCACCAATGAACTACTAGATTACAATAAAACTCATTCAAATATACCACTTTTATTAATAGCGGTTCATGTTTGTCATGTCGACATGCAAGAACTGCAATGTTCAATAATAATAAAAAGAGGTTTTCTTTGTTTTTACTGTATCAGTCGGCGAACACTTTAAAATTATGCCGTGTTGTTACGAATGTAGTCATGGGGAAATGGAAAAATAGACAATCCGAAGAAAAGAGTAAAGAAATACGCACTTTAACATGACAGCCGATAGGAGTTGCCACTCAATTCACATATCAATCTAGATCCAGATTTACATTTTATCTTTCGCAATTCGTTAAATGGTATAGAACGTTTACTTTTTGGAGTTTTTTTGGATAAACCATTGTAAAGCAAGTTTTCTTATTCTTGTTCAGAGTGAGTGCTGATAGTTCTGATTCTTATCCATGTACCTGTTATAAATTAACTATCACAAAAAAGAAAGTATAAAACAGGAAAAAAGGGCCTAAGATAAGAATAGATTAGAGTACGTTAAAAATGTCGAAACAGAAAAAAGCTGAGGCGATTCAGCCTATAACTTTATACCGTTTGCTCTAGGATTTTATGAACACTCTTTGCATTCATTATAACACAAAGTAACCATAAATACAATGTAAGTCGAAGTACGTTTTACCTACGAAAACTTTAGATTCGCCACGTTTTGCAGAACACTAAACGCGTGATTGTTTTAATTTCCTGTCTGTTTTCTACATTATGATTTTCAATATATTAGTTCTTTGTCTTTCAACTCGGACATAAAAGTGTTTATTCAAACATGAAACACTTACATACATAAATTTAAAATCTGATGATCATTAAACTTTGAATCTTAAACTTTCTCTTTAGATAAAGCTGAGATAAAAATATAAACATAAACTATCAGAGAAATTTAAGCTGTTGCTTCGGTATCTTCAAAAAATATTGAGATGTCTAGAATTCATCTCATTGAAGATTTATTGAACGATATGATCGTAAACGTAAAAATAATTATTTCATGCAATAAAATAAAATAAAGGATAGACATGCTAGGATGTTAGGTCTATTAATCTAAAGGCTACATGTTAGGTCACAGATAGATTTATCAATTTTTAAAATAGAAATCAAGCAGGATAAAATCTCATGCAAACATAAGCTCAATTTTTATGTGTAAAAAGTCTGATTTTTAAAAAGGATATCAATCATTTAGATTATTTCTTGATAATACATGTTTTATGCAACCCAAGTCACATATTAGGATGGTTTTTTATTTGTCTGGAAGATTTAATTTCCCTGATTAAATTCTAGGTCTACGATTGATAAAGTAGGAAGATTTTTTTTCTGTTTTCCATGAGACTGACTCAGTTTCGGAGTAATATTTAACTAAAAATATGTAAATTAGGTATATAACTGTGTCGTAAAATGTTCAAATATTTTTTTCAAACAACGAAGAAGAAGCCGGAAACAGGAAGGACTTTTCTCGTATCTTTTGTAAAAATGCGTTATATTGAGCCAAGTTTACCACAAAAGCAAAATTAAAAGGAACTAGCATAATAGGCGCGGAGAGAACAAGCAACCAAAAACTGTTGATAAAGCAACCTAAAACATTTTTACAAATATATTAACAAAGGGGTTAAATCTATTAACCATACTCAATAAACATAAGCTGAATTATTTACGAGAAGACAAATAAAGCGAAATTATCTTAAGAAACGTCATGTACAAGAATTATTTGAAATAAATAATGATGATAACACTGAATTTTAAAAAGTACCTGAGTGTGGCCTATCTCTAATGGAGAGTTAAACGTAGAAACTCGATTTAAAATTTAATGATAACTTTTAAAAGTAAATAGACCTGTAGCATTTGTTAGAACTCTCTAAAATTACAATTTTGTAACTAAGAAAATACGAAAACTTTAACTCGTGATCGAAAATTTAAAAACTAATGTTCTAAAAATGTAAATAAATTAGGAAACCGATGACAATGTTGATAGGAACTACTAAGCAGGCGATTTGCTTTGTAAAAGAAATTCAAACAGATTCAGTAACGATTGTTATCTAATCATGGATGATGAATTTGTAATATCACTTTATTTACTTCCGAATCATAGACTAAGTACAAACTTTCGCAAAAACGGTGCAAAAAAGCATTGTCCTTCAGAGTACATGATTTGGAATAACCCGACTTAACTTGTTTATATCGGAGTGACGAAACACTCGTCGTATCTCTCAGCACCGATTGCTGGGTTCGTACGGTACGCTATTTAAAATGACTCAAATAAATAATTTTCCACCGTGGATTTGTGGGGATCCTAGAATTTCCTAATTATGAAGTAAATATATAAACTACTAATCGTCAATTATTGTATTTAATTACTAACAAAAATTTTACATTACGACACAGAATTAAAAGAACTGGAAATGATGAGGAACATAAAGCATGTTGCTTCACTATCGGTATGGATGGGATTATTAAATTGCAACTCCAGAAGATTTTGCTTCATTTTCTGATCTTTTATTATTTAAATGAAAAAGTATTAGAAGTTGCTTTGCATTTTGTACAATCTCATCTTATTCAAGTTTTTCACGTTTAATAACAGAGAATTGTTAAAGATAACTAAGGTCTAAGCTATTTAACTAATTAAAAACGCAAATTATGTACTATTAATAAACGAACTTAATACTAATTTATTTAAACACTATTTATTTATTTAATTAACTAGAATATTTATTTGGAATACAGTTATTTATTTTTACTGAAGATACATCGCCGTACTTCTAATTAACTGACCCATTCTCATACGGTTGGCGTTGTAAATGTTTCGTAGGTTAAGTCTCGATTGTTCCCGTCTTCGTCAGATGTTTTCACTGCCAGGCGAGACGCACCGAGAAGCTTTGAAATACATGATATTTTCCCGTTCAATACTATATATATATTATTTATTTATTGTACATCTAAAAAAACTGGAACGTCAAAAACTTGCTTGCAAAAATTTTATTTTATTTGGCATTAAAAACGCAGTTGCAAATGTTGCTGAGTACAACAATAAATAATAAAAATGTTATAAAAATATAACAAGAATTAAAACTAAAATACGTTTTAATGTCTATACTTAAAAACTGTAATTATTAAAATAATTTAATAGTTGACTAAATTTAAAATATTTATTTAAATTACGATGTTTATTACAGTAACTTTCTCAGGTGACCCAGAACAAATTTCTGTAGCGACTTTTCCGATTAGACAAGGTATAATATGTTTTTTCGATTTTTTGCATTTATCTTCGATCGTAGTAGGCTGGTGGTTGAATATAAATGGGGTTTTTAAATTACTCACAAATTTATTTTAAGGGGTTCTATACCTGATAAAAATTTGTAATTGGTTGGATTTTAAATAACAAAAATAGAGAGGTGTCAAACTGTGAAGTGAAACATACTATATATATATGTGACATACTTCAAATTTGAAAGTTAAGCTCATCAATTGCCGTCGTTAATCTTTTCTATTAATAATTTGCTAAAAACTTGATAAAGAATTTTTAAAAATGTTTTAAACATTTTTGATGTTTAAAATCTCAAAGGTAGATGGCGCAGGTTAACTTACAGAACTAAAGAATGCAATGGCCGTATATAGTATTGACTACATTGACTACAGTTGGCCATGGGCTAGAGTATACGTCAGAAGTCAGGTTAGAACTTAGGTTAGAGATTAGGTTTAAGGTTAAGTTAGAGGTTCTATAAAAACTAAGAGAAGTTAGAGGTTAGATTAAAAAGTAGGATAGAGTTTAAGTTAGAGACAGTATTTGAAGTAAGGTTAGCGGTTAAATAAGATCTGGGATTATAAGTTAGATTAGAAATTACGTACGTTAGAGGATGGATTAAAGATTATGTTAGATGTTATATCAGAAGTTAGGTTAGATGAAAGGATTAAAAGTAGGCTAGATAAGACCTAAAGTTACATATTGGGTTACAACTTACATTAGAGAAAAGTTAAGGGTTATATTAACGATTAGGTTAGACGATAGGTCTGAAACTGAGTTAAAGGTTAGACCATGATTAACTAGGGTTAAGGGTTACATAAGTGTTACAAAGTTATGAAAACACTGGCTGCTGATTGACGGTTATAGGTTACGTAAATCCTAAAAAGACACACATTTTAGGTTAGCTAAACCTAGAGTTAGAGATTAGATTAAAACATAGGATCGTAGGTTAGAAGTCAGGATTGAACTTAAGTTAGCGATTAGATTTGGGGTTAGGTTAGAACTAATGTTAAAAGTTAGATTAAAAATTAGGTTAGAGGAAAGGTTTGAAGTAAAGCTAGAAGTTAGATAAGACATAGGATTAGATAGACGCGGATTTAGTCTTTCTGACGCCCTGGGTTCTATTAATTTTGCCTCCCCTGTAGAGTAAGGCAACATATTTGTTGCTTATTTTTTATAAAAATGTAGATATAGATTATATTAAATATATATTAAAAAGTTTACTTAAAATATATAAGAAATTTTAAATGTCTTTGCAGTTTTACATAAACGTTTTTTGAAACTATGTGTCAACCAAACTTTCTACAGCCCTATAGAGTTTTATGGAAAGCAATAAGATCTAAAATCTTTGTCTGTTAGAGCTTCATGTTCCCTTAAGATACGTTTATTAAACCTATTTGAAAAAATAAGATTTTTTCTTTAGAAAACGTTAATAATAGTGCACTGAGAAAAGCACTTAGTTGGACTAATTAAATTTTATTTAATTCAAATAAATATTTAGGTAAAGAATATAAAATTTAGTT
Organism: Agrypnus murinus; assembly: GCA_929113105.1. NCBI lineage: Eukaryota > Metazoa > Arthropoda > Insecta > Coleoptera > Elateridae > Agrypnus > Agrypnus murinus. The sequence continues at coordinate 111,699,166 of OV816031.1, forward strand.
TTGTTAACTACTTAAATGTTTCGTCGAGTTAAAAAAAATTTATTTGTATTAAAAAAAATTACAAAATATTAAAAATATTTCAAATTGTAAAATTTGCCACCCCTAAAAAGTGCCGCCTTGGGCCATAGTCTTATTTAGACCATATATCGATCCGTGTTTGAATTAATAATAAATACTTCGAATCCGATTAGAAGTCGAGATTGAGGTGATTAGAAATTATATTAGAGATTAGATTAAAGATTAGGTTAGATGGTAGATTAGAGGATAAGCTTGAAAGTAGGTTAGATAAGAGTTAGGGTTACAGGTTGGTTTATGTTAGGTTAGAACTTACGTTAGAGATAAGGTTAGAGGTTAGATTAAAGATTATGTTAGATGATATATTTAAATCTAGGTCAATTTATCTAAGAACTACTGTTAGAGGTTAGACAAGAACTACCATTAGAGGTTAAGTTAGGATACAGGCTAAGTTACAGGTTAAGTTTGGTAATAAATTAACAAGGTTAGGTTAGAGGGTAGGTTAGCGGTTAGTTAATAAATTAGATTTGAGGTTGGGGTAATAGCTCATTTAGGACTACGCTGGAGGTTAGGCTAGGCTAACTTAGGATAGTCCGTATCCTGTTCTGAATTATTATATATTGAGAATCATTTGAAAGTGGTGTTAATAGACTACCTTCGAGTACAGTTTTAGTACGTTTTAGCATATAATAAGCGGTGAAAGAGGGTGATAGAGGATGAGGGGAATATAGGTGTGTATATAAGTATGAATATAGGATGACCAAGAGTGGGAGAGGGTAATAGGTGGTGGAAGAGTGTAAAAGAATGTGGTAAAAACAAGAGCAACAAAGTAGGAATAGCGGTTTAAGTACTAATTAAATGATTAGTTTAACCAGTAACACTAAGAGTTCAAGACAATTCATCCAGTTTAAGTCATTTCACTTCAAGTACTTAAAGCAATGTGTCAGAATTGTTTAAAAAATAAAATTGAGTTTTCAGTCAGAAACGTTGGGTATAATAAATAAATTATACTCCGAAGTATCACTACGCTGATAGGTCCGTGGGGCCTGTTATAGTCATTTTTTGGAAGAACCATTTAAAAACTCGGTAAACAACAATCTATGGTGGAGTTATGGGCTAAGGATCAGATTATTGTATTTGTAGCTGCTGATTACAATAGCATTGAAATAGACGTTACAAGAAAACCTACGCCTGTGATTGTTGCGGATGATCAATAGTTCTATTTGAACTTGACATTCCGCTGGTTTGGAGTTATAAGGTTCTATGTTATTTACATTTTCTAAAGATTTATTTAGCGATTTATCAAATTCCAATAGTTAATTAGTGTCTATTCCCACAATACGTTAAAATTCTAATTTCAGAATTAATTTTAGTTGAAAGTGGTGATAAACGATGTCTTGATAACTAATAAAAAGCCAGGCCATGGAGTAACTGTGCGTTGCACAATTTGCATGTCCACTTGCATATGTTTGAAAAAAAATGAAACGGTGTTCACAGTAAACAGAAAGGGGTGCTTAACTTAAAGTTCAGTAAGGGTGTCAAAAGACTCTGCCCTCGCCGTGTAGACCTGGTCCTGTCGCCATAACCAAGCTAGATACTTATATAAGTTTGTTTTACACACTAAGCTAAGGTACAGGATTTAAAAAATAGTATATTGTGTTACAAGTGCAGAAAAGTGCCAATTTCTCACGAGTGTGAAGAAGTTGCGGCATGAGACGAAGTTGACAATTGCCGCAATCACAGGAGTGTGAAATTAGCGTTTTTGCACGCGTTACACACTATACTTTATCTGCGACAACAAAAAAAGTAATAAACCACCAACAGCTAAGAAAAATTCTTAACCTAGAATTTATACTCGCATTCATATTTTTACGTGAAATATCTGGCAATAAATTAAGAGATGTCAGGTGAACCGCTTCCACGATGTTTGGAGGTGTACTAGTGTACACCCCATTTTCCCATCATCGGATTCACTCGTGATACAACATCTAGAATTTCGAAAACGACAAAAGCAAATATTGAATTTTTAAAGACAATAGTAAAAATGCCTTTACAATCTGTATAATTTCAGTCAATCTACTATTTAGTACTTACAGCTAAATAATCATACGTATGTACTCGTTTTCAAAAAGTATTTTTTTTATAAACAATCACAATTCAATTGTCAAGGTTACTAACCCCTTTGTTGGAAAATGTCAACATATTCTCGCATTATGTAGCAAATTACAAATGCTTTCAATGTTTTTATTGTAATTTTGCAATAATAATGAATAATATTATATTAACAATTATATAATAATGTAAAAAATTAATCAATTTTACGTTTTAATTTAATAACAGTATTTGTAACTTTATATAATGAGAAATAACCTAGTCATATAAAGATGTCTACGTAGCTCAATGGTTAAGCTCCCGCTAGTAGACAGGCGATCCAGAGTTCGATTCCCCGTTCTGCCGTTGATATTTTTTCTAGGAGGATTTCCATTCAAAATATAATTTAATGTAAAATATTAATTAAACAAAATAAATTAAACTTTATCTAAAATTTATAACATTTTATATTTCAAATAATTAATAATATTATAAATATTCAAGTCGTGACATCTATGGCGTTTTAATAGAACTACTGATCGTGAGAAATCATTCCGCACGGTCTTTACCCTTCAGTTTGGAGATTGTTTGCAATTGGTCGTTTTCACGGTTACTAGATTGTGCGGAATGTGTAACTTTCTATGTGGTCGTAGATAAACAAAATTTATTGTGACCTCTTGCTTTAACTTAATGTATTAAGTTCATGTTTATATAAAAATGGTATTTTATAATTGTGAACAACCAGAATTAGATATTTGATAACTCCCTACGTAAAACTTTCTTTGTTGTTTTTTACATTACCTAAAATATAAATTTTAATCGAATCTCAGTATTAACATTACGAGAAAATCCCTATAATATTTGTTTTTGAAAGTGCATTTATATTTCCTCCAGTGTAAAGCAAAACGCTCGTTTTAGTGTTGACCATAAAAAAAGGTTAGTTAGGTCCAATTTATACTCGCCCAGAAGGTTCATCCCTCTTACAACTACAATTTCCAACAAATAAAACGAATGGTTTCACATGTCTAAAAATCTAAAGTGTTCAAGTAAAAAGGTTTCACATTCTACTTATACTTTCTAGTCACGTACTTCAAGTACTACTTTTAAATGCCGGTGTATTTCTACTATTTGCAGGTTAAAGCCACTAAAAGAAAAAAAGAGAAAATAAAGTTTGAAAAAAGAGGGATATTAGAGGTCTTTTTTAAAAGAGAAAAGTAGTTATCGTAAATAAAAGAATTCTAAAAATAATCAAGGGTTACCGTCAGTGGCTACAATTTATGTAACACAAAAAAACTCATAATTAGTGCTCATCCCCTATTTGGCAGCTTGTCACATTTTTTAAAGAACGAAACGACAACCCATAATTAATTTTGTATTTGTTCAATTAAAAAAAATCGTTACTTGGCGCTGTAATAGCATGGCAAAGTTTTTCTTTCCATAATTATTTGTAAACACAATTAAATTATCACCTGCTTTAACCATCTATTGATATTTTTGAAATTAGTTTATTTTGCATTTGCTAGTCTAATATATTTTATTTCATGGTAATTAATTTGATTTTATAATTATTTTATTTTCAATTTATTTAAATTATCTACGTTACTCATGAAGTTGTTTTATACGCATTTCTTTTCGACGTAGACCTTTGTTCATCTTCGCTCTTTCTCGTTATTTATTGTTTTTTACAACGTCATAAATGTTGAAAAAAGGTGTAAAGTAGAACATCGAGATTCCAATTTTTATGTCGTATTCAGGAAGTTTAATCATTCATCTTCAAGAGATGATCGGAAGCTCCTTAAAATTCCAACTTAGAACCGAGACCAGAGCTCTTGCAATTCAATCTTCTAGTAGAAAAGCTTCCTTGATAATATGTACTATTAGTTGGTATCAGACCTCAGCGATTTCACATATTATGACAATCAGGAGACGAAGTCCAGAATGTTAAACGGTTTTATAATGCCCCAAGCTACGAAAAACTGTCAAAGAAAAGATAATTAGTAAAATAATATTAAATTAATAAATTAAACAACAACCAGAGCAATATCAAATTGAGAAAAGTTTCGTAAATCAAAAGATTTACTTACTTTCGTAAAAACGAAGGTTTCTCAAAACAGCAATGCAAGAAAATTGTCGCTAGGAATCAAAATTTCTAAAACTTGAGACTAAGTAATTATAAATCGCTTAAACAATAAAAAGAATTCACGGTTGCCGCCTTGCAACTGAAAGAACAAAGTTTTTAATTTAACCAAAAAATTCTCAACCTTTAAAAAAACTAATCAAATGAAATATAAAAGAATTAAAATAGTAAACTATGGTTGGATGCAACTAATAAATGTTGCCAACTGAGATCAGGACCGTATTTGCAAAAAACTTAACTATGAGAAAATCTTATAATTTTAATTTCAAACAAGAACAAAAGCTTTAAAGAAAAAATACATGAGACATCTCTGAATAATAGATCTAAGTTTTTTAATGTTTACAGGCAACCACATTACTTTTAAAACAGAAAAGTGCATATTAAATAAAATAAAATATTCGCGAATTTAATGAAACAGATATTGAATATGCAACAAGAACTAAATAACAACTTCACAATAACAATTAAAAAGTTTTACATATTAATTAAAAATTGCAAAAAAATACTTTACTTATGTTTATATAGATCTACTTATGTTTATGTGCTATATTGTTTATTTTGGCACCACTCTGTGTTTCTGACTGCTTAAACTGACAGTCTAACTTTATAAGAATTTTATTAAATCGATTTATTGAACATTAATTATCGTTCAAAGGTTTCACAAACTCAGTGGCGTTTAACAAACATTTTAACCATGTTCTAATATGAGCAGCGTTATAATATGCACGTCCTATTTAAAAATGAATAAGATTATTTGAATTATCTTCGTTACCCATTAAAGCTACCCATTAAAGTTATTAAAGCTACCGAACCTTTTACGTTGACATTTATTAGGTTACAGTAGCTTTTTTGAACTGTGTATGCTGTGACATGCTTAGGGCGTATTTCATCGTATTTCATGTTTAATTTAATAATAATCCCACAATTGCACAAAATCTTGATACGAAAGGTTTTTCTAGGCCCACATTGGATCGACAGTGAAACGAAAGTTTTCTTTCCGAAACGAAAACAACAATAACAGGCACCACGTTGGGCGCCAGTGAAACGAAAGATTTTTCTAGGCCCCACGTTGGGCGCCAGTGAAACTAAACATTTCCTGGGCCCACGTTGGACCGACAGTGAAACGAAAGGTTTTTCTTATACTAAAGTAAACTTTTTAACCGGACTAAATAAACAATAAAACTTTAAGTACATCTAAGTATTTATACTTACTTTACTGTGATGCTCAAGATTGCCTCAGCTTGAGATCTTGCTCTTTATTACAAACTTGAATGTTAGGTCGTAGGTATTGGTTCTACAGTTGTCTAATTATTAAAAGGGATAGATAAAGGTTTCAAAACTCAATAAAATACACTAACTGGGCGCCATCTGATTATGAAACTTGATAACGATAATTAAACAAAGAGCTGAGATCATTAATCAGAACATGAAATCAGATGCAAAAAATTTTGATCAAATTTAACTATACTAGTATCAGAATTAGGCTGGAGAAAAATATAAATAAAACGTTCATAATTATATGGGTCAATGTTGCTCACTTTAGTTAAACTTGAAAACATATTTATTGTATGAATATAAAAAAATAAGACATAAAAATACATTTATCGAACTTAAAAGTTCTGGTATTAGTACCCGGCATAAGAGCTCTTAGCGGTAGGGAACGTTTATATACAAAAAATATATATAATCAACATATAAAAGTAAAGTAACTAACAAAAATGTTACACGGTAAAACAAAGAAATCATATTTCACAATACCTTAATTATTTTGATAAGTTGCAAACAAAACCAATACTAAATTGCATGATATTGCCTTTTGTACCACACAGGAACCATTACTGCTGAATTATAGAAACTGGAATGAGTTCATGTAGAGCGGCAGTTACATAATTAGAACCCACGATGGATTAACCTTCATAATACTATGTCAAGATGAATTGTTTATAATTAAATTCACCCTAACGTAGGCTTGAAAAAATTGAGATTTTAACGTTATCTGGTTAATTATTACTTTTTCTATAAAATAAATATAAGAAATTCCGAAAATAATTAGTAGAAGTCGCTTAAATAACAAAAATAAAATCAGGCACAAGTGCAAAAGCATTGACAGGCAACTTGAAAAATGTTACATTTCTTGTAATCAGGTTTTTCGGACTTATGCTCTTTTCATGTGAAGCCGACGCTAACAAGATTTCTAATACAACCATATAACTTAGATAACGTTGATTATTCAATTATTATTGGAAGCAATCCACTTCTTTTCATTATTATGTTTTCGTATGATCCGTTTATCACTTAAATCCAGACTGAATTTTATCAAGCACTAGAATTTTAATAAAAGTTTTAACTTAAATTCGGTAGTTAATTATAATTTTAGACTTTACTTCAATCCGAATTTCTTTATTATTCAATAGTTCAATCACTTAGGATAAAATCTGTAGTTATTTATTATTATTGTTGAAATACTGTACGAAAATTAACTTTGTCGTTAAACTGTATAAAGATAAACAATACTTTCGATACGGAAATAAATTTCCCACAATTTAATAGCACAGAAGTCCGGAAAATTATAAACACAACGAGACTTTTACTACACGCAATTTCAAACTCATGCGAACGATATCGAAGTTTTTCTTCTTAAAGTCAGTCGACTTCATTATCTTAAGTCGAACTGACTACTCGGTAGCTCGACTTAGTTGAGACTAACTGAAACTCAGGGTTATTTTTCTATATCGGAGTGTTTTCTAGCGCGGTGCACTTTTACATTGTCCAATAGGAATGCCATGATCTTGTTTAAGCGAATCAAAATCAATGTTTCTCACACAAAGAAGTCTGAAACGCAATACTTCTTGCAACGTAAATTGCAGACGGAATATATTTTGAAATGCAGATGGATTATTGAAAAAATACCATTTAGCACGTACAAGCGATCATTCCTTGAAACGAAATAGGTTTTTATAATATTTTCGGGGAATAAAAAATTGAAACGTATATGAGAAAGTTTGAAAACATGATTTCACACTAATCAAAAATGTCAAACTTTTAAATTTTAACAACGGAATCATTTGGCGCTGCAGGCACCTGTCTAAACAATATCCTTGTTTACGACGGAAGCTATAATTCTTTATTATTTTATTATACGACTCCACTAGTCTGAAAGGATTTTAACAGATGACCTTTAACCATTTTCATGAGGTTTATTTGTACCGCATGCGATATAATTTTAAATTACAAGAAAAGCGCAGACTTATAGGACCACATTTAAGATTTTTAATAACTTTGCGCCAAAATTTCATTAACTCAAGACTGGTAAAAAACATACCGTTACAATCTTTGGACAACAGTCACTAAAGTGTTTGATAGAAAATAATTAAAGTACCCATAGATAAAAATTCGTAAAGATACTGTTTTCTCTAACGAAATGCGTTAAACAACATTATAGCATTTATCTTGACAGAAACCTATAAACTACTGTTTGTTCCTTGTTAGATTTTCCATTAGTTTTTAATTAAATGAACTATTATGGATAATATCCCAAGCAGCATTTTTAGTCATTGCGTACCAGCAACTATCGGTGGAACTATTAAGTCTTTGCCGCTAGTCACAAGCACGTAATTGCTACGGTTTTGTTACGTGCCGGAACCAAAATGGGGAACAATTTCTACTTGTCCAGCTACGTAGCGGGAACGTGGCGGCGTAGTAATTGCTACTTTCGTGGAACTTCTTTTCTCTTTGACACATAGTGTCGCGTGGTTGCTCTCTCTTACTCTTGCAACTTAACAAATATTCTATCATTTTCTATACTAATGCTGCGATCGTGTCAGAAAATGGATTACTATTTTATTAGTAATAATACAAAGAGCGATGAAATGTTTAATTATTTTGTCATTCCAGTATACCAAGATTATAAACTATTGCAACTTTTCTGTTAAACGTGATGATGATAGATCAAAAAATAAAAAAAATAAAATTTTTATTTTTCTATAAAAAATGTCTGTAATAAAATATGACAAAAATATTTATAAGTTGATACACATGATAGAAACCATTTTTATATTATTCCTAAAGCATAATTTGGCACCAATTTGTTATTTTTATTCAAGGTGATATAGTAAAACATCTATTAACAATTATAACAAATTGCAAATTGATTAATGGCCTCCAACATTTTACGAGGAAATATGGAGATCAAGTTAAGTTAATAAGAGTAGTTTACGAAAAATCAAAATTATAAACCTGCGAATTTACTTTTTGAAATCGGCGACACGTCAACTGTATGGTCCCCTTGTAAGTGGCAATACCGTTCCACATACTTTAAAGGTTACTCAGAAGTAATGGAACTACATAGTTCCAATAAATAATAGAAACAACTACATAATTACTAAAATAATCCAAACTGAAGTAATTAAACCTATAAAGTCATAAATTGAGTTGTAGTTACATAACAACTACTCAATCAAAGTTCCCATCTCAGTTACTGCTACTTAGGTGCTGCTTGGGATGGACTTTAATATGGGAACAGGAATACAATGTAATACTTAGTGTCAGAAAGAACGACAATTCTTTTATACACATATATTATCGTACCATTGCTATGTAACGTGAAAACATATAAAAATATTAAATTAAATATAGAATGGACCCAACAACTACTTCACTATTTTGCATTGAAACTAGGAATGTTGGCAAAACACAATAAATACGGGTTGTACTTTAAGCTGCTACATAATAATTAAGTGAATTTTATTAACACATAAAAGCGTCTTCTACGACCGTGCATGTATTTAAATACTTGACTCCTTTGCAATTTTGTAGAAAGCTACAAGTTGCACTTTCAGCTCAGAGTATGAAAAAGTATTTAAAATCTTACTTTCGGCAAATTGGCGTTTCAGTTTATCTAGTTAGGGACAGAGAAACATTTGTGTATTGGAGACTCGTCTTCCAATTTCTGCGCCCTTACCAAAACTCACTTTCTCACCTCCCTTAGGTATATTAACAGAAATTTGTTATATTTATATATAACCTTGTTACATATAACGAGTAATTGTTACGTATCTGTGTATCCAAATCTAGATACAATTACATTGTTTGGATATCGTTATATAACAAATATATTTTTTTATAAGTGCACAAAATTCTTGTTCTTAACACTACAATGCAACGGAATTAAAACTACCGTTTTTATTATAAAAGAACAATTTTTGAAACAAACAACTTTGCTATTTCCTTGCCAATATTTCTGTTTTGGACAGGTTTCGTACACCGATTGCGCTAACAGTATCTTTGCCAAAACGTCTTTTTCTTTCTCTTTTCGTTTTCAAACTGTTGGGAAAATAAATTATTGTTTTGGCATTTCTGTTCAACGTAGCATTAAAATATGACTACTTGATAATTTATTTACAGATTCTTTTGTTATTTAGCTTTTGGTATTTTTCTTTTCGGGTCATTTTTATTGAAATAAATCGGCAAACCCATTTTAGACTAAAGCTTTAATCTAAGGAAATAACACAAGAATCGATTAAGTATCTGTAATTGGATAATGTTGAAGTTAAATAATTAGTATTTTTTACAATAAATGTAGCTTAGATTGTTGGAAGATGTAGAGTAATGCCAACAAATATTATTTTAAAAACCACTTTGATAAATTTGTTATCGAAGTTGGTGCATCGGTGTAGCTCAATATTTTAGGTTCAATTTTAAAAATATTTTTAGTATTATAGTTACTGCGTTGAAGTAAATGCTCTAAAGTATTCTTTAAATAATAATTTTGAAGAAATCCTTAACTGCGTATACCTTTTTACGACGTGTCCCCAGTAGCATACTATGTATGTTGTATGTATGTATGTTTAATAAATGTTAGTTAAATGTATTTTAAATATTAAATACTGTGTTTCTAATCATATCATGGATTAAATAAAAGATAGACATCCTAGGACCCTAGTTTTATTCATCTTAAAGGTTACGTGCTAGGTTAGATGTAGAATTATTAGCATAGATCAGAATACAGGAGTACGATTTACTTCATGAACATTCAACCTTACTTTTTATAAAAAGGTTTGAGTTTATAAAAAGGATATAAGTCAATTATATTGTTTTATAGTAAAACATGTATGTAACCCAGGTTACATGTTTAGAATGGTTTATTCACTTTTCTAGAAGGTTTTGTCTTCTTGTTAGGTTTCTGTTTTGACGTTAAGTAACGCAGAACAATTTTTTCTTTCCCCAATAAGGCTAAGGCAGTTTCGGATACATATTTCACTGGAAATAGTTAAATCAAATCAGTACCTGGATGTTTATAATGTTACAATTAACTTACTAATTCTTGCATTTGGAAGATTTGAGGTCAAGTAAATGGAAATATCAGCTGCGTTGATATTATTTGTTTTGTGTTCAAATTTTGAGATTATTTTGATGTTTTTACACTTGCTTTGAGTCAGTCACCTGAAGTACTGTATGTTGCTATTTTATTCATAATTTGCAGAAGCATCGTTTGGTTTCTAAAACGTGTAAACAGATTTTTAAGTTAAGTTTTTTTATATGTGATTATAAATTGCATGAACTCCATGTGAGTAGTTACCTTGAGTAACTATGTATTCATTCTATGTACAGAAATAGTTGGTAATTCTTGCTTTTAAACGTAATTAGGTTTTTAATGAGATTGGTGACAGCTGATCGCTTTTATTGATTTTCTTTGTTATTGTTCAATTTAGACCATAAGTGTCCTATGTTATTTTAATCGTCCTTTTGCGAGCTATTTCTGTCTTTTTAGAATTAAGATTAGAGTTAATTATGAACATATGTTCGGTTTTGTGACATCATGACGCCCGCGTTGTGCGATTGTTTTGGTGTTTTGTGATTGTTTTTGGCTCAAACACATAAAAAGGCCCCGGAAAAAGAACAATTTCAGTCGATAAAAGCCATAGGGTGAATCTATGCTCGGATTCAGGTAAAAGTCTGTAAATAAAAGTGAGGTTAAAAGTTTAACCCACATATTTTCTTCGTTTGTAAACAAACGTAAATCATATTGGATTTGATTTATTTTCACTTATAAAAACAATTATTGGGAATTGCGATCAATTTTATTTAAATCAAAGAAGAAATTATTATTATTGATTTCCATTTTAATCATTTTGTCTGGATTTGGTTATTGACTGGTATGGATTTTCAAGAACAGCTGATTTGGATGAACGCTCTTTTACCGATTGTATAACAAATTAAACATTTTAGAAGTGAATTCATTGACATTTGGTGTGTTAACTTTCATATACAAGGTTGGTCGTAATAAGAATTGTTACCCATTGGGAACAATTCATTTGAATAGCTTCATTTCATTCTTGTTAAAGTCGAGAGGTTCTGTATGAACAAAGCTTGTTGTTTTAACAACAATTTTTAAAACTTGTTTATCAATTGTAAATATTTTATTTGATCGGATCCATTTATTTCATATTAGTTTGTTTAAATGGTAGCAGTTGCAATCCCCAATGTCAGGTTGGCAACTACCTTTAATTCATTTAAACAATCTTAAGGAAGTTTATTCTTTTTAATATCTTTTGAAGGATTTTGTTTTTCTTATAGTAAAGTTTTATTTATGTTTAATAAAATAAAAATCTGTGTTAAAACTTATAAAAGTGTTTATTACTTTTTTTGTGTGGATGCAAATGTTAAATTTTATATACAGGGTCAAAGATAATTTCTCGTCCAGACACAGCGTTCCAGGTGTGGCTTGTAGTAAGTTCTATTCTTCCAGGTGCAAGAATTATATAAGATTTTTATAATTTGTTCCATCTCATGCTCAATCGAAATAAACCTGAGTTAGCCTATTGGGAAAAAGAAAAGCTATTGGGTTGTTACATTTTCATATTTATTAAAGCTAGCCAAAATCAAAGTTTATATTTTATCATAATTATTATTTACTTAGCATATAACATCCCAATCAATATAAATTAAATGCTTTTACAATTCTAGAAAATTAATATTTAAACGTATATATGTATTTGATTAACATTTAATATACAAATAAAACAACATTTAAATCTGCTGTTTTATAATATTTAACATACATTTTGAAAAGATATTTTTAATTAGTATTTAACATACATTTTGAAAGAATATTTTTAATTTAGGATATATCATATATTACATAGCTCATCAATGTAAAACGCATTGAAAAGCGAAGATCTCTGAGAATTTTAAATCTTGTTTTGCAGAACATGTTTGTTTGCTGGTAATCATTTTTGGGTGGTGCGAAATCAAATATAATAAGTGTATTTGTTGAATTGGTGGCGAATTTTGATTGTGCTTTATATAACCTTCTCGATATAACTGCGTGTTTGAAGTTTTTCATAATACGAACACACGTATTATGTTCAACCAATGTTAATTTTTTATTTTTTATATTATTATTGTCTTTTATCACGACAATAAACCAAAGAAAAAAGAGTTTTTTGTTTTATTTTTATTATTTATTTCATTCAATATTTATGAAATATTTTATATTATATCAAATAAATCATGTTAAAAGTACATACAGTACATAAAATATATTTAAACAACATTCATGTTCAATATCTATGTAATATTAAATCTCAAATGTTTTTTAAATAAAAGAAATCTGTCATTTTTTATATTTTACAACCTGTTTAAAACAGTTAAGGTGAAGTAAATGTGATTTTTAATGTTTGAATTATATATATCGAAGTTGTACCGTTTACGAAATACAATTTTTTAAACGTAAATTGTGTTTAAATGTAAACCGTGACACAATTTATTGTAGCCGGAGTAATTTCCTGAAACGAATTAGATTTGAACTTGTTGAAATGTTAATAATCCTTATAATTGACCAAAATGCTGAAATAATTGCCAACAAGGCCTCTTATGTATCGTCATATCAAGCCCTGGAGCACAATATTCAACAGACAATGCAGCAGTGAGTAGTACCGATTATGTAGTCTGCTGCAAACAAATCATATGTGGATTGATGGTCACACGAAGGTGCGATGTTATTTATATGAAAAGATCGGGATCAGGAAAATAATTATTGGATAAAGCAACGTAGTTTCATTACATGTGCCACTAGAGGAAAAAGGGACGACTCCGCTGACATTAGTTAACAGTTAATACATAAATATTAATTAATATGCTTTTGGGGTAGTAGATATATAAATTTAATTAATATTTATTTATTAATGTCAGCGGAGTAGTCTCTTTGTTCTCTAGTGACAATTTATATACCTACCACTCCAAAAGAATATTAATTCTCGGCGCACTTTTATTTTTGTTAAAAGCTACTCTGAAATTTTTAATTCGATTATTTTTGGTCTACGAAGTAACTGATTGCTTCTTGTTGCTAGAAGTAAAGTACCGTCTCTGCGCCTACTCCATTAGAAGTTTCATGAGATTCTATTGGCAGGTTCCTTCTTTTTGGCCGTTCTGTAGATTGACAAGAGTATCCAAAAACTTTTCGTATGGAGTAGTTGCAGAGGTAGTACTCTGCCTCTAGTAGTAACAGTCATTTCATAGACCAAAAAATAAATAGAATAGAAGAAAAACTGTTATAAAAAATACACCTTTGCATCTTTTATTTTACCATAAATGGTATTTTTATATACGCTTCTATTTTTAAGAAACTCAATTAGTGTTAAATTATCCCCATGTGAAATGAAAGAGGTTAAACGGCTAGTGCATTAAGCTTCTATGCATTGTTGGTTGCATAAACATATAGTAACTGCAATGGTTTGAGATTATTATTTTCAAATGCAATATATAGTATATTGTATTTTAATTGTAGTCTATGTAGTCTATACACTATGCAGTCTAAAGTATATATGTAGCCTATTTAGTCTAGGTAATACTATATAGATTGTACACCTGTATAAACGATCTAGGGTGTCTCCACTGTATGGACTGTGTAGACTGAATAGGTTGTATAGATTGTAGAGACTGTATAAACTGTTAAAAATTTATTCAGTCCAACATGAATTGTGTTGAATCGGAACCGATTTTGAAACCTAATCCCATCTGATCCGGTATATATCCCAACCATATAAAAGAAACCCGAATTCAATTACATCACTGGTTCTTGTGACAGCTGACATAACCTAAAAGTTATATTTGCAATTTGATCCATTAAGCAGCACCTTAAAGCAAGCTTAAAGCAAGCAGCAAGTTAAAAGAATACAACCGACAGACATTGCGGTTAGAAATCTTAATAGAATACCAGTGGTAACTAATAACAAGCTTGTGCCTGCAAAGCAGTGTTCCAGACTAGTGAAAAAGATCTCTGCGTTCGCATGGTTACAGGTCAACAGGGTTATACAAGGTACAGGCTATAAAAGTACAGGCGCGTTAGAAGACTGTTTTAAAAAGAAAAGTTACATAGAAGAACAACAACCAAGGGACATAAAAAGATAGAAGCAGAGAGGAATATGAGACAAGAAGAAGAGCGAAGCAGATCTGCATCATTACGAAAAACACACATCAGATTAGGAAGACAGAGAAGATTGATAAATACTACAGCAAACACGAACTGAAAAAGTTTTACAAGGAAGTTGGAAACAAAACGAACAAGCAACGAAAGGGTTACCAAACCAAACCAACATTACCCAGAAACAAGAATGCCGAACGGCTAATAGTGAAGAGAAAAATAAGTTATGGGTTAATCGTTATAAGGTGGTGAGCTATTAACAGAAAGCAAAGATGACCGGGATGAATCGGAGGATATAAAAAAAATAAAAGCATTATAATATATTATCGAACACATGAAGTTAGTTAATAGTTTGATCTATCAATATAAAAATAGTTTGTCCGATCTATAAAAAAAAGAAACAATCTCTATTAGAAAATTATTTAATACATTTAAAAAAAATGTATTCATTCTTATAGAGAATAGCTTATGTTAATAAAGTCAATGAATGAAAGAGTAAAAAACAAGCGATGTAAATAATTGCGGATTACTTTAGATTATTATATTACAGTGAAAGATTATCCGTATAGAAGAATTTTCACGCTGACTGGATATCAAATCTAGGGCCTCCGCTCTCCAGACGGACGTTCTATACGAGCTTCGTATAAAAAAAATTGTCATTCTACTGTAGGTGGCCTTTGATAGCTCATTTGGTTAGAGCGGGGACCTGGGTTCGGAGGTGAAACCTCAGACGGATTGAAAATTCTTCTAGACGGATTTACGTTTATATAATAATTTAATGTAATACATTAATTAACATAATAATTACCTTATAGGACTTTTAAAAAATCCAGATTAGTTTTCGACACTAGTCGAAGGAGCTGTCGATCCATTAAAATTTGATAAAGCAACGCATTTCCAATAATGTGGTATGCAGATTCCATTTGAGCATCGAAACTGATACTCAGTACAATTAAAGAGGGATGCGAAACTGTTATCAGTGACATTCTCTAAATTACGTATCTGAAAGCATTTTTTACAACTTATTAATTTGTTTCTGAAAAGGAAATTAAGTTTACTATTACTTCCTTGGTGCAATTCTTCTCATCTGAACCATCTATGCAATCATTATGTCCATCACATACCCGCATCATGGAAATACATAAATTATAAGGGCTACCGCATTGAAATTCTTTGTTTCCACACTTATTTTGTTCACAACCAGTTTCATCGCCGTTGTCAGGACAATCATTGTCTCCATCGCACTTAAAAGAATGTGGTATGCAGATTCCATTTGAGCATCGAAACTGATACTCAGTACAATTAAAGAGGGATGCGAAACTGTTATCAGTGACATTCTCTAAATTACGTATCTGAAAGCATTTTTTACAACTTATTAATTTGTTTCTGAAAAGGAAATTAAGTTTACTATTACTTCCTTGGTGCAATTCTTCTCATCTGAACCATCTATGCAATCATTATGTCCATCACATACCCGCATCATGGAAATACATAAATTATAAGGGCTACCGCATTGAAATTCTTTGTTTCCACACTTATTTTGTTCACAACCAGTTTCATCGCCGTTGTCAGGACAATCATTGTCTCCATCGCACTTAAAAGAATGTGGTATGCAGATTCCATTTGAGCATCGAAACTGATACTCAGTACAATTAAAGAGGGATGCGAAACTGTTATCAGTGACATTCTCTAAATTACGTATCTGAAAGCATTTTTTACAACTTATTAATTTGTTTCTGAAAAGGAAATTAAGTTTACTATTACTTCCTTGGTGCAATTCTTCTCATCTGAACCATCTATGCAATCATTATGTCCATCACATACCCGCATCATGGAAATACATAAATTATAAGGGCTACCGCATTGAAATTCTTTGTTTCCACACTTATTTTGTTCACAACCAGTTTCATCGCCGTTGTCAGGACAATCATTGTCTCCATCGCACTTAAAAGAATGTGGTATGCAGATTCCATTTGAGCATCGAAACTGATACTCAGTACAATTAAAGAGGGATGCGAAACTGTTATCAGTGACATTATTCTCTAAATTACGTATCTGAAAGCATTTTTTACAACTTATTAATTTGTTTCTGAAAAGGAAATTAAGTTTACTATTACTTCCTTGGTGCAATTCTTCTCATCTGAACCATCTATGCAATCATTATGTCCATCACATACCCGCATCATGGAAATACATAAATTATAAGGGCTACCGCATTGAAATTCTTTGTTTCCACACTTATTTTGTTCACAACCAGTTTCATCGCCGTTGTCAGGACAATCATTGTCTCCATCGCACTTAAAAGAATGTGGTATGCAGATTCCATTTGAGCATCGAAACTGATACTCAGTACAATTAAAGAGGGATGCGAAACTGTTATCAGTGACATTCTCTAAATTACGTATCTGAAAGCATTTTTTACAACTTATTAATTTGTTTCTGAAAAGGAAATTAAGTTTACTATTACTTCCTTGGTGCAATTCTTCTCATCTGAACCATCTATGCAATCATTATGTCCATCACATACCCGCATCATGGAAATACATAAATTATAAGGGCTACCGCATTGAAATTCTTTGTTTCCACACTTATTTTGTTCACAACCAGTTTCATCGCCGTTGTCAGGACAATCATTGTCTCCATCGCACTTAAAAGAATGTGGTATGCAGATTCCATTTGAGCATCGAAACTGATACTCAGTACAATTAAAGAGGGATGCGAAACTGTTATCAGTGACATTCTCTAAATTACGTATCTGAAAGCATTTTTTACAACTTATTAATTTGTTTCTGAAAAGGAAATTAAGTTTACTATTACTTCCTTGGTGCAATTCTTCTCATCTGAACCATCTATGCAATCATTATGTCCATCACATACCCGGATCATGGAAATACATAAATTATAAGGGCTACCGCATTGAAATTCTTTGTTTCCACACTTATTTTGTTCACAACCAGTTTCATCGCCGTTGTCAGGACAATCATTGTCTCCATCGCACTTAAAAGAATGTGGTATGCAGATTCCATTTGAGCATCGAAACTGATACTCAGTACAATTAAAGAGGGATGCGAAACTGTTATCAGTGACATTCTCTAAATTACGTATCTGAAAGCATTTTTTACAACTTATTAATTTGTTTCTGAAAAGGAAATTAAGTTTACTATTACTTCCTTGGTGCAATTCTTCTCATCTGAACCATCTATGCAATCATTATGTCCATCACATACCCGGATCATGGAAATACATAAATTATAAGGGCTACCGCATTGAAATTCTTTGTTTCCACACTTATTTTGTTCACAACCAGTTTCATCGCCGTTGTCAGGACAATCATTGTCTCCATCGCACTTAAAAGAATGTGGTATGCAGATTCCATTTGAGCATCGAAACTGATACTCAGTACAATTAAAGAGGGATGCGAAACTGTTATCAGTGACATTATTCTCTAAATTACGTATCTGAAAGCATTTTTTACAACTTATTAATTTGTTTCTGAAAAGGAAATTAAGTTTACTATTACTTCCTTGGTGCAATTCTTCTCATCTGAACCATCTATGCAATCATTATGTCCATCACATACCCGCATCATGGAAATACATAAATTATAAGGGCTACCGCATTGAAATTCTTTGTTTCCACACTTATTTTGTTCACAACCAGTTT
This sequence comes from Agrypnus murinus, assembly GCA_929113105.1. NCBI lineage: Eukaryota > Metazoa > Arthropoda > Insecta > Coleoptera > Elateridae > Agrypnus > Agrypnus murinus. The sequence goes on from OV816031.1 coordinate 111,717,495, forward strand.
CATCGCCGTTGTCAGGACAATCATTGTCTCCATCGCACTTAAAAGAATGTGGTATGCAGATTCCATTTGAGCATCGAAACTGATACTCAGTACAATTAAAGAGGGATGCGAAACTGTTATCAGTGACATTCTCTAAATTACGTATCTGAAAGCATTTTTTACAACTTATTAATTTGTTTCTGAAAAGGAAATTAAGTTTACTATTACTTCCTTGGTGCAATTCTTCTCATCTGAACCATCTATGCAATCATTATGTCCATCACATACCCGCATCATGGAAATACATAAATTATAAGGGCTACCGCATTGAAATTCTTTGTTTCCACACTTATTTTGTTCACAACCAGTTTCATCGCCGTTGTCAGGACAATCATTGTCTCCATCGCACTTAAAAGAATGTGGTATGCAGATTCCATTTGAGCATCGAAACTGATACTCAGTACAATTAAAGAGGGATGCGAAACTGTTATCAGTGACATTATTCTCTAAATTACGTATCTGAAAGCATTTTTTACAACTTATTAATTTGTTTCTGAAAAGGAAATTAAGTTTACTATTACTTCCTTGGTGCAATTCTTCTCATCTGAACCATCTATGCAATCATTATGTCTATCACATACCCGCATCATGGAAATACATAAATTATAAGGGCTACCGCATTGAAATTCTTTGTTTCCACACTTATTTTGTTCACAACCAGTTTCATCGCCGTTGTCAGGACAATCATTGTCTCCATCGCACTTAAAAGAATGTGGTATGCAGATTCCATTTGAGCATCGAAACTGATACTCAGTACAATTAAAGAGGGATGCGAAACTGTTATCAGTGACATTCTCTAAATTACGTATCTGAAAGCATTTTTTACAACTTATTAATTTGTTTCTGAAAAGGAAATTAAGTTTACTATTACTTCCTTGGTGCAATTCTTCTCATCTGAACCATCTATGCAATCATTATGTCCATCACATACCCGGATCATGGAAATACATAAATTATAAGGGCTACCGCATTGAAATTCTTTGTTTCCACACTTATTTTGTTCACAACCAGTTTCATCGCCGTTGTCAGGACAATCATTGTCTCCATCGCACTTAAAAGAATGTGGTATGCAGATTCCATTTGAGCATCGAAACTGATACTCAGTACAATTAAAGAGGGATGCGAAACTGTTATCAGTGACATTATTCTCTAAATTACGTATCTGAAAGCATTTTTTACAACTTATTAATTTGTTTCTGAAAAGGAAATTAAGTTTACTATTACTTCCTTGGTGCAATTCTTCTCATCTGAACCATCTATGCAATCATTATGTCCATCACATACCCGCATCATGGAAATACATAAATTATAAGGGCTACCGCATTGAAATTCTTTGTTTCCACACTTATTTTGTTCACAACCAGTTTCATCGCCGTTGTCAGGACAATCATTGTCTCCATCGCACTTAAAAGAATGTGGTATGCAGATTCCATTTGAGCATCGAAACTGATACTCAGTACAATTAAAGAGGGATGCGAAACTGTTATCAGTGACATTCTCTAAATTACGTATCTGAAAGCATTTTTTACAACTTATTAATTTGTTTCTGAAAAGGAAATTAAGTTTACTATTACTTCCTTGGTGCAATTCTTCTCATCTGAACCATCTATGCAATCATTATGTCCATCACATACCCGCATCATGGAAATACATAAATTATAAGGGCTACCGCATTGAAATTCTTTGTTTCCACACTTATTTTGTTCACAACCAGTTTCATCGCCGTTGTCAGGACAATCATTGTCTCCATCGCACTTAAAAGAATGTGGTATGCAGATTCCATTTGAGCATCGAAACTGATACTCAGTACAATTAAAGAGGGATGCGAAACTGTTATCAGTGACATTCTCTAAATTACGTATCTGAAAGCATTTTTTACAACTTATTAATTTGTTTCTGAAAAGGAAATTAAGTTTACTATTACTTCCTTGGTGCAATTCTTCTCATCTGAACCATCTATGCAATCATTATGTCCATCACATACCCGCATCATGGAAATACATAAATTATAAGGGCTACCGCATTGAAATTCTTTGTTTCCACACTTATTTTGTTCACAACCAGTTTCATCGCCGTTGTCAGGACAATCATTGTCTCCATCGCACTTAAAAGAATGTGGTATGCAGATTCCATTTGAGCATCGAAACTGATACTCAGTACAATTAAAGAGGGATGCGAAACTGTTATCAGTGACATTCTCTAAATTACGTATCTGAAAGCATTTTTTACAACTTATTAATTTGTTTCTGAAAAGGAAATTAAGTTTACTATTACTTCCTTGGTGCAATTCTTCTCATCTGAACCATCTATGCAATCATTATGTCCATCACATACCCGCATCATGGAAATACATAAATTATAAGGGCTACCGCATTGAAATTCTTTGTTTCCACACTTATTTTGTTCACAACCAGTTTCATCGCCGTTGTCAGGACAATCATTGTCTCCATCGCACTTAAAAGAATGTGGTATGCAGATTCCATTTGAGCATCGAAACTGATACTCAGTACAATTAAAGAGGGATGCGAAACTGTTATCAGTGACATTCTCTAAATTACGTATCTGAAAGCATTTTTTACAACTTATTAATTTGTTTCTGAAAAGGAAATTAAGTTTACTATTACTTCCTTGGTGCAATTCTTCTCATCTGAACCATCTATGCAATCATTATGTCCATCACATACCCGCATCATGGAAATACATAAATTATAAGGGCTACCGCATTGAAATTCTTTGTTTCCACACTTATTTTGTTCACAACCAGTTTCATCGCCGTTGTCAGGACAATCATTGTCTCCATCGCACTTAAAAGAATGTGGTATGCAGATTCCATTTGAGCATCGAAACTGATACTCAGTACAATTAAAGAGGGATGCGAAACTGTTATCAGTGACATTCTCTAAATTACGTATCTGAAAGCATTTTTTACAACTTATTAATTTGTTTCTGAAAAGGAAATTAAGTTTACTATTACTTCCTTGGTGCAATTCTTCTCATCTGAACCATCTATGCAATCATTATGTCCATCACATACCCGCATCATGGAAATACATAAATTATAAGGGCTACCGCATTGAAATTCTTTGTTTCCACACTTATTTTGTTCACAACCAGTTTCATCGCCGTTGTCAGGACAATCATTGTCTCCATCGCACTTAAAAGAATGTGGTATGCAGATTCCATTTGAGCATCGAAACTGATACTCAGTACAATTAAAGAGGGATGCGAAACTGTTATCAGTGACATTCTCTAAATTACGTATCTGAAAGCATTTTTTACAACTTATTAATTTGTTTCTGAAAAGGAAATTAAGTTTACTATTACTTCCTTGGTGCAATTCTTCTCATCTGAACCATCTATGCAATCATTATGTCCATCACATACCCGCATCATGGAAATACATAAATTATAAGGGCTACCGCATTGAAATTCTTTGTTTCCACACTTATTTTGTTCACAACCAGTTTCATCGCCGTTGTCAGGACAATCATTGTCTCCATCGCACTTAAAAGAATGTGGTATGCAGATTCCATTTGAGCATCGAAACTGATACTCAGTACAATTAAAGAGGGATGCGAAACTGTTATCAGTGACATTCTCTAAATTACGTATCTGAAAGCATTTTTTACAACTTATTAATTTGTTTCTGAAAAGGAAATTAAGTTTACTATTACTTCCTTGGTGCAATTCTTCTCATCTGAACCATCTATGCAATCATTATGTCCATCACATACCCGCATCATGGAAATACATAAATTATAAGGGCTACCGCATTGAAATTCTTTGTTTCCACACTTATTTTGTTCACAACCAGTTTCATCGCCGTTGTCAGGACAATCATTGTCTCCATCGCACTTAAAAGAATGTGGTATGCAGATTCCATTTGAGCATCGAAACTGATACTCAGTACAATTAAAGAGGGATGCGAAACTGTTATCAGTGACATTCTCTAAATTACGTATCTGAAAGCATTTTTTACAACTTATTAATTTGTTTCTGAAAAGGAAATTAAGTTTACTATTACTTTCTTGGTGCAATTCTTCTCATCTGAACCATCTATGCAATCATTACGTCCATCACATACCCGCATCATGGAAATACATAAATTATAAGGGCTACCGCATTGAAATTCTTTGTTTCCACACTTATTTTGTTCACAACCAGTTTCATCGCCGTTGTCAGGACAATCATTGTCTCCATCGCACTTAAAAGAATGTGGTATGCAGATTCCATTTGAGCATCGAAACTGATACTCAGTACAATTAAAGAGGGATGCGAAACTGTTATCAGTGACATTCTCTAAATTACGTATCTGAAAGCATTTTTTACAACTTATTAATTTGTTTCTGAAAAGGAAATTAAGTTTACTATTACTTCCTTGGTGCAATTCTTCTCATCTGAACCATCTATGCAATCATTATGTCCATCACATACCCGCATCATGGAAATACATAAATTATAAGGGCTACCGCATTGAAATTCTTTGTTTCCACACTTATTTTGTTCACAACCAGTTTCATCGCCGTTGTCAGGACAATCATTGTCTCCATCGCACTTAAAAGAATGTGGTATGCAGATTCCATTTGAGCATCGAAACTGATACTCAGTACAATTAAAGAGGGATGCGAAACTGTTATCAGTGACATTCTCTAAATTACGTATCTGAAAGCATTTTTTACAACTTATTAATTTGTTTCTGAAAAGGAAATTAAGTTTACTATTACTTCCTTGGTGCAATTCTTCTCATCTGAACCATCTATGCAATCATTATGTCCATCACATACCCGCATCATGGAAATACATAAATTATAAGGGCTACCGCATTGAAATTCTTTGTTTCCACACTTATTTTGTTCACAACCAGTTTCATCGCCGTTGTCAGGACAATCATTGTCTCCATCGCACTTAAAAGAATGTGGTATGCAGATTCCATTTGAGCATCGAAACTGATACTCAGTACAATTAAAGAGGGATGCGAAACTGTTATCAGTGACATTATTCTCTAAATTACGTATCTGAAAGCATTTTTTACAACTTATTAATTTGTTTCTGAAAAGGAAATTAAGTTTACTATTACTTCCTTGGTGCAATTCTTCTCATCTGAACCATCTATGCAATCATTATGTCTATCACATACCCGCATCATGGAAATACATAAATTATAAGGGCTACCGCATTGAAATTCTTTGTTTCCACACTTATTTTGTTCACAACCAGTTTCATCGCCGTTGTCAGGACAATCATTGTCTCCATCGCACTTAAAAGAATGTGGTATGCAGATTCCATTTGAGCATCGAAACTGATACTCAGTACAATTAAAGAGGGATGCGAAACTGTTATCAGTGACATTCTCTAAATTACGTATCTGAAAGCATTTTTTACAACTTATTAATTTGTTTCTGAAAAGGAAATTAAGTTTACTATTACTTCCTTGGTGCAATTCTTCTCATCTGAACCATCTATGCAATCATTATGTCCATCACATACCCGCATCATGGAAATACATAAATTATAAGGGCTACCGCATTGAAATTCTTTGTTTCCACACTTATTTTGTTCACAACCAGTTTCATCGCCGTTGTCAGGACAATCATTGTCTCCATCGCACTTAAAAGAATGTGGTATGCAGATTCCATTTGAGCATCGAAACTGATACTCAGTACAATTAAAGAGGGATGCGAAACTGTTATCAGTGACATTCTCTAAATTACGTATCTGAAAGCATTTTTTACAACTTATTAATTTGTTTCTGAAAAGGAAATTAAGTTTACTATTACTTCCTTGGTGCAATTCTTCTCATCTGAACCATCTATGCAATCATTATGGCCATCACATACCCGCATCATGGAAATACATAAATTATAAGGGCTACCGCATTGAAATTCTTTGTTTCCACACTTATTTTGTTCACAACCAGTTTCATCGCCGTTGTCAGGACAATCATTGTCTCCATCGCACTTAAAAGAATGTGGTATGCAGATTCCATTTGAGCACTGAAATTTATTTTCCGGACAACTGCTGTGGATTGATGCGTTGTTGACAGTAAAATTACTAGGGTGACAGTGTACTACTATGGACTAAAAAAGGATCTTTATAGAATCTTTTTGAATCTTACAAAATAATACTAGTAACCACTTACAGTATGGAATAAGAAAAAAGAAACCGCAAGAATACTTAATTTCATGTTGAAGCTGATTATGCTACTGCGTAAAACAATATTTGTATTCGTTAAATATTTAATCTTTTAGTAATGAACCATGATTACAAGTGTTTGTTCATAATAATTTTAATTGGGGCATTTGAGGTCATCTGCAGTTTTTCCAAATATAGATTAAGTATGTGTTCCAGTTCCAAATATGTGAAAGTATTTTTATACTTATTTGCAAACAATATTCATAGATGTTTTTCTCCCTATTGTACTTCCTATCTATTTAAAATTGCAGTAACGTATTTTTTTTAAGATTACCACGTGAGAGATACCACTCTTGAATTAACAATTGAAAATTAATAATAAAATAAATAAAGAAAAGCATTCCAAAGTAACTAATTAGAGACGAAATAATAAAGAAATAGAAAACATCAAAATACTATTGGAGAGAATGGAAAAAGAAGAAAAAACGACAAGAAAAAATAAAAAAATAATTTAATCATTTTAGTAACATGAACTGTCAGAGGGACTTTCACATTTGGAGCTTTAAAGTCTAAGGAAGCGCGAAGAGGGGAGGACCTTATTTAGAGATTTCCTGGTTGAAAAGCAACTCGGACCTAACATAATAAATTTCAAATCAATAACCGACATAATGTGATACTTAAAATTAAAGACAAATACAAAAAGATTAGTATAATCAATTGTATTCGATTTGACCTAAAATAATGTGATCTACTTTTCTTGCCTAAACATATCTGACCTATAAATAGGTTGGAGCTTAAATAGTACTCGCTGTTACTGAATTGACATAATATCCGTCTAAGATTGTTCACCTATTTTTATACACTTCGGATTCATTTGGTGTGGAATTGGTCCCCATTAATGTATACAATCCAATACTACTAAAGTTGATTTGTATGTGTGTCCGAGCCCCATTCTCGCGTTCTATAAGGGCTGGAGAGATGGGCTTGGGCTCATTCGACGCGTAATTTGCAGAGGATAATGCACGACCGAAGTATATATTGCTGTGATTTTCAGCGCTCATAACTGAGTAGGTCATTTGAGTTGCCTATGAATTTAGGGGTTTGAACTTAACTCTATCAAATCTGAATCGAATAAATTGATTTGTTACTTAATGGTAAAGGATACACTTTACATCACTTGATAATAATAAAAAGTAGATCTTAAAAGTATTTTTTACTTAAAATTGAAAAATTATTTTGACAAGTTACGATTTGCAAATCGTTAGGTCACCATGAAATTTTATTGTCACATGAATGCGATGCATATTAAACATTAATATATCATAGCAATATGTAGCTCTAGTAGAAATTGGTCGACCATGTTACCAATTATACCATGCTATAACCTCCAAATTAACAAATTTTACCTACAAAACTAACTACTTTTAATACAGTCATTGAGTGACAGTCACAGTGTCTCAAAACCTTAAGAAAGGCTGCGAAACTGTCAAAGAAAAATGTTTATGTACAAAGATTTGTGTAGGCCAATCAATAGGCGAAAAATAGAAAAGACGAACTAATAATGACGTAATGAATAAGTATGGATCACCAAGATCGCTGAAACAATAAAATCGCAAAGAATAACAGGAAGGGCAACCAAAAGTTATACTTCGTGGAAGGTCCACAGTAGTGACTAGAAGAAGAGGAAAATTAAGGAAATATGAATTCACGAGGTAGAAAACGATATGAAGAATAAAGCGTAAATGGAGAGCATTTTCAATACACATAAAGCAGTTGAAAGATATTTATAAAATAAACCCTAGGCCTTAACGGCTTGTAACGATTTTATATATACAGATCGAAAAGTTTATTTTAACCAATATAATTCAATACAAAATGCATGCATAAGGAAAAAAAGTATTCAAATATAGATTGCATAATTTAGGGAGAATGAATAGGATAGAAGGAGTAGAGGGAGTAGGGAGGTTTCACTATTCCAAACTCAGCGTTTGACTGACTTCCAGTGAAGGAGAAGGGTGATACGATTAGTACGTTTTAATAGGTGCAATCATGTACTTCAAGATTTTTAAATGTTTCTAATTGTTGCTAGGAGACGGTCTATTTTAAATATGTTTCAATAAAGCAATTTTTTAAATAAAATAAACAACATGTTTCTTGATTTGTAATAAATAAATTCAATAAACATTGTTAAATGAATTAAATTGTTGGTTTTTAAAAGCAATTGAATTTGTAATTACCAATTTTTACGGTTGCACATAAAATTTTGGGTATACCTTGTCCGCGAAATTCGTTAGCGTACTCGAGATTGTCCTGCCGCGGCCGTAAACGGCCTCGGCGACAATTATTCTCTCGATACGTTAACAAGACATTTCGCGGCCTTTGTATACGAATAACTATTTCGCACAGAATGGCCACTATTATATAACAATACCATTTTATTATTATTTCTTATTTTTAGGCAATATTAAATAAAGACTCTTTAAAAAACTTAAGTTAAGAAGATTTTAAGTTAATGAAGAGTTAAGCGCAGATGTAATTAAATCTCATTATTGTAAAATTCAAATTGAAAATCATGTATTGATAGATTAATCAAATAACTAAGGACTGAACCCCATGAACTTTTCTTTTATACTAGTTTGCAATCAGTCGTGATATCAACAAAATTAAATAAAGACATTTTCCAATTTTAGGCTGAAAGTTTCCACGAAGTAATATGGTTATTTATAACTGCAAGTAGCATGAATTGCTGCCTGCACGCTGCACCTGTATGTATCGCTCCCTACTTAGCGGATCAGATACAACTTATGCTCCTATCGGAACCTATTATTTCTATACCATTCAACGTATAATTTAATTCTCTCTCCTTTACCCTTATTCACGTATAACCATTGCATTGAAATATGCAACTTTTAATTTTTACAATTCGTCGATAAAATTACATCTGTCTTGTTTTTTTGCGGTAAACCTAGATGTAGAATTTTTATGCAGAAAAATATCGTTTAATTTGCCTAGTAGCTATTGTATAATTCATATGAAGATTGTTTTTTTTTTGTTTCAGGTGAGTTTTCACAAGAAAATGGCCAAATGTTCTTGGTAAGCATGTAGAATTTTGTAGTGTCCTACTAATCACAATTAATGATGAAAGGTTCACGGTTATCTTAAAATAAAACATTTTTATTTATTAATTGCCCATAAAAGCGAATGAAGCATATCAAATTGCATTGCAAAAACATTGCAAAAATAAAATGTCGCAAAAATAGAAGTGTACCATTAACACGGTTGCCAGATTCGATTTAAAGTTACCTTTTCTGCAGAAATCTTACGTGTGAGTACCAGAGATTTTGCATAATTCCCTGTTTGTGTAAACTCTAAAATAGATTTGATAGATTGGTACTGATTGATTTCGATTGATTTGGTAATTTTAAAGAACTGTTTAATTATTGCTATATAAAATACTGATTGATTTGTTTTCAACTTAATTGACTGAATGACTTAAGAGATTGATTTTGGAAATTTAAGGACTAGGCAATTATTGTTTATATTGATTTATTATTAAAGGAGATATTTGTGAAATATTTACATTCTGATTCACACTAACAAAATGTGTAGATTTAGGTTGTAAATATAAGTGAATGATGCTGATGCATGGTGACATTCTTTTCTTATTACAGTTATTTTTAAAGAAATATCAATGCTGTGTTTGTTTTCTTGGACTACATGACGTTGTTTAAATATATTTTGTTTCTTATTTTACCTTTATCAATCTAGTATAAAAAGTACGTATCAAATATGATACAGTCAGGGTATCATGGGCGGCTTAAGTTGGGGGTGATTTATTTGAGAAGCTCAAAAATGTTTCGTAAAAACTTTATTTATTAATATTGGTGTATGTTACTGAGCAAGGACTATCATTAATTTATGTAACTCTTTATATCTGGAAAAGTATACATTTCATCAAAGCATTGCTTCACATAAAAGTTGTTTTAGAAGCTCATGCTACTGATGTTTTTAAATTTTTATGAAGAATGCAGTAGTTACAGAGAAAAACAACATATAATAACTGTCTATCATGAATATAAAAGTTTAGCGTAGGATGAAAGGAAAGTCTTATAGACAACAACTCCGGCACATCCTTAAAATCGTTTGCCATGGTAGACGAGCCGCTAGTGCTAAAAATGTAAACATTATTAGACAAAGTCAACTACAATGGTTAGCACATTTAATAAGGATGGGTGACGATAAAAGTATGAAAAGGACATGGACGGAGAAACCAGAAATATCTCACAATATTCCATAATGAGATACATGAAATATTTAACAAGGAACCGAAGGTAATGGAAAATCGTTACAAATCAAAACATGAGCCTAAAATCCTGAGTGCTACAAATTATTATTATTGTTAAGACGACCCCCAAATGCAGTGGATGATGATTTTTATTAGTGTATTTTCTAGACCCGAGTCTCATGTGACGTGTAACGGTTCGTTTTTTCCGAAAAATGCAATTTTGTATGTATAATAGGCAAAAACCCTTAGTGTAATCCGTATATTCTCCAGGTTTAATTTTGCAGACTTCAGTTTATTTTAAATGTTGTTTTTTTATATTGAAAGTCACCTCCATATGTTTATTTAGATAAAATATTTTCGTTAAGTTAAAAATGCAGATTCCTCTTAATGCAATTGTCGTTTTTGTAATTACCAAAGGTTAAATTTTCAAATGTTTTCATGGTTTCAAATGTCGTTTTGTAGCGAAAAGTTTAGTTGAAGTTGAATTTATAAATGCTTAAGGTTAATATCGGCCTTTTAATAAAGAAATAAATTGTCAGAAAATACATTAAGCTTTTAAATTTATAGATACTGTATGTGCTTGTCGGCTATTTCAGACAAAAGCCGAATCTCGTCTAAATGGCCATCTGCAAATAATATTGGGCTTTCTTTAGTAAAGTAGATTTTATGGGGAATCCCCGAAAGTTTTCGTTGGAAATGTTCTGGAACAATTTGACGTATTTATCCCTCATTGGCTTAGGAGAATCCCGCCATTTCTTTTACTGGTTCATTGAAAAATTTGCCCTTCCCAAAACCACACGATCGCAGAAATATTTTCAATTTCAACAGTCAGCCTAAGATAGTTAAGTAGTAAGAACGGATCGAGCGGGGGGTAACTTCCCGCGTTGATCTGGGGTTCTACCTCAGAAGAGTCCCCAGTGGAGATTTCTGTAGTAGGTGTTTTTAAAATTGTAGTTTTTTTAACTATGAAAGGATGTTATAGTTTTAAAAAAGGTATAATTGAGTTGTACTAATATCGTTTTGTGTATTTAGTTCCGTTACAGTAGCGAAAGTTTATATGTTTTAGTTTATCGTTGAATTGTGTAGGTTGATAAAGTTAACCAAATCATTATAGTTTTCCGTTCTTAAAAATCCCGTTACAATAAGAAGTTATTTGCTTCGATATATCGTTCGGTTTTGGTGTTAATAACTTAGCAGAAATAACTTAGTTCATCGTTTTCTAAAATAAAGTGAAAGAAAATTCAATTTCCAATAAATTTAACAATATTGTTAATAACAGACGTGTCGAACTTGTGTCTGTTGTACATAAACTTTATTACGTTAATATAATATAATTTCCTTCTAATAGTTAATAAACAAAAATTCGACTCTATTAAATGAATTATGGAATTTTATCGCGAGTTTCTTAGCGTTGTTAATGCCGAGTTACTATTGAAATAATTTTTTTGTAATTATAGTTCAAAAGACCTTCGTTAAGTATTCATCGTATCTTGTTCAAGATTTTCAAAGTTCTACAATTTACAGTTGTGAGGTGCTTCGTACCAATGTTCAGTGATTTTTAATGGTCTTTTCTGTGCAAGTGAAAATTTAGTGTATTTTATAGAATTATTCTATATTGTTTTATCCAGGAGTAACGAATATATAATTTTTTAGAAGTAAGTTTACTGTTTACATTTTTTATTGGTACCAATATTTTGTTTTTGCTTATCAAGAATCCTTAACTAAAGCTTTGGTAATATTGTTTTTTTTTAAATTACTGTCTTTAAAATTATTGTTTGAAACAAATCTTTATACTGCTTTTTGTGAATAATTGAATATTTAAATTTAACTAACACTGTTATTATTTTTTGCTGAACCAACTTATTATTTATGAATAAATGAGTATTTAAATAATTTATCATTGGATTATATCGAACTATCAACTTGTGAAAGTCTTTGAAATAATTTTTTTCAATTTCTTTATTAACGTAATTAACTATGTCTTGCTATTGAATTCAATCAATTAAACCAGTATTTTCTTCTGCTTGTGAATACTGAGTAAGGACTTACGAGCAGATGGCGCCCACATATATACATTTTATTGTGTCTAATATCCCTATTTTCTCTACAAATCTGAAGGATAAGTATGGAAACTAGTACCCTCGACCAGAAAGTAAAGAGTTCTCTCTGTCGGAGTTGAGTTTTAGTGACGTCCATTGAGCATCGTAAATTTTTTATGTTTTTAAGTGAATTTAGAATAAATTAGTATGACGAAATAAACTTTGTTTCAGACTTTTTTACAGTGTTTTAGAACTAATGGTCAAGACGCAACGCTTTAATTGAATCTAATTTATTTTTTACAAATTTGATTTATATACATATTTTATAATTATGTTTTTACAATGCAAAGTTGAGAGATTATTAATCAAAAACATGTTATAGTTTACAAATACAGGAATAATAATTCATAAAGTTGCAATTTGAAGAAAATAATGAGTTGCGTTTTTTTGCCTACAACCGCGTACTCTGTACAATACTGAATTTAATTTATAGGTACTATATTACGTTAATTGCTTTTTCAAACTGATTTTTTGGAATCTGAATTGTTTTATAAAATAAACAAAAATCGTTTAAAAAATTAATCAATATTTTAGAATTATGTTTAATCTGGATCAAATAGTTCTAAATAGAACTAAATAATTCTAAGTGATCAGTTTGTAGTAAAATCTAATAATTACTTGCTAATTTTAAAAAGAAATAAAATAAATTGATGTTAGCGTAACGTTATCCTGTTACAATATTATTTATACGCAACTTAACAAATTGAAAAGATAGTCGCCCTTGACCTCAAAATACCTTAAAACAATTTAACTTTCAAAAACCCTTTTATACGAAATAGTATTTGATACTGAATGATAAAAAGCGAGCTGTATAATGGTTCTCAATTTATTCCTGAAAATTTTAAAATTCGGTTTTTCCAGTTATCCAAGTTTCAATTTTTAAACCTAAAGGACGATTATTTTCAGTTTCTGCTTAAAAGGTTAGCTTTCAAAGCACGAAGACAACAAAACTTCTCTTTAAAGTTTCTTTTTTACATTCTTGTTATTGCGTGAATAAATAAGGAGGGACAAAATTTAACCCACATTTTGAATTTCCACATCATTTACAACGATTTTATTCGATATTTTGTGTTTTAACGACCATCATAAAATATTTATGGAACGTTTTCCGACTGAATTTATTTGCTCCTGTATGTTTATTGTATATGCACTTGACACAATTTCAAATTGAAAAGCTAAAAAAACGCAGGGAGTACAATAAAAAAAATTACTCGAATTCGATTTATTCCAATTCATTAATTTCGCAAATAAACAAGCAAATCGTTTTTGTATCGAAAACGTTCCGATTCCTTTTTTATTTGTTACTTTCAAATTTAAATCGGAAATAATTGGGTTAGTTAAATAAAAAACTGTGAACACAGGCGATTCTGCTCAACAAGCTGATTGCAAATTGCTCTTCAGTTGCACTTAAAGTACAATGCTCGTGGGGTACTTGTAGGTGGTATAGTAGTAGTGACGTGACAAAACTAAGGGTTCTGTTGACGAAGACCTCGTTGCTTGTTGACAAGTGTGCACGTGAAAGAAAGGGTGAATTTGAGTTGTAGTCTGCATGCCAAGGCAGACTGTGTGAAGAGAGTAGCCAGCCACAAGTGGCTATTGAGAGCTGCAGCGCTTGCATAGCACGGAAATCATGGACAACGTTGGTTTTTCAGTTGGGTGGAAAATAAGCCGGAAACTTATTTTTGTAGTTTTTAGTTTGTTTTGTTACTAGATTGAAATGGACTATAAACCGCCGGAATTTTTATGTATTAACTATATACTCAGAAATATTCATTTTTTCCACAAGATTATGGTTTACTGCTAAATCAGTTTTACTCAGAAAAAAATTATATTTCTTAATTGTAATATACTTTTATAATTATTCCGATATGAACTTATACCATTTCATCGTCTAATGTTTGAATTACAAATTAAAGTTTATACCCTTATCGATTAAAATTACTCACCGCTTACCCAATCCAACGAGCCTTAATCTTTTTTAAGGATATTATAATTTATTGACGGTTGAAGTACGTTTTGGATACATCGTACGTTGCTTTATTAACAAACACCCCTGACTTACCGCTCACTCCCCGTCTTTTCACATTTTTCCGACGTACGACTTTCTTCATTTTGTAAATAATAATAATAATAATAACTAAAACACAATGATGACTGATACAGTTCTGTTGTTCCTTTTCAAAGTAGCTATAACTAAACTATAACAGTATCATTATGATTTTCTTTTTGAAAAAATCTAAAATCTGTTTATAACTATATACGTCCATGGTTTATAACGATCCGTAAATCCACAAAAGATGCAAAACAACCGTTAATTCTGGGAATTGTTTTATGTGGTTTTTTTGTTAAACGTGGAGATTTTATAGAAACTTACTTTATTGTGGTGATTATCCGTTCTCCATTCTTGCTGAAAATAGAATCTTTTTTGTTAGTCTTTGTCCTCAAGTAAATGGCATATTAACAAAGAAAAAAAGAAAAAAGGTCCCTATGTTTTTTTATGTTAAGAACATTTTTTTTATTTTTGCAAGAATTTAATTTACACTCGTTTATTGAAGGTTTTTAAGCTTGGGTTTTGTTAGGAGTTTACCCTGAACACGCTGTTTTTGGAACCATCCACGCCGATAAAATATAACTGCATTATTCGAAAGCTTGATTGGTTTTCAGCAAATGAATAGATTAGAAGTTACGCTTAGAATGTAAATTTGAAGATTTAAACTAAATTCGCCTGTGGCATGTGCGACAAATTTGGTTAAAAAAAGAAATTATTCAAGTAATTTTATCATTATTAGCTGAAAAATAAAAACCGTAAGTGATAGTCTTTAAGTAGTTTGACTATATTCATAAAGAAACTTATTTGGCAATAATTCATAATATAATAAAAATCATAAAATTCAGGTAAATTTGTTTAAACGCTTTAAATGCAATTTTGCTATTTTAATTAAATTACAATATTTTAAACTATTCGATTAGCCTTAGAGATACTCCTAGCGGAGTAAAATAAATTTGTTTCCATTTTTAAATACTAAAATATGTTGAATCGTAAACTATTTGTTCCAAAGGCCTTAGAAATATTTCTTTTATATCTATTATTTTTTATAAACGCAAATTGTTTGAAAAGTTATACTCAACTATTTAATCTATATCTATAACTATATTAAAGTAAAACTTTCTGATTAATGAAATTTTTTGGTGAGTGTATGAAAATTATTCTGTTTTAATTTTTTATCTTTTATAGCACTTTTTTGTAATCTGTTAAAATTATTGGATATCTAATATATTTTAAGGTGTGCTTTGCTGTTGCTATTGGTTTTTCACTTTATTCATAGTAGTATGTTGTCAAATTATATCTTCTCGATTAAAAATATTTAAAAAAAATATTAAAAGGTTGACATTTATTTTGGGATTTAGAGTCAAAACCAATTTACTTAATCATTATGCTACTAGTAACATAATAAACCACTTTTTGGACTGGATAATAGTTATAGTACAGTCGAACATAAATATTTTGAAGTTCGATGACATCGACGACTTGACATGACATGACTTGATTTATGATTGGACTTAGAGTTCATTAACTGTTCAATAAGCAATCTATTTTGTGTGCAATTTGCGCGAATCTTTTGTGCAGTTTGTGCGCATTTTATGTGAAATTTGTGTGTATTTTGTAAATATTTTGTGTGCAATTTGTGCGCATTTTGCGTGCAATTTGTGTGCATTTTGTGTGCAATTTCTGTACATTTTGCGTGTAGTAAACATTGTTTCAAAAACTCACTTTTTCTTTTTAAATTTGGCGCCACATAAATCTCATCTCTATGTTGACCAGAATTGCTAGACAAGCTCATTAATACATTTCCATCTCTGATCCAAACAAGTCTGTTAAATTTATTCTCACATCTCAGTACATCAATCGAATCAAAATCGTATCGATCAAACTAAAGTTTCAATACTTCCTTTTGATACTTCCATATATAATATAACATTGGCAAGGTTAAATAAAATGATTAATTTTTTTATAATGATTTTCAGAAGTTTAGAAAACTAGATTATTTTCGAAGAACAACTTATTATTCATAAACACTTCAAACAAAATTAAATAATTTTGACGTTTCAACATAACCTTAATAATTTTTAGAAATTAAGAAAATTAAATTATAACCTAAAAATTTCCAAATTTTGAAGTAACTAGGACACATCTTGTTCCTCTCAGGACATGAAGCTACCTAATTGTTAAAAAAATGGATTCCCTTTATACACTATTTTGGAAAACAATTGAATTTTCTCAATAAAAAACTTGAAATTTCAAATTTTACATAACCCAATTATAATTTAACAACATTTTTCATAAATTCAACCACCAATTATACAATCTTATAGAAAATAAAACTCCCATATACAACACTTATTGTGTTGAAAAATAGAATAATACCCTTAATTTTAATATCGACCAAAGAACATATTCCTATTACTATTACTTGCTCCAATTTCATAAAAACACCTTTTTACATTTCTTTTCTCCACAACTCTAAACATTATATCATTAATAATTTTATCTGCATATTTTAGATGTCAAAAACTTTGATATGCAACCCAAATTACATAATTCAAATGAACCTTAGAAATGCGCAGCTTGTCAAACACGTTTTTATGTGATTCCATCAAAAGATGCGACCTTTAATTAAAATGTGTATCAATTCTGTGAATATAATGCTACTCTACTTATTTCTACTAAAACAACTTGTCAAAAAGCTTTAAAATTTTCAAAATTCAATAAGACTGCCGAATTAACATATCTTGTTAACATGAACATAATTTCAACAGGTAATTTGCAACATTGGCATACACCTTCAAGATAACACATTTTGTATGTTCCAGATGATTTATAACATTAAAAATTAACTAAACTTTGTTAGGTTGCAAAAAATGCAGAAACGTTCCTCAAATCATTTAGTTAAGAGAAAAATTTATCTTTTTACTTTAAAAATCTGGATTCTCACATATCCTTTATTTACTTAAACAGTTTTTGTGTGCATGTTAGTCTTAATTAACTAATTTTATTTTTATTCAAAAATATTTTTCAAAATTTATCATTTTAAAAGTGAGGTTGTGTTATAATAATAATAATAATAATAATAACTACTACAACCCTTAACCTAAACCAAGGCCCCACAAGCTATAAGCTTGTGCGGGAGGGAGGGGGCGATTATTATTATTATGTAGGCCCAGTTATGCAACCTTAAATCTGGTATTTATTAGTAAATGCATATAATCTGTCTATTAAATATTATAATTAGTAAATGCATATAATCTGTCTATTAAATATTATAATGAGAGTTAATTCTACCCAGAATTATAAAATATCATGACATTACTCGTATGTATCGGCAGTCCGCACAGTTTTTGAGTGAATTTAATTTCCTTAATTTCTTTTAAGAATGCAACATTAAAAAAATTGAATATACCTACTGCAACTTATATTTAAGTGATTATTATAATACACAATGGTTATAAATACCTAATTTAGTGGTTTTACATAAATTTACTGTAGAATAATACATAGGGTTTTCAATCCATTATACCAAATATGTGCGTTTTTATACTGTTTTGCTCGTATAGTTTCCAAGATAAGAT
The DNA here is from genome assembly GCA_929113105.1 of Agrypnus murinus. NCBI lineage: Eukaryota > Metazoa > Arthropoda > Insecta > Coleoptera > Elateridae > Agrypnus > Agrypnus murinus. The sequence continues at coordinate 111,735,678 of OV816031.1, forward strand.
ACAGTAGAGCACAGGAGGCGTGTCGTAGCATAAAATAATTTGAAAACGCGTTGATGTATTTTTCCATAAATTGAATAGTCATACACACCCTGACCCAATCCGCATACAGTACATTGACCATAAATCCCTTTCAGAAACTTTCCATTATTTTTTATTAACTTTTTTTTATTAAGAGTACTTGAAAAACTTGATAATTAAATACTATTTCATTACCTTTTGAATTTCCAATCAAATTTTCATAAACCCGCAAAAGTTAAAAAGCTTTTTTCATTGAAGTTAGAAAAAAGAAGTTTCCAATTTTACTATTCCGCCTACTGCTCTCACCTTTTTTTGTAATCAAAAGGAGTGATAAATGTTCCCCAACGAAAATGTCAAACCAGACGTATCGATCTAATCTAATGTAGGCCTATAACCGCGATATTTCTCACACGCACACCTATATACACACACACAATCGAAGAAAGAAAAAAAGAATGAGGAAAGAAATGAAAAAAAGGGAGAAAAGTCAAAGGGGAAAAGGAGACCCCATGTGCAGTTTTCTCGGACAATCACGACCTCCCTATAGTTTTTCACAGTAGTTTCAATCGAGCACCACCACCTGATTCCCGATGTTTCCATCACAAGAGAGACACTTTTTCATTAGGATTCCTCATCTGCCCCCTTCGTAGCCCCTCTTATCTCTTGTCTCTCACCCTTCTTATTTCGGCGCTTCGTCCTTTCTTTTTCTACTCTTATTGGAAAATACTTGAAGCGTGAAACGGACCTGGCAAGAAATTTTTTAAGAGTTACAATATCCAGGCACGCTATAACATTCAACAGGACTGGTAGTAATATCTCTGGGGCCCGTATATTTCTCCCGTTTTCGTCCCTTATTGAAACACTGCTCCAAGCTTTATATAAGACTAAAAGTTCAATAAAACGTTGTTATTTTATGCCTTTTACTACAACTTTCCGACAAAACTCGCATAAATTTTAATATCGTTTCCATGTTGCATTCTTATATTTATATTGCACATCAAACAGTGGCGACTACATAAACACAGGTCATGGAAATAAAAATGCCAATAAAAAACTATTGTTGGAAAATTTATATATAAAGTAGAAGAATAAAGAGTTATAGGTTTATCTCTTTCATAACTGACAGTTAACAGTTGACTGTTACTTATTTAATAAAGGGTCCTAAACGGTCTTTAATGTCAAATACGAAATATTATTACAATTCGGTAACTAGGTCTTTAAATTAATAATTCATTAACTAATATTTAAATATTTTATAAGATCTTTTATCAAAAATAAACAGATTTTTCCAAGAGAATAGAATGTCAATAGAGAACTCGAATTCAATAAACATACACAGAGATAAAAGTAATATCAAAATATTGGTTGGCGTAGGTTTGATGCTTTGTGGTGCAATCTGTAACAATAAAAATTTCAATAAACAAATAATGCATAAAAATGTAGGCCATCCGTGGTCCAGTGGTAGAGATCCTTCCTCTCGTTCAGAGGGACAGGGGTTCAAACCTCGGTTGCGACTGAATTTAAAAATTTAATACAATCGTAGTTGAGCTCCTTAGGATAAGGTATGAAAGTTGTATGAGTGATAAAGCATAGGGAAGCGTAATGTACTTGCTACAATAGCTCCATTACCTCCGTTGCACTCCCATAAGAGTTTGTATGAAACCCCGACACTGCAAAATGCGATAAAAGGAGAATGGATTATGTATGCATAAAAATCTTATACTTACACAAAATATACGAGAAAAGTATATTCAGATGTCGTGGGTGTTAATCACAAAGCTTACTGATTGAAGATTAAACACAGGAATAAATTATCAATATAAAGGGCGCCACCCAAACTGTTTGTTGTTATTATTTAAAAGCCTATGAGGATCTAAAATTCGGGAAAAAATTTTCATCCGTTCTTACGTCGAGTTACCTTAAGACTTTGTCTCCTTTTTTTATGCATATTGTTCTATTTTTATGTTAAATGCACAAGCAACTTGTCGTATCATGCTTTAACAAATGTTATTGATTTTTAAACTTTATTTAGTAATTCGAATTCATAAAGATTTGGTAACAGAATATATAATGCACAACCTACGCATATAAAACAGATATAACAATTAGTACCTGGAGCATTACACATTAACTTACTTTGGGATCCCATTCTAAAGACAATTTTATTGTTATCTATCTTTTGCATTTTAATGTCGTGGTTGAAATTTAAAAAATAATTAAGTACAAGGTGACTTACTGTACGTTTGGCACTAACCCATTTAAAGGTCATTAATCAGAATAAGTAAAAAAACACTTTCAACTTTAATTGATGCTGGAACACAAGATCACTATCGTTGAACTCTCACTCTTCAAAAAAATGAATCTTCTAACGGGGTAATTATCAAACGTAGCAAAATACATATTATTTTAATACATTAATATATATTAATCACACATCAAACATGAAACCCAATCTTTTAGCTACACTTTAATCACTTTTTCACAGTAAGGGATCATTACCTTTTTTATTGTAAACGAGGGACTTGATAGTGACATTTCGACGACATTGATTCATATTTGTGTTGACAGACACCTAGACGACTTTATCTTTCGTTTTGTTTTCGGAGATGCTCCCGTTAAAAGAAGTCGCAGAAAGTTAAATTTTTGCTAGTAGTTTGATTATCGAAATGATCGTGTAGCAAATTCAAAGTTTCCGGTGTACAATGTGAAGTCTGAAAAAACTTTCTTGCAGTTCATCATGCTAAAGCTTCACAAAAGAAGGCTTCAAAATTTCGTGACAATACCATTTTGCAGTTAGAATGCCCGAGATAAATGATATTAATTATTGTATTTCGTTTAATACTACCGTATTGCATACCTTTAAAAGTTATTGGTTAAATGGACCCTTTCGACTAATTGTAGCCAACTTGATCAACGAATTCATTGCATGCTAACATTGCATGTTTTGGAAGTTAACATAACTCTTAGAAGCCCTAGATTAAAACCATGATTCCTCAATTTGTCAATCAACTAATCAATTTATAACGCTGTAGATCAATACAGTCATATCGTTCTTGTCTGATAACGTTGTTTTAAAAGCTACCCTTTTGCATAGTTCAGCTCTATTTGGTTACGAAGTGCAGCGTTTTTCAGGGATGTGGCATTAACTATTAATAAAATGAAATTAAACATCATAGCTATGCTTTTATAAACAATCGATGTTTTATGGGTGACTATATTACTTGTCGTCCATGTTTGATTTTGTTAAATTTCAGTTTTCTTCTAGTGGTTTTATTGTAAATTATACCAAAAGCATATCTAGTAATCTGTCCTTCCCAATATTATAGCCTATTCCCAAGATAACCTCGGTAGTGTAGTGTCTAGCATGCTAGACTTTCCCCGAGCGGCAGGGATTTGGGTCGGACAAATGTGGGATTTGGGCTAGTCTGTCTGTCGGCTGCAGCCGCACGATGGACCTGTGTAATAATATTAATCGCCCCTTCCTTCCCGTACAAGCTTTAGCAATTATTATTATTATTATTATATGTTGGTTTCACAGATAATATATCTTTCCTACAGTTCTTGGTCAAAAAGCGTTTTCATGTGTGGATGGGCCACGTTAATGAACATTGCACCTTATCTGACGAAGTTTTGAAGAAACATTGGGTGTGATTTTCATTTAATTAATGCTTATTTAATTTAATTTAGTTTTTCTATTAGTGAAAGTCATTGAGCATCAATATAATCTCTTTTTGCTGACAACGTATAACAAAATGTTTCTTTATAAATAAAATCGAATATCCCAAGATTTGAAATAATTTAATTTTAAACATAAAACTTGAAGACGCATGGAGTTGCCATTCAAAAAAAAATTTGGAGAATGACGGTTTTTTGTGTTTTCTTGTACCTTATGACCTAAATCTAATTTATTTGTTTAAGTTTAAGAAGTTTGAAGTAATTTTTTTTATATAAAACGGTGCTAACCTATCGTAAATTCAATGTTAAGATTTTATAAAATTAACGCTTGGTTTGTAATATAATGTTCCAGACCGTTTTTGTTTTGTTTTAAATTTAATAATAACTATCGATGTGATTTTTGCTTCATTCTAGATTTAAGAGTTATACATTGCAACTAAATTTTTCCATTCTATTGATAATTATTAAGTTTTATTAAAATTATTTATATTGAATTCAGTGGCGCTCAGAAACATTTTCAGCCCATCCTAATTTGTATCGAAGCTCTATTTTTACTGTCTTGTAAAATTTAATTGAGATTAGTTCTCTTGATCTGAATCTAGGAACAGCCCTGGTATTGTCAAACTTATTATTAATGTTTCTTAATGTTAGATATAGAAAGTTAGCATAAGATTAAGAATGTACAGTCAATTGTATCGTATGTACAAAACTGGCAATAAGGTCACAGTCATATACCTCAGACTTCGCAATAAGAGCGTTTTATATATGAAATGTAAGTTTTAATGCCGAAATTAATTTAATAAGGAAGCTAAATTGCAACTTCCTGCAAGTCTTAACATACTTGAAGTCATTCCTGAAGTACATTTAGAGAATGAAGCTTTATATTACATGTGAGTAGTTTCCAATAAAAATAATAAATATTAATTCATTCGAAAACTAAAGAGCATTTCTGAAAACTAAGTCATTAGAATCATTATTAAAAAACAATGAACCTCGAAACCTAAAAAATGCTGACAGCGTTCTCATTTTACTTCACAAAAGGGGAAAATGAACAAGGAAGTAGTTAATATTCTGTTCTACTCATTACAAATAATTTGTGGCGGATCTCTTCTTTGTCACGGCGAGAGGAGCGAGAGGAGAAGATCATCTTGACCACGTGACAAAGAGAACTCGTGTTGTTAATGATCAATAAAAACAGATGCAGCTGAGATTAGGGACGGTTCTTGAATATGAAATGATGTAATGGCAAAGGATTACTGTCCAACTATGCTAATTGTGACCCCGATAGCTTAATTTAGATATAATGTCCTTCAGGTCCTCCAGAATTAATGATATTCTCATGTCTTGCAGTTTAATGATGGGCTAGATTAGAAAAGCCTTATTAAGTCGGTTCTTTGTTATTTCCCGAAAACAATTTCGAAATTAATAATTTAATGATTCTAAATTTAAATTTCAAAGTTTGTGATGAATAATTTTCAAGTCAGCAAATACATACAAATTAATACTAGATGTATAAGGTACATGTTGCCTTCCTATAGCAAGCATAAAAATATCTGTGCATGTTATGATATGCCATGGAGACATAAATGATATGGAATTATAGGCTATTATCATTAATTTGTGTGAAGCACAGACGAGTAAACATATGCTAGATTCAAACAACAAAACCTCCGGGGTTTCGATTGCGTCCACCCTAACGATATAGAAGCTCTCTCTTCCATATGGTGTTAAATAAAATATATCCACTATTTCCCGGAAAAGTACACGATCGTATAATTGATACGTATCGGATCATCACGATCATATGTATTTTTCTTTAGTAGCGCTGTGTGTTATCTGATATCACAGGAAATAACGACATTTGCTGGTAGTTCAATTTTTATTTACTCGTTTTACTTACCTAAACATGTTTTGTACAAATGAAGCGGCTAAATTTAGAATAAAAGGAATCGTATATCATTATTAAGTTTTTCGATTATTATGTATGTATTATTGAATGGTAGCCTTAATCTACTAGATATGGATAGGGTTTTAATACAAAAAGTGAGTTTAGAACAAATAAAATAATACAGAAATATTGAGCAAATTAGATTTGTAACAAAAAATAATACTAGGAGTAAATATACGTAATATAAATCATAATCAAAAAGACATAAACTTTACGGTACCATTAACAAAAGTAAATATTGATGATTAGTAAGTCCTTTATATGAGGCTATATTACATTGGAAATCTACCTTGTATTTTGATAAATAAATATTTTAATAATTTTCCTATTCTCTTTTTTAATTTATAGAAGCTATATTATCATATTATCATAGTAAAACTCCAAGTCTCTTCCACTGAAGTATATATTAAAAATAAAAATAAATTGATTTACAATTGTTTCGGCCAATAGATAAAGATAGCCATCTTTAGAATATAACAGCGTAATTGAAATAATTTTTGAACGTAAATATTAAATTCTAACCTACAATAGTATAATAAATGCATTATATAATTAACGTTCTAGGATTAAAGGTATCAACACCATGAGTGGTGTTGTGAAATGTAAAATGAAAAACCTTTAGTTTAACAATTGTATATTAATGCATTTTTATTATTGATATATACCTTAGTTACTCCATTTTGAGATGGATACTTTAAATATTATAATTTTTTTTAAGCAAGATTTAAGAATTTTAAATCCGCCGGTAAACTGGGCAAACGTATAGGTCATCGCGAGCCTTATATTGTTGGTTGAAGAATGATTTGTAATAGAACAATATATCCAACCGTTAAATCACCAGATGATTAATATACATACATTCAAATCATTTAAATAATTAATTAAAAATAATAGATTTTATACCAAAACTGCAAATAATTTCACGCTTCGATAAGAAATTTCAAATCTTCTCAAATCCCTGAAATACGCTGCGATGAAGATGCTTCTTATTGTCACAAACGGAATTATTTCAAATGGAATCCTTTTTGTAACTTTTCAACTTGTATTCATTTAGTACAAGTATTATCAAGGGTAATGCAATATCTACCCACATACATGTACGCGCTTGCATCTCATTAGAAGTAATTTATACAGTCTGCATATCCTTGGAAATAATGTATGCAGTCTGCATCGCATTAGAAATAATATATACAGTATGCATTTATATTTGCATCTCGTTATGCATCTCATTATGTGAGATTTATTCAATTATACAGTAAGGCTTCCGCGATATTCAGGAGGATATGGTATATAAACAGCTTGCTTTGAGTTTACTTTTGCTTTTAATTCAGTCAGTGAAAATGACTCGAACACAACATCTCCAAGCAAGCTGGTGAGTACCTTTTAATTTATCTACTGCTTAGTCCTGCTTAGTTATGAGGGGGTTGCGCTAAAGCCCTCTCTCGCTTAGTTATGGGGGAGTTGTGACCAGGCTCTCTCTCTCTCTCGCTTAGTTTGTAGATCACCAGGAGTTCGACTCCTACGCTTAGTTAGTGCTAGGACAGGGTGGTTCCGACCACCCTCATGATTATGTTAGATTTAAAAGGACATGTAAGTCCTCATACTGTATAACCTATGTGTGTAACCATTTGTATTCTGTATTCTATTGTTAGTATATAGTTGTTTTTATGACTTGTGTTTATTTTCCTTTCTACCTCTGACTACGTCCTCCAGTCACGAAAACCCCACGTGACATTATTTACCGGTATTCATTACCATATTACCAACTGCAGCAACACATCTCTTTCTGCGAGAATTTTTAGGTGCAAAACAGAAAATTGCGCAACAAGAGGGAAGAACTTTCATAGAAATTTTAAAAATCGATAAACTTTGCAATACATAGATCATAAAAGGTGTATTTACCAAAAAGTAACTGCATTAGCGAACGATGCCAACAAACTCAAACTAGCGATCAGTTATAATACCAAAATTTCCCAAAGTTGCTACTATCAACTTTATTATTACTGACTGTAGTTTTGAGTTGTTTTGGTATCGCTTCGTTTAGAAATACAATTTTTTCTTCTGTTGTGTTGTTTTCAATTAGTTTTGAAATTTCAATAAGTGAGAGTGATAGTGATTTGAACTTTAGTTTGATATTTTTCAAACAAAATCGATTAAATGTTTTTGTCCAAGTCGCCTCTGATTAGCAAAACATTCACCTATCGCTCTGCGTGTCGTTTGATCCGAGTCTGGATGTCGAATGACTTAGCGCGGAAGCGTTTTCTGCATTTGTGCCATCTGTTACTTCAAGTACCTTCTAACTGCCTCGTTCGAATCAAAACTCGAGAATTTCTGAGACATTGAATACTAAGATTTCAAATCAAATTTGACCTGATCGAGCGCAGTTATGTCTTCCGGGGCTGTAGTAAAAACAACTCCTCCTTTCAAACTATGCACCGTTATGCTTAACATATGTTGCAGCGTTTTCGTTCGGAATTTATTCGAAGAGCCTGCTCGATTAGTGCGGCTACAATGAGTTGATATTTGAAATGATTTGGCGGGTTTGATGAAACCATTTGACAAGCCGCATACGCTGAATGACGATATCTGATTTATAGGAATAAATTATCAATTCTTTTGGGAGGAGAATTCTGGTCAAAACAATTAAATTTTTTAGATTAGGAAATTGAGAAAAAAGGCTTGACGGTCCACAAGTTACCAGTTGCCCTTGCCTTTGTTTTTTTAATAATCTTACGTTTTCAAAAATTCGGATAGCCATTGTGGCGTAGAGACAAATGAAACACTTTTGTAACACGGAAGGTAGTAATAGTATATTGTGTCTCAAGGGCAGAAAATTAGCATTTGTAGCCCGCAGTTGTTTGATGCTCGAGCGAAACGTAGCGTAGCGAGGGCAGCGGACAACTTAGGGCTACAAATGCTTTTCGGTCCGAGTGACATACTAAAGTTTTTCGCCTACCTGTTTGATAGTTTAAAAAAGAATTCCAAAAGTTAAACAGTAACGTAACTTATTAGTAAATTAAATAGGCATATGTTAGAGGGAATGAATGAAAATGAAAATAACGCCAGACGTTTTTAGTAATTTATTAACTAAATTAACCTAATAATCATTACACTACATACAACACGGCCGTATAGTAAATGTTTTCATTATTATTGGTAAATAAAAGGAACAAGATATGACTTTTAATTAGGATGAGTAATTAATCTATCATTGTATAATTTATTGAAATTACAATTTTCTTTTTATTAATTAATTGTCACAACCTCCATTTATACATACAATGACACTGTGAACAGAAAAAAACAAACGACAAATTGAAACAAACGTTTATCTGCACGAGAACAGAACTATAAAAGCTATAAAAAATGTACTCATACTTACTGTAACCAAAAACTCATATGTCTGCCTCAGCTTGAGATTTAAACTCTTTCTTACAAATTAATTATTCAAGTCGTAGGTATTGGTTCCACAGCTGTATAAATTGTGAAAAGGAATAGATAAGGGTTTTAAACACAATTAAAAACTCAAAAAGGGCGCCATCTGGTTCTGATGCTTTAAGTTAATTATAAATTAACCAATCAATGATGTTGTTTTGAATAAGCATTAAAATTTACTAAATCCATTAACCAGAAAATGAATAAAATATTTAGTTGAAACAAAAAAATTTTTGTTTATTTACAAGTGCTGAAGAAATGAAAATAAGCTTTCATAACCAATATGGTTCCGTTTTGTAGATCCATCAGTTTTGCAATAATAACATTTATTAACCAAAGAATGGGTAAAATACACATACAAAGATAAACAAATAAAACACACCTTGTATATTTATTACTAATCCAATCTAATTTTATTGGATTATAATTATGTCCAACAATTAATCAATAAAAAAATTCACCAAGAACGTTTCGTTTAATAAAGAAAACAAACAGGAAAACTTATTGGATTGACCACAAAATTGTTCAAAACACATACTATCAATATTAGAAATTTACATTGACTGATCATGATCGCAAAATATTTCAAATGAATCGATTAGATTACCCATAAAAATTGTTCAAAACAATTTAATTTAAATATTAACCTATGTATTAACTGAGCTTTTCCTGGACAAAATTTATAAACAAATCTCTGAAGGAGATTAGACAAATTATATCAGTTCAACAGTATCAATATAAATGAATTGCAATTAAGTTAAAGCTTAAAGATTTTTAACTATCAAGGAGAGCTCTCCCTAAGGAAAATTCATAACCATGACATTCTTAATACTTGAATTACAACAAATACCACTTAATATTACAGTACCTTGCATTTTCCTTAATTAAACTCATAGAATACCATACATCAAGTCCAGTAGAAATTGGAAATTCGCTTTTCATTTGAGGAAATTGTGATAAATCTCGGCGTTGCATCGAAGGATAGATTCTGCATACCAAAACGTGATCCAATCTTAATTGATAATAACAGCCCATATGTTTTCATAAACCGATAAAATCCAGCACGAAAAATAACCAACATTTTAATTTGTGCTTATTTAATAACGTCTTTAATTTTCACCCAAAAAAACTAATGGAACTGTTCTGAAGCTTCCAGTTATTTTAATTCACTGATTGCATTAACTACACTCAAATTCTTTAAGAGGAATTTTTAATGTTACAAAAGCACAGGAATCGGTCACTACATTTAGGATTGCTTTAAATAATTCTTCCTATAACGTGAAACGTAATTAACTTTAGAACTTTCACAAGTCACAAAAGATCAATAAAACTATACGGAACGGTAAATAGAATCTCTTGCAATTCTATAGGATTAAAGAACTGTAATCCATTGACACTGATTTAAAAGCAATCAATCATTATTGATCGATAATATAACCGCGCACCCAGGTCGAATCGTAATATCGACCGTTCGCTTGCAGGATGCTGTCGTCAAGCTCTGCCTCAAAAATCTGTCTGTCTTTGTCAAAACCGAGCGAAGCCCTTTTATAAACTCCATTTCACGTTACTCCGCGTATAGACATCTGTTTTTAGGCGGCAAGGGTGCTTGTTGCTTGCCTACTATAGGATTCACGACCTTACGTATAAAAAGCAACACCAAAGTTCTTTCCCGCTGGAAAAGCACGTGTGAAATACTCTTGCTATCGAGACGAAAATTTCTACGCCGCATTGACTTGAAATTTAAGACGCAAAAATCAGACAAAGGAAAGTGTATTTAGAATCGTATACACTCAAAATGTTTACCAAAATATTTCTATAAATGAGATGACGTAGCGCTTCTCATGGTTTATTTTCAAGGTTTCTTTTTGAAGACATTGATATTATTTTTTTAAAATGCCAGGTCGCAAGATACGAAAAACGACATCAATATGACGTTACATTATTTCATTATAGCAAATATTAAACATTCCCTTCCTATAAATGCTTTCTGTAGGAAATTTTTGCCTGATGAACTGCATATTTAAATAAAGCGATATCTACAGGACCGAACTTAGGATTTTTATCAAGAATTAATACAAAATTCTATATACTAAATGCCGGTGGAAAATGTACCCGTTACAAAATTTATCGACGAAGACATGAAAATCAAAGTTATGATCTAAGAAGCCTAGAAAAATTTGACGTATGTTTTTTATATTTTTAAAGGTTATGTAAAAATATGTTTGAAATTACATTTTCCGTCATATTCTGTTGCTAAAAGTTTTATGAATGAGTTATATTTTTAATGTTAAAAACTAATGATTTCATTTTTTGATTAAAATCTTTTTAGGATAATGCACAGGAGTGGTCAAAGTATGACAATTTAAAAAACAATTACAATTTTTACAGTATCTCCAACTTAACATAAATAAATCGTGGTTTCATCTAGTAGTAGTGTAGAGGTTATGTATTTGACATAAGAGGGCAGTAAAAAGTTTGACATAAGAGGCCCGCAAAGAAGCCTTAATTAAAAAGCACTTTCTGATCAGGTAGGCGAAAAAAATATTTATGTCGATTTGTGTCTGAAGTATTGTTTGATGTAATCGGTACGTAGACTTAATAAAAGATTAAGTCATCTTTTACGTATTTTGTTTTTTTTATTGATATTTTTCCAATCAAAACAAATATTAGGAGAGTTTTTGCGTTAACCAGCTTACGCGATAGTTTTATTAACTGGACGGTAACGATCTCAAAAGTTATTCGTAACCGCACTGTCACCAGAAGCCAAGAAATTTTGCACTTAACCATAACCACTCTGTCATACCTAACATAATCCCAAATTTGATACGTTTTTGAGAAGTGTTTTTTTTACTATTTTTCTTTAAATAGCTATACCTAGAGCAAGATTACATTTAGGTCAGGAATTATTAGAACCGTGACGCGTCTGGAGGTGAGTAGTGATTTCTGCATCCAGGTAATATAGCTGTAGGGTTGTCAGTTCTCGTTTCGAAAAATAAAAAATTGTGTGAAAACGCGTTTAAGTGCTGCGACATGTGTAACATTTTTGTTACTTGGTAAACATCAAAACCCGCCAATAATAAAATCCGGGTTAACTTATAGAACCAAAATAATGGCCCACACCAACACTGTCTCCTAGTTGCTCGGAAGGTACTAAAATAAATAAAAGTTCCATATTACCATATAAGGTTAGGTTGCCAAATTGTGCCCAAATGGCTCTATAACAGGTAAATCGTACCGTAACAAAACTCATTCAAATTTCATTGACTTTCGACGAGTAGTGTGTCGATTTTGCTAAATGAAACACACCCTTCTCTTTGAAGAATTGAAACATGCAAGAGAAACGTCCGTTTTGTGAATGGTAAACATGTTGCTTTCTGTAAATCTTATATTGTTGAACGTAAAAATTTAATAAAAATTCACGTTATTGTGGTGATTATCAAGGCAATGAGCAAGGTTATCGTATTTTCTTGGAGAATTTCTACCGTTCTACTACCGTTATTAACTGAACAATGGTAATCGTAAGTGATAGTTTCTAAGTTGTGAAGCTATTGGTAAAGAAAATTGTTTTGCAATAATTAGAGTTAAAATTTAAAAAAATAAGTAATAATTATAAAATTAAAAATTAATGTGTTGTAACTACAGAGCAGACTTAAGTACAATTCTATTTTAATTAATTTGTTTACAATATTTTAAACCATTTTAATCTCAAACGAGTTGGCGCTCATAGGCAACCATAGTTCTACAGGGTGAGAATTTTAAAGTATCACACGGCGATATCTCAAAAATGACTTACACTATATGTATGCAATTCGAGACAGGTAATTGGCAGGAAGGGGGGGGGACACATTAACATTTTGATGTGCCTTTCAATTTTCTACCCCTCCCATTTTTAAGGGGCGGGGAAAATTATCCATTGTATGGGGAAAAATTTTGGAATTTTAAAAGGGTTGTTACATCTTTTTTTTTGTAATTCGAATATACATAAAAAGCTACCTATGTATACATAAAATTATGCTTATTATCTCAGTAGGCAAGACAGATCCGCAAATATTAATTAATTAAAAATGGTAGGGGGTAAAAATTTAAAAACTGCATTAAAATGTGCTCCCCTTCCTACTGCCCTGAATTGACTGCCCTACTGCCCCCAACTAGAAGATTGTAGAACATATAAGAGCATGATTTACATTATTATATTCGTACAATTTTAAAAACCACACTTTATCAGAAATGCAACGAGGCGTAAGAGTTTTAATACTTTCGATAAACTAAAGTTTGCTTAACACATCTGAGATCGTCAAAGTTTGACTGAGACAAGTTCTTATTAAAGTTCTACTTGGAAATGGGAAAATCGAAAGGATGGCTAATTCAAATAGAACTGTGGTTATCTAGAACGCCAGCTTATTTGAGAATAATATTAGCAATTTTGTAATTTATCGTTAAATTGTACATGATTTCAAAGGTTGATTTTGAATTAAACCAGTAGCTCTTATTAGCACATGAATAAGAACACCTTAAATAAAAACCTGCAATACCTTTCACATATTTTTTATTTTACATAAAAAACTAATGCAAATAAACCACAATTATAAAGGCTTACTTATCACTGATATGAAAATCTGTAAAGGTAAAACAGAAGACGAATTGAAGAGGAAAACAGATGGACACATGACAATAGCCAAGACATGGTTTGACAGCAATAAATTGAAACTTAATGAAAATAAAACGCAATCTATAATATTTACAACAAAGCAAAATGAAAAACAGATCGTAACTTTCCTGGGACTTATACTAGACAACAGGATAAATGGGAGTCAGCACATATCAGAACTTTGTAAAAGACTAGCATCAGGGTTGTATTCTATCAGGAAAATCAAGAAAATATCCACCTACAACATGGCAAGAATGGCATATTTCTTAAATTTTCATAGCATAGCTGCTTATGGTATAATGTTATGGGGCAACGCAGTGGAAGTTGATAGGGTTTTTATACTGCAGAAAAAAGCAATAAGAATTTTGTTCAACCTAAATCAAAGAGACAGCTGTCGAAATGCTTTTAAGGAAGCAAAAATATTAACAATCCACAGTATGTTTATACTTACTTGTGCACAATACGTTCATATAAACAAAGGACGTTTCTTAGAACATTGTGATACTCACGCACACACACAGTACAAGAAACAAAACCAACTACAAGCAGCACATCACAGATTAGGAGTGACCCAACAAAGCATAGACTATTGGGGGCCAAAGCTCTACAATCATCTCCCTGTGGAAGTGAAAGACTTATCACTAATCAAATTTACAAAAGAATTAAAAAACCGTTATTAAATTAAGTATTTTTAACTGTTATTGTTAGACAAGTCATGTAAATTTTATTGATGACAAAATACATTATTTAATTATCTTTAATTCGTTGCATACAAAATAAATTTCGAAACATTTCTTCAAATAATAATAATAACAGTCTGAATATCAAATTTAAACACTGCACTTTCGTTTTATTTCACTTTTAGTTCACTTTGATTGGTCTTTTAAATTATTAAGAACTTATAAAAAAACAAGATGACATTTGTCATAACCTCACTTTGTTCACACTTAAGTGACATAAAATTCACCAACATAACCTCTAAATTTTATCAAAATGATGTACAAACTGACATGACCTTTGCTCTGAATGAAAATTCAAGAGAGAGTAACCAAATTTTCGTGCTGTTTTGATAATAATTGGAAAACAATTGCGAATCGCTAGTGATTCTCCTAGTTCGGAACTAGATTAATTTGGTTTCTTACTAGAAACAAAACAACATCTTTCCCACAAAAACCTTTCTAACACAATTGTAGAAAAAAAATTAAATTAATTGTTTAAATAAATGTTAAAAAATGAAAGTGGAAGATTCTTCCTTCATTTTGGTACCCAACATGGCTATAAAAATGTAAATTTAGAGTTAGGATTCATTGACAACCATCTTGAATTTTCTGACAAACATTACTTCACAAAAATTCAAATAAAAACATTTTAACATTTTGCGACATCCTTTTCTTATCACAAAATTAATCCTAAGATCCTTTCAAACAAGAATTACATAAATTTTGACACCAAAATTAAGAATATAAACTAAATTTTAACATTCTAGCAGATCCTGCTGAAACGTTACAATTTTGGGATTTCAAAAGCATAAACTTTCTTTATAAAAAGTTCCCCGCTTTAACATTCTAGTGTCAAATGCACCCTAGAACTTGGTTAACAATATTGCAGTAAAATATTTTACTTAGAAATTCAAATAACATTGAAAAATATCCATTTACTATGGAAAATTATGAATCGTCAAGGAAATAGAACATTTTCTTGAAATTCATTAATAAAAACTGTATGTAAAGTAATAAATACTTGTGTATACCTTCTCACCTATGCCTTTAATAATTCTCTGGTGAAAACATGCCATAAAATGGCTTCAAAATATCTAAGTGTGAAAAAATCAACCAACGACAGAAAATCGTTCATCTTAAAATTGAGTTTGTGAAATTTAAGTGAAGAATCTGTTTAAAATTTATCGCTTTCCATCTCACAGTGTTTTAATGTGTAATTTCAACATATTTAATGCAAAATTTTATTGTTTTTAAAATAAAGAAAATTGTGAAATCTTTTCGCCTGGAAGATAGGCAACACATCGTGCATACATGTTATGTGGGATGCGTATATCACAACATTAATGTACTTTCACTAAATTTTTACATTAAACTTTTGAAAACCCACAAAAACTGCATTTTACAAAATGGACACTTGTGTTGCATTCTTTAACTCTTGGCGAATAAGTAGCCTTGTTCCTCATGAGATGGATTCAGCGGAAATACGTCAACAAACAAAAGTCGAGCTGATTGATACATCTTATGAAGGGCTTTCAAGTGAGTATGTACACCAAAGTTTTTCTAATAAGAAAGCTAACATCTATCTTCTAACATCTATCGTAATATACGAGTACCAATTTATTACTATTTTAATTATTATTTTATATGGCGGTATGAAGCGATACTATCTATGCTCTGAAAACTTATAATAACTTATATGGTAAAAGCTTCTAATTGAAAGAAGGAATATGAAAACAAATTAAATCTCTATTTAACAAAATGCAAGACAGATTTCCTATATAATACAGTTTCATACAAAGGATTTATAAAAACAGTAAATAGTAAAGAACTACTAGCAGACTGTTTTATACATATTGTGATGTTATTATTAATTTTTATTTATTCTTATTTAATTGTTAATTATTAGTTTATATTTAAAAGAATACCTTTTAATTTCAGGGTCGCTCAAACTGTAGATATATATATTGCGGTGAATTCGCATAATTAGAAAAATTTGAACTTTTCCCAATTGGCTAGCAAAATATAAATGTATGCGATAAATTTGGCTAATTAAAAATAAAAATTAATTATATTCAGTTTCATCAGAATACTTTCAAATAACGAATAATTGCTGTTAGATTGTAAATAATTATTTATAATTAAATTGATTTTTAAAATGACTGTGTACTTTGGAAATGTTTTTCAACTTCCTTCTTTTATAAATTCTTATATGATTAGAAAATACCTTTTAATAAATTTCAATAATGCAATGGTTATACAAAAATAATATTACGTGAATTCGTGACTAACTCAAGTTTACGTAATAATAAGTTGGGCGCTAATTAAATAACTTAAAATAACTGAATTAAAATTAATAAGAAAAACTCATCTCAGGGCGAATGTGGATTCCTGTGGTTTAAAAATATACAAATTGAAATTTAAATCGCTTTTAAAATTGAAATCTTAACTAAGTTTAATTATAGCTAAATTGTTCAAATCACATAATTACACCTCACAAACGATAGTCTTTTCTTCAGCAGATACCAATACAGAAGGAAATAACTTCCTACCTTTATTATAAAATTGGTCTTCTCCAGTACCATTGGCAGCGTATGTCACCTTATGTTGTCCCAGTGCTGGCTTCCAATTCTGGTTGACTTTCTTTTGCATGGATCTCCAATATAAAACCATCAACACACTTGACTTGATAGCTCACTTTTTGTAAAACACTTTGTTTTAATTAAATGCGGGTACTTTTTCCCTTGTTCGTAGAACACTGTAGTATTTGTTTTATGTGTTTAATTAAATAAAACACCAATTTATGGTTTTGACGTAGATTTATTGACTAGCAATAACTTTAACTAGAACTTTTAAATTGAAAATTGCAGGTGGTTCTTTTAAACCTTATAAACACTCTTACACTTTATAACAACTATACACTTTTGCCGTATTCAATTCACCATCCAACTTAACTGTCTATTTACATTTGTACTATATTATCATTTACGACTTTACTCTGTCGCTTTATTTAGTGAACTGAACTTTACATACGTTCTCGTTCGTCGTATATCAGGAAGTGTCCTAAAATTATGATTTTCTAAGCTTATATACTATTTACTATTTACATAATCACATTACACAATTTGACGTCACCTTATCATCTAATGCAATGACTACACTATCTACAAACATAATAGCAGATTAAAACATAATTTGTCACAGTGACACATTTATTACACAACATTTGCAATAATAATGATCTATTTACATGAACAAAAACCTTTAGAGAATCACATAACCCGTCGATATACTCATTTGAAAATTAATCATAACTGAATTATATAATCACAATAACTTGCGCAAAATAGATTTAAATAATTTGGAGGCCAGAATTTAATAGAAGTATTTATTGTTAAATACACAAATAAGTCTAAGTCGACAAATTTGACTCTACGTTTGTGCAGACACTGCACTTATCGCTGGCTCGGTGGTCTTGAACGTTGCTGCTCGATGTCGGACTATTTCTAACAAGGTTACCGCTGGAACCTGCCTTTATAGGTACTGTTTCTTGGGCGTGGGTTTGTTTGTTGCTTCTGCCCTTGCTTCGACTTTCATACGATTTCCAGGAACATCCGTGGGCGCCAGTAGAAATGCATAGTGTACGTGACTTGATAAACGTGGCTATATTTAGATTGTGCTCAATGTCAACAAGACCTTGGCACTCTAGAACTGACTTAACAGTTACATTAAATGAAATATTCTTCACAACAAATTGCAGTATCTTCGACTGCATAAAATATTTATAGGTAGTTTAAGTAAAGTGACTTAATCTAATAGAAATTAGAGCTATATGTAACTCGCACAACTGGTTGTTACGTATTCTTAAGAAATCGGTGAATAAACCGTTTGATAATAAATAAAGAAACATGTATTATTTAACCTTATTAAAAAGTATACACATTGGTTGTATAATCAATGACACACCATTAAATAACTTAAAATTATTTTTAACTGGAAAAGTTGATAAAATATTCCTAAAGTGTTAGTTTTCAACGAAGATTTTAAAATTTTACAAAAATTTCCAAAATTTCCAAAATTTTGATACTAAAATCCACAGCAATATACATTTATATAACACTATAGATGTTTAATTTTATTTAATGTTATTAATGTGAGACTGTTGATGCGATCATCTAACTTTGGGTTCTTTTATTAAATGATCCAAAAACTTTACTTTTATTGCTGTTATTGAATTTCATTAAATAAAGTGGGGTTAGTGACAACCATTGACACATACACCCGCAATGTCATACAAGACAGTTCCCAAATTAAAGTATGTAAGATCAAGTAAGCATAACATAAAATTAAATATTTGTTTAACCTCTGTATTTAAAACTCTTTTGTTTAGGATGTTGAAAGAAAGAAATCTTACCCTGTCAACTTACAATTATTCCTTTCTTTATTCAAGTCTGCTATGGATATTTTTCTAAGTAGGTCAACTGATAGACCACTCCATTTGAAGCTTTCTATACAGCTGTACAGGATCTGCAGACCACATCTTCTGTACTTTATGATGATATACCACCAAACCTTATAACTCTTCAATCTGTCCTTGATGGGTAGGTGAACTCTATACTTCTTTCGTATGAGCTACTTGTTATTATCTTCTTTGACAAGAATCTAATTACGGCTATTCTTCTTCAGCACCTCAGGTAAGTATCTTCTATTACTCTTGAAAATGGCCTCTCACCCTAATGGTACTCCTCCGATACAGGAACTATTTGAATCGGTCAATGCAGAAACTGAATATGCCTACTTTTTGTGTAAATTGAGTTATACATGAATTCACCATAATTCAAGGGTGCCCGATCGAATGGTGCAAAAATACAACATGTCCTACTTTTCTATAATGTAGAAAAGCAATGGTATAGTACAGAAACTGAAGAAACATAGGACGTGTTTAATCTCTGTAGCGGTATGTCTTATATATCTAGGATGCGCTGAAGTAAAAACAGCTTAGCTGATATCAAATGAAGCCATCGTCGCGTCGTTTTGACATATGCAAGTGATATTTTGTTGAGGGAAGTTCTCTATTCAAAAACGTCTAAATCAACTAGTAACAGTGTTTACGAAGAAGAAAGTAAAACTGAACAACCTAGGAAACAGTTGAAGGTATTTCCCACTGACTCCACAACCTCTCCAAAACTGAAAGATTTATGAAGTACATTGAGAAAGAATTTGACGAATCTTACCAGCAATTCTATCCGAAAATGGCATATGAAAGAGAAAAAGGAAGACTTTAAGTGAAAGCAGATAATGTTTAAAAATATTTTTATTTGTATTTAGAATTTTCAGATTTCTTTTGTTAATATTAAGTTCAGTTGTTCTTTTGTCACAAACAGTGCGGGTCTTAGGCCTCTCGGTACGCTCGGGCAGAGTACTTCAGAGCGCCCTTATTAACTTTAAAAAGTAACTGTTATTGAATGATTTTACCAACTTCGGCGTCCCAAAAAGTCTAGCGCCCTCGTGCGGCGCCCGACCTCGCACCCCATCAAAGGTCAGCACTGGTCACAAAATAGTTTCTTGCGTATTCTTTGCATTTTATTTGCAATCAATGCAGAAACTGAACATGTCCACGTTTTATATGAATTTTTTTCTCTTAGAATACAAAACTTTAAGTAAATTGAACCATGTGATCTTACCTAATAGATACTCTTCTTTCATATCCCAAAAAGTCACGAAAGTCCATAAAAACAACATTAAGTAATTCAGTTTTTCTTTTTTTTCTCAAAACAAGGTGGTTGGGACATATTCAGTTTCTGCTTTGACCGATTCATTTATGGGACTTTTCCGATACAGGAACTGCTGAAGACTGCTATTCTTCCACACCTCAGTAAATATTGTTGATGATTTTCTTAAATTGTCTCACCCTTATGGTTCTTTACTTATCCTTGAACCACTTAAAATACTGTTCTTCAACTTTTCTGTATATTTCTTCTATTACTTATTATTTGTGTTAACTTTTCCCTTTAATGTTTTATTTTAAATTTTCTTCTATGTTTCCCTCTTCAGTATTATTTTAATAATTTATATTTCTTCTTTCAACTCTTACACTTAACTCTTCTTTTTTAATAAAACACTAGACTTTCCTTTAATATTTATTAACTTATAATCTTTTTTCAAGAACTTTTTACAAATTCATCCATATTCATAAAACAAAATCTTATTATTATTTAATCGCTCTGAGAAACCTCTAGTTCATTTATTTTATTTGTTATATTTATTTTCACCAGAAATATCACCTTTCTATGATCATTCTTACTGCCCTTTCAATAACAATGCTTATCACTATAGTTAAGAAAAACTAATTTCTTTATTTAAAATTTCAATTTTGCATTATTATTGAAGGTGCAGTTTTGATTTTCATATGATCCTTTAATATCCTTAACTAATATAAATAATTTTCTTTTTCATGTTGACCTTTGACTAAGATCTCCTTTCTCCTACCATCCTAATTTTTTATTTAACATTGTAAACTGTTATACTTTAATATAGATATGCTATTCCAACTTGATTTATCGTATTTCAATTTTATATTGAGTTCTCTAATCTTAGTATAACATTAAGACATTATTTATGTTTTATTTAATGATATCCAAGAACCACAGACGTAGTTTGTTTAGACGTCGTTGGAATCATTGTTCAGACGAACAATGAGTCTCCAAAGTTTATAATCGAATGCACTTTCTCATATTATTTACACTTTAGTGCAAAAGTGACCATTGCAATATATATTAATATAAATAATAAGTTTTCCGGAGAATGGTAGTTGTTGGAACTGTGGAAAATTGGATGAATAATCTATCAATAGTTTTTTTTCTTACATAGTTGCCAGTTTACTTTTTTAATTGAAACTCAACAGTAACTCTTGGCGTAGTTGATACGTTGAGTTACTTTAACATAACAGAGTTTTGTTCCCATCAGGAATTAAACTATTCCTATTATATCAACTATTGACCTAGAAATAACAAGATAAGTGTTTTGAAATAGCCCTCGTAACCATAAAACATACATTGTTTGTTTTTATAATGTAAATTATCTGCTGGACTACAAGAGCTCTTTATGGTTAATAAACTGGAAGAAATATAACTATGGTTATTTTACAACGAAAACAAATAAATGCGTACATTACTTATAGTTATACGTAATTACTTATTTAATACATGGACCATTTACCTATTTGCATCCTAAATGATGACGTTTGTTTTCAGCCTTGGGTGAAGCTAGGTCATAGATGAATAAGTGTTGTGTTTATTCAAGTTATACTTTATGGAAGTTTAAGAAAATTAATTGTAATACAATATTGACTTTTAGGTAATATCTTTCATTTTTCTAGGGATTTTAGATTTTTAAACGAATTATTTAAATTGTCTCGTTTCTTCTCCACATTCCACTCTATTAATCCGATTTTCTCAATACTATGCTCCACAGGTAGTCGTAGTAGCGCCTATATATTGCGGGGCATTTTATATTTTTATCCGCAATGCGTTCTTTCGTTTTCCTCAACGTCTCTACTGTTTTTAAAACAAATTGCTACATAAGTTGTTTCTATTAGTCCCTTTGAGATTCTTTTGTGTGCTGTTTTTTTCTTGCTCTAATAATAAATCTGTACCGATTTAAACTGTTCTGGATTACTTTTAAGAACCTTAATTCTAGCGACAGTAAAACGAAATGTCTCAAAATGTATGACAAAACACCCTGAAAAATGTTTCCCCAGTTTTCTGCAACGCAACAGAAAGGGGAAATTTTTGTCTGTAATTCCTCTGGGTGACGTAAAACATTACGGTAGCGTTTCGAAAAGGTTTCGAGTCACACATTTCACATAGCCCTCTTTTCCTCAATAGTTTTAATGCCGCGGACTGTTACCTAGTTTATTCAGCAATCGTCAGCAACCGGGGTCCGGTCCCCATAAAACACAGCCCGAGTGTCGATATTATCCTCTGACGCCACCGACTTAACTGCCTGGATTCAGCCAATTGTGTTCATTCGTCATTCTCATATATTTGTTTTATACACCACCGTGCCGGGGGATCATAAAAATGTTGATCGTATGAGACGTGTTTTATATATATATATATATATATATATATATATATATATATATATATATATATATATATATATATATATATAGTATTCTAGCGAGCCATTCCTGTATTCTCCCCGACGACATTTCAACGATGATAGGAACGACCCTGTTGATTGCATTTTCGCGGGAAAATGCATGAAGACGCGCCATGAATTTGATGCATTCCTCGTATATTTATAAGAATTTTTTGGTTCTGCAGAATCTTTACTATTATCCAGAAAGTTTATTTCTGCTATTTCGGATTCGAAACGAGAAACAGCAACATCCTGACGCAATATTTTATATTGTTCGGAACTGGAGCGGAGAAAAATATATTGCTTACTTTATTAACTTTTATATGTTTATAGGAAAGAAAAAAAAATTCGTTGCTTTTACATAGATGTATTTTTACAATATACGAGTTGTTCTAAAACAATGAAACCTGAAAGAATTTTACTACCCTAAGTAAACCATGGAAAATGGAATTCGGTAAACGGCGATATTGATCCCGTAGATGGCATCGTGATTGGAACTTTATTACCAGCTGATAACTTTGAACGAGCGCATTAATTGCACAAGAAGTAGTATATGGCTCTATAATATTTTAATTTGTTTGAGTTCTATTAACAAGACTAACTTTTTATGTACACTTGGTTATGGCATTGTGGTAGTAGTTAGCTTTTAGTATTCACGGTAGGACTCAATTAATTTATCAGTATGTTATAAAACAACGTTTATTTTCGGTAAATTTTTAGTTTTAGTTTCTGTAAACATATAAAATATAGTATAGTGAAAAAGACAAGAAGTATTTTTACCTATCTTCTTTAAGAACCTATTGCGTCAGCTTTTTATAATAACTAATAAGTTCTTAATAATAATTTTAGTTAACCGTTACTTTCAATTTAAATAATTCCAATAGCTTATAATGATATTTATAATAATAATAATAATTATCAATTATTATAATTAGTTGTAATTTACGACTCTTGAATCTAGAAGAGAGCCAAAATCACATGCATGATTGTTATTAAATTCAAAACAACAAACAGCACGCATGATTTTTATTAAATTTATTTTAAACAAAATCGGATAAATAAAAATTTAAAGGAAAAGTAATAGAGGTTAGTTTCAATACTAATGAAAAGCCTTTCTTTTTAAGCCTTTTAATATTTTAACGAGACCTAAACCGAAAAAGTCAACCAACGTTACATGGTGTTTTTGTACGGTGTGATTTGTTTTTTACAAACTGTTATTGGGTAGTTTTATGGTTATCAATAAAATGATTTTTCTATGTGTATAGTTAACTTTTGGAAATTAAGTAAAGCAACACAGGAATGTTTAAAAACAATTAAAAAATGAAATCTATACTGCGGTGTATTTAACTTGAATAATGTAATATGCTAAACGTTCAAGGTAAACATAAATTATATGCAGTGAATTAAAATAAAACAAAATAAAAATACACCCCAAATATTTTTCCTTTTTTCAATCGTCCAACTCAGGGTTTATTCGATAGAGCATGAATTGTTTGAATTATTTAAAATCTTATTGACTCTTATACCTGAAAGAGGAGAAAAACTTATTTTGCAGACACTTGGGCTTCTGCAACTGGACAACCACTGGCTAAAATCTAAATTTAAAAAAAGAGAAATAGATGCTTGTATGTACATCAATTAAACACATGATAATGATAAACAATAACTTGAAAAACACAAACTTTATTTAATTAAAAAAAATAGAAATTCAAATTAAAAAGGAAATAAAAAGAAAAATTATTCAAATTGGTACAATAAATCAATTAGGAAATTAATTCCCAATCTTGCTCAAGTGTATTTAATAGTCGTAATAGCCTGACATAGGGCTATTACAGTTATTCACTTGAACAAACTAACACAAATCAAAAATCAGATAAGATATTCGCAAATGTTCAAATAATTTGCTTCATAAAAAAATAAATTTTAATAAAAGACAAATTGAAATGTTTTATTTAAGAAAAATAAATTCTTCTAACAACCTGTAAGGTTAACCAATATAATTCTGAAACTATTCAGATTAAACTTTACAAATTTTATTATTAGCAAATCGAATTTAAAAAAACTTTTATTTCGACCAACCTGGTATATAATGTCAATAGAATTTCCTTCAAATTCTATTCTCTATTGGTATCACTGCATTAATATCTGTCAGATGATTTCTTATTATAAAAGCGTCAATTCATAAAATCGATAATGGAAATAAATTCTCCTGGATATATTTAAAACAACTCGTTCACACTTCCATATACTTTGTTGAACAATATTAAAATCTTTAACTTTTAAAATGTTCAAACTTAATTTCAATCTTGTTTATACTTTGTTGACATAAACCATATAATCAACACTTTTAACCTCACTTAAATTTACATATTTTTAATCCGGAGTCGGGCATAGATTCTCCAAGTGCTTTTGATCGACTGACTTTGTTAAATCTGGCTCCAGCTTATATAGGTTTAGTGGAAACAAATGCCGACGCTGACACATTTTCAAAATAATCGCAACGCGGAAAATATTTATGACGTCACAATTTTCTCTCAGCTGTTCGATTTTCTCACGAATCTTAATTCTATAAACACAGGATTATAACTGGAAAACAGAGATTAAAACAATATAACACACTTATGTCCTAAAATGCATCGTAACGAAGATATTAGGCAAAAACGATTGACAATGAAAAAATCTCATTATAACTTAATTACATACAAAATTCGATAAATCCAGGTTTATCCTTTACAAAATAGATACATAATTACACAATGTAGCTAATACATATTAAATTTCCACAGGAACATCTTTACAATTTAAGAAAAACATAAATTACGATTCGTTACGACAATCGGGTAAACCAAATGATGCATATACAAGTTTTACCTTTGACATTAATTCAAATGAAGTCAATTTATAGTCAAATTGTCCAGCATACAGTCCTCCAAGTGTTTGCATTAAAACAATGGTGAGAAAAATAGTATAAGAGTCAATAATTATCAAAACTGAAGCATAGCAACAAAATCGAAACCTTCAATAATAAAAATGCTCAGGATTATTATATAAGAGTTTAAAAGCTTAATGTGTTATATTGGTCATTACAAGATTGACCTAATTTATTTGTTTTTAGTTAACTGGCAGCCTAAAACTAAGTTACTCTCTTGGAAAATAGAAAAATTCATCTTACGTTAAAGATCGTAGACTCTAGATTTAAATAAGAAGATTACATCGTCTCTACAAATGAAAAACCCATCCTAATATGCAAATTGGGTTGTATAAACATGTATTATCATAAAACAATCTAAATGATTGATATCCTTTTTTAAAAATCAAACCTTTTTTTACATATGAATTGGGGTTATGTTTGCATGAGATTTTATTTTTGATTCCTATTTTAAATATTGATGAGTCTAACTGTGACCCAATATGTAGCCTTTAGATTAATGATGCCTAACACCTAGCATATCTATCTTTTATTTTATTTTGATATGTGAAATAATTGTCTTCACATTTACGATCTTATCGTTCAATAAAATTTTCAATGAGATGGACTTATTACATCTCAATACCTATTACGTATAATAACTATTACGGAGATTTCTTTAGAAAAAGTCTCAGAATTGTTCAGAAATTTAACATTAATGATTAAATACGTGAATCTATACCTATAGAAATTATTCAATCATGCTAAATTTTTATTTGCTGGCTGTTCTTAATATTTAATTATTTTGTAAGTATCTTAGCTATTGTTTTTTTAGTTTTGAATATATTAATTCTTTTTCGATGGTTTAGAAGTTTTCTGAACATGTTATTTAATCAATTGATTTGGCTCGGCGGACAGATTTGCTCGATTCAGCAGTTATCTATGGATAGTAGATTAATATCTTTAATACATACATCTGTATCCATTTTTTTTCTAAATCTTGTTTTTTTTGTCTTAATTTGTCTTAAACATTAATTTTTTCATTAAATTTAAGGTCAAGATTTAAGAAAATGAACATAATTTAGTTTTTTAGTTATTCTAAATTCCGGAATGTTTAGTAAGTGTTTTCTAAAGAAACATTTAAATTTTTTTTAAGTTTAAGCAAAGGAAAAAATATTAATCCGTTTTAAAGCGTCACTGTATTTCAAAAATCCTTCAAATGAAATTAATTTACAAAAGCGTCTTATTGTAGGCTGAAGAGCAAGTTATTGCTAACCTGTTATGCTCTTTTTACACAAAATTAATAGTTACTCCTGCTTTGAGGATCGGCGGGATTAGTGGCGTTTGTAGATTGCCGGAGAATTCCAACTTGTTTGGATATCTCTACAGAACAAAAAAAATAATAATAATAAGGCACCACTGGCTCAACAGCCAAACGTAGAGGAAAGTTTTGAATGACTTCAGACGCCGGAACCAGACGGTTGCCTGATAAATACCTAGATAATACTCCTAAAATCTTACAAGAACTTACCATGAACCACAGTTTAGTTTCTGAACAAACCAGGTAATAAATATCAGAATAATGTATAGTATGTATACATATTGCCATGATATTTAATCCGGCCAGATAGAACAAACACGCACAAAATAGTTAATAAGCATTTTTATACAATTTTAGAACCACCCGATTGATCGGTTGCATAACCGCACTTTCCAATTAATAAAAACTGGATAAACTTTTTCCTTTATGAAATTAAATTTAGATAATTAGAAGAAACATGCACACTAGAATACTTTAACTAGATAAAAGATATGTAGAAATCTTGTTTTTCCATAGAAATAGATAAATTTTCTTTTTAAACTAACGATTTGGGTGACGTTAATGTAATTTTTCAATTTAATTAAGTTTGTTTGACTTTAATGTAAGATTTCACCTGGCACAGACAAAGTGTATTGTATTAATGTTGTATGCAGGTTTTTAGTAACTTACCTTGTTGAATTATAGTTAAAGTTTTGCTTTTCTGTTAACGAGATTCTTTTATTTTGCATAGTTCATGTATTTCAAAATTTTAAAGTTTTTGCCTGGGCTATTTTTGTGGAAAGTGGAGGAGTGACTTAGCCACCACAACATTGAAACATTTTTAAATGTAAGGGTTTTACATTTACAATATATAAAACCATGTAATTAGGTTGCGCCTTTAGAACGTTCAGTGAAATATTGTAAATTGGCTTATAATTAATTCAATGTTGTTGGTATCTAAAAATATTCAAACAATGTTATAAAATATGTAATGTTCAGTTTATGAAAATTTATATGGATTTAGAATTCCGATTTGTAAAATCTTTTTATTTGAAGATGATAATTATGAATAGTTCGATGACACATGTTTCTCGTATTATTTGACAACTTTGATGAAAGCAACCAGCTGATACATGGGGATTTGGAAAATAAAGTTGGTAGGTAATCTTTTGGCGCCAATCTTTAAAAGGAAATAATCATAGGGGTATCAATAAGTAAAATAAAAATGTGATTTTTTTTATCTAAGTTTATTTTATTTTGTTTAAAAAGTTTATGATACCAAAATAAACAAAAATTAAAAACAAATTATAATCTTTAAACATACTTTTAATAGTTTATAATATTTGAAATTAAGTGAATTTTTTAAAAATAAGTTATTAATCTCCACCTAAAGATAATTTAACTATTTTGGGATTGATTAAGTTTAATTATAAACTTAAAAAGATAGAATTTTGTAGTCAGATCTTTTCCTTTGCAATTAAAATAAAAAAAATAAATTCAATATAAGAAAATCTATTTTCTGGTATCAATTTTCTTTTGTTTTTCGTTACATTGTTTTGTGTTAATACTAAAAATAAAATTGTGTTATTATTGCCTTGGAAATTGATTTGTGTATATGTTTTTCTATTGTTTTTCCCATAATTATAAGAATATAGAAAACCGTTAAAAAACCCGCATGATAAGCAATTCTTTGGAAAGTAAAGCTTTTCACTACTGCAATAGATTTAGCCGGAGCATTATATTATAAGGTAAGCAAGTTATAAGTTATATTCTTCATGCAGGTTTTTGCAATCACGTTTTTTTCTGTGCGTGTATCCATTATATCCATTATATCCTTTAAATCCCCATATAAATATCATTTCAAATTTATGACACCAAAAGTGGCACATTATTATTAAAAATTAAATCACCCCATATAAATCATATCAATTTTTCGGAACCCCCATAATACCGTATCAATATATATCAACAAACATCCGTAAAAGCTGCTATTAAATAAATAAGAAGAAACAATGATAAATAAATAAGACAAAAACGTTTAATAAAGGCACCCAAATCCATCATTTACGTGCAACAAAATAATAATAAGAATAAAAATACTTAGAGAAAGTCAGAAGCGTGAGTAGAATATATGTATATGATCAGTATGACATTTTCTGAAACTGCCAAAGATAGGTATACCTATAGAGTGTTACACATGTTTTATACTTGGAATTCATCATATAATTTAAATCTGGAAATCTATAGGGTATTCCATTAAAAATAACAAAGTCGATCGTGCTTCCGGTTAGACTGGAAACGACAGCTAGATGTTTGAGCGCTCAAAGTATGCATATGACTCAACCATACAACTTTCCAAAATTTAAAATCGATATCTTTCTTTATAAGAAAATGGCGGGCTAGATAGTAGATCGTTGACACCCGTAATATTGTTTTAATTATTGTTAGTTTTCTTTTCTTTGCTATTTCGTTTTTTGTTAATAAATGGCTTTCTTAACCATTTTTATGCTCCATGCACTTTTTCTTTATAGCTACCCATGTTAGAATGTTGAATGAAGTTAGTATGTTGTAACGTTCTTATAACAACGTTACCAGACTTTGATATTGTTAATTTTTTAATATATTTTTAATAATGGTTTTACTGTTGGTTGGGGATGTCTTGGTTGGCACCTTGCGGTTGTGTCGACTTTCCGGACAATTAACCGTTTTTTATACCTGGGTTTTGTATTTCTGCTCTTTCTTTTGTGCATCTCTTGTTTCAGTGTGTGTTTAAATGTCCTCTCTTCGCCTATGACATTTCAGCTTTTCTGTCTTCTATTTTCTACTCTTTCATCTTCCTTTTGTTGCTATTCTCTTATAGTTTCTAATCTTTCTGTTAAGTACTGCAGAAATACTGCCGATATGATTTTATATTTTTTAATTGATACCGTGTTATTATCAAGCAAGTTGGTCTTTATTTTGGTGGTTGGTAAAATATGACGACATATCGCTAGTGGTTGGTTAATTAAATGTTTCCCTTTATCTCGATTAATTAACATTTTAAATTCTAAAGAGTTGGAACCGCATCCTCAAATTGGAATTGAAGTGTATCAATCCCAGTTGACTATGTTTTAAGCCGCGACTGAAAAGTGAGCTACTATTATTAAGAGTAATAATTGGGTAGTGATCTTCCCAACTTTGTGTTATTAATGGTTCGGATGTAAACTATTTGACGCTTTTTTGATGGTGGCTCGTTTAATTATTAGTGATTTAAATCAATTATATTTATATATATTTTTTATTAAAAGTAAGTAATCGAACTGAAGAATATTTGAAACTGGTTTATTTATATTTAACGAATATATTAATGTTGATGACTTTTTAGCTAGAACCTATTAATTTGATTAAAGATGTAGTATGGTGATTAAAAATAATATTTTTGTATTGTTTATGTATGGCTTATATATCAATTAAAAGCCAGCAATTAATATAATTATTATCTATGAATTAACAGATTGTGTTTATTTATATTAAAATTTAAAAACAACCAATTTTAATTGGTTAAGATAATACTTATCAAACAAACAAGCCATGAACCAAAACATTTAAACATAATAACCTCAAATCCTTAACTCATCAGAAGCATCTGTCTTTCAGTTCGATGGATTAGATATACTACATCAATGTTTTACAACGGAAAAAACGCTGGAAATAAAAACGCGTTGTTTCATGTCCGATGAATTCACAAACGGTTTGTTGAAGACTCGCTTACATCGAACTCTCAATCGCTGGTTTCGCGAACTTGCTCTTAGTAACATAGATAATTGATAATTACTAGCCAGTCTCGGTGGATTAGTGGTTTACATGTTTGCTTCATAATCCAAGGGTCGCAGGTTCGATCCCCGGTCGAGCTGGTAATTTTTCGCAGCGGAGAAAAATTTAAAAATGTGCCTTCTTCTCAGATAGGAAGTAAAACTGCATGTCCCGTGTCAATGCGATGTTTGGCACGATAAAAATCCCTACTGGCGGAGGAATTCCCCCAGATTCAGCTAAATTCTAGTAGGGTCGGCCAAATGATCATAGTCATCGGTGCCATGAGGTACGAAGGATGCTCCGCCATCCTGATTCCTCGCCCAAAAATAAATAAATAAATGATAATTACCCCAAAATTGGTAATTGATAAGGAACATTCAACTGAATTACTTTATAAAGGTATACTAATCAAGCAAACTTTTATCAATTTTGTAATTAAGACGATCAAATTCCATCATTCGCTATCAAAGATAACACGACTGTAACTAAAGATAATAAAAATAGATACAGGAATGGTTTCGTATTGTTTTGTAAGAAACTCTAGGTTTTATAGAAAAGTTCCCATTTACGCCCGTAAATGGGGACAGTTTCAGTTTTCCAAACTGTCAAAGAATAAAAGTTCCTATATTTTACTATATCCATACCCCAAATTTACTATATTCTGTATATTTTTCAACTTTTCCTATAAAGTAACTTACAAGCAATGCTTTTTAAATCTTATTCTTTTAATAATAAGTGAAAATATATATAAATATTCTTTTAGTAAATCTCGAGTATTCAAAACAGTGTAAGGTTTACACCATAAAAAAATATTTGTTTAGGTATTATTTATATTCGTAGAGAAATCAGCAAAATGTTGCCCCTATTCAAGATTTTCCAACTTTATTTCACGAGCCGCGAACGACATCTGAATTTTAAACATTCCGCTCCTGCCGATTCGTGTTTTGAGAGTAGAAAAGTATCTAGGAGAGTGGGAAAGAAAATAGGTATAGTGTATATAGTACCCCAAAACAATCAAATTTTTACGAGAGAATCGATACGTAGCATGCATGTAAACCGCAGAATAAATAAATCAGCTTATTCGGTCTCCGTAACGATTTAGCTATGATCGAATTTACCCCAGGTTAGAGAATGGCACTTGGCAGTTCTACCACCGGCGAGATCAATAGGGTGGAGGTTGGAGGGATTTTTCTGATAGAGGTGGAGAAGAGACCGCCGGCTACAACAAATTGTCGCTAATGGATAAGAAAAGAGAGAGAACCGAGATTTAGAATGACCAGAACAACCCTCATCCCTCTCGCTGTTCGTGTACTTAGTACTTGTTTTTAGACGTGCTCGTTTAAAGCTTTATCATGCTACTTAGTCAGCACAATTCTCGAGTACACTATCCCTTGTATTGGATATTGCTTCGTCTTAAACGCTGTGTGACACCGCAAGTGGCCTTTTGTTATCTTGTTACTTATTTGTTAGGAGTTTGCTATAGTTAAGAATATCTGTAGTTAGAGGGATAGAAATATATTCTAAACAATGTGACATTAGAGTTCGTTATTTTTTAAACTAAAATAGATTTTATTTAAATTGTATTGCATTGGGTAAGTACGCAAGGTTTTTAAAAGGCTCGAACGAAAAATTAATTTTGGGCCTAATAGCGTGTTTAAATAGAGTGCTGAAAACTACATTATTCGTAGTTTGTAAATTATGGAGTGTTTATGTTTATAAATGGAAATTTATATTATCGATAAAGTAAAATTCTTCTCATTGTGCAGTTCTTCCGAATGTCGTTGAATTTGAACGTCTAAATATAAGAATTACTCTAATTCTTATTTAGGACGGCGATGAACGAATAACGACAACATTGCTCGTGATAGTGGATTCAAATTCCATTTGAGGCGACAGAATGGTTCTGTCATTTCAACTGATATGCTCAATTGATTATGTTATGTTAGAAAACTACATTTATTTAAAACCATAAAGTTAGGCTAAAAATACATAACTTCCCAGATAGCACAACAATATCGGTCCAACATTGGCACTTTAATTTGTCATTGGGCCAATATTAACAATTTCTGACCGCTATTGTATCGATATTGGTAAATTACAATATTTTATCACCAATCAAGCAATATTTTAAAAATCATATATGTGTAGTTATTTTTTCATAATTATACTTCATAAGGTTTTGAAATATTGGTATCTTATGGTTAATTGTAATTTAGCAAATAATGATGGTACTTGTTGAAGCCAATAATAGAAAATTATTAACTTATTTTGGTCGACCAATATTTTACAAACAATAAATGTCCATCATTGGGCATTAATTGATGTATTTTAATTATTAATCTGTCAATTTTTCTAAATATTAGTATCTTATATGCATTCGTATGTAAACCAATAATTATAGTTTTTGTTGAAGCCAATATCGGTCCATTATCATTATACTTCAATCGACCAATATTTTAGGAACAATACAAATCTATTATTGAGCCATTTATTTGTTTCTATAATAGACTCTCATCCTTTTAAAATATTGCTGGCATTTCTGTAACTGTTATTTAACCAATATTCATATTTTCCATTGAAGTCAATATTGGTAAGTTATTCATTTGTTTCAGCCTGTCAATACTTTGTAGGGAGTATACATACATCTCAAATCGGGTCGATAATTTTATATTATTCGTAGATATGTACAACAAATATTACGTATGCAATAGTTATATATTTACAATTTTTATTAAATTTTCATACTATACTGCTAGCACTTTAGGGAAAAAATAGAAACGATGCATTACATGAAATGGTGCAAACTGTCAAAATCTTCGCGCTATTTTTATTGTTCCTTCTCACTCAAGTAGCCATGAACTTGCATCTTGTATTTCTTTTAAGTATAAACAGCATGGCAGGAACATTCGCCTCAACTAAAGTGAACTCGCTCAGGTCAAGTCGAAAGGAGTTAAGCAAGTCCCCACATCTTAAACAATATTAAATAGGTTTTTGAATGATAATAATAATAACATTACAATAAAGTGATTAAAAGTCGGAATAATTTATATTGTTTGTGATTTATTGTGAAGATTGGTCGTTTGAGTTAATTTTGTGACAACAAATTGCCGGTGATTTTTCTACACTATCTTTCATTAGAATTTGTATAGTTGTTATATTATTAATTGTTTGGTAAAGGTTCGGTGTGTTTATGCCAGTTGTGGTAACTTTTATCAATCCTTCTCTATTCTTGCTAATTTATAACTGCAAGTCTAGAACTGTTGGTAAATAATTAATTACTGTTGCTAAAGTTACAAAACGGAGTGTGTATAAAATTGAACCATTTTTTACATGGGAAGCTTGACAGAAATAGTCCTTAGCGATTAGATGCATCTTGGAAATTTTCTAGTGTGGTCATTGCAAAGGATTTTTTAGGAGAATTTTTATAGGGTAGAAAATTCTGAACAATGAAGTATATGCAGGGTGGGTCATAACGGGCGGAATAAACTTAATTAATATTCATGGACCATTTCGACTAAAAAAGTTCCTATGAAGTTATGTCCTAAATTACATCATTGCAAAACTACAAGAATCAAAAGTTCTGTTTAATCAAAAATTTAATATAACAGCTTAATATTACATTTTCAATATATACATTTTATTTAAAAAACAAGGTTCCCTTGTATATTGGCTTGTTCTGCACGTTATGACTCGCCCTGTATACAGACGAGTAATATAGTATAAATATAATTTTTTTAATAACGACCCAATCTATAAAACGACCTATATATTTTTTTTTCTAATGTTGTACAAATATGATTCTTCAATTACGGTCCAATATACATGAAAATGTGGGTTAATAATTTTTTGAATTTATAAATTACAAAACCTACACAACTCATTCCAGTCAACAGAAAATCACAGCCACAAGTAAAGGAAAAAGGAAGAGGAAATTAGTACTTGCCTCAAATCTAACTGGAAGTTATTTGAAATTAGTATAAACCAATACACAGAGCTTAAACATTTTTTTAAATGTACACATACAGCTTCTGTATTTATTATTATTATTAAATAAATAAATTAAATAACAAATAACAGAATATATAAAAAATTATAAAAGTAAATAATGGCTAATTAAGAAATTATTAATTATTAAGTTAGACTAAATGTCATATTAATGGACAGAAAGATATTTAACAGCCTATAAAACGATGTACAATTAGATTCAATAATAACGAAATAATATAATAATTAAAACCACTAATTAAAGGTTTAATCAGTATCAAAGTAAAATGATAAAGTAAAGTTAAAAGTTTGAAAATTAATAAAATTCAGTTACCAATTTGAGAATTTCATAGTATGTTTATATTGAGATAATCTGGAATCATCGATTGAAAATTTATAAAGTATTAATAAAACATTAAAATATTTGAGGGCTACGATTAAGCTCCGAAAACACAAAAATAATTATTTCATGCATCAAATGAAAGATAGATATGCTAGGATACTAGGTTTATTTAATCTAAAAAAGGCTATATGCTAGGTAACAGATAGATTTATCAATTTTAAATAGAATTTAAAGAAGGAAAAGTATCATGTAGACATAACCTCAATTTTTACAAAAAAAAATTTTGAATTTATAAAAAGGATATAAGTCAATTATATTGTTTTGTAGTAAAACACACTTTCTGTAACACAGGTTGCGAGTGTAGTATAGTTTTTCTACTTTTTGAATGTTTATTTGATGTTACATTTGAACCTTGACGTTATAACTAACGCAAAATATATTTTTCTTTTTCCCACAAAACTAAGTCAGTTTCGAGAAAATATTTCACAGGAAATATGTAAAACAGATCATTATTGTGATGTCTATAACAGTAAATTTAACTTACGAATTCCTAATTTGAAAGATTTGTGTTAATCTATATAGAGGGATCGGCTTTGCTGATATTCTTTAATTTTGTCAAATCTTGAGTTCATTTGAATGTTTTTCACCGTTGTTTGAATGCAGGCACTTGGAGTACTGTATTCTGGACAAGATTAGTTGGAGTTTGATTCTATTTATGTTGTTATATTATATTGGACTTGCATAGCATCATTTCATGTCTAAAACGTAAGGTCACGTTTTTAAGTTAAGTTTTTCTTTATTATTTTGTTAGAATTTGTGTGAACTCCATATGTTTGGGTTACTTTGTGTAATTATGTAAATATTTTATGTACAGAAATAGCTGGAAAGTGATGAGTGTTCTGTATAAATTAGTGTTGTGACGATTTATTCGTCGCTTTGCCAGCTACCTTTCTGTCTTTTTATAATTAGGATTAGCGTTAATTATAATCAGATGTTTTCGTTAGTGACGTCATGACAAAGTTTGATGTTCCCTTGTTTGTCAAATTCCGCCGTATTTTTCAACTGTTTTGTGAAATCATATAAATGGACCCCGAAAAAAGAACAATTTCAGTCGATGAAGCGCATTGGCGGGATCCACGCTCGTCTTGTATGCACAATCCTGAAATAAAGTTAGGTTATGATAAACCACGTGTTTTCAATTTAAACAAACGTCATAATAATAGGGAATTGGATTGTTACCTGTTATTAAAAACGAAGAAGATTATTTTTATTTTAATAATCACTAGTAAGTGTGATCGATTTATTTTAATAAATCAAAAAAAAATTATCAATTTCCATTTCTACAATTTGTATAGATTTGGTTTTCAACATTACTGGATCAGCTAATTTGGTTGGAAGCTGCTTTACCGACACAACAGTAAACATTTTGAATTGGATTCATTGACATTTGGTGTGTCAGTTTACATATACAAGGTTGGTCGTAATAAAAATTGTTACCCATTGGGAACAATTTATAAAACTAATTTTTTTTTCATTTGACTTTTGTAAAAATTAAAATAGTATATTAACGAACAAGTTTCATAAGGCAAGATTTATTACATGAGTCCAAAGTTAGAAAACAAGCCGCTTGCGGCGAGTTTTCTAAA
Source organism: Agrypnus murinus (assembly GCA_929113105.1). Classification (NCBI taxonomy): domain Eukaryota; kingdom Metazoa; phylum Arthropoda; class Insecta; order Coleoptera; family Elateridae; genus Agrypnus; species Agrypnus murinus. The sequence goes on from OV816031.1 coordinate 111,772,236, forward strand.
GGGCGAGTGCAACAATGGAGTGAAATTTTGACAATTTTCTTTCAAATTTTTTCAATGCTACCAACATCGAAAAAGTTGGGCTATTAAAGCACTCAAATGAGCTATTAACGCACTCTTTTGGGTGCTTTACAGCTTTATTATAGACGCAAAATAGAAAAAGGTTTTTTATGAAGAAAGTTTGTTGCTTTGACAACAATTTGAAAATTCGTTTATCAATTGTAAATAATTTATTTGGTTGAATTACATTTATTTGATGCTAGTATGTTTCAATGAATGACTGCAACCTATTAGACAGGTTGACAACCACCCGAGTTTCATTTAAGCAAACTGAAGGTCTATTGCTGTTTATTTCTTTTTAAGGAACTTGCCTTTTTTCTTCATAAATTTATTTAATGTTAATAAAATAAAGATCTATGGTTTTTAATTTGTAAAAGTGTTTATTATTTTTATTTGATGTGGATGCAAGTATTCATTTTATTTATACAGAGATTAAGATTACTGCTTGTCCAATTGTGGGATTCCAAGTGTAGCGATCCAGGTGTGACTTGTAGTAAGTTTTTTTCTCTCCAGGTACAGGAATTAATAAGATCTATAATTTGTCTATCTCATGCTCTATAAAATTTAAACCTGCGTTAGTCTATTGGGAGAAAGAAAAAAACTATTTTATAAAATATAAACTAAAAAGTTTATATTTTATCATTCATTTTAACTAAATTCACCTCAAAAGTTAATGTTTGCCCAGAACGTAGGGCTTTCTCTTAAAATCATAATAATTATTTATTTTGAATTTTAAATTCACCTCAATATAATAAGCTACAATCCCTATGATCCCCATTATTATTTAGATTTTTAATTTTTAGAGTTTACATTTTTCTGTTGTAATAAAATGAATTGGTATGCCATGTGCATTCTGAGGACTTTTGTATAAGATCTTACTAAATAGAAACCTTATTTCTGTGTTGTGTCTCCTAACTCTAACTTACAAGTGTATTTTATTTATAGTGATTATGTGTTTTCTTGATATTTTTCTGTTATGATCGGTTTCGTTCTGTGTTTGGAAAACTACTGCTCTTCACTACGACGTTCATAGTAATTAATTTAAAGTAATTAACAGCAATTAATTACTTTTTTACTATTATTTAATGTTTTGCATATAAATTAAACTGAAAATACATTTTAAAATAACTCTGCTAATTGTGATAAAAAGCAAAAGTGAATTTTTCCACTTAAATTCTTCAAATTGTATGTAAATAAGCTGCTGGTCTTCAATCGTGTAAAGGTATACATTTAATAGGATTCTGTATGCGAGTATCTGTTTTCCTTTAGAAGCCCTACTTAATGAATATAAAATTGCAAATACTTACCATGTGATATCTTGAAATTTAATCATGCAAACATAGACCAATACATGTTAATAAAACCCCTAAGCAAATAAACGTCTATCAAAACTATTATGGAAGTTTTCCGACTGCACACACTGTTGTTTTATATTTTTTTTTCTTTTCTCAAGACATTCTCCTGGAGTTTCCAGATTAATTTGCTTTAATTTACAAGAGCTTGAAGTTGAACGTGTAAAGAATACCTTATATTCTTGTTTGAAAATCTAGTTAGGCTAAGACAAAAGGCGGTAAATAATTGAAAGACGTGTCGCCCGGAGGAAACGTTTGAATCCCGCAAAATTAGTAATTTCGTAAGATATGGATTCTTTATGGAAATTACCTCTTCACTCATTTGTCTCGTATTTCTCTATAATTTAAAAGCCGGGCGCGTCGAACAGAAATGGAAACAGCAACAATAATACTACACGTACACATACTACACTAAAACGAAGTAGTCGTGCTACTCTATCTCATCAGAGATGAGATGAAGGTAGTAGAGTATGTACTCTACACTTCCCTTGCTACCCTGTGCCACTGACGCGAAATTTAATATTCGTCTGCATCGCAATTAAAATTAGAAGACGTACACATTTCCTTGCTTTAGGCATTTTCTCACGTAAGTTGCTCGTTTTATGTGTGTAAGATGCGATAACTTCTGATAACGCAACCACTTAAACATAAACTTCAGTTAAGTTAAGACAAGAAAGTGGGAAATATGAGAAGGCAAAACCTAGTAACGTAAAATTGAAGCGTCGCCGACGACGTGATACAGCAACAACAAGGATATGGATATGGATGCAACTATATCATAAAATACAAGTGTTACACGTATAACTCGACAGAATGTTGTTATAAAAAGTTGTGTAATAACAATATGAATACAAAAATTTGTTTATAGCAACAGCACTTCTTCTTACCGAGTCGTATGTGTTGCCAATATATGTCTGGAAATCTTTTAAAGTGTATTATCTTTAAGCATTCTTTTTATTTAAATATTGCACTCTCATTTCTGTTATTTTCCCCTATTCTTTTATTGACTTTATGACAAAGAACTAATCTATTTTTTATTAATTAAATCATATCTACGGTACGTTGCAGGTAAGGTAACAATGTATTTGTAACTTAAATAATTAAGAGTAAACCTAGCGTTTTTAATTATCGCAATAACAAGTTATGTAACTATTAAGTAAGAAATGCTTGTTGTGAATTTGTGTAACAATTTTAGGAGGAGATACTATTTATGAGTCACCGCCTAGGAAGAGATTGTGTAAATCTTCGCATGATCCAAAATGATTATGTCTCCGACTTAAATCTAAAGTTCTGGTTCTTCCTTCCTTCAATTGCTTCACGAGAAACTTCAAGCGTGTATGTATGTAAATAGAAGAATTTCTTACTTTTTAGTTATGTACCTTGACCAATAATTATAGGTACATATGTTGGTATGGATAGCCAGGAGTATAAGCAGTTATGGTTCACCTTAAACTTTTCACGTTATATACATATTATCACGACGTGGGATTCGTTAAATATTATAATGGAGATAAATAAATACAGACAAATTGTAATAAAACGACGATAAAGTATACATCTCACCTTGTATTGGTTCTTGCTCTGGCTTAAAATTTTTATTGTTAGAATAATCTTTAATACCTCACAAAATTGAGACCCTCTCAGGTCGGGTCGCTTTAAAGATCTCTGGCATACAAATAAATTTCTTCCAGATTTCCTCTAACCCTAATTTATTTTACAAATTTTCATTTAAAGAAAAACTATCTATTGCATCTTGTAGATCACAAAATTACGAATCTACTGATATATAACATTTGGCATAAATAAAAGATTATTTATCTAAATTTTCTTGTCAACGAAACAACATTGTACTCAGCTAAAATAATAACAAATTTATAATAACACAATTTCTCAGGACTTTGCATGATATCTGCCTAAAATCATAACAATACATAATAGCATATTTGTCGCTGGTGTGGCCGCTGCAATTTATATATTCTGGAACTCCGTTTGCTTTATTGCGTCCTTTTCTACGTCGTCTTTTCCCAGCATATTACATGAGCATTCAGAAAGTAAGCTTTACAGTACTTTATTCCTTTTATTCTATTAAATTTTCTTCTTCATTTTCCAGAATTATATTTTCTGAGTGATATCGTTTTTGTTTAATTTTTCTGATTTTTTATAAAATTCTCTAACACCTTTCTTTGCTTAGAAGAAAAATAAAGAAGAATAGAAAATAAAAAATATTTGACTACTAGATACAGACATAGATGCGATTGTAACAAAGATGAAATAGTTAACCTCTACTTGCTCACCTTTACTTGAAATAATGCTCCGGATAAATATAAAGTTGTTAAAAGTCTAACTCTCCACAAATTGAGGACCTTCTCAGGGGAGTCGCTCCAATGGATAACTAAATTCTTATATTTAGGGACACACAGTAATATAAAAAACATTTATCAAAATAAATCTCATAGTTACCAACTACACAATTTTATTTTTTATTGCCAAGTACCAATTAAATAATAAATAAAAAAAATCGATACCACCAAAGAAATATTTTCTTTTATAAGAAATTAAAAAAACGAATAATTGTTTATGATTTAAATAGCAATGAATAATATGCATACAGTTTCGCTCTTTTTAATTCTATAATTAATTTTTCATTAATCTCAAAATAATTAAATATTTAAATATTATTTATTTGGAGATAAATTAAATTCATATCCAATCATATAATTGTTTTAATTTATCTATAAAAAATTACTTTTTGCAATAAAGAGAATAATTTATTTACAACTCTTTATGGCCTTTTTTGATATCATTAAAATTTCTTATTACTAATTAAACTAATGGCTACTGAAAAACGCACGATTTTTAAATTACAAGGATTGTAGTTCCCTTTAGTTTTGTTAAAATTGGGGCCTTGTAAATACCAACTTGATATTCTGAAATCTCTGGTATCAGCTGTCTGCTATCATTAACTTGACAAAAAATTGAAGAAAGATGTCAATAATCCATTCATAAATATTTCTAAATCACTAAAAGGTTTACAAATTGGAATACTAAATCCAATAATTGTTATTCATTTTAAGTACATAAATTCTCTTATTATCCAACTCCATTGTAATAATAGAAATTCATCATAAATTTGTCTTGTTAGCAAAATTCAATCGTAGAATTTTTTAATCACTTCTTTAAATTGAGACACTACTTAAATAACCACTTTTATTTTAAAAAATTCTTCATTAAATCACTTTGACGTTTAACATTACTAAATCTAACCCCAAAACTTTGACATTTTTAAATTAGGTCAACATAGCCTTAAATTTTATTAATCTGAACAAGACATGTGCACTCTCTGCAAGATGTAAATTAAAAGAGCGATTGTTACAAAAATGACCGTCCTTCTATATCTTTTTGTCGAACCAATTGATTGTGATTTAATTTTTGTATAAAACAAATGCCTTTTGACATTTCTAAATATTCTTAACCCTATTTTTATTTATAAATCGTAATTAACACTTAAACTAATTGGATGTGGAGCTTATAGGGCAATTAAATTCCGAATCCATTGGTATACTAGACATGTTACAATATCGATGGAACTTAATTTTTAAATAACTATTTATTAACTTAATTATTTAAAAGTACCATTTTACACCTTCTTATTTTCACAAATTTAAACGGTATGATCTTAATAACATTATTTACATGTTTTTAAATGACAACATATTTAAAACAATAACCTAATTACAATAATTCAATGAACGATCCAAAGCACAACATAGTTACATGTTGTTTATCTGATATAATTAATGAAAAGCAGCCTTTACATTTAAGATAGTAGCATAGATACAATTATATGGTATTGAAGCAGCTATACAAACCTCCACCAAAATGATTTAACCAAAAGCTGTAAAATTTTGAAATACAAGAAACTTATACAACTGAGGAATCGTTTGGATATATTCAAAGGATTATATCTTGAATGTAGTTACTGGAATGTTTATGAGAAAGTAGTAGAAGGTAGTAGTAGTAGTAGTAGTAGTAGTAGTACATGCAAGAGAGAGATGGGTAATTCACAGAATAATGTGTTACAGAGAAAAAGTAAACCCATTGACTATTTCAGTTAAAAAGATGCGGGATTAAAAAATGTCTATGCTTTGTCAAGGGTGTTTCATAATTTTTGTTTAGTAACTGTTTTGTTTTTAGTTGTGACCATATCTATGTTTCTAGTGGTTTTTCTTACTTTGTAGTTATTTTTTAAGTAATATTTGTATCAGTAGCAATAAGTAAAGTTTTTAGTATTTAGTTAATAAACATGGAAAAGAAATGGAAGTGTTATATTTATAAAAGCAGTTTTTATTAACTGAATATTTAATAACTTTTTAATAATTTTAACGTATTTACATAAATAAATGCCTATTATTACCTTTTTTTATTTGTTTATATTTATCGCTTACATTAATTTCTGCGATTATTTAATTGCCTAAAATTCTCCTAGAGCTCTCTTCTATGATTATTGTTTTCATTATTAATTTCTAGAATGGCAGGTATGTCATAATTATGAAATTCTACAAAACAAGAATATAAAAAACGAATCTGGCATATAAACAAACATTTAAAACCATGGAGATATGAAGTTATAAACCGTCTTTTAAGATTTGCTACGGGAGACAACCTTACTACAGTTTATTTGGGCAGCAGGGGGTTTTACTGGTTCCCTTAACAATAATAAACAACTTGATATACTATAAACTTAATAAACAGTTATTTTTGTTAAACTGTCAAATAAGCTTTGAAGGTGAATAGACCGGTCCTTAATTGATAAGGTAAGATAGTAAATACTTGTATACCACCTCATTACAACACACAAGGTCTGGTTTGGGTTAAATCTTACATTAAAATTGACCTAAACTTCATTAAATTGACAATATTAGATAACGGTCCTCCACATCGTTAATGAACAAGGAAAATTAACCAAATTCTATGAAAAATCAGTTTTCCAGATATCGTTTTTATCTGACTATAGTGTACTGTGCTATTCCGTACTGTCGTGTTTTGTTTTGTAATGATTTGGTATTGCATTACATTACATTATATTATATTATTATAATGTAACTAAACACATTTTTGTTATCTTATAATTATAATTTTAATTTTATATATAACAATAAATATAATATATAAATCGAACATATTAGATAAATCTAAATAATTCAAGGTAATTAACCAAAACATATAAAAGTTTTGATAAAACAGTTTTTTTTGTAAACTATAAATCAGTAGATTAAAGAAATATATCGAAATATTTATACAATGTTGATAATATTGTTTTCTGTTATAGTTTCATTTTTATATATAATAATAAATCCATAGATAAATAATATAAATCAGTAGCTAAATCAAGATAACCAAAATATAATTAGTAATTAAGATATATAATAATTAATTATTGATGTTGATAAATCTACATTGTTTGTTCCATTTTTATTTCTATAAATATTGTTCATGGTTTAACCTTGTTGCTGTTTCCGCTTAGTATATAAAATTTAACGATATTTTGCTCACTGTAAATTTTCAATTTTAACTGACATTAAAACACATGTTACATTAGTTATATGTATTTTCTTCATAAAATGTGAGTTTAATTTCATATAATATTTAGATACCTTTAAATTGAAGATTTGGATTAAAAATCAACTAATTAAAATTAGTAAATCACCACGCGTAGTTGATTTTTGTTAATTCGTAAATTATTTATTAACCCTTCTTATTTTATTAAATTGCTACAAACTATTAAAATAATGAAAAATAGTAGTTAGTGTAATATAATATATCGAATCTATATTTGTAGTACAAGTCTGCATATACGTACTATGTTTTGCACACTATCGATTCTGATTTTTAATAAACCCGGAAACTGAGTTTTCTGAACAAAAGAAGATTCACTAAATTCTCTTTTATCATAAACCTAAAATAAAACCTGATTTAGGGCTCTGAACTTGACCAATGTTCACCTCAATCGCTCAGGGTAGTCCTGCCATTTGTCTAGCGATTGAAATTCAGCATCCACGCTTTAACCCTCACCTACTCTAGGGTCTTCTGTCGTTACTGATTGAGTTCTATATCATATGGATGTTCTTTACGTCTTAATAAAAGTCAGTTTTATTTTTTATTTTTTCTTTCCAGCATTATTTATTCTAATAACAGAATATCATTAAAATTTATTATCTTTCCACTTTTTTCTTTGTTTTATCCCTTATATTCCTAAACGAAACTTTTAGTATTGCTTATATAAGTAAATATATTTTGGAAGAAATAAAGCACGCACGATATTATTCCATCAAAAAGTGTGACAAGAACTCGAGAGAAAAATTGCGTGTATTTCTAGTGTTATCGGACTACCATTAGAGTGCAGAATTTAACTTATTCATGTAAGATTATTGAATTCTGTCTACGGAAATTGTAATACACTAATTTTGATTGATTGCACCTCATAAAGCATACGGGAGACCAACGTTTAAGTAGCTTATCACAATTTTTTCCAGAAGAAAACTATTTCATGTTATTTAGATATTAGAATTTTGAAAAGTTAAAATTTGAAATAAAACGAGAAATCTTACTAAATAATTGTACGTTTGCGTTCTTGATAAATCTGAAACCGAACAGGGTTATTAATTTAAAGCTTATTAAACGTAAGTCATTTATTTCTGAAAAATAATCAAAAGAAAGAGGAAAAAGAAAAAGAAAAAACATAATAGAAGCAGCAGGAGGAGAAACAACAACAACAACGTGAATTTGGCACGGTATAGCACAAAATTGCAACAAGCAAAACAGTAATATTCCATCAAATAACCTGAAAGCGGCCTGCTTCATTATGGAAGCGGTCGGAAAAGCAATTTGAAGCAATTCCAACAGACAATCGAATGCTACGGAGAGCATCAAAAAGAGATGAGAAATAAAAGCCTTTTGTTCTGGTAAAAGCAAAGCAAAACAAAATATATAATATTGTGCTGTGTGTACGCTTAAGATATAAATATACACTAAGCGATCACTTTTAAAATCCAGTAAATCCTTAAAATTCTTAAAATTTTATTCAGGAATTTAAAAATTAAGAATTAGCAAGATACTAATTTAAAATGTATATAATATTTAACTATTGAAAGAAGGATCTACTTTATTGTAAGTTATACAATCTTTATTTGATAAATATGCCACAATCCGAAATTAATTATATCGATCGCTAAATTATTTAGAAAGTATCAATTTTAAAATTTAAACAAGTTAACCTAAATTATCGTAAAAACTTAAATTATCTTACAGAGAACATAAACTTATGTTTTTATAAACTCTGTATTATCACAAATGCAACCATACGAATTATTAGATCATTATTAAAGCGTTTCACGAAAATTATTTTGTTCTAAAGTGCAATACGCCTTTAAATTGGAATCCATCCAGTCGAATCCATAACTGTATGCAAATTTGATACAAAAAATAACTTATGGTTGCTTCTAGAAGAATGCAACAAACAAAGCGTGAATGTGGGTCGCAATCTTCTCGCTTCAGTTCTAACTGGGAACTCATCGAATATAGTACTGTAGCAGGCCGGATCAGCGTTTTTAATGTTTTATAAGCATATCTTTATTTTTAGTAAATTTTTTATGTTTGTTTCAGAATCCACACCTTGAAGATGGCGCTGTAGCAGACCGGGTAAGTATTTTTGAATATTTAATATGCATGCTCTTTTTATTGTTAATTCGATGCAGTATTGCTTATTGTGAACTTATTATTCTGTATCTGTTAATATAATATTTGACGTTTTTGTTTCGGCTTATCGTACTTGTGTCAAAAACGAACAGGTTTATTATAAAAAGTTAATGTATAACATATTTAAAGTTTTATTATATTCTGTGGCCGAAGCTTTTTTAAAACTTTATTTATTGAATATAATAAAACACATTTATATATTTCGTTTGCAGTCGTAGAATATATTTTATTATTTTTAATCGAGAGAAAACTTTATCTCTTTTAACATTTAGAATACAAATATTAATATTACTTTGTCTGTAATTATTTAACGAGTTTAAGACGAGTTTAAATAATTAAATTTGAATTAACACACTAAACAGAACAATTTTAGAATTCACATTTAAATGACATTAAGCAAAATAATTAATTAAAACTCGAATGAGCCTTTATGTTTTTACTAGCAAGACAATTTTAAAATCTACATCTAGTTTTAATACTCACTCTAGATAAACACTTGTTGAAGAGACTTGTGTGTTGAATGAATACTTAATAAAGACTAAAGACTTAAGATTAAAACAGAGGTATTTATACCTTATCTGCCTACACAGTTCTCATGGTCATGAGAGAATAAATGCCAAAGAAGTTCTCATAGAGATAACATAGACTTAGCAGAAAAACTGTAATTTGATATCGTGAGTTTTATTATCTTAAGCAATTCTCATGTAACATGATCTTATCTATAGTGCGATTCTATGTACGTTACTTTAATAAATTATATTTTCTATTACAGAATAAAATATAACTTGATTTGCTTAAAATTGGGTTCATCTTAATTGAATCGGCTAATGCAGAAACTGAATATGTCCACTTTTTGTGTAAATTGAGTTATACATGAATTCACCATAATTCAAGGGTGCCCGATCGAATGGTGCAAAAATATAACATGTCTTGCTTTTCTATAATGTATAAAAGTGATGGTATAGTACAGAAACTGAAGAAACATAGGACGTGTTCAATCTCTGTAGCGGTATGTCTTATATATCTAGGGTGCGCTGAAGTAAAAACAGCTTAGCTGATATCAAATGAAGCCATCGTCGCGTCGTTTTGACATATGCAAGTGATATTTTGTTGAGGGAAATTCTCTATACAAAAATGTCTAAATCAACTAGTAACAGTGTTTAAGAAGAAGAAAGTAAAACTGAACAACCTAGGAAACAGTTGAAGGTATTTCCCACTGACTCCACAACCTCTCTGAAACTGAAAGATTTATGAAGTACATTGAGAAAGAATTTGACGAATTTTACCAGCAATTTTTGTAACGGTATATTTTTATCAGCTCTGAATAATTGTGGTTTTGTCCACATATTTACAAAAATTTTAAGTCCGGTTCTGCAAATTTACGTTCTTTTCATAATGTAAACTTGCGTTAGCATTCGATATAAACAACCCTATAAAATTATTTTAAAAAAAGGTTGGTTTCAAATCTTAGAAGTATAAAAAATCTCTTTGGTTACTCATATAAGTGTTTAAAAATAATAACTTGAGGCGTTTGCAGTTTTAGAGAAAAAATCAATACTTGCTTTTGAGTTGCTGTGCTCTGATTGGTTAAGCCTAAACACGCGACTCGTCTACTATCCGTCCACCGAAAGATGAGCTCTGCGTCATCTTTACAAGAAATTATCACAGAAAGTGTTTTGTTGTGCTTTACTCTCATTATCTACGAGTATGACGAAGATAGCATTACATTATTTAGCACTTCTCTGGGTCGTTGGAAGTTGATTTGACTAGCTGTGTAGAGTGTAGAATACGGAGTGGCCTATAAATAAACTCCTAGACCAAATTAACATATTGCCACAAAACAGTAAAAATAACTACATTTATTGGCAAAATTATCGTGGAAAAATTTAATGTCGTCACTACAGATAAAGTTGATGAATTTTAGGGATTCTTTAAGGTATTTCACAAATTTCTGGAAGAAAATGCCAAAATTAAAGGCAATGCTGTATGCGGTTATGAACATGTGACTTTATTGTAAAACATGTTACAGGCAGGGTGGTTGTCGGCCACTGTCAGTAATTTCTGATTTTGTTTTAGTGTCACAAAATCATTTTTTAACATTACGATCACTTTGTACCAACACTGCAATTCTTTAACCCTGATAATTTAATAAAAATTATGTGAAATGTTTTGAAAAAGTTTTAGTTACCCTTTAAAGAGAATATTTATAAAAATGTCACTTTTGCCAGTTTTGGGCCCTCATGCGCCAATTACCGGCCGAAGCTGATCCATTTTTCGACAGATAGGCCGAACGTACCCGGATACCTGGGCACCACTATATATAACATTTGTTTTCAGGGACAATTTTTGGGTTAGGGTAATGGGAATAAAAATGATTCTTAAGTTAGAAAAATAAACAATACCTATATTATGTAAACCATACAAAATGAAATTATGCTTCGCTTTGGTTAAAAAATAAAAACGTACATAAAACTCAGTCTTCTTTGTTAGGAACAGTTGAATAAACTTCTTAGTTGCACCACTTCACATAAAAATAAATTAGGTAGGTTCCTCCCTACTCTTCTTTGGTATAAAAATAAAATAGATTTAAACTCTTACTAATGACTATTTATAAGTAAATAAACCCATTTCTTATTTGCACAAATCGCATTTAAACTTCTTTGATGCAGCGACTTCATAATTTAAATCAAGAAAATCGGTGCTTTTGAAATGGTACCAGCTAGTGCAGTAATCACATCCAATATTTTTTCAAGATCGTCATCTGTGTCACTGATAAGATCGTCTTCACATAAGGCACATTTTTCATTTTTCTCTCTTTTTCAATTGTTGTGATAGTTTCGTTAACATTCTCCTTGTTCTTTAGTGTTTGCTTTCCACCCTTTCTCTCACACCTTTTCTTTTTCTCATTATTTCTCACTGTTTGTTTCTGTTCTTTATTGGCTTGCCTTTGTTCTTTCTTCAATTTTGCTGTTTCAATTTTTTTATTTTTTTCTTGTTCTTTCTTTAAATAGTAGCTTCGCCAGGGTTGACACGATATAGCACTAGGTAACTTTACCTTTGACGTTTTAGTTTCTGTTTTTTTCAAAACTTCTGGAAAAGATAAATGAACCTTAAAGGGGTAGACATTTTTTTCTAATGATTCATTTGTCGGAAAAATTGCCTTCAGAACTCCTTCCTCGTGATCTGTATTCTCATCTCTAGTCTTCTCAGTGTCGTTGGTCAATGTTTGATTACAGAGATCTTTACACTTTTCTTTCTCATTTCCTTCTCTATTTTCTGTTGATTTGTCATCAAGATCAAGTAGCATTTGTTTTGTTTCTTCTACTGTTTCGCAGGTCACAGACTTTTCTTCGCTTTTTCTTTCTTTATTTTCTGTTGACTGGTTATCAAGTTGTTTTGATCCTCCTTCTCCTGCTGCTTTATCATCACCAAGTTTCTCTTTTGTCCTTCCTACCATCTCACCATTAAGTGCCTACTCTATTGTTTCATTTATGCTATTCTCTTCTGGTTCTTCTATTATATTATCGCTCAGAATTCCAAATTCTGGGTCCGATAAAAGTAGATGCTGAACACTATTTTCTGATTCCATAGCCTCCTGAGATACATCCGGACTATGCAAAATAACATTCTGGAGTGGAAAGATTGTCACGGAATTTAAAGGAATAGTGGTGACAACTGTAACTTCCTGGAGTTTCGGTCGCAACTCATTGATTTCATTATAAATATCTTGAACATTGACACCATGAGAATATAACTTTACTTCAATTGTTTTTATAATCTTTTCAGCAATTTCCAAATCGGTTATGTTGATATCATCACTAGATGCTTCTGGGGCGTGATCGTCAAGTTTCTATAATAATTGTTTCTCTAAAGTGTTTCTTACACATTTTCTGTAATCTACATTATCAGGATTTAAAGGAAATCCCGCATTTGCGAAATCCATTTTTTATCTGATCTGTAGTATTAGTTTCTTGTAATGTTTCTTCAAAAAGAGTGCAGAAATTGAGTTTCGTGACCGAGTTGTTAACATCTCTGAAATTTTTCCCTTGAGTCGGTTTTGTATCGTTGTTCTAGGAACCCAGAACTGTCGACTTGCTTCTCTGACACTCATGCTGCTTTCCCGTATTTCGAAAAGTGCTCCTTTTAAAGCGCCATCTGAATATAAAAAAAAGGTTGCTTCCTCACTTTTTCGTGTTTTTTCCATTTGTAAAGGAAAGCAGAAATATAAGTTCAAGCCTGTTTTATAATACGGACGAAAAAAGGCTCTTTGTCGGCCATCTGAAGTACATGGATTCTAAATGAGCGGGCGAAAACTGGTATAAGCCTACCTATTTCCGGCCACTCAAATCCACTGAATTCATATTTCGCGGACAGTTACGAAATAAGCGGCTAAAAACTGGACCTTAATTTCCATACACTACACTACACAGCCTTGGTAGTGTAATGTCAAGAGTGCTGGACTTTCACCCAAGCGGCCCGCTGTCGATTCCCGGTGCCGGCAGATCTGGTTAAGGTTTTCTGCAGTTTTCCCTTAGCTGTGACACAAATGTGGGATTTGCGCTGTTCCATCTGTAAGTCGGCTGCAGCCGCACTTAGGGCCTACTTAATAATAATAATCGCCCCCTCCCTCCCGCACAAGCTTATAGCTTCTGGGGCCTGGTTTCCAGGCTATGGGTTGTAGAAATTATTATTATTATTATTATTATTATTATTATTATATAGACGCAGACGCAATGTGATGAAGTTTGAAAGATATATACTGGATTATAATAATAGAAAGAGACATTGTCGCCTAGTGTTTTTTTCCCAGAAAAATGGACACCTACGTTTTTTTATGTCTAATTGACCAGCCACCTAATTAACAAAATATCTTGGGAGATAAACTAACAACTTACTAACGAAATCAAAGCTAAACATGCATACTTATGCTATTTTGATATAAAAAGTGCATACTTTTAACGAAGAACAATCTACTTACTATTTTCCAGTAAAGCCTCCACTGCAATTTTTTAACTTTTACCAACACTTTCCAAACCTTCACTTGATGGCCATTTTATGAAATTAAGTTTTAGTTCTAACTATTGCCACTGCCTCATAAGAATTGGTGTGGATGTAGGCAAAAGGTGGCCGAAAAGGGGTATAAAGTTTATTTGGTGAGAAAATAGAAGATTACTCTATTTTTAACATTTTAATGTAAAAGTGGCCGACAAAAGGTGGTGGCCGGTTAACCGGCGCATTCACCCTATCTCTGATACCTATAGACTGTAGATTTGATCGACGCGGGTGACATTTGCTGAAGTTACTATTACTATTGAAGTTAGTTATTTCTTATTTATATGTTTTTCGTGAGTGTTATAGTATTGCAATAATAATAAGCAACAGTTCTTCTCAGAACTGGTAGAAAATCGCAATTTTACCTAATACCTATCAATATTATGTCAGTATAAGGGAAGAGACTGCGTTCGCAGTCGCATCAGTTATTGCTGAATTTACTAAACTATAGTTCGAGAGGGAAAAAGGAAACCGTGGAAATTTACTTCCTTTATTTTGTGTACAGGAGGTAAAACAGTGCTTATAAAATTGTTCTGAGTGTGCGGAATTCGATAACGCAATTGTAATCGTAATCGCGCTCTAATTATGCGATCGCCGAACTTGCGAACCGCGAAGCCGGTCAAGTGCATTTAATTATTAAAATGGATAATCTGACGCCCACTAAAATAGCAATTAAAACACAAAATGAACAAATTTTGTATAACTAGTACCAAGCAGAAAAACAAGAAAGATTAAAATTAGAAGAAATTGTGAAACAACTACAACAGAAGATTGACTGTCTGCAAGAACAAGTACAGCAAACCCAACAGCAAAAGCAGCAACTGCAACAACCTAGACGAACATACAGCCCGGCAAACTCAGGGAAGAGGACGAACTGGTAGCTAGAGAAACAGCATGGTTACTGCCAAAAAATAAGAATAGAAAAGCAACAAGTTCACCTGAACAAGTAAATAAATCAGAAAGTAAAACTTCTAAAAAGCAGAATCCTAAAGTCCCGAAAAAATTAAAACCTCCACCGATCATATTGAGTAATGTGGAAGATTACAGCTGCATTAAAAACAAAATTAATTCAAAGAATTTAGAATACAATGCTAGTATGTTAAGCAATAAGCAATTAAAAATAAATGTCGACGCAGACATAGCGTACAAAAATATGACTCAGCTATTAAAGGAAAACAAATACGAATGGCACAGTTATGAAAATAAACAAACACGACCTATAAAGGTTGTAGCAAAAAATTTACACCCTTCATGCGACTCGACGGAAATTAAAGATGAGTTAATCCGTAGAGGATTTAAAATTATAGAAGTAAACAATAGAATTAAGAAAGTTACAGTAATAATAAACAAATTATAACGCCATTGCCATTATTTATGCTAAGTTTTGACAACATCGAGGATATTAAAAAAATATATTAAATACAACATTTGTGTAATATGAAAATTAAAATTGAAGCATTAAGAAGTAACAAATTAATCCCACGATGCAAAAGATGCCAAAGATATGGACACACACAAAAATATTGCAAACGCGAACCTATATGCGTTAAATGCGCAGGCAAACACTTAACAGTTGAGTGTAAGAGAACTAAAGCTGACAAACCTATATGTTCAAATTGTGGTGAATCACACCCTGCCAATTACAGCGGATGTTTAATTGCGCGCGAATTACAGAAAAGGCGTGACAAATCAAACAAAAGTAAAAATGATCCGCAACCGAAAACATTTACATCTAGTAAAACCATTGAAGGTGTGTCATATGCTCAAGCCGCTAGGACCGACAAATCACAAATGCAACTCAATACAAGCGAACAAACATCCATGGTACAAATGATGCAAAGTATGATGGATTTAATAAACAAGTTCTCACAGAGACTCGATAAATTAGAAGCTAGAAATACTGGAGCTATACCGCGTAATACAAATTAATGGACCAAAGAGATTTACGAATAGCCACTTGGAATGCTAATGGCATCCAGAACCGTCTACTAGAACTAGAAGTATTTCTGAATGAGCAAAATATAGACGTGTGTCTGATTTCAGAGACGCATTCAACTAAACAAACCTACATAATGATAAAAGGTTATCAGATCTATCAGGCAATTTACCCTGATAATCAAGCAAAAGGTAGTAGTGCTATTTTGATAAAAAATAACATCAACCATTATTATTTCAGAGACACATTCAACTAAACAAACCTACATAATGATAAAAAGTTATCAGATCTATCAGGCAATTCACCATGATAATCAAGCAAAAGGTAGTAGTGCTATTTTGATAAAAAATAACATCAACCATTATGAAGAATGCCATGTTCAAAGCGCCGAAACTCAACTCACAGTTGTGACCGTTAAATCTACCAAGCAAAATTTGAATATTGGTGCAATATATTGTCCACCAAGATACAATCTCAAAAAACCGGAATACAAAAACTTGTTACAGCACCTTGGCGAGAAGTTCATCGTCGGTGGTCTTAATGCCAAACATGTGGATTGGGGCTCGAGATTAACAACAACAAAAGGAAATGAACTAAGACAAGCCATTACGGAAACAGGATGTAACTTCCACACCACAGGTAAACGAACCTATTGGCCCACAGACCCGAGCAAAATACCAGATCTTTTAGATTTCTTTATATCTAGAAAAGTTTCTCCAAACTTTATTGATATAGAAGAAAACTTTAACTTAAACTCCGATCACTCAGCAGTAATCCTCACTCTAAGTGAGAAAATAATAAAAAAAGAACAAAAACCAACATTAGTTAATAAAACTACGGATTGGGAAAGCTTCAGAATAGAACTTGAAAATGAAATAAGACTCAATGTGCAATTAAGAACTGTTCCACAATTGGAAACAAAAGCTGAAAACTTTATCAAAATTATCCAAAAAGTAGCTTGGAGTAACACTAGAAAAATCATTCACAAAACTGCTGGAGTTAACTATCCTATGGAAATCAGAGAATTAGTCAAGGAAAAGAGACGAATCAGAAGAAAGTGGCAACAGACACGTGATCCGGCTGACAAAAATATTCTTAATAATATAACGCGGCAACTAAAGAGAGAAATTCGAAAGTTGAAAGAAGTCTCAATTGAAAGGTATCTCCAAAAACTAACAGCAGACGAAGATACTGATTATTCGCTGTGGAAAGCCACAAAGAAAATCAAACAACCCCTCACCCACATTCCACCCATCCGGCAAAGTGATGGTACATGGGCTAGAAGTAACAAACAGAAGGCTGTAACTTTCGCAGAACACCTTGCTGAAACTTTTCAACCAAACGAAATTCAATCAAATATAGAAACTGATGAAGACGTAATCTTGGAAGAAGAAGACGTAGTAGAAGAAGAAGACATCCAACAGGTCACCCCAAAGGAAATAGCAACAGAAATTAAAACTAATCTTAACCCCAAAAAAGCGCCTGAATTCGACCTTATCACAGGTGAAATATTGAAACAACTTCCCAGAAAAGCCATTGTTATGCTGACGTACTTGTTCAATGCAGCATTTCGATTAAAACATGTGCCCAGTGTCTGGAAGGTAGCAGAAGTTATCATGCTACCAAAACCAGGTAAACCACCTAACGAGGCGAAATCATACAGACCTATATCACTACTACCGATTATATCGAAGCTCTTCGAAAAACTCTTATTAAAAAGACTCTTATTAAAAAAGAAAAATCTAATACCAAACCATCAGTTTGGATTTAGACAACAACATTCTACAATTGACCAAGTTCATAGAATAACAAATATCATTGAAATGGCATTAGAAGAAAAATTAATCTGCTTAACGATTTTCCTAGATGTGGCTCAAGCCTTTGACAAAGTTTGGCACGAAGGATTGATCTACAAACTAAAAAGAATGTTACCAAAACATTACGTTAAATTACTCACGAGTTATATATCAGACAGATTATTCCGCATTAAGCAAGAAAATGAATATTCAGAGTTAAAGGAGGCTAGAGCTGGCGTGCCCCAAGGAAGCGTATTGGGGCCCATCCTCTACTTGTTGTATACAAGCGATTTTCCACAACCGCAGAATGTAACTGTTGCCACATTTGCAGACGACACAGTGCTGATGGTTACTGGAACAACCATACAAGAAGCAACTGATAAGCTTCAAGAAGCCAGTGACGAAATACACCAGTGGACTAGAAAGTGGACCAGTTTCAATAACAAGCGCATATGCGCAAAAAAGAAAAAAAATTATTATTATCATTATAATTGTCAAACTAATTATATTGGACAAGCAAAACATAATTTAAAAAAAGAACAAATCAACATAAGAATTCTATCAAAGTAAAGATTCAACTTAGACCAAATACAGCATTGTCAAATCATGCTGCAGACAAACTTTATAATTTCAATTTTAACCCTCCAAAAACTTTACAAAAAGACATTTGAAAAAAAATATTAATATACGAAATGATATGAAATAAAAAAAGTTCTACAGCAATTAGCTACAGAACCGATATTGAACATCTAAGCATAATATTTATAATAATAACTTGTTTTAAAATAAAAAAATTGTTATTTAAACATTTTAAATAACAATTAAATTAGTTAATACATAAAAAAATATAAAATTAAAATAAAAATTTTGATTAGTTTTTTGCTATTTCTTTTCTTTTTTTATTTTCAATTGTACATATATCTACGATTTATTTTCCAAATAAAGTTTAATAAATATATTGAACAATAATGATCATGTAAAATAAGAATTGTTTGAAGAAATAAAAATTTGACATAATAAAAATAAATACATTTTAAGATGAGACATTTCCCCCTTTCCAATTTGACAAATGACAAATCACTTTTCTGTTCAGTAGAAAAAGAAAATCAAGTATATTTCAAGTATAACCGTTTTCAATTAATTATTACAAATAAATAAAACATAATTTATAGACAAAAATGATATAACAGCCAAATTGTGGTGTGCTAATTCCACCACACAATATTATAAATTTTTTTTAAAGAGGTTTTGTTTATTTTAACTTTTAAAATTTAATGTAAGTACTGCATTCTTAATTCTCTCACATCATCAAATTTAAAAATTATATCTCTTACAGAAATTTTAATATAAAAAAAAGAATTGTTTGTTATAAGTATATCAACTGAAGTAGAAATAAGTTTTGGAATGATAATTAAAAAAAAATAAACCAATTTCCATTTTTATTTATGTTTTAATTTAATAACATAAAAACCAAACTCGACTGAATCTCTCCATACAAAATTCATTAAAGCAAAAAACAAAAACGTCGTTTAAATAAAAAAATAATTAATTATAACATAACAATCAATACCCTTAAATAAATCTGAACTTGCAGCATGTACAGTACGTATATCGATATTCTGTTCGTCTGAAAAGAATTTTTATATTTTATATAAAAACCGAAAATTCTCAAAGAGCAAGATTTGGCAGACCTTTGAAAAGATACTACAGTGCGGAAATAAAGTAGCGGATAAATTCGATAACTTAGTTAAAATTAATTTTTTGGAAAAAATCTTGATGGGGTATAGCGATTTTAATCACTTGATGCTATACTGTACCATTTTCATCTTGTTACGTTATTTGTTTTTAAAGGGATGACGTCATCGATATTTTTTAAAATGACAATCGATATTTTTTATTGTCGATTTCGGTAGTACTTTTTATTCTCTTTTCAACTGTATACAATCTTCAATATGTTACATTTGAAAAACTGGCCTAAAGTTCGAATATTAAAAATTCTTTAAATTTGCAAAATAAATTTAGTCACCGTGTAAAAAACGTAACGTTTAAAAAAAGTTGAGAAAAACAGTCTAAAACTTTAATTAGACTAAAAAGAACCTAAATTGATTAACAAGAAAAAAAACTCTAATAACGATAACATCAATTACATTAATTGCGTATTGAGGCGGAGCGCCATCATGTTGTAACCAAACGCTATTGTTTGGTAGCTCGGGATTGTTTGCATTGGGAAATAATGCAGCTAATGAAGACATCGGCTCCAATTGTAAAAACTGCAGGCATCTTTCTCCAGTTAAATTAGTGGCGAAAAAATTAAATTGTGGTCACCAATAATCCCTGCCCATACATTAAGCTTCTGAGGATGTTGTGTATGAGTTTCCTGCATCCAATAAGGATTTTCTTTAACCCAATATCTACAATTCTGTTTATTAACCGTACCGTTTAAACAAAATGTTGCTTCAACCGAAAATAAAATATGCTGGGAAAACATTGGATCGCGAAGACAAATTTCTACCATCTGGTCACAGGATTCT
The DNA here is from genome assembly GCA_929113105.1 of Agrypnus murinus. Lineage (NCBI taxonomy): Eukaryota > Metazoa > Arthropoda > Insecta > Coleoptera > Elateridae > Agrypnus > Agrypnus murinus. The sequence continues at coordinate 111,792,715 of OV816031.1, forward strand.
TGTCTACGATCAAAGTCATCTTCTGCCAACTAATGAACCAATTGCAGCTTATATGGGTGAAATTTTTGAACTTTCAAAAATTTTACAACTGAAGTGTGGCTTACGTTGTGGTCCAAAGCAATGCTTCTACTAGTTCCATGTGGATTGTTTTTAATTTCTAGTAGCACATCAAGTCGTACATCTTCATTTAATGTCACCGGACGTCCACTTTTTGGAAGATTCTTTACAACGCCATCTTCTCGAAATTGATTGACTTATGGGTTGATCCGTGTACGTTTCTCTAAAACGTTGACACACTTCTTGATGTGTTCGAATTCTGTCGCCATAACCAACCATCATTAACACTTCAATTTTCAATTCGCTGTTTCTCGCACAATTGCGCCGTTTTTATCAATAAAATAGTTTACTAAAGGTAACTTTAGAACAAGAACATAACATTTATTTTATTGTTTACTTCTGACCGCCGTAACTAAGGTTTTTGTTCTATACGGTGATTAGATTCATTTTGCAAATTTAAAGAATTTTTAATATTCGAACTTTAGGGCAACTTTCTCAATTTTTCAAATGTAACATATTAAAAATTGTATGCAGTTAAAAAGAGAATAAAAAGTACTACCGAAATCGACAATAAAAACTAGAGATTGTCATTCAAAAAATATTGATGACGTCATAACTTTAAAAACAAATGACGTAAAAGTTGAAAATGGTATATAGTATAGCGTCAAGTAATTAAAATCGCTATACCCCATCGAGATTTTTTCCAAAAAATTAATTTTAACGAAGTTATGGAATTTATCAGCTAATTTATTTCCATATTGTATATTTAATGGTAAAACAGCAAAATGCGCGTGCGTAGGTGTACACTTTAAGTTTTCAATTTCAGGTCTCAGCTTATCTTCCTTAGAATGTAACAATAACGCAGCAACTTTATAGTTCGATGTTGAAGGGTTAAAAAATTCTTAGCAAAATTTTCCCGTATACTATTTTTAAAATAAGTAGTTGTCCAAGTAAGTATTAAGATGTACCGTACTAAAGAAATGTTGGTCTATAAAACGAAAGAAGTTAAAAAAAGTTAAGAAAGTAACTAAAAGTATAAAGTTATAATTTGTATTCTTTTAGCAAACCGCCCAACAAATTAAGCTCTATAATTCTGTGTGTTCTGCAGTTGCTGAATTTGTTCCTTTTTATTCGTTGCAGCAGGTAGCGAAATGTTTCCTTTTCATTACGGTCGTTAAAAGTTTCTTTTTCTCCCATTTCATACGAAAAGCATTTTATATCTGTGATTTAACTTCGAAAATAACACTTTATAACTTTTATTAAGTTCATCTTTTGTTTTCTTCCATCCACTTGTTTTTGTATTTTTCTTTCAACTCCCAAAATTTTTTTTATGAATTCTTAAACTCGATATAAAAACAACAATAAGTTCATTTACGATATTCCGATTCTCGATTTCATAGAATCGAATGTTTGTAGAAAAGAGAAGGACAAGGGAAAAAGAACAGCACCGGTAAAACCTCTAAAAATAATAGAAGTCAAAATTCAATATAAACTTAGTTCTTGTTTGGGCGAGAATTTCGCGTAGAGGAGAAGAGAGGAACCTGTTGCCATTTAGAATTCTTGGCGAGTTTCTCGCATGAGGATCACGTTTTGCTTTTATTAGAGCCATCTTTGCTAGCAGAGAGCAACCAGTCGCTACGACTGCAATCTAGAAAATAAAGAACAATATAACACGGAAAGAGTTGTAGAATGGGTAACGATATTTTCGGGACCCAGAACTTGATAGCTTGGATAAAAAATACTAAATAACCCACGTTTTAGTATTTTTTCCTGCTTGTTTTTCTTTTAAAATCCATCTTGGCTTATTGTCTCATATTTTCAGGGTTTGTTTTAGTTTGGGGAATTTTCCATTTTAATATTTCACATTTATTTTAAACAAAGAATGTCTTTTTCATTTAAACAAATGTAAGATTTAGTCAAACCTGACTTTACAAGCCAGATGATACGAGACTCCAAAATCCTGTCTCCATTTATATAAGTAGGCATCTATTGCAGATATAAAATAGTTTTATAGTATTTTAATTTCATTGAATAATCTTTTTTTCCCTAATTTTTGACACTTTTGACGTTTGACAAAACTAGATTAAACTTGAGGCTAAAACGGAATAATCAGGAATAATTAACTAACATCTAGTATTTATATAATAGCTATTAATTAATATTAATATAATAGGCTATTATATATATGCATATTAATATATATGCAATAGAAGTCAATAATTTCATATAATACCTTATTATTTTGCTAACTTAATAAATCTTTTGCATACCATAACTTTTTAAGATAAATGAAAAGAATCTCAGATAGTGTAAACCATGAAAATTCTAGATTAAACAGACTAGTAAAATTAGGCTAGTTAACACAGATTTCTTATTTCAGCATAAGTCAAGTGTAATTAACCTTTTCTTATAATAAAAAGTGCAAGAATAAATTTGACAATCGCTTAATGATTTTGGTTCAAACGTGTAACACTCTAAACGTTTGCTTAATTCTTATGCTATCAGCTAAACGGCACCTTTGAATTTTAACTAAATTACCAAGTTATTTATTTGGTTTTTTATAATACCAAGGATTTACCAATTTCGAATCTATCAGTATCGATAAATTTTTCTTAAGAGTTTTAATTGCAATTATCGAGAAAAAAAGGAAAAAACATGTCTAAAAAGAACTTTACATTAATTGGATGGTAAATTAAGGCACAATTCAAAACTCGCTTTTTTGCTAATAATTGTTGTTACCTACAAAATCGGGACTGCTTATTGGGAAACGGTAACAACCTTTAACCGCAGTTAAATCTGTCGGCTGCCAGCTAACTAGTGTGAGGTCGTGGGTCTCACTAAAGGTTTTCTGTAATGGGCACCAAGAATCGTCTAAAATAGCTACAGTATTGGCCGACAAAATCTGAAAAGAACAACACATTTGCGACTACTACCAATGTGGTCGACTTTTCCCAATACTGGCTCCTTGGAAGCTGTAAAGTATAAACCCTAAATACCCAACATATAAATAATAAATCGTAAAGTAAGGGATGTACAGTGCTTTATTAACAACTAAACAAATTATCAGGTAGATCAATTAACATAAATCAATCAAGTAAGGTTATATTTTAATCAAGGACAAATAACTTTGGCAAAAATTAAATGCAAGTTATTGATTTCTATTTACAAATTTGATCTGGGTGAGGATTGATGCGAGCGATTTATTTACTCTAGATCTGACTTGACTTCAAATCTCGAAAATGTAGCAGACTCGGTAAATTAACGCGAATACCTGTGATGTAGATTGCGCAATCATTAATCGACAGATTTTAATTGTTTAACCAATTCATTACGAAGCAAAGTCATACGTATTCACTCGCAAATATTCCTAACAAAGTAATAAAATAAATAATATGTGATAAAATTATATATATGAAATAGATACCTAGATAATAAGTGCTAAACGCACACTGGTGAAAAACCATTTAACACAAAATTATAATATACAAATATACAGTAATGCTTTATATACAATACATTATTGTTGTTGTAAATAGTTGCTACAATATAACGGACTCACGATACAGATCAACACGATACAGGAACGTCACCAACCAGGTCGAACGTAGCGTGATCCAACGAGGCAACAACAACCAAGTCTGCGTAATGGTCTTTTAACAATCCAAATATACAACGTAGTGTATGAAGTCAACGTAAGATTTATTAAATAAAACAAAAAGAAAAGGTATTTGGTGTAATGTGACCTTAAGAGATAATTATACCGCCTCCATATGCGGCTAACATCGATTATACATCGAAACGAGAACGTGCTCCTATAACCTCTAAAGAGAACCGTGGAAAAATTCCCAACAGGTTACAATCTAAACTGTAAAAACGCGCCACAAATTAATCACAGATCTGCACCAATGCAATTCCCAATTCACAACACAAAGGAAAAGATTAATTAAATGGCGATGTTTACTAAATATTTTTTAAAGAATGTTCTTCACACGAGCGATCAAAACGAAGTGACAAAATCTCTAATCAAGAGGAAGTTAGTTCCAAAACAAAATGGCAACTACAAGGAGAGAGAATGCAAAATTCCTAAACGCTATACAATTTAACGCAAACGCATAGCTATACAGGGTGTTACGAAATTAGCACGTAAAATTGTACAAAGGGATTTAAAACATTTAGTTTACGTTATTCATATCGTTGGAATTAAAAAAGTAAAACTAAAATTTCCATTTAGAAATGGCAAATTTTCTGAAACGCCATAATCTCAAAATGTTCGTGTCGCCTTGTAAAGTTTCAATGGGAAAAAGTATAATATCGACGAAATCCATTTGTCAACTATAAAACACAGCTCACTGGATAACTTTGAATACAAATTGTATCAAAACCATTAGTTTAACTACGAAAAGCAATTTTTAACGAATCTCAATTTTGAACACCAGCAAGTGTAAATCAGCAAAGTAAGTTTGTTTGTGTAACGTCTCACCGAAATAACGTGAAACTAACGTGTTAGTCGTTTAAAAAGGGACCAATAAAGTGTTCTGGCAGTAATCAATGATAGGCAACAGAGGCCGCTACCAATGTGTAACTTTCATATAAAAAGAAACAGCCCCAATAATGATTTTCTGAACTTTCTTTATTTAAATTAATTGCAATCGTTTAGGAAAGATTTATTTTACTAGAGTATAAGTATCGATATGGATTATTATTGACAAGTCTAAAGTGTGTTACATTGTATAAAATAATTTTGTTGCAGCTTAAACTGCTAACGAATTTGCGTTCCAAGTAATTATTAATTACTGTTTTACATTAAAGTCCATAAATAAACCTAAGCCTCCGACTTTCCGGTGAAAAATATTTTTGGTTCATTTGGAGTCAAAGCTTTTGTAATTTAAAAATCTACCTTTTTAAAACAATTAGTAGCGGACCTGAAAAGTTCCTTAAGTCTACACCATCCACCTGCATAGTAAATTATAGGGTCTTAAGTACATTGAATTGATAACAAAGAACAAACATGGAGTGGGTGATGCACCGCACGGTTAGATATCACTTTCTAGCTTTGACCAGCAGTTAAGTATGAGGTGCCATTATTAAATCCTCGGATTGAATGATAAACCGTTGGTTGTAGCATTTCTCTGGTGTGATGATTTAAGTGACTGGAAACTGCTTTTCAGCATGTCTACAGGAGAATGTGAAGAAGACGGGCCTGACAAATGGTGCAATGAGATGTGTCTGATACACCACAACAACGTTGCCGCCAGAACTCACCCGATTTTCGACGCTAACAATAATGTTGAGTGGCCTTGCCCTTCAGATATCGTTCCCTGCAATTTTTTTGTTTCCAGAGTTCAACACGAGAATGAAGATGCGTAGAGGTTTGGAAGAATTGCAGGCAGTACTAAACTGACAGATAAAGACTTTCAGGAACGTGCTAAATAATATTGTCCCAAAAGTCCTATGTTCTAAAAGCGTGCGTCTAAAGTGACAACTTTTAAAATCAAGACAGCTGAGATAAGATATAACGAGAAGGATCTCGCAGAATATCATCTTTTATAGTTACGTAGCATTTTATGCAAGATAATCACTAATGAGGGAAGAAAAAGATGTACAGAAATCTGTCGTTGAAAGGAAATAGGTATATATGTAACTAAGATTTGAAACTGATATAAAAAAGACAACAATTTATATTGTTGGTACAAAAAATTGATTTTAATCGGAATAGGTAATCTTTCAAATATATTCAAACACTACTGGTTCTTAGAATGAACTCTGTAGTAGCAAATGAAGACTTTACCATGAAATCAAAGTAACTAGGTTAGCACGCGGCAAACATGCTTTATACCGAATTGTAGTAGGCTGTAGGAATATACTGAATATGTTATAGAGTCGAAGAAATAGCGCTACCACACACACAGATATTGTATGGAGCGGTTATTAAGGAGAAGTTATCCAGTCGTTGGTTGTACAGAGACTGGCAAGGAGAATGGGGATAGTGGAGAATTCCAAATTTAATCATGGTACCAGAGTAGCTTGTGACGGTATGCACTGCTGCTGGAACTAAAATAGAAGTTGATGTCGCACAAATTTTACCACTGGAGGGTGATGGCACACAGACTTACTTCGAGATTCGGGTAGGTTATGACGGCGCGTATGCTTTTACGGAAGCTAACGCAGGTTCTGCCTTAGTTTGTTAGTAAATAGTTGCGATATGTAGGGTCAGCCTGAATGAGAACAAACCTAAAATATTAGAAAAGTTGTTTTAAAAATATTTTTGATGAAATTTCTTCAAATTCGCTGCTTTTATTTAGATTAGAAACAAAAGAAATTAGTCATACATTTTAGATGGAACTTTTTGAATTTGCATCTTTATAGGTGATTTCGTGACAAAACAAATTTTTACTTAAATACTGTCCTAGTTTTATTTATTAATATTAAAAATCAAAAAGCACAAGATGTAATTACAAGAACAGGCAAGTAACATTGATTATAAAAGCGATGCCAGTTTGGTTTAGTGGTAAAAGCACCGTATTTCTGTGTAACTGATCACGGGTTAAAATCCCGACATTGTTTTGCGGCAAAATTATTTTTTTAATTAATTTTATTATTTAAATTAATATACGCACTAAACAGAAATTGAATTTTAAAAATTCAATTCTAATAAAACAAAAATGTATATTTATTGAATAGCAATTAAAAAATCTCCTACATGAAGATGAATCACGTGTAAAACAACTGCTACCTGTGAAGTTTTTCTAGGCACTCTAGTATTGTACTATTACAGGGTGTTATATGTATTTGTAAAGCAAGTTCTGTTTAGGGTGTTATTTTATTTTTAGAGTATTTTTTTAATACCACTTTCCAATAACGTTTAGTTAAGTTTTGTTCAAAGATTAGAGAGGGTTAAGATAGGAAACTGGCATAAGAGCACTATGTAAAATAACGACTACGCTTTTTGTGGTCCAATTCCCCCTGAGGCGTTAGATGTCGCAATATTCGCTTCAATATCATGGCCATTCATATTCGCTGACGGCGAAATTGAATGAAATTGATCATGATAATACGGCTGGCATCGAATTATGAATGGGAGATGTCGCCACAATCGCTACAATATGGATGGCTCCAAATTCAGGAAAAAGAGTATAATATACTAAAAATACTTACTCCTATCTATTTAATTTCCAAAATCATCTAAAAGAAATAAATCTAGTGGTTTGTTTATAGACATTATAATGACTGTATAATACAGATAACACAGATTATACAGAAATAATGCTGAAGTTAAAGTAGTTCATTTTCAGTATAATATTAATAGTAATAACAATAACAGTAACAGTAATAATAACCAATTCTTGTTACTCCTATTAAGTTATACATTTGGTAATACATTCATTATAAATATGCGTTGACCTCGGAGCAATGAATTTCATTACACACGGGGCGTGAGTATTAATAACAATATGTTTTTATCCATTTCTTTGCACTGAAACAAAAAAAGGAAAAGTAGTCCTGAAGAGCAATAATGAATACAACCGAAAGTTACTTACATATTTACGTCCTTTGTCAACGTGAAATAAGTATGTTGAGGATGATCGTTTTTATTATTGCGGCAATTTTCCACTGTGCAATACGAAACCATTTTCTTCTTTCAATTTGGAGAACAAATCTCGCCCAAAACCAAAAACTATTCAAAATCTTGGCGATGCTTTGAAGATGATTTTTTTGGCAGTTATCAAACAGGTTTTTATTTGTTTTTATAGGTGGTTACCAATGGTTACCAAAAAATGACAAACAAATAAACATCAATTACTTTTTTACCGACAAACCTGCTTCCCCCTGAGACTATAGATGGCAATACCTACAATATTGTCGCTTAGCTTCCTATCTTAATCCTCTCTAATCTTTGGTTTTGTTGTATATATGAAGAACGTAACGTGCAGCAATACAGTGTAGAGAATTTTTAAATATACTCCACATATTATTAGTATTTTTATATGGTTTAAAGCACAAATTAATTGTTAAATTTTAGATCCACAAGTAAGTAATACTTAATAGTACTGTTTGGAAAAAGAATTATTAGAAATAATTAATGAATAACCATTTAAAACACAATTTAATTCTAAAATACTGATAATAAAAGAAATCATTGCTTACAAATGTGTCAGTGATAAAGAAAATAACCTGAATTGAACTTTATAAATAATGGATAAGAAAGAATGCAGCAGTTGCAAAAAATACTACCCCTCTGATCAACTGTTTTCATGTGATACATACATACATACATAATCTTTAACCTCATATACCTTTCGGTATCGAGCGTGAGACACACCGAGCCGCAGAGTGGATACGTGCGTGTGAGACGAAGCAGCGGAGCCATATAGGCAAGTACACTGCGCTCGAGGTTTACCCATCCGAGTCCCGACCGACGCAAACTCGACTTAACTATGTTAAGCAATATAAACTCTGCCGTACTGCCGACTTTTCATGTGATAGTTGCAAAAAAATATTATGTGCTGGAGAACAATGTGGAAATATAATTAGTCGTGAAATTAGTTGTTTACAGTTAAAAAATAGAAGAAAGCTTATATTTCCATGTACAGAATGTGAAAATGAATTCTGGAAGGTTCCTTTTATATTAAATGAAGTAAAAGAATTAAAAGAAAATTTTAATAAGTTTCAAAGTAATATACAAAAAAACGATATGGAAGTCAATGAAATTGTTATAAACAGCAGATCTCAAAATCATGACATTTCCGAAGAAGTTATAGTGGAAATAATGGAACGACAAAAGAGAGAATCCAACATTATGATCTCAAAAATTAGAGAATCCCAGGCAGAAACATCTCAACAACGGCAATTTGATGATTTAAATAGTGTCAAGAATGTATTGAAGGATTTTGATGTTGATCTAACGAACATAAAAACATTTCGAGTTGGTAAAGTAGCACCAAATAAAAACCGATTGCTTAAAGTAATTTTGATGTCTCGTATGGATGCTTTGCAGGTTCTAAAAAGTAGAAAAAATAACAAAATTCCAGGTATCAAAATTTTGGCGATCAAACTAAGAAGCAGAGGGAATACTATCTAGTATCTTGGCATTAAGAATCAACTTGAACAACTTCTTGCTCAGGGAAATAATATGAAAACAATAAAGTACATAAACAATGTGCCAACCATAGTAAATAAAAATAATTCATTAACAACAAAAAACCAATAATTTGTCCTAGTATACCACTTAACTGTGATATAGTTTACGGAAATATACAAAGCATAATGGCAAATAAGGATGAAGTTTTTATAAGTATTTTATGTTATAACCCTGCATTAATTCTATTTAGTGAATCTCGTACAACTGAAGATATCTTGGACACTGAAATAAGATTTCCTAATTATAATTTAGTTAGGTGTGATTCCACTTCAAGGCATACTGGAGGTGTTTTAATATATGTGCGGTGTGACATAAGCTATAACTCTGAAAAAACATTTATACTCGAAGGAAACTATTGGTGTAAAGTGATTAAGGTAAATTTAAATGGTGTAAATGTGGTTATGGGTTCTCTATATCATTCACCAAGTTCGAGCCATCCAGTATTCATAAATAATTTTGAAGATTTTTCTGAGAATTTGTTCTGCAATAACCATAAATGTATTTTAGCAGGAGACTTTAATCTAGATTATCTCAGTAATGATTTCTATTCCAGTAAGCTAAAAAATATTCTTGATATGTATGGCATCAAAGTGTAACCGAGTACACACGTTGTACAAACTCAAGTTCTACATTGGTAGACTATGTCCTATCAAATTTTGATATTATTTCAATTGTTCACCATATTTCTAAAATAGCAGACCATTCACTTATTTCTGTAAATTTCCTCAACAATAAAGCATGTACTTTAAATGAGATACAAAGGAAGTATAGAAACTTTAGCGTAGAAAATATGGAAAAAATAATTATAGAGTTAATATCGTGTAACTTTTTATTAGATTCCATTGATGTAAATGTCATTTTTGATAATCTTAGTTATAAATGTGAAACTATAGTAAATAATGTTTCGCCTGTTAGATCTTACAACTTAAAAGAAAATAGTGTCCCATGGTTCGATCATGAGTTGGTTCTTAAGTGTGTTCAGAGAGATAGAGCATTTAGTATAAATTGGGAACGTTACCGAAGGCTCAGAAATGAATGTGTCAATTTACGCAAACTAAAGAAACAACAATATTTTTATAAGAAAATCGATCTAAATAGAAATAATCCAACTTTAATGTGGAAAACACTGAAGTCCTTTGTTATTACTAATTTCAAAGGGTCTTCCTTTGGTAATGGCATTCAATTTGAAACTGATGGACGTATCACTGTTTCTAAATCTCCTGAGGAAATAGCAGAATATTTTAACAAATATTTTATCAGTAGCATAGAATCAGTAGTGAATAGTATAGATGATAATGTGCAGTGGCAAAATATTTATAACATTAATAGTACATTTACTAATTTCAAGATGCTAGAGTTATCAGACCTTTCTAAAATAGTAAATAAACTAGAAAATAAAAAAGGTAGGGAAATTATAGATAGTAGATTTATAAAAAATACATACGGAGCAATTGGACATGTTTTATTACATCTTGTCAATACATCCCTATATTATGGAAAATTTCCCCAAAATCTGAAAACTAGTACTGTTGTTCCAATACAAAAAGTGTGTAATACAAATAAATCATGTGAATTTCGACCAATCAATACCTTACCTTGTATACAAAAAATTATTGAAATTGCGGTTTATAAACAATTATTAGGTTATTTAGAGGATAATAAAATACTAATGTCTTATCAATCAGGATTCAAATCACATCATTCATGTGAATCTGCCTTACAGTTAACGGTGACTAAATGGCGAAAAAATATTGATGAAAGCGAATACGTTGTAGTTGTGTTTTTAGACTTAAAGCGGGCCTTTGAAACGATTAACCGTAATTTGCTGCTAAAAAAGTTAGAATCAATGGGCATACAAGGCGTGGTACTTCATTGGTTTAGAGATTACTTGAATGATCGTAAACAAATAACAAGGATTGAAGACAGTCTGTCTGAACCTATAGTAAATGGTGTGCCCCAAGGGAGTGTTTTGGGACCGCTTCTATTTCTTTGTTACATTAATGACATTAGCATATTAAATAACAAATGCGATTTTATCAATCTTTTTGCTGATGACACATTACTGTCAATTTCAGATAAAAACTTGAACAATGCAATTCTTAAAATGAACGAGTGCCTAAAACAAGTTTGCATTTACTTAAACAGTAATAGATTAAAACTAAATGTTAGCAAAACTAAGGCAATGGTAATAACATCATCTTACAGACTCAGCAACATTAACATAACCGATTTAACTTTGAGTATTGATGGCAACAAAATTGAGTTTGTCAACGAATTCAAATATTTGGGTTTTGTGTTGGATAACACCTTATCGTTCAATGCACATTTTACAAAAAAACTTTACTTCTTTTCAAGAATTGCATTGCACTTATCAACAACTACAAAGATTACTGTTTACAATACTATTATCCAACCGCATTTTGATTACTGTAGTTGCTTGTTATTTTCTTTTAATTTAAACAAATTGTCTGCACTTCAAAAACTGCAAAATCGGGGAATGCGGATTATACTTAAATGTAATCGATTTACTAGTATCTCACTGATGTTAAATAATTTACAGTGGCTCACAGTTTCCGACAGATTCTATAGAAACTCAATGATTTTTATTTACAAATTATTAAACAATCTTTTACCAGCCTATCTTGAACAATTCACAGAGTTTAAATATAACATTCATAATCACTTAACTAGAGCTCACACAAATTGTAATTTTCACATTCCTAGATGTAACCTTTCTTCAACAATGAAATCACTATTTTACAAAGGTCTTGATGAATTTAATAAACTTCCGAATGTAATAAGACATGCAGAATCTATAAATGAATTTAAAAGACGTTTAGCTTAACATATGAAGAATTGATGAAGCTGGAAATATATTTTTTGTATTTATTAAGTATTTGTCTATAAGATGTTGGTATATTTAAATTGATTGTTGTAACTTATATGTAAAAATTATTTAGTATTGTTAAATTTCTTTTCTTGGGGTCCAAGTGTACCCGGAAACGTGTGTGGTTTGTTTCATAAATGGTATAGTGGTGTGATGACTTTGGTTTTGAGTTGATGGTCTGGGAATGTTGGAGGCTTGCTTGCCTGACTTGTTTTGAAAAAAAATTTTTTTATTTGAGTTGTTTCACATGTTATACGTGAAGGGTTAGTTTTGGAGAGGCTGTGGTTTCGGAGTTCACCAAAATAATGCTGCTTGTGTTTCATAGTGTTTGAGCTATTTTCCCGGAATTTTGGGGGAATCGTGTGTCCGACGACTAAATTATTACCAAAAACCTGCTTTTTGCCAGAAAAAACTGCTTTTTTTGGCAAAAAGGAGGTAATACTTTAGTCCCTGGACATGCGATTTTCTTGGAATTTTGGGATGGTAGTTCAAATGCTATGAAACTTGGGTGGTGTTGTTTTGATTAATTTTGAATGTGCAGTTTCTCCAAAATTGGTTTTTCGCGTATAGCATGTGAAATGGTTTGATTGAAAAATTTTTTTTCCAAAACAGGTTGGGTGGGCGGATTTTTGGCATTCCTAGACTATTGGCTTGAAACCGGAGTTATCACATTATTGTGTTGTTTGTTAAACGAACAACACTCGTTTTTTGGTTACACTTGGACCTTAAAGTAAAAATATGTGTATATTAGGGCTTTCCTAAAAGTATTTAAATAAACTTATTATTATATATACTATAATACAAGAACAAACAGGAATAGCAACACATAAAAAAGCGTATATTATAAAGTAGTTCAAATACTCGCAAATTTCCTAACTATTCTATTAATAAACATAAAGCAATAATGTGGCAAAATTTGGACCTGTGGACCTGTAAAAAGATGGTATCTTCTGAATAATATTCTTCCTTAAAAAAACTTTGAATCCAAACTTAAGGAATACTGTATTTGAAAAGTACCTAAATTAATGAAATTTATTTTACTAAAAAATATTTTAATAACACAATAGCAACAAAACAGAATTATATAAATTACAAATAGAAAAAAAAACACCACATAAAAAATCATGTATACTTAGTACTTAGTTGTATTTAAAATAATAAATCATTCATAATAAATGTATAACAAATCTAAAATGCGTTTATTTGAAATATATAAATTTTTGGGATCAGTGAAAAGTTGTATTAAAAAGTACTCTAAAGATAAGATAACATCATATACTAACTTGCTTTGAAAATACAGTTAACGGTCATAATTATATAGACTAGAAACGGACGCTTTTAAGCCGCTATTCAATAAATATACATTTTTTGTCTCATTATTCAAATTAAATTTTTAAAATTCAATTTATTGCAGTGCTAGTCTTTCTAGTGCTTCTTTATAGTAGTTTTTATTTAAACTAATTTTGAAAATATTAATTATGCCGCAAAATAATATCGAGATTTGAAACGGTGATCAATTGCACTGAAGTACTGTGCTTTTACCACTAAACCAAACTGGCTTCGGCTTTATAATCAATCTTAATTGCCTCTTCTTGTGATTACATCTTATGCTTTTTGGTGTTTAATAATAATAAAGAAAATTAGGATCTTATTTAATTAAAAATACGTTTTGTTATAACGCAAACTAAAAAAAAACAAAATCAAATTTCAAGCTCTTTTGTCCGTTTAATTTGAAAATAAATCATCTGAAGGTATAATATTATAGATTATTTCTATTACTTAGCGTCATTATAGTTAATATTTTTTTCTATTCTATTTCCATCTATATTGATTTTCTAATTACTTATACGAGTCTTATTTAATTAGTTTTGACAGTTTACAAACGTACCCCAATCGCTCAGATTTGAAATCTTAAATATTATTTACATACTTAAGTCAATAAATATATCTTTAAATAAAACAATCACTCAATCAAATATTGCAATACCACAAAAAAGGAATTTAAAATTATTGTTATCTGCTGAGTTTTAACAATTTATTAAAGTTAAGTGTTCATTAAAGACTTTAAAGTTTATTAACAGTCACACGAACTTTTTATTGCAGAAAAAACACCTTATCATACATGTTATGTTTTACATACTCATTCACTGTCTAAAATTAATCCAAACCTAAATTTTCTGTTATCTTAAACCTCGTCCTTCTCACAACGTAAAAATTTTATATATCATTTCGGTACTTTTAATGACCAAAAAATGTGTGTTTTATCTTAAAATAACTTTTTAGTGTTTTTGTCGTTCTCATTATCTAAAATAATCCTTTAAGTACACGCTATCTAGCTTAAAGATGTTTTTTCTTCTTACTTTCTCTACCTCCTGTCGCTCTTTCTCTTTTTTTAAAGAAAGTTCCAGTAGAAACAACTTTGAACGTCACGATCGTTATGGTATAATGGCTGCGGCTGTGGTGATCGCATCATTATGACTTTAGATTAGCTAGTGAAATCTCGATACCGGAAGTATTGAAGCACAACGTTAATACCGTCAGCCATTTCCTGCTCAGTAGCTCGTAATTTTCCTCTGCTCTACACTATCGAGACTCGTTCTGTACTGTTTACATTTTTGTATTTTTCTTTCTTGCTGAAATAAGAAATACGTAAAGATTGAAAAGTCTTTACTGCTAGAAAATAATTTCAAATTCAGTTTATCAGATTAAGAATTCGGCTTTCAAAATTTTGTTTAAGAGTCTTGCATATTTACACACTTTTCTTACGTGTATGTAAAATTTAATATTATTAAAAGTCTTTGTAGACTGCTCGCTGTTTAAGAAATACAGAGCGTCAAGTACTTGTATATTTTAAACATTTTCAAATGGAGTTTTAAGAATTATGGTAATTAAAGAAAAAATCAGTCTTAATTTATTACTGCTATCATTTATTCTACCTAATCATGTTAAGTTACTAGCGTTAAATGAACGTACGAAAGAAGATATTTCTTGATCATCAAAATGCGTAAAATAAGAAACGTATTGCAATAAAAATGTAAGCAAAACGCTTTTATTTGCCAAAATATAATAGGGCAATCAATAAAAAGAATTAGTGCTTCATACTGACGTGATATTTTATAAAAAATATAATGTTGCGTTGGTTGCCATTAACATATGCAATGAAATTTAATAAATAAAAAAATATATAACCCCAATATTTTTTTCTCTCCCAATAGACTGACTCAGGTTTAATTCGATAGAACATGGAATATAAAAAAATCTTATTGATTGTTATACCTGGAAGAAAAGAACTTACTACCAAAATACTTGGACTTCCGCAACTGGACAACAGCAAACTAAATTCTATATGTGAAAAGAAAAAGAAATGATTAGAAAGTCTAATTCGAAAGAAAATAAAAAAATTTATTTAACAGAACCGGTAAAAAAATGGAAAGTCTTCCTTGAGCTTGCTCAAATGTGTAAATTATTCGTTATCAACCTGACATTATAACTGTTCTCCATTTGAGCAAACTGGCATCAAATAAGATTATCAGTTAAAATATTTACAATTGCTAAAATAAATTTATCTAATGAAAATAAAATTTTTATAAACAAATTTAAATTGTTTATTCGGTAAAACTTTGTTATTGAAAAAACTTTTTAAATAAGAAAAATAAATTCTGAATTTGTTAAAATTGTCTTTATGACTTTGTTATATGAAAAATTTAACCAAATCCTTTTATTTTGTATATAAGATACATTGAGATCCACTTCAATCTCTTTACAATTGGTAATACTGCATTTAATTCAGACAGCTGATTTTGAAATAAAGGCAAGTCGATTATCCAAATCAATAATGGAAACAAAATCTTCTTAATTTAATTTAATAAATAAATCGTTCACAATTCCATATAATTGTTGAAGAACAAAAATAAATCTTTGATTTATAAATAACAGGTGAATATTCCATATACAATGCACTTAGAATATTATTAACGTTTGTTTACAGACATAATATCATATGGTTATGACTTAACCTTACTCTATTATTAGGTAATCTTAATACGAGTCGAACGTGGATTCAACCAAAGCGTTTTATCGACTGAATTTGTTAATTTTTCCTGGCCTTTTTATATGATTTACCAAAACAATTGAAAACTATGACAAATTTTCACAAACAATCGCACTTCAAAACTTTATCATGACGTCATTCACGGAAACAGCTGTTTGTAATTAGCACTAATCTTAAATCTAAAAAGATAGAAATGTAGCTGGAAGAATAACAAACAAATTAATATAATACACTTATGGTCTAAAAGTAACATCAACTGAGAAACTTAACAAAAACGATTGACGATGAAAGAATCTCATTAAACTTAATTGCAAACAAAACTCATTAACTTCAATTCTATCTTTACAAAAAATGAATACATAACTACACTATGTAACTGATACATATAAAATTTACATAGGGACATATTTGCAATGAGAGAAAAACTAAAATGAAAATTTATTTATATGCTTTGGTAATTCAATGATGCTATACAACCTCCTACACACATATCAACATAAATGAAATTAAATTATAGTCAAATAAAATTCTTTTTCTTGAACCTATTTAATACATAAATATATCGAAGTTTCTTGGTTATGAGGTTCTAAATTAATTTCAAATAAATTAATTTCAAATAAAAATTAATATGAGAGAGATGTAGGCATTTTAAGCAAATACTCTCAGACAATTGTTTCGTCTTTAACCCAAGACTCATCAGTGAGAGAGGCAATGCTTAAACTACCCACATCTCTCTCTCCTACAATTCCGCTTATATATGAAGCTGGAAATAACATTAGTCTCGAGAAATACCGGTGGTGACACCTATGGTATTGTAATAACAAAAAGATGTAAAAATTATAGCAGTTTTCAACCTTGCTAAACAATATAAAATAAAAATTTTTTTCTTGAACCTATTTAATACATAAATATTTCGAAGTTTCTTGGTTATGAGGTTCTAAATTAATTTCAAATAAATTAATTTCAAATAAAAATTAATATGATAGAGATGTAGGCAAGATTGCAACAGGTATAACAAGTGTGCCATTTGCCTGACACCTTACTCAAACAAAAAAAAAACAATAAATTTCATTAGTAACACACACAACACTTCAAAATGTTATTATAAGAGAATTCTTTACTTTTGGCACGTATTATGGAAGGTGTTGAATATTTTGCATGTTTCTCACATAGCGAATTCTTGGAACCGTTCAGAAAATTCCATTCCAAAGCAAAGTTTTTTGAATGTTTTCATGGTCAGAATTTGTAATGTTCGTTAATAGGCCAGTAACCGGGTAATTTATTTCTGCAATCTTCTACAGAATTGATTTTCTTGTTGGAAAATGTTCGGTGGTGTCCCCTGAATGTAACGTCAAGTTGGCGGGACGGGGGCGGTTGAGCGTTAGCCGCCATCTTGGAAAATATGTTTTATCAAATATCCGTGAACCGTGCATCGTACGACAAAGATAGTACAGATCATTTCCATAGATAATAACATTTTCTACAACTTTTATTCGAAACTTTATTCTGTATAGTGCATAGGTTTATATTTATAGTGCGCCAAACGTTTTCCAACTGGGTGATTGCTAAATATATAGTTAACGGTTGATCATACATTAAAAATGGTACTAACCAAATTTGTAGAACACAAAATTTCCAATAAAATTTATTTGAAGTTTTTTTTATATAAAATTGATACTTTAAGAGCTATAGCTTGGTAAACTATTGCACCCCGTGAGTGCAACACATAAAACGACGAGAAGTGTTCAGAGAAATGACAATACTACTACTTTAATAATAATAATAGTAATGATGATGATGATGATCATAATAATAATGATAATAATAATAATAATAATAATAATCATGAGAAGGGAAAGGTGGAGAAAGGGATAACAGAGTTCAATGAATGCAAATTCATTTTTTGAAATAAAAAACGGATTAAAACATTTATTTAAACAAAAAGTAGCACGTTCTTTTACGTCATAAGTCTCATCTGTTTCGATGATGAAGGAAGACACTCATCGTCTTCCACATCCCTGTCTTCTGCCTCCGGTATATCCGTAGGAGATGAATCGAAAATTTCATCTTCATTGATTTCGTCTTCGATGGCATCCAATGAATCTGGCACATTGTCGCATGTGTGTCCTCTACAATTCGAAGAAATAATAATGGAACATTTTAAGACAGCTTTTCGGCATCCACAGGCAGCCCCGCAATTGTTTGTGCATTTGCAAGATATTACGTGCAGCAAACTTGATGGCGCAGGAGCAATAGTGGTTGGAATTGGTTGAAGTCTATTTGTAGTCCGCTTCCAACCCCATTCTTCAGAATCATGGTAAAATCCAAGCCAAGTTTGAACCTGGTGGTAGGTTCTAAAAGAATGGTAACATGCCGTGCTTCTTCACACTATTTATAATATTAATAGATTCACTACACAGTATTGTCATTTTTCTGAACACTTTTCGTGTGTGTGTTATGAAATGTTTTCCGTGTACTAAGAGCAACATTGCCACTGATAATTCACGCGGTGCAATAGTTTACCAAGCTATAGCTCTTAAAGCATCGATTTATAGAAAAAAACAAATAAATTTTATTGGGAATTTTGTGTTCTACAAATTTGGTTATTACCATTTTTAATGTATCATCAACCGTTAACTATATACGAGTATTTAGCAATAACCATGTTGAAAAAAGTCTGGCGCTCTATAAATATAAACCTATGCACTATACAGAAAACAGTTGTGAATAACAGTTGTAGAAAATGTTATTATCTACGATAATGGTCTGCACTATTTTTGTCGTACGATGCACGGTTCATGAGATATTTGATAAAACGTGTATTACAAGATGCCGGCTAACGCTCAACCGCCCCCGTCCCGCCAACTTGACGTTACATTTAGGGAACACCCCCAAGCACTTTCCAACAAGAAAATCAATTCTGTAGAAGATTGCATTATGAACCTACTTTTTTTGCTCTGGTGCTTGGGCTAATCAGTAAGTTAATTTCCCGTGACTAAAATTTTCAAACTCATAAAGCACTTCGACATTAGTATAGTATTTAGAGAAAAGTTAATCAGAATGAATAATTATTTGATGCAAAAAGACTTGCTCGCTTTAACAGAGAAGCAACAATGTGGTGATGGTGGAAATGAGAAACAGTAAAGAACTATAGACTCGAGACATAGAATAGTAAATAAACTAAATAATGAAAGCTGTTTTGATCAAAACCGCCTATGCTGCTATATCTTTATTCTATATTGCACCCATTGCTAAAGTTGCTGTAGTCGTTAAACCTTAATATAATATTTTTTTGTAGAAAAAAAAACCAACAAAAGAAACTGCGGCATTTTAAAAGTTTAATTTGGTTTCATTTTCCGTTCTTTTGCTTAAAACATACCCGCATGCTTCAATCACTCTAGCGTAAAATTCTTGAAAGATTGTCGAACTGCAAACACTGCGCGCTCTAATTTGGATTTTATGAAACCAGCGAAAATATACTGATGTTGAATTTCTCTTCCATAACTAATAGCGATATTTATTTCTTTTGTTTTTTCTTCCATATTAAAATCCATTTTAAATTCCACATCAAAACTAGCTCTTTTTTACGAAAAGAAAGAAAAATACTTTAACCATTTTTTAGAAACGGTAGTAAAAGAGGCGACCGGCCTATAAATCCATGCATGCGTTTCTGCTTATTTTCACATACAAATTTTCAACTGACATAAACCTGATAGGTTAGAAATGATGTGGGTCCCCTGAATTTATAGTGCGATTCAAATTCAAAACAAGAAAACACATGAAAGGTGATAAAACCTTTTTCAACTTCTACTCCAAATCCCCACGTGACATAACCTTAAATTTTTTTCTGTCTTGTTGCGTGAAGGTTTCTAAACGTAAAAAAGTTTGTGTGTGTGCTAGTCCTACAAAAATCTTCCACCATTAAACATTGTGATTAATCTTAATGCTTCTTTCTCTCTTTCTTGGTACACATACACTCACAAAGCGTTCCCGACGTCTACTCAAATTAGTGACAATTCCAACAAAATAAAATTAGACTCTTTTAGAAAATCTGCAGAGGTTTGAAAATAAATGGATTTCTTTTCTTTAGGTTAAAAATAGCATTCGGATTTTTCTTTCTGTATGTTTATGTACAGAGTAAAAATGAACTGAATTAACGAAAACATAAGGAATAAGGAATGCATTAGGTTGTCAAAACGAAATACGTTTTTGGACACTAATAAGACTTTTTACATTTAACATAATTACCACCAGCTTGTGTTAGCCAAAATTAACAAAACAAATAAA
Source organism: Agrypnus murinus (assembly GCA_929113105.1). Lineage (NCBI taxonomy): Eukaryota > Metazoa > Arthropoda > Insecta > Coleoptera > Elateridae > Agrypnus > Agrypnus murinus. Next base: position 111,813,136 of record OV816031.1, read on the forward strand.
CCAAACTTGGTTGCAACAAACTTAGAAGCTAAGATTTTGTCTGCGGTAGTTACAGAAAACAGGATCTTGTGGTTGGGTGGATGTGTAAGGGAATTTCCTTTCGTCAAGCTAGTTAGTAATGCTGCTTGATAGAAGAATAAATCATAATAAATGGTGTCTGAATAGACGAAGCACTTTGTGATTCATTAAGTTATTATATTTAATTCCGCAGGATGTATGTTCTACTTTAGTTGTTTGCCAATAATTTTAGAATTTTATTTTTTAATTTTTCTTATATAGGTATCTTTTGCTTGCTATAGATAAAGTCAGTGTCGGTGACCCCAGTTTTGAGTCACCTCCAATATTATGAAGAGCCATGTTGTGAATTAAATTTTTCTCTTATTTGTGTAGTGCTATTATTATTCGTTTTTGCTAAAAATTAGTAGTGATATTTTACTTTCCACTAGAATTTTTTAATTTTTCCATTTTTAGTAAGCGAATAAAATTTATTATTTCGTATTATAACAATCATAGGCTTCTATTAAGTAGTGCTTATTCGCCTCCATTTCCTGAGTTTTGAGAAATTTAGATTACTATTTAATTTTTTTTAAGAAATTAATTTTTAAATAATAAACTTGGGATATAGTTATTTTAAATCCAGTGGCGCTCAACAAACTTCCAGCATTACATTCGTACTTATTATAACAAGACCTAACTGATGATAATGACTCGTGACGATTGTACAATAAATTATTACTTACCAATTATTAGCTCAGCTTTAAAAAAGCAAATAACAAAGAGCGTGGGTGTGGCTAAGAAAACACAATTTACGCTTTAAGTTACACATACAGATATATAACAGAAAAATAATGTTAGGAATACAATAAATTCTATCATTTTGTTTGGTAATTAATTTTGTTACTAGCAATTAAAACCTTCAAAGGGTCTCTTACTATCAGTTATACCAGGTATAGTTACGGTTGGACCTCTGTCTGTAAAGCGGCAAGCAGAAAGCAAAGATAGCGAGCCGTAGAGGTGAGCTATTACTCGAACGGGAAATTCTAGAATACCTTATTGTTACCTTCAGTTCATTGTACATGTAAATATGTGCGTATTTATATGAACACAAAATGCTGAAATAGACAAATTTAATACATCAAAATATCAAAAGATTTTATTCGCAAAAGATCTCACCTGCGATGAAGGACGCCTTAAGAAGAAATACCGTTGTCAAATTTGCAGAATTTCATATAATTCGTCTGAGTTAAATTGAACGTGTGTCACTCGAATTCGCTAACGGTCTGTAGTGTGTAAATAATTTAGTGTTCGATAACTGTTTGTAATATCTAATCTATGTGTAATGAAAAAGAAAATGCCAGCTATCAAAATTATTAAATATAAAAATGCAAAAAAATAATTCAGAATAACCAGGTAAGGTAAGGTTTTAAGTAACAAACAGAAAAGTTCTTCGTTTTGTATCGTTAAAATCTAGGTCTTTATTAATCTAAATTAACGCTTATGTCTGTGATAGTTTACTCTTATATAAATTCTATAAAAGGCTAGAAAAGCTGCTTGGTTGCGTTGTTGTTCCCCTTACCACAGTACCTTTATTTGGCTTTATAGGGATAATTATAGAATTATTTTACTTCGTACATATTTTTATTTTGGTCCATTTGCTCAAAAACAGTTAAAAAAACAATTAAGAATACAAAAAGAATGTTACGGAATAAATTGGTAAACAGGTAAGGTTTTAAGTAATAAACATAAACGTTCGTTATGTATTCGTTACAATTCTTGTATAGTTATATTTTAACCAGAAAACTTTACATTAAAGATACATATTTCAAGTATTTACCGGACAGAAAAAATGTAGAAAATAATACAAAATAATAGAGTCTTCAAGTGAAAAATTATCAAAATCCTTAAAGAAAAATATTTAATTAGCTTATAAAACAAACAACACTATAGCCAGATACTTAATAATAACAAAGATAAAAACATGAAAGATAAAAAATTAGGAGTCTATAAGCTAACATGTAGTATTGGAGTTGTATATAGGTAAAACCGTCAGAAAGTTTGAAAAACGGGTAACATAACACAATTACTTCTAAATTAATAAAATTAAATTCTTCTTTTGCTAACCACTTAATAGAACTGAATTAAGTATGTCTTTAGTAATCAATAAAAAATTCTTCATACAAACGGGATAGGCTTAAAATAAAATTTACTGGAATTGCTAGAAATAAATAAACTTAAAAAAAAGTAAAACATATTTAGGGCATTGTGTTCAAATAATATAATGTCTGCTAGATTATTCATCGGACGTGGATGTCATAGTACAGGACAGTTAAGTATTTGGTTCATGGTCTGTTGAAGTCCGTATGTATGTATAAAAATTGACGCCGTTGTGGAATATTATTTCACCATATTTGTCTTATATTTCCCAGTTTGAGTTTGGAGTCGATTGAGGCTCTTCCAGAATGTCCATGGTTGGTAGCTGTTGGGAAAGAGTTACTTCATTGGTTGTATTTTCAGCTCTTTATCTCTGTTTGTTATTGAAGTGTACCCATCTGGTGATCCGTTATTGGCTTACTGGTCTCTACAGAGGTGTGACAGAAGCGAGGAAGCTCTTTCGGTGTTTGAGTTTAAGGAGGAACACACTGATTTATGCGTTCCATCTGGCTTGTGACGATGCGTTCTATTGAATGGCGAAACAATGCCTCTAAGTAAATATAGATTGTCCATTGGGATCGGCTTATGTCATAGTGTTTGCAGAAGTGAAGCTTGATTGATTACATGGTCAAGCTTGTGTGCGTATGCTAAAGCGAGAGCAATGGATCAGAGGGTGTGTGAATCTGCTTTCCATCTATTACATGTTATTTTCTGGAGTACGTTGTTTCTGATAGCTATAGCTTTGGCGAACAAAGTTCTGCCGTGTTTGACTTCCAGGTAAGTGATTGCTTAGCGAAAGACCACTTGACCATCGCAGTAGATATTTCAGTTCCTTGTTTGTCTTATTATTTCAAAGATGAAACAAGCTGAAAATATTTTCAAGGATCAGGTCGAAGGCAGCTTTGTAATATTTAAACAGGTTACTGAGACTGTTTCTCAAGCTGTTCCCTACTGTTGAGAACTCGTTACTTTACTTAAGTCATCTGGGTTCGTACATAAATCTGCTTACATATTTTACTGATGGATGGTCATCGATGTGTCAAATTCACTCCCGAGTTCTTTATCCGCTGCTTTATCCCCTTGTGACACTTTGATTGACGATTCTCTAAAGACCCGACTGAACCAACCTGAGAGTTTGGTTAACATTATTGTAATGTTATAGTATTATTCAAATTACATTAACAATTACCTTGAAAAGCGTTAACGAACAGAATTGACAAGGAAAGGCATGGTTAACGATGTCATACGTAGAGGATGAGTCCACAAGCCCCTGTAACTATATTTTTTGTATTCATCTCCGATATGTCACTTAACATTTAGATTTAATTTCTTGTATCTGGTCTAAAACTCGCCGGATTTGTTCTGGAACCAGCGGATAGTAATCTATGCCTGGTGACAATCTTTCTTTGGAGTTCAAGTTCTTTGGATTATCCATTTGATTGTCGAATTTGAGCTACAGTCCCAGTTGAACATTTTCGGTGTCCACGTTCTTTATTTTTGAACAGATTGTATAATTTACTCATAGCTGACGTCATCAATCCATCGGCTTTTACCGATCTCGTGATCCTGCTGACGTCTTCCACTTCTGTAAATGTAAATGGTTGCTGTACTAGGCGATTCTTAGTTTGTTGGAGTCTTCCAGGATTATTATTTTTCGTGGATTTGGTTGGATTTAGTTTAGTTTAGTTTGGTTTAGACTCAACTGGTCGGGATTTGATTATTTGATCCTGTTTACTTCTTGAAGTCGTTCCATGTTTTTAGTTTAAGTTGAAATGGTATCCAACATAGGGACCACTTCAGAAAAGCGATTATTGGTAATTATGCTCAGTTTCACTGTGTTTATCGTATATTTTTTATTTTAGGAGATATTCTCTACTCAACAATCACTGAGGTTGTGTTTAATTCATTTCACACCCGTATTTATCGGGTTTTGTCTAACTGTTTTTGATGGGATATCAATGTTCGCCAGTAAAGAATTCTTGTTTAGCCTTCTCTAAATTGAAGCGGTGGCGTCTAAGCGCAGTCTTTCGTACGACATTAGCACCTAGTTGCAGCACTATTGGTTTGTGCTAAATCTTAGAAACAGGTGTCGGTAATTTCTTTCGTACAGTTTTCTCTTAGACGGCTGCTTAGAAAAATAAGTCTTATGTCTCCTTTGCCAGCTTCCTTCCCTATCAAATGACGGTGTAGTTAGTGTTTCTGAATTTTAATAATTTTTCTATTCCCGGGATGCGAGACTTTTTTAAAAGTCCCGAGAGTTCCCGGGATTTTTGAATAGTAATTTAAATAGCTACCTTACCAAAAATCCAAATATTCGTTTTTAAAATCGCTTTAATTAATCTTCTAATTACTTTACCTCAAAATTTTCCATTGGAAAATAACTATATTTATGAAAAGCATAGCAGTACATAAATAATTTCTCCTATTATAATTTTTTCTTTTTTTTCTCCCTCTTTTATAACAAAATCTTTCCTGTTGTGTATTTTTCGGCAAGTTTCATAGTCATTCATAGCTTTTACAAAACATTTTTCACGAATATCAAGATTATTCAGCCAAGCAAGTATTATTTCGAAAATTTATTTGAAGTTTCAAAATAAACAAAGTTTTAAATAAATGCATCCTCGTAAACCACTTCGCTATTTCCTAGAAAAGAACACCTGGTATTGCAGCTACAACTTTTTATTATGTTTAGTTTATTGAGTGGTCATGAATACCTCTCTGAGTCAAATGAAACAAGTTCAGAAATCTAATAAAAACACACTATAAACAATTGTAATAGGATAGTATTGTCTTTACAAAAACTATCAAAACTTTTTTGTTACCCTTTACCTCTTGAAAACGACTGCTTGTTAACGTGATTAAAAGCATACTTCAATATGAGTTTTTAAGTAGAAACATTCAGTTTAGGTCTTTAGGAAAACTACTGTTTAAAAGTGGCAGTACCTGTTTATAAATAATATAGGGAAATTCCGAATGGAAACCCTTTTTAAATAATTGAATAGAAAATACAAGTTTACTTAATGAATAGCCAGATCTGGTATCGTATCGTAACGGTAGTTTCTTACTGAAACTAGTCGCTTTTGCTTCATGGCTTGTGTGGATGGATGTTTAGTGGTTTATTACAAAAACAAGTTAAGAAAGCCATCTGTGTAAGGCGATATTTTTATTCAGAACTGCATTATTTTAAGTAATAATTTGCTCAAGAAGTTGCAATAAATAAAACTTCAATCTAAAGTAAGATTTTTAATTGAATACTTTGTATACAAAGGCCCCTTGTCGGCTTATTCTTCCCGTGACTCGAGACAACAATTAGGTGTAGGGTGGCGTCATGCATCATATCGAGAGAGATATCTTTCGCCAGTGTGTCTGCTTCATGTCCATCTTCTCCCTCATGTCCAGTTAATTGTGTCTATATGTTTTTATGTGTCTAACTAGTACTATAGGGTATGTATTTCCTAACATTAATTCGGCTGCTGTATTGGTCACGAGCCGTCAAAATTCCTGATATACTCGAGCTGTTGGAATTAAGTCCGCTACTATGTGTTTTTCGTATATATACAAGATATCGAAATTGTTTCCTTTCCACATTCAATGAAATGATGATCAAAGCGGCGTCCGATAGGACCCAATTTGATTTCGCTTTGGAACACATCTCACTGCAGAACATGTTCATAATGGGTTTACGTTGAATAGGTACTATCAATGATTACTATGTGACCTTCATGAGTACCTAACAATGCAAGAGAAAGAAAATTAAAAAACATCTGTGCGGAAAGGAGAGAGAGAGATATATCTTTGTTAGTTGTATTTATAAAGACTCCTTAGGTGGCGCCCGACTTATTGAAACATATTTTAATATTAGTTTCATAGCAAATTTAGCTAGATGTGGTTAATTTTAAGATTAATTCTTTCTGTTTCCTGTTTCTTTTTCGTTTTCCGAATATTTTTGCATGTTTTAGTACATCGGGAGATATATGATAGACGTGCATAACAGAACACTTACAGAATATAAAAAATTATGTGTACTACAGATAAACAAGATATAATTTAAACATGTTATAATCATATTACGTATAATAATTTATAACAAAGGATGTTAATAATTTGACTTGTTTTTATTTATGAGAATTAAAATCCTAAGAGTACCTACAATGAAAAACATAATTCACAGTTGTTACAAAAACATTTCTTATTTAGTATAATATCGCCGTTATCAGTATTAAAATATACGGAGTGGCTATTAGAGTTATGGGAAGTACAATGAAGGGTCCGATAATAGATTGCTGTCATCTACAACTGTGATTTCGGGAATGCGGTTGTTATGTTCTCGTTTTATGCGATACAAATTGGGCGGTGGCTAATTGAACAAACCTACTACGGAGGATATAAGCTTTGAAGCATTTATGGAAGTATATAAGTACCATAATAATGTCGGTAAATAAGTCAAGTATAAAAAACGCAATAAATGTTCCCAGCTAGATCAGTAGAAATAAAATTGTCAAGTTTATAGCAGAAGCAAGAAGGTAAAGTGAAACCATTTTTATGGTTATATTTTCTCCCATTACCTTAATACATCGAGAAAATTATTTGGGTTGCGTTTTGGGTAGGAATCTGAAACGGAAGTTAAATTATATGTGGGTTCGATTCTCGGCGACGTGAAGTAAGAAGAGGCAATTGAGCGCCATTTATAGTCGAGAATTCCCGTTTATACGGCAATCAAGTGTAGTTTTCGCCTGGCGTGTCGTAATAGAATTAATGTAATGGCACATTACCGAAAGGTGTGGTACGGGATAAAGGAAACGATCTTGGGCTTGTGTGAATGTTTATACTGTTACGAGTTTATAGTAAAGGTGTTCTCTTGTATCGTAAACGGTATTAGATGTCATAAAGTGTTTCGTAAGGTATCCACTAACCCCCCCACTTTACCTTTACTACCACCATGTGTTGCTTACTCGGGGAAAATTTTGCTTCATTAGGACGGACCCCAAAAAGCGGAAGGACAAATTTTAAATTTAAAACAAGGGCCGTGATTTAATGCTCTCTTTTTTGTTGTTGCGCTGGAAAAAGGGAAAACTTCCGTGTTATCATTTGTATTCACTTTTATTGTTCAGGAGGACAAAAAGTGTATAATAATAGGAGACCTTAATCTACAAGCCACAAATGAAGAGCGCGACATTTTACTTAGAAGGTCGAGAATAAACGGACAGGAAATAGTTTCGGGGCAATTGCAAGAACACACGAGTGAAAACCGCATCGTTAATGATCTGTGCTGACATTACAACGTTCTTATTAACAATCGCTAACTAACCAACCAGTCAGCACTTCTTGCCTACCATGCACAACTTGCTTGCAAAATCAGAATGAGAAAATTTAGAATAAAATATGACATCTGTTTCGAATTAAAGCTTTCACATAAACCAATTACTAATTTCTAAAGCAAAATCCCAAAAAGTTTTAATTAACATTAAATCAGGAAAATGTATCAACATAAACCTAAATTATTATTAATACTTATTAATATTATTATGAAAAGCCCCCCTCTCCCAAAATATAACCGAGCAGGAAATGACAGAGGCGAAACGTTGTTTGGTTGGTGTTGTTGTTGTAAACGTGAAACTGTTACGCAAAGGGTAATAAGTAAGACTAACCATTTGGCCGTAATTTATTTTATAGGAAGGAAAAGGAAAACAAGGAAGAGAGGGATCAGTAACAGGGAAACCACAGACAGCGGGCAGAAGTTGGGAAAATGCTGCTAGCGATGCGGATGATTTCAATCTTCTGCCGTTTAAATAGGATCAGGCAGGAGGCAGTCAGGATTGGGATGCCCACCAACTCATTTAAATGCAGCTCTCGGATAACGAGCGTAACGAGACTTTACTCTTACGGTTTATATACGTCGAAAAATTGAACTCGACTGTAATTTTAATTTTTTTGTGCTATTTCAGTTATTATAAACTTACAGGCAACGTTATACTTAAATTGAAACTTGGACTTATAAATTACGAAAATAATAAGAAATGGAAAACAGTAAGAGACATAACTAGTGAGCCGAATCAAATTATTTTTAGGCGTAGGAATAATAACGCTACAGCAACTCAAGATTGGTTTGAAATTTATATACATTTGCGTGTTGAATAGCTATCACTGTTACTAGTTTTTTCCAATTCGTATTACATTCGCAGGCTTTTAAAACACAGAAACTATTCTAGATCAGCCGGATACCAACATCATCATTTATAATTTATAACAAGCAAGAAATGTAGTCAAATGAGAATATAAAACATATGTAGGTAAATATACACTTGGAACTAACAGATGTTAGGTTGCCAAAAAATTATATTAAATGCATACAAATCGAATAAAGCATGCATGCAATAAAAGAATGTTTAAAAACATTTACATCACAATTCGGAAAAATGGTCGATTAGGTTTGAACTGAATCTATACTCCCAGGTTCTCGATTTATATATAGAGAACAACTGCTGACATAGTACTGTACGTAGCTGTTGTTATAGTTGTGCTTACCAGAGTAACTATTGAGAACGACTCCCGACATCGCAGTGCATGTAACGCGTGAGTTATACTGAAATGATCATTTAATTGTTATTGATGCTGCATGAGTATTTTTCTTTCTATTAGTAGGTTTGTAACGAATAAATTCTATTAACAATAATACTTATTTATGCCTCGGCTTAGCCTGAACAATAAGCACGGCTCGTTTCTTTTAAAATTAGAGCAGGTTGTACCTACAACCTGCTGAATTGAAATGCCAGCTAATTCATAGAGCTATGGAGAGAAGGGCGCCAGCACAGATTTAAACAAATAAAACACTAGCAGTAATGCTCCACAATAACAGAGTTCTAGATCTTAACGTGAATCAGTTTCAATCATGCAAGGATCGAATTCCTTCACTCTGTTATAACAGCGGAATATCAAACAACAAAAATAAAAACGGTTATAAATAACTCCAATAATATAACTTATTTATTTAAACATAAAAGTCGTTCTCGGATAACTCAGCGATAAAGCTTCTGCCTGGATTACAGAGTCCCGGATTCGATTTTCAGTCTTGGAATGATAGTCTATCTATATTTTAATTAGTTCTTAATCAGTTTACATTAATCTCGGGGATAATTCACGCAATTTCTAATTCAATAAAAATCTTTAACCAAACATTTAATTAATAGTGAACAAAAGGCCTTCAGTTGTTATTTAAATGTCTTATTATAGTTAATAATAATAATGTTAAATTTAAAAATGCCTAGAAATTTATACTTTGATCGTTATTAAGTTAATTATTAGTTGATCGGAATCTTATAAACACGGATTTCTTATCGTATCATGGATCTTCCTTAAATTGTAACTTTATGAACATTCTAGTAATTCACTCTTAAATTTTGATACAACGAACTAAGTAATGCTTCCACATAAAAGTAGGATATAAAGAACCCACCTGGTTATTTCTATAAAGTTAATTTGGTCTACAAATGTATACCTATTTATTTTTTTAAATTTTTATAAGTGTTTTTGAAACAATTCCTTTTATCATTTTTAAAAACAAATCTGAAATAATAATATTAATAATTATCTTTTTGTGTTCTCTTGTCTGTTGTCAATACTAATCTATACAAAATTTATTGAATATAGTTTCTCGAAAAAACAGTCAGACTACATTTTGATAGAACTGAGCTAGTCAGCAGTCGCTAGAAGCAGTTGTTACTTCTAGCCAACTAAAAGTCCAACTGTTTTTTTTTGAGAAACTATATTTAATAAATTAGCATTGTACCAAATTTTAGCTTTTTCAAATCACTTCTTTACATTGACCTCATTTTGAAGACATTCGACCACCGCATTGGTGCTGATGCAACGCGTTCGATCATTACGCTGTATAATGACTATTTTCCAGTTTTTTATTACATAAACTGCTTAAAGATCAAGTTTCAACTTTCAAAGTGCGCTGACGCCGAGTGTCCCCATATCCGAGTTTCTTTTGTGTAGGATATTTATTTACACCCTAAATATAAGCTAATATTAAAATATTAGCCTTACACTTTTTGGTCGCCAGATCTCGGGCTAATAGCTGTTTTACACATAGCAATAAGATTCTCTTCAAATTTATGGCCATACGCACGCGTGTTTGCGAAGCAGCTGGGCATTCATTGTAAACAAAGAATGACGTCGTATAAACATAGTTGGTGTATTTAGAAAAGTTTTATTTACTATACATTATAATAAAAATATTGTTAATAAATATGCATGATATTATCATGCCATTTGTGTTAAGAGTTTTAAATATAGTGTTAGGTTCACGTTTATGTGAAGTGGAAAAATTAATATGAGCATGTACATAAGATAAAGAAAATTTTAAAGAATCATTATTGCACAGACGTGGTTCTTAGGGATCAATAAATAAAAACATAAAACATATAAATTTACATACAAAGTCATGATGATATCCCAAGAATACAAAATTTTAATATAGAATTATAAAATAATAAAACAGAATGGAATAGCATATATTTGTTATAGTATTATGATACAATATTAACATTAACAAGGATAATAAAAGGAAAGGATATCCTAGCCATAAGTCAACAGTATAATATTCTTACTGAAGAGAAAATTTGTATAAATAATAGTAAATAAAATAAATGTGTTAATAGAATTTGTAAAATAATAAAGCTCAAGAAGTAAAATTGTTAAATTAATAAACATAAAAAGAAAGTCCAGCGTTTTATTGATTAAAGGAAGAGTTTCGGTGTATTAGTTACAGGAAGCAATATTAAAGGGCATAACGATACAGTAAGAGCAATTGAGAAAAGAAAATAAATTGTAAAACCGTCTTCGAGCTGGGTTTGTTACTTACCAATGTGTTGAAGAGTAAAATTCTTCATTATATTCCTGTAAAAGAAAAGAATCATTAAGGTGACTTCATCAGAAGAAAAAGATTTTGAAGATACTTACTGAGGTGTTGGGGAGCTTGCAGTCTTCATTCGCGCCCTAGACAAGAAGAAAACCATAAAGGGTAAAAGGAATTTAAAAGAAATATCGAATTTACTAACCTGACCTGGGAAGGATGGCATTCTTGTAGCAGTCTTGAGGCAGTCCAGTGGTCCGGTGACGAGGTCTTTGGTGGTGCGAGGTCTGCAGATTCCAGCAGCAGTGGCCACGGTTCCTGGCGGAAAGTGCATGTTGTGGAAGTTGTAGGTTTAGTGAAAGTGAAGGTAATTGTTGGAAGTAAAAGTATTAGAAGATAAATATGTCAAAATAACAAGAAACTATTGGAGAGACATACGAGGAAGACTTACCTGAAGGAAAAGTTAATGTGTAAGTTGACAGGGTAAGATTTCTTTCCATTTTAACATCCTAAAAATAAAGATTTATAAAATAAAGAATTAAATAAAAATATATGCTATACTTGCTTGTTCATTCTTGGGAAAATTTAATTGATAACTGTTAGATTTGACATTCCAGATATATGTGTCAATCACTATTAGTAATAACCAAACTTTATTTATTGAGAGCTACTAACCACCGTGTGAGAGTGTCAAATTTTAAATAATTTATTTGTAAAGTTTAATCTTTCAATAATTGAACCCAATATTGAAAGCAAATCATTAGAGTCTCATATTAAGGTAAATAAAAAAAATTATAGGTAACCTTTACTGTTGAGTATTGAGTATTAATTCGACCCTGAGATATATAAGGTTTATTGACGATTTGCAATATTATTTTGTATATATCATATCACCACAATATTTTATATACAATTATAAATAGTTAATTAACCTTTATTTTAGGATACAGTACAATTTAATATTAACTTATAACATACAATAATAAATTTAACAAATTCCGGACCGGTAACTGTAAAAGCAATATGACCGTTCGTATTTTATCCACTTCAATAAATAAAATAAAATTAAAGACATTTTGCGCATCGATTAAATGTTATTGTATTTTTAGCTATATTATCATTGCATGGTTGTTTTAATAATATTTTACAAAGCAAATAACCAATTTTAAAAACAAGATAAACCAATGTGTTTACATGCAAAACCACGAGTGTTTTGTGCGCACTTTTCTACGTTGATTACCCACAAATTTCTAAAACTTCTAGGAACTGTTCTAAAATTTTATTGTGAAATTATTCACAATAAATTTTGGAATAAAAATGCTGTATTACACATCAAACTTTCTTTACCAAAATTTTGTTGAAAAATTTCAGCAAAAATTTGGGTAAGAATTTCGCATAAATTCTCGTAAGTGTAAAACAGCTCTTAGAAGTGGCACTTAAGGAACTTTGTATATTTCGATTTGTAGTTTACGAAATCAGTATTAGAATCCATTGCCAGAAAATTAATAAATAATAATATTAATGAATAAATTAAAAAATTCCGCTGAAGCGATGTGCGGTACCAACAGATGTTCTAAAAAGAGTTATAATACTGATTTCGTAAAGTACACTGCTATAGCCAGAATATTGTCCGAATAGCGAGTGTAAACCAGGTACGTGCTGGTCCACCGGGATACCGGGAGTTTCCCGGTGGGCCTTTATAAAGTGGTCTCTACGGGCCCTACGACAAGGCCGAATTTAAATTACCAACAATTAAATGATATTTAAAGTAAAAACAATATACCTCGTCACTGTTCAACTCAGCTGCATCTGACGAAGAGCGACGATTGAATTACACCCTCTCGTCCCTTCCAATTCTTTGATATTGAAGTTGAAGCGAGTATCCCATAACCTGTTTCCTTAGTATATGAGTATTTGGAACTGAATTCATATTAGTTGTTGATTAGTTAATATTAATCAATTGATAAGTAAATACACTGTAATTAGTAATATTGTAAAAAAGAATTAAAAAGTAATAATAAAAAAGAAACAACTAAAGAAGTATGAGAAATGGACATTCATTAAACAAGACATGTATGACAACAGCTACCATAGTCGAATGTAGAGCGTGCTGGATTTCGAGTTCAAAAACCCGAGTTCTAATCCTAGCTTGAGTATTCTTTTTATAATTATTTAATATATTTTATAAATAATTTTTTTATAAATATAATACAGTCGAAATATAACGAAGTCGGTAAATCCCGAAAAAAATTAGCTATAGGGAAATTTCGTTATAAAGAAATATCACCTTTTGTAAATATTATTTTAATGTTTTGATTTTAATTCGAGTGATTCCGCAAACTGTAACGCCTTGCGTTTCATTAAGTGTCTTGATAATGGTGCATTTTTGTCGCCAATTAAATGCACCCACTTTAAAACTCTACTCTTCATCTACGTCGTCATAAGCATAAGTTCTAGTACGTTTTGCTGTAAGTTCACCAACTGATTTTAAAATTGATTCGCGATTTTTTATTATAGTCGACAAACTACTGGCAGGAATTCCAAACATTGCCGCGAGCCGCGATGTCCTTTTTTGTATACAGTTATCAATTTCCCGCTACATGTTGATTTTCTCAGTAATGATTAAACACTTTCACTTTGACTTTTTTTTTGTACTGCAGTGTAGGGCTGTTCACTCACAAAACTAAAGTTAAAATAAAAATTTGCAATGCAAGTTTTTAATTTTACGTAAATGCTAATTGAATTCTAATCTTTCTTAGAGAGATGGAATCTCTATTTATACAAGTAACAATGTGTATACTGTATAAAGCATCGAAGTTTAATCTTTGCTAGAACTCTCATTCAGGTAAATTTACAAAAATCCCCTGAAAAACCATTTGTAAGAGGCCTTTTAATGACAATTTTAACCCTTGTTAGAACTTCCATTTAAACAAATTTACAAAATCCATTTGAAAGATTTACAGGTTTTTAAAAATGTGTGCATGCTTCTTGGAAGATAGGTAAGATAAGTAAGATAGGTAAATATTTTACTGCTGCTAAGAAAGATTGATGCATAATACATACATTTACCTGGAAAAATTTATTTTAGTTTGGTCTAAAAATTTCGTTATATAGAAATTTTACTTCGTTATTTAGAGACACTTTTTGATGTATTTTTTCTAAAAGGCCAGTATAAGCACAAAAATTCGTTATATAGAGAAATTCGCTATATAGAAGTTCGTAATATGGAAGTTTGACTGTATTTATAAAAAGAAATAATCACATAAAATTATGCGTTAATCTTATAGTCAATGTTTTAACAGGCTTTATTAAAACCCTTGATTAGTTTAAAATGTCTAATAATAATTAATCTAAATAATTAAATTATCCTTAAAAAATTAACCAAAGTAAGGGTGGTGGGAACCTCTAAGGGAATATTTCCCCGGGCCTTAAAATTGACCCAGCACGCGCCTGGTGTAAACTGTTAAACGGGACAGAACCGTTAGACCTTTAATTTAATTTATTGTCAGTTACGAAACATAGTTTTAATAAACGCACCCGCCTTTTAGTGGGAAGCAGTAAAACCTGTAGCACCTTGATATTTTGCTGTTAAAAACCATGCTAGCTATCGATTTTCATATTTAAAACCCAATGGTTCCATTTAAAAAATTCATAACTGAATGATTGAATGTAGACTGATAACGGGACAGAACCCGTTAATTAGTTCTAGCACCGTTATTATGCATTATTTTAGACCTGTAGTACCTTAATACTTTTTGTTCATAATCGATTTCCATACTTAAAGCGTAATGGTTACAATTAAGAAAATTCCGATAACGTCATGTGCTGTAGCAGCACATGTTCTAGAATGGGTTGATTTAACATCATTGCTAAAGCCATAAGCTTGCCATAAACAGGACACCCTGTATAGATTAGGCAGATTAAATAAGACATAAGAAAATACTTTTGCCACTTCTGGCACACTATTGCCAATAAATTCTAAACACATGTCCTGTAGCATGCTGGGTATTATCCACGTACATACAACGGAAAACTGAAATTATAGTAACACAGAAAATTTTAAATTGACCAAAAAAAGTGTCAAATTTTAAATTGTGTACCATAGACGGCCCAAGAGTAATTTTGTTATATCTTTAGATAAAGTATACATGCTGTCATATCACAAGTTCAGGAGGTTTTAACACGCTGGCTAGGGCGTTCACTAATATTATTGGTTATACTGTGTAATACGTTACTGGTCTCCAACGACCGATAACGAATTTTACAAAATATGCGATATGTATTAGTGTATGAATTGCCATTCTCTCGCGGCCATCCATATCTAAAGCACTAATTTTCTATAGTTTATATTCATTATTTACTTAACTGTATTATCGTGTTAACAGTATCGGTTTCCGAAGGCCATAACCTCACCAAAACATTGATGCATGTAAAGATCAAATAACAGAACTTGAGCTGTCTATTTTTTATTTATTTGGCAAAAAATACTATTTTCAAACAAAAAATGCAAATAACACACATTAAATTAAAGACAAGTGGGTCCCCGGAGTCCGATGCTTGCTTTAAAGTTGCTTCAATTACTTATTGCTTTTGTTACAAGAATCCAAGAATATTTTACGTGGGGACGTGTCGTTAGACCTAATCCCCACGTTCCTTCCAGAAGGAAGTAATTAAGGTAGACTCACTGGTCGGAGCCAGGTTGCCTATCCACCCTCTACTAGCTATCCAGGTTAGTACCGGAGCGATTAACTTAATACGTGCTCGGTCAGTACATCGTAACCCTCCAGTCCTCTTTCATACCTTCTAAGTTTCTTCTCCGAGCCAGGGTTGGGGCCACTGCCCGATCGAATCCAACCTCAAACGTGGCGGGACTTGGTTTCTAAACGGTTTTGCCACCCAATCTCTTAGTTATAGGCCTGGTGTTCCCCTGGCAGAGCTTCGTTTCTAGGCTACTTTATAGGGCCCATCAAAGTAGCATCCCGGTGTGTACCCGTTAAGGTGAAGTTGTCTTGGACGTGAGAGGCTATGTATCTTCGCGTCAACGTCCGTTAAGTGTAGGTCTCTAGACGATTTCTGTGAATCCGACGACTGGAACTGCACAGCCAATGCCGGACCCCCATACTGTCACCTCAGAAGCGCTACCTGGTGGCATGCAGTTTCTCATAGGCCAGCGAGCGAACTCCCTGACGGAGATAAACCTCACTTGATTCTCCTCCATTCGTCTAGGTCAGACAGCGGGATACTTAGCTCCATAAAAGACCCTGGCGTCAGGTAAGAGTCAATCCACCCACACCTGACCCTTTTGTTAGCAGAGCTCCCTCCACAACGTTTTAGAGTCATTGTCGAGAAACACTTCGGCGAACACCTAGGTGTAACTCTACCACACATTTCTAAGGGTGAACGCCGTGTGGTCTGCCCACAAGCTAGTCTCGAATCCTAGTGCTCCCCGACACCTCTAACGACTACCCTCCCTCCGTCTTCGGGCTAGTCTCGGATACAAGTGAAGTCCGACATCTCCAACTACTGCTTGTCCGTTCACCCTGCTTTTGTTACAACCAGCGTGTTTGTAATTAATTATGCCATCAAGACCTATAGAGTTTTCACCAATGTGCATTTCTTTGTAACTTTTAAAAAATCTTCTCCCGCCATAATTTGCCAACGTTGACTTTACATCATTTCCTGTTAAATTACGTCTGGTTTTTGTAGGTCTTCATGTTTTTTAAGGAAATTCTCAACATATAGAAATACTTACAAATTTAATTAATTTATAAATTCAGTCTATTCTTGGAAAAACATATTATGCTGATATCTATGATAATTCAATGTCGACATTTTAGTTTAAAACAAAAGAAGAAAATTGTAAAAAAGAAGAAAAAATTAATTAAAATATAACTTCGGGTAAGTGACGTTAATGTCAACAGACACACAAGTTCTAAGAAAATTTAGATTAGCGAGAACTAATAGGAGAGTAAGTCATGTTTAATAGGAGTTTTTGGTGGAGGCGACAAAGTGTTCCGCGAGAAAACTCATTTAGGATGCTAATCTGTTCTTTATTACAATGCTAAATGTTGACGAAGAAGTCTTTATGTTTACGTGGTGGCAATTTTAAAACGGAAAGTTCGTTAGCAGAGCCTTACACTGGCGCACACATACAATTCCAAAGAAAATGCAAACCCTTGATGCATTACCTCCTCGTACAGTAAACATAACGAATTGCAGAATCAGTTTCCCCGGCTTAGTCCCAAAGTAATGAGTTTGCTTTAGAAGGAAGGTTGATGAATGCGCGAGCTTCACGCGTGCTTCATTTAAAACCTTTTAACCATTCATGCATTTAGAGAACTAACGGCAAGGTACGAACTTAAAACAAGCTTTTTCGATCTTCTCTCAAATGCGATAAAATTTATAAACCGCGTCGTTACGGAGACTAATCTCGACTTTATTTAAAATTTAATTAAGGCTACAACTAACTGTTGCTTTGCTAATGCAAAACTAAAATACGAAGTGCATTTCTGACTTTAATTAATTAAATTATTCGATAAATAATTTGTTAATATTTGTAAAACGAAGTGTAGAATAAAATAGAGGTATCCGACGAAGTTTATGTACTGTAGCCTGTGGTCATTTCGGTGATAATATCCGTATTAGTTTCTTTTAGATTGGATTAAAAATTAAACTCTCACTCTTCACTCTTCGAACAGATCGCGTAATGGGCAGCTTATTAGAAATAACAGAGTATGAAGTAATTCTCTTAAACATACGGAATTGCAGTATGAAGACTAGTCACTATAGCAATCCTGTCTTCCATAAAGAAGGCGTTGGCCTCTTATATATTCCAGTAAAACGTTATTTCTGCGACAATTTTATAGAATTAAACGTTATAAAATATGGTATGCACGATTGGGCGGAATAGTGCACTTTATGAATTAATGAATTTAATGGGCGTAAAGTGCCACTTTACAGCCCGCTAACTTAAACGATGTATGGAAAAATAATCTGGTTATACGAGGTGTTACATTAAAATGTGAAATATAACACTTATTTAAAAAAATTGAATTCATTCTTATAATAGTTGTGCATACAATTTTGTATACATTTCGGGCGTAAAATAGCCGTTTGCGTATCATTATACGTATTAATATAACTCGCCTAACGGCTCGGGCTACTACCTACACGCTGCAGTCCATAAACGCCTATTTAACGCCCTTGATAAATAAATAACTATCAAGGCTTGCAGTGAAAGTTTACAGATCAGCGTTCATTAAGTTAGCCAACAGCTTGCTTGTTGTAAACTGTTTTTAGTCGTGAAATCGTTAATGAAGTTTTTTGGACTCTTAATTGATTTGCATGCAAATGCTACAAGACTGAGTGGTACTTGAAATAGGCTTGGGTTATTTTAAATTGCTGTTAACCCAAACGATTTTAAAATGCTGAAACAATAGGACGAAAATAAATGATGAATCTATTTTGGTAACGCAGAAACAGCAGATCTTGTAAGTACAATTCATAAGGTGCCCGAAAAACCTTCTGGGATCGATGCGCCCGCTCTCACGTACGTTGGTAGCAGTCAAATACCAAGTCCCTTGAATTCTGTGTTTTAGACCTTGTGTTGCTTTTTATATAAATTTGAATAGCTGTGTGTTTTCGTTAATTCATTAGTCTATACTTGCTAAGTAATATTTAAAGTCTATTAAATTAATTAAAGTAATATTAAAGTTCGTAAGTAGCTTCAGATACCATTGTCTTTATTCGCCAATTGAGTTATGGAAATTATGAGATCTATTCCAGCTACAGTGTCTGTATTATCTTTTGGCTCTGCAGTCCTTCATTTAGTCCTCTCCTACAACACACAAATGAGACAAGTCAGAGTTTCCTTACTATTCTTGACCTTGTGGTTAGATTTATTGCATTTATAACACTTTTGGACCACCATTCCATTCTACCTTTTGTTTCCTGTTATATTTTTCCTCGACTTTCTGGACTAACTTCTGTAGTTAAGTTTAGAATTCTCCTTTTATTTTTATAAATAAACATTGTAGCATTTGTCACCTTTATTGATTATCTTCATTATTCATGTTTAATTAGAGATATAGGGCCATTTCCTAAACGTATTTCTTTCAATACCAAAATACCTAAATCAATTTAATACCAAAAAAAAGATTTAAGTTAAAATTGCAATAGTTCACACATAAATCAGATTATAAACAATAATTATTGCTCTTATAATTTTAAAATTAGTCTTTTTCGTCTTTTATTCAGTTAACTCAGTTGGAAGTAATTAAATCAGTATTTTATAACAATTCTTAAATGATTAAAATCAACTCTATTCTAGAGCTAAAAAAAATTATGCATACGATATCTGCAGAAAAGGTAGCTTTAAAATAAATCTTGCAACTGTGTAAATGAGAAAAAACGTAAAAAATATAATCAAATGAAGACGATAGCAAAGCTTATCTATTTAATACATAACCTAAAAAGGAAAGAAAGATTCGCAATAATTTGTGTATATGAGGGTGTAGTGTAGTTTGTTTTCTTAATGTATGTATCTTGGACTCGATAAAAACCATGAATGTTTTAGATGCTGCTGCAATGGGATTTTGAAAACCCAACGTTTCAGAAGGAAACTTACGGTAAGGGTTAATAAAGATGCGTGTCGAAGAGACGCAATGTCACGTAACATAAAAGCGTAAAAAAGAATTCTACAATTAATTAAAAGTTATCGCCATAAACTTAAGCATACTGAATAGAGGTACGGAGATATAAAAATTTAGGTAAGTTTTTCCAACAAAATAGAATTGTTAGGAATAATAATGTGTTTATTCAGGAATAAACAAATAAAATAAAAAGGAAAATAATAAAAATGTGTAATAAATCTATACACAATAAACCTAATAAAGAAATTAGTTTAGAAGTATACCTTCAAATACAGCGATTAAATCCCAATGCAATTAGATTTTCTTCGAATAGAGGATCCACCTACGTAAAACCAACTTGAGTGATTGCAGTGGAAATAATTTAACTTTTCTTAAAACCTACCTCTTAACCCATTTAAAACCTCAAAGTGGGAAATTATAGTTCAAACTTCACAAGTGAGAAAAGCGCAACACTACTTGTTCCAAGAGAATTCAGAGCTAAACAGCTAAACTGATAAAGAAAGAAAAATGATATTTCGCAAAGTTTAAGAAACACAATCCCATAATAAATAATCCCAAACCTAAGCGTAACTAAATATGGAATAGCCAATAAAAGTGTCTAGTTAAGAGCATGACCAAATTAGAAGTGACAAGATTAAATGATAACTCATAGTGCTTTAAATATGTACATTGACAACGACTTTAATTTCTGTTGGATCTCCTAACTCATGACACCGGTGGTTTTAATCATGCGATTGACCCTACTATAATTTAGTCAAATTTGATAGAATTTCACTTAGTACGTGCTTTTAATATGTCAACTATCGTATTGAAACGGGCATTACGTTTTTACTTCCTTTTCTGAGAAGAAAGTTTGTTTCAATACGTCTCCGCCATGACAAAGTACGGGCTTGACCGGAAATCGAACCCGCGACCCCTGGTTTACGAAGTCAACTAATCCTCCGAAGATAGCAATTATTGGTTTTATAGAATCTGTTGTTTGTTTTAATAGCTACCAGGTGCAAGCTAGTTCTTCGTAAGGGCGCTAGTTTAACTGGCCAAAAAAAAGAAACGGAACACATCTTTTTACCTTAAGAACCTTCGGTAATCTTTGTCGGGCGACAGGTCCTCGTCTGCACAAATTGACCCTGAAATACTTGTTTTAATACTTATTTAGTTCAACTATTAATTAATTCTTACAGTGTAGTAAACTGAGCAGAAAAGCAAAACAGCGAGACGCAAGATGGTAGCGAACAACGTTTAACTAAACTGATAGTGAATAATTGTAGAGAAACTTTTCGGTAGATACGAAAAGTCTTCTAAATCGTATTGAGCTAAACCCTCTTAATAAAGACATCAATTAATTTTAGTATGAATCAAAAAGAAAAGATAGCTTGCGCTTTTACTAACAAGAATGAAGTGGGTAGTCATTTTAGAAACATAGCTACAAACTCAAATTACCAACTAATACACAGTTAAACTAATTTAATCCTATAAAATCGAAACAAGCGGCCAAAATTCTACAAGTTTAAACTGCACCCGACTGGATCTCAACGGAATATACTATACTCAATAGGAAAATTAAAGTTCACTGCAACAGTTTAGTTTACTGCATCTCTTTGTAAGCTACCCACGGTCTACCTTGAGCCTTGGCCTAACTTTGACAGTTAGCATATGTCGCCAAGATCTATATTATCACATAATCAAATATACCGCCGCGGTTTATCTAGACTCTGAACTAAAACTTCAGAATCACTGTTGCTTTAGTTTTGTAGAAGCTTTCTTAATTTATTATTAAAGTATTTCACACTAAAAATCTTCTGGCGAAACCATCAGAACTTCTAGTTTACTCATGCGTTGAACAATTTAAGGATAGACAGGGGATGACGAATAATATAGCAATAAAACAAGGGGAATGTAATAATAATGTATGACCTTTTCAGAATATATGATCTCTAGTCTATTGCAACAAATCTTATCCCCAAGTATACCACAGATCAAAAGGCTTCCGCAATTACTATCCTCAGTAATCCCCAAGACTAGTTAGTAAAAAGCTGATGGTTACCTACCCTTCAATAACAGATTTTCTAATAATTATATATAAATAAAAGAATAAAATATAGCTATTTCCATCATAAAAATAGTCCTTGACAACAATGACGCATTTTGCAAAGTTTATGCATAGTTGAAAACACATTATAAACAGAAATAACCGCGAATAAAGTACTTTTCGGTCGTGAAGCACGTCTCGAGAACAACACAAAACATGATGCTGCTGGCTGGTGGAAACATCGGAAATACTTGAAGAGTTTCCGCAGAGTTTGTTGGAAATTCATATTGTTCGAGGCGGGCGAGAAAATGTACGAACCATAATTTTGGCCACATTAATTATGAATACGACACAGTTCGTTCGCGAAAGTGCGGATGACATTCTTTGTATAAAATTAATGATTTGAACAGCGTGCGGTGGATGACATCAAGGAAATGTTGACGGCGAACCCTCGCTGGAGAGAGAGGACCCACGGAATATTCTTTTAATGCTACCACCACTGACACAATATTTTTATTGAGCCATCCATGATAAATGATCATTACAAAATATAATAAAAATATAAAGTATGAAGCTGACATGTTACATGCGTCGGTTTAAAAATTATAATATTGACTTGGGCTTTTCACTTTTTTTAGGGACAATTATTTGGAAATATTTTTTGTTCAATTTTAAGTTTTTTTTTTTATAAACGAAAGGCTAATTTTATTTTATTTTATGCATACACTACGGGAAAATCTACAGCTAAGGTCTTATGTTCCCCGTCTAACATGCAACACGATTACACATACCATCATAGTTGAGCTGAGCGATATTTTTAATTTAGAAGAATTCTGTCCCCAAAGTGGGATTAGAATCCACGATTTTTTGAATGCAAGTCGTGCTCTCACTCCGCTCATCTGCCGCCGGTCCTAAAAGAGGCTTATTGTACAAAATAATAATAAAACATCAGAAAATAGGATAGCACAAAGCGTACATGAATGGTTTAGTTGTTGTCGCGTTGATAATAGTCCTCGTAATCATCAATATTTTCATAGACACATCTATTCCTAAAGTCTTGCGATTTTAGAAAGCTTGGTGCTGTTTGGCAACTGATTGCTAATCGTATCAACAAGTAGAATAACTAGGATAACTGCGAACTGCGAACTGCGATTAATATTTTTATATAGCGGGTTTATATAGCGCATTCTAAATACAGTTGTATTATTTCCTAAATTGAAAACCAATCTACCCTATTGCTACCGTGAATGAATTACAAAGTAACTTATTGAAAGAGTGTTTTGTCGATAATCCGTTTATCCTTGTATATTTGTTTTCTCCTTAATCCACATTGGCACTAACACTTGTAAAGTTAATAATCACAATAACCAAAAAACAAACACTGTCCAAACTAAAGATGTTGGAATGTAACAGCTGCGTTTGAACTCTGAACCCCTTTTATAGAAACTGAATCTCAAAACATTCAAAATTTAATTTTATTTATTAATTGCGAAAATTCTCACTAAGGATACTTAAACTGCAGTAAGTATCAACGAAGGTGGTAACCACGACTAGACAAATCCTCAAAGAAGACTAGGTTATACTGCGGTGTATTTAACTTGATAAAATAATATGCCACACGTTCAAGGCAAACATAAAATATATACGGTGAATTAAAATAAAAAAATAATAAAAATACACCCCAAATATTTTCCTTTTCCCAATCGGCTAACTCAGGGTTTATTCGATAGAGCATGAATTGTTTGAATTATTAAAATCTTGATTCTTATACCTGAAACAAAAAAAAATTATATTGCAGACACTTGGGCTTCTGCAACTGAACAACCACTGGCTAAACTCTAAATATGAAGAAAAAAAGATATGGATGCTTGTATGTACATCAATTAAACACATGAATAACTTGAAAAACACAGTCTCTATTTAATTTAAGAAAATAAATAGAAATTCAAATTAAACGGAAATAAAAAGAAAAATTATTCAAAATAGAACAATAAATCAATTAGGAAATTAATTCCCAAGCTTGCTCAAGTGTGTTAAATAGTCGTAATAACCTGACATAGGGCTATTACAGTTCTTCACTTGAACAAACTAACACAAATCAAAAATCAAATAAAAATATTCACAAATGTTCAAATACTTTACTTTATAAAAAATAAATTTTAATAAAAGAGAAATTATTTTAGAATTATTTAGTTTTATTTTTGAAAAATAAATTCTCTTAAAAACCTTTAAGGTTAAACAATATGATTCTGAAATTATTCAGATAAACTTTATAAATTTTATTATTGGCAAATCAAATTAAAAACCTTTTATTTCGACCAACCTGGTATGTGATGTAAATAGAATTTCCTTCAAATTCTATTCGCTATTGGTATCACTGCATTTACATCTGTCAGATGATTTTGTATTATGAAAACGTCCATACATGAAATCAATAAAGAAAATAAATTCTCCAGAATTTATTTATATAACTCGTTCACACTTCCATATGGTTGTTGAACAATAAATAAAATCTTCTTTAACTTTTTTAATTGTTCAGGTAAACACTTAGAACTTATTTCAATCTTCCTTATGTTTTGTTTATTGTTATGACACACGGTCAAACATATGATAATGACATAACCCAACTTAATTTACAGATTTTCAATCCGGAGCCAAGCATAGATTCGCGAGATGCTTTTAATCGACTGACTTTGTTAAATTTGGCTCCAGCTTTTTATAGGTTTTGTGGAAACAAATGCCGACACTGACACTTTTCAAAACAAACACGTCGCGAAGGATTATTATGACGTCACAATTTCCACTCAGCTGTTCAATTTTCTCACAAATCTTAATTCTATAAACACAGGATTATTGCTAGTAAAACAAGGATTAAAACAATATAACACACTCATGTCCTAAAATGCATCGTAACGAAGATATGAGGCAAAAACGATTGACAATGAACAAATTTCATTATGACCTAATTACATACAAAATTCAATAAATCCTGGTTTATCCTTTACAAAATAGATACATAATTACACAATATAGCTAATACATATTAAATTCCCACAGGAACGTCTTTACAATTTAAGAAAAACATAAATTACGATCCATTACAACAATCGGATAAACCAAATGATGCATATACAAGTTCCACCTTTGACATTAAATCAAATGAAGTCAATTTATAGTCAAATTGTCCAGCATACAGTCCTCCAAGTGTTTGCATTAAAACAATGGCGAGAAAAATAGTATAAGAATCAATATCAACCAAACTGGAGCATAGCAACAAAATCAAAACTATCAGTAATAAAAATGCTCAGGATTATTATATAAGAGTTTAAAAGCTTATTGTGCTATATTGGTCATTACAAGATTGACCTAATTTATTTGTTTTTAGTTAACAGGCAGCCCGAAACTAAGTTAGTCTCTTGGAAAACAGAGAAATTCATCCTGTGTTAATAATCGTAGACTCAATATTTAAACAAGAAGATTACATCTTCTCTACAAATGAAAAAACCATCCCAATATGCAACTTGGGTTGTATAAACATGTATTATCATAAAACAATCTAATTGATTGATATCCTTTTTTAAACATCAAACCTTTTATTACATATACAAAAATTGAGGTTATGTTTGCATGATTTTATTCTTGATTCCTATTTTAAATATTGATGAGCCTAACTGTGACCCAATATGTAGCCTTTAGATTAATTATGCCTAACACCTAGCATATCCATCTTTTATTTTAATTTGATATGTGAAATAATTGTCTTTACATTTACGATCTTATCGTTCAATAAAATCTTCAATGAGATGGACTTATTACATCTCAATACTATTAATTCTTCTACATTTTATTACTTCAAAATATTAAACAGAACGTACAATGATAACTCTACACTCTTTCGCACATAAACGAAACGATACCGTAACCGGAGCTGTGTTAGAACCTAACCGAAGATATCATCAAGGTAATAGGAATTACCCGCTCACATCAGACGTTTCGTGTTGCCAAATATATATATTTACACTCTTTAAAACATACTACCAAGAATCTCTTTTTAATATTTAAGAGAATCATTTACCCAATTACACTGTATAATGTTAAACATGACATGATTGCTACCAATAAAGAAATTTAAACGAAAATATCTCTTAGATGTTTATAACAAATGAAGACACCATAATATTCTGAGACTCAAAAGCAGCTCATCTAAGTGCAATTTATTTAGTTATAATATGTCTCGTAAACATGAATTGATAGTTCTAAAACCGTTTTGTTCCTTCGTGAACATTTTAATATTGAAGAAATCTTGCCTTCGATTACAGTCTGCTTTCTTAGAGACGCTCGTAATAATGCCATATATTTTTCTCAAAACGAACTTCTTACAATACTTTAAAAGAATTAACTTTTATTTCGTTGTCTTTTTCCAATGCAATAAGCAGAAATGTAAATACCAAGAATTAAACATTGAATTAAATTATTTGAGTTTATAAACCATCCCTGATTTAAAGCTGCCTACCACATCCTAAACAAAATCTTCTATGTTTTATACTACACTTAAATTTAAAACGAAGCGAATTAAGGTTTAAACTAATGAGCTCGTTGCATAGGTCATTTAAACGTTACTTTTGTTTAAAGCCAATCTGTCAAGCCAAAACTATTTGCTACCGGTGATATTTATTCTAACGCATTTTGATATTTTAAATAGCTTTTGAGTCTTGATTCTGCCGGAAACACCTTATAGTGGTTGGTATCGCTTATGATTCATTGTCATATCACATAAGCGTTTTGTATACAATATGTGCTGTATACAATATTTTGCAATTACTCCTTTTCGATAGGTATTTAACGTTTACCCTCTTTCTTAATATACTTGTACGGTCATTCTAAAGTCGATGAGGTCAGTTACTTAAAGGTTTGTATAATATGCTTTCACCCCGCCTATGACGTTCTTAGATTATCCTAATTGAAAGTCTACGGGGGAGACAAAAATTAAAGGCATCATACATGTTTACATACACATGCAGCTTATCAAACAATATTTGATTTGGTTTTTATTGGAAAATTTAGTAAAATATAAGTAGATATCAGTAAAAAGGTAGTGACTATTTATAATGATTTTATAATCAACACAAAACAATTTGAAAACTTACCAATTAATACTTCTTCAATTTTCTCAGAAAAAAGAAGAAATATTCAGAATGAATATTTCTTCAATGACAGCATAGCTGTCGAAACAATATTGTCAGGTTGTATTTTAATAAAACTGTGAAACTTTTAATAATCTTTATTTATTTCACAAAAATATTCAGAACATTTTGTAGTAATTAAACTGCTAAAAATTGTAAATAATATAAACAAAAAGGAATCATAACATTCAAGATTAATGAATTTTGTTTGTACATAATTAAACTTTTCAGTAATTCTTTTTGATAAATTTTATATTGTAAACTATTATTAATTTAACAATACATAATTAATTAATAGAGCTTATTTAATCTATAAGCCCAAACAAGCTGGGGCCTAACGATATTCATATCTCCATTCGAATCAGCCAACCCTTTTGTTTTCCTATGCCCAAAAACAATGTTAATTGGAAATTTTTTGTCAAACTTGGAATAGCTAAGCTGTGGTAGTAAATTAAAGTTTAACGTTGATAGTACTCCTTTTGTGTCCAAGTTTAGGGCATTGTACACAGTAGATTCATTGAGTTGCATAACCTAAAAGACTATTCCCAGAATTTGATTTTCATTGTGTGTTTGACGCCTTATAGTGTCGCACCACTGTGTTTGTTTCTTTTGTTCAGTTGCTAATTTTTAATAGTGAGTGTTTTAATAAAATTCTTATAACGTTTATTTTTAATGTAAGCCATTCGAAACATAGATTATCAAGTTAGACAAACATAAACAGATCGCATTTAATGCTTTGCGATGATACTTTTATGTTTAAATAATTTAAAATTAAAAAATAAAACTATTTAAAAATATTCACCATTTCAATTATCTTAGTAAGAATATTAAACAAAATAAAAGTCGATAAGGTAAATATATTGTAACATTTGTAAATAAGAAACACAAATATTATAAAAATTGTGTATTTAAACATAACAGAACATATCAAATAAACTTGCGCCATATTACGAACATCTTCCAGCAACTCAAGTTGCTAATATTATATTGAACTTTCCCGGTCCGTCTTTAGCTAAAAGCAAACTCCTCAAGTAACAATACAGAGATACACACATACTACATATATATATATACAGAAGCACACACATCCACGCATTAAATCCGTAAAGAAAAGCTGAATGTGCGAGGGTGGTTGGTTTTACTCTATTGCCCGATAAAGTCCGAACATAAACCCCCAAGGCTATTCAAAAGGCAAAAGATCAACACTATATTGATGTGCAGATGATATTGAGTATAGAGAGGAGGGTAACGTTCTATAAAATATTAAAGAAACTAAGCCTGATGCACATTCCCTGTATCATTATATATTCAAATCGGAGAAATATGATAATATTAATGTATGGCATCGTAAAAATGTCGAAGGGTATATTAAAAAAAGAGAAAGAGGAAGAAGCATTAAAGTCACTTAGAAAGGAAAAATTACTTTGGTATTATTTAGAAAGAATGTATTTCTTGGGGGTGTAAAATTTTGATATTGAATTTATTTCTTGAGCTTTATTATAAAAGGGAAACTCTTTTAGAGAAACAATCAACTGGTGTTATGATTAAATATCACGTGATAGTGCTGCACATAGTTTATATTTCCAAAATGAATCTAATTTAAAAATGACTAATGATTAAAAAACGTTTAAAACGTTAGTTGTTTTCCAATCTTGGTTCCAACTCTGGTTTTACATACAAAGTTTTCTTTCGGTAAATCTTGGGTAAAACCATTTTGTTGGCATTTTCCATACGATAATCACGATATTAATAATGAATCAAAATTCGACATATTGCTGTAGATTATTGTAAAATCTTGTAATTTTTTTAAATTAACTGGAAAATGTTTCTTTTAAAGTATTATGTTATTTATTATCTATACAGTATACTTTTTATAAACGTTAAATAAGATGCCACAATAATAGATGATTTTTTTCGTTAAAATTACATTTGAAAGTAATTAAAATTTTTGTGAGATAAATTCTGTTAATTTAAGAATCGATTTGATGATGTAAAGAACTCAAACCTTTTAGATTTCAAGTTAGGATTGTATCTGGTTTAATTTTTTTAAAATATTTGTTTTATCATTTTATCTGAATAAATTACATAAAATTATGAAAAATATTATTAAATAATAATTTCTGATAAATGTTAAGTGGTACAATTTTTCTAGAATATTGTATTTATGAATTATTTATAGGGTCATTTTTAGATAAGGTTTAGTAATTTATTATATGTAATTTATTGGTCACCTTTGTAAATAGTTCTGTGTATGCCTATATCAATTAGATAACAGTTATTATGTAAATATTATATAGAACGTGTCGATTTTCAGTTGTAAATAGCCACTAATACTTATGTAGTTCAAACTTTTACGTCAGCCTGAGCTAAAAAGTCAAAGACAGCACTTATGCTGGTTAATAATTAAAACAGTAAAAGTTATATTGTAAAATTCTAAAATGAGTCTTGCTTATTGTAGTCTTAACACTTTCGGGAAGACGTATACAGCTTTTTATTTTGATTGTACGAAGAAGAAAGAAAACCACTAATATTTTAAATAAATTATTATGTTACATTATTAAATTTGAATAAGATCAAGCTTATTTACACTACATTGTCAGTCGAGACACATAACTGCCTAACAAGATCCTTTTCTGGGGATGAAATCTAAAATAAAGGCGACCATATGTATGTTTGCGGCATAAAAAAAGAACTAAAATGCTTAGTTTACATTAGTTTTCAAAATTCTGTAGTGGTTGGGTTACGCCCTGCTCGTAAATTAACAAATCACCCTATTCACACTTAAAACAAACGTAAGCCAACTTCTCAGTACAATGTGCCCAAGTAAAAGAATATTACAGAAATTCTGTCATTTAAAACTATGCACATTTACACTAAACAAACAAAATGAAGTTTGGGGCCATTTTAAAAAATATTTGTAACGTAAAATGCATGTTAATATAACACAAATCAACGAATAACATAAATAATGTATATTACACCAAACAAGTCTTTTAGTTGCAAATTAAATTTATTTGAAAAGTGAATTTTATTGAAAGTGTATTGTGGATTTTGAAAAATTTGATTTATGTTAGTACATTTTATAATAGTGTTTTATTGGAAAAATTCATTCGTCTAAATAAAGGTGTAAAATAAAAGTTACTCCTCGTAATAACACAAGTGCTTTACCAAAATGTATTTTACGAGTATTAAAATAAAAAGGCAAAGTTTAACCGTTTATGAAATTAACGGCTCAAGTGAATTTAACATGTTTATATTGCTATGTAAACATTTTTTATATATTTTTTATTTATTATATATGTATAAACTAGTGTTAGAATTGGTTTATGGGTCCGGAATACTACGTAGTTAGTTGTAAAATTATTAAACTGCCAACACAAAGGTATAGAATATTTTTCTGGGCTGTAATTGGATACAATGCATTAAAATATAGTAATGGTTGTGACACAGATTGGTGTTTACTGTAATTAAACAACATAAAACTGTGGAATTTAGGAAAAACGATGGAAAATAATTACTATCAAATGCAGCATGTATCTGAGCTCTGAGTTGAAATGGCATAATACAAAAACTAACAGCTCGAATTAATTCAAACAAAAACAGTTAGATAGGCAATTTATTTTTGTATAAAATAGTAAATTTGTAAAACTATATGATTTATGGTTTTTGAATTTTCGCGAATTATGTTACAAAAGTCCTATATTTATTTGGCGAGTTTTGACGTAAAGCATGTCTTTAATAATTAATATTTCAATAATACTTTACAGAATTGCATACAATTTTATATGCAAGTAGCTAATGGTGTTTTATGTATGTAGTAATTTTGTAATTTTTGTAATTTTATGTATGGATTACTTAAGTAATTCTTAGTTCTATGAAATAAGGGTAATGCATTTTGGTGTTCTCGTGCCTTAATCAAAATATTTTTTTACAAAAAATAATATTTTTAAATAAAACAATAAATGCATTAAAAGATTTTGAAAATATTCACGAATTAATTTGTAAATAATTCTTCAAAGAATCGTGCGCCGGGGTGCGGCAAGAGTAGTAGTAAAGGTTCATTTAAAGTAAGCGGCAAAATTCTTCATTTTCGATGTCGTTCTATGTCGGGAATATCTTAAATGCTTTATTTTGTTTGTTGTAAGTCTGCATAATGTTGAAGTTATACTTTATTTAAACATAAATATTTTAAGTGTATCGATCTCTACAAATTAAATTCTATTCATATTTTTGATAATTTATTTATTGCAAAAGGGGTGTTAGTAACAGGACTGAATGATTATGTTAATATACATCGCTTTTTTGTTTTACATTATTGTGTACACTTTGCATACCAGTTCAACACAAAAATACCATCTTATTTACTTATTTAGCATATTTACTATTTTTATTTTAACAATGAAAGGACATGCTGGTTATGCGTAAAGTTGAAGTTGCCGCTCCATCTCAAAAATAACTTCTATCGCACGTATTTCTAATACTTTTATCGCTTTCTAGTTACTAACATAATAAAACTTTAAAAAACCACAAAATAGTAATATATGTCACGTGGGGTTTTCGTGACTGGAGGTCGTAATCAGAGGTAGATGGGAAAGAAAACACAAGGCATAAAAACCACTATGTACTAATAACAAAGTAATAAAATACAAAGGTATTACACATGGTGGTTATATAGTTTTGAGGACGTACAAGTCCTCCTAATTCTAACAATAAACTTCAGGGCGATCGGAACCACCCTATCTAGCACTAGATCTACAAACTAAGCATATACACATAAGGAGCCTTAGCGCAACTTCCTATTAACTAAACAGAACTAAGCGAGAGAGGGATAAGATCTGTAGGATGGTGTTCCAAGTATGGAACCAAGGAAGCTCACGCTTTCTGGTTGCAGGCTCGTGAGTAGTGTGCATGCGAGTTGGCCGTACCAGGCACGAAACTGTGGGTTGAGCGGAAGTGTGTTGGTTTCTTCAGAGGAATGTGCAGCTGGTTTTGAATTACGTGGGTTGCCCAGCATATACGGGAGTAACGTAGGTAGATATGTAGCATGCCAACTAATGCAACTTGCAGTTCAGATTAACATAAAAATGATCAGTCGTGGGTGAAGCCGAAGCGTTTCTTCGAAGGAATGCGCAACTGGCTCCAAACCGTAGGCGACGAGACCGCGGCTGCTTGACTAACGTGGGCAACTGAGTGTGGCCTTGCACGATATTTGCGCAAGTTGTAGAACTTATAAAATTATTCAAATGGAAATAATTTCCGTTTGTGACACTATTAAGAATATTGTTTTACAGATACTTACGTATATTTTAAAGTAAACAGAATTTTATTATAATGAGTCATATCTGAATTGCTATAACTTCATATTTTATTTTTTCTAGAAGTAATTAACCAAAACTACATTTTAATTACGTCAAATGAAACCTTACCGATTGGTCTTTAAGTGTTATAAATCTTAAGTATATTAATTTAACGATAAAAGAGTTATTAATATTTGAAATTAAGTATTCTTGTAGACAGCCTTAAAAGCTGCACTTTTTTCATTGTTCTAAAGTATAGCTTTTAAAAGGTCTAATTGATAAATTTTATTTTTTAATATGCGATTGTCTATCAAAAACATATTCTACTTTTATTTTTGTGCCCCGTAGTCTTTTTGCTGTGCGCATTCAAACTCAGAGCTCAAAACTTTTGCATTTGATAGTAGTATTTAGTTAAAAACTTTATTTAAAAAAATGAATAGATTATTTTTGATTAAATATGATTTCTTTACTCACCCTAAGAACCTAACATCGTACTGAGATAAAGATTTCGTGATTATTTGATTCAAAGGTATATTTCATAACATCCGTTTTGGTAATCTAAATTTTAAAGTTTATTTTTTTAAGATTTAAGTAATGTATGGATCTCTATATTTACTTTTCAAACTCTTTTAAAGCGAAATTGCTTACCAGTAATTAGCAGGATGAAATCAGATGACATCCGAATATTAGAATTAATGTATGCCACTGAGAGAGAAGCATTAAGTAAAATGTTGGAGAGATTTATAATCGTTTTATAATTAACCAATCGAAAAGCTAACCAAGTTAAATTTAAAATTTTACAAAATATTTTAAGTAATGAAATAAAAGGTTTGTAACAAATAAATAAATTATTAAATTAGTAGTAGACATCGTATATTAGTAGTAAAAGAAATCCGGTTTCTGCGATGATGGTGATTCAATATTTCTGTACTGGATAAATCTGCAGATTCATTCGACGTAATTGAGATTTTCTACATAACGACAAGAAACAAAATACTTAAAAAATTTATACCTCTGCATTTTACACCATTTTTGCGTCAAGTGGTCAAATTAAGTCCTTTTAAAAATAATTATTAATTGTGCTAGAATCTTCAATTTATTCTGCTGCTGATTGTTTTTTACTGCTGCAGTGCTTTTCCCGACGACCTAGAACTGTACTAGCATTTTAATTTTTGATATTCCAGCTTTAATTTGGTGCATTAAGTATTTGATTCTGTATCTTCGCTGTCTATGGGCGTATTCTAACTCTTTTTTTTGCTCGTATTGGCTCAACCTCAAATGTGTGTATATGACACGTCCATTATAACATTGACTTGTTGCAAGTGGGTGCTTAACTTCTGTTAATTGTTTTATCAGTTACTATCTTTGGATTAATCCGATTTTTAAGACTTGAAAAGAAGACTTTAGAAACGCCCTCTTTCGGCCCTCCTTAATTAATTGTTGCTTTTATGATGTTAAAGAATGAAACCTTTTTAATTTAAACATTGAATTAGTAACATTATTATTTGTTTAGAGCGTCTTTAAATACATTATTTAAGAGTTTAGATGGTTATACCAAACAAATTACCCCAATAAAAATTATTTAACGAATGAATAGCTACCGCTACAACATATCTATGAACTAACCAAAAAACTATTGTTGATTTAAGCGTTCGATATTAATTAAAACTTAAATAATACTTAAAACTGGTTACAACAATAAAAGATTTAGGTATATATTTTGACAATAAATTATCCTTTAACCTTCGACTGAGCACGTTAAAATTTTATCGCGGAAGAGCACTTGGGGTCTTTGGAGACCCCAACAAGTTATAGGGGAATTTTTACTCAATAAATCAAACATTTATCACAGAATTTAGAACATTGTATTTAGTTTATTAAAAAATAATTTTTGTTTGTAACAAAAGATATTTATTTTATTTAAACTGCTAAATAAACAAAAAAAAAATAATATTACGTATGAACTTTTAAATAATACAGTTTGTTTCGTTCAATAATCTTTGCAATTACTGCATGTTGTTACCGTTTCACTATGCCCAGTACAGACTGGTATTCCACAGATTTTACATTCAATTTTAGTTTTCTTGTCATTGCTTCTTGGACATAATTGACACCTCTTACGTGAGTTTCTTTGTCTCGTCTGAGGTTGGGAGTGCGGGTTTATTTCGTATCCTAAAGCGATAAGACCACTTTTTGCACCTTTTTGGATGCAGCGCCTGTTCGTTATTCGTAGCTGAATATATTCTTCCACTAATTCGCGACCCAGTTGAAGCAAGAAAAGGCGTCTTTTTTGCTTTTTATTTCCGAAACTATGTGGGTTGTGAAACAACCATGTTATCATGGCAGCCACACCGGCAATATCAAGGATGTTGAAAAACAGTACTAAAGGCCATCTCTTCGTATTCCTCTTGCAGCTATACGTTGCCACCATTTTATCTAAGGTGTCTATAGCACCTTTTTTTGAATTATAGTGGAGTATTATTTCAGGTTTCTTTTCTTTATCATTATTTACCCTAGCTTCTTGATGCATCGAAGAAAGTAACACAACGGCATTTGATTTTTTAGGAACATAGGACACCAGTGTCATGTTACCTGAGAAGCCGAATATTGAAGAATACACCTCTCTTGACCTATGCGGTTGCATTTCTTTTGGGATTTCAGTTTTGTTTTTTCTCAAAGTTCCCACGTATGTAGTTTTAACAGACAGCAGGTCTTGTGCTAACGGAATACTTGAGAAAAAATTGTCTGCAACTATGTTTCGACCTTTGTTCATCCACTTTCTAGCAAGATCTTTTACAACTCTTGCACCCTGGTTTTTTTCTCGAGGTTGTCCAGCTTTTTTTCCTAGATACACTTGTCCATTCAGAGGAAACGCTGTATCTGAATCACATAACCAGAAAATTTTGATTCCATATTTTGCAGGTTTTGATTTTATGTATTGACGAAAAGGGCAGTGTCCTCTAAAACCAACTAATTGCTCGTCTATAGTCATATCAAATCCTGGAACATACGAGCTTGAAATTTTCTGTATAAACATTTCCCATATATCTCTAATAGCAGCCAATTTATCTTCAAGTCTGCGATCTTCCCTTGTATTTTTGTTATCAAATCGTATAAACCTCATAATCGCTTTGAATCGCTAGAGAGGCATCGTTGCTCTAAAGATGGGTCGGCCATGTTCTTCAGACCACAGTTCATTCAGATCTTCTCTACCAGATCGGTAAGCCCCTGCACATATAAGTAAGCCAAGAAATGCTTCTAATTCTGTGACGTTAATTTCTTTCCAGATTTTATTTTTCTCTTGTCCAGGAAAGTTGTTCCATTCATCGTAAACTCGTTTGGCTTCTCTATTAGTTTCTCTAACAATTATGTCTAACATTTCATCAGTCATGAATGTCTTGAATGAATCTTTTATTGTTGCAGGACGAGTGCCTTTACATCCAGGTTTTTCCCTGACAATGTTGCAAGCAAGAGTTTGAACTTTTTTATTTGAACTTTTATTCCACTTCATTCCACTCTTTGCAAGGTAATATTCTTCAGCTTCATCGTCATGATCTTCTTCTTCTTCATCTGTGTCACTCTTTGTGATAACATCGTTTTCGAGTATCTCTTCTTCTACTACATCTTCCTCTTCAGTGACTCCATCATTTTCGTAATTGTTTTCTAATAACGGCGGAGTATCTTCATCTTCCGAAATTTGAGCAACTTCATCATAATCATCTGTAGGCAAACCTACCACGGAATCATCAGGAACGTCATCTAACATAGCTTCTAAAATTCGTCGTGCATCATCTACTCTATATCGTCGTCCATCAATACTGTAAAGAAGAAAAATATTTGAAACAAGAATTTTGCTAACCATAACCTCACAATTTCAAACATCTCAAAAAAATGTAATGTTTGTATCTAAACTTTTATGAAAACACAACATAGCTAACAGAAATTTATGTAAAAATCATACTTACATATAATCATCCATAGTATTGCACTAATAAAACACAAACAATCACCTCAAATATAACACCACGGAACACCTACAGACGACTGAGAGTCCTGTTTGTCTGGGGTCTCAACAGACCCCAAGTGCACATCCGTGCTTGTTTTGGATTCAGTATTTTTTTTGTCGAATTTGATTTGATTCTGTTGTACGAATAATATACAGATATATAAAGAAACATCTAAAAAGAGATGTTCTAAAAAATAGAGTCACTATAAATTCTCTATCAAAAGATTTTAGAGAAAATCTGAGAGTGGGGTCCGACAAGACCCCACGTGCTCAGTCGAAGGTTAAAGATCATATCCATACTGCCGAAATCGAGCCCTTAAACTACTTGGATTTATCACACGTATAGGAAAAGATTTCTCTGTAAATGCTTTAAAACTTTTGTATTGTAGTATGATTAGATCTATATTAGAATATGGTTCAACTGTGTGGTCCCCACACTATCAAATTTCAATTAAATGTTTAGAAACAGTTCAACATAAATTTTTGCGCTTAATTGCATTTAAATTAGGTATTAATGTAGCTGTAATTAATTATGAACATATACTTAATATTCTAAATCTACAAACCTTAGAGTTTAGACGTAAGGTAGCCGATATGAGCTTTTTATATAAAATAGCCAACGGTCTAATCGACTGTGATATACTATCCAATGATTTAAATTATAATACGGCAAACATTAACAATCTTAGAAGTTGCGATATTTTTAAAATTAGATTTCATTCAACTAATTATGGCTATCACAGTCCGTTAGAAAGAATGATGCGTTTAGCGAATACATTAAATAGTTGTAAGCAACTGCATTTATTATATGTTTCTTTCCATGTTTTTAAGCACAACGTGTTAGCTGCCTCATATATTCTAGAATCGAGGTCTTGATTCTTATTTGTATATGTTGTTGATATCTATCTATTATATCTTATTTTGTGTATGCACTTGCTTTAAAATTGGTTTAAAATTGTAATTTTTTTCTAAATGGGAGATTCCCGTAAATAAATAAATAAATAAATAAAATAGATATAAAAAATAACGTAATCTCTGAATCACCAATGAATTAGTATTCAACTAAAAGAAACATTTTTAAACGCTTCAATTGGGATTGCTTTATTTAGGTTTAATTTCGCTCTGGTCCCCCTTGAGTTTGCTGATTCAGCTCCACGTGCTTCTCCATAGTGCATATGTAATCTGAGATTTAAGGTGTGATGTAATGTACAAGAATAGTAAAATTGACATTGGAATAACTTATAATACAATTCTTATGAATTTTAAAAATAAATTATTAACGGAAAAATAATACAATTTTAATTGTATATTTGTAACGTAAAATACTGAAAAGAATAGACGGCAATTAGTAAATCGTAGGAAATGATCTAATTTTAGCAGCTAGTAAAATTATGTGAAAATGTATTTTTACAACTCAAAATTGTTGGCAAAAAAGAAAGACAGAATAATGGGAGAGATTATTTCGTTTTGATAATTAATACAATTCCTTTTGATTTCTCAGCGTAATGTGATTGATTGTTCCTGAATTATATTTAAATTAAAAAAACTAAAATTAAGTTTCTATAAGAAAATAGTCCATTTTGTCCCTTTATGGACTTTATGCTTCATGTACTTTTCTTCTAAAAACTAACATCGATGGACACGATTTATATGAATATTATAAATATAAAAGATTACGTCACATATTTATTGAAAAAATTAGATATGACTTCAAAATGCTGCCATTAAAATTATTATCAATGAGTTATCGGCAAACACTGTATAAATATGTTGTTTGTTAATAAAAAGGGTCAGTATAATACGTAAGTAGTTGCTATTATAATCTTCACAATGAAATTATGTATTTTAGAAATTTGTTTTTTCTTAATTCTTATTGTAAGTAATAATGGTTTTCTTTGTATCTTGGAAAAAGATTTCTGTAAACTGTAAATAGTATTTTTAGGTGGTAGTTGCACACTGTCCATGGTCACCGGAAGGAACCCGCTGCTTGATTTATCCCGATTAGGTTAGGTTTAGGTTAGTTAGGTTTATCCCGGAACAGAGGGGAAATCTGGACCATTGGGAAACTGCACGCCACCAGGTACTGGCTCCGGAAGCTGCTCGTAAGTAATGACAGTAATGACTCGAAGTGGCTCTAGAGCCTTTACACTTAAAGGGAGTGTTGCGAGAAGGGTACATAGCCTCTCACTCTCAAGACAACTTCACCTGAAAGGGTACATACCGGGGGTCTATAACGTGTAGACTTGTAAACGAAGCGCTGTCGAGGGCACACCAAGCCTATAATTTGGTAGATCGGGGTGGCAAAACCATTAAAAAAGCTAAGTCCTGCCACATTTGAGGTTGGATTCGATCGGGCAGTGGTCCTCAATTCTATAGAATTGGGGGATAGTCCGAAGCTGGACGAAGTACAATCTCCTAGGTGAGAGTGCTGACGGATGTGCACGTTTATCGCTCCGGTACTAGCCTGGAAAGCTAGTAGAGGATGGATAGTAACCTCGCGCCTACCAGTGAGTGACTGGTAGCACTATCTCTGATAGTCGCGCGCTAATTGAGCGTAACTCAATTCATGTCTAAATGACGGGAAGGAACACCCGAACGTTCATAAATATATAGTAACATAATATAGCCAAAATCAACTACGGCCTATTATAAATTTATAAGGCAAAAGGCTATAAGCCACTGTTAGAGTGAACTCACTCATCTGAAGATCACTCTGTTTTATATCCACAAGATTGTCTTTAGGACTCCTATGCAGCGAAGTAAGGCGGTGAAATTCATTCAATAGAACAGTTAGTCATACCAGTCTCTGGTGTAGTGTGATGGATCCATGTTTCGTCTACGGTAACGAAACGCCGCAAAAACTCGTTCGGATTGCGGGTAAACATCGCCAAACACTCCTTTGAAGTGGTTAAACGGTTGCGCTTATGGTCGACTGTGAGCAATCGCGGCGCCCATCGCGCGGATAGCTTTTTCATGTCCAAATATTCATGTAAAATGTGATGTACCCGCTCAGTTGAGATGCCTACAGCCTCAGCCACCTCACGCACTTTCATTCTCCGATCGTCCAATATCATTCCACGGATTTTATCAACCATTTCTGGCGTGACGACCTCTTTTGGGCGACCTGAACGTTCGGCGTACAATACAATTAAAAAAAAGTATAAGATGATGGGGTTTGAACTCGCGATTCTTGATTAGGAATCTGAAGCGTTAACTGCTACACCAATCGGCGTTCAGCTTCCAGCTTTTTTTTAATAACTTATTACCAAAAGCAATAAATCAATAAGCTTTTTAAGTCTTTTTCTAAATGGATTTTGGTTTTCTTCATAAAGTTTAATATTTTTTGGACGTAAAATGAATTCTTCTTTCGATTGATACCAAAATTTCTACTTACATTTGCAAGGGTACAAACTTACGAGGAAAATGATAAAATTCCATTGGATTTCCTATATTATAGTTTACAAAAAACACACTGTATAGATATTAATTCCATACATATATTCACTTTTAATAATTAAACTACTGAGATGATATCTTATCATCGATTTGAAAATTTAACAGATTAGAGGTCTCATTAAAAATATTTAAAGGTTACAATAGTTAACGGAAACCCAAAAGAATCAAATTATTCTTATATAAAGTATTCATGCAAATAAAAGAATTATAGACGTGCTAGGATACTAGTTTAATTTAATCTAAAGGTTACATGCTAGCTTAAAGAGAGATTTATCAAGTTGAGATAGAATTTATAGGAGGAAGACTCTCATGTAGACAACCTCAGTTCTTATAAAAATGTTTTATAGTATTAAAAAGGATATAAGTTAATTATGTCGTTTTACAATAAAATATGCTTTATGTAACACAGGTTACAAGTTTATGATAGTTTATCCACTTTTCTTGAATGTTTATCTTCATGTTAGATTTGAGTTTTGACGTTAGTCAACGCAGAACAGATTTTTCTTTGTCCCACAAAACTAAGTCAGTTTCGGGTAGATATTTCACTGGAAATAGTTAAAATAGAACATTATCTGGAAGTTCATTATGTTACAATTAACTTACTGATTCCTGTATTTGTTTAAAGTCATGTCATTTGAATGAAGATATTCGGCAGTATTGATGTTAAGATCTATAAGTTAAGTTTTTTTTAGTATATAAATATAATTTGTGTAAACGCCATATGATTGAGTTACCTTGTGTAACTATGTAAATATTCCATGTACAGAGAGAGCTGGAGATCATTTAGTTTCCAATGTAATTAAGTTTTAAAGAGTTTTGTGACCCTTGATCGTTTTTATTGATTTTCTCTGAAATTATTAATTTTAGACCATAAGTCATGACTTTTCTGATGTTCAAAATTTTTGTGCGATTTCGTTGTTTTTTGGCTTAAGCTATAAAAGCGCCTTCGAAAAAGAACAACTTCAGTCGATAAAAGCATAAGGGTGGGCCCACGTCGGCTCCAGATTAATTTCTGAAAATTAAAAGTAGGGTTAAAGTAGTCTCACGTGTTTTCGTTTGTAAACAAACGTCAATTTTATGCAAAGTGATATTTACCTATATGGATTTTGAAACAAAGAAGATTTGTTTTCGTTTTGAAAACACAATTCAAGGATTTGTGATTGATTTAATTTAATTAGAGTGAAGATACCAAGTCTTTCGTCATCAATCAAAATAATTTGTATGGATTATCGACAACAGCTGTTTGGCCAGTTTGTTGTTACCAATAAGTTCTTCATAGAAAACATTTCTTTGTTTTTTTTGTTGTTCATTTAAATTATTCTTAAATTTCTTTGACATTAGTTTATTCAAATGAAACTTGTGGTGATACCTATGTCATATCATTCACAAATTAACAATTCATTTAAATAAATTAGTAATCTTATTTTTAATAAATAAAACCTGTCTTTATAATTTAAAAAAAATTGTTTTTATTATTTTATTATTCATGTGTGATGCAAGTATCAAATTCTATATACAGAGTTAAAGATTATTTCACGTCCAGATGCAGCATTCCAGGTGTAGTCGGTAGTATGTTTTTTTCTTCCAGGTACAGGAATTAATAAGATCAATATATTTCTTTTATCTCATGCTCAATGTAATCAAAACTGAGTTGGCCTACTGAGTAAAAGAAAAGCTATTGGGTTGCTATATTTTAATTTTGATTAAAGCTAGCCAAATCGGATTAAATATCCATAGTGTTATTATATCACCTAATAAGTTTATTCGCCCGAACGATGTATTTCAACTAAAGATCATCAATATTGCGGTGTATTTAACTAATAAAAATTTCGTCACGTTCGGGGCAAGCATAAAATATATACGATGATCTGTAAAAGTAAAATAAAATATGTCCAACGTTCCAAATATAAACATAAATCATATACGGTGGATTGAAATGGGAATACACTCCAGATATGTTTCTTTATTCCACTCAGTTAACTCAGGTTAACTCAGTATAAAAGCATAAATTATTTGAATACGAGACTCTTATTAATTCTTATGCCTGGAAAGGAAGAAAAACTTATGTTGTAGACACTAAAGCTCCTGCAAGCTGGACAACCACTGCTAAACTCTGAATTCAAAAGAAAAGAACACTGGATGCGTTGAACAACGTAATCTCTAAAATTGAAAAAGGAAATTACTTCTTCCTAACAAGTGTGGAAACCGTCCCAAAGTGTAACTTGGGTTACATAAACATTATTTATGATCAAGCAATCTAATTAAATGATATCCTTTTTCTAAAAATGTGATCTATTTATTATGCATAAGAAAAACTTA
The DNA here is from genome assembly GCA_929113105.1 of Agrypnus murinus. Lineage (NCBI taxonomy): Eukaryota > Metazoa > Arthropoda > Insecta > Coleoptera > Elateridae > Agrypnus > Agrypnus murinus. The sequence continues at coordinate 111,855,085 of OV816031.1, forward strand.
GGTTATGTTTGCATGAAATTTTTATTCTTAATTTTTAATTCAAATATTAATGAACCTAACTATGGTTCTATATATAGCCTTTATATTAATTATGCCTACCTCATAGCATGTCTCTTTTTTAATTTAAAATCTGATATACAAAATGTTTGTTTTGACGTTTCCGTTCTGTCGTTAATAAAATTTTCAATACGGTGATTTGATATCACCGCAATATAGAGATATGAATATTTATTTATTTCAAATATAATCCCAAAGTTTACTGTCGCCTGAACGTAGGGCATTTTAAATAAAATCGTAATTATTATTTATTTATAGTTTATAACGTCTCACTATATATATATTTTATGCAGATATATATCTTCTCTTTTTAATATATTGTAATTATATTCCATGTAATGTAAATATTAGTTTATTAACTGACTTTTAGCGTGCCACGGACACTTCGCTATGCAATTCCTCACGGCTCTTTTCGGAACGTTTGGAAGTCAAACTAAGGACGACATCAAACAAAGACACTTTCATCCGATTACACCCTGAAAGCACAAGCTATGCATACAGCATCGAGCTGAAACCTTGTCAGAGTTAGCACATCATTGAAGCAGTAAAGTACTTGACCAACGAAAATTTCACAAGGTTTATTAAATTATAACCTGACAATTGCTTCGACAGCTAAGCTGTCATTATCAAAAGTAATATAAATATAAACAAATACGTTGCTAAGGTAAATAAAAAACATAGATAACTAAATAAAAAGATGAAAATAATAAGAATTAAATACCTAACACTTCCAGTAACGGAGAATTACTGAGCTCAATCTGATCATTTATTAAAGAGTTATAAGAGTTATTATAAAGTTATGACGTCAAAAATATTCCTTTCATTTTGATAAACATACTTTTAAAAAAGCATTAATTAAAATAATCCCAAGTGCAACTGATCTGCCGGAGTAAATTGCAGCAAATGTAAACCGTGCGACATAACTGGGATGATAGTGTGTAGTGAGTTTAAATCCCGTCTATGAAGCAAATCATTCGGGACGACTTCAGGAAAGCTCGAAAACGGTAGGATTAATATAGACGACACATGGTGTGTTTATGTTTACATACCTTTTTAATTTCAATTTTTCAATGCTTACCTTATTTTCTGAAATATATTTTTTTACTATTTGTATACTTTTGCGAGTTAACACGAGTTAATAGGTTTCAGATTTTATTACACTACTCATCGGTTGGTACATTTATATACGTATTGACCCATCAGAAGCGAAACCGTAGTAGAAAAGCATTTGAATTTCTGAAGTAGGTATAACTTCTAAATGCAGTTCTTGTTCACAGATTATAAAGGCTTCTGTGAAATAATAAATAATCTAGCATTGGTTCTGATCTAGTTGGTAAACAAACCTTGAAATATTCAAAAATATTAATCAAGTGAAATAAACAAATGAATTATTCAAATACAGCGTAGTCAAATCAGAAATAAATCTGAATGAAGAGATTTAAAGAAAATGAAAAAATTTATAATTCTTACAGATTTGTACGAAAGTTCTCTCCAAGTTCTCCTAGTCTTTCTTTTATTATTTTATTGTCCTACTTTAATGGATCAATATTCAAAACAAGTTTATATTCAGCGACCTTAAAAAAGTTTTCTTCCCTTATCGAATAGCATATAAAAACGTTTCCAAGCTTCCTCTGCTGTAGGTTAAAGTTATTTTGATAAGCAGAAGCAACAGGGAATATAATTTTGTTTGACCGTACCTGTTTGATTTGCAAATGTCACACAAGGAGAAAGCTAATAATAACAACGGTGGAGGGTTTTGAGGGTGGATGAGGCACGCAAACAGGTCCTGGTCTGTCCCTAGCAGATACTAATGTTTCATGAAGGCGAAGTGGAGGCGCCATGAATTATTGCATCCAAGTTGACTAGGGCAGACGGGGAACTGAGTAATACTGACTAGTAATTCAGTTATGAGATATGTATGTGGCAGCCGGGGGTAGTTAGATTCTGAGTTTTAGACTCTGTTGCGCTCGTGTATGCCACACTCTGGTAGAACAACTGTCAGCTTCAGGGGTGATCTACAGATATATCACTCATTCCTGTGACCCCTGCTACCCGCACCACCTTTGAAAGCTCTGACGGCGACGGTCGTGGAGGATGAGAGGGTGGTAAAGGGGTTGTCGATTGCAAAAACATGTCAAGCTCTCGATCATATAAGCTCCGACTAATCGGGCTTTGTGCAAGTAGTTGAACAAACAAGATAAGGTTTTGCCGGTGCATTTTCTCTTTTTGTTCAGTTTTTCTCTATAATATTACCAGACTAAAAACCACAAGGAAATTATACGTCGTAATATTTATATTTCATTAATTTGTTCTGCTCAGAGGGGCGATGTATAAAATTATTTATGCAACATTTAAGTTCCGTTATTATTTTGCCAGGAAGTCGTGTCTTATAATTTATAGAGGAGCGCCCGGTTACATTTTAAAACCATGGAAAATCCTCGGTTTCCTATCTCTTCGACAATTTTATGCGCGCACCCACTGCATTCGCCTCCGATTATTATTTTAGACGACTGGAAACGTTTGCACTCTCTCTCTCCCTTCTCTCTGATAAAAGAAAAAACTGGCTCAATTCAAACGGAATTTTCTTTCTTTGATTTTTGTTTGTTCCCTGTTCGTAGACGGAATTTTAAATTATATCTTACTTGTTTTACATATGTAATCATTCCATTGATATTGTCAGTGCGACCCATAAAGGTTAAATCACTTCTATCTAAATTCTCTTTAAGATTTTGTCTCATTCCGATTCAGAAAGATTCTTCTGATATTCTTTTAAAATGTCTTATAAAGATGAACAAGTATCACATATAAAAATTGCTTATTTAAAAAAATAAGAATTATGTTAAATTGTGCGTAAAGTTTTAAATCATGTCACGTTAGCATTGTGTTCAAGAGAAAGCATTTTATAATCAAATTATGAAAAACAAGTAAATTATGGATGGTGTAGAAATTTTCAAATGATGTGGAAATGCTCTTGGGCGCCACTGGATTCAATATTCTGAAGATAAACTGAGGACTGTTTAAACTATCGGAACAAAATAACGTTTTAAAGAAAATTAATTATTAAAATAATGATTCAGACATGTCACATTATTTTTATCTTTAACGGCATAAGGAAATATTCTTTCATCTTTCATAATTCTTCACAGTACCACCAATTACAAAATTAACAGACTACCCTCACCCAAGAAACGCCAATCTATATATTTATGATGCAATACAATACGGAACTATTTAACGTAAATAGACTGAGAACACGATTAGAACGAAAATAAAAATGTTACCTCATTTATAGGTTATTTATGTGTCTTTGTTTTAATTCAGTATCTTCATGAATAATGAAAATTATATATATAATTCGCTCTAAGCAAAATAAAGCACGAATTTAAAAAACATATTTGTGAAGTGCGATCAATACAATTTGATTTAAAAAAAGGTGCGTATATGATTTTTTTAATGTTTTATAAATAGAGTAAAATATTTATTTTATATAATAATACAATAAAATAGTATTTAAAGTATTAGTAAAGCATAAGACACATTTTTAGCGCACGCGTCCGAGTTTAGAAAACGATCCGCGTAGCTGGGAGTTTCCTAAACTCGGACGCGAGCGCTAAAACGTCTTATGAAACGAATACTTTATACTATTTTCTCTATTTGCATTAGTTCGTTATTAAATAATTTAAAAAAAATTCGTAGTTTTAAATAAAATTTGTTAGGGATATTTTGGCAAGTAGCATAACAGTTGGCAACACTAGAAATTATGCAATTATTTTTTACATAAGCTCGCTTAATCCGCGCGATGTAGAAATCCTCATTCTTATCTCATACACCAAAGCCCGCTAGTAGCGGAACGCTACTAAGCAGCAGGACCTCGTTCAAATTTCCCAGGTGTATTATACGTACTGTTGAAAATTATTATAAATTCAAAGTAGAATGTATGCCAATATATTTATGACATAAATAATTGATACTTAATTAATTAAAAACTTGGATGAAATAAGAATAATTATATATTTGTTAAAGAAATTAATGAGGTATAAATGCAATATAGTATTTTCAGCAAATAATGATTTTTGTTAACTAAAATAATTATTTATTGGATCTTTTGGATATTATAATTTATAAGGTAAAGATATATAATTTTATAAAACTGAATTTTATCACGTTAAGTTTGTCGTGAGCTTTTACTCATACACAACATAATGTATCCCATATGATGACAGTATCAGAATTTACAATTTCGTTAATAATAAAGTAAAAACCGTTACGCCCTTAACAGGGCTTTTTATTATTCGGCGCATTTATGTGGCCTGCAAGACTAGTTTTGCAAGCGTTGCATTCCAGTTAAGGAGTTCACTGCGTAAACAAGATAAGTTTGACATTCTAAGAACAGCTGTCTAACAGTGATATCAACTTTAAAAAATAAAACGTTACTGTTTACAGTATTCTAAAAAATTTCATTAGGACACGCAAATATAAAAATATTATTAGAATCTTCACTAAAATATGTATTTGAAAATTCTGACTGTTGTTTTGCTACACAGTAGCTTGTTCGGATAAGAACTGGTTAAAAGATTTAACTAGATATTAAAACATACATAATACATAAAGGAAACCGTTCAAATAACCAATAACCGTTAAACAAAAATAACAACTCATAGTCTTCTCCACACAGTTTTTATTTAAAAATCATCTAAAAAAATTTTGTCCAACTGCAGTTTCGACAACCAAAAAGTCATTAGACAATTCTTAAATAAAAACTGTATGTAGAAGACTGAGTTGTTACAGTAAAAACTGTAAATCTGACCACCTGTTTAAACTGACCCTCTGGTCATATCATATTTTCAGTCCCTGAAAAAATCCTATTACATTACTGTAATTTATACTGTATAAACTGACCACTTCTCTTTTGTGACCATTGACCACATTTACCTCAAATATTTGTTTGAGTATATTGTAAAAATATTTGTGTAATGTGACCATTAGCCAACGGGTTGCTTATAACAGTTATAACTAATCTTCTAAAAGTTTAAGTAGGCATGTACATGTAAGTTGCATTCAAAGAATTTCTAAGAATGCACCATAATCCCTTAACAGTGACCAGTTGGGTTCAGGTATTTCCAAGTTTTAAGACTTTATTTCTGCTTCTGAGAAATGCATTACCTGCAAACTTTCACATTAATAACCCTTGGATAGTTTTAAAATTGTTTTATAAAATCAGTCTTGTTTCATCTGTTGATTGAAACCGCTGTGTTAGTAAATTAGTGCAATCAAGATGACTTCAAAAAAAGTTTATAAAGAACTAAATTTACAAGAAAAACAAAAGGTGTTAGTTTTTAGAAACCCACAGTGAAAGAAAAATAGCGGAACATTTTGGTATTAGCAAGACAACAGTAAATAATATTTAAAAAACGAAAATTAGAAAATCAACAATGCTAAGATGAAGATGCTTTAGACTCCTTTAGAAAAAGAAAGAGTAGCATTAAAATTTGCTCAGCAGTCAAATTTGCCTAATTTTAAAGTATTGTCGGGTTGGCTCGAATTATTTAAGAAACGAAACAACATTTCCCAGAAAAGTTTAGTTGGTGATGCAAATGAAATTGATCCCACAACAGTAAGTGATTTTCGTATTTGTTTTACAGAGTTTGCAAAAGGCCTTTAAATCAGAGTCTAATTTTAATGCTGACGAATGTGGGCTGTTTTGGACAAATTGTAGTGTATAAAGAATTCACACTTTTACAAAGTGACCACCTGCTTAAATTGACCATTTTGGGTCAACCCCAAAGGTGGACACTTTAGGCAGTTTCTACGTATTTTTATTTAATTATTTCAACTCCAGCGAAGTAAGAGATCCGATGGATCACCATTAAGATCTAAAATACGCGTTAATTTTAAATTAAGAATCTTAAACCCAGAATCGAGTCAAAATCACATCTTTTAATTTTTTTACCTACGAATAGAATAAATAACCAATACAAATTTATGTTTGCTTTGGTTTCATAGAATCAAACCACATAGAAAAAGTAAGACTCTACATTACGAATTAAATTTTGACCAGATATAAGTTAAATTACAGTTTAAATTTGAATATTGTTTGTTCTTGAAATTTCCATTCAGTTTATTTACGCTAGTGTTACACAAGAACTATTTTATTAAAACAAGTTGCTCAAGACTCTTAAATTGATAGAATTAATTTTAAGATTTTTATTTTGGCTTTGCTACTAGTCAAAATACTAAACATCGATACCTGCTCAAAGAGGGGGGTTTGCACCATCCACTGATTTAATTTTTCTCAAAATAGTTCTTAATTAACATCTTATCTGAAAATTCTTTCATTCATTCTCTTACAAAAATTATTTCTTTAATTTTCTCCTGGATTTTTTAATTCTCGAAAATTATTTTTCTAATTTTCAATCTATTAATTTTACCAATTTCTTTAAAGATAATGCCTCCAGTCTCCAAAAAGAGGAAAATTCTATTGTGGCCATTCAATTAGATTTGATTAATTTCTGCAACAGCGGTGAAATTTAAAATTTATTTTACCTGGACGTAATTTAAAAAGAAAATCAAAACTCGACAAAACAATTAGGCAGCTAGATTTATTGTAAATGTTTCTGTACTAGTGTTCAGAGCCGAAGGCAATTAATGCGAGAAAATGTCCGCTGTCATGCAAAAAGTTATTTTGTAATAGTATAAAATAAATAAATATAATAAGTGAGTTGCCTGTTGAGATCTATACACTACATGGATGAATCAAGTACACTATTAACTTTTAATTAACGAAAACCATTTAAGTTTAATAACCAATCTGATAATCAATGAATCGAGAACAACAGAGGCCGTTACAAGAGATATTATAAGTGAAAAATTAGTAACTAGATTAGACGTAGAAAACGAACAAACAATTTGAAATGAATGCATTTTGTCTTTGTAACGTGAATTAAATATTGCACAATGCTTGACTTAAATGATTAAATTTGTTTTTAATAATTATTTATTTACAAGAGAATGTTTCTATTCACACATTATCACTCAAGCGAGTGTAGTGGAGTAGCGTCAGTTCGTCTAGTATGCTATGCTATCCTAAGTAGCAGTGACTAAGATCGGAACTTTGATTAAGAATATGTTGTTACGTAACTACAACTAAATTTATGACTTCAGTTTGGAATATTTTAGTAATATGTAGTTTTTTTCTATTTTTTTTTATCGGAACTATATAGTTGCATTACTTCTAAGTAGCTTTTATAGTATGTGGAACGGATTCCCACTTAGTATAGTTACTTTAAAGTTGTTGCAACTTTAAACTTATTAGGATTGTACCAGTAACTTGCCCAAATCTACTTTAAAGTTTTTAAAACTTTAAAAAAGTACTGAAAGTTCCTGCCACCTGTCTGAAACCATTGCTTAACTTTGTAGTATGAACAGCAACATGCTTAACAGTAGTATTGAAAGTAAAACTTACGTGTTTGCCACCCACAAGGATCACTTGAAAGTGATTTCTACTACTTGTATTGTAGCACAATTATCACGAAGTTTCAGTTACTATTAAAACATTACAATGAAGTAACAGTAACCTCTATTCTAGATTTTACTCATGTTTGTACATTAGGACAGCTATTTTCATTCGACCTCAACCTATCTCAGTCTGAAAACTAAATGTTGGGACCAATACAAAATATTATTTTGCTCCCATTTATAGAGAACAAGGGTGAAGTATATTCCACTTTTTTCTTTGGTTGTCACAACCCTAATATATACCATGTGTAATTATTAGGTAGGAGTATAAAAACAGTGCAATACAATAAAAACATAATGTTCATGGTTAAATGTGAGATTAAACTTAAATGTTTTTAAAGTTCTAACGGGAACTTTGCAGTGGCATTAGGAACTAGAAAGTGACCACGGAGACGTTGACGTTATTTTATAGTAAGAGTCACCTTAAAAGTTCCAGAATTTTATGCTTAGAATCATATTTTACACTTCGTGGTAGCAACCTTGACGTAGAATTTGTTTAGTTCCCGATACCGGTCATTAAGTGACATAAACTTTAGACTCGCATTTTATAGTAAATATTTTATTCAAAACCACCATATTTACTTGTAAAATCTTGGAGGTTATTAATCAATTTGCAATTGGTTATAATTGTTAAAAAAATGTTTTACTATAAGCTTCAATAAAAATAAGAAATTGATACCAAATAATGCTTAGCAATAATATAAAAATGGTTTCTATCATGTGTATTAACCTATAAGTATTTTTATCATATTTTATTAAAGACTTTTTTTTATTACAAAACATATTTAAAGAAAACGCCTTGTTATTTTTAGCAATATGTGCTTGTGACTAAATAGTGACAAAAACTTTATAATTCCACCGGTAGCTGCTGGTACGTAGCGATGACTAAAAATAATGCTTGGAATCTATCTTTCTCAGATGTATTGGCATTCGCTATTTTTCCCTCACACATGAAAATTCAAACCCAAAACAAAATTTTACCAACCATGCCTATATACTAATATTTTACCAGCTTCACTGCAGCCTATTTTAGTATTTTGCTTTCTGAAAATAAGAAACTCTTAATTAAAGTACATATTGTAAGACTGAACACTTTTAAATAAGTTTTAACTGTGTAACAAGTGCAATTCTATCAAACTTCTTATTCTATTTTTATTACTCTTCTTTCTATCGAAGCTACTTTAGTAGTACAAAGTTAACTTCGTAATTAATAAGAAGTAGATTCTTCGATTTCAGGGAAAAGGGTTGGATTTGTTTTTTAAACGAAGGGTATAGCTGCGTATAACGCTACGTCTGCGTATTTTCTGTATATAAACCAACGGTCTGAAAGGTAAGTCTAATTCATATCATGAGCTCAATAAATCAAGTCTGGCGGTTCAAATGTAAGTTTTATCTTTATTTTATAGTAACGTTGTTTTATGACTTTGTTTTATTTGCTATTACCTCCTGTGCTACTACCCTGATATATAATGTCATCATTAATGCTTCGCTATAATCAAATCAAAATTAAGTACTATAAAGTTTGCAAATTTGAATTTCCAACTTTTTAAATATGAAATTATAAAATTTTTAGTATACATATACTTCTCCTGGAATCATATTAATTCTAACTTACAAGCTCTCCTTTACAGCATTCTTTATTTCCAAATGAAATTTTAGTTTTTTTCATTTCTTTACAAAACCTTATTTGCGGCTTCCTCGAATAGGATTTATTATTATTATTGGGATATACATTAATTTTAAGAATGCCGTGTAGGAGGACAATTTAATTATCTCCGACTATTTGGGAAAATTTATATTTGCGGTGGAAAAAGAAGGAAAGTAATTACGTAGAAAATCCTAAATACCATTAACCTAACAACTACAATCGCTGTATTTATCGGCTCGGAGCCGCGTTGTTAGAGATAACGGGGACTCATCTCGTGTGTAGGAATCAAAGTAGGCGCATTAGGGATCGAGCCTGTAATGTCCTTAGATTACGCCCGTATATATATCGAATCCTTCGAACTAGCGCTCTCACACTATCTCATCTCTCAATTCATTGCCTTTTCAGAATTTCCCTCTAATTTTTCCCAATTGATGCGAATTGTATGCGGTGTGCGTGAATAAAAATGATTTTTAAGAATATAATAAAAACGAAATAAAAGTATGAACGTGTCGTTTCGACGTTAATAAACCGAGACATTTTTCTTTTCCTATTTAAGCACTTCAATTTCTTTTAATACTTGGTTGAATTGTCTGTTATCGAGACCAAAGAGCCGAAGACAAAATGTCGAGACGTGTAAAATGGCGTCGCATTGCTCGTTCTGGACAATATCATAGCTGTTTATTTCAGGAAATGAAACTTGTGAGTGTGTTTGTTTTGTTATGTTTGTTGCTTCGATGAAGTTTTCTTGTGTTTTGCCCGGCTCTTTCTTTCTAAAATGACATTTTCTGTCGTGAAAGATAAAAAATGCATCCTTTTCTCTTTTTTATGGATAAATACTTGCATTTACTAGAAAATGTTTTTCTTCAGCAATGACATAAATAGAACAGGCAGTTATATATGAGTTATCCATTAGCAAAAATAGGTTGAACTTCTGAATATATTTAGAAACGAAATTCAAAAGGAGAACTATAAAATGAAAGACTGTTTAATTTTAAAATTGTCTTATAAGTATTTATTGTCTTAAATAGTATATTATTTACTTCCGGTTTTTACGTTTATCCAAAACTTGCTATGTTACCTATCATCATTCGTACATATTATTTCTGTGAATAATTATTCGCTCCGATTGTTATTAGATTAGATTATTGTAAAACATTAACGCGCTCCCAAAATTTGGTGTAATCTTCTAGAATTTAGTGGCATTTTGGTTGTTCTTCTATTAACGCTTTCTTGTCCTGAGGTTTTCTTTGCAATTATTAGTTAAATGTGCGTAACAAATATTTTGCATCAAGAGAAAGTCTGTGGAAAGCTGCCCTTTGTAGATTATAGTGAGCTGATGGAAGAAAGATTTTTGGATATATGTTTGCAGAGAATCCGAAAATCCGAAGTGTACGGACAGCTGCTTGCTGGACAAGTGGAGCAACTTCAGTGAAGACTGACATCTCGGATCCTCGGATGGACAATAGATTCGACGGAAAGTTATTCTTAAACTCGACAATGCAGAGATTCGACGGAAAATTAGATAAATCACAGTGTGGCAGTGACAAGCCTGTTGGCAACTACAACACTTATTATAGGTTCCTGATTTGTAGAGACTGGAGCTTATTGGAATAATAGATCCAATTGAAAAGTTTACTCGGCAAGAAAGAAACGCAGAGTCGACATTCTCATCAATATAACCGTCAGTCGCAGATATAAGGTTGAAGTAAGCAATAAAAAAGTTGGACCGAAAAGAGCACCGAAATATATTCGTACTGCAACACAATCTTCAAAGAATAGCTAGCTGAAAGAATCATTGAAGAAGTTAGAAAAGTGGTAGATGCTAAATAATATAATTATCGCTCTTATTTGTAGGGTACTACAAATCTAAAATGCATGATAACGGAGTTCGAACCAATTACCGGGTTCTGTCCCGTTTAACAGTCTACACTCAATCATTCCGACAGTCTTCAAACAGGACACCCTGTATATAAGTACAATCGGAGCAAGGCTTGCAATGGAGGTCAAAAGATCGATAGGACTTGAAGGAGTATGAATGTTCTTTTGGAGTAACTGGACGACAGCCCTGATGTGGATTGGATGGAATAGCAATGGGGATAACTTTGTGGAAAATCGAGTATGTAAAATTGTTAAAGTTACCCCATGGAAGCGGATTGACTCATGTATTGGTTGTAATTCATTCAGCAGACTTATTTTTTAAAGAAAAAGCTTCTGCCGAGCTACTAAAATGAGATGGTGGAATAGTCCTATTTTGCTTCGTGGAAGTTTTCATTAGTAGCCAAAAAGAGATAAAGAACTGAAAACAGTCGACTGCATACTAACAATGTGTTTTGTGCAAGACTCTTAGTGATGGTACCTACACTCAAAAGGATGTTACACTATAAAATTTTGAAAGGACTCTTCGTGTCAAAACGCATTGTTACGGAAGTCTGTGAATTGCAAAATATTTACTGCAAAACCCATGGAGATTGTGTCGGCGCCACTGTCCGAGGAACGGGTTTAAAATCCTGCTGCGTTTGAAATAATTAGCGTGTATCTAGCTAGACCTATTTTCCTGAAAGAAACTGGAAAAATATTGATTGTACTATACATTTGCACAGTAAGTATAGAGTAGTGCATTTGAGCATGTTGGAAACATTAGCTCCAATTTTTGTTGGTCTATTTGAACGTCGTTGAAAAATGAAAATTATTTTTAGAAATCATGGAAAGAATTCCAGAAGTGCTATCAATTTGTTACCAGCAGTGAAAAATGTTTAAAACTTACCATTCATGACTAATCTGTTCTATAAAATAACTTTTGTGAGAATCCTGTGAAACTTTGAAGTAGTATTTACCATTCAATGAGAGGTGGAATACTCGTCAATCAAGCAGATGACAAAGAGCTCCAGTCACTCTGGGGTTCCATACTTGGACGTCATTGACGTGGAAGGCATAATCTGAAGCTAGAGTCTTATATAGGCTACGGTGTTTCTAGACGGGTACGTGACCTGTTCAATACCCTGAAACTATTAGGCGTTTAATTCCACACCTAAAAACCTAGGTAGTCTTAGTTCTTCAAATCTCTTTGTTTCGATAAATAGTACTTGTATTCGTTTTCTTATTACAGTATTAAACTTGTTTTGAGTCGTTATGACTGGATCATATGATCTGGTCGTCTGCCTTAGTACCGTAACTAACTCATCCACAATTAGGCTCCACTGCAAGGAGAGGAACAGTACTTGCCTTTGAAGACATTCTCCTAAAGCTTGAGCTACCACAGTTTTATCCAGAAGTATTGTGTAATTCGTCCGGTCTCTCTAAGTTTTTCTAATCGACTTTTTTTTTGTTCTCCTGAGCATTTTCTATCCTTTGCACAAGATTGTGCAGACTTGTCACTTTTACTTGCATCCAGTGTCTCTAATAGAAGCTCTGTTGATAACATTTCATTCCAGCTTGCTGTCTCGCTATTTGTACTGCATTAACTAGTTATTTGTAGACCAGGAAGGTTACCTTCAAAAACTAAAAGGACCCTTAAGATATCCAGTAATAGCTCCCATAGATCTTATTTATCGATTTGAAAAATGTATATATCGTTTTTAAACGTTTATTAAAAAAAGTTCGATAAAAGTGCGTGTCCTATAAGGACTACGTTAAACGAATGCTAATTTTGAGCTCAAATTTGTTATAATAAGTTACATGTTCAATTTTAAATAACGCCCATGTTAAGCATGTTTTTTATTTCCCCACATACCAGGGCATTGTCCATATGGACAAAGTCGTATGGCAAACGACGGCGCCAGGGTCCGAATGGCGCCGCTATATTATAGTTTGAGGAAGTAAAAAATATTTCCAACGTTTTATGCGTAAAAGCGCGCCTAAGACTTCACAAAATTTGAAATTTACGATATTTAAAAAAATACACCGTAAGCTAGAGAGGCGTAAGGATTAAGTAAGTAATTATTAAGTAATTTTTTCTATTTTGCGTCTATAATAAAGCTGTTAAAGCACCCAAAACAGTGCGTTAATAGCTCATTTGAGTGCTTTAATAGCCCAACTTTTTCAAAGTTGGTAGCATTGAAAAAAAAACAGAAAATTGACAAATACTTCACTCTAAAAATTTGAATCTTCAAATGTCACATCAGTGTTGTCAACTTGTTTGCAACTACAACAAAATTCCCTAAATCTTGAAATTGCGAATTTTTTTATTTAAAAAGGGAATAAAATGCGCAAAATAGAAAAAATAGCATAAAAAACTCGTTTCATAAGTCATTATTGCACTCTGCACTTATTGCACTTATACTGTTCTGTATAAATTAGTTTTAATGAGATTTGTGGCCGTTGGTCGTTTTTGTTAATTTCGTTTGTTATTGTTCATTTTATACCACACGTATGTTATGTCGATTCATCTCTTTGCCAGCTACCTATCTGTTTTTTAGAATTAAAATTAGTGTTAATCACAAACATATGTTTTCGTTAGTGACGTCATGACAAAGTTTGATGTTCCGTTATTTTGTGAAATTTCGCTGTGTTTTTCAACTGTTTTGTGAAATCATATAAAAGGACCCCGGAAAAAGAATAATTTCAGTCGATAAAGCGCATTGGATGGATCCACGCTAGGCTCATATTCAAAAATCCTAAAATAAAGTTAGATTATGGTTAACCACATGTTTTCAATGTAAACAAACGTCATAATAATATAGAATTGGATTGTTACCTGTTATTAAAAACTAAGAAGATTGTTTTTATTTTAATAATCACTGGCAAGTGTGATAGATTTATTTTAATAAAAATAAAATAATTTTATCAATTTCCATTTTTACAATTTGTATGGATTTGGTTTTCAACATTACTGGATCAGCTAATTTGGTTGGAAGCTGCTTTACCGACACAACAGTAAACATTTTGAATTGGATTCATTGACATTTGGTGTGTCAGTTTACATATACAGGGTGTCCTGTTTAACAGTCTACACTCAATCATTCGGACTGGCTTCGGGCTACAGCAATGAAATTAAAAGAACTTTGCATAATTCGACCTCTAGTTTACGAAATCAGTGTTAGAGCCCATCTTGGTACTTTTGCTGGTACCGGATATGACGTCATGGGGATTTTTTTAAATGGTACCATTAGGTTTTAAATATGAAAATCGATAGCAAATGTGATTTTGAATACAAAAGTATTAAGGTAATACAGGCCTAAAATGCATAATAACGGAGCTAGAACCACTTAACGGGTTCTGTCCTGTTTAACAGTCTACACTCAATCATTTGGACTGGCTTCTGGATAAAGCAATGAAATTAAAAGAACTTTGCATAATTCGACCTCTAGTTCACGAAATCAGTGCTAGAACCCATCTTGGTACTTTTGCTGGTACGGGATATGACGTCATCGGGATTTTTTTTAATGGTACCATTAGGTTTTAAATATGAAAATCGATAGCAAATGTGATTCTGAATATAAAAGTATTGAGGTAATACAGGCCTAAAATGCAGAATAACGGAGCTAGAACTACTTAACGAGTTCTGTCCTGTTTAACAGTCTACACTCAATCATTCGGATTGGCTTCTGGCTAAAGCAATGAAATTAAAAGAACTTTGCATAATTCGACCTCTAGTTTATGAAATCAGTGTTAGAACCCATCTTGCTACTTTTGCTGGTACCGGATATGACGTCATCGGGATTTTTTTAAATGGTACCATTAGGTTTTAAATATGAAAATCGATAGCAAATGTGATTCTGAATACAAAAGTATTAAGGTAATACAGGTCCAAAATGCATAATAACGGAGCTAGAGCCACTTAACGGGTTCTGTCCTGTTTAACAGTCTACACTCAATCATTTGAACTGGCTTTTGGCTAAAGCAATGAAATTAAAAAACTTTGCATAATTCGACCTCTAGTTTACGAAATCAGTGTAAGAACCCATCTTGGAACTTTTGCTGGTACCGGATATGACGTCATCGGGATTTTCTTTAATGAAATCAGTATGTTTTAAAACATACAAACAAACAGGAAAACAGTGTTAGAAAACTTTTTGGTGCTTATGAGATATCACAAGTATTCTGTGGTCAATGATTAAATATCAGCAACTCTATATTTTTATACGTTGCGGTCTAGATGGTAATAACCGTTCTTGTTGCTGTACATGCTATGGTGTTAAAAAATTAGATAAGGAAATAAAGGTTTTTTGGTATTGGGTCTGCTGTTACCTATTGAATAAGTACCATTTTTGTATCTAATACAGGTAAGTCGAACATCTCCTCTACTGGAAATCTAAATCTCAACATTAGGATATTAAAGAGATTAGTTTGGTTATTATCATTTTGATTCTAAAATTAAAAGCGCATTTGTTTGATGAATGCTATAACATCAGCGATTGAGTTAAGTGGTAGTGGCAAATATTATCTGGTGACATAAGGTGGAATCGTACATGAGAAATTTCAATTTATTAAAAGTCGTTATAGCGGTTTGGCAACAATGTTCCATTATTCGCTAATAGTCCAGTCAAATCCAGTCAACAAATAGCGGAAAGTTGAGGGTAAGTCCTTCCTTGTGGGTTGTCAAATAACCCCCTGAAAGTCAACAAAATGTAGGGCTCGAAGAGATAATAAACCACGCTCCCTAACGGTTTTTGTCGTTTTTTTCGAATCTATCAGAAGGAATTTAGGTAAAATAAAGTTTATTTAAATCCCTACCAAAAGTTCTCAAATGCTTTTTCGTGCCTCGCCTTCTTTTTGTGTTATCGCAGAAAGAAAATATGTCATACATGGACCCCATAAGCACTAAAAAGTTTTCTAACAGTTTTCCTAAGTTCTAGATGTAACTACACTACTCCTGTCAACTTCATTGCTATAGCTAGAAGCCAATTCAACTGATTGAGTGTAGACTGTTAAACAGGACATCCCGTTAAGGGGCTCTAGCTCCGTTATTATGCATTTTAGACTTTTATTACCTTCATACTTTTGTATTCAGAATCACATTTGCTATCGATTTTCATATTTAAAACCTAATGGTACCATGTAAAAAAATCTCGATGAAGTCATATCCGGTACCAGCAAACGTTCCAAGATGGGTTCTAACACTGATTTCATAAACTAGAGGTCAAATTATGCAAAGTTCTTTTAATTTCATTGCTGTAGCCCGAAGCCAGTCCAAATGATTGAGTGTAGACTGTTAAACAGGACAGAACCCCTTAAGTGGCTGTAGCTCCGTTATTATGCATTTTAGACCTGTAATACCTTAGTACTTTTGTATTCAGAATCAGATTTGCTATCGATTTTCATATTTAAAACCTAATGGTACCATGTAAAAGAATCCCGATGACGTCATATCCGGTACCAGCAAAAGTACCAAGATGGGCTCTAACACTGATTTCGTAAACTAGAGGTTGAATTATGCAAAGTTCTTTTAATTTCATTGCTGTAGCCCGAAGCCAGTCCGAATGATTGAGTGTAGACTGTTAAACAGGACAGAACCCGTTAAGTGGTTCTAGCTCCGTTATTATGCATTTTAGACCTGTATTACCTTAAAATACTTTTGTATACAGAATCACATTTGCTATCGATTTTCATATTTAAAACCTAATGGTACCATTTAAAAAAATCCCGATGACGTCATATCCGGTACCAGTAAAAGTACCAAGATGGGTTCTAACACTGATTTCGTAAACTAGAGGTCGAATTATGCAAAGTTCTTTTAATTTCATTGCTGTAGCCAGTAGTCAGTCCGAATGATTGAGTGTAGACTGTTAAACAGGACAGAACCCGTTAAGTGGTTCTAGCTCCGTTATTCTGCATTTTAGGCCTATATAATATAAGGTTGGTCGTAATAAAAATTGCTACTCATTGGGAACAATTTATAAAACTCAATTTTTTTTCATTTCACTTTTGTAAAAATTAAAAAGGTTCTTTATGAAGAAATTTTGTTGATTTGACAACAATTTGAAAATTCGTTTCTCAATTCTAAATGATTTATTTGGTTAAATTGAATTTATTTAATGCTAGTTTGTTTAAATGATTGGCTGCAACCCATATGACAGTGTTACCAACAAAATGGGGACTGCTTATTGGGAAACGGTAACAACCTTTAACCGCAGTAATATCTGTCGGCTGCCAGCTAACTAGTGGGAGGTCGTGGGTCTCACTAAAGGTCTTCTGTAATGGGCGCCAAGAATCGTCTAAGATAGCTACAGTATTGACCGACAAAATCTGAAAAGAACAACACATTTGCGACTACTACCAATGTGGTCTTTTCCCAATAATGACTCCTCGATTGCTGAAAATATAAACTCCAAATACCACACATATAAATAATAGATCTTCAAGTAAGTTATGTACAGTGCTTTATTATTAATTAATTCAAATTATCAAGCAAATTATTTAATGTGAAATAACCTTGGCAAGAATTGAATGGTGGTTATTGAATGCTATACACAAATTGCAAGGGAAAAAAAGAGATTAATGCGAGCGCGATTACTTACTCTAAAGTTGATTTAAAGTCACAAAAGCAATAAGCAAAGGGCACGGTAAAATTTAACACGTCTACAGGTACCAATCAGATTGCGCAATCATCAGCTCCAGTCGTGAGCTATTCATCTATTACGGAGCAAAGACTTACGTACACACTCGCAAATAGTCTTGACAATATCATACAATAAATGGTATGCGATAGAATTATAAATATGAAGCAGATATCTAGATATGAGTGCTACACGCACACTGGTGAAAAACCATTTAACACAAAATCATAATATACAAATATACATAAATGTTTTATATACAATAAAGAGTTGTCAAACGTTATTGTTGTTGTAACCAGTTGCTAAATTATAACCAACTCACGATACGGTGTCTGTTCTTAGAGCTGAAGAGGAACGTCTCCAAAGCTTGAACGTAACGTGATCCCGACAACAGCAACCAAGTCCGTGTAACGGTCTTGTACCAATCCAAACATTCAACGTATACTTGTTATACAGCAAGTAATAAAATGAGTAAAGGACAAACCCAAGATAAAAAGGTCTGTAACAAATAAATCGCAATAACAGAATGACCATCACAATACTTTATAAATACCTTCGATGGAAGTTGACCTTAAGAGAGAGATTTATATCGCCTGCATATAACGACGATTATACATAAAAACCTATCGAAAGAATTAAGTATAAGAGACTGAATGATAGAAAAGTTAATCGATAAACTTACGAAAAGGTGTGCTTCCATAACCTCAAAAGAACAAGTGGAAATACATCCCATAAACGGCTTCCAATAAACGAAATCGGAAAACTAACGCCACAATCAATCATCAAATCTGCACTAAGGCAATTCCCATAACTCAACATAAAAGGAAAAGATTAATTAGACGGCGATGCCCACGAAAAGGTTCTTCAAGGAACTTCTAGCTTCACAAGCGGATCAAACAAGAGTGACAATCTCTTATCGAACAGGAAATAGTTCCACAACAAAATGGCAACTACAAGGAGAGAAAATGCAAAAATCCCTAAACGCTATACAACTTAATATAAAATACAAAGCTATACAGGGTGCTACGAAATTAGCACGTAACAACAGGTTGACAACCACCCGAGTTTTATTTAAGCAAACTGAAGGAAGATATTCCTGTTTATTTCTTTTCAAGAAACTTGTTTTTTTTCTTCATAAATTTATTTAACGTTAATAAAATAAAGATCTATGGTTTTTAATTTGCAAAAGTGTTTATTATTTTTATTTGATGTGGATGCAAGTATTCATTTTATTTATACAGAGATTAAGATTACTACTTGTCCAGTTGTGGGATTCCAAGTGCAGTGGTAGTAAGTTCTTTTCTCCAGGTACAGGAATTATTAAGATCTATAATTTGTCTATCTCATGCTCTATAAAATTTAACTCTGAGTTAGTCTGTTGGGAGAAAGAAAAAACTATTGAGCTGTTATATTTTTATGTTTTTATTTATGCTAGCCAAAAATCAAAGTTTATATTTCATTATTCATTTTTACAAATAAACATCTCAAAGATTAATGGCTTGCCCAGAACGTGGGGCTTTCTTTTAAAATTTGAATTATTATTTATTTTGAATTTTAAATTCACTTCATAGTTAAATGATGCCCAGAACGTGGGGCTTTCTTAATTATTACTTCATTTTAGATTATAACATCTCAATATGTTCTAGATCACTACCGCCCCCCCTACGAGGTTTCTAGTTATATTAGTTACACACTGTATAGTAGTGATGCTTTACACAGCACGACGGTACTCATTAGGCTTGGCGCGGCCCTGCCACATACAGTCTTGGCGGAAATCAGTAGATACTCTTCTAAACAGTGGAGACTGTAATATCATCCATAGTAATCTTATATAAATTTAACTAACACTGTATAGTGTGATTACTATGGTGTTAAAAACTGCTAGTTCGCTATATAGGCTTAGGTGATATAACATTACTGAACGTGTTGTTATAAAACTTGAATGTTTTCAGAAGTATTTTAGAAATATTATAGTAATCAAGTGTTATTAGATATAATTAGCTGGGCATCCAGATATACATAGACGGTGATGTGGCCTCAACAAACTTTAGTCTTTGTTGTTTACAAACGAGAAAACCGGGGCATAATAATACCACTATATAACTCAATAAATATTAGTTTATAATGAAATGACGGCAAACCTTATTTAAATTTGGTAATATACGCACATAATACATACAACAGTTAGTATAGAATTTGTAAAATAGTAAGGGGTATATATTAATATCACTTTTTTATGTATATACCTAAAGCTTACAGTAATCTTATAAAACTTTAATAAACCTATGGAACCTTCACATATACACTGCGCGACACTTGATTACTATCATCCTATAAAAATTTTTTATAAATCTCTTAAAATATCTGTACTTAAGTAATAATAGTTACCTAATAAGTTAAATTAAACTATTTTATAAATTTTTATTTTAAATAACGTTAAAAATATCACACATAAAGAATCTAGAACCTTTTCTTGCTTTGATGCTGCATTTAAGTACGACACTTGATTACCCTCACTTTGTAAAATGAAACAAAAAACAAATGCTGATGATTTATTAACTACCTTTGAAATTCAATAACAAATAGAACTGAAATATAATCAAATTAAAAGATTAATTCAAAGTTTCACAAGTTTTATTAGTTTATCTAAACCTGACAATATTGTTTCGACATTAAAATGTCATTATCAAAGGTAGATAAGATTGATAAACAAACACGTTGCTCAGGATAAATACATACAGAAAATAGGTAACTAGATATAATACATACAAAAACTAAACATCCAACACTGCTAATAAAGGAGAATTACTAAGCTCAGTTTGTTCATTCATTAAAGGTACTGTGCGTTTATGTTTGTATATTTCAAAAGCTTCTAAAATGTCTAATTTGTATTTGTTGTTGCAAAAATGTAAGAATTTAATGTTGTTTTGAGGTGTCATTGGGTGGTTCTGTTCTAAAATGTGTTTGGCATAATTTGATGTTTAAGTCTATAAGAGCGTACGTGTTCTTTGTATCTTATGTCGAAATTTCTAAGTGTTTGTAGACGCTAACAAATAGAACCACAATTTTTCTCTCTCAAAGCCAATATCCTATGAGAAAGGCTGTGGTACAAATTTTCTACCAGATATCTTGGAATGTCGTTCCAAGTTGCCTTCATAGCAACAATAAGTTGCTTGAGAGAGGGCAGGCCATTGTAAAACTTCAATATTGTTGTTTTCTAGCCAGATGGTAACAATTCCGGCAAAATGGATTGGAGCATTGTCATGCAGAAAAATTCATCCGCGTCAATATTAACCTTTTTGGTGCTGAAGAAGTGCCAAGTACTGTTGAGCCGTTTGTTTGCCTTCTAAGATGGTCAGATCTATTAGTGCACGATTGGAGGTGGCAGCCCAGATCATAATACCATCGTCTCCGTTATGGCGACGCGTTAAATATTTTTCTTCCTTTCGCAAATCATGAAAATAATACTGAAATCCGTCTAGTTCATCCAGGTTAAATTTATTTTCGTCACTGAAAATAACATTTTTCCTTTCGTCAGTCCAATTTCTATGATGACGGGCAAACTGTAACCGTGCTTCCCGGTGATGACGTAGTAACTCTTACGTAATCTTCGTTGGTGTAATGCTCGAATACTTGTGCCAGATAATAGGTGTATCAATGTATAGCTTGAAATAATCAAACCAAAGATCAAAGATAAAGGAGTTAGACTATTTTACTATTTTGTTAGAATTTTTAAAAATATATAAATAAAATTGCTAAAGATATTCATAAGCATAAGTTACAATTACTTGACTAACCTAATATTTACATAATATTAACGGATTCAGACGTAAAACTTTTACTCGTACTTAACTAAAGCTTTAATTAACATTTTATTTTTGCTACTTATGAAAGTTACATTTGATGTAAATAATTAATTATCTTTAAATTAAAATTTAATCTTTGAATCAATTTGATTAACTCTAAAATCCATCTAAAACTTCGGGAATTCGCTTCGATTTCAAGATAAATTTCTCAATTTAGGCTAAACTCAACAAAGTTTAATAACTGAGTCGTAACAAAAAGTATAATAATGAAATTCAAAGGTAACAATAATGAATCAGTTACTACCTAAGAGGGTCAGCATCTGAAGAATACTTGTAAGTTGCCTTGATCGCAAAAATTTTAAAAATAAAGTGAATGATGTTTACGAAAATTCTCCAAATCCTAATTTTATAAGCAATTGAGTACTGTGTCTTTTTTTCTCTAAATGGGGGCTATTTTTATAATTTTCGCCTTGAAGTTCTATTTTTGAGGTCAGTAAATATTCAAGCAATGTAAATGAGGGTGAATGTGGGTACGATGATGTGTGATGGGTATCGGTTTGCGTCGATGGCAACCACTCACCACTCTATGCTTTATACGTGCATGTATGTGAGTTGGTGTGTATGTGTTATTTTTCGCACCAGCTAAGTGGTTGTCAATCACTTGCATATGGAATAAGGGAGGGTTTGACGATATCGGTGACAGTTTGAGAGAGGCGAGCTAGCGCACTTTAGAGCCTCCCCGATGCATTAAGAGAGGACATCAGCTGATTTATGGACAGGCCGTAATCTAGTAGAAGACGAGGTCGTGCTGACCTGTCCAATGAAGCGGACGACTGATAAGGATTAGGTCCCGCACCAATCGGACACGCGACAGTGACTGATGCGATCATCAGTGGTTACTTGATTAAAACGAACTGTCACTGCTTTCACAGATACGAACTAAGATAACGCTTACTTATCTAACCACCACATTTAACGCATCATTACTTACTATTATTTGATTAATACTAATCCGGGTTAAAGGAACATTAATCGTTACTCTGCATAGGTTTTGTTGGTCGGCTGTCGTTTCAAAGGTGATACTATTGTGGGGAGTGGGGATGAGTTAAATCAAAAGACAAAAAAGAGAAGGAAAAAAACAATTATAACTTCCGAAATATACAGATTTGATTTTTTACCGTGAGTACACTGAGCGGATGTGATAAAAGACGGTGGAAAGAGCATCAGTGCACCATCTTTTCAATATCCACTCATATATCACTTTCTGTCAGTTGGATATTTGAATGAATTTAGATTATTTCAAGATGAATAGTTTTGCTCTCGCGATAGTTTTTATTCTGGATATCCGCTATCCGAAGGATATTCCCCCGATTCGCGTTAAATCTTAATGATTTATTGTCGGCGTTTATGTGGGCGCTCGTATATATCGACAGCCTTACATCCCTGTAGACATGACGGGGCTTCCGCTACTCATCTCTTCTATTCTTGCACAATAACATACACATAATATTTTATCCGCATTATTATTGTCTTTCGAAGGAAAAGAAAATAAAAATAATCATCTCCGTTCATCATACTCGGAGAAGATTGAATTACGTTACACGGAGTGATACGGAACTTTTATTTCTGTTTTAGGAAGATAAATGTGAACTAAAATTATAAAGTAGGCCAGTAAATTGTATTCCAAAGAATAATTATAATAGACGTAGATTGTAAAGCATAAATCATAGGTGATCACAAACTGCAAACCGCAGAAGGTAATATTAAAAAAAAAGCTATTAGTGGAACATGCATCATACAATGCAAGACATATATTTCATAACATAAAAAACAGATAGATTAAAATCTAAGAAAGAATATAGATTGTTGAATTTAGATTTTTTTTATACATATTAGAAAGTTGACTACAGCACGTAGAAGTTAAAGCGTATTGTCACAAACGGAAATTACTTCGCATTAAATAATTCATATATTATTCCGTTAGTGCAAATGTTACGCCAAGGTTACGTTCCCGTCTGAAGCAACGCCACGACTTGGAGACATCTGCTTGGACAGGTGTGGACATTCTTCGTAGAAGCGCTCTCGCTTCGCCCACAACTGCATTAGTTGGCATGTAACATATCCGCCTACTTAATCCGTATATGCGGAGCAACCTACACGGTTTATAAACAGGTGCACATTCCTTAAGAAGAATTTACCACACTTCCGCACAGCCTGCAGATTCGTGCCAGGCACCAGCAGCTCGAATGCAAACTACCCACAAGCGTGCAACCAGGAAGCATGAACTTCCTTAGTTTCATACCAGGAACTTCAACCCACTGATTCCCACTATGATGCTAATTTCTTCCGCGTTCAGCAGTATATAATCAGCTTGCTTGAGCTATTCAAATCAGTCAGTGAAGTTGTCTCGAACACTACATCTACAAGCAAGCTGGTGAGTACTCTTTAAATTATCTAATGCTTAGTGCCTAGTTATGAGTGGGTCGCGCTAAACGCCCACTCTCTGATTTGGTTATGGGGGTTGTGTCCAGGCTCCCACGCTTAGTTGTAGATCACTAGGAGTTTATCTCCTACGCTTAGTTTATAGACCTAGTGCTAGAGCAGGGTTGGTTCCGACCACCCTCTTGATTGTATTAGTTTAGGAGTACATGTACATCCTCACGATGATTACTCTTTATGTATGTAAACCTTGTACTCTCTTTATTGTTATTAGTATATAGTTGTTTTCTACGACTTGTGTTTATTTTCCCTCTACCTCTGACTACGTCCTCCAGTCACGAAAGCCCCCACGTGACAGTATCACGTAAATCATAGGGCATAGAGCGTAGAACTTTGATGATAGAACTAAACGTAGATTCTGGAACGTATACGAGTATATCACAACGTACATGGCAGAAACTAAATTATAGAATGCGTATCGTACCCTGTAGACTGTAAAATGTATTCGTAGAACGCACAAACATAAATAGCTAAACCTATATTTCAAAATGGTCGCAAAACATCGGAAACATAAATGGTAGAATGCAGTAGAAAGTAGATAGTAGAATGAAAATCGTAAAGCGTATATTATAAAACGTTAATAATAAAAAACGCAAATGCATATCGTTGAAAGATCATAAACTGTAGAGCGTAGATCCTTCTACTTGAATCTTTAGAATAGAAACGCGTAAGTAGACAGTGTGTCGACATTAAAGATAAATTGTGGAACTTAGAGCGTAAATCGAGCAATATAGAGGAAACATAGGTGTAGAACGAGCGTAGTTAAAATGGATTGTAGATGATAGATTCTACAACGTAGGTTGTCAAACAGAGATCGTAGTACACATGGCAGGGCGTAGATTGTAGAGTATAGCTCCTAAAACGTAAAGCGCAAAATGTAAATCGCAGAATGTGAGTCGTAGGATGTAGATCGGAGAACGTATATTGTATACAGTAGATCGTATAATGTAAAACGTAAAATGTAGATGATTTACAAACGTAAATCGGAGAACATAAATTGTAGAATGTCTATAGTTCAAAGTAGATCATGAAAGATATAATGCAGATTAGAACGTAAATTATAGAAAAAGTTTCTAGATTGAGTATTACAGATCAATGTATGTCAGAGACCGTATATTGTAATGTAGATCGAGGTGGTACTATTCATCATAAACCAGGTGGTGTAGCACGCAGATCTACGAACGTAATTCGGAGAAGATAGCCTGTTGAACGCATCTTAGTTGAAAGCAGATCATAAACGGTAAGAACGTATGTAGGCAATACAACCTACATAACTAAGGCCTCACAACATGTTGTAAACGTCAAAGTGACGTCACATACAAAAGGCAAAAAAAGAAATAAACTTTAATAGTATAATGATAAATGTGTAATTTTGTTGGCTGGTGCATTGTAATTTTTATATGTGTAGCATACCATTAGCTTGTATAATTAATATAATGTAGTAATAATAAAGTAAACAAGTATGGTGTTATTGTGTACCCGGTGCAACGGTAATTACAATGAAAAACACAAAATGCACGTGTTAAAGTTTCCGAAAGACGACAAATCACAAGAAAGTGGATTCATAAAATTCACCGAGAAAATTGTATGTCATCGAATTATTCTGTAGTGAGTTATTAGCTTTTATTTGGTTTGCTTTTTACCTGTTTTGTAAGATGCTAACAAGTTTTATTAAAGAGTATAATCATTGTTTGATATAACTGTTGGTGCTCTGGCGTCTTAACAGTAGAAATTATACCAAAGGAGGTTTAGTAAATTTAGAACACCCAAGATCCTCGCAACCAATGGGTTTTCTTTAGAAAAGCTTCGCAAAAACACATAAGAATTATAAAATCTTTCTGTCAAGTGTAACTGTAACCTAACAATCTAACATCAAAATAGCAACTTTAGCGTTGATTTTCTGATTATTATTTACGCGTTATCACCGCCATTTGATTTAAGATTCCTATCCTCTTGAGTTATTTTGCACATCTTATTACCATCGATTTCGCCTAACTAGTACAAACATTTTATTTTTAAAGATATTTAATTGCAAATACATAATAAACACAAGTTAATATTTTATATTTACGGTAGAATTTTCATACGAAAATAGGTCCCTGTCAAATAAAAACAAATTTTAATTAATATTATGGGAGATCTTTTAGTTTTGGTGGTATAAGACAGTCTATTAGTTAAAATTTGAATGCAAAATGAGGAATAAAATATTCGGGGATTGCCTCTTTGTCGTGACGTCACTATGTGGTTGATAAGCCCTGTTATGTAGGTGTGGTTGATGTAGGTCGCAGAATTTTAGACTTATGGAAAGTGGCGCCCGGTTAAATTGGCTGAATTATTGATGTTATAGTTGTCGATTTTCGGATCAAAAGTTCTCATGGGCACAAAATCCAAAACCCCATTGTTTCCCCACCACAGGTGCTTAAAGTTTGGTATTTTGAAATCGTTCAAACTTTCGATATCTGAATTTTTTATTTCAATTAGACTTTATTGTGACTTTTATATATTTCACAACATTCACATACACTTTTACTTGAGTGGGTATAATTGTGTATCAAGCACTAACATTAAACTTGACTTTGCTTTGGAAAATAACTTCTTGGTAGATCTTTAATTTGTAACTAGTTCTAGCATTTTTTAAATATTTTTGATTTTAGTAATGGTATAATAATAATAAATTTTACAACCAGGCCCCAGAAGCTATGACGCTTGTGCGGGAGGGAGGGGACGATTATTATCCTTACGCAGGCCCAACGTGCGGCTGCAGCTGACTTACAGATGGTACCGCGCAAATCCTACATTTGTGTTACAGCTAAAGAAAAACTGCAAATAATCTTAACCAGATCTGCCGTTACCGGGAGGTGATCTCGTGCCGCTTGGGTAAGACTCCAGCACACTAGATACTACACTACTAAAACTGGTGAGCCTATTCATTGATCATTATATGCATAACGTACATACACTACTTTAAATCTAAATACACGCATGCGTCATGAGTACAGGAGTCATTTCAATGTCAAATGATTCACGTAAAGTAAAAATGCTCTGTTTAGTCATGAAAATCTTGCAAGAATTCTTACAGAAATTGAAATCTTAGTTCATTAACGAGTCACTGGATTTACGGTTTGCATTAGGGGTGCTTGATTATAGTGAGTCTCCTCGCCTCTCACATTCGGGGTGCTAGATTACAGCGAGTCCTCTCGCGTCTCACTTTCGAGTAGCTTGATTGTAGTGAGTCCCGTCGCCTCTCACATTCGGGCATTCGGACTGTTGGATTCACGTGAGTTCCGTCGACACTTAATAAAATTGTTACATTAGCCTACTTGTGATGCACATTTTACTCCACTATTTCTATGTTCAAATTCTCATGATTTGCTCTGTATGTGCTGTACCCACTGTCATTCGCAACAACGATGCGTCAAGATATCTCACATTAGGTTGATGGCGCGCACATCTAAGATACCACAAAATGCTTGCAACATGTGCACATCTACCCAAAGTTCTTGCTCCAGATTGACAAGTACAGTAATAACTACTAATGGGATTTTCTTGATTATTCTTTCATCAACATACTATAGAGACTCGATGTTTTGTGACATTGTCAAATCTATAGTAAACCTTGATTTGAATGAGACCATTTTCATTCAATAACATGTCAATCTGAAGTTCTTTCTCTCCTTCTCGCTGAAGTATATCTTGAATGTATGATGAATAGACTCAGCACTTTAAAGTCTTTTAAGCTTTATGAAAAAGTCATTTTTCAAAACTAAGTTATGTTTAAATCTCGGGACGAATTTTCGCGTAATCACGCACGTTTGTTTAATTGTGCTTGGTACACAATTTTACCCACTTACGTAAAATGTAAAAATTGTCGTGACAAAAAAATCACAAAAAATCAACTTTTGATCCGAGAGTCGATAACTACTACAACATATCAAAAATTCAGCCAATTTAACCAGAGACCACTTTCTATAAGTTTACTGCGGAGTCCTTTTATAAAGCAGAGTTCTCAAAACGAGTTGCAAAGAAAGTCGCAGAATGAGAACGTGTATGGCAGACAGTATATTGTAAAATGTAAAGTATAGAATATAGACTGTAGTGCGCAGATCTACGAACACAAATATGAGAACATAGACTGTAGAACGCATATTGTTAGAAGAATGATAAAAAAATCATAAAAAGTAGAAAATAGAACTTCGAACTACTGCATTGATTCTCCAGCAATTAGAGAATAAAGATATTGAGATAATGTTAAAATAAAAGGATGGTTCATGATAGAGGCAATTCATTGAACCTTTAGATATTTGGCAAGTGGAACATAGTAAATCAAAGTTATCACGAGGAGATACTATTCATCATAAACCAGATAGTGTGTGCTAGGAGTGTGAAAATAAAATGTTCTTCACAAATTTTAAAAAGGTATAAACAAAGATAGAGAACAAGCATCCCTCATACAAGGTAAAATACTGTGACAAGCGTAAAAAAATTTAGAAGATTTGTAAAGTGGTGGTGAGTTTTATCCCGATAACTAAAATATAAAGGCAATATTTTTAAATATCCTTTCACATTAAGAAAGAAAAAGATTACCTGCCCAAACAATCACAGTGGGTTGGCCTCAATTGAGATTGACAGTTGTCGTTAAAACATATTTTGACATATCGCAAATAAAATTTCTCAGTGTGGCAAACTATCGACGGATGCAAATTGTAATATATCTAATTCTCATAACAGCCAAATGAGGAGAGAGTTCAATCACGTACCTAACATTGAATCCCTTCTAAATTAAAACTAGTTTCAAAAACAAAACGACTGTTTCTAGAAAAATCACATGGACAGCGTGTAGGTAGATTTTAAACCAACTACAGTGTAGTACATACTTAGATTGTGAAGCAAAGTTTTCAAAATTGATATTGTACAACAGAGTTTTCAGAACGAATATATGTAGTAGCATGTAGGTCTAATATATCGAGATGATATATCATCTAATTGAAAATTTGTTTAGTTTATCACACATTAAGAACATTTAATAGGCTACGATAGGCTTCGGAAGCTTTCAAATAGTCAAATTAGCATACGTAATATTCATGCAATAAAAAAATAGATACTCATGCTAGGATATTAGTTTTATTCCTGCTTAAGGATACATGCTTGGTTACAGATAATTTTATCAAGTTGAAGTAGGAAAATAGGAGTACGCTTGTCTCAATACACATTTAACTTCACTTTATAAAAGGCTTATAAATATAAAAAGGCATATCAATCAGTTAGATTATTTTTGTAGTAGAACATGATTTATGTAACCCATGTTACATGTTCGGGATAGTTTATTCATTTTTTTTAGAGGGTTTTATCTTTCTTTCTTTATATGGGGTTAGACGATAATTAACGTAGAAGAGAATTTTCTTGATCCTACTAAGCTGAACCAGTTTCGGGAAAATATTTCACTGGAAATATGTAAAACGGGTCATTATTGTAATGTCTATAACAGTAAATTTAACTTACAAACTCCTGTATTTGAAAAATTTGTGTTAATCTTTGTGAAGGTATTGGTTTTGCTGATAGGCTTAAATTTTTCCAAATATTGATTTTATTATAATATTTTACACCGTTGTATGAATGCAGGCACTTGGAGTACTGTATTCTGGACAAGACTGAGTATAGTTTGATTTCATTTATGTTGTCATTTGTATGAGAACTTGCAAAGCATCGTTTGACCTTAAAAACGTGTAAACAGATTTTTAATTAAGTTTTTTTTATATTCTAAATATTTTCTATATAAACTGCATATGTATGAGTTACCTTGGGTAGTTATGTAGTCATTCCTTGTATAGGCATAGCTGGAGTTAATGAGTTTTCATTGTAATTAAGTTCTAATGAGATTTTTGACCGTTGGTGGTTTTTGTTAATTTTCTCAGTTATCGCTTATTTTAGACCATAAGTGTGTTATACTGTTTTAATTGTCTTTTCGCCAGCTACATTTCTGTTTTTTTAGATTTAATATTAGTGCTAATTATGAACACATGTTTTTCGTTAGTGACGTCATAAAATTTTGATGTGCGATTGTTTTGAAAATTTGTGTTGTTTTTCGATTGTTTTGGTGAAACCTATATAAACTCCGGGGAAAGAGAACAATTTCAGTCGATAAAACGCATTGGGTGTGTCCATGCTCGACTCCAAACCAAAAATCTGGAAAATAAAGTAAGCTTAAGTGATAACCACATGCTTTTTTTGTATACAAACAAACAATTTTTAACAAACTGTTTATGGAATTGAATAGTTACCTGAATATTTAAATCAAAGAAGATTTATTTTCGTTCTTCAACAATTATATGGAATTTTTTTTTGCTGATTTTTGGCTTTGGAAACCACGTCCATTCGGCCAGTACATCTTTCTATGTTTGAATTACATTATCATATGATATAGCTTAAAGATAAAACGTCGACAAATTCCAGGGGGTATATGGAATTGTGAACGATTTATTTAAATTAAATAAAGAAGATTTATGTTTATTTAGTTATTGATTTGGATAATTCGACATTATATGGATCAGCTGTTGAATTGAAGCTGTCTGTATTACCGATAATGCAATAGAAAATACATTTTAGTGGATTCGTTGACGTTTATATACAAGGTAAATCGAAAATAAAAGGATTTGGTTCATATTAGGAACAACAAAATCATAATGACAATTTTTTCTATACATTCAGAATTTGTATTTCTTATTTGAGAATATTTTCAATAACAAAGTTGTAACATTTTCAATTTGTTTATTCACAAAAATAATTAATTTTTCGTTAGATAAATTTATTTACCAATTGTAAATATTTTTCTTATCTGATAAAGTTATTTGATGTCAGTTTCTTCAAATGGAGACCAGTTACAACTCCCATGTAAGGTTGGTAACTAATATTTAACACATTTGAGCAAGCTCAAGGAAGATTTTCCATTTTTTTAACTTTTCTGTTTAAATATTTTTTTTATCTTCTCTTTTGAAATAGATTTTTTATTTTTCATAATAAAAATAAAGATCTTTGTTTCAATTTATTTATGTGTTTATTTATTTGATGTTTATGCAAGCATCCATTTATTTTCTTCACAAACAGAGTTTAAGTTTGCTGTTTGTCCAGTTGCAGAAGTCCAAGTGCATTGCTAGTAAGTTTCCTTTTCCAGGTACAGGAATTGATAAGATCAATGTAAAATTTTATTTTATGCTCTATCGAATTAAACCTGACTCAGCCTATTTGGGTAAAAGAAAATTTGGGTATTATTTAAAATTTCTTTATTAAAGCTAACCAAAGTAACATCATTAATTTATTTAATTTTTTTATTTAAATAAATAACATCTCAATATATAGTAGTGTAAGTAGAAAACGCATATTACAGATATTAGATTGTAAAATTTAAAACGTGGTAAATTAGATACATTTATATATATTTTAAAGGGCGTAAACTGAAATCGAATAAATCAAACATAATTATATCATACATAATAAAAAGTAGACTTTAGTAGCGTGTGGGTCGCAAAACGTGGGTTTTAGGACCTAAACCACATAACGTAAATCCTAGATTGTATATAATAGAATGTAGATAGTATAATACCTATTGTAGAACCTATATTATAGAAAGTACACTGCTGAATGTGTGTAACTTTGTAAAACGTAGATCTTAGAACCACGATTGCACAATATGGATAATAGAACGAATATCGTGACCATTGTAGCACATAGATTGTAAGATGCACATTGTAAAAAATAGGTTGTAAAGTGTCGGAAGTTAAATTGTTGCACATAGTTTGCAAAAACACAATTTATTATAGATGATAGGTTAGAAGACATATACCAAATACTTTAATATTATTAATACCGGAAACTTATTTCGAAAAATGGGAGACAAAATTTAATAGCGACATTTCTCAAATATTCGGAAACTAATTAAACAATCGTCATTGTAATGAAAGATTGAATAGTTTACATAAATTGTAAAATTTTATATATTTTAGCATAACTGTAATAAACCATCGTTTAACATAAATAGTGCTATTTTTTTAATTAGATGCAGGATCCTCACCGAAAAACCATTTGTTAGTTGCACACCCATCTGCGAAGATGGCGCCACAAAGATGTCGCCTATTTTTATATGGTAAAGTATATGGAGCTTCCGGTATTAATAATATTAAAGTATTTGCATATACTATAGAGAGTAGGTCCCACAGTGTAGTGTGTAACTTTGTAGAATGTAACTCGTAGAACGTCGATTGTAGAATGTAGAACGTATATCGTAGAAAGTAGGTTGCAGAATGTAGTAGAACGCATACATCATAAAATGTAAATTGTAGAACGTAGATTGCAAAGTGTAAATCAAAGGTTAGAGATTTTTTTCTGAATTCAATGATGTATTGCAGCTTAATTTTGTAGAATGTTTTTGGGAATTAATTTTGCTTTATAAACAAAATTGAAGTGTGCCTTGTAATACAAAAAATGGAGAATTTTATTACCTAGTGAAATAAAACAATCTAACAAAACACAAAGGTACCTAATTATTATAAATATTGCTCAACTGCTTTATAAAAAATTCGATTTTGAGCAATATTTATAATAATTAGGTACCTTTGTGTTTTGTTATATTTCAAGATTATAATCATCAGTAAAACTAAGGAACAACAATAAATTTTTCGTTAAGCAAGTGTCGCTTGCGACGATCCACTGTTGTAACCTTGTTAATTAAAAATACTTATGCTAACTTAATCTACAAAGTAGTTATTAATGGTGTAGGTAATCTAGTAACTGTCGGGGTTGACCATTTCCAAAAATATGAATATAGATTCCCGAGCATACAGGAGAACCAATCACCAAGAAATGCAGGAGACGGGTTGAAGGAGCGCATTTCATCGTGCGGGGTCACCAATTATTATCATAAGCACCTAATAGTACACGAACCGCAAGGTTTATTTGTAACCCCCACAAAAATTTCAAAGAAATATGCATATACTTTCTGAGAAAAAAAATTATTTAACTTACTTTTAATAAAATTGTTCCGAAAAATGGATACCTTTCATTACGTATCGTCCGATAAAAACAAAAGTATAGGACTTAAAAATGTAATATTCTACTGTTATATGTAGAAATAAATTTACTATTTGCTTGTTTTCAAAATATGTAATTTGGTTCAGTAGTTTACGAGCAATACGCTTTCAAAGTCAGAGGAATATAAAAAAATGAATTTGGTTCAGTAGTTTACGAGCAATACGCTTTCAAAGTCAGAGGAATATAAAAAAAATGGATAGTAATTAATTATATTTTTAGAACATACCAATTATGCCAATATACTTACATCCAATTAAACTGATAGCTATACTTGTCAAATGTTCTTAAAGAAAGCAACTAGAAATATATTATTTCACTAATTTTTAATGTGAGGTAAAAACTCAACACTTTTTTCTAATATTGGATACCTACATATAAGTGTTTTATTTTTTATGAACATCCCGTTAAATTATTCATGTAGAATTTTACGCAATAAATAATTTAAAAAGAAGTTGTCGAAAACACAAAAAAAGAGGAGAGCAACGAAAAAAAAACCGCTATTTCCTAACAAATCCCTTGTTTTATTATTGTGTGTGCGTTTCCGTCGTACTAAGCAGGCAACAGGCATTTGAGCTTTTCGTGTATTTTCATTTGCGTGCGATAAACAATAAATATAAAAATACATAACCTTTGTGCCAGCGACCACCTGTATCGATATGCGAAACCCGAACGAATAATTTTCATCAATAGACGTGAATTGGAGAACCAAACAACCACAAAAGGAAACAACAGAAAAAGAGAAGAATATAATGAACAGAAAAGACAAAAATTGGAAATATATCCGGTTAACATCACCTTTTTTATTTTTTTACGATTCACAATCGAGGTAATAAAGGTAAAGTGACCACCTGTCAGGGTTTAGTAATCAAACGATTTCCAATTAAAACTATGAATAAAATGGTTTCGATTCGAAAATCCTAGCAATTGTTGGGACAATTCTGTCTGGTTAGACAGATTTGATGAATTGGTATTTCCTACCTCTATAGTCAAGTTAATGAAAAATGGAATAGTTCGTAACAACAAGCCAATCTGTTTAAATTCCCGGACTAAATGGACTATTTTTCGGTGCCTTGAAAAGGGCAGTCCATAATATTAGAATTTTCAACAATCCTACTACTGTAAAAAATTACTTACTAACAATGACTATTATTACTGTATAATTTGTAGAGAATGCCATCGATCTCTTTTTGTAACTTAAATTTAAATACGAACTGTATTAAAATAGCAGCTTCGATATAAAGAAAAACTGAATTTTATATGCAATGTTTTCTTCGAGTACAATAATTAACAGTTCCAAAACACTGATACAATTAATTATTGTACATTATTATGTAACGATCTGTTTCATTTACTATTCCCATTACATGGATTTACAAGATATATTATTGTCTCTTTTACAATTATTCTGATATATTCCAAACGAGTTTTGGTATGTGGTAAAAAAATTAGCTAAAGTTACCATTTTTACTTTTATTGAGTTAGGTCTATTGTTTGGTTGGTATTTAACAATAAAGTTGTTTTTTATTTGGTGCGTTATTCTCACACTCAAATCCATATTGAGAATTGGAGTCTCATGTGTGTATCACACGGCGTATTTGTATATCTCAATGTAATTGTTTGTGTCGCAAAAGAACTATTTTTCAATTTTACAGAATTACCTACTGGATGAATTTACTCCTTATAACGAAAAATTTTCCTTGACAGTATTTGTCAAGGTATGTCTGTTTTTTTTATTTGAAAGTAGGTGAATCATTTATACAAATAACTATATGAAAAGATTCCTAAGGTTAAATAAGTTTTTAATTTTAAAATGTATTCTTGAACCATGGATCTATAACTACACATAATTATATAAATTCTTGGTGAGCCAAATACACAAGAAGTTATATAATTATGTAATAAGTTTTTTCTTTTTAAATTACAGCCATATAAGGACGTTTAGTGTATTTTGTCTATAGTGTAAAAATCAATTAATAGAATAATTTAATGAATGCAACGAACATAGGGCCAATTGTACAAATATCGTCCACTAAGCCCGGTCTGTGGATTAGAGTGAAAATTGTTCGAGTGTATATTTTTATCGGAACTTGCTATCTGCGAATATTCAATAGGAACAACAGTTAGGTACACACTTCTGGCGAGAGTGACACATTTTGGATTTCCTGCTAGCCTGCGGAACTGCTGGTGGCAGGCCGGACAAATAATGATGACTTATTGTGACCTGTAGGTTCGCGAGGCTATGGGTAAGGAACTGTTTTGTCTTTTGTAGCTTTCACTCTTGTTATATGCTGTCTTTTGTGACCGATATTAATCACATTCTGCTTTTCATTTGCTGGCAGAATATCATTTCAATAATCTGCCGTCCTTTACAACCTATGACGCTAGCCTATTGTCAAAAGGATACAAGGCCAGAATCAAATAAGAGACTCTATCAGCTAAATCAGAGCTCACTATGAGCGAAACAAATATTTTTGTATTATTTGAATGTGGTTGACGGCCAAGCTATTTAAAGTCCTGTAGAGAACCATCTGAGTTATTGCTTATTGCGGTTGGTTCTCTACAGGTGTCATAACATTTATATAATGATATTAATGTTATGTTTGGGTTTATATTTAAACTCAGATGGAATTGCGATTGGAATCAGAAATGCATTTGCGAAAGTCCAACAGTTTCCAATTCCTCGCGGCCAATTTAGCGCGCGACCATTCCTCGCCAGACAATTTCTCGCGGACAATTCCGCGCCAGACAATTTCTCGTTCCGACAATTCCTCGCGTGCGACTACTTATCGCTTAAGATAAATATTGATCACATCACCACTAATTCATGTTTACAGGTATTATAATTAAAAAAAAGTCTTTTGTACTTGTTTTATCGAATATATTGGACAATTACATTAAAACATATTTCGGTAATTAGAAAATATAAAATATTAGAAGTCGGTATCATGCTCAGAAACAGATAAATTTGTATCACAACTAATTAATCTTTTAAATTTGCAAATTAAAATTATGGGCTATACCCCTAAGGTAATCTAAAAGTGGTCGTTTACCGTAGTCTTCTACTATAAGTTTTACTCGTTTAGCAGTGTCTTTGTACACTTTTTTTTGATGCGCTTCATTTCCATCCACAAACTGTTCTATTTTCAAACGGTTTAAACTTTCTTCTTTTTTAAGCACTTTGACAAATCTCCACAGATTAGGATGGGCGCCATTGATCATGGATGAAAAACTAGTGTGCCACCCTTCAATTGCATTGTTGGTGCGCGGAATATCTTCCACAGTCGATTCGTAGCAATTCCATATATTTATAGCAAATAATGGGGGACGCCTTCTTCCCCTTCTATCTGCTCGGCCTATCCATGTGTCTCCATAATAATTTAGCAGTGGCATTAGAAAGTTCTCATTCTGAATGTAAAATTCGCTATCAAGCAAAGTTTCATACGACTCAATGACATCGTTCTCCGGCACAAACGCAAGAGCTGCAAGAAGTCGCAATTGTAAGGCAAAACCAGCATTTTCTGTATATTGAACTTCCAGCCCATTTTGATGGGTATGTCTCCATATGGATTGTGTGAAGTGGAAGAAGCACCCACGTATTGTAGTATTTGGAAATTCATTGCGCACAGCATTCATTGCGGCTGTTTCAAAGTCTAAAAGAATTGTTAATGGTCGAAGGCCAGGCTTCAACATCTTTAAAGCTCTAAATAAACGATTATACGTCTCTTCCGTTTTGTTTGGC
Organism: Agrypnus murinus; assembly: GCA_929113105.1. Taxonomy (NCBI): domain Eukaryota; kingdom Metazoa; phylum Arthropoda; class Insecta; order Coleoptera; family Elateridae; genus Agrypnus; species Agrypnus murinus. The sequence continues at coordinate 111,891,925 of OV816031.1, forward strand.
AGCAAGGCATATACACTGGGAATTACGTTGCTGTATTACACACCGTGAATGGTATATAACTGAGTAAACGGCCATGGTGTCGTACTAAATGTCCCATCCGCATACCAATGATCGCAACTTGACATGAATTCTAAGTTGGCCGCAGTAGAAAACAGCAAAATTCTGTCATCACCGGGTCCACTGTCGTGCAGCAAAATCGGTTGTCCCGAAGATGTGGTGGTATATTCCTGGGGAATGACTAATTGTTGCAATGATATGGGATTCGCAGGAACGGCTTGTACTGTTGCGCGTACTCGCTGAATAGCTTTTCTCATGGCAGAAAGTTGTGGCAGTTTGCCAGCAGCAGCAACGGATACATCTTCAGAAATGGTTGCTATCACCATTTGCGTACTTGGCTCAATTTGTTTTGCCATGGTTTTCATTCTTGTAGTAGCTTTTCGGGCTTCAATTTCTGCTGCATCAGGAACATGATTGTGGACACTACTTTTAACAACTTCTTGTCCGATTGTGTGAACTCTTCCAGAACAACGCCACTTGTGGTATTGAGCACATTTCCAAATTACTTTTCCACTTGAATTAATCATTCTTTCTTTTATATGAACATGGCCGTTTAATACCAATAAATTGCGGCCTTTCTCACTTTCGATATAATGTAGCACCATCGTTACGGTTTGATACTTACAAAGCAAATGAATTTTTAAATGGGGAAGGTTAGCTTTTATATTGTTTCAAGTTAAGATACCCGAAACGATTAGCCAATTGTCGAAAGGAGTGCCCATTATGCCAACTGAAGGAATTCTCTACTTACCAAGATAAAACGATTAGCCAATTCTTTGAAGGGTGCTCATTATTGTCGAAAGGAGTGCCCATTATGCCAACTGAAGGAATTTTCTACTTACCAAGATAAAACGATTAGCCAATTCTTTGAAGGGTGCTCATTATACCATGTCAATACAGTAGAACCTAGATTATCCGTGTGCGGTTCAACTGTGGTGCGGATTATAATAATCCCAGTTTTATGGCACGCGGGAGGTGGTGTAGAGATCATGTTTCTTAATGCCACTACCTGCCGCGTGCCGCCTGATAAGAATTGGCAATAAATACACCGATGGATGGGAGAAGAAACAATTTTATTTACCATTCAACTTAAAAACTAATAACTCCCAAGTGAAGTAGGGAATCGCTTTAGCGTAATACGTAAATGTCATTTCTTTTTTTATATTTACTGTTTTTATTTGCGGCGGCAAAAAGACATAACTCACCTGAAACTTGCCAAGATGAAACAATTATTATTCACACGCGAGGAATTGTCGCAAGCGAGGAATTGTAGCACCCGCTAAACAGTCCCGCGAGGAATTGTCGTGAGCTAAATTGTCGGCGAGGAATTGTCGGGATACCTTGCCGAATATGTTAAGCTGACTAGTCGTTATTAGTACTTAGTAACTGTCAATCTATGTGTTGACGTATCTGTCATTCAGCTTAACTGCCACGGTTTCCGTTTGGGCAAGGAATTGAGGTATGTTGGATAAGCACGTCATTTACTTATGCGAGTGCTGCCAGTTTTCGCTGGTGGAAGAGTAGCTCTCCAGGCTAGTGCCGGAACTATTTACGTGCTCATTAACACTTACCCTTGGGAGTCCCTTCACTCCTAGTCCAGCATGCGAACTTTACCAAGTGCCCGGTTGTGTCCATTCCAAGTTGGACAGGGCGTGGCAGAGGATTTTACGATTTGCCCAGCCCGACCTACCAATTAATGTCTTGGTGGACCTTCGATAGCACCATTCGACTTTACCTCAAGTAGAGTTAGAGTAAAGGTAGAGTTGTCTTAGATGTGAGAGGTTAGATGACCGTATTTTATAAGGTGACGGCTGGAGAAAACGCACGGGTTTCGCATCACTACAAACCCGAGAACGTTCAAAGTAGCTGATTCATAGTTTTCACTACATCAGGAACCTACCGGGGTTACGGTCTCCCACTGGCCAGTGGTCCGGGCGGGGGTTCTGATGGACAGACCCGACTAGTTTTTCCATACTAAAGTCTAGTCTTGATCTGCGATCACACATCCTCAAATTAAGAGATGGAGAGCCGGTCCAGTCATGAAAAGAAATCGAAACTAAGGAAAAAGCAACAATAGATTGGCTGCTGAAATAACAACTCCATGCTCGATCGACTAGGTATAACACGTCTTTAACCTTCTTGACACAAACAAGACGGATTGGAGATGGACATTTGTAAAATCGGCATAGGATTCTAAGATGCCGTGTTCAAGTTGCTTACTGTTGTACCTCTTATACGTTCGCCACCTGTCTGGAAGCAAATCACCTGGTGTAGCATTCAGTAAATTCTTCTTGGATATGTTTCCTCCCTTGTCAGATGAGAATACATAGGATGAGCATTTTGAACCTGCACAATAGGGCACAACAGAGATGATCATCAGAAACCCTGGAACTGCATTGCGTCTTGTATTTTTCTTCTTCCATTCCGAAAAACGGATTAAAGTTTTTCAGATTAAAGTTTGCAATATTTTAATAAACTTTTGATAATAACCATAAAACTGTAAAACTTAAGCAGTTTAACACATTAAAATCTAAAGCTTTAAAACTATAAAATCTTCATATACATGTTTTTTAATTTAAGATTAGAATGCATTGACGTCGATGTAATGAAAAATATTACAAGAGGGAATTATAAATTTAATACAAGATTATTTTAAAAGCGGCTGCCTTCTATATTTGTGATCATTATAATACAAAATATATTATAAAAACAAAGCCAACACGTGTTGAGGAGGAGCGTGTAGCTATATGTTATAGTTTTTATACGTTTCTACGTCATCAGCTACACACAATATATTTACTGAATTACTCAAGAACTCTATGTACATATAAACATTACTTTACTATTTTATTTACTATGTATTTTATGATAATCTTTTATAACAAAAATTAACAATCTGCAAGCAAGGCACATTAAGTATTTATGATAACAATATAGGTAAATATTAATTAATATAAATATTAAAATAAAAGAATATATGTACTTTATAAGCTTTACAACACAAAACAAAACTGGGAGACTATTAGACTGTAATTAATCGATTAAAGCTTTGAAATCCTTTTTTATCAGAAAATTTCAATTAAAACTATAAATGAATTTTCCAGCATGCGTTGTTTAGAAGAGTTGAGCTCAATAGATATATTTTAATTAAAACTTCTTTGAATTTCAATAAAGAAAAAAATCATAAATTATTAAAATATGTATATTAATAGTTGTCTCTATAGATACCTACATAGTTATGCATGGTTGAACTTTATAAATTAATAACCTTGATTTTAATTGAGATTAAAATTCTGCATAAAAATAAATATATTCAAATATTTAAATTCGGTTCTTAAATTAATACAAAGCTGCGATGTCGTCTATTTTGCATTTGGTTTCTGTATATTCCCGAATTAGCATACAACTTTTAACAGAAAATTATTGTACCAAAATAATACCCCTAATACAAGTAGCAGAATTACTCTCAATTAATTAAAATTTTCACCTCCCATATACGTATAAAAAATACTAGTGGAAATAACACCGAGAGCGGCCATCACTTTAAAGGTCAAAAAATTTTGCTGTTATTTAGCCACATCGTGTAAAATATTTAAAAAATGTCATGACATTAGAGTGGCATTACCCAGTAGGATTTACCTTGTGCAAGTTGATGAGAGACAAAATTGTATAAAAACAGTCCGGACGATATCAGTGAGAGAGAATAGCAGGCGTCGGCGTCGGTTGGATTCGTCGTCGACGGTAGGCAACATCGAGTCAGGACAAATGGATGAAGTGGATGGATTGAAACGCAACAGCGCAATGAAATTGGCTTCGTTTCCCGGTCATTCATCAGCAGCTAATAGCTGCTCGTTCCCACAGGCGACAGGTGGTGTTGGACCTACATTGGTTTCGAGCTTTATGTACCACAGAATCGAACAAAAGGTGAAATTGTGTCAAAATCCGAGGAAAAAAGAGAATGGAAAAATAACTACATAGGAAAACTTCCAACTTTTCAAATGAAATATTAGAAAATACAAAAATAAATCAAAATATATTACTATTATCTATTGATGGTGCAGCCTCTGCTGTTGAAATCAAAAACAAATTTTACAGCCGGAAGAGCAAAGGGAAAAAACGTTATACATTATCTCTCGTCCAATTCTGTTATCAGATCAATAGTAAACCAGTTGTAAGCGATAAACAAAAGGGTTTCGGTGCATTTAAATTGTAACAAGCGCAAACCAACTTCACGGGCATGTTAATTGTACATTCAATCAATTAAGTTCATCAGGAATTGTTTTCAAATCCAATTGCACCCGAATTTCAATATCTCCTCATCTCAGATTATACATTTTTTAAATCAATGCAGCTTTTGTATTGTTATTAGTAATGATTTCTCATTTATTAGTTGGCCTTATAATGTATTGCCCGAAATGAAGCTTGATATCACGTATTATTCACCCTAGATACTCAAATCAATAAAAAAGATTTTAAAAAAATTAGAACAACGATTTTAAAGTCAGATGAATTGGATAATTCAAAATAAACAGCTTTACCGTTCAAACCTACATATCGTGTATCACCTCCAGAGCAATAAGTTATCTTTTCGATAACTGTATTGTTTCTTTTCCGTTTAGCAGTTACTATTTTCGCAAAAACAACGTCCCCGCACTGGGCGACAATTGTAGCAAGCAAAAAATTCTATTTTTACTCGGTAATCAAATTAATCCAAAACAATAACTATAGTCAAACAAAACTATAAATTACGTGACGATACTTACTAAATATATTAATGCTCCGGCCGAGACATCTTATTAAATCAAATTATACTCAGGCTTCGTGGGTGTTAATCACAAAAGCTTCTGACTGAATAGATGTTACATCATTTGAAAAAAAAAGGCGGGATGTCCACAGCCTGGGAAAAGACCTACCTTTTAAATTTACTTTGAATTGATCTGAAAAATCTTTTTAATAATCCAAAATTTTGTTAATAAAATATATAATTAAATTCACCATTACCAAATGCAATAATAATTCCTACATATTATATAATTCTGGGATCCTAAGTTAAATAACGTATTTACTTTATACTATAGATAACTTGAGATTTCGTAAATGAACAGACAATATGAACTAAACATTTTAGAAACCTACATAAACAACTTGAGTAACCTTAATCCTTGATACAGTTATCCTTAACACTTCTTAATTTAACAAAACCACTAAATATGGCTTAAGCCATTAAAACTAAAACTACTTACCACAACACAAAATTTCGCTGAAACTGCAACTGAAAGGAACATTGCGGAAACACTTAAATTTTACCTTAACGGAATACTTTGTACATTGCGATAATCTCCATTACGGAATAAATTTGTTATTATTATTATTATTATTATTATTAACTTTAACTGGAAAGGTACATAAAGACTAATTTGAATGTTGCTTGAAGTTTTTAACATCAATTCTTCATAGATAATGTAATGCGTCATTTTATTATTTTATCATTACTACCCTGTTAAATTACATTTTACAAGTTTTATAAACAAATATAGTGTACAAACGAAAGACCCTTAACACTGGTCTCTATTAACTTGGAAATCTAAACTGAAACGCAACTAGATTCTCAACACGGTAAAACTGATAATCTCTAATTAGATTACACGGTACGAGAATATAACGAAAAAACACACTTTTACCCAATATTTGTCATTAAGGACTACATTACTGGAACTATAAATTAATTTTCTACAGTACAATATACATAGATTTCTATATTAGTTGTAGAAGCAACGAGAACAAATAATAGCGGCCAGTAGCTGACGCGAGGCGTCGAGGCATAAGCCCGTAACTCTAGTTCTAAGAGCCGCTGTTAGACTGACTTACAGGGGTACGAAAAACAACATGATTTTTACAAATTTATGAAAAGGATTTTTTAAACGGTCTAAAGAACCTTAACTTGACGACATTTTTATCCAATAAGGAAAATACAAAATTACCTATTACGTATTATATTTTGTATTTAAGAAGTGCTTATCAAAACCTTTCGGAATCTGAGATCATATACTTGACACCTTAACGAAATTTATTATATCGTTGACTGCTAAAAACTTTACTAGTAGCCTAAAATACAAAGGATTACATCACAAAAAATATTGCAGACTAATAAATTATTTTTATATGAGATCCGCACTTGCTTTTAAACTGAAAATAAGTTCAATATCTTTATTACTTAGCAAAATTATCATGAATTCCGTCTACAAGAACTATCTTAACCAGAAGAAACGATGTGAATACTATATTAATTTGAACTCTTTGCAATCTCGATGGTTTATTAAAATACAGCTGCAAGAATATTTCACAAGAACGCATATTAAACGTGGGAATTTGATTTGAACTTAATTTGAACCCAAATGAGGTATCTCACTATACACAGGGCCATACTAATATTTTTTTATATAAAATGACTATTAAAATTTTTAGCACGTTACCACGTTAAAATTGTCCAAAGATTGTTTCTTTAAATTATTACTCATTCCGATTAAAATCGATTTGCTAAACTGTAACAAGCCAGTTTTTTCAAGAGCTCCACGAGAGGAAGTCAGTTTGTAACCCTCAATGCTACTAAAAACAATTCTATTAAAACTAAGCCTCACGATTGGGTCATCAATTTGTATCCAGTAAGATATTCTAGTGTAAACTGATCTTTGAAAATGTATGGCTAATATCGAGATATATAAGTAGAACTAAGGCAGTCAAGGTTATCTGTTAATTGCGTTATAATAGCTTTTTCCTTGAGATTAATTTTTTTTGTCTTCCTTCAGCGATGACGTCACACATTTCATTTTGTTTTTCACCATCACTAACCAATTTCACAACGTCACAAACTTTCTAAATTCTTGACCTTCACAGAGTTCTGTTTGAAACTATTTTGAACTTAAAATATTCAAACGCCGTTGGTGTATTTTGACCGCAAAATCTAAAGTTTAAATAAACTGCGAGATTTAAAAAAATACTTCGCAGTTATTGATGAAGATTTATAAGCTTTAAATCAATCAGCGGCTATGCTTTCAATGTTTTTTGTTTAATTGCTTATTATTCCCCTTGATATTTATATTTTCATAACGTCAAAACTCTCCTGTTCACAAATAACCAAATTACTTGGTAAAAACAACTTATCTTTATACGTCATAATATTCTTTGGAAATTTTTATATGTAACAGTTAATAATCAAGCAACCGTTTATCTTTCAATAATACTAATGAAACTTAAATTATTCAAACCCCATTGGTGAATTCTTACCGCTAATTTTAATTTCTTAAATAGATTAAAATGTTTGGCGGTTTAAAATCATTTTAATCATAGATTAAAGGTAAACACTTTAATTACAATCAGCTCTCATAGCCCGTTTTTACATTCACTTTTCGTATTTTAGTAACAAGCTTTAATACTGCTAAATATACGTATATGGAAGTGCTGTGACGTGATGTTATTTTGTTTGCATGTTTTGATATTGTTATTTGGGTTTTCTATGACGTTTATTGTTTTTCCAGTTTACACCTTGCAGTAAAACATTTCCTAGATTCGCTTTAAATTGAATTTTCCGTGACGTCAACATGCTTGTTTACTTCTGAGTAAACAAAATACAAACACTGTTATCGTAAGCAATTATAGTCTTTAAGTTCATTTGTATTTGAGATTATTTTAGAAAAAGTTTCAATCGCATTTCTACAATTTCGTAAAGGGGTTTAAATATCAAACTATCTTGTATATTATTTGTTAGTTAAATAAAGAATTAGAAATATTAGCACAATATTATGCTATAAGGTATGATTTAAAATGTCCTATTACAATGAGACTGGTCAGTTCTCCAATTCTTCAACCCAATAGTGATGATTACCAGAGATCTCAAGATGCAGTAAGAAAAGAAATTCGAAAGTTGTGACGTCGTGGAAAAATAAAATCAAGATGAGTAACAAATAATTAAAGAACGAGATTTAAGTCTTTGAAAATTTTAACAAATAGCTTGAAGTCTCGCGGTTATTATTTAAATTTTGCGATGAGAATGCATCAATGGTGTTTGAATATTTTAAGAAAAAATCACTTCTTTTAGTATTTTTTTTGTACTAAAATAATTTAAAAATAACAATAAAAACAAAAACTGGGAATCTTATTTTGTAAATAGCTGTTTGTTTTTATTATAAATAATTTAATATAAAAATTTGCATGTTATTTTATAGCAGATTGTATTAATATGTAGAAACAAACAAAATTATTTTACAAACTGGTAATTATAAATTTTTTGTTATAAATACGAAGTACATTGAACCATTTTTTAACGTAATAAATTTCATATAAATTGTACTAAACGTCATATCAGATTAAGGGCAGAATTTATGATGTACCGTAGTTCAAACAAAATGTCAGATTATATCCAGTTGTTTACATTGGAGCTTTGTCGCCCCCTAAAACACTCTCCCTCAAACCCTTACATAACATCCCTTGATTCTCGAACACAAATGACATATATTTGTCAATTTTAAGATTGTCTTTGTAAACACAACGCAATTAGTGGATTGACGATTAATTAAGTTCAATAACTCAAAATTAACATGATTTGTCAATTTATCATAACAATAAATGCTAAACCTTAAAACCTATCAAGAGGAGGATGTATTTTAAATTTGTTATCAACACAAGGCAGACATTCGAAAATCCTTTCTAAAAATGACCCTTTATCCTAAATTCCTAAATCCTCAACAATGTTCTTTCGTCGTAACTGTTAAATATACATATACGCACACAGATATCTTATATAGCAAAAGTTTCCCTCCTCCTTCTGTTTCCCTAGGGAGAATTTATGTCGTCGTTACTGTCAGGGGCTGTTTGGGTATTCCGAAGCATCGTGGTAAGGCTGTGATCTCCCGGAGTCCGTCCCTTAGGTGTTGTGATCCTCAAATTACAATCTAGCTGCCGCCTGTCGCTCCAAACTGTTAGAAGCTGACCGGAATAATATCGGTTACTTTCTCAAACCCAGAATGCGGTAGCAGAGTCACTCTCCTGCTTGCTGCACGTTTTCTATCTTTCTCAATCCGTTCATACGTCTTTGTTTTTCGACATTTAAATCTGAGGGAAAATAAATTTTACAATGTAAATATGTTAAGGTGGCTAATGCGCTGTGAAATTATTCACTATGCAAATAATACCCAACTGTAATTCATTTTTTCCTCAACTTCTGTCTAAATTTGTTCATTATCATTAACGAAATAACCAAGCTCAAAAACTTATCAAGGATTGTCTACGATTTAAACAGATTAATAATTTTAACCCTTTCAAAGGGAAAAATCTCCTAATTTCTATTTCAACATGTAGCAGCGTTCACGTTCAGAGTTCTATTTCTTCCCGGTTCGTGTTGTAATCAGCAGTTTGCGAATGGCATGGACTACAACACACACACACACACATAGAAAGCACACATAAAGCCGATCGGATCGATTTTACACTTAACTCGCTTGATATCTAGAGCTTTTTTCCAACTTTCATTCTGATGAGAGATGCAGATTTTCATTGTATAAAAAGGGGAAAACAGAAAAAATGCATTGCGCTTTTTGTTCGAATACACGTTTTTATCCGATGTTTTATTTCTTTCTTTTAGAGTTTTTGCTGCAGTGACATTAGAATTAAATGGACTTGATTGCAGGATAATTAAAAAATATCTGGGAACATTCTGCAATAATAAATAGACTTATAAATCATATAAAATATTTTATGTAAAATATAATTAAAAAATATTGAATATAAATTCAAAAAATAAATAATAAACAATTAAAATATTTAATTGCACAGTAGCATGTCTTGTTTAATCTGATGTTTATCACTATATAATTTTGAAAAACTTTAAGTATAACGTTGGAGACGCTGCTATATTGTTTTTGGAGAAATTATAAATATATAAATAATAAGGTAGCCATTTTTGTCTTTACTTGTAGCAGTAAATTTTAGATTTATTTGTTCTTTTTTATGTTGAGTAAGTTGTGTGTTTTAAATTATATGTAACAATTACTTCGAAACCTAAATCTCTCGATTGAAAACTTTAGATAGTTCAAAAATCAAATTATAATTAAGTAAACATTTGTTTACTGTTGTTTTGACATGTAATTGTAAATTTTATTTAGTTTGAATTGGAAATATTATTAGAAAATAATGATTGTTGATGTTATGTAGCACAATCATGTAAAGTTACATACCATAAAAGTAATTACTGTATTTGTGTGTTTCGCAGTCAGTACATTGTTCATTGGCTGTTTTCCATCCTACTGTAAATCATTTGCTTTGAGACCCTAATAGGTAGTATTACCTGACGCGTGAACTTCACGGTAACTAAAAATAAAAAACCGTCTGAAGGTCCTATAGAAGGTCCTTCTATTATATTTTTATTTATTTTTCTGTGCCTTGTATACATCTTATTTTCTTTTGCTGTTTATCTATTAGGTATTTCAATATGTGGTCCTGTAGCAGACTTGAAGACTAACCTCCTCCAGAGATGTTTACTTATGTCTCTGATTTTATATGTGTACTTTATACCGGGTGGGGCAATAGTGTGGGGAAGTCCGATAGCTCCTAAACGGCAACAGCTAGAAAAATCGCTCTAATACGGATGTAAACAGTGGATAGAGGCGCATCTAGAGAAATTATTTTCAAATATACAGGGTGTTGCAGAAAAGTGTGGCACGCTTAAGGTAATTCTTTTTAAATAGAATGCCGCAAATATTTTTGCATATTTAACACCTCTCTTGGCAGGTTTATTTATACCTAGAATTTCAGCGCCATCTAATGACCGGTTTAGAAGTTATAAATTTTTTTCAAAAAAATTGAGTTTTACATTATCCCACTTAACAGTTTACCGCTTTCACGGCCGCAATTAGGAAGACGAATTTAAGTAGGGATTTTGTTGCAGGGGCTTGTAGGGTGCTCTTCTTTAAAAGAAAATGGACCCACCATGTACAGGGTGTTCAAAGTTAATTTTTAAATTTAGAGAACTTCAAAGCTAAAATTCACAACTTTTTCAAATGGAACACCCTGTATATTTTGTACCTTTGTGATGCAGAATTAAATTACAAACATTTTTTGTAGGTACGTCCCTATAGCTATCTGTAACCACTTTTGATTTATTGAGAAAAAACTGCAAGAAGTACACAATTAAAAACAATTATTTATTTAGTTGTCAAGTGTGTTGGTTGTTTTTGTTCAACAAAACATTAAAGCATCTAGCAATTGTTGTGCACGGAAGCAAAACGTACATTTCTCGCAGTTACCGACCATCAGTGTTTAGTTCTAGTAGGTGTTTTAGTTTTTCAAAATGAATTTTAGTAATGAAGTACTTGTAGACATGACTTTTGTTTTGGGCGAGTCGGAAAGAAATTGTTTGCTTGCCCGCAGAATTTACCATCAACGGTATCCTGAACGGAGGCTCCCTAAAGTTCACAGCTTTCAAAACCTGCTCGATAGATTTTCGACGACCGGCAATGTACAGTATGAAAAAAGTGAACGAATTAATAATGTTGTGAACGAAGAAAATGAGTTATCTGTTGTGCTGGCAACGATTGAGAATCCCCATGTTAGTCAGAGAGAAGTGAGTTCATCTGTAGGAATAAGTAGACGTTCTGTTGGTCGAATCTTAAAGAAAAATAATTTTCATGCATATCACATTTAAATGCACCAAGAATTAACTGATGACGATTTTCTAAAACGTTTACAGTTTTGTAATTGGGCCGTACGTAAAATGCAAGACGATGCTACATTCTTCAACAATGTTTTGTTCACTGATGAGGCAACGTTTCATAGAAATGGATTTGTTAACAGGCACAATTCCCATTATTATGCTACAGAAAATCCCCACTTTTTCAGACAACTTGATAACCAGCACAGATGGTCCATAAACGTTTGTGGGGGGGGGGGGAATTATTGGAGAACATGTAATAGGGCCACATTTTTTTGATGGTACATTAACTGGAGCTATTTATCTATCTAGCTATTCATTTTTTGGAGAACTATTTGCCATAATTATTGGCGAACCTTCCTCAAAGGATCCGAAATGGGATGTGGCTTCAGCATGATTGTGCTCCACCGCATTATTTACATGAAGTAAGAGACCACCTAAATAATATTTATCGATATAAATGAATTGGAAGAAATGGACCCACTAAATGGCCTGCGAGATCTCCTGATCTTACAAAAATTGATTTCTTTTTATGGGGATATGTGAAAGAAATTGTTTATTCAGAGACACCAAACACAATCCAAAATATGAAGGACAGAATAATACATGCTTTTAGAAGTATCACATCGGCAATGTTAATAAACGTACAAAGATCGTTCCAAAGGCGCATCGAGATTTGTGTCCATGCAAATGGGCAACATATGGAGCATTTGTTATAGTTTTTTCTTTTGTTTTATTTGAAAAACCTTGATTTTTTAAATAAATAATTTTTTAATTATGTACTTCTTGGAGTTTTTTCTCAATAAATCAAAAGTGGTTACAGATAGCTATAGGGACGTACCTACAAAAAATGTTCGTTATTTAATTCTGCATCACAAAGGTACAAAATATACAGGATGTTCTATTTGAAAAAGTTGTGAATTTTAGCTTTGAAGTTCTTTAAATTTAAAAATTAACTTTGATCACCCTGTACATGGTGGGTTCATTTTCTTTTAGAGAAGAGCACCCTACAAGCCCCTGCAACAAAATCCCTACTTAAATTCGTCTTCACAGTTGCGGCCGTGAAAGCGGTAAACTGTTAAGTGAGATAATGTAAAACTCAATTTTTTTGAAAAAAAATTTATAACTTCTAAACCGGTCATTAGATGGCGCAATTTGGTGTTGTCTACTAGAGTCACTGCATCTAGTCACCTAGGCCAGCTGGTCGATCAGAGTAACGCAAACCGCCGCCATATTGGGGCAGAGAAGGGTGATTTTTAATAATGGCCAAATTAAAACCACGTGTTGCGTGTTGGACATATTAGAGGTTTGATCTTTCAGAATAAGAAAAAGCTTTTAAAGTAAGCGTGGATTAGATTAAATGCAATACAGAACATATAATGAACAATTTTGTGCTTCGTTTGCCCCAATATGGCGGCGGTTTGCGGTACTCTGGTCGACCAGCTGGCCTAGGTAACTAGATGCAGTGACTCTATTGTCTACAAGAACTCAATTTCTATGCAAAAAAGCACATTTTTCTGATTATGGCAAAAATATCTTATCCGCAACACAAAAATTTTAAAAATTAAACAATGAATATTTATTTTAAGAGCTACATACAAATCAAATTTTCACTGCTGTAGTAGGTGCCGAACAAAAATGTTACATCATCAAATTACTGCTATTTTTTAAAGAATGCAACACTCAAAAAAATATAAATACATACAGAGAAATAACGCAAATAACAGAATTGGCGCCGAAACGTACTTTCGCCGAACAAGCCTGTGCCGAAACGGTCTGTCGCCGAAACGCCGTCACGGTCAGCCGTTTGATAATCTTTTTCTATTTTTTTGGTCAATCTTTCAAATGTTTTGCAAAGGGTATAAATGAATCTGGAAGAAAAAACGATTCAGATAGCATATTGCACAGAGGTGAAACCACGCCTCGTTAACTCAAAAATTATTAAAGAAAAATAAAAGTAGGGTTACGTGCCGATTGTTATGAGTGGTAAGTTATACTTACCTTTAAAAGTATTATTGTATTCAAGAAGAATTATCACTACGTCTCTATGGAATTTGCTGGAATTTCTATTATTTCAAAGTTAAGAAAGATTTTTAATTTGTTAAAAACACTTCACCAAGCAAATATCAATAAGGGGAATTTGACAGCTGGAGTATATCAAGATTGTTGCAGTGTTTCCGGTATCGCTTATTTTCCCAACGGGTAAATAAAAAATAGTGCGGTTTTCGTAAAGGAGTTTTAAATAACGTAAGTTTGTTTAATTTATTTCTGTTCAGTAAATAAAAAAAATAAGTAGGAACATTAACTGTAGCTTTTTAAAAAATATTCTTTGTGTGATATATTTCAAGCCTTTATTTTAGGCTTTTCTTTTTACCTCTAATTCTCTACTCTCATTTTCGGATCGATTTATGAAGCACGGAAGTTATGATCATTGAAGACACACAAGGAGACTGAACTTATCTGTGAATCCGAAAAAATCGATCGTGATCAGGTGCGTTCACAAAATTAAGATCAGTTATAAACCTTGTAATTAGCTCTAGTTTTTCTAATAATTTATTAGCACAGGGATTTTGAGTGTCGAGATTTAATTGGGTACGATAATTTAATATTATTGAATTATATTATTCGATTTATGCCAAGGCCTTAAAAATCTCTGATAGATGTTACTTTATCGCCAAAGCTATTTAATAGGTTTGAAAGATTGAGAGGTTCAATAAGGGATTACACTTTACTAAAATATAACTTTAGCTGCTGTCATTTGTTTTACTTACTTAGCAATGTATGTACAGGTTTATTCAGTGTATTTTGACCACCCCTTTATCTTGTTATTATTAAGAAAGTACGTAAACTCAGCATTAAAAAAGTGTAAGTAAGCGTAACTTAGGATGCAGGTTAACATAGCTACTAAGTAGTCGTATATTAAATGTATTAATCGAACAACTAACGAAATTCGGCAGCAGGATGTAAGTAGTGCTAACTATAAAAGTTGTTTAATATAATTAATATCGAAATATGATTTTCTAATTGATTCAAGTAAGTAGGTATATTCTGGTTTAGTCGATAAAATTTTAATTATTAATAGTTTATTTAATAGTCAGTTATGTTTAAATTCAAATGACTATCCAAAGTAAAGCAATTCAAATTTAATAATAATGTAATTTTACATTTAGATTGTTTCGTGTATTAGTACCATTTTAATAGGTGTCAGCGCATTTATGAATCATAATTCTGTCTATATTGCCAGGTTTTATTAAAGCCTACAAAAGCTTAATTTTCATGATTACTGCTTCAAAACTATTTTATTATCAACAAAACAATATTCAATGTCTATACCGACCAACCCTAATGTCATGAATATTCCATTGTATAAACGAAAGTTTCAATTTCATATTATTCCATTCTTACTTTCTAAAAAATATAAAACTTTTATTACTTTCAGTTATAGCGCAAACAAAATCGAATAATAACAACTTCTGTTTAAGATATTCAAAAAAACACAAAAGATAATGGAAAAAACAAATGGAAAACGTATAAAAATAAAAGGCAGTAATGAAAAAGTTAAAATTGCATTCAAACCAATTTAAAGAAATATCTTCAGTTGGAGAGTCACTTTTAGAAAGAGAAGTTTTTCATGAACTAATCAATGTTTGGAAGCATTCAACGTTCTGATCGTCGAACCACAACTTTGATAATTACACTTTTCAAGAAAAAGTTCTTATACATTTCGAAATGGCCATTTTGTAAGTTTTTTCTCTCTTTCTAGAAAAGTTCTCGCATGTCGATGCTGAATATTATTATGACTATTATTATTAGTATTATTATGTTTGTTCGCAGATGACGTCAGAACTATAGTAATTTCAGTATCAGTACTAATAATATATACCTAGAGAGGGAGGGATATTTTATAATGGCGATAGTAACAACATTTGTGCTTGAAAGTAATATAAACAACAACGTATTCATTTATTTTAATCAGTGCGTTGACAAAAGCACGTTTTATATAATAAACGGCACACAAATTGATGCCATAAATTTACTGTTTTATATGTATACGTTTGCATTTGTGCAAAATTTTCTCATTAATCATTTTGTATTGTATTACGATATTTGTTAGGGACGCTAAAATTGATATTTTTATTATTTATAACGGTCTGATTATTCCGTAATTATTAATAACGCTTGCATGAACAGACAGTTATACCCTGAAGTACCTGAAAATGTATAAAAAGTACATATACACATATAAAAGTATTATTTTAAGAATTATGGCATTCTGAACAAGTGTTTCGATAAAAAGAATTAAAAAGTTTTAAAAGAATTAAAGTTTTTAACTAATTTAAATTATTAAATTAGTTTTTTTTTATGGACAATATAACCAGAATAAACATTTATTTTTGTAAAATAGAGTATTATTCTAATTCCCCTTCTTACTTGGAAGAATAAAAGCTTTAGTAGGAGTAATTAATAGAAGACGTCTGGTAAAACTAAAAACTCTAGTTTTAGAAAATTTACTCTATGAAAGCATTACTTTGAAGTTTACATTCACTCTATACTAAGTATACATAAGTGTAATACTTACTGTAATTTGCACTAACTCAAGAATGCATGCAGAGTTAAATTTCGATTCTAATAACGTAGGTATAGGATTTGTATGCACTTAAAAATGCTGAAATATGCATGCACTTATGCACTATAAAAACGTGAAATATGCACTTAAATATGCACTTAAAAATCATGAAATGATTTGCATGCATTTATTAGAAATTTTTAATAAATATATGCACTTTCATTATTAAAAAAACACCTGTTTAGCTTTATTTACATTTTATTTACAGAAATTATTTTAATTAGACATCCTATGCAATAATTTAATTAATTATATTTTCTAAACATAGAGCGTTACAGTTCACAATGACGTACATTTTTAAATTTTCAAAAGTAAACATATGCCTATTATCCCTAAATATTATTTTATATTTTGAGAAACTCCGTTCCACATCGCAAGACGTAATTGGGGCATACTTAAAATTGTTTAATTCTACAAGCGAATAATGTTTTAGCTCGTCTAAAATGGCTTGGCCAGATAATGCGTCGTTTATGCTTTTAATTAAGTGAAAAACAGTATTTTTGTCTATAACGGATTTAAATTTTTGTTTTACAGTCAACCCCTTTGGCCCTTTACTTTATTCAAAGAAACATCTAACAATTTTACATGCTCAAGAGATTCATCTAATGAATTTCCCTGACTTTCTAATTTCTGAATTACGCTAAACACACAAAATTTGTCAAAACAAACAATAATTTTGCCCTCACCTCCTTAGTATTAAAGGCATCCTGTGCGTTTTGTATGCATAGTGCATCATGTTTATTAAGTTTATTTACAAATGCTTTAATAATATCAAAATAAGTTGCATAATATTCTGCTGCAGAAAGCCAAGTACCCCACCTTATTATTACAGGCTCAGGTGGGAGAGGCACTTCTTGATCAGTTTCCCTAAATATTTGTATGCGATATGGAGCTTTACAAACAATTTCTTTTACATCTGAAATTATAGAGTTTACGTTAGGCTATATTTCCCGCACTTTTTCCGCAATTCTATGCATTGCATGGGCAAGACCAGTTAAGTGGATCATTTTTTCGTACAGAACTTGTAAGCCTGCTCTAGCCTTGATCATATACGGTGCCGCGTCGGTGACGAACAGGAGTACTTTGTTGTACTGTATGCCGTCCGGCCACAAAATAGCCATCGGATCATTAAACAATTTTGCCACAGAACAATGATTGGTGCTCTTGAAGACGTCCATTGCTAATAGATAGGATTTGGGATTGTTCTTCGAATTTAAAACGCCAATTATAACGTTAGCCACGTATCTGAAAACAAAAATTTGATTTTTATTTTATCGAACTACTAATTAGTCAGTTACAAACAATTAGCGCAAAACAGTTATTTAAAAAAAATTATATTTTAATCAAGCAAAAATATTGTTGTGATTAAATATGTAACTAACAAAATAGAAAATAAAACATCCGTAAATTGCTCTGCTGTCTTTAATTAGTTAAATTTTACTAACAAAACGAAGGAAATGAAGTTTCTACGCACCTTCCAGTAGTGTCAGTAGATTCGTCAATGGAAACCCATATGTACACTCTAAAAAATTACCGGTGAATTATACCCTAAAAAATGGAGGCAACTATGTTACCTCCATTTTTTGGGGTAAATTTACGTCAAAGTGTAATTTTCATAGGAAGTGGGGAAATTTCAACATTAGGTTAAATTTGCATTGTAATGTTTCCTTTTTAAGTAAATTTACAGATTAAAATTACAATCTCAATGTAATTTTACATTTTAACATTAAAACACCTGTGTAAAGTTACATGACAAAGTTAATATTTCATGGCAATAGTACTTTTCAGGGTTAAAATACAAATGTGAAAATACTTCTTGAATGTAACGATGACTTGCGAAAGTACTTGCAAATTCAATCGTTCCTCTGGGAATTGTATGAAACAAAATAAAATCAAAGTAATTTTTATTGAACGTATGTACTTATATAAAATATAAGACATTAACAGAACTTCTTTTCAGGGGCTTTCGGAAATATTTGGTCTCTCAAAGACATTCAGATAAAGTTTCGATTCCACCTAGAAAATTAAAAAATTATAAATTATATAAAC
Organism: Agrypnus murinus; assembly: GCA_929113105.1. NCBI lineage: Eukaryota > Metazoa > Arthropoda > Insecta > Coleoptera > Elateridae > Agrypnus > Agrypnus murinus. The sequence continues at coordinate 111,910,359 of OV816031.1, forward strand.
AATTATACACGAGTACCTTTCTCAATTACAGTTATGCTAGTTTATTTCGAATTCTTCAATTTTTGATTCATCCTAGAAAAACATTAAATTAAATATTTTTATTTTATTGGTTTAAATTTGTAATTTTAACATATAGGTACTTACCGATTATTATTTTTTAACTTCTACTATAAAATAAAATTCTTCCCATCTTCGGTCATACGTGTAAATATTTGCCTTTAATAAATGCGCACTACACTACAACGAAAAACAAAATATTAATGAGCAACGAACACTTCGTTCGATATCGATAGAGTACGCCTCGCCGAAATCATAAAAGAATGGTACACACCATTCCCCAAAAAGCCTATTTGGACTGTTCATAATGGATTCCTGAATTCTTTCACGAAACGAAGGTCACAAACAAGTGCGATCAGCGAAATATTAATTAAGGGTAAATATTAAGGGTAAAATTACACTATTCTTGTTCAAGTTCATCTTATCTGTAATATTACACTAAAAATGAATTAAGTTATTGAGCAATTATACATTTGTAAGGAAAAAATTGTCTGAGTTATGTAAATTTATATTATGGATAGTGATTTTAACCAGTTCAATGTAGTAGAATTACTTATATTTGTATAATTTTACATAATTACAGGGCATTTTACCACAAATAGTAAAACTACTAAATGTATAGGTAAAATTAATTTTAGGGTAAAAATACCGCAAATAATAGCGAAAAGTTACCTCTTTCCCAAGGTAATTTTACCTCATTTTTTACAGTGTAGTTATTCGCTACATGTTTTCTAATTGATTTTATGGTCTCTTCGTATAAAGAGGTAAATAATTTTTCTTGAGTGTAGACTCGTCGGGTATTGGCATTTTTGAAATTTCTTCCAGAAAATTACGAAATGCTGAGTGATTAATTTTACTTAACGGGATATCTGCAGTCACTAATGCACTACATAGTTTTTTATTAAATTCGATCGATTTGCTGGACTCACCGCGCGAATTATTAAGGTGCCCCGGTAACAATGTTTGTTTTTTTGATTTCAGGGCAACACACTTTTGATGTCGCACCGTGTTCAGATGTTGTGTAACCTGAAAGCGTTTCGTTGCAGTCACTTTATCGTCGCACACTGTACAATACACCTTATCGTCAGTTATAAGAACACCGAATTCCTTAACTTCGAAGTGTAACAGACACAGACTGTTTTTCTTTACCCATCTTTACACTCTAAAATTTCAAACTGAAATGCAGTTTGCAATTTCTGAACTGTCTTAATTGAAAGATTACAAGATTAGTAAACAAAAGTACAGGCAAATTTTTCTATGAACAGGAAGTTGTCAAAGGGTCTTTGGAATTTCCTAATACCTATTTATCACAATACCGCAGGATGTAAGTATTTAAATTTTAGTTGAAACTTTTTCTTTCTTAGAAAATATTAACAAGTACACAGATGGTTAAGGCAGTAAAATATTTTAAAGCCTAGTATTTAACAATAAGCTTAAATTATGGGTTTCCCCTAGACTCAACTAAGCCGCCCTTGGTTGGTTGTCTAAAATGCTAAAATTATTTAAAAAATATTAGAAATTTCATAATTAAAGCATGTAAAACACTCAAAAAGTGGTAAAATATGCACACTCGTTCAAAAATGCTAAAATATGCATGCATTTATAAAAAACACTTAAATATGCATTTATATGCACTTTCAAATTAACATGTTAATGGCTTAAACATGTAGAAATATAACTCTGCATATGTTTGCTATAAGCAGAAAGAACATGCAAATGCATAGAAATCCTATACCTACGTAATAAGAAAAACCTGTATAAGGTAGAAATAGAGTTCACTAGAGTTCATTTTCGCTTTCATATTATAATGTATTGCATGGTATTTATTCATATCATATCGTATCGCATCGCATTGCATCGCATCGTATCGCATTGCATCGCATCGCATCGCATCGCATCGCATCGCATCGCATCGCATCGCATCGCATCGCATCGCATCGCGTCGCATCACATTGTATTGTTTCGTATTGTAATAGTACAATACAATCCAAACTGTCCGTAGAGAGTCTTTTCTCAAAACATATTGTACTTCTTGAGAAAGGAGAAAGGTTAGAAGTACACGATCATAGTTAACGAGAAGATTCGCGTCACTTTAGAGCCGTATCTCCAACTACAAAGGAGTTTATGTCCAGACCGTTATTACAAAGTTGCATACAAATAGCCTACTTATATTTATGCAATCTGAAAGTCAACAACAAAGTTACCAGCTCTGTACTCCATTTTCACTGCTTCTAATTGCAGGGTGTTGTTCCTATTTGCTTGCACTTGCGAAATTAAACAAATCTTCTACAGAGGAGTTTCACATTTGTGTAAACGTATTTACTTTTTTAAAAGACCACAATCCTTATTTAGTCACATATTTATAACATTTCTGCTTATTGTATTGTAAAAAGACGAAATAACAATTAGTCTTTTCAAAGTATTGTAGTAAATTTATTTTGACAAAAATTTATCGCATTTTAATTAAATGTTTTTAGGCAAACAGACTGAGTTTGTTTGCGGCCAGGTTTCTTCAATATTAAAATTTCACAAAGAAACAAATCGTTTTTAGAACTATAAATTTAGTACTCGTTTTGCTTTTGCAGAGTAAGGACCGACATAAGAAAAGACTATAAGTACTTCAATGGAAAGAGCGTCAACAATGGGAGCATCTCTGCTCAAGCTAAACTCAAACATAAAATTTATTTAAAACTCTTTTAAAATCTGAATAGATTGTAAATACGTAATAATAAGAAAAAGGGAAAAAAGAAATATGAATTCATGTTTTATGAGATGTTGTGTCAGAGTTTGGATTTTATTGGATTAGTAAGTTTTGTCTTTTTGCTTCTTTTACTAAAACTATCTGAGGTAATTTGATCGAATTTCGGATTGGTGGATAATTTTGTCAAAAATATTGTGTGGTTGACTGAAAAATAATCAGCATTCTTAAGGGGAGCTAAAAAATATAAAATTCGAGCTAGTCAAGCAAGAGCCGAGACGAGGCTTGAAGGGTCACCCTTCCACAGGCAGCGGCTTCGCCTGGTTTGGTATGACGTTAAGTTTTGTATCGTTACGTTATCACACGTTATCGTTACTGTTGGGTTTATTGGTTAAACCCCTATGTGGAAGTAAGACTTAAGAATAATCGGCTGATGCTTTAGCTTAATAATTTGAGTTCCTAGTTCTTTTCGAAGAATTTGCGAATTTCTCTCGACAGGGCTATTAGGTACCTATTAAAGTTTGAGTGTCCTCTATTGAAACTATAGAAATTAGTCAATAATATTAGTTCATGGATGTTTTCAAAGTGGAGATAATTGCAACGTCCGGAGATCCAGATTTTGTTTGCAAGGGATTCAGAGTTCAACTACCGCTGTCCAGGATCTAGCATTTTTGATATGCGTTTTTTTAGTAATTGTGTTTATTATTTACATGTGTTAGTACCGATGTGTATTGAGGTTAAATCAAACGTACAATACTAAATTTACTATTAACAAAACACACCTTCAGTAAATTAAATGTAAATAATTACATTTAAAATTCATTTACAAAATTAATGAAGTAAATTGATTTAGGAAATAGCAAAAATGTATTTAGAATGGGATCCCTAAATAACTTAATGTGCAATGCTTCAAGATACTTTTGAGTTTCATATTGTAATTAATAGTTTATATAAATAAATTATGCAGTAAATATTTTGCAAACTGAGTTTCTCGAATTTGAATTAATAAACTAAATTAAAATCCAATAATCTTTCGTTCTAGCTTGGCACGATAAATTGTTTGCGGTTTAGTTAACGAAAATAGAATCATAACAATAAGAGACAAAGAACGTAAATCAGATGGAAGTGTTTTTCGGAATTGTAGATTTCCATCGTTGATTTTGAACAATAACAACTAACAATTTCGGTGGCGCCCTCTTATTTAAAATCAGTAAGCTTTTGTGATTAATACCCACGACCGCTGAAAATAATTCGAATAGGTAAGAAGTCTATCTACCGGGAACTAAATTTTGCGTAAGTATAAGATTCTTATACTTATTGTCCCACTGTCGACTCGCGATGACCGCTGCACAGTTCTGGGTGCACAACACGATAATAAGAGGCAGGAACTACTCCCGAATACAATTCTATAGTATCAATAAATCTTGACATCACTGCAATTATAACTTTTCTATTAGAGGAAGTGTAAGCATTTTTATTCAATTTGTTAATTGGCTCACCTGAATATTAATAGCCATGCTGGAACCGCTTTAAACAACCCTACTGCTTCTCAAGTCGGGATAAGGCTACGTATTTATTGAAACTATATCTTATTTTGGTAATCTACTTGTAATAGCCCTTAAGCGTTTGTCCGCAATCAATCTAATATGGAAGGCTATCGACTCATGGTATATTAATTCTGTATGTATGTTCCTCCAACTCTATAGCATCATTTTCCATTTCTTGTTCTAAGTCTGTTAGTCAAGTACCACCACTTATACCCAGGTGATTAACAATTGAAGATATCATCATCTTAGACCAATGATCGTCCTGGGTTGTTTGTATCTTCTTCTTTATCAACTTACGCACTGAAATCTATCTAAGATGTGTTTCAATTGCTATCAAGTCTCTAGTAGATCCAATTCATTCTGGGATCGTTCGTTCATTTTAACTCTAACCTGCATCCATAGGTCTTTGTTTCAAAGGGCAATTGAATTTTATGTAACATTCGATATTTGTTAGAGTTACCAATCGGTTAACTTTACATCTTGTTTTTGACAGCAAGAAAATAGCTATGCTTGATAGTTTTAGGCTGCAGTCGAAAATATTAATAACAATTAAAATGATGAAAACAGGGATTTTGTAATAAAGAGATATGAAATATCAAAGAGGTTTATGTAACAACAATGCTGCTAGTTCTCAGTTTTGCAGCCTCAAAATAAACAATGGAGTAGATATCCACGATTTCGGTTAGCCACTGTAATATGCTGGACTTTTAGAGTTTGGACTTATTCAGTTTTATTCAGAAAACAGATTTAACCAGTGGAAAGATTATTGATGTATGTACATTTGAGATGTTTCAGGATAGGTGATCCTTTTGACCAAACTCATCTTTTCTGAAAGCACTCGATAAGTTAAAATCGTGAAGCGCGGAACTGCTGTATATGTTAAAGGTTAATTAATATTAAAGGTTAGGTTAAAAGTTATGTTAAAAGTTAGGTTGAAGGTTAGATTAAAGGTTAGGTTAAAGGTATAGATTAAATGTTAGGTTAACAATTGGGTTAAAGGTTAGGTTAAAAGGTTAGGTTAGGATGTTAGGTTATGATGTAAAGGTTAGGTGAAAAGTTAAGTTAAAGGAAAGGTTAACTTAAGATTATCTTAACAAATTTATTTTGTCCTACATGATTTCACTCATCAAGTTCTTTTAGAAAGAGTAAGTCGGTCAGTAAAAATCTACTATGCCCTATAACGAATTATTACTTACACGTGTGTACGTTTTCACATGTTGTCGAGAGTAAAAACTGAAACCAAATTTAAACAGGCCCGGCATAATCTTAGACTTGTTCAATTATTGAGCCAATTGAAGATGGTGCAGTGGCAAGCCTGGTAAGTGGCCTTAAATACTTTATAAGTATATGTTTTTATTGTTAGTATATTTCTTAATTATTAGCTTTGCATTTAGTTGTTCTACCTATTGCAAGCTAATTTCCATCATAAAGTCATAACGGTACAATATTATGTATAATATAATTTTTCTTTAACTTTTTGTAAGTACTAATGGGTTAATAACCATCTTAACGAACGCATTTAAAATACTGGTGTTTTCATTTCAGGCCAAAAGCGTTTTAAACTGAATTTATTTGTCCCTGCAAAGTTTTTTTTCTAATTCCACGTCTAAAGAGGACTAAAAAATTGAGACCAGAATTTTTTGTTAGAATAAAGGATAGTAAGAATTAAAGATGGAGTATATTGTTGTAAAAGCATATAAAGCTTAAGCCTCCTGGATATATAGTACACTTCTAGTAAGAGGAATATAATAAATAATTCGCGAAAGCGAGCTACCAGAAAAAAAGGGGGGTAAAATAAAAATACAACAATAGCGTAAGGAGGATACAGAAATAATCTCGGGCATAACATGATGACACAATTTATATAAGTACTTGTCGCACATTAAAGCGTCGTGAGAACGAAGATGATATCAAGTGACATTGGGAACAGAGGGACGCACAAATCACGTCACGAACAAATGTTGGTAGAAATGCAACGAGAATAGAAATGCGGGCTTTAGCGGTGCGAACTTCGCGCCGCAGAATACTAAACTCTGTAAGAAATGTGTGCTTAGGACGGGAATAATTTCGCGAGAGAAAAATGCGTTCCGTTTAAAGGACAAGAGAGGGACGGGAAAAAATCTCTTGTGTTTCAGAGGGATCATCTATCACTTTTTGTCGAGATTTGCACGACGACGACTACGAGGGAAGGATACATCGAAGCTCCCGAGCGCAGAGTCGGTTTTACCACCATCATCCACCGCAAAACCGGAGCCCCGGAGTGAGTTCAATTTTGCACTCTACGGAATTGTCTGTCTCTATGTATTCTGCTGTGCATGTGCAGATCGGGGCGCCCTCTTGCCCCGGGCGAAATATATGTAATCCCGAAATTGCATTGGGTAATAAAGAAAAGGTTATAGTCAAATGCTATGTGTATTCCGGCAATTGCCGCATATTGAAAAATAAAACTTAATTTATCACGTAGCGCCCGTTCCTTGGTTTTCCAAATTGTTTTCAGGAAATAGAACATCGGGGTCTCATGCATTCACAGTATTTATGACGAAATGCCGCGATAAATTTTCAATTTAAACTCGTTTATAGGATTTTTGCAGCTCTATAGATGCAAATTCCTGTTTTAAATTTATTTTTATTGTTGAGATATATAGACATAGAGGATATTACTCTAAATCTTCTTACGTATTACGAGGTTTTTTCCTATTAAATTCTAAATCCTCCTCCAACACTTTTACCACTCTGTTTTTAGATTTGCTCTCGGGAATGATACGTCCAACGTAATTACAATATTTTCACCTTACATTTTCATATCGGAAAAGTTTTCATTCATTTTTCTCTCGGGTCGAAACAAGAAACCATTTGTTTTTTGTTAGGAATTCAACTGACAACCAGACGCCTTATCGATCCGAAATAATCTTTTGAATTAAATAAAATTAATATTATTTAGTAGTAGACAAAATAAAACCAAATCGACAATTTACAATCAAGTAATTATAAAAATCCCCACCCATGCACCGGTTTTATGCTGTGGCAGAATCTGGGTTTACTTAGATACAGAGGGCAACATATTTCACTATATCTTTCTTTTATAGATACACAAATATGTATAAATTTAGATTGAAACAGTATTGTAACGGGAGAGAAAAGGAACGAACCTCTTTTCGAGCGACAGGTGGTGTGTTCTGCCGCCTTCGAGAAAATGACGTGTCGCACAAGCATGTAAATTAGACGTGGTTTATTCTAGCATTTTCTAAGAATACATAGAAGGTTCCAGCGTTTTCTGGTGCGTTTATATGAAGATATAAAAGCGGATGGCGGATAAAAGAGAGGCAGTCAACAGCAAGTCATTAACTGTGTATTACAAAATAAATAGTGAATATAAATGTTGTATTAGAAATTCATAGTCTGTAAATAATAGTTTTTAATGGTTTATAATCATAGCGTTAATTTATAGTGTATTCATTAGTGTATAGAAATAAATATTTGTTTGTGAATAGACGATTTAAACAGCACTTGTATTATTATTTGAAAAAGAACGTTACAGTGTTGTCAGGTGTGGTGTTCTAAAATAAATAAAATCGCGTAATAATTAATTAAAGTGCTGTGAGAATAAAATTTTTGGTGTTAAAACATAATTTCAACAAACAATCAAAATGGTGATGAAACTATTAAAGGATCTCTTAGTAATAGATTTGAAGCGGGAGTTGGACGAGAGGGACTTGGATAGTAATGGAAAGAAAGAAGTTTTGATAAATCGGCTAAGAGAATGGCTTTTAGAACAGAAGGAAGATCCTGAAAATTACCGCTTCGAAATACCTGGACCCGCAATTGATACTAACGTGTTGTTAAGTAAAATGGAAGAGAATTCTAGAAAGTCTGAAGAAAATGCTAGAATATTAAAAGAAGAGTTACTGGAAAGTTCTAGAAAGTCCGAAGATAATGTTAGAATGCTAAAAGAAGAAATACTGGAAAAGTCCGAAGAGAATTCTAGAATTTTAAAAGAAGAATTACTGCAAAAGTCCGAAGAGAATTCTAGAAAGTCCGAAGAAAATGTTAGAATGCTTAAACAAGAATTACTTGAAAATACTAAAGCATTGGAAGAAAATGTTAAAATGCTGAAAGGAGAATTGTTGGAAAATGTCAAAGCGTTGGAGGATAAAGTTTTCGAAGAATTTTTGGAGAATGCCAGTGCGTTAGGACTATTGGAAGGTAGATTGGCGGAACAAGATAGGGTAATAAAGATGGTAGAAGAGAAAATAGCCCAAATGCAATTACCACCAACAACTAAGAAAGACGATATGATCGAAATGTTGGAAGATAGAATGAGGCAACTACGGTTTCCCTCAACTTCTGAGTGGCCGTTTAATGAAGTAAAGAAACAATTTAAAGAAGAAAAGGTTCCTGCCGTAGGGATAAAAGTAAAACCACCCACGTTCGATGGAAAGATACCTTGGTCCACCTACTACAAACAATTTGAGGCGGCCGCTGGGGCCAACGGATGGACACGCAAGGAAAAGGCCGTTTCTCTAACTGTGGCTTTGCGTGGAGACGCGTTGAACGTCCTGCAAACAATCCCAGCAGGACAGGAAAATGATTACCAATTGTTAGTGTCTAGGTTGGAAATGAGATATGGAGACGCGCATCTTCAACAAGTGTATCACGCGCAAGTGAAGAATCGTATCCAGAAGAATGGAGAAAGCCTGCAGGAGTTTGAAGCCGATGTTGCGCGGCTTGTCCGATTGGCGTACCCTACGGCACCCGATTCATTTCTGGGACAACTGGCTGTGCAGACCTTCATTGATGGGTTAAGAGACGGAGAAACACAACAATCATTGAGGCTGGCACGACCAAGAACAACTGATGATGCGCTTGCTCACGCCTTAGAATTTGAAGCTGCAAAACAAGCGTCCCGAGGTCACGGACGTGTTCGGACCGTTTTGGAAGAAGATGAAGGTTCTAAAGATCGCCTAGAAGAATTATTAATGAGAGTTCTTCAGAAGGAAGAGAACCGTAAAAAGAATCTTCAAGAAGTTCGAGGACCCCGTTGCTGGAACTGCGGTGAACAAGGGCACATACGACGCCGCTGCCCTAAACCCAAACAAGTTCAGCCGTCGGAAAACTAAAGGGGGTCGACGAGAGGGGGCGAACGTTGACCTTGAGTGAAGATGCCCCGGAGATCACGATCCATGCCGTAACATCAAAGAATAGTAATGGCAGTTTGTTTGTAGATGGAAAGATTGCTAACCGAACCGTTCCACTACTTATTGATACGGGGGCGACAAAATCCATCGTACGCCCTGATGTTCTACAATCAAGTATGAAGCTGTTATCAACAACTACTCAACTCCGTACAGCAACAGGTGAAGTGATACCAACACGCGGAGTGGTGAAGATGAAGATTGGCATTGGAAGTGAAGAACGTGATCATGAGGTGCTGGTAGCCGATATCACTGATGACTTCATCTTTGGAATGGACCTCCTGAGAAAATTTGGTTTTACGTTGGATTTGAAAGAGGGTGTTTTGAAGGTCGGTAACGAAGAACTTCCGTTGCACCCACGAGAAGATCCGGTTGTAAGGGTTTTGCTGACTGAAGATGTGATATTGCCGGGTCAAAGCGAGATGGTTGTCGAGGCAGGTTTGGATGGAGATCTTCGGGTTGGATGTGTGCGAATGATGGAGCCTGTTTGTGATAAGAAGATCCATAGTGGCATACTGGTGGGAAAAGCGCTGATCAAGGTTGGAAAGACAGTACCGGTGAGGCTTATGAACGTTAATGTGGATCCGGTGACATTGAAGAAGAGTACCCTTGTGGGACAGTGTGTGCCAGTATTCCGAGTAGCCAGGTGTATGGCTGATGTTCCAAAACCAGCGCCCAAAGACCATGGTGGAAAATTAGTGGGCATGGTTACTAGTTCGTGCGAAGACCTTAACAGAACAGAATTGAAAGAGGTACAGGGTTTGGTTCATCGATACCAAGATATCTTCGCTCTTGACGATAGCCAGAAGGGACGAACAGATATAATAAAACATAAAATCAATACAGGCAACTCTATGCCTGTCCGTCAGCAGCCGAGGCGTCTACCTCTAGCAAGGAGAGCAGAAGCCGAGAAGATTATTATCGATATGGAAGAACAAGGGGTCATCGAGCCATCCAGCAGTCCCTGGGCATCACCGGTGGTCCTGGTCAGTAAGAAGGACGGGTCAACGAGATTTTGTGTGGACTATCGGCAGCTTAATGACGTGACCAAGAAAGACAGCTATCCCTTACCACGCATCGACGACACGTTAGATACCCTGTCTGGTTCACGATGGTTTTCGACTTTGGACTTGAAGAGTGGTTATTGGCAAGTTGAAATGGAACCTGAAGACCGGGAGAAGACCGCGTTCACTATTGGTTCCGGACTATGGCAGTTTACGGTTATGCCTTTTGGTCTATGTAACGCTCCGGCCACCTTTGAGCGTTTAATGGAGACCATCCTGAGAGGGCTGTCGTGGAAGACCTGCCTGGTATACCTAGATGATGTGATTGTAGTCGGAAAATCATTCAACGAACATTTGAAAAACCTAGAGGAAGTGTTCCGAAGACTACGTGGAGCCAATCTGAAACTGAGTCCGAAAAAGTGCCACATATTCAGAAAGGAAGTGAAATATCTCGGGCACGTCGTATCACAAAATGGAGTGGCAGCCGACCCCGATAAGATTCGTGCAGTTCAAGAGTGGCCAACACCGAAAGATAAACACCAAGTTCGTAGTTTTCTTGGGTTATGTACCTACTACAGGCGTTTCGTTCCTGGGTTTGCCAATATAGCGAAACCTCTGACAAGGTTAACTGAAGATGGGCGCGAGTATGTTTGGAGCGGAGAGTGTGAAACAGCTTTCCAACAGCTGAAGCGTGCCCTGACAACCGCACCAATATTGAGCTATCCACGGACAGAAGGGAAATTCATACTTGACACAGATGCAAGTAATCTGGCCATTGGGGGTGTACTTTCTCAGATACAGGATGGACAAGAAAAGGTCATCGGCTATTTTAGTAAGGTTTTGTCTAAAGCCGAAAAGAATTATTGTGTGACCAGAAAAGAACTATTGGCCGTCGTGAAGTCCGTTGAGCACTTTTACAAATACTTGTACGGACGGAAGTTTTTATTGAGGACGGACCATGCAGCGTTGAAATGGCTTCTACAATTCCGTAATCCTGAAGGCCAGGTCGCAAGGTGGATCGAACGATTACAAGGATACGACTTTGACACCGAACATCGAGCGGGCACTAGTCATCGAAATGCCGATGTTCTTTCAAGAAGACCCTGTCCAACGGATTGCCGTCATTGCTCTCGTTTGGAAGAGAGGGTTTGCCAAGTATTAAGGACTACCATCGTCAACGACAATTGGTTGCCGGAAGAATTGCAACGACAGCAGGAGGCTGATCCCGAACTAAAAATGGTACTGGAATGGAAGAGCGTGGGAGAAAGGCCTGCCTGGGAGGCCGTCAGCCCTTTTAACAGAACGCTCAAAGCATATTGGGCCCAATGGGAGTCCTTGAAGGTGGAAGACGATCTCCTGAAGCGAGTACTGGAGAGTGAAGATGGCACCACCATTAGGTCTCAGTTCGTGGTTCCAAGAAGCCGAGTGGCTACAGTATTGCGACATCTCCATGACGGTGCCTCCGGAGGACACTTCGGTGTGAAAAAGACCTTGGAGAAAGTTAAGGAGCGTTTTTATTGGGTCAACTGTAAAGAAGACGTGAAGGAGTGGTGCCGGAAATGTGAACTATGTGCCACTGGCAACGGACCCTTGGGGAAACGAAGAGCACCTATGAGGCAGTACAATGTGGGTAGTCCTCTGGAGAGAATAGCTATAGACATTGCCGGACCATTTCCCGAAACTGACGATGGGAATAAATACATCTTAGTGGCAATGGACTATTTTACCAAATGGCCAGAAGCATATGCCCTACCAAACCAGGAAGCTGCGACTGTTGCTGACGTACTAGTCAAAGAGTTTTTCAGTCGCTTCGGAGTGCCCATGGAGCTGCATTCGGATCAAGGCCGCAATTTCGAGTCTGTACTCTTTGGAGAAGTCTGTCGATTGTTGGGCATTCGCAAGACTCGGACCACACCGTTACATCCGCAGTCCGATGGAATGGTAGAACGCATGAATCGAACAATGGGCAAATATTTGGCCAAGGTCGTCTCCGATCATCAACGAGACTGGGACCAATACCTGCATCTGTTCCTGATGGCTTATCGTGCATCGGTCCACGAAACAACCGGTCAGTCACCAGCGTCTGTGATGTTTGGACGCGAGTTACGGTTACCGTGTGATCTAGAATTTGGGTCTCCATCTATAGAGCAGGAGGTAGCCGGGAATGATTATGTCATCAACTTAAAGAAGAAGTTGGAGGATATTCACGACCGAACCCGAAATAATAGTCGAATCGCGAGTGACCGGATGAAGGCTACGTACGATGTGAGAGCCCAAGAAGGAGGGTTTCAACCTGGAGAGCTTGTCTGGTTATACAACCCGCAAAGGCGTCGTGGCTATTCTCCAAAGTTACAGCGAAATTGGGAGGGTCCATACCAGGTGAAGAAACGAATAAATGACTTGATTTATCGCATCCAGAAGTTGCCAAGGGGGAAACCAAAGGTGGTACACTCCAATCGTCTGGCGCACTATGAGGGAAATAATGACGCAGTTCCGGAAGATGAGGCTGAGGTGGCTATCAATACCGTAAGGCCTGGAGATGATCAGCCAACCTTTAGAGAATTTATGGCTGCGTTTTCTGGAACTAGAAAAGCGCGATTCGGAGTCACGACTGAGATGCAACAAGATCTCTTCCGGGTCCCTGGTGATTATTCCATTGCCCACTGTGTCTCCGCGGATCTCCGTATGTCCAGGGGGATCGCAGTAGTGTTCAGAAATAAATTTGGACGGCTGAATGAACTTCGAGAACAAAATCCCTCTGTTGGTAAATCCTTACGCTTGACTGATCATGACCGATCCATTTACTACTTAGTAACCAAGCAGTTTTACTACCAGAAACCGAGTTACGCCGACTTGTGGAGGGCACTATGGAATTTGAGAATCGAGTTGCTTACCAGGGGAATTAACAAATTGGCAGTTCCCAAACTCGGCTGTGGGCGGGACCAGCTGGATTGGAGAATCGTTAGAAACATGCTGGAAGTTATCTTTAGAGGTACGGACGTCAAGATCTTCGTCTGCAGTTTTGACCCACAGCCCGCATCAAGGCCAACGAAGAGTGTAGACTGCTACTTCTACCGTAATGGAACGTGTAGTCGAGGTGAAGACTGTCGATATCGTCATGACCCGTTCTACAGGAACCAGATCATAAAACCTGTTCTGGGACAGAACAGACTTGAAGAGGGGGGCAGTGTAACGGGAGAGAAAAGGAACGAACCTCTTTTCGAGCGACAGGTGGTGTGTTCTGCCGCCTTCGAGAAAATGACGTGTCGCACAAGCATGTAAATTAGACGTGGTTTATTCTAGCATTTTCTAAGAATACATAGAAGGTTCCAGCGTTTTCTGGTGCGTTTATATGAAGATATAAAAGCGGATGGCGGATAAAAGAGAGGCAGTCAACAGCAAGTCATTAACTGTGTATTACAAAATAAATAGTGAATATAAATGTTGTATTAGAAATTCATAGTCTGTAAATAATAGTTTTTAATGGTTTATAATCATAGCGTTAATTTATAGTGTATTCATTAGTGTATAGAAATAAATATTTGTTTGTGAATAGACGATTTAAACAGCACTTGTATTATTATTTGAAAAAGAACGTTACAGTATTTACAAAATTTATCTGGCAAATCGTAAGAAAATTGATAATAAAAATGATCATGATGCATAGCAATCACGAAATGCAAAGGATTCATTAGAGTTGTATGTTAATTTTTAGTGCACTGTGTTTATTCTTAAGAAAGGAATTGTCAAAATGTTAACACACATCCAGTTCATATGAAGTTTTGTTCCTTGTTAAAAAGTCTTTCATACTTATATTTTGGCACATCCTTAATTTGCAGCTTCACTAAAGAGAAAATACCAATTTATGTTAAGTTTTGACATTCAACAAGTCAAATATTTAAAATATAAGGCTAGTAATAATCTTGGTTTTTCAAGGAGACTTGATCTCATGAAAATATATATTTTTAATAATAATGAACACATTTTACAGATGAGAAAATCCAACTATATTTCAAGACGATTAATGAATTTTAACGTGTAGTACCAAAAGTAAGGTTTGGGCAATAAACGTCTTTCATGGGCAATTAAAAATAAATTTAGAACAGAAAAAAAGTTGTAAAAGAAAGTAAACAAGCATAATTTTGTAATGATAGAAACAATATAAAAATATTTGATTTATTAATTACAAAGTGTAAAATAACATTACTCGTATATATAATCTCGATAAAATAATGACATCAGCTGGTTTAAAAGAGAGAAGGAGTGGAAATTTGCCCAACCATTATACAACTGGGATATTTGTAAATCTTGTGGTGCTGAAATAAAGTGATATACCTAGTTTAATATTGGAAATTGGTATAAAAAGAGGAGAGTTTTTTTTACTTACATGTGCGGTATTGGAAGTTATCCTTATAATTAATAAATATCAGGTCAATTGTAAAGTAAATGCATAAAGACAGTTTTGATAGATAAAGCAAAGTATAAAATGTGCTCACAATCATAAGCATTTTATAAATTCGGCTTTAATCAACCTCCAATGCACCAAAACTAAAAACCACAAGCAATGAGTCTGTCGTTCATATGGGGATGAAAACATCGTAGATTTGCCCCCGAACCCACACAAGTAATGTTAAAATATTAATTTATTAGTTTTAATATTTTTGCTTTACATTTTTATATCGGTTTGATCTATTTCCCCCGGGCTCGAAACAAGGAACGATTTGTTTTGTTACCAATTTAACTAACAACCAGGCGCTTAAACGTATCGATCCTCTCGATTAAATAGAATTAGAATTATATAGTAAACAAGATAAAACCAAATCAACAACAATTTGCAAAAGTCATTCGAATTGAAATCACATAAAGCATACAGATAGAGGAGAGTGTACAGCTGGCTGTTGCTGTACTGGTGAACATCGTCGACGATTTCGCAGTATTTATTCTGTAAATACAAAGCTCTCCCGGTTCGGGATAATTGCATTTGTAACGATCGCGCAATTAACGAATAAAATGATTCAGCACAAAATCACAGAGGACGACTTTTCCATCTTTAATATCTCTATTGGCAATTCTAACAGCTCAATTTATTCACAAAGAAATGAAATTACGATTTCCATTTCGGCTTGAATTTGAAAATATTGATTATCTACAGTTTAGTCGAAGTTTTTTCTCTTTTTCTCGTGTGTTTTATTCTGCTGATGCTTCGAATTTTTAAATCACTTTGTCATTATCATTTCGTTAAAGGAAATTAATTTCATTAAAGGAAAATCTTTTGGAAACTGTACGTTTTATATTAACAAGTTGTTTAAGCTTGGTTTGTTACATGGATTTCTGGGTAGTTTAAAGCTATTAGACGTTTTCAGTGGTCAAACCTGTCAATCTAATTTGACTACTCAAGAATACTTCCCATATAGTACTGAAATTGTAAATAAACCCGTGGACAGATTTAGACTTTGATAGACGTCATTCAGAGATTTGCACACTTTTGCATTTTTCATTTGCGTTATCTATTGATCATAATTTGAATACAGATAATAATAATAATATTGACTTCTACCCATCACCTATAAACCAGGCCCCAAAAGCTATGAAGTTTGTGAGAGCATAAGGGGCGATTATTACTATGCAGGCCCATCGTGCGGCTGCAGCCGACTTACAGATGTTATAGCGCAAATCCCACATTTACTGCAGAAAACTTTTACGTCAGTTGCCGGCACCAGGAGTCGATCTACACTATACTAACTACCAAGGCTATTTAAGGCTATTTATATAGTAATATTTATAATAAAATATGTAATAATTTTAATATAAGCATGATGTATTTTTTGATAATCAAACCAATTCTTCATTTTCTTCCTCTTTGCCCACATGCTTAATGTTTTCTTTTTAAATGCATATCTGAAAGACTTCCAAAGTTTTTACTTCTTGAGCGATAATGTTTGATAAAATTTTTCATATAATACTATTAATAGAATTACTTTAAAGTCTGAGATATCATTTCGTTGATCAAAGTTTCTGACAGAGACTACAGACTACTATTTTTTTCAGAACGGGGTTTGTCGTTGTCGTGCATTTTCTTCTGCAGTCTTAAGCAATATGAGTCAGTCAGGTCCTATTATTAAATAAGTGTTTGTGTTCTGACAATCTTTTATCAAAAGATTCGTCCTGTTTGCCCTACATACACTTTCGGACACGTATTACAGTTCAACTTATCGACTTAAATGCTTAATAGGCTTAAATTAGTTTTAAATGCTACTTAAATATTCTGCTTCTTTAGTTTTTCTGTTTGTTTTAATTGATTCAATTAAGTTTTCGAATTTAATTTAAAAATTTTGAACAAACGTTGTTTCTATGTTCAATGCGTGCTTGTATCTCTTTTGTTAATCTATCCCTGAAAATTAGACTATAAAGGGAATAAATAAACAAGAGCATAGAATACGTGATAATCGTGATATAGAAGATGTAAAGAGTTACTATGCGTTAATCTTAAGGGTTGAAAAAAGACATTAAAAAAGTCTTTGTTCTAGGACCACTTTTTCGAAAAACAACATCATTTATACATAAATCATTTATATAACATCATTTATTTTGCCGCGTTAATAATATTCTTAGTAGTTTAATTATGGGACTTTGTCAGAAGATGCATCTCATTTAGTACAACAAAAAACATCAATAACATTATTTCGTAAGATAATCGTTATCGCGTAAAACCGGATTCTTTTTACATATTGCTGTGATTTTAGCACTTATAGTTGAATATAAGTCATTTCGGTTGCCTATATATTTAGGGGTTTGGACTCAACTTGAACAAATCCTAATTAAATAAATAAATTTGTTACTTAATAAGTAAATGATACACTCTACATCACTTGATAATCATAAGAAGTAGATCTTAAACGGATTTTCCACTTAAAACTGAAAAATTATTTTGACAAGTTACGATTTGCATACCGTTAGGTCGTTGGACTTTGTTTCTCATAATTGAAACCATTGTAAGGTGTAGTTTCACATGGAAATTATAAAGGGCATATTTGGAAGGGTGTATGCAAGCAATCGCCACAATACTCACGGTTTTTGTTGTTGAATTTTAAGTAAATCTCTTGCTGGTTTAACGATTCATCAAATTTCATGATAAATGTATAATTTTCATTAATCTATGTACTTGCAGCCAAAATATTTTCGAGTTGCGTCAAAATTTTTGAATTTAAAAATTAATTTTCAAATTTTAACTTTATTTTTTGTTTCGTTTCTTTCTTTAATTATTATTTAAGATCGTGGGATTGATAAAATAAAAATTAATCAGGACAAAGGGAATTAGACTGTCTCTTAATTCTTATTTAATTGACACCAATAATTAATTTAAATTATTCCAAGTTTGTTAATTGTATCCATTTTCGATGGTAAGAATTTTTTTGTTTTCGTTTCTCTTTCATAAACTTTCGTTTTTCATTCTTTTTATGTGTTTATTAATAAAATAATATTTTTAAATTTTCAAAAGGAGATTTATTTGTGTATTTTTTTGTTTTGTGCCCATTAACAGAATTTTACAGATATAGGTTGAACAATATTTTATTATTTTGTCAAAGAGCGATCCGCCTGAAAGTTCTTGCTATGGAAGAACTGATTTTGGAATTAATTTCCAACGATTCCGGCCGGAGTATCTGAAGTATCGCACGGAAAATGGCAACAAACCATTTAACCCTCCACAGAAACTTTAACCACACGGTTTAAGTGAGAACAATTTCTATTCAAGATGTAATTTTGTGAGTGGTTTGAAAGAGAATGCCGACAGAATCCGAAATCACTTGTAAGATACTTTCGATGGCGAAGCTTGCTTCACGAGAAATGTGATTTTCAACTACCAGAACACACTTATTTGGGCAGACAAAAATCCACATGCCGTTTAATAACGGGAACAGCAACATCGATTCTCACTCAATGTGTGTGCAGGATTATTGGTAATTATTTGATTAGGCCATCTGTATTACGGCGCTATTACCCAATCGGCTAACACATCAAACCTATTTATAATTCCTTCAAGACGATCTGGCAGGAGGAAATATCATTATATTTAAGAGAACGTATGCGGCTCGTATATGATGGTGCACCAGCCCATATCAGTAATACTGTTTGTGACAATCTTAATGGGTGGTTCCTGAATCGATGGATTGGACAAGATGGACCGACCGACAAGGTTTTTTCATCTGCTTAAACAGGTTGCTTGAAATGTTTTAAGAGAACAGTAAAATCTAGCTTTTCATCGTATACACTAAGGATATTTTCCAATAAAAGAAATTGGATGTTAAATAAGATTTTTCTACGAATTTTTAAATTTATTTCATTATTTAGTAAGTGACAAGAGAACCGACACTGATTATGCGTTCAACTTTTTAGAGAAGTAGACAATTGCTAGAACGGTAGAATTTCAATTTGAACAAAAACAAGAAATTTATAAAAGGAATTCTCAGGTGGCTACCTTATGCAGTTTATAATATACTGTATACAGTAGTACATAAATAATTGATCAACAAACGAAGTCGAAAATGAATTAGTGAAGTGTAAATTCTAATTAAAAAATACATTAAGAAGTCTCAATGCCAAGAAATGATTCGCGGCCAAACAAGAATCCGATATTTGATAAAGGCCTTTACGTAATCCTATACCGTATATGTAAAAGAACAGTAGTACATTAAATTATTAGAAGAAAACTTCGTTATGGATAGTGTCACGTGGGGTTTTCGTGACTGGAGGACGTAGTCAGAGGTAGAGAGGAAAATAAACACAAGTTGTAAAAAACAACTATATACTAACAACAATAAAGAGAGTACAAAGGTCCACATACATAATGGTTATACATCGTGAGGACGTACATGTCCTCCTAAATCTAACATAATCATGAGGGTGTTCGGAACCACCCTGCTCTAGCCCAAAATCTACAAACTAGGCGTAGGAGTTGAACTCCTGGTGATCTACAACTAAGCCAGAGGGAAACTGGTCACAATTCCCCCAAATTAAGCGAGAGAAGGTTGTAGCGCAACCCCCTCGTAACTAAGCAGAATTAAGCGAGGTGAGAGGTATGGTAATTAAGATCCCTGGATCCTAGATTCCAACCCCTAACCATAAAATAAATTAAAAGGTACTCATCAGCTTGCTTGAAGATCTTGGCGAGATTGAGCCAATTTGATGACTGAATTCTACATTCAAAGCAAGCTGGTTTTATACCACATCCTCATGAATATCGCGGAAGCGTTATTGCATAAATGAATAAATTAAGTGGGATGACAAGAATATATGAATGCATAATAAGTTGCATACTGTATATATTATTTCTAATGAGATGCAGACTGCATACATTATTTCCAAGAATATGCAGACTGTATACTCTACTTCTAATGAGATGCATACTCGTGTACGCGCGTGGGAAGAGCCGCTACTTGGCCAGTTAACATTGATGTTATATTCGCACTAAACGGAATACATGTTGGAAAATTATAAAGATTCAAATCGAAATAATTCCGTTTATGACAATAGTTATCACAATTTCGGTGACGTGCTTGGTTCAAAAGCAAACTTTCTAAACCTAAGATAATATGCCATCACATACTAAGCGTAAAATGCATACATCATAATGCGGTGATTGCAAATATTTTATAACAAAGAATAACGTTGACATATAACCGTTCAATAACTCATTTCTATACCAGCAAGCTGTTGAGAAGAGCTCCTCTCCAAAGTTCAAAGCGATAAAAAAACTGTGAATGGTTAACAGATATATTTCCCATAAAGTGGCGATATTCACAGAAGAGTACTTTAGTGCAGAAGCCTAGAAAAACGAGATCATTTCAATCTTGATTAAAAATCAACGGAAAAAGAACGATACTATAGAGCGGAAACTTGGTAATGCTAAAATCTTAACTGTAACATAGTATAAAATGATTTCAAGCAGTCTGTTAACTTTAGCTTCAGCTTCTTGGGCAGTCTTTAATAAAAAAAGTCACCCTCTCACCTCTAGTTCAAGTGGCGTAATGATGAAGAGGAACATGCACTATTAGCAGATTCATCTAGTGATAAAGTCAATAACTGAATTATTTTTTCAAAGCCAGGTATTTATATCTGGTTTCACGTAGCTTCATTTCTCACGACTCAGTAAGTAAAAAAGTCAATTATGATCCCTTAGGTGTTACAGAACTAACAGTAAGCATTTTACCAAACCTTACTTTATATAAAAGTTCTATTATAGGCTCTTACACTTCTGGTGGTTTTTGAATTTTTGACAAACAATGCAATGATTACGGACAAAAACAGAAAATAATAACAGTGAACTATAAAGATGGAATTTGTGTACCCATTATCACCCGTATGTCCTTAAATACACCTGAGGGACAGACGAGGAGCCACCAGTTACCGCTAACTGCAATGCTAATTCAATTCCAGGCATCAAAACTTTACTTGACACCACTTTTCCAAACCGGTCTTCTGCTCTATCCATTATACAAAGATTTATTAGCAATTTAGAAACGCGTGAAAGAATCTCTTTCCCTTACAAGCCATAGAAACGAAGTTTCTTGCAAACCCAACAATAGCTTCCAAAATAATCCTAAGCAGCATCTAAGTAGCAGTAACTTAGATCGGAACTTTGATTGAGTAGTTGTTACGTAACTACAACTAAATTTATGACTTTATAGGTTTAATTACTTCAGTTCGGAATAGTTTAGTAATTATCTAGTTGTTTCTACTATTTATTGGACCTATGTAGTTCAATTACTTCTACGTAACTTTCAATCTATGTGGAACGGTGTTGCCACTTAGTATAATTACTTTAAAGTCGTTGCAACTTCAAAGTGGTATTATGATTTTAGCAGTAACTTGTGAGAAGCAAAAAACTTTAAAGTAGTACAGAAAGTTTCTGTCACCTGTCTGAAACCATTGCTTAACTCTTTATAGTAACGGTACTTTACAGTAGCATTAACAGCAAAACTTACGTTTTTGTTACCCAGGAGAATCACTTTAAAGTGATTTTTCGTAAACTATTCAAGCTCCATATTTACTTATGAAATGTTGGTGAGGTCTTTTACTATATAACCCTCAATAAAGATAACAAATTGCTGTCAAATTGTGCCTTAAGAATAATATAAAAATAGTTTCTATCATGTGTATCAACTTATAAGTATTTTTGTTATATTTTATTAAAAGACATTTTTTATTGTTGTTATTTTTCGACCTATCATCATCATATTTAACAGAAAAGTTGCAAGAATAAAATGTAGTAAATGCTTTTACTTCTTTTAATAAAGGATGAAATATATGATTTTTAATTAGTAAAAATGAGACAAACATATAGTAAAAATATTTACTACATTTTATTCATAACACCCACTGTCTTAACGGATGATTCCTCATTTTCTATAATACCACGATTTGGTGGTATTGATTTATTTTTACATATATTTTTAAATTTATGTAAAACTAACCTTTCAATTTTCGATTTTGTTTTTAGTTAAGGCCGAAAGCTAGATGTTTTGCTTCTTTATATGCATTTTATGTGCATTACACGTTCGCAATATTTGCAGCATTAAAAGAAAGATAATTTGCTAGAAGAAATTATAAAAATACGAGGAAATTTTACGAACAAATTATTAACTGCAGTTTGTAAAACTTTAAGTAAAATCACCTCTTCTAGCTTTCATATTACTAAATAGCCAAATTATTAATTTAAAGTGCTGAATATTCTACATTATACCTATTCTCAATAATATACTCTAGTATAACACTAATGTAATTAAGTTAGCTTAATAATATTGCAATAGTTAATTAACGTTAAGGATGCAGGTAAATTAATAGTATATTATATACCAAGGTTGTGAAGAGTTTTTTCTAGAGCCGAGCATTATTAGATCCCGAGATGCGCAGCATCGAGGGATATAAGATGAGAGGCTCTAGAAAACACTTCACAACCGTGGTGTATATATTATTTTTTTCACTACTAGTACTTTTATTCCTTTTATTCTTCTCACATAAAAAACGTACTATCGCGATCACGGATTTTTTCCTGGATGCCAGTGTATAATGGGATGAATTTTTGCCCCGTGTTACACTAAAATCTGGATTATTGACTAGTAGTCAATAATAAAAAATTATTTACCACTAGGCAAGAAGGCTAACTTCACAAGGTGACAACAGACTAGATAATAGTATGTTTTAAAGCTAGTAGTGAAAAAACAATATTATAGGTCGAGCAATCATTATTGTTAATTACCTATTGCTGTTTCTCAACCGGTCGACAGGACATAACCTCTTAAAACTTTCAGGTGTGTTATTTGCAACGCGCAAGCGGACGAAACTGCCTATTCGTCCGTAGACACTTGTTCTACAGTATTAAAATTTAAAAAATGGCGCAGTCGGGTTTAGAGTAACAAAGAAACTGTACAAATAAATTAATCAACAATAAAATCTTGTAGGTATAACTTATTGGAAATATTCTTAGAAAGCTATCATCAACAATCACTACCTAACTATCACAAACAAAAACAGTAACTATGAACGTAATTCAAGTGTTAAACTTCAAAATGTGAAGAAGATGTCATTGAACAATTTTATAAACAACTTGAACAAGTAATGCAGTTAACAAAAAAGAACGATATAAATGTATTAATGGGTGATTTTAATGCTAAAATAGGGCAAGGGAAACAAGAAGACATAATAGGTGAATACGGTCTCGGAACTCGTAATGACAGAGGAAATTTATTTGCACAATTCTGTATAGATAAAAATTTAGTAATCACCAATACATACTACAAACTACCTAAAAGACGTCTTTATACATGGAAATCACCAGATAATTCACAAGAAAAGATTGTTCGTAATCAAATTGATTACATAACTATAAACAAAAGATTCAGAAATACCATAAAAACTGTTAATACGTACCGCGGGGCAGATGTACCAACAGACCATAGTGTACTGTTGGCTCAAATTAGACTACGATTCAAGAAAATTCAGAATAAACGAAAAAGAATAACGAGATTGAATAGAGAAAAATTGAAAGATCCGGAATTATGTACAAGCGTCACACAACAAATAGAGAATAAACTCAACAATCAAAATGAACAAAAAGAAGATATAGAGCAAAGAGAAGATATAGAAATACAGGTGGAACGGATAAAGGATATAACCCTTAATATACAAGAAACGATATTCAAAGAAGAGAGACACGAAAAGAAACAAGGATGGATGACAGAAGAGATTTTGGGTCTTATGGATGAAAGAAGGAAACACAAAAATCGAAATCAAATAGAATCTAACATAATTCACAAAGACATTAGAAAGAAAATAAGACATACAGAAGCAGAATGGTTCAACAATGTTCGGAAATAGAAGAATACGATAAGAAACATGACATGTTTAACCTGCATAAAAAACTAAAAGTGGTATCAGGATTAAAAATAAATATAAACAATCGAATCCTAGAAAATGATAAAGGAATGCTTATAACAGAAGAACATCAAAAATTAGAAATATGGAAACAATACATTTTAGAATTATTTAGTGATGATAGAAGTACTAAAAATGTTTGGGAACATAGGAACGACAATGTTAACAAACTTATTTAATAAAACATACAATACAGGAATATTGCCAAAGGAATGGTTAGAATCTACTTTTATTACGATCCCAAAGAAAAATAGAGCTACTAAATGTAAAGACTATCGCACCATAAGTTTAATGAGCCATCTTCTGAAAATATTTTTACGCGTCATCCATGCTAGAATATATCAAAAAATAGAGGAAAATATAAGTGGATCTCAATTCGGGTTTCGAAGCGGGTTGGGGACACGGGAAGCTACAACGTTGTCGAGATGTCAACTGTGATGTACATATATGCCTAATCGATTTTGAAAAGGCTTTCGACAAGGTGCGTCATAATACAATGATCCAAATTCTCAAAAAACAGGAATTGATGACAAAGACTTAACCTGTATTGGTACCAAACAGCCACGGTTAGAGTATGACAACAACTAACAGAAGCAGTAGATATAGAAAGAGGAGTACGTCAGGGGTGTATACTGTCCCCTCTACTCTTCAACTTATGTTCCGAAGAGATATTTAAAGAAGCACTGCACGATGTGAAGGAGGGAATTATAGTAAATGGGAAGACGATAAATAATATTAGATATGCCGATGACACTTTGATTGTCACAAGTAGCAATGAAGATCTGCAGGCACTTATGGAAAGGGTCGCCAGAACCTGCACAGAATACGGCTTAAAACTTAATACGACAAAAACCAAACATATGATAGTAAGTAAGAACAAATTACTACAGGACATTGCAATTTAAATAAACGGAATACAGCTGGAAAAAGTAGAAAAAGCAATATATCTGGGATGCAACATCAACAAAGAATGGGACCCCTCAATAGAGGTAAAAAGGCGCATTGAATATGCCAGAGCTGTATTTTTAAGCATGAAGAAAACCCTTTGTAGTCACGATATAAACTTGACCCTCAGAATCCGAATGGTGAGATCATACGTTTTTACAGTACTGTATTATGGACATTAACAGAAGTATTAATTAAGCGGCTAAAAGCCTTTGAGATATGGATTTACCGGAGACTGCTCAGAATTTCTTGGGTAGATAGGATTACGAATGAGGAAGTATTACGAAGAATCAATAAAGAACTGGAGGTTGTTAAAACTGTGAAGAAAAGAAAATTGGAATATTTTGCTCATATTATGAGGCATCAAGAAAAATATGATATATTCACCTCATAATACAAGGAAAAATAGACAGCAAAAGAGGCCCAGGAAGACGAAGAACCTCATGGTTAAAAAATCTGATGCAGTGGTACGGACAATCCACAATACAGCTTTTTAGAGCTGCGGCTGACTAAATAAAAATAGCAAATATGGTAGCCAACATGATCGCCAACGACCGATAACGGTCAAGGCACTTAAAGAAGAAGAATACCATTTCTGACCGAAAATAAAGCTGCTTAAAGCGGGGGACTTTAAACCAAATCGGCTATATATGGTTGGATTAAGCAAGAACCAGAGAGGTGCCATTGCTGCATCTGATGGGCGTGACTTTATGTTGGTGAACGTGGCATATTTGTCAGTCTATCTGTCCCTTTAAAAAATTCACATATGTGTGTATGGTTGGGTTAAGCAACTAGACTAGAGAGGTGCAATTGGGACGGCCTGGTAGGCGTGGTAAATAAACTAGGACTTTCTATGGAAGTGAATAATAGATATAAATGAAAAGCTAATTCATTTAACCTGTGATATACTTCTTATGTTTATAATGAATTCACTAATCAATTAATTGTACTTCTCTACTTAACCTCCTATGAGATCAAAAAGAAAAAGGTTGTTGAATGGTCATGTTTTTTATATTTCAAAAAATTTGCCCCAACGAAGTTCTTTCTGCCCGAAGGACGTGCTTAGACCCAATAAAATTATATAAAATTTTGGTTTATTGAAGATTGATAAGATTCTGAGTTTAAAAAGGATGGAAATTTATATCTCTTATAAGACACTTTGACACAAGAAAGAAAAGAGGAAAGATATTTGTTAGGAAATTTGTAAAACACACCTTAAATTCACCAAAACTCGTCTGATATCAGTGTGAATTATGAATTGTCGTTTCCTTGATTATTTATCACTTTAATAATACCCATTTCCAATGTCTTCCTCATTGTCACATAATATATTGGAACACGCGGAGGCAATCAATATGGAAGGGGAGAGGACCTAAACCCTAACCACTTTCATCCACCTCTTGCAACATTACAGCAATAAGTCAACATGCATATAAACGTTAGTAGTCGCGATTACGGTTCGTTTAAATCGATGTGTGCCGTAACCGCTGTCAATTGTTGTCGATTAGTGATTACGAGTTCTCTCTAATCAGCGGTGGCTGGGAGGCACTAACGAGTGCCACTATTGCATTTGGCTATTGACTGAATTAATTACACGGTTTCAATAGTATAGTCGGCTTGGGTCTCTCCGTTCAAACTTCACCAATCGATACATATAAAAAGAGATGGATAGTTCTGTTGAAGGAAATGTTATAATCCCCATTTGCATTCTAGCACTCTCCACGGTATTCATTAAAATTAAAAATGAATTAAGCAAGACAAATCCTTTGATAATTGCATAATTTATACATCTACAATGAAACAAGGAGAGAAAAAAACAAAAAGTTGACCTCATTTTTGCAGAAACGGCAACACAACACCTCTTTATGTACAGTTTGGACCGCGATCATAATCTTCTGTGTAATCCCCTCGTCTGCTTTCATTTCCTACACTTAAGCTTTTAAATAATTAAAAAATAAATGTAAAGAACTCTTATCGTTCTGCATAACGTTAAATAAGGACCTTTAAATTTTAATCACCCCCTCAATTTAAAACAGATGTGCTCTCTTCCCTCCTCTCGGTGCCGCTTCTCGTTTTAAATATTCCTTTAATTTATGTATATTTTTGAAAAGAAAATTACATAATGCCCTTTTCTTTTTAATAAATTAATGACGAGAGAAAAAAAGATAAACCGAAAATTATTACCTTTTGGTATTAGGTGGAATTTCGTGCTGTTATTTAATGAGTTTGTTAAATGTCCATCAAGGCTAATAACTGCCTAAATAGATTTACAGTTAATTCAGTATATAAATCTAATGTACCTAACTAGTTTGCTGTGTAGTAGTTGTTTCGTCAATTAATAGAACCTAACTCTACATAATAGACAGGTTTAGATGTTAACGTAGGTAAAAGATGATACGATTATTTAGTTGCTCTGACTAATTTACTGCCATTACTGCTAGTTTACTAATGTACTGAATCAGCAATTAATCTGTGGAGATGAAATAACAATATGTATTGATAAATAGCTAGCCTTGGTCACTTGGTCAGTTCTAGTTAACGTAAAGCGAATGCGTTTGTTATAAACTCTTAACAAGTACAAATGCAAAGTTTGAGACAAAAGTTTAATAGTTTTAGTTTTAAATTTTAAATATTTTAAAAACACTTACCCGAGTCTGCCTGTAGGTCTTCGAGTTCAGAATTGAGTCTAAAGATATTTTCGCAGGCAGGTAATATATGGTAAAACTAAGCGCTGAACATCACCATGCATTTGTAAATGATGAAGAATGTTGTTTTTTCTTAATGCTTTTATCATTTTTATTGAATTTTAATCTATTATGCTGATTAACAATTATTTTGAGTCGCTTGGTTTTTTGACAGATTTTGTATTTTAAAAATGTTTTAGTCAATTGAAGTACGTCTTTTTAGATTTCCCTTTAAATAAAACGTAGTTGGCTTGTCTTTAAGTTAAACTGGCTTTCACCTTGTATTTGAATATGTATTAAAATAAATTCAGAAACTACATTTGAAAAACTATCAATAGGGAATGTCCACAATAAATAAGAATTTGTTTATAGTAATCATTCAAGATTTTATTATTATTTACTGAAGAATAAAATCGTAAATGACAGTCTTTAATTTGTTTGATTGTTTATTAGAAACTATCGAAATAGCTTGTTAAATATAAACAATAGCTTGTTTTCAATAATCATTCGAGGTTTTATTATTATTTGCTGAAGAATAAAATCACAACAGTCTTTAATTTGTTTCATCGTTGATTGAAAACTATCGAAATGGTTTGTTAATAATAAACAATAACTTGTTTTTAATCATTATTCAATGTTTAAATATTATTTGTTGTGTAATAAAAACGTAAGTGACAGATCTTTAGCTGTTTTATCGTTTATTGTAGAAAGAAATCTAAAATACTTAGTTTGCAACAAATAAACAATTGAAAGTATTTTAATCTAATATCATAAAATTCAAAATTACCTAATGTGTTGGACTGTAAGGTAAATTTTAAGAGTAGTTTAATTCCAATTAAGAACTTGCAACTTTAAATGATTTAGCTTAATCTTTGTAATACACCTTCTTTAATAGTACATCCGAAAGCTTTCGTAACATTGTCTTATTTGTGAATATAATTTACTTTTTTTGAGAAATAACACTTTACTAAATTTCGTCTATCTCTTCGATGTCATTTAATAAACTATTTTATTCTTGCGTTTTATGCTACGATTTCTTATCGTAAGAAAACTATCTTAGTATGCTTTATTAATGTATTGTTTGCACAGCACTAATGACTAAAAACAATATTTATTTTAGGAATGCACTATTTGTGTGACAATAAAATGTAAATTTTCTAATTTCTCTTCTTTTGTATATGGGTCATTGTTTATGAACTCAACCACCGGTTAGATCCAAAAATTGGCGCAAGTTAGAAAGGCCAGCAGGGGTTCACTTTAAAGCTTGAAACCTCTACTTTCGAATGTCACATATCTTCTATATGAAGAAAATTTATATTTGATACCCTAAAAGAGGGAAAACACGTATGCAGTTCAAGTTTAAAAGTTAATTTCCAGCAAAATTGAGAACAACAATTGGCCATTTTTGAAAGTTTATCATTTTTTTCATCGAAGATGGCGTCAGATAGATAAAAAAATGATAAGAGTAAAAATGCTTATTTTTACTGGATAAATACGAAAAAAAAATTACAGACCGATTTAAAGCGATTTTGAAAATTTTCTTTATTTTAGAATTTAATTATATTATCGAAGCTCATAGAGTCGGCTGCAGCCGCACGGTCAGCCTACGTAATAATAATAATCGCCCCCTCCCTCCCGCACAAGCTTATAGCTTCTGGGGCCTGGTTTCAGGTTATGGGTTGTAGCAATTATTATTATTATTATTAACATTATCAGTTGCATCAGCTTTAATTGCAGAAGCTGTATGCCTAAATAAATAATTAACATCACGTAATGACGATTTTTAAATATAAAATGATTGTTGGGCGCCGCTGTTTTTTTAATTTATTTATTAATAACCAGACACTATGAATAATTACTTTTTTGTTTTCAACGGATTTTAGAGATGTATTTAAATACTTTCAAACATTTAACAATTTCCTTGAAATAAATAACGTACTTTGGATAAGATGAAGAATTTTGCGAAGTTTTAAGTTGTGGATACATTATTTTTGAAAGAGATTTCATTTTAAATAATAACTTTTTCAACTACATACCAGCGACCTGAACCGGTTACATTATTATTAATTGTCGATAGGATCGTCAAATTTGAAGAGTATATGTTTATATTGTTTATACGTATTTTTGTGTTATAATACTTTGACAGTCTCGCTATGGAGCAATATTTGACACATTATTTCTTATTAAACTATCGAATAACTAGTTCAGGCCTTTTTTAATTTTTTTAAGAAAACTTTCAAAAGATACTATTTCGTAATAATTATTATTAATTACAGGCTGGATCCTTAATAATCTTTTATGTGCTAAATAAATTTGTATTTAGCAATCACCTTTTTGTGTTTTGGAATGTGTTGACCAATGAGTTTACGTTGTAAGCGTTTTATTAAAACAATCATTTATTGAACTGCAGTTCTTGTTAAAAAAATTCCAAAAAATGAGTGAACCTCAACGAATATGTATTTTATATAAGTTCTATTTAGTATGAATAAATTTCTACACCTTAATTAAATTCACCTTAAAAATAACAATAACAAAGCAAAGCAACAATCATCATTAGATGGAGAATCAAGTTTATGGAATTAACTACAGGAAATTTAAATTTATAGATAACATTTTAAATTTGATCAAGATTTGCTGTAATTAATGCTGTATTGAGAATTTAAGAGGCTGTTTCCGGGAAACTGAAATAAATTTGCATTGAATGGAAACAGGAATAATTTCATGTTTTCCAATTTACTTCAAACTTTCAGGAATGATTCTTCAACACATAAAGGCCGTACTGACCGAAGAAGGCATCACTTATATTGATAAGCTGGGCGTAACAGTGCGGTAAAGGTCGAAATGCTAATTTTGCGTAGAAGCATCGTATACTCACATACTTTAGCTCATTTTGACGGGCTCGGCGAGTAGAACAACTTTTGTCTTTTGGTGCATTTGCAAATTCCTACTGTGCACAAAGTTATGCCAGGAAAACAGAATGGTTCATCTTGGTGGTTTTAACCATTTTCTCAGGAATTCAGAAGGTTTGCCACTATAAGCTGCATATCTTTAGAATTTACGATAAATTTCGCTCCAGATACACTTACATTTATGCACTGAGTCCGGGTCGCCTGGGAGAACTAGTTCCAAATGTATGGTACAAAAGTACAACAAAATCTTCTCTCTTGTCTATTTCAACAAATATTACTCCAAACTAAGCATTGTTATGTGTCGTTCGAAGCGTCTCGAGGAGAGCTACACCATGGAATACAAAGGCATTATGGTTTTTAAGTTTTGCCATAGTATGGTAATTAGTGGTGGAAAATGTTTTTTGATAAATGACTGGTAACTATAGCTTAATCCTAAGGGTAAGCATGACATATTATACATTTTCAGAATCCGCTCGTTTAGATGAATAACTTTCTCTTTGCACCATCTTGATTCAAATATTCCCTGAGAAGTTCAACGACATTTGTAGAAACTTGATTTTGAGACATGCTTGGAAAGAGAAATAAACTTCTATTTTTGTTGTCGTGATGTTTATTAGTAATTATGCCAATTAATATAATTTTATCAGTAACTTTGCTGTTGAGGTTGAGACCTGCAGCATTTTAGGTGTCAAGGCGAGTTTTAGTAATAATGTTCCTTACCTATTTACTAATATATGTCCTAATACTCCTTATTTTCGAATTTTTTTAACGACCTAATACAAATATTTTATAAAAAAGTTTTATAAATTGAACATTGCTGAGAAATCTGTTGTTTAATTGTATAAATGTAATCTCTATTGTTATACATATTTATAATTTCTGCTGTAACGTTTATTTCTCTTTCCAAGCATGTCTCAAAATCAAGTTTCTACAAATGTCGTGGAACTTTTCAGGGAAGGTTTGGATCAAGATGGTACAAAGTGAAAGTTATTCATCTAAACGAGCGGATTCTGAAAATGCATGATATGTCATGTTTACCCTTAGGATTAAGCTATAGTTGCCAGTCATTTATCAAAAAACATTTTCCACCACTAATTACCATATTATGACAAAACCTAAAACCACAAGTCTTTGTATTCCATGGTGTAGCTCTCATCGAGACGCTTCGAATGACACATAACAATGCTTAGCTTGGAGTAATATTTGTTGAGATAGACAAGAGAGGAGATTTTGTTGTACTTTTGTACCATACATTTTGAACTAGTTCTCCCAGGCGACCCGGACTCAGTGCATAAATGTAAGTGTATCTGGAGCGAAATTTATCGTAGATTCTAAAGATATGCAGCTTATAGTGGCAAACCTTCTCAATTCCTGAGAAAATGGTTAAAACCACCAAGATGAACCATTTTGTTTTCCTGGCATAACTTTGTGCACAGTAGGAATTTGCAAATGCACCAAAAGACAAAAGTTGTTCCACTCGTCGAGCCCGTCAAAATGAGCTATAGTATGTGAGTATAGGATGCTTCTACGCAGAGTTAGCATTTTGACCTTTACCGCCCTGCTACGCCCAACATATCAATATAAGTGACGCCTTCTTCGGTCAGTACGGTCTTTATGTGTTAAAGAATCATACCTGAAAGTTTGAAGCAAATTGGAGAACATGAAATTTTTCTGTTTCCAATTTTGGTCAGTTTCTCGGAGACAGCCTCTTAAAAGTTCCTGTTTAAAATAAGTGACAATAGTTAAAACATTTGACTATTGACTACATCTATTCAATTATTATAGAAACTAACCATTTCAAAGGTGAGTTATTCTCTTGTTACGGTTTAATTCAATTTTTTAATTTGTAACGGAAACATCACAAGTTTCGCTCGCTATCGTGATTTTATGATTTCTTGCATGCTTAGCTTTACCTTCTGAGTTTAGAGAACTAAACTAACTAAAGTTAAAATTTAATTTTTCTGCAAATCTTGTTAATATCAGTTATCGACCATCAATATTGCAAACTCAGTTGCGCTCAACTCGTCTAACCTCCGCCGCACACTGGGGACCTCTCATATAAGTAGGTGCTCAAAATAGGATTTCTAATTTGTAGCCATTTGAAAAAACATAATGCAGGCATGTAGACAAGTATTTGACACATTCCTATGCTAAATATTAAATCGGTGACTGTTGTCATCTCGAAGATATGAAGGTGACAAAGTTACTTTATTCACTCGGTTTTTCGCAGTTTTATCTTCTCTCCTGAAAATACTCGCGGTTTCTATGTGTTATTTCTTAAATTTTGTGACGGATTATTATAAATAACAATATGTCTCGTTTAGAGCAATGTATGTAGATAACATTATCACTTTGAACAAACTGTTTTAAACGATTACTTTTGTTTTAAAGGCCAAAAACTAAATTGCGTCTATTATTTCATTCCAGTTAACTTAAAATGAGATTTTTTTTGATTAACGCAACAGCGTATTGCAAAACTGTTCAGTTTCATAACAACAAAAGTCCGTAGATTACAGTGATACTAAAATGGCAACAACGTGTTTGCGGTAATTAAAAAAAATCTATTCAAAGTTATCTGTAATGAAAGAACAGACCTGATTTAAATTTTGGTCTTTAAAACAAAAGTAATCGTTTAAAACAGTTTGTTTAAAGTGATAATGTTATCTACATTCACTTACTTTCAGTCAGTTCACTGCAGAGATCATGGATAAAGGCAATCAGGTCGATGTCATCTACCTTGACTTCCAAAAAGCGTTTGATCAAATTGATCAATACATCTTGTTAAATAAACTATCTCAATATGGCCTATCAGAGAATCTTATTAAATTTTTTGAAAGTTATCTTTTTAACAGGAGTTCTTGTGTCAGATACTGCAACTTTATTTCCCGCGATTTTACTCCTACTTCGGGAATTCCTCAAGGTTCGAATCTTGGACCTTTACTTTTCTTACTTTTTATTAATGACATAGTAGATCAAATATCTTGTCACTGCCTTCTCTTTGCAGATGACATAAAATTGTATCGTGAAGTTAACAATTATAATGATGCCATGCAATTACAAAATAATCTTTACACGGTAGATAACTGGTGTCACAATAATAGACTTTCACTAAACATCACTAAATGTAAGACTATGTCTTTTACAAAAAAACTAAACGGGTATGGTTATATCTACACCGCCAATGACACTGCTATACAAAGGACGGATTTCTTTAAAGATTTAGGTGTCATCTTTGATCCTAAGCTAGATTTCGCTGCACATATACATGACATTGTTAGTCGAGCTTTTAAAATGTATGGCTTTATCTACCGAAATTGTAAACACTTTTCAAATGCTCAGACGTTACGAGCCTTATACATAGCCTTGGTGAGATCTATACTGGAGTACGGCGCGGTAATTTGGTCTCCCCTTTATGAATGCCATATTCGTGAGATTGAACGAGTTCAAAGATATTTTCTTAAGTTTTTAGCTTTTTCTTGTGATGGTATCTATCCTGAGATTGGGGTTAGTCAAATTGAGCTGCTTAACAGATTTGAGTTTATATCTCTGCGTATTAGACGCATTATTATCTCTGTAAAGTTTTTGTATAATCTTTTAAATCACAGAATTGATTCTCTTTGGCTCTTAAACAAAATTAACTTTCATGTCCCAAGATTCAATGCACGTACTAATATGTCATTCTACTTGGATGCAAGGAGAACCAACTTACTAAAAAAATCACCTATTACAAGCATGTGCAATAATTTTAATCAGATATGTAGCAAGTGTGATATTCACTTTGATTCGATTAATAATATTGTAAGTTGTATTATTGAGATAAATGTCTAATAAAAGAACATACTATGTTCAGACATTAAGAAAGTTTGTTACGTTATTCATATTACCAAATTTGATACATATATACCTTGATTTGAGATGTTTGTTATATACACACTAACTAAAATTAGTGTATAATGTTAGTTTTAATAATTATGTTATTATTTATTTATATATTGTATTACGCATGTTTATGTTTTTACATTAATTGTAGGTAGCTTATATTTGTATTTCGTATTTATGTCGAACCTCTACTGTGTTTTTGTAATTTTTAAATTTTTTTCCTGTAATTGGGTGCCCACCTGTTGGAAAATATATATTATTATTATTATTATTATTATTACATACGAGTACATTGCTCTAAACGACACATATTGTTATTTATAACAATCCGTCACAGAATTTAAGAAATAACACATAGAAGCCGCGAGTATTTTCAAGAGAGAAAATAAACCTGCGAAAAACCGAGTGAATAGAGTAACTTGTCACCTTCATATCTTCGCGATGACAACTGTCACCGATTCGATGGTTAGTATAGGAATGTGTCAAATACTTGTCTACATGCCTGCATTATATGTTTT
Organism: Agrypnus murinus; assembly: GCA_929113105.1. NCBI lineage: Eukaryota > Metazoa > Arthropoda > Insecta > Coleoptera > Elateridae > Agrypnus > Agrypnus murinus. The sequence goes on from OV816031.1 coordinate 111,945,223, forward strand.
TTTCAAATGGCTACAAATTAGAAATCCTATTTTGATCACTTACTTATATGAGAGGCCCTCAGTGTGCGCCGTCTCGTATTATGAAGAGATACACTGAGAGCCCGCTGTATTTTTTTTTCAATTGATATATTAAACATATGTAGGGATGAAAGGAGAAGAAGGGACAAGTGGTGTGTGGTGATACGCTTGCCAAAAGTAGGGCTGTTGAGGAAAAGTAGAAGGTGCGCGGACGGCCGTGAATGAGGGTGATTTTCGGTGACGCGAGTTAACGACGGTGTGACGTATGTACGACGTAAAGACGACGCGTGTGGATGATATGTTTAAAAGACGTAAAGACTAAAGACTATTGTACTAATTCTCATTATCTAACCTGTTAATCTTTTATTTCGTTTTATTATAATTCATAATTGTTAACATCAAATAAATAATAGTTAAAATTCAAATTGGTAACTACCTTTTATTTTAATTATATTAAAACACCTTTACCTTTTGAATTAATAACCTATACATATATATACAATAACATCCAAATAGCCCCAAGAAGCAGTTAATTACTAGTTCCTAGCCTATAGATATCAGTTTCTAATAATAATTTGTGTGAATTGAGTCTTTTTATGCATTTTGGTTAGCTGTGTTAATCATTGCATTGTTTCCTTTATACTATTTATTACAGCTTTTATCTTTTATTCAAATGCTTATAAAATTAAAAAACTAATCTAGCACCATTTTGCTGTGAGCTGCTTCCATTGAGTAATTTGTTCTTGGAATTCCTTCTTTGCCATATACTATCTAAACTAGCAGAATTACTGGATGCACGATTTTAAGAGCGACACATTTAAATTATTTGCAGGAATGTGATCCTCACTCATAGATAGGAGATATTTTTCAAAGAATTAATTAGTTTAAAATCTTCGCGTTATATATGGCAATATGACATGAGTATATTGGAAAAGTAAGGTTTGTTTATGACAAAAAAATGCATTATTTCCAGAAACTTCATAACAGCGTGTTTTGTAAATTAATGTACATACATATAAGTAATTAGTTGGAGGTTGTTTAGGGTAGTTACAATAGTGTTCATCAAAATAAAGGGCTACAAAAATTATATCTTTTTAAGTTTCGGATATAAGTGATTATATCAAAGTAGTATACTAATTTATATGAGTGTTTGTAGTAGTCTCCCAGTCTGCTGTAAATATATAGCGACAAAATTACATAAAGAGTATGAAACTTAATGTGTCAAGTCGATAGTGAAAAAATCAGTTCTGCGGCGGCTGATGAACGCGTTATCACAATATTTAGATAAAATTAATTAAATATTTATGATAACTCTTTTGTTCAAATATTAGCTAACAAGTTCTCACATAGACGTTCCTGTTCTTTAAAAAAAGAAAACATATCGAGAAGAAAACTTATTTAAAAACCATTTAGCTGATCAAAAGATAATATCAAATTTCAATTGGACGATAATTAACTTTATCCATACAAAACCTACAATTAAATTAAAATTATAAAAAATCAGTCAGATTATTAGTTGCTAGAACAATAGGTTACTAGTTGGGGATGAAATAATGAAAAATATTAGATATGAAAGTGTTGTAGGCGATAGGTATTCCATTTTCATAGCCCTCGGTTTTGAACTGTTAGTTGACATCATTTTGATGTGATTTTTTAGAAGTTGATATGATGATTTCGTTAGAGGTTTTATTCGAAAATATTTAGAAACTTTGTGTTTATTTCAGAGATATATAACTTTTCTACTGATTTTATATTGACAAGTACGTGCGTAACGCAACCATGTTTCAACGAAAATTACTATTTTAGTAAATAATTCATGTAAAAACTCTGTTTGAACGCAGTAGCATCTATTCCTCTTCTCTAATTAATTTGTAAAGAGAGAAGGTTTTTAAATAATTAGTGTTCTTATTATGAATTTAGTTGTAGCAATTCTTTGCTTAAATGAAATTCATTAAAAGATCATATTGATTGACAGTTGACATTCTGCTCAATTTGATAGCTTATTTAATGGTTTAAAAATAAATAAATCAAGTTGTATGTGGCACTTTTTATTTTTGATTTAAATATAAAAGAAAGTAATTATATTAATTAATTAAATTTAATTTTTAGATTAACTAAGTTAGCATCTGACGACAAAATTCCTACTTGGTAGCGTATTGCAGATATGCTGTACGATGTTTGTAACAAAGAAAATTTATTTCCCGCAACTGGAAGTAGAAGTTTAATACTTTAATTAGAAATAATTAATAATTAATTAATCATCAAAGTCGGCAATAGAGTTCTCATTAAAAAAATTTGGACATGGGAAGATTGAAAGGTTGTTTTATCCAAGATAAACTATGGTTGCTTTTTTTGTTTCGTTAACTTTGTGTCAATCGTTAATTTATTTACTCAATTTTATGCAAATTATTCCAAGTTAAAACCAGGAAATTTACAGAAACACCTTTTAATAACACATAAATAAACAACACATTAATAAGAAAAAAAAATACAAAAACAATTTTCATACATTTATTTCACATAAGAAAATCGTAGAATAAAATAACAATTAAAAGGATTTATTGAGATACTGTTAAATACTGGGATAGACAGAATAATAAAATATTGAACTGAACGAAATGAATGAAAATGTAAACATATAATTTATTCAGGCTTAAGTTATCTTAAAACTTCGCAGTAAAAGTTGAAAAACTTGTATTCTCTAGCAAATAATATTCAGAGCTTGAATAATACTAAAAACAAGTTCCACCAGCTAATTTGAAAATTTCTCAAATTTACGTTTTAGAGTCTTTAACATTTCCGTTCCATCCAAACCGAGCACTAAAACTAGATTATTTCAACTAGAAATCCAAGAGAAAACCTTTAATAAATAAATTTAAATTAGATTATTAAATAAACAACGATGACTAAAGACCTTTTCAATGTGAAATATAGATAATTAGAGAAAAATACATTTCCTTCCAGACTATATAAAGTTTTTAATTGGCCATTTACTTAAAGGCATGTGCAACCAAGACAGGTAAAGGAAAACCTAATAACTCACCAATAAGTCTTCAAATAGAATCGTTAACCACCACAATGGATTAAAATCTAACTCGTTATATTTAACGATGAAACAAACACAAAAAAAACAAATTTTTACAATATATTTTACAATACAAGGGTCTTAAGTCACAAATAATCAAATATTTACAAATTTACAGGAAAACAGAGGTTATTATTACTTATAATACTATATTTATACTTATTTAGACAGTTACGTTTTGTTGATTTTTACAAATTTTGAATTTGAAGGTATTGAAACAGTACCCCACGGAAAGCCGTAGTTTTGAGTGCAAAGACTTTTTTAAATTTTATTTGCAACAATTAGTTACCTAATAGAATTAATACGAAATTGAAAATACTTTCAGCACTCATTTTGCGTTTGAAAGTTTAGCTCTCTTTATACGTTCCCATTTTAATTCTCTTGATTGCGTTCCGTCATTTATTCTACTCTCCCTTTTGTTCGTATCCGAAAGTAGAAATTACTTTTAAATGCATTTTAAATTTTACAATTGTTTTAAAACATTAAAGGGAACTCTTTTTATCACAAGTAATCGATATTGCGTCGGTTTTGCCCCCTCTAACAAACAACAATCTAAATAAAGCCCGTTTTCCCTCCTATATTGTGTATATTCTGATTTATCTTGCGGTTTTGCTTATCTCCAATTGTAATTAGCACGTACCGCATAAACGGCCTGGCGAATGTATGCGCCTATATTAACACCAATATTACAACGTTAGAATTTATACCAAAGCTCACTTGCTATCCCTTATTTATACCTTTAACACCAATAATTCACCGATCCTATAATCTCATTAACTCCGGTGGGGTATAAAATTCTATTGTCGTTTCGTTTTTTAATTTTAATTTTAACACTCGGGATTAAATGAGTGAAAAACATTTAGGATAAGCTGGATATAACAGGTAAGTGAGTATACCTACTATCTATACAGCGTACACAGGAAAACTTTAATTGGAAACTAGGAATTGGTTCAAACTAACAAGGCAAAAGGAATTAGCGGAAAACTCCTCTGATAATCATTCAACGAAAAGAGTTTTCAGCGATTAGTTAAACTTTTAATTCCCATTTCTATTTTCATTAAGCTTAAGTGATCTGCTGCACCACGCTCGCTAGGATTAGTCGGGGCTCCCTATTTCCCCCACCTTTTTACCTTTTTTTTGAAACACAATCCTGGCGATTTAATACGACTTTTAAGTGATTAATTTAGGGATACTAAGGCTATACATTTTTTTGGAAGTCAATGTTTTTACTTTTCGTCGGTTTCAAAAAAGTGAAACGGTGTTAGGTCGGAAAAGTGTAAGAAATTCAAGGTTTTATTAATTCTTGACGTCTAGATAAATAATAGTCATTACTTAAAAGAGAGTAAACAGGTGACAAACACTTTCGACTGTAGACCGTCAGATTCTGTCTGACCTTACGTTTTAGTTTTCTTCTCAGTTTAGGATGTACTCTAAACCAGTGCTTTTTAAACTGTGGGCCGCAGCAGCCTAGAGAGGGGTGGGGGTGAGAAATTACTATTTAAAAAATTTTTTGCTATGAAATTAGTTGATATATACTACCGTTCTGCGACACTCGAGGGCGTGGTCTAATAACCCGCTGACCTCCTAAATAACCCTATTACTGAAACCTGACTGAAAAAGGACCTTTGGCCTGAAAAAGAAAACAGGAATAGGATTCTAGAATGTCAATACGCTGTACCAAACAGGAAAATTACATCAAGCAATTGCTGAAATGGATAGATGTAGACTAGACATACTAGGACTAAGCGGGGTAAGATGGAATACATATGGTGAACTAACAACGCCTAGGGGTGCTACATTCCTATATTCGGGAAAATCAAATGAAGAAAACGCGCATATGTATGGAGTTGGCATACTTCTGAACAAGAAAATAGCAAAACGTCTGATTGATTGGAACCCGGTTTCAGAAAGAATTATAAAAGCGAAAATAAGAAACATAAACACAATAGAATGCTACGCACCAACAAATCCAACAGAAATAGAAGCAAAACCAAAATTCTATACACAACTTCAAATCACCCTAAATAGTATAAAGAAAAAGGACATTGTTGTAATAATGGACGACCTACATGCAAAAGTGGGACAATATAATACAGGTCTGGAGCAAGTAATGGGAAACCACGGAATGGGAGAGAGAAACGAAAACGGCGACCTCTTTGTAGAATGGTATTCCGATAACGACTTGGTAATAGGAGGAACACTATACCCCCACAAAAAGAGTCACAAAGTATCATGGACCCACCCAGACAAAAAAGACACAAAACCAAGTGGATCACTTCGCTATACAAAGAAAATGGAGAAGCTCGCGCTATGTGAATCAAAATTATAGCAGCAAAACATAAATTCCCCCGAGCAAGCAAGAAATATGAACTAAACAAACTAAAGGGCACAGAAATAAAAAAGAGTTCAAAGTAGAACTAAGAAATAGATTCCAACAACTACAAGAGACGGAAAAAGAAGAAAGAAAAGAAGAAAGAAAAGAAGAAAGAGTAGAAACTTACTGGAACAAAATTAAAGAAACATATAATGAAGTAGAAGAAATTATACTCGGGTTTAAAAATCCACAAAGGAAAGAATGGATGTCAGAAAAAAGTTGGAAGAAAATAGAAGAAAGACGACACATAAAACAAACAATTTTGACCACCACAGAAACACAAAAGAAAATAGAATATCAAGACCAATACAAAAATAAAAATAGAGAAGTTAAACATGGCGCAAGAGCAGATCGGAGAAGATTGACCAGCGAAATAGCTACAGTGCAACTTGAGCACTAACACAAAAAGAAAGCCCTGAAAAACCGACCAATTAAGAATAAAGAAGGAGTGCTACTTACCAATAAAGAAGAACAAATGGAAAGATATAAGGAATACTTCACAGAAGTGCTAAACCAAATAGATGAGACAATAGAAAAGGAGGAAATAGAATCCCAACCCCGACCCACCACAAACGGACGGAAGAATAAAAATAGAACCGCCCACAAGATTAGAGGTTAGGCAAGTATTTAAGAACCAGAAAAGTGGAAAGGCGGTAGGCATAGACAAAATTCCACCGGAATTCCTGAAGGAAAACATGATGGAACAAGCTATCGATGTATTACACCCACTATTTGTAAAAATATGGCAAACAGCAGATATACCTGAGGACTGGAGGAAAGGTTTACCAATAAAGATACCAAAGAAGGGAGATACTAGTAATTGCAAGAACTGGAGAGGGATCATACTGCTCTCGATACCAGTACACTATGTATTATAATAGAACAGTGCTTCGAATTTATGGTTAACTTGGCCTTTGACCTCATAAAAAGAAACAAATTGTGGAGCTCCATGCAGATATTTGGTATACCTGAAAACATAACAAAGCTTATAAAACAGACATACAAGAAGGAAAATTGTCAGAGCAAATACAAGCACAGACAGGGGTATATCCTGTCTCCTATAACGTTCCTCATGGTGATGGATGAAGTAATGGAAAAAGCAATAGAAAGGAGAAAACGAGGAATCACTGGAAATTAACGAACCAACTCGAAGACCTGGTTTTTGCTGACGATATATGTATATGTATAGTATCACATACGCAAACTCAAATGTAACAAAAATTGAACAGCATTGCAGGGGAAGGTTCAGCTTATGGCCTAAAGATAAACAGCAAAAAACCAAATCGATTCGAATCAACACTAATAATGATAATAAATTCGTTATAAACAACGAAGAAATAGAGGAGGTTGAATCGTTCACATATCTAGGAAGCATAATGACTGGTAGAGGAGGAGCTGAGAAAGATGTGAAATCTCGAATACAAAAAGTAAATGCTGCATTTATACAACTATACCCAACATGGAAGGCCTCCGAAATATCAATAAGCACAAAACTTAAAATATTCAGAAGTAATGTGAAATCGGTCCTGCTGTATGGTAGTGAAACATGGAAAGTAACTAAAAACATTACGAAAAGTCTACAAACGTTTATCAACAGATGCCTCCGAAAAATCTTCAAGATCTTTTGGTCAGAAACCATCTCAAATGTTGACTTATGGGAAAAAGCACAAGAAGACCCTATCGGCATACAGCTAAAAAGGCGAAAATGGAACTGGATAGGCCATACATTAAGGAAAGAATCAGAACAGCGATCGAAAGACAAGCCTTAAGTTGGAACCCACAAGGAAAACGAAAAAGAGGACGTCCCAGAATAACATGGAGGAGGACAGTGGAAGATGAAATTAAACAAATTCAAAAAACCTGGAACGAAATAAAAGAAAACAGAATCAGATGGAGATGCTTCGTGGAGGCTCTATGTTCCGAAGAGGAATAACAGGAAATAAGTCAAGTAAGTCAAGACTACCGTTCATTTGAAATCGGTTTGTAAAAATTGCCAAATCTTTAACGTGGAAAGTATTGTTTATGTGTTCACCTAAGTAGTAATGTTGTGGTAACGATTTTGTTTTGATTTTACCCTAAAGTATCTGTCAATTTACTCGGTCACCAATTTCTTATAATATTAGTACTTTGCCTTCTTTATTATATACTTTATTAATTAAATACAGAAAGCACAAAAGCATACAGAAAGAATGCCTTACAGACGGTTGGAAGTGTCAGAGCTCAATCGCGCTGTTGGAATGTTAAACAGCGGTTTATCACAACAAAGAGTGGCTCACCAGTCAAAGTGTTATTGGTAAAGCCTGGCAAAGATACTTAGCAACAAATAGCGCTGATTTTACAACATAACGACTTCAGTGAACGCACAAATGATAATTTCCATGTTATAAAATCGCAGTTTCTGAAGTGACCCATTTCAATTGAACGGTATTTTATTTATTACCTTATTATTTTCTAGATGTCAGTTTAGAGTTTAGAATTTGGTTTGGAAAATACGTTTTTTAGAACACTAAGCTAGTTACTGCTACTTTGCATTGATGGTTGTAAGCCCAGATTTATTGCAAGGATTTTTTGCCAAAGAAAATAATATTATTTTTATCTAAGGGTTTGTTGATATTATTTTACAGACAAATGCAAGTTATGTAATCAATATTTCAGAATAGATCATGCATATCAATCATCATGCATAGATCATAGATATCAATGCATTTATGTGACTATAACAATTATGTTTACACATTGTATGTGTGTATGTACGCATTTTTTTTAAGTATTTAAATATCATGTTAAAGCTTCTAGAATGCCTTTCTTATCTATATGCGATAAGCTATATTTAGACTAAGACCTTCGCTGTATCCGGCCAATGCGACTATTCCAATTGACGCCACAGTTTTGCAATTGTTGAAAGTGACTTTCAGAGCGCTTACGTGCAACAATATACTAGACAAGAAATATTTCCCTTTTTGTGGTTGAAAGTTATGAAAAAGAGCCTTGAAATTCAAAAGCTTGAAAGTAAACTTTTTTTATTAGGGTAACTCCATGCTATTTAAATCACTTTGTGTTTTTGAATACTGAACCCTATCTTATTTTATTTTGATAAATTTTGGTTAACTCGTTTATTTAAGCACCTTCTCCACACATCAAATTGTCGTAAAACTGTAACTTCAGTATATCAGAAGTTACGAACAGACGGAGTTCACAAAATAATTTATTCTGAAACCTATTATGCATAAATAATGCTTTGAAAACAGCACAGTTAACAGAAGCCCGAAGATACAGATTACTCAGTATTTTACCTATTACTGCTACTTAGTGGTTGGTCACATAAAAATGATTATTGCTTTACAGCAACTATTATCTTTCTCTAAGAAGAAAGTCCAAGTTCTTGAAATTAATGAAATAAAAAATTTTTACGTATGAGTATGAAAGTGACTAGCGGCTTGGTCTATGTTCTTGACGTATCAGAAGAAGCTGGTGAGGTTTCTTTCATACTCATGATCAGGCACGTCCTGTAGATTCCCAACAAAAACCAGATGTCCTGTTCATATTTAGATTCATGATACTGTAAAAAGTGGACACAGGGTCATAAAGAATATACAGTATAATCAAAGACGAATCTGTAATTGCAACAAACTCACTAACAAAATGGAATAAATATCTATTGGCAAAGCAAGAAAGGAGAGTATCGGCTCATTGGCGTTACCCTAGAAACTTGAACGGATTAACAGGTCCTGAGAACGTTTCTTTTTAAGCCCTTTGAGCTATCGATTATTGTTGAACGGATGGTTGCTGACATACTAAAAAACGAGATAACTTGTTTACATATTTTTAGATTGTCAGAGAAACCTAATTTTTGACAAAAAGGCATACTACACTCGTCAGTATTTATTACAAATTTACTATCGTGAAGGGATCATCTGAAGATCTGTTCTGCAAGAAAAACTATTGTATTTTCTGATTAAACAACGAAAGAGTGTCTGTATCTGATGGGAGTGTCAGGCAAAATAAGAGTACTATAATTTTAGGAATGTTTTAAAGAAATTTAAAGAATTATAAATTTAAAACACCTGTGCATACTACATACATATTTAAATTGCTATATTTCGTGTGTATGTGAGAAAAGTTTTGTAAATAAAAGTATTTACTACTACAAAGTTGTTCCAATTATTATATGAATTGCACACTAACAATTAAACTAAACTAAATTAAAAAGAAGGTCTTCTTAATGCTTGCTACTATCTAGATGGCCAATGTATAGTCAGCTGTTTTCAAAAAAGATAGAAAAGAAGTGGAAGTGTTTTTTTTCACAATACAGTCTCCAATTGGAAACTTAGGGTCTCTTTTAGTGATGAAACAAAGTAGAGTAAAGTATTATATTTGAGAATCATCAGAACAGAGGAATGATTGATTTCCTTCCTGTATATTATTGGAAGTTCTTGATATACTTAGCTAAGACCAGGTTTTGTAAAGTAAGTTGCAAGTCTGCTTAACAATTAAAATTATTACTTTAAATTAAAATTTAATTAATTCATTATAAAATGAATTACAAAATCCAATATTTATCTAATAAAGTGATATAACGTCGAAATTCACAACCCATTGTTTGCTTGATGGTCACTGTTTAAAACCAAGCTTCTCCGTAGTTTGGTTGTCACTGGTTTTCCCTTTCCTCAGTTTATCGTAAAGTCATACCTGCGCGGTTAAGCGCTCTCTCGATAGTGCCGTTGATAGAACAAAATGGCTGGTTTTGGTACTGGTAGTTGAATGTGCGAGATATATTAGAAAATTGGTTTTAAATATTAATTCGCTTTAGCGGAATAAATCTCGCATTCAACAGAATGATCGCTTGATTAGTTATATGCGATCAATCGTCAAATTAGACGGATTAAGTTCTGGTGCTAACCATTTTAGGTAAATTCTTTTCGTTAAAGTCTCGTTGCGCTAAAATCTTACAAATGTCTTTTTATTTTAGGTAATATTATTTCCCTAGCCGTCACCTTGAGGGAATTGTATTGTAAAAGACCTTTCAGTTTATAGAAGGGTAAAAATCTTCAAATATTTAAAATTAATACAATATACAGGGTGATTTCTTTGTAGGTCTTTATTTTTGTTTTGGGTTTTGTTGTTCGTTGTCGTTTATTCTTGTTCCTGCCTCTCTGATCGTGGGTTCATTTAGAAGGTCCTTCCCCTTTGGGTCCGTACCTACATCTGTACATGTACCGGGTCGGAACAAAACAACAGATATCGAAGGGTGAAGTAAAACCCCTAAGCAACGCTTTAAATAAAACAGCCGTGAGTCTTCGAATGGTTGGATGTTTGTCTAAACTTGTATGTATTCTGTGTCATTTTATTTATGTTTATATATATTTACAATTTACAATGTGTGTACAATGTATTCATGCATGTTAATTTTAAGAGCAACACGAGATCTCGAGTAGTGGAATTGTCTTAGGGTAGTTTTAAGCCAACTGTGATACAAATCACCATTCACCGTTTTTTTTTAATTAAACATTAAAATTTTTTGATCTGCACGATAGACAATAGTTACAATTAAAATAAAGCCCTACTTAGAAAGTTTACATTTCACTACGTGAGTTTTATTTATTTATTATTTATTTATTTGTATGATTTTAATATTGCTTTCCAGCTAGTCATTTGTAAGTATATATGTACGGTACGACCAAAATTGTGGAAGTTGCCCATATTTTAGTAGAAGATCTATTTCTTCGTTTGTCTGATAAGCTTGAAGCTTTAGTAATAAGCATTGTTTTTAAACGAAGTGGCGCTTGTTTATTTATCTTTTATATCTTGTATTACCCCGCCCCTCTCCGACTTGGCTTATGAGTGGTTTTACCTTTTTCGAGATTATAACTGTTAAACTGACTAATGTTCAACTTGAGAGTTAAACTAAAGCGCTAAATCATGAATAAACCTGAGACTAGTCCTAGCAAACCAAGTTCTAGTGGCAATAAACCTCGATTGGTACAGTCAGCTGGATTATCCGATTAATAAATATGAAACCAGCATGCTATTCTTGCTTAAATATTGCTATGATAGAGACAAGCACCTTTCAACGTTGAGTTACCTTACCCAGGAAAGGAGAACTGTACAATCAATCCAAGTAGAATGCACTTTAAGACATGATAATCAATATGTTTAGAGAGAAAAATACTGCATCTGAAAGTTTCCATCGAGGAAATAACAATCTTTTTGAAAAGACCAACCTTAGATTTTCCAGTTACCAAAGAGACAAGAAACAGCACTGCAGAATAGTCTTTTTTAGATCTATCAGAAAATCCATGAATCCTTAGAGAACTAAAATGGATTTGAGAAATATTTGGAAATTCTTAGGAGATACAAGCTAGACAAATGTTATGTAAGCATCTTTTTTTCGCCACAAAACGCAGTACATTTATAACTTGTTTCGAGTTTTGGTACTAAAAGAGTACATCTCTAAAATATGGTCAGACAATGGAACGAATTTTTTTGATAAGATTTTTTTAAAGCTAACCTCAATGAAATCTTTTCTTTTGATGCTAAAGAAATGATTGAATGACATTTTATTCCCCTTTGCCCTTTCAACTTTGAAGGACCCTGAGAAATACCTGCTTCTCAGCTTTCGTTACGTGAAACATCGCTTAAGATATGTTCTTTCTAATTTAAATTCGGGGAATTTACGACACCTTTTGTGCAAATTGAAGCTTTTTGAATCCAAATGATCTTCTATCATGTTTACTCCGGTTTACTACCTTATTGAAAAATGATTGTTTGCGATGCCAGATAAGGTCATTCAAGATATTAAATTTAATCGGTTATCAATCAGAATATCCAACATATTCGTATCTACTAACATTTTTGCTAATGATGAATGCAAGAGTTTTTGGTTAGAACTTCAACAGCGTCACTGTTGGAAACAAAGCCATATCGGTACTATGGCTCTGCTCAAATCTGATAAACTATTGTGTTGTGCATCTGCAGAAATGCACAGATGGTGTTGCAAGAGTGACACGACGCTAGAAAAAACAACTATTGTTCAATTAAATACTATTTATTTTCCAACGGCTTGCTACAAACGTTATAACGTATATAACTTGGTCTGTTATATATGTACTCATATGCACATCCTTATTTACTCATCTGTTGATCAAAATCAATGAGTTAATTTTTTAAAGGGTTTAGTGCATTTAGTTTTCACGAAATAACTAAAAACATTCCTACAAACGATTTGGTTCAGATGTAAGCCTGCTTTGTATTATGTGAAAATCAATTTCGCAGTGGTAGTGATATCTGCAAACGAAAAACGTTCGTCTTCTGGTTAAGTACTTGCAATCTGAAAAATATTAATTCCTTATCATTTATAGAAGACAGCGTTACAAAAATAACTACGAGTATGTAAGTGGTTTCGCTGTTACTCGTATATATATTGCGGTGAACTATGAATGAAATAAAATATAGTATCCACCGTTCCAAAATCTAAAATAAAATTACATATACGGTGAATTAAATTATGCGATGAACACCACAGATATTTTTTATTTTTCTCAGCTAGCTCAGGTTTGCTCAGTAAAGCATAAATTATTTGAATTGAGACTCTTATTTGCATTTATGCCTGGAAAGAAAAGAATAAACTATCGTAAGCTCTAAAACTTCTGCAAGCTGGACAACTGCTACTCAACTCTGAATTTGAAAGACAGAAATGCTGGATATATGTATCAACATCAATTAAACACATGTATGGAATTTACAACACAAGAGCTTTATTAAACACAAAAATAAAATCAAAAGGATCTTCAAGAATAAAAATAAAAATGTCTTTTTAAAAAAAATACAAATATTGAATTGAGAAGTGTCTTCTCAGGTTTGCTCAAACGGAATAAAAAGTTGTAGAGATCTGACATAGGATAACTACGGTCATTCGTTTGAACAAACCAACATAAATAAACTTTGTCTATAAATAAAAATCTTATTAAAATAAAAATAAATTTTTATAAAAAGAAATTTAATTGTTTTCTTTACTTGAAATAAAGTAAATTCTTAAAAGAACTTAATAAATTAAATCAAATAGACTTTTATTATTTATCAGGATGAACTTTGTACATTACATTTATTTATAAACTCAATAAAGATCGTTTATTTTATTAACCAACCTGATATAATGTGATATATTTTCCCCTCTTAAATTAATCCTTTTTGTGGTAACACTGCTATGAAACCAAACAGCTGATTTCTTATATACAAAATCGATATGTCAATCGATAAAAAACAAATTCAATTCACTTGAATTTATTTAAACGAAAAACACTTTCACCTTTATATATTCGTAGCACAATAATTAAATCTTCATTAAATTCCTGATATTTATGCAGGTAACACTTTTATATTTGTTTTCAATAATTTTGTTTATTATATGACACTTGTCAAAACCATGTGGTTATAAATCTAACCTCAAATTTACAGATATTTTATCTGGAGTCGAGCATGGGTTTTGCGTTGAATGTTTTATCGACTAATTTTGTTCCAAAATGCACCAGCTTATATAGGAACTGCCATAACAATTGAAATCTATGACATTTTTATAAAACAACAGAAGATCTAAATCGCGTGTGACGTCACTAAACCAAAACAGCTGTTTCTGATCTTCACTAATCCCAAATCTGTTATGATGAAGTTGTAGATCTTAAAACGCTGATCAAAAAACTATTGTACATGTATAATCCCAAAATGAATGATAGAGAAGATATTTACAAAAAACCATTTGACGACGTACAAACTCATTACGATCTAATTACATATACAAAATAACAAAATAAGGTTCATCCTTTTCAAAATGGCTATAGAAATACATGATATCGGTAACATTAACAATTTATCTATAAAAATACCTTTACAACTTACTATAAACATGAATTTTACAGTGTGCGAACTACTATAAATACCAATTGACACTCATACAAATACCAGCTTAATATTTGAGTCAAAATTAATCAAATTATGCATAAACTGTCCAGCATACACTGCTCCAGATGCTGACATAAAAACAATGGTGAGAAAAGCAGGATAAAAGCCAATAAAAGTCTGTTAGCACGAAACAACAGGATTCAAATACCTTCATTAATTGTAATGGTCAGAAAACTAGCGAACAAATTCAAAGATTAATTATATAATGCTAGTCATAATAAGGTTGACCTAAATAATCTATTTTTAGCAAATCAACACTGTAAAACTGAGCTGGTGTCGAGGAATATATAAAAAATCTGTCTAACGCAGAACATCGTAATGTCTAAATTCAAAAATGGAAATAAGTTCTTCCTAACAAGTGGAAAACCGTTCCAAAGTAATATGGGTTGCCTAAACATGATTCTAATTAAGCAATCTAACTAGATTATATCCTTTTTCTGAAATTGAAACCTAATTTTATTTATTGAGCATGAAAAAGCTAGGTTAAGTTTGCATGAAATCTTTATTTTTAAGTTTTTGATTTATATATTAATGAACCTAATTGTGGTTCTAATTATTCTTCATTAATCATATTTATGATATGCCATGTCCCTCTTTTAAATTATGACCAATACAAAATATTCGTTTTAACGTTCACGAACATTGTTTGATAAAATTTTCAAAACGGTGATATTATATCACCTCAATATATTACGACAAGACCAGGGGTGTAACAAACAAAATCCCTATTTACTATCATCAAATCTGAATCATGATTTCCAATCGTGAGCAATCATTATAATAGTGATCAAGAGTACTGACAATAACTTGACGTCTTTTTTGCCAATTAGGTTTCCTCTCCACATCACAATAACAAAAAAGTTAAACAAACCCCAATATTGAATTACACTAAATTTTCAGATCTTTATGTTTGTCTTGCAATAAAAAATATGTCAACGGTGATGTGGAAAAGAAGGTGCGAGAAGAGTAGAAAAAACTTAAAAAGTATTACGGAATATACACATATACTCACACACATACAAAGTTCTTGAGGATAATCACATTATTTGTGAACACGCATCCCACTGTACCCGCAGGGCTGGTGGTATTGATTGACGATTGTTCGTCTGCTTGTTAAGGCCAATTCCCTTGCGTCCTCACTCGCTATCTTCACAGGTTGCCCTCTTAACGCTCTTCTAACGTGCCTCCTTATGCGCCCCCACGTTAAGCGCCAGGATATGTAATCCCTCCCTATCCAGAGACTTATATCTCTGTTAGTCTACACATGTGTGAGAGCAACAGGCTGTCGTTGGCTAGCACTATTTCTCTCTCGGAATGCCGTATACACACTGTTGCGTTCCATTACCTGCGTGTCCTGAGGGGGAGCCTACATCAGTACATCCTTGACGCGCCTGATTGCCTTGGGACTTTGGATTCCCAAGACGAAGCTTTTGTTTATGCAATCGAAATTGGTATACCGGGTAATTGATGATGTTAGCTATTTTTAGGTCTTTCTTTTTGTTCACTACTTCAGAGGAGATCCTATTGACTTTGATTAATATAGAAGCGGATTTCTCTACGCAATGATTTCTTTTTTCCGAACGAATGTAAGCGTTTTGTAGTCATTTTAGTTTAGCCATAAAACCTTAAGAATAGGTAATAGTTGATTACATGTTAAGGTTACATATGAAATAATTAAGATTTTTATGTAAATAATTAAGTTATGTAAATACTTTATATATATAAAGTTATGATATTTTGTTTTAAGGGCAATTTGATTTAAACATTTAAACAGTCGGATATACACCTCTAAATAATCCCTAATTCCTAAGTTTCTTACATCACCAAATCGTTGTTACAGTTAAAAGATTTATCTCAGGCTCATTTTAGAGATTTTTCAAAAGTTAATTTAAGTTAGTTTAGTCAATTATTATTACGTATTATTGATCCATGACTAGTTGTAATGACTTCATGATACCTTATTTAACGTTCATAAGAATTATGATGTTAGAACATTGATTCATAAGCAAAACTTGTATAAAATATGTTTAACTTTAAAAGTTGAAATTTGCTTTGATTTTCTATTCAAATAATTAAAGAAAAATTTAAAAAAATATACAATTTTAGAATTGCTATCCATAGCATCTATCCTGTTTGGAACAAAGTTGTAAACAATTTTACTTTTAAACACTAGTCAATTTTCAGTTAATTTCCATTTTCATTTATCATTTATTTTTAATAATAAATATTTAATCTAATCATAACCTAAATTTGATTTTTTATATCACATTCATAATTTTCAATATAAAACTTTTATTTGGAAATCCCCCCTTTTCTTTGTCTAATCATAAATTTCGTAATATACTCTCATTCTTATGTAAAAATTAATTTTAATATTAGTTAAATATTATAGTCATATCGGTTATATAAAATTAAAATAATTCTTGTTTTGAAAAATCTAAATTTTTGTGAAATTTCATATTTGGGTTTATTATAACAATTCGGTTCGGTAAATTCTTTCGGTTAATTTAACGATCGTAAATAACTTTTACTTCTTTCTTATCTTTTAAAATTTCACAGATGAATATCACCAACTGATAATATTTGGGTTTTTCAAATTCTGCTTATAATTTTCTTATATTTTTCTTACTATCCTTATATCAATATTTTTATTTTTCTTTCACGCCTGAAATTCGAAATCTTGCATTTGTTTGACGTTAGATGTAAATGTTTCGTGTAAATCCTTAATTTCAGTTATATTATTAACTTCAAATATTTAGGGTTTCAGATAATCAAACCTCGTAGGATAAGCTCTTCAAAATTTTAAACAAACAAAGTAATTGTTTAAAGAAAATACTTAAGAATTTGAGTTTTTTATAATTCTCATTTTCGTAAATGTAAATTCTATATTTCACAATATTTAATGAAGTCAGTTTTGACGTTTAAGAAGCATCGTTTATCTCAGAGTTTCAAAGTTTTTGAGATTTATAGTTTCCAAAAAATTTATATTCTTCAAATTTAAAATTAAGAAGCTCTAAAGCTTTAGAAAGGTTTAGAATATGTTTCTTCAGTTTCTCAAATTTTAAGTAGAGCTTCTATATTCGAAATTCTGACTATTCAGATTGTGTAAGTAGATGCTTCAGACTTAAGCTAAGGTATGCTTTACAACTGGAGTTTCTGATTTCTCGGGACCCAAGTCCCGGTAATTACTCTATTTTCTGTTGTCTCGAGTCCCGGGAAAAATAACTCGAGATACGGGACTTTTGTTTACAAGGTATTTAATTAAAATTCTTACATTAGAATTAAGGTTTTATTTGTGTGTTGCTTTCCACAGATGGTTTTCTTAACCAGTTTTTTAATACTACACAGTCTTTGCAAACACATACAAATTATTTACAACCTGTCTATAAACAATCAATAAAGGTAAAGGGATTAGTTTCAGTAAGAAAGTACCGTTAGTATAGTATAAAAATTACGAATCAAAATACTTAGATTTTGACATAAATGATCTTTCTATTAAAAAATCCGGGGGGCTCAACCCGTTAGCCTCCCCCTTTAAATATGCCACCGATTTCTTTTAAAAATTTCTAATGACCTCAAATTTGTTGTTTAATGTAATTAATCTAAATAAATAAATTATCCTTAAAAAAATTAAACGAAGTGGGATGGTGGGGCCCTCTAAGGATATTTTTCCGGGCCCTAAAATTGACCCAGCACGCGCCTGTTTACTTGCATAATGTTTAATATTAGTATTTTTTTTAATTTCCAGTTTATGTTAGTTAGTTGCTTTTGCTGTAGATATTAAAAAATCAACCTAATCTTAGATTAAACTGCGTCGAAAGAATTAAACTTATGCCACTTTATTGACATCACTTATAGGTGGAAACTGCAAAGTTTTCAGTGCTCCAATTTAATAAAGGTTGTGCCAATATTTTACAACATATAGAGTAAAATATCATAACTAGGCATAGGATTTCTATGCATTTGCATGTTTTTTCTGCTTATAGCAAACGTATGCAGAGTTATATTTCTACATGTTTAAGCCACATATGAATCACATATGTCAATTTGAAAGTGCATATAAATGCATATTTAGGTGTTTTTTATAAATGCATGCATATTTTAGCATTTTTGAACGAGTGTGCATATTTTACCACTTTTTGAGCGCTTTAATTATGAAATTTCTAATATTTTTTAAATAATTTTAATATTTTAGACAACCAACCAAGGGCGGCTTAGTTGAGTCTAGGGGAAACCCATAATTTAAGCTTATTGTTAAATACTAGGCTTTAAAATATTTTACTGCCTTAACCATCTGTGTACTTGTTAATATTTTCTAAGAAAGAAAAAGTTTCAACTAAAATTTAAATACTTACATCCTGCGGTATTGTGATAAATAGGTATTAGGAAATTCCAAAGACCCTTTGACAACTTCCTGTTTATAGAAAAATTTGCCTGTACTTTTGTTTACTAATCTTGTAATCTTTCAATTAAGACAGTTCAGAAATTGCAAACTGCATTTCAGTTTGAAATTTTAGAGTGTAAAGATGGGTAAAGAAAAACGGTCTGTGTCTGTTACACTTCGAAGTTATGTTAAGGAATTCAGTGTTCTTACAACTGACGATAAGGTGTTGTATTGTACAGTGTGCGACGATAAAGTGACTGCAACGAAACGCTTTCAAGTTACACAACATCTGAACACGTTTCGACATCAAAAGTGTGTTGCCCTGAAATCAAAAAAACAAACATTGTTACCGGGGTACCTTGATAATTCGCGCGGTGAGTCCAGCAAATCCATCGAATTTAATAAAAAACTATGTAGTGCATTAGTGGCTGCAGATATCTCGTTAAGTAAAATTAATCACTCAGCATTTCGTAATTTTCTGAAAGAAATTTCAAAAATGCCAATACCCGACGAGTCTACACTCTGGAAAAATTATTTACCTCGTTTATACGAAGAGACCATAAAATCAATTAGAAAACATGTAGCGAATAACTACATATAGGTTTCCATTGACGAATCTACTGACACTACTGGAAGGTGCGTAGAAACTTCATTTCCTTCGTTTTGTTAGTAGAATTTAACTAATTAAAGACAGCAGAGCAATTTATGGATGTTTTATTTTCTATTTTGTTAGTTACATATTTAATCACAACAATATTTTTGCTTGATTAAAATATTTTTTTTTAAATAACTGTTGCGCTAATTGTTTGTAGCCGACTAATTCTTTTAGCGCAATAGACGAGCTAAAACATGATTCGCTTGTAGAATTAAACAATTTTAAGTATGCCCCATTTACATCTTGCGATGTGGAACGGAGTTTCTCAAAATATAAAACAATATTTAGGGATAATAGGCATATGTTTACTTTTGAAAATTTAAAAATGTACGTCATTGTGAACTGTAACGCTCTATGTTTAGAAAATATAATTAATTAAATTATTGCATAGGATGTCTAATTAAAATAATTTCTGTAAATAAAATGTAAATAAACAGGTGTTTTTTTTAATAATGAAAGTGCATATATTTATTAAAAATTTCTAATAAACGCATATTTCATAATTTTTAAGTGCATATTTAAGTGCATATGTCACGTTTTTATAGTGCATAAGTGCATGCATATTTCAGCATTTTTAAGTGCATACAAATCCTATACCTAATCATAACCATGGTTTTTGGGATCACTATTCTTGATTTTGTGGTAACGATATTTGTTTTTTTAATGTGATGCACGTAGCTTTTACTTATGTAACTCGGTATTCTTGCTTATGTGCCTCACACATTTATATTATTTACTGCAGCTAATATAAAATTAATACTTAATAGCACAATAATTTCTAGTATATTTTAATCAGTGTAAAACAACTAAATCACGTAAGAAATTATTAATTAAAAATTATTAATACTCCATCCGTCGGCGTCGTATGCATAAAATGTAGTACAGAAATGCATCTAATTACTATAATTTTTTTTTTCATACACACTTATGGTGTCTGTCTATTAAAACTGGTCTATAAGACCAACCATTAATTTTTTTCTGATACTTCTTAAAACTAAACTAATTAAATACCTAAACTAGAGTTCATCCGACGATGTCCTTTAGTTTTTTTAGCCACTATTAAACTCGCACTATGCTCTGCTTTTCACTGCACTACACAAGCTCGAATGGTTTGGTCCTCTTCAGTCTTCGAACAATATGTTGGTTGTCCAATAGCTGAAGAGCTTCTGCGTTTTCGTGTAGGTGGAGCCTGGCTTCGTGTTTGCCAGCAAACCTTTTGATCTCTTCCTTGACCATTGGGATGTTGAGGTCTCGGTGCAGATCAGAGTTACGTATGTACCATGGAGCGTCTACCATGTTGCGTAACACCTTGTTCTGGAATGTTTGTATGGTTTTTATGTTACTATCTTTGGTACAGCCCCAGAGCTGGATGCCATATAACCATACCGGTTTTAGGATCTGATTGTAGAGTAAGATCTTATTATGTACTGACAGTTGGGAGTTTCTTCCAAGAAGCCAATAAAGCTGTTTGTATTTGAGTCCCAGTTCTTTTCTTTTCTTTTTTACATGCTCTTTCCACCGGAGTTTGGTGTCTAGAGTCATGCCTAGGTATTTGGCGTTGTTCTCATAGGGTACAATAGTACCATTAATCTCTAAGGGCAGAGGATTTACCAACCTTTTGTTTGTGAAGCTAACATGGGTAGATTTGACTTCATTTAGCTTAATCTTTCATTGTTTGGTCCAATCAAGTATTGTGTTGCTAGCTGCTTGTAATTTCTCAATGGATATATCTTGCTCCTTCTCTACTGCAAGGATTGCAGTGTCGTCTGCGAATGTTGCAACTGTGATTCCATCCAATTTTGGTATATCACTCGTGTATAACAGAAATAGGATAGGACCGAGGACACTACCCTGTGGCACACCCGCTTTTATTTCTTTCAGGTCAGAATAATCATCTTCCTGTTTAATTCTGAAAAGTCTGTTTGAGATATAAGATGTTATTATCTCTACATATTGCTTTGGTAGCATTTTGTTTAGTTTGTATATCAGGCCTTCGTGCCATACTTTGTCGAAGGCCTGAGCTACATCTAGAAAAACAGCTGAGCAGATTTGCTTTTCTTCAAGAGCGCGCTCTATTACGTCAGTAATGCGATGCACCTGATCTATAGTTGAGTGTTTTTGTCTGAAGCCAAATTGAAAATCCGGAATTAGTTTATTATTTTCAATTAGTGGTTTCATCCTTTTGAGTAGTAGTTTTTCAAATAATTTTGAGATAATTGGCAGCAAGGATATGGGCCTGTATGACTTGGCCTCATTAGGCGGCTTACCTGGTTTTGGCAGCATTATTACTTCCGCAACTTTCCAGCTGTCTGGAACATATTTCAGTCTAAAGGCTGCATTGAAGAGGTACGTGAGCATGACTATACCTTTTCTAGGCAATTGTTTTAAAATTTCTCCAGTGATCAGATCAAAACCAGGTGCTTTTTTCGGGTTTAGGTTTGTTTTTATTTCCTTCGCTACTTCATTTGGGGTAACTAAGGTAATGTTTTCTAATGTTGGATGGCTTATATTGGCCAAAGTATTGTCCATATAGACTTGGTTAGGGGTAAAAATCTCAGCCAGATGTTCCGCAAACAGATCAGCCTTTTGCTTGTTTTCTCGGGCCCATGGGCCATTATCTCTTCTGATTGGAGGAATCGAAGCTATAGGTCTCCTGATCTTTTTAGTTGTTTTCCAAAGAGAGTAATTTGTCTCTTCGGTGGCGGTTAAATTTCCCAAGTAGGAATTAATTGATTCTTCTTTAATCCTCTGTATTTCTCTTTTGAGCAGTTGTATTTTGTTATTTAGAATGGTTTTGTCTGAAGGATCTCTCGACTGTTGCCATCTTCTCCTAGCTCTTCTTTTCTCTTTGACTAGTTCTCTGATTTCTATTGGATAATTTACTCCTTTTGTTATATAGTTGATTTCTATTGTGTTATTGTGCGCCGCTGCCTGAATGACTTTGGTAAAGTTTTCAGTTTCTAGTTCAAATTCTTCAGTTGTTTTCAAACTAACATTTAGGTTAATGTTTCTTTGTAGATCAAGTCTAAAACTGTCCCAATCAGTGGTTTTGTTAACCAGTGTGGGTCGGGCATTCTTTTTAATTATCGTTTCACTCAACGTCATTATGATTGCTGAGTGATCAGAATTCAGGTCAAAGTTTTCTTCAAGCTCAGTAAAATTGGGGGATACTTTTCTTGAGATGAAGAAATCTAGCAGGTCAGGGATTTTGTTAATATCAGTGGGCCAGTAGGTAGGCTTACCTGTGGAATGATAGTTGCATTCTGTTTCTTGGACAGCTTTTCTTAATTCTCTGCCTTTAGTCGTAGTTAGTCTTGCTCCCCAGTCAGTATGTTTGGCGTTAAAATCTCCTCCCACAATGAATCTTTCACCCGGATGTTGTAGGAGATTTTTATAGTCATCTTTCTTAATATTGTGTCTGGGTGGACAGTATACTGCTCCTAACATCAGCTTTTGTTTAGTGGACTTGATGCCCACCATGGTAAGTTGCATGTCTATGCATTGCAAGTGGCATTCTTCGTAGTGGCTTATGGATTCCTTTATGATGATCGCACTGCCTCCATGTGCTTGATTGTCAGGATGGATAGTGTGATAGCTTTTGTAGCCTCTTATCTTAAGATAAGAATGGGTTGTCATATGGGTCTCTGATATGAGACAAATGTCTATATTCTGAGAGTTAAGAAAGACCTCTAACTCATTTTTTTTTGTTCAGGATGCCATTGGCATTCCATGTTGCAATCCGTAGGTCGTGTCGATCCATATAATTATTTATTCTTTGAGGCAGTACCAACGTTTTTGGCTTCTAGTTTATCAAGTCTGTTATTGACTCGATCAAGTGTCTTTATCATGTTATGCAGCACCTGCATCATAGTTGGTTCAGTCTTGGATGTAGAAGGGTTGACTTCTATTCTGTTATTTTGTGTCATCTGTGCGTATGTAGTTGATTTAACTATTACTAATTAAAAAGCATATCTTTTTCCTTTTCCAAATAGAAGTAAAAGCATTTACTTCGCTTTATGCATACGGCCCAATAATAAAGAAAAGGTTTAATATTATCAGCCTTTAAAAAAACAACTACTACTAACAATAAATATGTTAAAATTACGTTAGAGCCTGAATTTGGGGGAATATGGAATATAATGTTGGGACGAATTGCCAATAACTTTATTCCAAATTTTATAACAGAGGATCGCAATCTGAAACATTCTATGGT
This sequence comes from Agrypnus murinus, assembly GCA_929113105.1. Taxonomy (NCBI): domain Eukaryota; kingdom Metazoa; phylum Arthropoda; class Insecta; order Coleoptera; family Elateridae; genus Agrypnus; species Agrypnus murinus. Next base: position 111,968,907 of record OV816031.1, read on the forward strand.
TAGATAGATTGCAGAACTTAAATTGATTTCTAAAGGCAGATGAGTTTAAAATAGTTAGATAATACGAGTATCAGAATAGGTATATTTTTTAGATAAAGGATACTTAAAAATTTGTTGTCTTACGTTACACCCAGATCCCTAACACAGTCAACACGGCTTACGACAACACGAGATTAATTGCCTAATGTTTTATTGTAAATGTAAAGGCAATCGTCCAATGATACAATTTATGATATGCAACATTTTTCAAGATGAATATAATATGGTTTATTAGCAAGACGTCTATGTGCATCATCATGCAAACTTACAAAATCCTCCCTGTTAACTAATACTTTGGACAACTAAAACGAGAATCTGCAAATGCTTGCAGTCTTCAGGAACGTCGTTTATGAACATTGAGAAACAGAAGAGGCTCTAGATTAGAACCGTGATGAACTCCAGGGTTAGCTGTATATTTACCGTACGTATGCAGTTATCGGAAGTTTTTCATTAAAGATAATTAATTCTTAATCTTAAATCTGTAAAAATAATATAAATCTTTATAAATTGAAATTTTTGAATAATCGCAAGTAAGTTAGGATTATTTCTTATAACAAAAATCTAAAAAAGCATATTCCTGCAATTTCACGGCAGGTACTGGCGGTTAAGATACATACAGGGTGTAACATAAATATAAAATAATGGCTTTACCTTTCTGATTTGAGGAGTTACGTTAAACTTATGTTAAATACAAAAGTTTTCCGTTTATCCTGATACATATTGACGTTTTTGATTTCGTTCGTATCTTCTTTTGTTTTGTTGCTATAGCAACCACCTTTATTTTTTTTCAAATGTTTTCTTTGCATTTTTAAAAAGTGTTTATTGTTCTCTATTTGAGAATGCTATTTTGTCGTAATGAAAAAAAGATAAAATTAAAAAAATATTTTAGAAAAAGAACGAGAGAAAATTAGTCGACGTGAACTGGCTTGTAGCAAAATTAATCTAGTAAGACTTGATTATCAATTTTGCTCAAGTATCCTGTGGAAATTTGACAACTAAAGTTACGACAAGCAAACGCCAACAAACAAACGAGGTAATTAATTTTTATTGAAAGCAAACAAAAATATAACAAAAAAGAATACTGATTTTGAATTGAGAAAGACAAAAAATCTAATATAGGTATTAAAGTTAATTTTTAACTTGAGCTCCATTGACTGCCAGGTAGTGACCTAATCAGTATTTAAAATTTATTATAGCCCGTTGTAACATGTCTGCTGGTATTCTGCGCATTTCAGCCATCAAGTCATACAAATTACGTGGCCACCCTTTGTATACGTGACTCCACAGTATAAAAATATCTAGTGGTGACTAATCTGGAGATCGGTTACGTCATTCCATAGTTCCTTTTCTACCGATCAATCTGTTAGGAAAAACATTATTCAAGTACACTCTAACATGTACTGTAAAATGCGGAGGGTGCTCCGTCTTGTTGAAAGATAATTCTATTGCCAATACCTCTATTTTCGCCAGGAAATATTGCAGTAATTGCGGGTATCACATGATTTTGAAGTAACTGAAGGTATCCATTAGCGGTAAGACTTTTATCAAGAAAAAAAAGTCCTATCATCCACATTGCCTGCATCATCTGCAATTACAAAATGCCATCCTTCTGTCAAAATCGTCTTCATTTAGTTCGTCTCGTGGATTAATTGGAGTTTGTAGGGAGGAAATTCGGCTTCTAAATTTCCTGCTACTTCTCTGGTTGGAACCTTTGGCGTTTCTTCGTTTAGTTGTCAAATACCCATAGCATACTTGACTAAAACTGATAATCAAGTTACACTAGATTAATAATTTGCTAATTAAGCTAATTCTTATTATTACTTACTTGATTAATTTTCGCGTTTGTTTTTCTATAAATATTTTCTTCTAATTCTAACTTTTTTTGTTATGATAAATTAGCATTACTAAATCAAAAAAAATAAACTCTTTATCTACGAAGACTATAGAAAGTTGCACATTCCCCACAATCTAGTAACCGTGAAAACGATCAATTGCAAACAATCTCCAAACTGAACGGTAGAGACTGTGAGGAAGGAGTTCTCAACAATCAGTAGTTCTATTAAAACGCCATAGATGTCACCACTTGAAATATTTATAGTAATAATAATAATAATAACTGCTACAACCCATAGCCTGGAAACCAGGCCCCAGAAGCTATAAGCTTGTGCGGGAGGGAGGGGGCGATTATTATTATTACGTAGGCCCTATAATATTATGAATTATTTGAAATATTAAAAATGTTATAAATTTTAGATAAAGGTTAATTTATTTTGTTTAATTAATTTTTTATATTAAATTATATTTTAAATGGAAATCCATCTAGAAAAAATACCAACGTCAGAGCCGTCATTGAACTCCGGATCGCCCGTCTAGTAGCGAGAGCGTAAACATTGAGCTACGGAGACGCTTTTAAATGGCTAGGTTATTTCTTATTATATAAAGTTACAAAGATTGTTATTCAATTAAAACGTAAAATTGATTAATCTTTTACATTCTTATATACTTGTTAATGTAGTATTATTTATTATTATTGCTAAATTACAATAAAAACATTGAAAACATTTATAATTTGCTACATAATGCGAGAATATGTAGACATTTCGAAGCAACGGGGTTAATAAACTTGACAATTGAATTGTGATTGTTTGTATAAAATTATTTTTTAAAAACGAGTACATACGTATGATTATTTAACTGTAAGTACTAAATAGTAGATTGACTGAGATTATACAGATTGTAAACGTATTATTACTATTGTCTTTACAAATTTAATGTTTACTTTTGTCGTTTTCGAAATTCTAGATGTTTCATGAGTGAATCCGATGATGGGAAAATGGGGTGTACACTTGTACACTTCCAAACATCGTGGAAGCGGCTCACATTACGTCTCTTAATTTATTGCCAGATATTTCACGTAAAAATTATGAATGCGAGTATAAATTTTAGGTTAAGAAATTTTCTTAGCTGTTGGTGATTTATTACTTTTTTTGTTGTCGTAGATAAAGGATAGTGTGTAACGCGTGCAAAAACGCCAATTTAACACTCGTGTGATTGCGGCATTCGACTCCGTCTCTTACCGCAACATCTTCACATTCGTGAGAAATTGGCACTTTTCTGCATTTGTAACACAATGCTATTTAAAAAGATAAAGTTAGTTGCTATAGCAAAAAACAAAAGAAGATACGAACAAACCAAAGCCGTCAAAATATCCATGGGGATGAACGAAAAAACTTTTGTATTTAACATTTGTTTGTAGCTACTGAAATTAAAAAGTTACTGCCATTATTTGATACAGTTGTCACACTCTGCATAAGTTCCATTGTTTTCATAACAACCTACATATATAAATTGTGCAATGAAGTTTATCTTTAGAATCATTTATTTAAGTATTTTATAAATCCAAACAAACGAATTTTATTTATTTTTTTCCTTTACAAAAAAGGTAGTAAATATTTGAAATGGCATAAAACTGTATTCAATCAATCAATCTTTCGTTTTGGCATATCCTGTGCTAGAGGAGATCGGTAAATACAGCAAAGAAACTTTTTCCATGCGTTCGGTGATCTGCAGAGACATTTATAAGAAGTCAATAAATTTATTTTCGTCCTATTCACTATAATACATTTTGCGGATGTTTTAAATAACTTTCTTCCTCGGAAAAAGTCGTCTCCAAACAAAGTACTTAAATATAAAACTCACAATTCAGCAGTTAAGTGACTATTTAGAAGGATCCGCAGGATTTTAGGATCTTTCACTGCCCTCCTTAAATCAGAATGTGCTTGAAATTGCTAATTTTGTTTACCTACTAATTGAAAATTTCGTTCGAAAACTTTTTTAAAAGGAAACGCCTACTAATCGAAATTTCCCCATCTGTATACCTAATTCTGGCTAAACTAAATATATAAATTATAGTTTAGGGTTTAATATAATAATATAATTTAGGACATGCAATATGTCAAGAGCAGTTAGGTCAAGTTTGACTTCTCGAATAGAACTTGCAGACTTGACAGGGGATGCAACAGTTCACCCTTGTGTGCTGCGGGCTACACGTGTTTTGCTAAAATCCACTCAAACTTCAAGGTTGACAAGAAAATCCTGTTGGATCTCTTGTGTCAGGTGGTCGCTTGAAAGGATTGGAAATCCGAAACGCCGTCGTTTACTCTGATACGCGATAGGGATAATTCGAACACAATTTTTTAAAAGGATTTATTTCCGATTTTTAAGGATTATCATAATATTATTAAACCCGTGGATTCGTGGAGCAGCGCTGAAGAGAAAAGATGAAGAAGATGAAAATAAAAATAAAAAGGTACAAAAAAAGTATCTTTTTAAATAATAGCTCAAAGGCTTTACGTTAAAACGGTTAAAACTGTTTGAAATAAAGCGTGTCTAATAAAATATTCACGAGGAGGTTTTCTTTTATTTAGCGCGAAATCTTATAACGTGAATTGAGACGCAGACACAGGGGGCGTTGGTGTCTGTAAGGCTGAGGAGAAGAAGAGTACTTTAGATAGACGGGAACGCGGTTCTCTTTAAAGCAACTCTCCTCTTTCACACACTAAGCCTTGAGATGCCTTACTTTCTTTCTATTTTTTCCTCGGTGTTCGTGTGTGAAGAAGCTGGTGTCAACATGGGATTTTCTCTCTCACGAAGGGTGCGGGATTGCTAAGGGCGAAAATGCTATTCATTTTTATAGCGGTACATGTCTAGCAGGTCTTCCTAGTCCCTTGCAGCATTGGAATTCTTCGTAAGCACGTAATCCACGCTTCTCTGACAGCCAGTTCGTTAGGCACACGGCTCAGTGCCGTACGTGCCGAGGGATACGAAATCAATGAATTAACATACCAACCCAAACTTCTTGAAATGCAAGCTCGAATCCGACCGTCTTTCTTGTCTTAGAAAATCGCTAGGAGACACAAAAATTTGGGAACAATAACGAGATTTATAGTAAGTAGGACGGCTCATCCATTAAAGCTAGGATATCCTTTAAAGCGCCCTAGTTAGAAATTTTTACTTTTGGTATTTGTTTTGATCCCTAGTTGGCTCGGTACGTCCCCGTAACGCATAAAGTTGGAGTGTAGCGGAAAGTTTGGAGATTGAGAGGGATTTAGCGGAGTTACTATCGCGGAATCAATTAGAAAGCGTCGTGGTGTGCGTGGTGGCAGTGTAGGATGCGTGCACACGCACTAGCTTGAGTGCTCCGATAAGCGTGAATCATGAACGGGTAGACAGGGCCTGGCGGTGATCGGTAATGGGTCCGTCACGCGCCGCCACTACTACATATTACTGTGCTCCACCCGCTTCGGATTTGGTATTGACAAATGCCATTGTTGGTTCATATAAATTGTACTTCGACTGACGTTTTGCGTGTGTCGACACGGTCCACCCGTTCTGGGAACAAATGAGTAATGATACCGCCACTGACGGCTTAGATAAGGGGGGTGGCGGCAGTAGCAAATGAATCTCTTACTGCAGGGCTCTTCAGGACCCGATAGCTATCGTGGTGGTATTTTACGATATTAAGGAATGAAGCAGCTAACTGCTAAAGCACTCGCATTAGGAGGCTTCATGTAAGCTCACACACTGAGCGTTCTTAAGAGGACTCTTCTAACCCAGGGTTTATTGCTTTCGGGTACTTAGATAAAACAGACGGTTTTTCACACGGAAAACGCTATTAACTTTATCGTATACGGAAAAAGTTTATTTGGTTCGAATTTGTAATATCAAAAATACACGAAAACGCTGTGGATATGTCTTAACGATAAACAGACATGACATGATTTCATTTAGGCTTCTTCGTTTTTCTTTTTCTACTATATTATCTTTTGTATAAATCTGAAAAAGGGTTGCTTTTACATATCGTAATTTAAAATACAACTACGGAAAAGATTTTTTTATCCGCTTTATCTGGTGTTTTATTCTAATTTTTAGATTATAATTTAAGACATTTTCAGGACTAAGTTTAGCTCGGAAAATAAAGCTTTACGAGTCACGAGTCCGGTAAAAGAATTACGGTACTGAAAGGCATACACAAATATTTTATTCAGTAATAGCTCAACTAACCTAATTCGTTGCCGTCGATATAAGTGCGATTCTAAAGTATGGAATAAATTTGAAAAAAGGGAAAGTATTAATTTTTGAAAAAATTCCAAAAACACGTCAATTTTGTTTTTAAAGTCCCCACTTTTTGACATAATATTCGAATACACGAGGGTGATGTGTTTAAGTGTGGTGACGTCATCGACATTTTTTTAAATGGCAACTTGCATTTTTTATTCCAAATTCTGACACTTCATCCTCTTGCTAAAATGGTAATGTAATAAGTTTGTTACCTTACATAAGGAAATTTTTGAAAAAAATAATTATCAAGACGGGAAAGTGCTATACTCACCACACTTAAATGCAAAGCGAGACGCAAAGTATTGATTTTTGCAAAAATTCCAAAAGCATGTCAATTTTGTTTTTAAAGTCCGCACTTTTTGACATATCGGATATACAGGGTGATGCGTTTAAGTGTGGCGACTATAGCACTTTCCCGTCTTCATAATTATTTTTTTCAAAATTTTTTTTCTGCAAGGTAACAAACTTATTACATTACCATGTTGGTAATTGGATAAAGTGTCAGAATATGAAATAAAAAATAAAAGTTGCTATAATGAATATACAGGGCGATAGAAAGTCTGGAATATTCGATATAAAATAAAAACTACTAAAAAATGTTCAAACAGTAAATCTTTATATTTTATAGGGACTAATTTTATTTTATATAAGCATAATCTTCATTTGTTTTGACCTGGCAGACCTTTTTTTAATTGCAACGTTCATTCCTGTTTGTCTTATTGTGTTGCTCTCTTATTTCCAATTTTATCGATACTCCAACATTTATAGCTCAAGTGGAGTTATTTTTTAATTGTCCCCGACCTACAAGTCTAGTGTCAAGCAAAAATCTAAATAACGCCTTACTTATACAGCGTAATGCGGCGGAGCACCATCCTGCTGAAACCAGAGTACGGGCATGTCCGGTTCTTCAGGATTGGCAACTATTACAGATACATCGGGTAAATTTTATGGAACATGTACTTTAAATGTTTTGAAAAATTGCTCTATGTCACCCGGTATATTCTGTGAACTCTTAGGTTACATCATTAGGTGATTCAAATATTCACTTCTAAACTGTTTTCTTCTTTAAGCTTTAATCTATATCTAGAATATCTGTTTAAAGAATCTCTAGCGAAACAATCAATATCAGCAGTTATTCCCACTTCTCTTACTTTCCGCAAGAACTTTGACGTGCTTAATAGCAACAAATCGTCATTATCATCAGATATGTATTGCTATGGTATCTTATCATGCATATGATATTCATATAAAAGGATATTTTAATTTGTTGAGAACTTTAATTTAATTTGATTTTATTGTGTAAATGATTATCCAAAACATCCAAATTACATATGCTATAACAGAGAAAATCTTTATTAGATGTAAGCATCATTATATGCCACCACCTGCAATAAAAGACTACAAGGTTTTCTATAGTGAACATTAAAATAAAGGTTTCTAAGTATAGACAATTAAAATAATAATTTATTATCTATTGACAAGAGGAAGAAATAAATATAGAACAACCTAGAGACAGAATAATAAAAATAATTAAATTGAAATAACAAGAAAGTTTTGAAATAATAACAACTTCTTAAAATGTAAAACATATTAAAATCTATATAAACATATAATAAACATACTAAACATATTAAATATGGATAAAGTGTTAGAAAGTATATTATAAAACCTTAAACTGGAACTGTAAAAATTAAATGGTCACAATATAAAATATAAAATTTAAAGCAAGCCACTAGTCGCAGTGTTTTATTTTATAGTTAAAAAAAGAAAATAAATAAAAGTAAATGTAATTAGCCAGAAGAGGTAATATTGTGTCCAAGTGGAGTTATGTCTTCATAACACGATTTAGATTGTGTTACTTGTCTATCGAAAAAGCTGATATGTCACTCTAGAGTTTTGGTTTAGCTGAAACAAAGAAAGAAAAGTGAATATAGTTAATTGTGAGTGTGTACTTGTTTCTCACCACAAAACAAATATCATATATGGCAGGTTAGTCAAGGTGAGGTATAATAAACCTGAGTACAGAATAGTTAATTGAAACCACGTGTAAGTTGATAAATGCAGTTCGTCTTTAGTTGTTACCATAAAATATTGTTTAATGCAATTAATCATTCCTACTTACATTCACATAAAATAAGAATACTTAGACAGTAGAATTAATCTGGCATTACACAATAAAAATTTATTCGTAATTATACCATAATGTCATCTATTACAATTTATGGTTATTGAAATAAAAAGAGACGAAGTAATAAACCAGTAGTAATAAACCAGTAGTCATCTGTAACAAGATGAGTTCAAATAAATATAAGCGGGAAATAAAATAATTTAATATAAAATATTCCTGAACCCAATATAGACATTGTCTCTATCATTGAAAAATTTACATAATCAACAATTGTATTTTTAAAGCAATTTAAAGAGTCTCGCAGCAATATGAGATAAAATTTTAATATCTAGCCATCCCAGTATATTAGTGAAGCAAATTTATGACTGATACTACTTCATAGACAACGGGAATTTCTTGGTATGACAATGAAATGTCAACAACTCTTTCATGATCTTTATTAATCTCTCCCAAAGCAACCCCACCAAGCGGAGGTGATACAAATTAATTTCCATTGAATTCTTTGCACAACGCTGTACTTGTAGATTTTTTCTCATTGTATTTTTGTCAGCGATAATTACAAAACTCGAAACGGTTTCTTCTGATCACAAGACTGGAATTGCACAGCCATAAGGTGATCCTCAAACTCTCGTTTATGAATCCAGCTGGCTGGTGGCATGCAGTGTACCATCGGCCAGAGATTGCCCTCCCGACCTAGATAAACCTAACTCGAACTACCTTCCATCAGGCAGAGATATGATACATTATAATTTTCAAAAATATCTAAGGCTTCCTGGTCAACTCAGCCTGTAAAAATGAGTACTTGGAAAATAATTATCAGAGGGAATAATTTAAGGATTACGATTGAAGTGCGTTTTGGGTGACCAGTGAGTAAATTTCCAAAACGTACTAACTTTAACACCCTATATCTACGATATAGGTGTGCACCATCTTTTCATATTTTAGAAATATGTAGACAAGTCCTTCATATTTATGTTCCCGGATTGTCAAATCGCAGGGTGCTTGCAAACATTTGATTTAAGGCTTACGATTGAAGTGCGTTTTGGGTGACCAGTGAGGAAATTGTCCAAACGTACCAACTTTAACACACTGTATCTATGATATATCGTAGATACATTTTTTCGGGCCATCTTTTCATATTTTGGGAATGTGTAGACATATCCTTCCTGCTTACGCTCCTGAATTTTTGTACCGCAGTATGCTTGCAAACATCTGATTTAGGAATTACGAATAAAGTGCGTTTTGTGCGTCTTGTAAAGAAATTGTCCAAACGTACCATCTTTAACACCGTGTATCTACGTTATAGGTATACGCCATTTTTTCATATTTTGGCAGTGTGTAGACATATCCTTCCTGCTTAGGCTGCTGAATTTTTGTACCGCAGTATGCTTGCAAACATCTGATCTAAGAATTACGATTAAGGGCGCGTTATCGCCGCCAGTTTTCATAATAGGAAGCTTCATTAACTATAAACACCTAAAGATGGCGGTACGGTCCGCAAAACGGAATTAATTTCTTTAAAACAAAAATTTGTGCTCACAGTGTTACCAGACATGGTGAACTTTCAAAATATTTTAAGTTTAACTGAAATCTTTAATTTTTAAATGCCAAGGAATAATTTATGGTAGTTAAAATCAAAAAGGGGTATATAAAACTGCTAAATATCTTTAAAAATATTAGTTGTTCTTGCTGGTTTTAAGAAAAAGAAAAGTATTATTATATTAAAATATTGAAAATATATATTCGTTTTAAGAAATCAATCAGGACTAATTAAGAGTGAAATAGTTTATTTAAAAATTAACCGTCACATACTCTTAAGTAAAGAAAAACAACATTTACTTCGGGAATTTACTAAATAATAATTAAAAGATTAGGAAAGTTAAATTATTTTTAAATGTCCCGCGAATATTACCACCCAACGCTTCCTGGTGCAGAAAGCATTCAACTAAAAATGACTGATTTTCGTGCTGCTATATTTAAATTTTCGCGCCGTGTACTTCTATTTTCTTTCAATCAATACTAAATAAGCAAGCAAAAACATTTATCCATTTTCATAGATTTTGCTATTAAACAGTGATATAATGACTGTATTATGGTTATTTTTTAAAAAACGTTAATTCTACAAGATTGGCTATGTTCGACTACGATTATAAAATTTATTTTAGATATCTGCTCCTTACAAACTATCATCCACACTACCTTAACAGTTTAGCAATCAACATCAAACGTTATCTTCCTAAAAAAACGATTATTAAAGAAAACTGAATGAAAAACGTGAGCTATATTTTGACGCTAATATTTTGCGCCAATAACGCCACCTTAAAGTGCGTTTTGTGCGTCTTGTAAAGAAATTATCCAAACGTACCATCTTTAACGCCCTTTATCTACGATATAGGTGTGCGCCATTTTTTCATATTTTGGCAGTGTGTAGACATATCCTTCCTGCTTACGCTCCTGTATTTTTGTACCGCAGTATGCTTGCAAACATCTGATTTGGGAATTACGAATAAATTGCGTTTTGTGTGTCTTGTAAAGAAATTGTCCAAACGTGCCATTTTTAACACCCTGTATCTACGATATAGGTGTGCGTCATTTTTTCATATTTTGGCAGTGTGTAGACATGTCCTTGCTGCTTACGCTCCTGTATTGTACCTTTTGTACCGCAGTATGCTTGCAAACATCTGATTTAGGAATTACGAATAAAGTGCGTTTTGTGTGTCTTGTAAAGAAATTTTCCAAACGTACCATCTTTAACACCCTGTATCTACAATATAGGTGTGCGCCATTTTTTCACATTTTGGCAGTGTGGAGACATGTCCTTCCTGCTTAGGCTGCTGAATTTTTGTACCGCAGTATGCTTGCAAACATCTGATTTAGGAATTACGATTAAAGTGCGTTTTATGTGTCTTGTAAAGAAATTGTCCAAACGTACCATTTTTAACACCCTGTTTCTACGATATAGGTGTGCGCCATTTTTTCATATTTTGGCAGTGTATAGACATATCCTTTCTGCTTACGCTGCTGAATTTTTGTACCGCAGTATGCTTGCAAACATCTGATTTATGAATTACGATTAACGTGCGTTTTGTGTGTCTTGTAAAGAAATTGTTCAAACGTACCATATTTAACACCCTGTATCTACGATATAGGTGTGCGCCATGTTTTCATATTTTGGCAGCCTGTAGACATGTCCTTCCTGCTTACGCTGCTGAATCTTTGTACAGCAGTATGCTTGCAAACATCTGATTTAGGAATTACAAATAAAGAGCGTTTTGTGTGACTTGTAAGGAAATTGCCCAAACGTACCATCTTTAACACCCTATATCTACGGTATACGTGTGCGCTATTTTTTGATATTTTGGCAGTGTGTAGACATGTCCTTCCTGCTTACGCTCCTGAATTCTTGTACCGCAGTAATCTTGAAAACATCTGATTTAAGAATTACAAATAAAGTGCGTTTTGGGTGTCTTGTAAAGAAATTGTCCAAACGTACCATCTTTAACACCCCGTATCTACGGTATAGGTGTGCGTCATTTCTTCATATTTTGGCAGTGTGTAGACATGTCCTTGCTGCTTACGCTCCTGTATTGTACCTTTTGTACCGCCGTATGGTTGCAAACATCTGATTTAGGAATTACGAATAAAGTGCGATTTGTGTGGCTTGTGAGGAAATTGTCAAAATGTATCAACTTAAACACATTGTATCTACGGTATAGGTGTGCGCCATGTTTTCATATTTTGGCAAAGCGTAATCATGCCCTTCCTGCTTACGTCTCCGGATTATCAAATCGCAGTGTGCTTGCAAATATTTTATTTAAGGTTTACGATTGAAATGTGTTTTTGGTGACCAGTGAGGAAATTGTTAAAATGTATCAACTTGAACACCCTGTATCTACGGCTGATGTGTTCTTCATCATTTCATTTTAGGCTATCCTAGAGGCAATAACCTGGTGGTTACTGTAGGATAATGAAAGTTGTTTACAGCGCTGTAAACGGCGAGTGGAGAGGTTTAAAATTGGGCCATATATCTGGCCTTACTGGTTTACTTCTTTACTAATTTTGTTTTGATACTACTTGTGGCGCAGTTGCCAGATGTAATCTAAATTTCTACAGAGTATGTAAGTAATATACATTTCTGTTAAGCTCTTTTTAATTAATTTAATCCATTGATTATGTTTAACTAGTACTGATTATATATTTTAAGGACTGTATAAAAATCGTTCATATTGATTAATTATTTCTATTGATAGGGGTTATTTGAGAATTAATTTAACTTAATTTTGTGTAATTTATTATAATTTCTTTTTTTATCTGGACTATTCTATTTTTTGATATTAATTTTTACTGTTTATTGTTTGTGTTCTTATGAATAAATCTCTTCTGCTTCTTTTGCGAGTCTCTTCATTTCTGACTCAAACATTCAGTAAGTTTCAGGTTAATGTTTTGTGTTATAAATTTTAATATAGCTGGACTTTTTATTAATACCGCGAGCTAGCCGGTTAGGAAGTTCCAGTTATAGCCTACCGCTAACACCTAATAATAATACAGAGCTTCTATACGTTAAAAGAGGAACTACAAAAATTATTCGAATGTTTATTTATCAAAATACAAGGCAGTTTTTCTATATAATACAGCCTCATATAAAGTTAACTTATTAAAAATAGTAAGTTAACGTGGCGGATTTGTATGCACTCAAACGCACGGGTGTTTTGTGCATCAATATTGATATAAATTGGTTTTACGGTATATAGTATTTTATCTTGTTTTTCCTACTGTTACGTTAATGTATAGACTTATGCATGTTTAAGCACTAAAACAATATATTACATGCATACGTCATTCGCAATAACAAAAAGAAATCAATTAACACAAGATTTCTGCCTTATAGATCTAAAAAGAATATAAATAAATAGCGAAACATGGATTTTCAAAACATTATCTGAAAGAGAAAGTTAAGAGAAATAAGAAAAGATCTGTCGAAAAGTTTCTACGGTTATCTCGCTCTAATACGAATAAAATCAATGCATTTAACATTTGACATTTAAATTACATTGAGATAAGGCAACAAACGGTAGGTGAAGGTATGTATAGAGAAGTCTAAGGAAGTTTTCAAAATGTGCCTCACGTCTTTCCTAAATTTACATTGTTGGGCCGAGAGAGTAAATTACAGGGGCTCAGTCAACTCGGAGAGATTTAGCCCCCTGGGAGATGACAGTTTATTGGGATAAGCACTTAATAGACGCAGGGATGGGGCTGCCTAACTTCGTTACGCCATTGCCTTAATTCATAAAGCTTTTGTTTTCGCATTGTCTTTGTTCCTTCTGAAAGATATTGGCGTTGAAAGTAAGTGCTTTTTTATTCTGTCGATATATAAGAAATAATGACGGGAAGATGTGATGAAATTTTAGTTCGATAAATCTAACGTCGTCGTCGTATAAAAGCTCGTTTTGTCGCTAAAGATAACGTGCTAGTCCAGTGCGATAATAAAAATATAAACAATAATTGTTGTTTAAGCCCGATTATAGATAGGAGATAGTGCTTAAGGGTTCTAGTTTATTGTAGGCTTGTACATAATTCTTTACACTTTAAGACTAATTAACATTCTTCAAAAGTATTAAATTAAAATTTAAAGTTTCGTGCAACATATTAATGAATTCACAAGGGTAAACATTTAAAAGTGTCGCAGATCGCGTTTTATTTTCTTGGTACGTGTTGTGCGCTTATCTTGAAAGGTCAAGAGGGTTACGTTTGAAGACCAAAATAAATCAACTGTTGATTATCGCGTCTAATTCCAAGCTTTTTTGGGTTGTTTGGGTGATGGTGGTGGGGGGCAAGGAGAATAAGAGATGACTAAAATGGGCGGAAAAGTTGGGAGAGGAGAAGGGAAAACAAACTTCTAATTTGGAAACACAAATAAAGGTAAACGTCTGTACTTCCTGGATGAAAAATATTTGATTTAATCTCTTGTGTAGACAAAGTAATCTGCAGCGATAAAAGTACACAAGAAGTCTCGCCTCCCGTTAAATGAGCCAATATGTCATCCGCTTCAAGTCTGCACCGACTAAACTACGAAAGAAAATAAAATGTTTGACAAATAGCGAGCTCGTAAGCAAACATCGAGTCGAGCTGTTTACTTGCTAGATGACAAGTGGCTCCGTCTTTAGAGGGTCGCGAAGGCGCGATGTCGATCCATTAGCATAGACGACGAGGGCATTTCATGAACAGAATTATGGATTTACTAACACTACTTGCACCATAACACACTTTAGCAAAAAGGGGTACTTCTTTCGAGTTTAGCCAAACTTTAAAGTGTACACATCAGGAGAAAGATTTTTCCTTAGATGGAGGTAGTTTAGTATTTATCTCCAATGAAAATTAGTAGTTCAGGCATGTGTAAGTAGTTCATGTAATCAACTAACCCAAAGCGTCTAAAAGCGCGTGCAATGAGAAACTTTCAGCAATTTAAAATTCAAGGAAATTACCAAGAGTAGAGCGTTTTATCCCTAATCTTAAATGCAATCTTTTATTTTGTTTTATTTCAAGCTTCTACTAAGAAGGGATCCAAGTCAATCTCGCGCCCATTCCCTATTCAAACATTTTAGTTCTGTGTTTCCCGATGAACACATTAACAGTTTCAGACAAGGGCCGACGATCTTATGCTAATCAGTTTCGCCCGGCTTCTAAAAAGATATAGCGCCTGAGTGAACCGCTTTTCCTTATACTTTTATCGTTTCTTTCTCGTGAAAACGCATTTGTCCAATAAAGGGTCCCCTAGATCGGAGCCACCGCGCTTCAGATTCATTTATATGAAAGCTTCTTAGCGCTCGGCTCTAGAAAATGGGCGGAGGAGTGCGGCAACAACCCAACTGAAAGACCGGCTAACTTTTCGGCGCAAACACGTACACATGTATGGCATACAACACATACACAGGTCGACGCTTATGTAAAATAGCGTCGACAACAATAACAAATAGGCAAAGTTCGGAAATGGCGGAGGTCGCGGGCCTCGCGATTAATCACGGCCCTATTATCATATTACAAGGACGGTGACACCTTCCGGCTAACAATATTCAAGTACTAGTACTACAGAACGGGCGAATCCCCACCGTCTTTCAAGGACGCACATTCCAGCTGTCAGAAAAGTTTTAGTCATATTCTGCAGGCTTTAGACGCACACCCCATCCAAATGAAAGGGAAACTTTGAATAGATAGATGAGCTAATAATAAATTTTCGTAGACATTGATTTCCGATAAAGTCGTAAAAGTTTTACCAAACAAGAACTAAAAAGAACAAACTTCTCAAACGTATATGTATGTATGCCCATTTCGGATTTTAACTTGGCCCATTATTTAAAAACTAGTAGTTTTCCACCTATTTAATTAAGAGGAATGAAAATACTGGAACTGAACGTTTAAATCTGTTAAGCGTTTATTTTATTGTGTAAACGGAAACCTTATTTATCGCATTGTAAATCTACCGTTTCATGTAATATGTCCACAAAATTGACAGTAAAAACATCCTCCTTATAACGTAGCTAAAATTGATGGCTTTATTACTTTACTTTATCACTTTATTGGGTAAGCACAATGGATTCTATTTTGTTTCCATTTATAGCTAAAATTACATTAATAATCTTACAGGCTCTTGATATCGATACATGTAACAATTTCGAATAGACCAAGTATGGACAACGCAGCGCTTTTAGGATAAAGAGTGATAATTTTTTATACAGCTAAGTTCTTGCAAGAAGGTGAAAGGTGTAAGTATTCGTATGTTTTCGGCAGCTCGAATCGTGTTCATATGCTTAGACACGCATCTCTAGTGTGCACACTTACGGTGGTCGAGCAAATGCAAATTGTCATGCTGTTCACTTACACTTGGAAGAATAAATCTGTATAGTATGTGTACCTTTAGAGGTAGGTGGTCTTGAGTTCTGAAAGGATAAAGCACTTCTAATTCTAATAGAGAAAGGTGAGTGACTGAAGGTTAAATCTGACATTCACAAGAAGATCTCCAAAGTCTCCAAAGCAAAGAGGAGTGGTCGGAGATCAAATCGAATCTACGGCGAGGTTTCCAGAATTGATTACATTAAGGGTAATTTTTGACCTATGACCCCCTTGTCCGAAGAGGAATATTCAGAGGTTTATTATTATTACGTAGGCCCTACGTGCGGCTGCAGCCGACTTACAGATGAAACAGCACAAATCTCACATTTGTGTCACAGCTAAGGAAAACTGCAGAAAACCTTAACCATATCTGACTGTAACAGGAGTCGACCTGTCCCGCTTGGGTGAAAGTCCAGCACGCTAGACATTACACTACCAAGGCTGTAGTTGATTGCATATAGTCCGTTGTCGTTTTTTCAAGGGTCGTTTTGACCAATGACTCCCCCCCTTGTGCAAGGGGGAGTAGTCAGAGGTCAAATATAATCTTTTGGGTGTTTCCCAGGTTTGTTTAAGTATATAGTCCCGTCGTCAGTTTTTAAAATTGTTGCTTATGATTGATAACTCCCTTTTTCAGGTTTTCAAGTTAGTCATTTTTGACCTATGACCTCCTTTCTGCGAAGGAGAGTGTTCAGAGGTCAAATATAACATTTTGGTAGGCTTCCAGGTTTGATAGTGATATAGGTTGATTTTGATATAGTTTCGTTGTAAGCTTCGTTGTAAGTGATACGTCTAATGCATAACGGTCTTTTGTAGTTAGAGGTGAGTGTGACCGCAGGTTAAAAATGTGATATTGACAGGGAGGTTTCCAAAGTCTCCAAAGCAAACAGGAGAGGTCGGAGATCAAATCTAATTTCCGGGGAGGTTTATTACATAGATATGTAATAAACTCTGTAAACCTCCCCGGAAATTGGAAAGGGTCGTATTTGACCTATGACCCCCTTGCGCGACGGGGAGTGGCCAAAGATCAAATATAACCTTGTGGAAGGTTTTTAGATTGGATTATCTATGATTCCGTTATCAGTTTTTCAAAAGTGTTGCTTATGATCCATAACACATTCATGTCAAAAGAACCAGAACTCTCTTTTGTAGGAAAGATGAGTGTGACCGGAGATCAACTCCGACATTGACAGGGAGGTCCCCAAAGCAAAGACGAGTGGTCGGATATTAAATCTAACCTTCGGGGAGGTTTCCAGGTTTGCTTACATGTAGTTCCGTTGTCAGTTTTTCAAAAGTGTTACTTATGATCCATAATTCCCTTTTGTGAAAAGAGGTGAGCGTGATTGAAAGTTAAATCTGACATTGACAGGAAGGCCTCCAAAGTCTCCAAAGCAAAGAGAAGTGATCGGAGATCAAATCTAACATCCGTGGAGGCTTCCAGAGTTGATTATTATAGTGTATCCCGTTCCGTTGTCGGCTTTTCACAAGTATCACTTTTATCGATACTTTTATAAAAGTGTTATTTATGACACGTAGACTTCACTGACGGGGAGATCCCAGGCCCAAGGAGATGTTAGTGTAATCCTTGAATGTCTATATATTTTGCGACTTTGAACGTCAAATGACAACTAAGTTTGTGCTGAAGAACCTGGAAGCACTAGTACGGATACGGGAGAATTATGATCATCGCAGCGCTACGGTCGGGAATGCCTGGAGATTTGACTCCACTCTCGAGTCACAATTAATTAGTGACTTTACAGGATTAGTACATCGGTAGGCCATTGCCTATGTAGTCTTCTGATTTCGGGTTGAATGATTAGTTGTCTGGCTTCTTCGTTGGGATGATTAGGGAGTCGATCGAAATGTACCACGGTGCATTAAGGATCGTTCGAAGGATCTTGGATTGAAATCGTTGCAGAATTTTTGTGTTGGATGGCTTAGCACAGAGCTGGACGCCGTATGTCCAGATAGGTTTTATGATGCACTTGTAAAGGAGTAGTTTATTTTCCGTAGAGAGCTGAGATTTGCCACCTAGGAGCCAGTTCATTTGTCGAACTTTTAGATTGATGTGGGTTTTCTTGGCAGAAGTATGTGCCTTCCATGTAAGTTTGTGGTCAAGTATTAGTCCCAAATATTTAACTTGAGAGGTTACTGGTAACTGCGCATTATTTATTGTGACCGTCGGGCAGATGATGTTCCTAGTTGTAAATGTGATCTGAGTGGACTTTGTGTGATTTATTTTGACTTTCCATTTATTCAGCCAGTCTTGCAGTAGGTTAAGGTGCGTTTGAAGATTGTGAGATGCTGATTGAGCATTTTCGCTTACTGATATTAAAGCGGTGTCATCAGCAAACGTGGCTATTGTGGTAGTATTTGTAGTGGGAACGTCAGCCGTAAAGATTAGATAGAGGAAGAGACCAAGGACGCTTCCTTGAGGGACTCCTGAGTTTATAGGGCAGTAACTTGATGTTGCTGTGTTGAATCGGACTTGAAAAAATCGGTCTGTAAGATATGATTTGAAGATTAGGTAATGAGGTGTAGGAAGGAGGCGTTTAAGTTTATATACTAGACCAGCATGCCATACACGATCAAAGGCCTGTTCGACATCATAAATCTATAAAAATTTATTTATCTTCTAGATTTTTTTTTATCTTTCAGACGTATAATTTTTATTTGTATCGAGCTACTTTAATTGCACGCTCATTTGTGTTTGTCTGATTGAGTTGCTCTCTTTATTTTAAATATGAACAATACCCCATTTGGGAGGTCGTAACATTTATTAGTAACGAAGAATACTAAATATAAATTGTTTGTTAATTTTGTAACTTGTATACATTCTTCACAAAATTTCACAAAACTCATTTTGAACACGAACAATAACATCTGGAGGAATTGATCGCATTTTTTGCGTTACTCGAGCAGTAAGATCTTTCACGTTGTTGGGTCTATTGCGATAAGCCCGTTCTTGTACATAACCCCACAATAAAAGATCAAGTGAAGCTAAATCCGCTGAACAAGCTGGCCAATCGATTAGCCCACCCCCCGGTCTTCTAATCCAGCGATGGGCGAAGAAATTTGAATATGTAACACCTTACTTGTTAAACATAGTTTGTTGGAACACTATCATGCTGAAACCTGCTGCGTTGCCTGGTAACTTTACAAAAAAATATAACACAGATTTTATTTATGTTAGACCCCCACAAGTGGGTATCATTGAATTTGTAATATGGTGAGCAACGCAATAAGGCAATATATAAATGAAAGTTGCAATTAGAAAAAGGCGATGGCGTCATAGGATGAAAAAATGAAGAACTGTATTTATAAAAGATCACTGCTAAGTACAAAAAAATTAGATATTCGGACATTTCCTCTCAAATTTTAGACGTTTCTATTTTATATCGATTAGTCCCTACATTCTTTTCTATTACAAATGATCTTTTCTACCACAAGGTAGTAGGGGTCGAAATGATTGATCGGCGGCCTAGCCCAACACATATTACATACTACTAGCATTTAAAACGTGTCTATGAGTGAGTAAACTGTATCTCGCTTGTTTTTGAAAAGCATTTGTTTGTTGTTGTTAACAGTCTACAGATTTATCGAGCTAATATGCATCTTATTTGTGGTGCTGAGAAGTTCTGTTTAATCTCCCCTAGCAAGCTTCTCAGTAGCATCAACGTCAATTTAAGTACCCCAGAAGGCTTTTTCCTGGAATTATGATTTCTTAGAGATTTTGAGTGAAATATATTTTCTAGGCTTTCAGAGTGTATCATACACAGAAGGTATATAAGAATATGATACTGGAAAGATTCCGTCAGCCAGTGTCTGAGAATGGACGAAGTCATAACTCTCCAACTTAGTTTCCACCCATCAATCTAGACTTAAGAATGTGGATCTATTCTGATGGGGCTCAGTTAATACGCCTGAATTATGAGCTTGTAGCAGCAGAATAGAGTCTCTTCTTGAGAACATAGTCAACAGAATACAGTATACTGGAGCGCATACTTGGATAAAATTATTTTTAAATTTAGTATGCTTTGAATAATGATTTAATATCTTCTCTGACAGTTTCAGAAACATCACAGCAGTTTGAATATCTAACGGTAGCAATCAACCAATAACTTAGAGAGTAATTATATCTCAATTAACATAATCATTGAAAGTATTGGTCACTGAATTAATGCGGTTGTGGGCAGCTACCTACCAAGGGGAACAACTTGTTTATCAATCAGAAATAAATCACTAAAGCTCAATTTTCTCCATTATTCTCTTGTTAATATACTGCACCCAAGCCGTGATCAAATTTCTGTAGCAAAAGTTTATTAATATATTGTATTTAGACATCATGTGGTAATAAGAAAAGAAAATATTATGCTAATTCCACATCCAAGTATGTGCTATTCCACTCCCTCATGGTAGCTATCGGGTCTGTACTTTAGATAGCGCCAGAAGTAGTTCCGTTGAAGTCAACCAATGCGGTACCTACCTGGGTTTATAATCCGAATCTCATAAGAGCATTGGATGTAGCAGTGAGCTGTGGAATTCACAAGGATATCAATGTTAGACAGGAGACAGTTGTGGACAATCGTGCATATTTGTCAGGAGTACCTGCATTGTCTTAGTGATCCATCGTATTAGTTTTAAAGGCGCATTGATTGTACTTGCCACTGAACTCTGAGTCCTTAAGCTTTAAACAGTAGCGTGCCAGAGTTGTGACATTGCTAACTTTACCGGTGCAATAGATAATGGAAGTAACAAACTTGAGCAAATAAAGAATTATAAGTTCAATTCAATTAAAACATTCGTTCCCTCTTTAATGATGGCCTGTAATACCAAGTTGCTAGAAAACTTCCTGAAAACTGAATGTCTGAATCTTTCTATATTTAGTATTTTCAGTCTTTTCTGTCCTTCTGTTTTGTCAAAAAAGTTCCTCGCGGTGTCAAAGAGTGTTAAGCGTTAAGTTTAACTCATCTAAAAATCCATTTCGTCAAATATTCGTCAGCTCTCTTAGATCTTTGTTCAGGTAACCTACGAGAGCTGGCGTTAATTAAGAACCTATGACTGCTCAAGGCCAAATGTTATGGTAGCGAGAAAACCTTTTTAAAAGGGTTAGACCAAATTCTTATGCGTCAGAGGCCACTTTGCAGATTTTGATGAAAGTTTGAAGAAAAGTTCTGATTATCTAATTCTAAACCAGCGTCAAGTTTTAGCTGTTAGGTGAAGATTAAACTCGTGAAGTCACTAAAGGCCAACGTACTAATCTCAGCAAATCCAAGCAAGCATCTTTCGACTCTTTAGTCTCTACAGTGCCTGAGAACAACAATTTTTGCTCAGACAACTGACTCTGATAACCCTCGGAGGTTATAAAATGTGAACAAATAGTTTTAAACAAATTTAGGCAAATATGTCTCTTCGATTTCTTAAGACACTGGACGGTCTGTGAGAATTAAAGTTTACTGATACAACTGAAGGTCACTATCTCCCGATTCCTTAAAGGATTTGAACAAGTACAGGCAAGTATGTTGCAAAAGCAAGTGGGTTGCTTTTCAAATTCTTATTCACTAGAGAGAATAGGGATGACTTTTTTGAAACCCATTTAGTGATTGTAAAAGGTCGTCATATTCACTTCAACCTACCTGGGCAAGTAGAGACTTAAGTGGGAGTTTATCCATAGTCTTTTTTTTACTATCAGTACCGTGTAGTAAAGATTTAGTCATGTCTGTGAATATACTTAGTCGAGGAATACATTAAGAACCTTATTCGAAGGCTTTTTTTTATTTTCCTGCTTTCTGTTCTAATATTTCCAAGGTGCCAAAGAACACATGAAATATAAGCACAGCTTCCTATCGTTTAAACATGACCTACATTTGCAATGACATTCCAGTATTAGGAGATCATTATTAATGCCAGTATTAAATGCTACCCATAGTTGATGTTTTATGAAACTTGAAGAAATATTAACAAAAACTAACCTTCCCAGACTAGTTTTCTAGTGCTTAAGGGGGCAAAAGACGCTCCACGTGTCTAGGTTTGTGGCAGGCTACCTGTTGAGTTTTATTGTCTGTGAGGGTCACCGGAGTTAATTGGCTGAGCGAAAACTATTTTTGTCCAGTTTCCTAGTGGTTAAGCAGTCAAAATGTGCCCTACTTGCCTAGATTTGTTGAAGAGCACTCGTTGATCTTTTATGACATCTGGATGTCATCATATACACTTTTTTGAGCAAAGCTAGGTTTTTAGTGGCTAATGAATCAAAAGACATACTATAGCACTTGCTTGAATGTAATGAGATAAATACGTTGACCTTTTGATGACCTCTAGAGGTCATCTGGGAGCAATCCCCGTCTTAACTCTTGCCAGAGAGTGTGTTAAATATAATTCACAGTAGAACTTTCTCTGTAATCTTTCATCAAAATCTGCAAGGTGATTTCTGACGAATACGTTGACGACTTATTGCCTAAATCTTTTCATGGTATACGAGAACCGACTGACTGATGGATTTTATGACAGACTTACGTGATCATAATTATTACCAACTATACCAGGATTTGATCGAACTTGAAAATATTCCACCATTTTTCACCACCAGTAGTGATTTTTAATATGCCAAGCCTACGATTTCCCTCATTGGGTTAAAAAAAATATGGGTTAAAAAGAGCTCTTGGCATTAAAATGTCTTCTAGATTAAGATTTCTTTGTTTTGTTTTGTGAGGAAGACAAGATGGATATTCCATCAGGTTGGTGGTATTTTATTGTTTCCGAAGTTTATAGTATCAAGACTTCAATGAATCAAAATTTGTAAGCTTCGAGGATTCATAGTTTGAATACCAAACCTCCAGAATTTACAAGTTTCGCATTTTACTGATGAATTTTAAGTACTAAAGTTATAGACTTCTGCTGAAACTTTATCTAGAACCGTTATCTAGAAGGTTTCAAAAATGTTTGAGTTTTTAAATTTTCACTTTAAAATTTTCTACGCTTCATAGTAGATAATTAAATTTTCAAATTATGAGGCATTCAGCTTTCAAATGAAAGTTTACAAGATTTAAAAACAGAAGTTTAAAAATAAGCCATGAAAAAATTCGCAATAAAAAACACACTCTTACCAACAAAAAAAAGCACACAGCACTTGCAGGAAGTAAAAGCAATAAAAGGTATCTCGTGCTAGAATACGGTAATAACCGGTATATAAGCTTGGTTAGTTTGCAATTTGCAATCTTTAAATCTTGAAAATGGACAAATTGAAACATTACCTCCCAAACTTTTAAAATCATTAAATTTTAAGGCTCCAAAGCTGACAATATGAAACTGAAATGTTCGGTTCTAAATAACCTTTAAAGTACCTGGCTCTCTCAAAACTCAAAATCTCAGATCGTTTAACTTACGCCTTGCTCGGGTGTGAAAGTCTTTACTGATGTGCCTCAAATGACAGCATTTAGATATAAATACTGAATAAATTCTAAATCTGAATCAGCAGATATTCGCACTCTTGCGTAAAGGACTGTTCCCAAAAGCTTTAGTTAACTAGAACAAAGCCTGACTTAGTCTGGTTTGACTATTTTTTTTTCCTTACAGTAACATCGCCACGAATAAGAGCACCATTTTCCCAATTATTGGCGTCCGCAGAATTTAAACCCAAAATCAGCGCAGCCCACTCAACATCGGCCTAAACCATTTTGTAAGGTATATTCTCGTTTCTTTAGGGGTTAAAGAACTTGTGATGAAGATACGTTTATTTGTAGTCCATTAGATCCTACGCCTTTTGTGCCTTTATCTGCTTCAGCGAAAATAATTCCTTTTATGCACAAATTTCTGCGTTACACCCCATTTGGCGTGTGAAGTCATTTCCGACAAACGAAAGAACGGCATAAGGGCCGCGAGAATGTAATGAGTTACTCGGAATAATCGTTTTGATCAAAAACTCGTAATTCCAGACAGGGTATAGAAATATCCTGCAAAGTAGTCTAGGTAGACAAGAAATAAATGAAAATTTGTTTTTCGAACAGTATCCATTTGGCACGGTTGCTTTGAGCAGGCAACTTGCGTACCGAGTAGGCACGTGTGAAGGTTGTAGAGTCAGCTATTCAAATACACGAGGCAGGGTCGCGCATGACAAGATCAGTTCCTCTGTATTTTTTGCAATCAGAAACTTATATGTACCATGCATTGAGTTCTTGGAGATGTGCTTACGCTAGTTCTATGTGGTTAGCTGAGCGACTGTGATCTGTGCTTGGAAGCATACCAAGCATGATACAAATGTTCATTTGTGTCATTTTCACAACAGCATCCCGCAGATGTTTGTTTGCTGATGCGGCAAATGTTGGTAGATTTAATTAGTTCGAAAGCGTATTTCATGGCTTTTAGTAGAATATTTAAATAATTCCATTCGTGACAATATTTTATTTTTGATTGAGGATCATTCCATGAGCATAGACTATTATTATGCTACAGATGCTTAAACAATTAGTTTATGGGCTTGAAGAATTATGTATATGGATATTTAGTTATGTATTATTAGACGCTCAGACTTTATCGATCTTGGGATCGGTTTGGTGAATTGCTAGTCCATGCAGGTTTGAGAGTTTACAACTTTTCTAATTAACTAGTAAGGCAAATTATTGTACATGCAAATTTTAACGAATTTAAATAGCTTATATGCGATAGATTCAACTTAATTCTTTCGATGTTGTGGAAATATTGCAAAGCTAGTCAACTATTGAATTATTTACTTGATCATAATTTTTAAAAAGCGTAATAAAATAAGTTCCAAGTTAAAACTAGATTAATGCTAGCAACTTGTTGATTTTTTAATTTTATTATCAACTTCAATAAAAAAAAGCTTACTTAACAGTGGTAATTTAGTCGTATCTATTAATTATTATTTAAATCATTGTTCAATTAAATTTGTGCGTTTCAGTTATGGTTCCGACCTTTATTATCCCTCTATACAAATCTTCTTCAGAAAGGTTTATTTTGAATCGGAATACCTAAATAAATATTTGTTAAATTTGCAATCAAATATTAGCTCCTCAATATAATCTCTTACATGAAAATGTTATCCAATAGTATAATTACCAACAAATTAAAAATTACATGCGAGCAACAAGAATATCTAGTATTGTGCCAATGATGTAATTCCATTACCCAAACTACCACAAACAATAATTTATGGCACTTTACTAGAACAACATGACGTTTAGCCCAGCAATATCTTAAATCAACAACGAGCCATCATATCCAATCTAATCTCCATAGCAATATAGTACATTCCCGGGCAGTGGATGTGGAGAATCGGGACTAGGAGGAAAGCAACGTATTGTTTAGACATGGATATTCAATCCAGCACTTAGCTGTCGTTTGCACAGCTCTATTCTATTCTAAAACAACATACTCTTGATTTACTTGTTGCCTCGGTGGAAACAGAAATTACACAGTTTGCATGAATATTCCAATTCTTTCCAGATTTCCATATACTAAATAACCTACCTTTTTCTAAAACGAAGGACGCATTACTGTTAATATTATCAAAGCGAGTATTAGAAAAAAAGCCGACCGGAATAAAAAACGAAAACGTTTCAACCCGCATAGAGTTGCAACTAGAGAACAAAAAGAAGGATTTACGCCCGCGGGACTGCGAATAACGCGGAAACTTGTGAAACAAAGAAGTTCCACACCTACCTATTGGATTTAGATCAGATGAAATAGCACACAATGCCCGCACGTGTGAAGTTCTGTTAAGTTTTCCGTATCCGCTAGTGTGCTGCTGCCGCTGCTCACTGTATTTAGGTTAGAAATTTCTCATAGGATAAAGTGCATGTAGTATGTATATAATAGTAGATTCCTCCAAGGAAAATAAAACTGCTTCCGCTGTTGTAACAATTGAAAAATAAAAACTGATCTTTTATCTTGTTTGCAGACATGAATTGTGTATCTGTAGCGTTCAATGTAATCTAAAGGACCTATATAGAACTAAAACTTTTGTAATCGTTGGTATCGATGAACTTTAACCAAACATGGAACAGTAGAGAATCCCCAAACCAAATCTTGAAGACATTAAAAGGCCACTATTTTAGTTTCTGCTAAAGTTTATGAGCTTTGAGCGTACATTTAAAGTTTACGGATGCCTTATAACGGACGCCTGCGGGTATTAAAAGTGTTTCAACAAAAACTTTTATGAATCCCTAGTGAAACATTTATAGTATCTACCATATTTAAATTAAAACGCTTATTATATCCTAAATGGAAGACATGTTTATTTATTGTGTTTAATGAAATTCAATTGAGGACTTTATTTTAATTTTTTACTCCACCAATCCCAAAGAATTCTCAAAATTTCCATAGATGTCAATAAGTCAATAAAATTCAAGTTTATTTTATCATTTAAGATTTATATATATATATATATATATATATATATATATCTGAAATTTTTATTCACGTTAAGTAAGGAATTGAGGATTTTAAATACCTAATTTGCTTGTTAGTAGTAACTGTTAGTAGTATTGATATTTAAAATAAACACAAATACGTAATTTATTGAAAATTGAATGATTTTCGTATTTCAAACATATCAATTTCTTAATACAATTTATGTAAGAAGTTAATATTTTATTTTATTTGTAAAGACATACAAGTTATATATAGATAGCTTTTATTGCGTATATTCATTTTAATAATTATAATACATAGTATTTATACAAAAATTTATAAAGTGTATTCAATTTATTTGTCTTTATAAAACGTAAATGTAATTTTATTAAGTTGTTTTAAAAGCAAGAAGGTTATCTTCTGTTACGTGCTAATTTCGTAGCACTCTGTACAGCTATGCTTTTGTGTTAAGTTGTATAGCGTTTAGGGATTTTCGCATTCTCTCTCCTTGTCCAACAAAACAAAATGGCAACTTGTTTGGAACTAATTTTCTGTTTTTGATAAGAGATTTTGTCACTTCGTTTTGATCGTTCGTGTGAAGAACATTCTTTAAAGAATATTTTAGTGGCATCACCGTTAAATTAGTTTTTCCTTGGTGTTGTGATATGGGAATTGCATTTGTGCAGATCTATAATTAATTTTTGGTGTGTTTTTCAAGTTTTATTGGAAACTTAAAGGGGATTTCTACTACTTTTTAGAGGTTATAGGAGCACGTTCTCGTAAGCTTTTATTGTTTTATCTTTTCTATCATTCAGTCTCTTATACTTAGTTCTTTTGTTAGGTTTTGATGTATAATCGTCGTTAGCCGCATATGGAGGCGATATAATTATTTCTTAAGGTCACATTACACCGAAGGTAGTTATAAAGTGTTTGTTAGGTGCATTCTGGTAATTTGATTCTATTTGTTACAGACCTTTTTCTTTTGGGTTTACCTGTACTCATTTCTTCCTGGTTGTCTTAGAATAATTACATACACTTCGTGTATGTGTGGGTTGTTGAAACACCCCTATGTTCGAACTGGGTGGTGGCGTAACTCTTTCGAGTGAAAGAAGATACCTGTATCGTGAGTCAGTTATAATATAGCAACTGGTTACATCAAAATTAACGTTTGACAATCTTTATTTTCTGTAATTAAAGCTTTTCTGTATATATTTGTATATAATAACTTTCAATATTAAATGCTTCTTCTCCAGTGTGCGTGTAGCACTTAAATATACGTATCTATTTCATTTACAATATTTTATCACCTTACATTGTTAGGAATATTTTGCGAGTGTGAAAACGAATAAGCTTTGCTCCGTAATAGTTGAATAGCTCACTACTGGAGTTGAAGGTTGCGTAATCTGATTGGAACCTGTAGTCGCGATAACTTTACCGTGCCCTTTTGTTTATTGCCTTTTGTGGCTTGAAGATTAAGCAGTTTTAAAGTAACTAGTCACTTGCATGAATTCTGATTTATGAATCAGTCAATTAAGATTATTAATTATTAAGAATTAATCTTTTGTATATATATAAATAATTATTTTTGCCAAGGCTATCAACATTGATCACACTGTTTAACTGGTGTTAATATTTTACCTGCCGATTTATTCATTTGTTAATAAAGCACTGTACATCCCTTATTTGCAGACTATTTGGGGTTTATATTTTCAGCCATCGAGGATTCAAGATTGGAAAAAGTCGACCACATTGGTAGTAGTCGCAAATGTGTTGCTCTTTTCAAATTTTGTCGGCAAATACTGTAGCTATTTTAGACGATTCTTGGCGCCCATTACAGAAGACTTTTAGTGAGACCACGACCTCACACTAGCTGACAGCCGACAGATTTAACTGCGGATAAAGGTTGTTACTGTTTCCCAATAAGCAGTCCCTATTTTGTGGGTAACACTTCTTGAAAAAAGCATGTAAACTATCCTTAGCATCTTATACGGGTATCTCAATTCAAACCTTCAATTTCCCGCTTAAAACGTCTGATGGTGAAATAAGGACGAAGTCAGATAACAAAGTCCCCGTCCAGTCACACTCGACTTGCTGAACATATAAAAAGGGACTATAAGTCAACGAAGTCTTACAGTCTTAACATCATCAAAGCACCAAGTTACCAGATCATCGACACACCAGACGCCAGAAGTGAATTGTAATTATGAACCTTGTAATGCCGTAGAATTAAAGAAGGACGGCCCTTAACGCCTATTTTCGGTCCCCTCCAAATTTTGAAAAAAATCGTTTGAATCAACTTTTTATTGTTTTTTTAGACAATATTTGGTCAATTCTAGGCTAAACGAAGGTGACTCGAACCATATAGAATCATACCGATGAACGTATAAATATACTAAAATATATGCTTTCAGCAATGAACTGCCAATGTATTGGTAAGCATACGCACCTTTTCGTCGAAATCTTTCCTCCGCACCTGTCACACTGTCACAATGTAGCTATTCCTTCCTCCCCCTTCGAACGTTAAATACTTTATGGATTTGAGCTTTTTGTTGAAATAAAATAGTAGATAGGCTATGCCGATTCGAGGACAAGATTCCATGTATTTTTAAATTAAATTATAAAAACGCCGTTCAAGGTCATCCGTGGGCGGCTCACGGCAGCTGAAGCTCACGGCTCCTCTAATGTTAGATCAATTGTCTTGAATTATTAATGGATATTATTTATAGTTGAACCTTTATGATGACCTTTATGAATTTTATGCCTATATTTAAAAATACATGAGATTTTGTCTCTGGATCGGCATAGCCTATCCGCTTAAAATAAATTTAATTGCATGTTTTGGATAGGTTGTACGTTTTAATATTTATTTAAATAACTAAAAGTAAATTATAATTTTCGTCAAATAAATTTCCTTTAATTTATTTTTTTGTAGGCTGTTTTAATTTGTTAAAAATGTTTTTGTTTATTTTAATTTTATGAGGACTGACAGCCTTTAATAAAACATGTATACATGAATTTTTAACGTTTTGCTCCTCAATGGAGGCTTTTTCAAATGAATTGAATGAATTGGAATTTTATAAAGTATAGCTTTGAACCCGACAAAGACTTCTTACTTACTCAAACAATTTTCAGTGGTGATGGGTTTAAATGACAATTGCCTACTAATTTTAAATAGTACCAAGAATTATTGAATAATATAGATGGCATCACCATAATTGTTTGTTGTTATTGTTTGAAAGCAACGATGGGTTTCTGCAATTTGAGAAAAAACTCCCATTTGAACCACGTTAAATTCTTTGTCTCTTATTGGTATTATTTTAATTTTATTAAAAGGACCACAAACAATTTGTCGTGCCAAGCTATAACGAATGATTAATATTAATTTTAACAATACATTTCATAATTCGTATCACAAAACATAGATAACATTTAATTATCATATGAAACCTACGAGCATTACGAGATTTTACACTTTAACTTACTAGGGATCCCATTCTAAATACATCTTCTATTTTCTAAATAGAGTACCAAATTTACGTTAATACCATAGATAAATTTCAAAATATTTAACTACAAAGAAACTTACTGAAATAAAGCTTCATCAACAATCCTTTTATTATAATACATTTGTTTTAACTTTAATCCACATTTATACAAAAACTTTTAAAAATAATCATCACAATAATTAAAAAATAACAAAACTCACATAGTAAAAATGCTGGAACGTAGCATCTGTAATTTAACCCTGAACGCTTTTTTTATAGAGACTAAAACTTCGGATGCTGCAATCATTTCACTTTTAAATTTGTTAATTTTGTTATTTATACTTCAAATAATTAGTTACTCCTGAAGTATGATTGGAAATGATATCAAAACAAATTTCGAATACACACTTATTAATGAATCTTCTTAGGAAATTATAGAAGTTAACTCAACATTACTGAAACGCAAGACTTTTCAAAATCTAATCTTGTTTATTAATTGTGAATGTTCCAAAACTAACTCCCCAATCAAGCATTAAGCATGACATTACTAGTACCAATAGTAAATTTATCAAAAATCTTGTGTGATTATAAAAATACGGACACAATAAAATTCTAAGACTTGATATCATCTTAAAAAAATTTAATTTAGATAAAATGATATCTCATAAACATGAATTTACAGTTCTAAAAGCGTTTTGTTTCTTTGCGAACATTTTAATAATGAAGACAAATTGCTTTAGGCTACAGTCTGTTTGTCCAAAAATCGATCATAATAATGCGATATATTTTATTAAATCGAATTTATTATCGCATTTTAAAGGAATTATTTACTTCATTCGTCTTTTTACTCTACAATAAGCAGAAATGTTTTACGTAATGTCCATAAATGTCCTTAGAATTGGAGCTTGTTAAGATTTACATCAGAAGGTATTGATATCTTATTGATATATTTAAACCATAATTTTTATTAAAATAGTTACTTTCTTCGATTCGAATTTTTTTGGAATATTGTATTGAGAATTGTATGTATCGGAACACCCAGGAGATTGAATCAAACACATTGATGAATGAATGATGAATGAAACAAGTCTTTTCATAACGTAGTACGGGCGAGAAAATTACTTAATATCAAAGAAACATCATCTAGATAAAAGATCAATATATTTAGAAGAAAAGTTTGCAAAACATATTGTTATAATATTCTTATTTTAAAATATTTATTACTAGACATACAGACACAGATGATATCGTAACAAAGAGTAAGCACACAACTCAGCACTTGCTTACCTTTAATTGAAATAAATTTTCCGGCTCAATATATATTGTTGTGAAAACTCTCCCCACAAATTAAGACTCTCTCAGGCGGGTCGCTTCAATAGATAACTAAATTCTTTTTATAGGGGCACAGTGATATAAAAACAGATACACAAAGTAATTTCAAAATAATAACACAACTTTATTTTCTAATTTAACAAATTAAAAATTTAAAATAGATACCCGAAAAATCGGTTTTCTTTTTTGTGAAGTAACGAAAAAATTTTTGATTACTAAAGTCTATTTTTTCCAAACATTAATTTTTTTATAATAACCCCAAAATAGTTCCGTATTTTTTATTTGGAGATTAATACTTTTGGTATCATCTTATTTCTTAATTACTAAAAATAAAACTAACTACTATTAAAAAATCACGTTTATATTTTCATTCCTTTTTAAATAATTTGCCGCCACAAGATTGCCAACTTTATTTTTCTAAATTCTCAAATATCCGCTGTCCGCTTTTATTCGTCTACAAAGAAATCAAGAAAGTGTGTCAACGACCTGAAATATTTCTACAAAAAGGCTTTACTAATTGGAATTACACATCTATTTATTTGTATAATAGTAGTAAGTAAATTAATTTATTTTATTGAAGTCTAAATCCATTTATAATCCAGTCAAAACCTTTTCTTTGTTATTAGTTAATAAATATTCTATGGAATAATAAATTAAACACTTGAATAACTCGAAGCACTTGTTAAATAATCACTTAGATTAAGCAACGTTCTTAAATTTCAAACACTTTGACGTTTCACAAAAATAACATTAACCTCAAAAATACAACATTAATTTGTTTCCATTTTTTATAAACATAACCTTAAAGGATCCCGCGCAAACCTTATTGATTTTGCCCTTCGGTCAAATTGGCTAAAAATTGGATATGGTATAGGTTTTGAGCTACTGAACAACAATGTTTAATTTAAAATCAGGACGTGAAAAACAAGTTGGCATGGCATATCTTTGACAATAATAACGTCAGTGTGTTTGATCTTTTTATTTTATGACACCTACCTATTGGTTGAGATTTTGCAACAGAATTGTTTTAATAAATGTGTTTTAGTTTTAATACCTTATTCTCTGCGTCAGTTATTTTTATTTTTGTGTTTATAATATATGATTTAAACATTTTCAGGAGCATAAATGTTACCTTACACGAAAATGTGGAATTTTAAAGATATCTGCGGTCGCAGGCACGATTTCTTCGTTGCTTCAAGAAATTTAACCTCAAACTTGATGAATCTGCTTGAATGGCAGCTATTTTTTTTATAATAGACTGATTGCAATTGAAGCAAATCTTTGTGTTATTGTCGATATTAATATTGGGCAAGTTATTAATAATACGTCTGCATAATGCTACTTGTTGTTTGTCGACATCGACACCAATTCGAGGCAGGTTCCCGGGATTGTTTTGTAAATTACAAATGTAGCACCTCTTTTATCTGTTACTTCATAACTAATAATCTAACACGAATCTGCAAGAATATAATTCACCGTCAAATAACTACATACATAAACTACATTTTTGTTTAATAATTAAATCGTATATTACAAACAAAAAGAAAAATAACTGACACAACGAATAAGGTATTAAACTAACACATTTAAAACAAGATTTCAACTTATTGGAGCTTGTTAAGATTTACATCAGAAGGTATTGATATCTTATTGATATATTTAAACCATAATTTTTATTAAAATAGTTACTTTCTTCGATTCGAATTTTTTTGGAATATTGTATTGAGAATTGTATGTATCGGAACACCCAGGAGATTGCATCAAACACATAGGTAGGTGGGATAAAATAAAATGTTCAAAAACACTTTGACGTTACTGTCAAAGATATTCCAACTTGCTTTTCAAGTTCTGATTTTAAACATTATTGAAATGACGTTAAATTGAAGCACTTCAAGTGGCCGTACCATGAAAACGACTGGACCTCGAACTTCGCGCCCATTTACACTTTTATTGAGTAGCTCAAACCTATCATAAGCAGTTTTTAGCCAATTTGACCGAGGGGCAAAATCCATAAGGTTTGTGTGGGGTCCTTTAATTACGTTCTACAACAGATGTGCACTTCTTGAAAGATGAAACTAGAAGAGAGCTTGTTAGAAAAATGAAAAGTCAATTTAACATAACCAAATTATTGTTTATA
The DNA here is from genome assembly GCA_929113105.1 of Agrypnus murinus. Taxonomy (NCBI): domain Eukaryota; kingdom Metazoa; phylum Arthropoda; class Insecta; order Coleoptera; family Elateridae; genus Agrypnus; species Agrypnus murinus. The sequence continues at coordinate 112,002,397 of OV816031.1, forward strand.
AATTTTAATTAACACAAAAACTAATTAGATAATCTTATAGATAAAAAAGTTCCCAATCTAATGGTATATTGCACTTATGTTTTCATTACACAATAAGGCCTCCATTGAAAGTCGATGAACCATATTTAAACAACTTTATATTGACTTTGAAATAAATAAAGATTAATAAAAGTTTCACAGTATATATTAATCTTATTTATTTTATGATTATGGAGATCCACAAAGTAAGGGTAGAAACAATAAACAAAAATATATTAACTTAATTATTGAAAAATACCTTTTTACGCCATCCTATCTTCACAAATTTAAACATTATATATAACACAAATTATTTGCATAATTTTAGGCATCAACGACATGAAAATTCAAGCCAATTACAGTGTTTCAATTTACCATCCAAAAGCACAACATAATTATATGTTGTTTATCTGATGTCATTAATAAAAAGCAACCCTTACACATAAGATAGTAACAATTATGTGGTAAAGAAGCAGCTTTACAATCCTCCACAAAAATTATTTTACCAAGAGCTGTAAAATTTTGAAATACAAGAAATTTATTACAACTGAATAATCTCGTTAACATGAAGACACATTTTTGTTTATTAATTGTTAAGGTAAGGCAGTAAATACTTGTATAACTCTCCATTATAATGCACCTTGGCTGTTTTAAGTTAAATTTTTCCTAGATTTAATTTAAATTGAAAAATTAGATAATCGTCTTCCACATCGTTAATGGACAAGGAAAATTAACTAAATTCTATGGAAAAATAAGTTTTCCAGATAATTTTTATTTTACTATAGTGCACTAGTGTGCATGTTGATTATAATGAACTATATTTAACTTATAACAGACAAATCACTTCAAATTATAATTTTGAAATCGAGGTTATGTAGCCAATCTAGCCTGTCACTTTGAAATTTCATAAATATACTTATTTAAAAGTATAGAATAGGTGAATTCAGTTTTTCGTATGTCAAATATCATGGTAATATGTAAATATTTTTATAAAACAGGGTTTTTGACTCGTTTCAATGACCTCTTTCCGTACATGTATTGTAAAATTTTCGCACAACGTAAGAAAAGTGACCGTTTCGTAGTCTCTAAATTGTGCACTATTCTATTTTAATATTCTACTTTCGCAGGTGGTCGTAGGAACCATGTTATTAAGTACTTTTCTGTTGTTGGTTTACTGACTACTTTGTTTGTTTTTTATAGCAGGGTAACTCTATTTCAGAAGTGGTAGGTAAGTCAACTGGGCATTTCCTGAATTACTGCTTAAATCTGTCTGTCCTTAAAGGCGTTCGAGGCAGTTACGCAATCGCTTTAATATAGCGGTTGTGTCACCTACTACTGAGCTGGCTATCACTTTTCTGCGAATATTCCACGCAATTCTGCTGTACTACTTTAAGCTATATCGCATCTTCCATTTTTTTTTCTCCAAACCAGGATACCTCAACTATTTGAGATTTTCGTTTTCCATGCCGTATGATACTTCAATACTAATTTCAACACTTCTGTTCCGCATCACAAGTTTGAAAATCTTAAAAAAGTGAGGGAATAGGAAACATTTATAAAAATATCTAGAATTTGCATAATATAAGTGTGCTGTAAATAGAGCAGAAGAAATATGGAATGTCCGATATAAAACAACTACGTCAGGAATTCTAAAGTAGCACGAAAGTACGCAAACTATTTCTGTTTTACTTTTTTATAATAAATCTACTTAAATATATTAGTTTCCTGGTGCACGTTAAGCACCATAAAAGCCCATTTACAGTTAGATTACAATACCTGATAAGTTTTAATAAATTTGTACTCTAGAGAAAATTATTAAAAAGACACATCCGATTTTAATAATGTTTAAGTATACCTAAAGTTTAAAATTGATCATGATGAGCTTTGAACACGCATAGAGTAAGAAGAAGAATCGACTGCTAGAAATTCCTGACGTTTCGTTCTAATTAATGACTCTTCTTGAATAATGACTCCATTTAATTTCTAGTTTTCCCAATATAACGACGAAAAGAAAAATTTTATTCGAAACCTTATCAGAACCTCCATACGTTTCTGGACTTCCTTTCCACTTTACTTTGCAATCAAAACATCGTTACAAAACAGGTTATTTATTCGGTATGAAGCTGGATGATTACACGGTGATCTCTGATTAATGGTGATCGAGAACTAACAGTAACACCATGAGATAAAGCAACGTCTGCTTGATTAATGTGGATCCACACGCAAATCATATTAACATATTAAATGGTTCATGGGGGAAATGGAAACCGATGAATGTGTTTACTATCTCGTACGCAATTATTCATTATTTATTATCCCTAAATTTTACAGAAGATGATATTTCGAATATTGCTTCGTAATTCCACTTTCCTCGATTATCAGAAATTCAATTTAATCAACTAGAAAATTAAAACTGTTTAAAAAAACATTTTTCCTCTCTTCATATTTCAATTTCGATAACGAATGTTAGCAAACATAAAAGCGAAAAAAAAAACAACAAAAAGAGACGAACGTAGGGGCACTTTGTCAAGAATTTGATCAAGTTATGGTTAGATAAATGCATGGCTGAAAGGAGTTTACAGTAAACGAATAATCGTAAAAGCCGCCTAAAGTCGGCTTCTTGAATCGATCGTAAAATGAAACATTCATCTTGATTTGCTACTGGAGAATGGCGGCACAATCAGTTGATAAAAACAGACACCGCGGGATTTCGAAGGAAATACCGCCACTTCCGGTACAGCCAATGATGGCGCTCGTTTCCGGTTCATATTACACGGACACTAGTTTGATACAATAAGAAGTAAGAATTGAGGCTTCGATTGAGTTATTTGCTACTTACTAGTATAACGTTGTGTTTTTTGTTTGTTTTTGTTCTGTCTTGAAATAACTTGGACGTTTTCTAGGAAGAAATCATCTAATTAAGTAAAAAGCAGCTTTTCAGGACTATTATGCCCTTTTTTGCTCGCTCTCGTAAAGTAATATTAAACAAAAAAAAACAAGCGCAAACTGTTGCTTTAAATACTAAATAAATAAAATTTATTCACTTAATAAAACAAAAGTTCTTCTACATCAGTATGCAGTGCTTACTAATTTATTGTGCATAGTGCTTATTTCTTGTCGTTCTACAAGTAGTAATAAAGCTAATTACAGTTAGTTAGTTTCCCTAATTAAAGGTTTGTTTCAGGAAAGTCGATATTACACAACGTTTTGTTTACAATTTCTTTCAAAATGTTCTGGTTTGCCACAATAGAAACATCTAATGTAAGTTGAATGTCAGCTTACTATTGATTGTTCCTTTTTCTAGATTCAACTGATATTTACCGTTTCTATTAATATCACATACGTTATATAACAAACAGACGTGGGCTATATTGTTTTTTTTTATTTTAGATATTCGACATCTGATTTGTGCACTCAATGCATTTACCATTTAAATTTCAATTTAAATTCAAAAGTCAACTTTAGCTAAAAATGTTTATTTCAAGATCTCAATTCTGGTTGTGTTTGATTCAGATTGAATTATTCGAACGATCAAATTAGGATTTTAATTCATTAGAACCTAATAAATAACTGCAGTAGGCCAGCGTCTGAGTTTCTACGTTAGTTCTAAGTCTACAATAGTAGTACTAAATATTTATTGCTCGACAAACATTTCTCCTGCAGTTCTAAAACATTTCCAATAAATCTAAACGGTTCTAGTGTGATCAAAACAGTTACTAACGCTATTAGGCCGATATATAGCAAATAACCGGCGAGTTAAATTTTGTAACCCGATGCGACAACCGAGGTTTATGATGAACCAAGTCCATTTGACACATATACTTTCGACAGTCCTTAAAAAGAAGGGTTTTTTACCTCATACTTGTAATATTTAAATGTTTAGATTTGTGGAGAAAGGAATGTATGAAAAGGTGTTTTTATGAAATTAAGTAGTTATTAGTAATGGGAAATTGTTCTTTCGCCGACATTAACATTAACGGTATTGGTATTATTCTATTTTTCAACCCAAGTGTTGTATATGATTGAATTCAGGATTTTGTTTTCTATAAGTTTATATAATTAATTTTCACATTGATGAAAGTTCATAAATAATAATTGTGTTATGTAAAATCTGAAATGTCAAGTTTTTTATATTTTGATAGAATTTTTTGTTTCCCAAGAGAATATATAAACGAAATTAAATTTTTTAACAATGAAGTAGCAATACTCTATCAGAGGAACAAGGTGTGTTTCTAGCTGCTTTAAAAAATTAAACTTGTAAGGTTAGAATAAACCTTTGAATATAATAAAGAAGTAAGGTTGGAGTAAGGTAAGAGATGGGAACCGATTAACGAGTTTGTCAAGCAACTCGAATCTAAAAAGCGATCAGATATATGTGGCGCCAAATTTAAAAAGAAAAAGTAAGTTATTGAATCAAAGTTTAATTTAATAATTTTATTAACATTTTATTAATTATACAAATTATATTTGTGGTCTAGATAATATTTTCAAATTTAAGTAATTTTCGTTCGTCGATATTCTAATATAATAATGAATGAAAAGATTATTCGTATAAATAGTTTTTTTCTTTGTTATTAAATAATAAGTTTAATTTGATTTGCTTTCATTTGTAATTAGTAATTGATTTCCAATTTTCTTCACAATTCAATTTTGTTCTTTTTATTTTCTTCTTATGTTGTTAATTAAGTTTTTTTAATAAATAACAAAGCTGTGTTTTTTATTGTGTATTTTGTCATTTCTGTAATCTTATTTATTTAATATCCAGCTTTTATTTAAATAAGAATATTCTACTTCAGCACCAAAACCTGAGAGAGGCTCAATGTAATGGAATTATGTTACTTTTACAATACTTTTGTAAAGTCGGAGTATTATTTCATTGTTTTTTAATTATTTTTAAATCTGTATTTTTAATACAGTTTAAATAATATATGATAAATAAAGATTTAAATATAAATTATTCGATGTGAAATAAAGTCGTAACAAATCTATTTTATATTAAAAAAACCTTTAATATTCAAAATACATTTAACAAATATTTATTAAATTTAGTATGCCACTAGGGTTTGCTAAAAGAAAAGAAAAAGAAATAGGTAAATTTATGTTATGCTTTTCATATATATTTGACATTAAGTAAAACATTTAAAATGAGAGATTAGAAGTAATTTTGGTTTGCAAGGAGACTTAATCTTATGTAAACAAAGTTTTTAATAGTAATGTAAAACACTTTTTACAGGTGTAATATGAACTATTATTTCAATACGATTAATGCATTCTAAGGTGTTTAGTCCTGAAAGGTAAGTTTTAGCAATAAAATAAACCTCTGCGTCTCGCAGATTTGAGAAAACTTTTTTTAATAAATAAAGAAGCATAATTATAAAACATTAGAAAATGTAATTATTATAAAGTGCTTAATATGGTTATACTAATTATATATTACTGTAAAACTGGATGAGAATATTGAATATATGTATTTACTAAAAATAGTGTTTTTGAGATATTATTTTGATATAAATTTCAGGATTTTGTGCTGTTGTGGGGCTGAAAGAAAGTAAAGATAATAATTAATTTAGCATTAGAACTTTGTATGTAAAAAATGAGAGATTATTTTATTTCATGTGTGCATTATTTCTGCATAAATATCATTCCAACTATGAAGTAAGTTGCAAACTAGATTAATGATACAATTTTATCACCTTAAGCAAAATTAAAATTTACCTAATCAATAATAAACTAATTTATAAACTTCAATAATTATCTGATAATGTGAGATTATATTCTATTCCTTGGCAGCGTGATATTTCTTTTCTAATTGATATACTAGAGGTCGCACTATAGGTGTCGCAAATTATTCCAATTTACTAATATCTTTTATATTTCATAAAAATTAAAAAGAAATTAACAGAAACAAAAGAAAACAAAAAATGATGTTATGTTAAATTACTTCATTCAAAGTTCACATAAATACTACAATTAATTTATAGAACAAGAGGTGGGAGTCTCTATAAAGAAATACGGACTACAATTTATTATTATTTTTATAAAATAAATAAAGATTGCTGATAATTTCATTCAACTGATTGAGACATGAAGCATAATTTATTTATTTAGGAGTTGGGTGTATCACTACACACATAAATAAATTCGAAGGTGTGCTGTAACACCTCATTCATCACAATATATAGAGACTGTCAACTTGACATTACCAAGTTAGGTCAAAGGTTTCTGCTCAAACAAACGTTTTCTAAGGGGTCTAAACTCTAGAATTAAAAAAATGGAAATAATGTTATTCAGCACTTCGGAATTGTAGGGAAGTGGAATTGATGATGTTTGGCCGTGTGTCACTCTGTTTAGTTTGTACGTTTCGAGATTGTCACCTAGGTTAGCACGCCGCGGTATTTTTTATATCCTACTAGAAATCGCTTATCTGTGGCTTTATTAGTACTTAGTCCCAACGAAAACCATTTCGCATGCCGCTCCCTTCAAGAAAAGTGGATTGGCAATACTACAATTCTTATCTTGCTACTTAAACTACTTGTGAAAAGGTGAAATATTGTACTGTTCTAAGACCTGCATTTCTTTGCAAGGTCCTAGCCTACACAATTTTATTGAATGACCAATCCGTAAACAATCTTGGCACAACTTATGCTTAGTTGGGAGAAAGTCAGGCCGGTGACTTCTTAGAAACCCCTTCATATCGCTAAATTCATGCCTTTTTAGTTTCGGTATCCTGACCAAGTTCAGCGTAAATGCTTGAACAAATCGCCAAAGAGTTTGCGGATTTTCAAAGACAATTTTCTTTGAATCGGCTCTAAGTAAAAATAACCTTAATATGGTTATGCAATTGTTGAATTCAGTACTGTTATATACGGTTTGCAAAGGGATTCTCACGCTTCCGTATAAGATAGTTAGCCGCAGTAAAATTTACGAATTTTATCACCTGCGCTGCACATTACCTTCTAATGAAGCTCTTAGATAACAAAATTTTTGGATTTTCGTTTTAATTTATAAGGGAATCGAAATTATCTCACAATTGAAGCCAATTTTCAAATAAACCTTGATATAGGTTAGGTAGCCTTACAGTTGTAGATCCGCATTATTCAAACCTTGTTAGATTGCAAAAATTCAAAAAATTAAGAAAAATTTGTAATACTTGCTTTGGCTGAACTCATACTACTCTTTTTTAATATAACGGAATGCGGTAAATAGATTTTCTTAGAATAGAACAGTCCGGTAATTTGTTGTGAGGGCTCAAATTTTTGTTTCTTGAATCCACATTACAATAATTATAGATGGTTTTGAGATCTATCAGTGTCACTCGATGCCTCTCGAATATTACTTTACTAATATTTGAACTTTACTGCAGCACTGATTATGGCTGCTCAATATTGCACTGGATAATTATTATAAATTAATTATATAATTAGCCTTTTTAATTGGATCCGACTCGAAGGACCATTGTTTAAATATAGAACATAAAAAGGCGCCGAGTCCATTTTAAGAGATATACTGTGGAAATAAACAATTAAATATCCAAACTACCCCGTATATGTAGGAATGCGTAAGTTATTTCTCAGTATATACATGTTTTTAAAGAGTAACAGGTTTCTTTGAAGAAGTCACGCACCCTCCTCTGTACACGAACAAATGTATTTTATAACCGAAATTTAAAAACAATAATAAAAGACTTTTTGCCAATTTTATGCAACACACATGTGTAATCATAAAGTTATACAAGAAACAACCCTCGACCAAAGAAGTTTGTATCTCTCTTTTCTCCAATAAATTTTCATGCCAAACGAACGACGGGAACATGCAGTTTTATTAGAGTACAAGGATAATATTGAATACATAAAACGCAAAAGAAGGCAGTAAAGTTTACGTCTACAGAATTATACCGAGTCGGCAACTTTTATAGCCATGCAAAACTTTCTGATTTTGAGTATAATTTTCGGTTTTACCATTACATTATTGTTGTTAAATCCGTATCGGTTGATATGCTCAAAGATATTTTAAGGGACGCTATGAATCATAGAGCGCGGGCGCCGGGTAGCACTGCGTCTCTACGCGCCGCGGCGCCGCCGGCCAAAAGGGACATTTATTTGGATACGCATTAGTTTGTTTGTTGGCCGGCTACTGCTAGGATAACCCTACACAAGAACAGCCGACTAACCTGACATATTTATGCTGAAGCTGCAGTTACACAGCGATTTTTCCGGAAAACTTTAAAAGTTCTGCTTTTAATTAATATAATTGAGTAGTAAAAAAAATCTAAAAGGAGTGGGGGAGAATTTAATGAGAGGGATGAAAAATAATGGGGCAATTTTTAATCCCTAAGAGATGTTTGACCGCGCCCTGATAAAATTTGCAGTGGAAGGATGATTTTATCTTAATGGCCTCCGGAAAAGTTTGCCGCGTCCTTCGCCTGCCGGCGTAGATAACATCACGAACCCGTATCCGCTCCCGAAAAGAAAAACAAGTTTACGCAGATCTGGGAGAGCGGGAAAGAAAAGCTATTACATTTCGGGCTAATATTGCCGTGAAATTAGTGAAATATGGGGCTGTATAGAGAGGAGAAAGAGAGAGGGCTCGTTTAATGCTACTGAATGTTGCTGTTGCTGCTACTGCCATGCCATCATCTACCATCGCCGGTGGCTGAGACACACTTCCAAGTCCTAGCACTGGAGCGTATAAACAGCTCACAATTATGACGCGTTTTCACATAAATTTACCTAGATAAAACGTAACATTTATCTTCTTTTAAAATGGGGCCTCGACTGCCTGGAATTATCCTCATATATCCTTGCCGCGATGTTAATCCGGGCAGGGAGGGTCTGTTGGGACCTGGCCCTAACTCCCCAGCTCAGCACTTTTGATGATTTAAAGACGACCACCACACTGACAGTAGCGCTGAATGCAAAGTCACTTTGTCAGCTGCATTCAGGGCGCAACACCGTGAAATCGCGACTCCTTTAACTTTTTTCAAGAGAAGAATTTATAGCGGCACCCGTAATGAACACGGACAAAAAATCCTTTTCGCGACGCTCGCTTTATTCCCACATTTCCTCTAAAGAATATATTTAATACCGCATAGCAACGCGTGGGATCTAATTAATTATTATATCGATTCGTCCCTTAACAAGCAATGTGTTTCGAGTACACGGATGCGAACGTGTCCTATCGTACACTTCAATTTTGCACGTGTCGGATTTCTCGTCGTCTGCACCAACACAAAAACATCCCCTTCACATGACGTCGTTAAAATAAAATATGCAAACGCATTTAATGAATCTCTATTATACTAATAAACAAAAGACGTCATTGCTGAATAATCACAACTCTAGACTGTCTCTTTAAATATAGTTTTAGAATTCCTTTTATGATTTTTACAAAGTTTCAGATTGTACTTTAGAGGTGCGACCGGATACTCTCAATCCGTATCCGACTAATCTGTATTTGATCCGAGTCGGGGTCGGATCGGATCGGATACAGATATCGGATTATCCGTATATTATCAAATTATCGGAAAGTTGTCCGATTATCCGAAAGGTATTCGATTATCCGAAAGGTATCCGATTATCCGAAAGGTATCACTCAAAGACATTTTGATCTTGAATATTCGAAATTTGAAGTTGGAATTTTATTTATATGAGACTGCATTTATCTAGATTCGACAGTGATCTTTATGACATTTTAAACGTGGTTTTAAGTTGAAATGGTAAACAACCACTTAACCACCATACCAATTTTTAATCGATTGCGTCTTGAAATAATTATTTTGTGCTGAAAATGAGAAACGAAGCATAAAACTCGAGAAATAACGATCAGATAGGTTAGAGAGATTCGAATAGAATAGGCTAATTCCATATGTTCGTAAAATCGTTGTTGTAAAATTCAGACCTTGGATAAAATTCGGATGTCGGATACAAATCGAATTTTTCGATTGGGTTTCGGATATGCATTCGGATTAGATGCGATTTCGTCGGATGTCGAATCAGATTAATTTTTTTTTCTCAAGCTGCATCTCTATTACAGTTATCTCACTGCTAAATTTATAATTTTTCTTTGGTCTTAACAAGCTTTACTATTATCTATTATCGAAATGGGGAATTTGAAAATAATAAACGAATAATAAATACAAACAAACAAATTGTAATTATACCATGCCACAAATATATACACCTTACCTTCTATTGTTTCTCACGCCGGCTTTAGATTTTTTTTGGACAAATTCTAATATCCCACAAAATTGAGACTCTCTCAGGTCGGGTTGCTTTGAAGATCTCTAAGTTGAACTGACATGAATTTGTTTTTTTTTTACTTCTTATTTTAAAGTTACCAATCCCAGAATTCTAATAATAATCAGAATAATAACTTTATAATTTTTGTAATATATTTTAAAAGTGAATTCAATTGCTACCATTTCTACACAAATTTTCAGTTAGCTGCTTTCTTACATTTACATCAACATAAAATGCCAAAACTAATATTCTTGATCGATATTTGAAAAATATTATTATTTAATTGAATTTCAATTCCATATATTATTTGTTAACAGTCGGTAAGTCCAAACTTCCAATAATGTCGATTGTTTTCATAAATATTTAGTAATACTTTTATCCTTCTTTGGGAAATAACTTTCGATGTTATTATTATTCTTGTTTTCGCTTTTTAACAATTAACGTTAACACTTTATTTATATTAATTTAATCACTTTTTAAGTTTGATGTTTAAATTATATCCTTAATTTTTGTCAACTGGCGTAAACTAAATTTCAATTGTTTCACTTCACATAACCTTACAAAAATCTAATTTGATTTTCGATGGTTTAGGGTTACTTAATTGTTAAAAGTTGGTTTCCTTAATATACCTTTTGATAAAACAATTGAATTTTTAACACTAACCAAAAAAATGACTTTCAAATTTCCTCTAACCTTAAATTATTTTACAAATTTTTATTTAGAAAAAAGCTATTTTAAACTACCGCACGTTACAAAAGCGTAGCTTGTCTAACACGGTTTTTACATATTATTTCAAAACGAACCAATCTTTATATGATAATTAGTATCAATTATACGATTAAAACGCTACTCTATTCAATTCCAACAAAACATCTTATTAAAGAGCTTTAAAAATATCAAACTTCAATGGTTCACAAAGGTACTACACAAACAAAATACCCTCCTTAAAATTAAACTCATTATAGTAATAAAGTCTACAGATCAGTATTTATATTCTTGCGTACATCTCAAATACAAACTGTTCTGTCTGTTTCAGATAAATTTTGACTTTGAAAAAGCACCAAAACTTCATTAAGTGTTAAAAAGTGTGAACCATCTACATCGTTAAACTGATCAGTGAAAACTAATTTTTACCTAGAAGCAGGATTTTACTATATCCTTTTTATGTTTAAAAAGTTTTTTTTGGTGTGCATGTTAGTCCTAACTGACTAGTTTTATTGGTATTAAAAAATATTTTTCCCTAATTATATATAAAAAAAGAGGTTATGTCACTCATAAAACGGAATTTTTCAAATAGCATGAAATATGCTAAATATTTTAATACGGGTTGTATCTTCCTAACATGATTGAAAATCTTAGCACTATGTACTACTGCGAGATAAATAATTGATACAGTTTTTTTTAAACTTTAGCATATTACACCGACTTTAACAGTGACAGTTTCAAAGTTTATATTTTTATTACGAATGGAGAAAGCTCTATTTAAACAGGACAAATCTGCCATATCAATTATTTATGTCGCAATAGTACATACTGTAGAGGCGTGACTTAGGAAAAAACGCGAATCCGATTCGGCAAAATCCGAAATCGTATCCGAAACTTAATCTTATTCGGTAATATCTGAAATCTGAAGTTTATTCGGTATCTAGTTTTTATATAATATCCGATGTTTACTGAAATCGAATATACAATGTATCCGAAGTTTATCTGATATCCGACTTTTACCATATCATACAGTGTGGAAATAAAGTAGCGGATAAATTCGATAACTTCGTTAAAATTAATTTTTTGGAAAAAGTCTCGAAGGGGTATAGCGATTTTAATTACTTGACGCTATACTGTACCATTTTCAACTTGTTGTTGAAACGTCATTTGTTTTTAAAGTAATGACGCCATCGATATTTTTTTTTAATGACAACCTATATTTTTTTTGTTGATTTCGGTAGTACTTTATTTTATTCTCTTTTCAACTGTATACAATTTTCAATATGTTACATTTGAAAAAAATTGAGAAAAAGTGCCCTCGCGTTCGACGTTTTAAGTTATCAAATTTATCCGCTACTTTATTTCTACACTGTATATAAATTTTACCTATTGTTTAATCTTAGTTACTACATGCTATCCAAATGTAATTAGTAATGCGTCCCTATTATTTTGATCTTCGTTTTCCGATGAAGTATTATGAACTTCTAGCTATATGTAATTAGACGATTATTATTTTTATTGGTTTCTGTTTTAGATTTATTTAGCGAAGTATGAGTTAGTAGCACACTCCACCCAATTTTTCATTTAATTTAATTCTAGGTATCTTTAAATTATTAAATTTATACAGGTAAATACAATTCTTATAAATACTAATTTAAAATCTTTATATCAAATTGAAATTATACTTTTCGAACAGTCGGAGGGGGAGGAACAGAGGGAACAGTGGAAACAGTGTTACATGTACTACAGTGTTACACGTACTACAGTGTTACACTTAATGTTTCTAGGATTGCTTTATATTAAACATTGTTCATATTTTCATGTGAGAAGTACATTGGTGTTAACCAAGTGTAGGTGCAATTTGGTTAAATATTTACTGCTGGGTTTTCAAGAAATTAAGGTATGTATATTTTAATATCAAAAGTAATTATTTCAAGTAAAATACAATTTACTTCAGGATTAAATTAGTTAGAGCTAGATTATTAAAAATTTATTTATAAGTGTTTGTAAGCTTATTTACGCCGGAGAAGCACGAACTTAACCTCAAAACTGTTTGTGCCTTATTAACTATTCGAGTATAGATTTTTAATAATTGGGGTACAGTGTTATAGTGGATAGTGGGGTTCGGTGTAACATTATTTATGTAACAATTGTGCAGACAGTGATCAGTCCAAGTTGCATCTTAGTGACAAAAATACGTTATTCCATTCAAATGATACGGATGTTGGCAACTTTGTGGTAATACAAGAAGAGGCTACAATAAAACACAGAATTTTGTCAATTAGGGAAATTACACGTAACACGAATACAGAAGTTAATCCAACTTATAAATTCGTACGTACCACGCAAGAATATAAGAATTTTAAGTTGTTTTATTAACATTAACATTGTTAACCTTTTCTTGTAACTCTGTACTCCATTATTAGGATACAGTGTTACACAGAGCACCGAGTTGAATAAATCTTAATTTCTCTAAAAGTTGAAATAATCAAAGCAACTTAAATGTAAAAGTTGAAACAAGATTCGTAACTCTTAAACTAGGAAGAGAATAAATTTGAAATTTTTTATTTGGTTCTGAATTATATCAAAAAAATTTTTTTGTGTAACACTGTTCCCCCTCTTCCCCTACATATATCGGATCCGATTCGGATTTCGGGTATCCGAGTAGCACCTCTACTATAGACACTTACTCATTCTGCAGAATGGAAGAGGTACGCAAAATTGTTATTTTTTGTAAAAATAATTAAACTATCTTAGCTCACTGCTCCTTTAGAAAAGCAAAGGCTAAAGATATCTTCAGGATTATTATCAAGGATGGGTGCTCATAGCTTACGAGATATAAATTAATTCTTTAAAACCGATTATTTTACGTGAAAATTACATTGACAAAACTTAAGAGGTCATCTTGTGTAAACCTGATTAATGTTTAATAAAAAATTTCGGCTCTGAAACATTTATCGACCACTTTACTGAGTATACCGTATGTCCATTTCTGTCACATGTGTATTACATGCAAAAACCTCAAATAATATATCTCAAAAACTACTGACCACCAATGCTCGAAAAAACTTGCAACATCCCAGTGCCCTTTCGAAGAAGCTAAAAAAGGCATATAGGCCCTTCATAGTTGTTGCACAAGAAATTCCCAAATTAACTGTCTTACTTATTTCTTCTATGTGTAAAATCTGTTTTTGGTTTTTTGGGCACTTGTGGCGTTAGTTCATAAAAGGAAGCTCACTATCCGACGTGGCCATCACATATTAACTAGTTATGAATCGTTAATATTCTAACACAGTTCACAGTGTATATTTAGGAACACTAACTTAACCCAATCTAAGTTTACCTAACTTAACTTACCGTAATCTAACTCAACACAACCTAATATAACCCAACTTAATCTAACCTAACCCAACCTAACCTAACCTAACCTAATGATTATGTTGCTGGAAGGTTCTCCATATTTAAGAACCTTAAATGAATGTAAACACATTGAAGTTTAAACAAAGAAGAATATTTTTGAAGGTCGATTGTAATAAAAGTATAATTTTAGAGTTCAAGGTTGACTGACTGCTGCACATAGAACATTTTGATTTGTATAAAATGTGAAGTGTAAAACCTCAGTAATTCAAAACTTTTCTTTACTATTATCCATTTTTTTTTCTAGAGTCCTCTGACTTTGATGCCGTATTGCTCGAAAGCTACTGAGCCAAATTAAATATTTTAAAAACGAGCAAATAGTAAATTTATTTCTACATGTAACAGTAAAATATCATATTTCTAACTTATATACTTTTATTTTTATCGGACGATACATAATAAAAGGTACCCATTTTTAGGGACAATTTCATTGAGAGCGAGTTAAATATTTTTTTCTCAGAAAGTATATCTCATATATCTATGAAATTTTTGTAGGGGTTAGAAAGAAACCTTGCGGTTGTTATCCTATTAATTTTCGGTAAAAAAAGTGTTTTATTTAAGATATATATGAAAAAATAGCGAACTATGCGTTCTTGTTTATTAATGGAGATAGCGTGAAATTTCTTGCGCTAAATTAACAGTTTTCATATGTAGACATTACTTTCTTAAAAAAAAATGTTCCGAATTTTAACAATAAAAGTGCAATAACAAAAAAACCGTTTTTTGTCGAAACCGCTTGTCATCAAAAATCGTTTTTTTGTTTCCGCATTTTTATTATTAAAATTAGGAACATTTCTTTAAAAACAATAATGTCTACACATGAAAAGTGTTGATTTAGCAAAACAATTTTGACGCTATCTCTATTAATAAACAAGAACGCATAGTTTGCTATTTCTTCACATAAATCTTAAATAAAACGCTTTTTCGTCTGAAAATTAATAGCATAAGAACCGCAAGGTTTCTTTTTAACCCCCACAACAATCTCATAGATATATGACGTATACTTTCTGAGAAAAAAAATTGGTGAACTTACTTTCAATTAAATTGTCCCTAAAAATTGGTACCTTTTATAGCGTATCGTTCGATAAAAACAAAAGTATACCAGTTAGAAATATAATATTTTACTGTTGTTTGTAAAAATGAATTTACTATTTGCTCGTTTTTAAAATATTTAATTTGGTTCAGTAGTTCCCGAGCAATATGCGTTCAAAGTCAGAGGACTCTAGAAAAAAAATGGATAGTAGTTGAAATATTTTAGTAATGTTTGAAATTTCTGAATTCCAAACATCATAGCCTTGAAGTATTGGGGATTTTTAATATTTAAAACTACAAAAGCCTGAAGTTTTGAAACTTTTAAGCTATAATACTACAAAAGTAAAAACTATGATTAAATTTAAAACACATTTTAATTTTATTTTAATATAGAAATTTTGCTTTGGGCAATTAATTCTCGTAACCCAGTTTGTAACCAGGGTTTATTAAGGGGTTTTTGCTGATTCTAGCGAATTTGACCGATACCTAATGTCACCTGTCAACTTTGACATGCCGTATTTCAAGTATTTTTGGAAGCAGAGGCGATCGCCCCACAAAATCTTTTTCTAATCAGAATATAAAGAAAATTTCCTATATGTATCCAACTTAATGGCAGACACTGTATAGTGTTTGCAGGTACCACTTGGAAGAGAAGTTTTAGGTTTTCTTAGTGCTTGATACAATCTCGGTAAGAAAGGTGTCAGTCATCAGCTGGTTTCAAAGAGAAGGGAATTTCTTCATCTATTATCCCACTGGAAAGTTGGCGATGTTTTAGTGCTGAAATAAAGTTATTTTAAATTGGTATAAGAAAGGAGAGTTAATATTACTTGCCAGTACATTATTGGAAATTATTTACATTTTTAATTAATATTAGGTCACTGTAAAGTATGTTGCAAACTTGATTAAGCATTCGAGTTGTAACCTTAAATTAAAATTAAAATTTAATTAATCAATAACAAAATCAATTTAGAAAATTCAATATTTATCTGATAAAGTAAGGTTAGTCTTTTGCTGACAGCTTTATAATTCTTTTATGATTAACTCAATAGAGGGCACTTTTTGGTGGCAGAAATTATCTAAAATTTTAATTATGGTTGAATAGAGGAACTGGTTTTTTAAGAAGGGAACAGAACCTCGTTCCTTTTAAAAATTATTATAATATCCTTTATATTTTACTTAAGTTAATTAGAATTTAACAACAATTTCTATAATAAAGTTCACTAAACACAGGTGTAAATGTAATACATCTTTAAAAGGCTTTGTAAGTACTCTAAAACTGTTGATGTTTCCATTTTTTTTAGCCGTGATCGTACATCAATTTTGGCCTTCACATTTTTATTTTTTAAAATATGTTATTTTATTATAGGTTTACTTTTTTATACTGTCTACTTTACATTCAATAGTCCTCGGTTTATACGCCATAGTAGATAATTCATAGTTCGTAACCTGTAGTCTAGAGTCGTAGCATAGGTCCCTTAGTCCTTAATTCGAACCTTTAATTGAATTGCAAACTGTAAATTTTCAATGGCAGTCGATGTTTAAATAAATAAAGTAAGTCTGCTCTTACGATTTACTGTAGTAGTAGTAGTAGTAGCCGTTGTACTTGTTTGTTAAACGCCACTTTCTGGATTTCGAGCAATTTAATTATCTAAATTCAATAATTAATTGCTTAACGTCAATCGTCGTTGTTAAAGATCTATACGAGCAATAATGTTTAATATGCTAACCTTGGACCTAGTTGGATTAGTTCAATTATTTTAGTAAACTTGCCTAGTATGATCGTTATAAGAATACGAAATCGATAATGAAGTGGAAACCCTGATTATATAAATAAGGTTAAACAAACTCATAGTGGAAACTACAAAAAGATTAGCTACGATATTTTCGTATTGATGCGAGAAACGTTTAAAATTTCACGAGGATTAGAATCATCTCAAATATATTCTACCTTTTGTGTTCTTTAGACTCTTTTAAAAACTATAAATTTCATATATTACAAGTAAAATTTACAGCTGATGTTTGCAGAGCTCTTTTCATAAAATAAAGTATTTTTTCCTCACAGTCAATGATTTATTATACATAGCGCGGGCGATTTTTAAACCTTTTTTTTATATAAAAACCACAAAAATTATTTTTCTGGAAAGTTTGATTAATTATATGTGGTAAACATGTTTTAAAAATTATATTTATTAGTATACTAAACACACAACTTATCCGTTTTTGTAATGCAAGTAGATAAGAGGGTAATTTATGAAGTACAACGATTAGTTTCAACATTATTATTATTTATAATAACAATAGAGATTTTTGATATTGTGGGATTTAAAGCAGGATTAACTGCAAATGTGTTTTCAAATTAAAAAGTTAGTACCTAACTGATTAGTTGTTAAGTAATTAGTGGATATATTAACATGTTAAAAGAATTTTAAAGATCGACTATAAGGATATGCAAATTTGGTCAGTTGCATAGAATGTGACGTTACCATGCAAGAAATGCATGCAATTATGCTAACTAACGTGTAATATAAAAACAACTACAAGTGACCAATAAAATAACTTGTTTGGCAACGTCGCATTAACAGGTTCAGGACCTTTAATGCGACACTATAATAATTAGCGCATTGCTTCGTTTCTGCTCTATAAGGTTTTATTGAATCAATGCATTTTTATAAAACTTGCATTCATTAAGAGTTATGTTTAGAGTTAAGATAACTACTACGTTAAGATTTTTCTTAATCTAATTCTAAAGTAAAGTTGGGATGTTCTTGGGCGCCACTGAATTATACGATATAAAAGTTATTTAATTCTTTTAAAGTAGAAATAGTTTTTAAAAAAAACGTAATTCTTTGTAAATTTGTTTTTGATTACCGGTCTCTAAATTGAGAGTGACCGAAAAACCTTTTTTTGTAAGTTGTAACTCGCTAGTAAGAATAGTAAGAATAGTTGTCTTGTTTGGTCCTTCTGACACGTAAAAACCTTCACGTGTCCACTTGCAAAAAAACTCGCCAAGTACAGGCGGCTGTAGTTCGAACCCTCATTCGTGCCCATCCCAATCTCCTTGCCTAATGGGCACTATAAACCTATACCTTCATTGATTGATAAACCTTATGATAGCTTTGTGATAGAAAAATCTTTCATATCGCGCTTCGTCTTCAAGTTGAGTGTCTTGCTTCAGTCAATAAATTGTGTATAGTCTGATTAATCGACTCTCAATTGAGGTAGGTTAGTGCTGAGGTAGTCCTACCACTCTTCTTTGAGTGGTTAGACCCTTTTTTCCTTCCAGAATCCGACGTAGACTGGCGCCCACGCCTTATTCTCCGGTTTGTTATTATAGCCAACAGCAGATTATCTGACTGTACGAAAAATCGATTTTGCTGAATAACAGAATCCACTATGACTCTTTATGTTCTTCTTCCACTAACGAAACGTCCTCGTTATTTTTCACAAGTGCTTGAACCCATCCTTGAATAGATGCTGTGTTTTGTATGGGTACAATATCGTCCATATACATACACTGCGTGATTCTTAATCTTCTACACTTCTGTTTCTTTCTTCTTCTGAATAATTAAGTTTCTGTGGACGTTTTGGTCGTGCTCACTTGGTCCATCAAGTTCATCTTGTATGGTAGTTGTGGCTCTGTGCTGTCTGACATACTTTCCGCACGCTTTTGAAAATCGCTGGATTTAGTGTGCTTCGTCGGAGGGCCTTGCATGCGTGATCCATGTTCGAAATATTGACGCATCTGAGCTATTCGTAAGGGATAAAGGTTTTTCTGCGTGTTTCAGAGCACTTACCCTTCTAATGCACTTGGTCTTGTTTTTACTTTCAGCATTTTTCCTTGCCTCTTTTTTCCGCAGTTCAGTAGTCCGAACATTAAAATCTGCGATCATTATCTTGTGATTTTTTTTTGTGATCGGGATTTTAGTATCTGCTCTTTGTCGCTGCAACTCTCCCCATCATTGCACTTACAGCTGCAAATGTCAAACAGTGTGCTTATCGGTCTAAGGTTTTCTTCAACTTGTCTTTCGAGTATTTTTTATTTTTACCGCGCGCTTTTTTGTCGCTATCAGATGTGAAAGTATATCATTATATCATCATACATTCTCATTGTATCAGCAGCTACCATAGTTGTAATACTCATGAATGAAGAGTTAATATTAGTCTTCTTGAATTCCAATTCTTGCCTTACAAACAAGTAGTGTTAGCATTACTTCCGTTTAAGTAACTGCAGATATATTTTCCATCAATGTCTTTGTCGATTTTTTACTCGTTGTACATGTATTGGTCTCTCCCTTACTCTTAATGGTTCGGCTGTAATTTCTAGATTTTACATAATTTCAACAGGTTTCTAAATTTTAATAAATTTCGATTTCGCTAAAGAAACATATATTTTATATAGTTAATAAACGAAAAGAAAAAATTATTAAAAGATTTCAAGGATCATTGACTTTTTACTAGTGCTTTCATCACAAATTAACTAGAGAAGGGACAATTGTCGCTACAGTCACTAACTAAGGGTTTCTAATAATTAATTATCTAAAAAGTAAAGAGATTTTTGAAGGCCCCGTCCCACCAACTGTTGCAATTTTCCTGACAATAGTATAAATATGTAAAAAACGTATCTAAAGATGCTATTGTGTGATTGGGCTTGTGAGTTTCTCAAACTAAATCCCAAAATAAAAATAATGTAAAGATACAGCAAGATAATAGTATTAAAGAGAACGCTAATACTGATTAACTAAATGAGCACGATTATGTTGTTGTCAATTAAGAAGGAGAACATTATCTCGTCATAATGAATAATTGAAACTACCCAGCGTTTATTACAGCAATTTAAATGCATGGGTTCAACAAAATGAAATGGTCAAAAAGAGCCGGATAAAACATGATATGATTGTTCAGATAATCGAGGCACCTGAGTCGAGAAGAGATTATTAAAGAGATAATGAAATATCGGAAGTTTGAATCTAATAATTGAAGTCTTTGCACATGTGTCCTTATTCTTAGAATACGCTTCCTCTAATTGCTTGTATTCTGAATCAGTATTTTACTTTTCACTTTTACATGCTAGTAGCGGAAAGCCGACCTTTTGTCAGTTTTGGACGTAGACATTCGATATCAATATTTTTCTTTTAGAAAAATTCGGTACTGTATCCCTAAAGTTTTCCAATTATCTAGAAAGGTAAAAATTCGATTTACTGGGCACGCCCATTTTGGAAAGTGGGCGTGTCCATAGAAAGAGGATGTGAACTAGATTTGAATAGTAAGGGTCAGCGTCCGGAAGTATTAAGGTAAAAGTTACACTTACAGCTGGTTTCAAATAAATCTAGGATTTAGAGTCTTGAGAGTAAATTTTGCGTTTTTAACAACGTGTAAACCAGGCTTTAACTTATATTTTCATACCTACGTACCTACATAACATTAATTAAACATGAAGAGAAAGATAAAGCAACATTTACACACATAGGACGACTGTCCTAGATTTATTTGAAATCTGTTGTACTTCACTTTCTCATTGTACCTACATACATACATGGGAAAATATTAATAGTTAATTTTCCCGCTAGATGGCGTTGACCTGAGCTGACCTAACCTAACTTAAGCTAGCCTAGCCTAACCTAACCTAAACTAACGTAGACCAACCTCCCAAAATTTAATTTTTATTATTTACAACAATTTCAAATCGGAATCAATTTTATTCAAAAGACATAAGCGATGCGATTTGCTTCTAAGAGGAAATCCAAGCAGCCGATTCTTTTTTTGACGCAAAATCAAAATGGCAGAAGCAACAATAGCAACAAGAGAGATGGCGCTCTTGTCGCTTTTTTGTTGCGTCACTGCATACTTGAATCTATAACACCATCTATTAGCAGAACTTAAATAAAAATTCTCATGGGGTTTTAATGAAAAAGTAGTAGTAATTTTTAACCCGCACATTTCCGGATGCTAAATTTGGTCTCATTGGTTTCCACTTTTAATGTATAATAATAAATATGTATGTCCAAATATAATGACCCGGCAAACCGAATGCCAGCCAAAGTATTTCTTACTAAAATTCACAAAATAAAACACTAGAATAAGAATTTTAAATATGAAGAAGGAATGCTCGCAAATATTTAAATCAACATCACATGATTTATGTATTCACAAATTCTCGATTCGATAAATATGCATATTTAATAAACAAGGGAGCTTCTGAAGTTCACGGGGAAATATGAAAGAAAATGAAACAAACTAAAATAGAAAAAAAAATCTTGTAAGCTTTGAATTACCTCGTGAAAATTTAAATGAATCGAGCCCGCGGGTTTATTTTTAGACGAAGCGCAACAGTGTGTCTGTCCAACAGGTCAGGTAAGCACATCTGTCTAAGGATTAATAAGTTAAATTTGTGTTTACACAGAAAACATTTTAAAATCTTAGGATTATTTATATTCTCCACTCTTTATCTGTCCTCTGCTTGTATGCCAGAAAATTTCCGGCTACCGTTTTTGTATTATTATTCATAGAGTAGTAGGTACACATTAAAAAACCTTGGACCAGAGTTTGTCTAACAAAATGGTTGCTGAATTTTGTACCCATCGTATCACTTTATTAAATGGTTTTTCATTAGCAAATTATGTTATGTGCTCGATTAATCAACTGTTATAAAAGCATTTTTAATTCCATGTTATTAAGTCTAGGATAAAATAAATATTTAAGTATTAGTATTAGTAATATTATTTGTAATCTAAAATAAAATCCTGCTAATAGTTCAAGATGTTAAGATTTTAGTTTGAAGTTAGACATGTAGCACAATTTAATGCTGAATAGCAAGTTGTAAGTAATAAGAGATAAGAATAAGTTGGATACGTAATGCCCGACATAAGAATGTATAAGTTCTTGTAGTGGATTTCCTTGGAGGCGTTCCTCAGATTCATGTAGAAGTTAAGAAAGTAGTAGGTATCGTTTTATCTTTTTCGACCTATGTTTGTGACCTCTGCCGATCCTGCCTCAGCTCTTCTCTTCTCCTAGAGTCTAGTCTTATTAGTCGTACGCGGCCCAGGTTCGTAAACCGGTGAGAGGATTTTTCCGTCGACATGTAAAGATTCAATACTTTCGCCGTGCTGTCGGAGGACACGTTAAGCAGTTGATCCCGGCAACCACGCAAGCACCTACCTGTGGTTGTCGTTAAGATTAACTCTTTGCTATATATCATGCAGAAGTATGTTGCAGTATATCATACTTCTGTGGTAAGGCCATGTTAATTATAATTAACATTAAAAATTATATAATAATAATAATCGTGTGTGATGGTATTTACGTTAGCTCTGTATCGACGTACGTACTATAGAGTCGACGTAAACAAGGATAGGTAAATTTATGCTCTAAAAACAGGCCCATAAACCGGTCGAAATCGCTCGACCAGACGTAAATGTATTTTGTATTATAATTTTTTCAACAGCTAACAATCAATGTCTTGCATTGTAAATACTGCCTTATTAGATATTCTGTGCATGGTAGTTCTTTTTCTTATTCATTATAAAGCCCGATTGTCTGTTTGCTTGTTCTGCTATCGTTCTTAGAGTCCGGTTTTCCAAACCTAACTATCGGATCTCTTTAAAAACTTTCATAAACGCGTATATGTGCCTTTTCTTCGTTAGCATTTATGTTATCGTGGTTTTCGAGCACATGCTTCGAGCAACTCTTCGATTTTACTACCTCAAAAGACGAAGAGGCTAACATATTATTGTAATGGAATATTATAAGTTTATCTTTACCATTGTGATCTTCTTTCCTAGGTGTGTTCATCTTGCTAGTAGCTTGGGGATAGCACTTTTGGAGCAGAATCTGAAATCTTTTTAAGGGAGATTAATTCTTCCATTAAAATCTCCACATTTTCGTGCCAGTTGTCAGTTGGCTGCTTCAAACTTTCGTATCCCAGCCGTTTATTTATAGCAGATCGTTAGGTCCCTATATCTCTGGAAAATTCCTTTTGTTACAGTCGATCTTAAATGTTTCTTTTATTGTATTCTATTGTAACTCAATTGGCTCAATGGCTTGATTGAAACCATTTTTATAGTTGATCCTTCATGACATTATTTATGAAGATTTATGCTTAATTACTTTCGTTTATAAAGTGGAGGCTACTGTTGACTCTCATTTGCACAAAACGAAACAGTAATTTGCCGGATTTGATTCTCGCGTGGTTATTTTGAAAAAACTTATGTAAACAGCAGGGCTATCATATTATTGTAAAAGGTACCTAGGAACAGAGTTTTGCAGACTACTTTTTTTTTATTGCATTTACACAAGCGAAAACCGAGAAGGTCTTAACTTCTTGCATTGAATCTTGCGATCTTTCATCACTGATTTGGCTTTTCGCTGCCTTCGGCAGATTGATACTTTGATACCAAACTTGTTACTTTTTCTTCTTGTTGCCTTTGCACTTATTTGCTTACTTTATCTTACTTTCGTTTATAAACTAGAGGCTACTAAATGACTTTCATTTAACAAAGTGGAACAATGTTTTGCCAGGTTTGACTCAGAGTAGTATTTTCAAAATGGACGTAGTATGTAAACAGCAGGAGTTAGGTAATATTATGCTGTTATAATTAAACATACTTTAATTCGCACAAACTGCGGGCTTATATAAGATTGTTGTTTTATTTTAAGCAATCTTTAAAGAAATTGTAATTAAATTCCATTAAACTGTTAAATGCAATAAAAAAACATTCAACATTTTGAAATATATCGAAATGTAACAGCATGCTGCGATTTGGAATATATATTTTATATTGAAACACTCGTGTTTTTCTACACAAAAATACAATTTACAAAATGGCCCCGCGTTGAAGCCAGTGAAACAATCGTTTATCTGCACCAAAAACTAACTATAAAAATGCTATAAAAAGTTATGAAAATACATCATACTTACTGTAACGGAAAACTCAAAAAATATCTGCCACAGCTTGAGATTTAAACTCTCTCTTTACAAATTAATTAATCAAGTCGTAGGTATTGGTTCCACAGCTGTATAAATTGTGAAAAGGAATAGATAAGGGTTCAAACACAAATAAAAACTTAAAAGGGCTCCATCTGGTTCTGAGCTTAGTTAATTACAAATTAACCATTCAAAGATGTTAATTAAATAAGCATTAAAATTTATTAAATTCATTAACCAGAAAATGAATAGAATATTTAGTTAAAACAAAATTTTGTTTACTTAAAATTGTTGAAGAGATGAACTTAAGCATTCATAACCAATATGGTTCCGTTTTTCAGATCATTGAGTTTAGAATTAATAACATTTATTAACAGGAAAATAACAATAACACAACTTTGCATAAATAAAAATAAAACACACATCGTATATTTATTACAAGTCCACCCTAAATTTATTAGGTTATAATTATACCAAAATTAATCAATAAAAATTCATTCAAAACTTTTCATAAATAATAAAAATAGCTCAGAAAAAATTGATTAGATCAACCACAAATATTGTCCAAAGCATTAACACAAATATTACTGACTCATCTTATTCTGGACAAAAAAATCAACGAATATCTAAATAAGATTAGACAAATTAAATCAGTTCGAAAGTATCAATATAAATGAATTGTGATTAAATTAAAGTTTAAAGATTTTTAACTAACAAGGAGAGTTTTCCCTAAAGAAAATTCTTAACTATGACATTCTTCGATACTTGAATTACAAACAACTACTTAATATTACAGTACCTTGCATTTTTTTATTCATTAAACTCATGGAATACCATACACATAGTTCGGTAGAAATTGGAAATTCGCCTTTCATGCGGGGAGCTTGCGGTTGAAGTCAGCGCAGCATCGAAGTGTAGATTCTCCATACAAAACGCGATCCAAATTAATTATTATCAACATATGATTACATAAACCGATAGAGTCAGGCACAAAAACACCCAAGATTTTAATTTGTTATTACGTATTATCGTAATTATTTCCCTCCGAAAATTAGCGAAAATGTTTCTTGAGCTTTAAATTGTTTTAATTCTCTTACAGCAATAAATGCTTTCAACTTCTTTAAGCCGAATTTTAGTGTACAAACGCACATAAATTGATCACAAAATTTAGGATTGCTTCACGAGATTCTTCTCTCATTAATAAACGGCACTTAACTGTAGGTCGGATGAAATGAAATAATGGCTATTACACATTCTTCCAAAAAAATAAACCACTATGATTTATACGCAATACGAAATTACCAGTCTTTCAAACACAACTTAGTGCATGTAAACCCTTTTCAAAAGGATTAGCACTTAACGAAATAACTATAACGGTAATGCACTTTAACTAGAATGTCTTTCAATTCTAAGGGATTAATGAACAGTAATCCGTAAACACTACTTCAAAATCGATCAATCATTATTGATCGAAACTCGAACGATAAAACCGCACACCCCATAATATCGACCTTTCGCAGCAAGCGTGCTTTTTCAAGTCTACTAAGTGAAGCCACGCTACAACAACCCTGATCTCCGCGGTCTTATTTCCGTGTAGAAATACATTCTTATCTCCGTGTAGGAATATCAGCCAATCGCGAGGTCTCACTCACAACTAAATATCGATCGATTTTTAAGTAACCAATCACAACGAGTCGCATGTTTTTACTTAACCAATTATCGCACGGCATCTAAAAAAGCTAATATCGATCTTTTCTCTAAAACTGCATAAGCTTCGGCCCCCATTTTTGTTAAACACTTATATATTAAAAAGAATGGAAATTTGCAGAGCCGAACTTAGGATTTTTAATAAGAATCAATACAAACTTCTATATACTAAATGCTGGTGGAAAATGTACCCGTTACAATATTACATCATAAAGATCGCAATTTGCATGTCTACTAGACGGGTTTTCCCTATAGAGTAATTATCATTATGTTACATTATGATGACCTACTTTGGATTTGTTTGCTACATCTTGCTCTCTCCGCAAGAGCGTTCATTTAGTTTACAAATATTCCTTCTCGTTTCTCTCATGCACTATCCTCTATTTAATTTTTGAGATTTCCAGTAAAAACATTTCAACGATGAGTAATTCTGACGAAGCAAAAGTTTTTACCCTGTTTAATAATCACTTTCGTGCGTGTATTATGGCAAAACATAGTTATATCGAAAGTCAAGTAAATGTATTAAAAGGATTTGCAGATAAATAACGAGCACGGGGCGGCCCTAAACTCCTGATCTGCCATAAATCCCGAGTCCCCTTTAAAACTCGCAATCAACATGCGGCCATTAGTGTGCCGTGGACGCGTATATATCAACCCCAGATCGGTGGGAGGATCCTCATGTTATCTATCGCAGCCGTATCATGTATCCTGGCAATGTCCTTGTAGTTTGTATTATTATTGTGTGCTCGTTGTTTGCTCCCTGGTACGTTCTCCCTGTATGTATGTATGTATGTTTGTGTTTCCTTAGAGGATGCTTTAAATACATCTTATTGTTAGTTTTGATCACTCACGCTCAGCTCCTCTCTCAAAGCTAATTTGTTTAATTAACGGAATTTAAATCTCTATGGTCCAATCGGTGCCCACAAAACCATTGTTGGATCTCATACGTATAATTTTGCAGTAAACGTGGCTGTTTATGATATCGTGTAATTGCTGCAATTTTAGTTTAGTCAAAAATTAAATATTGCAACTCCGGGATAGCAATTTGGTCAACTTTGGCTCTAAAAAGTTTAATTATTAGTAATCTTTCTCGCCGTGAATATGGCAAATATATATTTGTCGTGTGGAAGTTTGGAAACTCTATTGAACACATTGTTATCGCATGCGGCTGCATATTCGAATATCCATGCCTGATGTGTGTCTAAAGATAATTCAAGACAATGAAATAAGCAGCAGTTTCTATAATAGTACTGATGCGAGATTTCCTCTAACTCCAGAACAAACACACTCGAGCTACGTTGCTAATGTAGAGCAAACAAATTTGATACGTATGTCAATAATTTTGGAATTACAGCGCAAATAATAACGAATTTAATGGCGGAACACCGAATACGGAGGAATTTTCTATTTAGTGTGCGCGCGTAGGATTTGACAGGGTAACCTTTATAACCTCCCTGTCACGAGCATCCTTTATATATACAGAGAAATAATAAAAACCCGGTCGGTTAATTACCGGATCGGTTAGGTAGTTAAAATTTTATTTTTATCGCTAAAATTATCTCCTTTCGGGTGGGTATTAAAATAGAAAAGAACGGCTGGTTGCATATATACGAATCGGAAATTAAAAATTTTGATCAGGAAATGAACACAAAAGCATTAATTTAATCGTAGCTGACTAATGGTGCTTTAGATAATAGCCTTTAGGTGATTGCCATCAGGATTGTCAGTCTTTAAGATTTAAAAAGGGTCTTTTGTGTGATTTATTATCGCCATTTCTCAACTGTCTCATTTGCAACTGTGGAAGACCGTGGCAAAAATACAATTGAAGTTTTCTACCATTCTTATCGGGAGAAGAGAAAGGCATATAAAAGCTCCCTGTTTACTGGTTAAGAATGTGCCATAAACATTATCTAGCCAAGAACCGTGATATGTAACGAATAAACCCAGTTTTATTCACTACTAACTTCGCTCTTATGTGACACTTCATTTTAAATAAAAATTTTATTTATTTTCCCTGTTATATACTTTGGAAATATAAATTTCTAAGCAGTTTTTTATTGTTGTAAGCTTTTATTGCACACAAAGAAATCTAGAGTCCAGTTGATTCTATAATAATTAAACTAACCATACAATAGATTTAACTATGAGCAAGCCTAACATATGTTATGTTCACATGAACAATACTTTATTTTCATTATTTAATTTCCATATGAGTAAATAGTAACCTTCCGTTGCTGCTATTATTATATTCAAAAGTAACTTAGCACTAAAATAAAAGGGACATTAGCACTGAGCTTATTTCAAAAATACAGTAATTTATCCGAGTATATACAAATATAATATTACTAATACAGTATGTTCAATTATACTCTTACTACTATCCATTTTTTTGTCCTCTGACTTTGAAAGCGTATTGCTCGGGAACTACTGAACCGAATTAAATATTTTAAAAACGAGCAAATAGTTCATCTCTACATAATACAGTAAAATATTATATTTCTAACTGGTATACTTTTGTTATATATTTTTATGTGTAGACATTATTGTTTTTAAAAAGATGTTCCTAGTTTTAATAATAAAAATACGGAAACAAAAAACAATTTTTGATGACAAGCGGTTTTGACAAAAACGGTTTTTTTGTTATTGCACTTTTATTGTTAAAATTCGGAACATTTTTTTAAGAAGATAATGTCTACATATGAAAAGTGTTAATTTAGTGAAAAAATTTGACGATATCTCCATTAATAAACAAGAACGTATAGTATTTTTTCATATATATCTTAAATAAAACACTTTTTTGTACGAAAATTAATAGGATAACAACCGCAAGGTTTCTTTCTAACCCTTACAAAAATCTCATAGATATATGAAATATACTTTCTGAGAAAAAAAATATTTAACTCACTCTCAATGAAATCGTCCCTAAAAATGGGTACGTTTTATAATAATTCGGCTCAGTAATTCCCGAGCAATACGCTTTCAAAGTCAGAGAACTCTAGAAAAAAATGGATAGTAGTGAATTACATTAAGATTAGGCTTATTTTCAGATTCAACATACTGCGGTGATCTTTGAATATAAAATAAAATACAATATTTCCACCGTTCCAAATATAAACATAAATTATATACGGTGGATTGAAATGAGAATACACCACAGATATTTTTCTTTATTCTTCTCAGCTAGCTCAGGTTTGCTCAGTAAAGCATAAATTATTTGAATTACGAGACTCTTATTTACTTTTATGCCTGGAAAGAAAGAAAAACTTATATCGTAAGCACTAAAGCTCCTGCAAGCTGGACAACTGATACTAAACCCTGAATTTAAAAGAAAAGAACGCTGGATGCTTGAATTAACATCAATTAAACACATATGTAAAATTGAAAACATAAACTTTATTTAACGAACAAAAATAAAAATCCAAATGGAACGTCAAAATAAAAAATTGTTATTCAAGATAATACAATTGGTAATTGACAAATAAATTGTCAGGTTTGCTCAAACGTTAGAAATAATTATAGTGACCTGACATAGGATCGGTACGGTCATTCGTTTGAACAAACCAACACAAATGAAATTTGTTTAAAAATAAAAATATTTTTAAAATATAAATAAATTCTTTTTAAAAGAAATTTTATTTTATTTAACTGAAATCAAATAAATTCTCAAAAGAACCTAATAAACTAAACCAAATAATTTTATATTTGAGGATGAACTTTACAAGTTAATTATTATTTATGAACTTAACAAGAATCATTTATTATAACCAACCTTGTATATTACGATATACTTTCCTTTGTAAAAGTTAGTCCTTATTATTGGTAACACTGTGATGAAACCAATCGGCTGACTTCTTGTTTATAAAATGGATACGTAGATCGAAGTCAAAAAATAAATTCAATCCGAAATTTATTAAAACAAACACTTTCACTTTATATAATTGTTAAAGAACACTAGTATCTTCTTTTAATCCTTTTAAGAAAACGTTCAGGTAACACTTTAATTTATTTTACTTAGTTTCATATATGACATTTATGTCAAAACATATGGTTAACTATCTAACCTCAAATTAATTACAGATATTTTATCCGGAGCCGGGCATAGCTTCTGCCTTCTACGTTTTATCGACTGACTTTGTTACAATTTGTCCCAACTTATATAGTTTCTGCCAGAACAAAAGAAAACTATGACACTTTTTCAAAACAGCAGAACATTGAGCAAGCTTGTGACGTCACTAATCCGGCACAGCTGTTCTGGATCATCACTGATCCTAATTCTGTT
Organism: Agrypnus murinus; assembly: GCA_929113105.1. Lineage (NCBI taxonomy): Eukaryota > Metazoa > Arthropoda > Insecta > Coleoptera > Elateridae > Agrypnus > Agrypnus murinus. Next base: position 112,032,713 of record OV816031.1, read on the forward strand.
ATTATAGGATTGTAGCCCTTGAAACGAAGATCAATTAAGTATAATACATTCATTGGTCCAAAATGTATCGTAACGAAGATATTCGAGAAAAACGTTTAACAATGTACAAAACTCATTACGATCAAATTACATATAAAATTCAACAAATCAAGGTTCATCCATTACAAGCTAGTTACAGGAATACATGATATAGATAATATAAATCATTTCTCCATAGAAACATCTTTACAATTTAATATAAACATGATTTTTACACTACGAACTACAATAAATACACCAATTAATGCATATACAAGTGCCAGCTTAAATATTAAATCAACGTTAATCAATTTATGCACAAAATGTCCAGCATACAGTACTCTAAGCACTTGCATAAAAACAATGGTGAGGGAAAGCAGGATAAAAGTCTATAAGAGCCATATTAACACGAACGACAGGATTCAATACCTTCATTAATAGAAGTGACCAGAAATCTTGTAAACAAATTCAAAAATTAATTGTATTGTATCAGTCATAATAAGATTGACCTAATTGATCTATTTTCAGCTAATTAACAACGTGAAACTGAGTGGGTCTCCTGGAATATAGAAAAATCTATCTAACGCTAATCATCGTAATGTGTAAATTTTAATATGGAAATTTCTTCCTCCTAACAAGTGGGAAACCGTCCCAAAGTAACATGGGTTGCATAAACATGATTATAATCAAGCAATCTAACTAATTTATATCCTTTTTCTAAAAATGAAACCTATTATTATTATGCATGAGAAAGCTAGGTTATGTTTGCATGCAGTCATTATTCTTAATTTTTAATTTAAGTATTAATGAACCTAACTGTGGTCCTATCTATAACCTTTATATTAATTATACCCATGACATAACATGTCCCACTTTTGATTTTAAATCTGATATAAAATATTTGTATTAGCGTTTCTGTTCGGTCGTTGATTAAATTTTCAATGCGGTGATTTGATATCACTGCAATACATATGGTTGGATTACCAAATAGTATATGGTTAAATGGAATACTATTTAGAATTGGTTTCCTATTCAGGTGCATATAAATAATTAAAGCCATTAAAAATTTAAATACCTTTATTTTTTACAAATCATCTACATAAAAAAATCAATGTTTTAAAAACTACAATACAAAGTTTGACATAGTGTAACGTTCTTTTTAAAATAATAACAAAAATGCTCTCTATGTGTCTATTAATAAACAAAAGATTATTTACAATGCACTTAATTAAAAACACTATAACTATAAACTATTTAACGAATTATTATCTAAATGCTAGGTATTTACAAATTTATTTGAGCACTATTTATATGAAAACTATTTATGTATTACAATTATTAATTAATTATTCAGAGTACATTTCAACACGACGCCGGCTAAACATTAACTGCCCCCTTCTACTCGCGACTCAATTTATATCTTTCATACGATGACTCATACATCTAGAATGTTCGATGACGTCATATGTGGGTTTACTATTCGTTACAATAATTTTAGTCGTACTCTTTATACTCTCCTTCCTTTACATATGTCTCTTTTTAATATCTAGTTCGTATGTTATACTATCATGCAGCTAAAGATGCTTTTTCAAAACGCAAGAAAAATACAAGAAACCGTAATAGTAAAATATTCATAGTAAAAATACTTCTTTCTTATCTGGTGACACATACAGATCATTATTAAGATTATGAAGTGCCGTAGTGGAGTTTGAATATAATTCAGATATTTTTACACAAATAACCTTTGGTTCACAAGTTACTTTGTATGCCCTAATGTGGTAATTATTTTCTAAAAGTTTAAGTAAATTCCACATGAAATAAACATTTACTGTGATCTGCTTTGTTAAAACATATACCTACATCTAATTTTGCACATAAATGGTTATTTATTAACTTAGTTATAAAGTATAAACTAAAACTCCACTTACAACATATTTAATAGAATTTAATGGATATTAAGAAGAACGACAATAATCAGAGGGATTCACATATTTGTTCAGTTCATTAATATTTACATCACTGAAGTCATCATCCACCATACACGGGTTTTGATTGTTTTTTATTGGTCCATCCAGAATGCCAGATTTATTCTGAAAGCATTATTAATAATAAATTTTGATATTAAATCCTTGTTATAGTAAAATATTTAAGCATTTACCTGAAATATTCCTTTACATTTTCAGCAATTTTTATTCTCCGTCCTACTGAAGGATTTAGTTCTTTTAAAGTATTGTAATTCATTTTATCCAGTAAATCTTCTGTAATATCATTTTCTAAAAACACACGCAATTATTAATCCACTAATTAATCCACTTAATTTTTAAATATTTAACCAATATATTAAATTAAACATCTAATCAATAAATTCAAAACGGAACTTACCTTCAAATTTTTGTATAATTTGTGGGCTTTGCACTTCATAGCTTTAATAACTCCTCGATTATATTCTTATGGAAATCGAAATTCTTATAACTTCTTTTTCCAGTATATGTACTAAAAACACGTAATGGCATTTAATATAAAACCAATAAAAACAAGATTTTTAGTAGTTATCACCACTAAACATGAAATGAAAATGAAACTGCGTTCCTTTGGTACGAACAAAATGCGAATGATGATTGATATAAAATAGTCAAAACAATGCTACGATTGCAGTCTTAAGCACTTTCTGAACATAAGGAATACGATATATTTAAAACAATCTCATGATTTTTAAAGAATTCTTAGAAGGAACTCACATTATAATTCCAATTAGTATATGGAACAATCATACTCTAATAACTTCTATATGAAAATAAAGTATATACATCTGTAAAAAGCTGAGCTTTATTTGACAATAATTTACAATACTATGGTTTATTCTGATCAACTATATTATTTATTTGGAGTAAAGCTACTTATGGTTAATTAAAACATATTATCTTAAAACTAAATTTTAGTTCAATTTAACAATAGATTTTTTTTGTGTGTGCACTAACACAGTAATATTATTAAAGAATTGTTAAATCGACCTCATTTAGCAAATCCCTTGAATTTATTGCGTTACCTTGTGTGGGTGTAATCATTGAAGTAAGACTAATTGCAGTTAAACAGGTAAATTTATTTAAATTAAGCAAAGACGTCATTTGTGACGTAACTGTGCTTTATGTACCTTTAAGGAATAAAATATAAATTAAATAACAAAACACAAATTGTGCATTTTTAATGTTTATATTAAATGTTATGTACAATACGATACTTATTTTATTAAATTTACAAATTAAATAAAATTAAATTTGAAAATGGGAATAATATTGAAAAAATCTTAAAAAGAATATTTTTTCGCTTATATTTGAGAAAGAGGCTCAAATTCTTATGTGATAAAATGTATTACACAATATTACCAGTTAGAATCGTATGATTCGGAGAAAAGTCATACAGACATTTATAGTAACCCATTGAATTATGTTAAGCCAAAAATTTGCAATATTTGCATAATTTACCATATAAGCCATTATTTGAACAAATATTCTATACAATTTAATTCTTGCCATAGAGGTTTTGACAAAACAAAATCGTGGAATTTCGTAGATTTTCTACACTTTAAGCTGTCCAATCCACAGCAATTGTCCCTTCCAATTAAGAATGCTAAGCAATTTAAATTTAAACAATTTCGTTTTTCCACCTTCAGTAACTGCGATATAATTATTTTTATTTCATTTCGTATTTCAAACAATTGTTTATATACCAAAATTAGTAAAATAAAGTATATCTTTATCTCCGTTGTCAATGACACCGGAGTTCAAGACGCTCTTGATCTCCGTTGTTGTTGGCCACGTAAATCATTTGATGTTGCATAACAGCCACACGTGACATGCTGCTTTTTATTTCCTTGGTTACGCGTATGATGACACAGGCAACTTGCTTTTTTATACAATCAATTCGTAGTTTAGGTAGTTTTTTTAACTCCATTAAATTCCGTAGATAAACCATGATAATATCTTGTTATTCCAGTAATAATAATTGTTACAGGTAAGTAAATCTTCTTGCAATCAATTAAAAAATTTTTGTTTACAACAACAATAATGGGCACATAACCCTACTTTTATTTATTACAATTTGAGCTAGCAGCGAGACGTCCTTTTGCCTCTGCGAGAATTTGCTAGCTAACTTGTTTTTTGTTGCAGAAGTATTCGTTATATTATTTTCACAAGAATTATCGATTTTTTTAATTCTAAATACATAGGAATGTAACCCATAAAATTACAAACAAAATGGTATAAGATCTTAAATTGGTTAATAAGCTTGTAAACCAACGACAACGATAGCTGCCAAATTCGATCTGAAAACGTTAATTACTCTTTAACTATATAACTGCAAGCTAATACAACCTATGGTGCAGCTGCACTACACTATTCTACAACTTTTCTGAATAAATTTACATTATGAACAAATCAAAGTTTTAATGATTACTTAATGGAATAACTTTGATTCAAGATTTTTATGCCTTTAAACACCTTGAACTAAAGGAAAGGAAAGTCTTAAACAGTTCTCGTTCTTTGTACAAGAATTTGAAATTCAAGTAATTCAGCCATCTGTAATAAAACACTAGACAAAATGTATAAAATAAAATATAATTTCAAATAATGAAAACATCGTTTGGTCAAAAGAAAAGGAAACTCAAATTAATCTATTTTGAAAAACATTTTTCAATTTTCCGGGACCCTCCCGGTGGACCTTTATAAAGTTGCCTCGAAGGGCCCTACGACACGACTGAATTTAAATTACCTACAATAAAATTATATTTAAAGTAGAAACAATATACCTCACCGCTGTTTAACTCGACTGTACTTGACGAACAGCGACGTTTGAATATAATTTTCTTCCCCGTTTTTAGTCTGCGAACCATTTAAGAACTTGCTAATTTAGAAGAATCGAAGTATCCAAATATTGCGGATGCGTTGCGTATCATATTTATATTGATAACGTAATGTGGGGATATTTTATAGGTTCTGCCTAGATACTTCAATTGGAGTTAATACAGGTTATGCGATCCGGTGAATTCGAGTAAGTGGACAACTAACTGTCCGGAACATCTGGCGGCTGTACGGCTGTGAAGACCCTATCTTTATTCAGGTTTTAAGTCTTGATTGGGACCCCATGGCCGACGTGTTTTTCTACTTGTGTCACAGTATACCTAGACCGCCTTTGCAAAAAAAGAAATATCTTATCGGAAGTATCGAGAATTTGCGATCCTTTACGATTTTTAACCCCAGTGGTTCTTTTAGCAGAAAGGTTGATGCAGCAGTTATGGATGGCGAAAATAGATTGGGATGACCATGTTCCTGAGGCAGTGATCAATAACTGGAATTTGTTCAAGTTGGAACTACCTAAAATTTCATATTTAAAATTGTCTAGATGTATTAGTTTAGCCTCGGCCATCATAAAAAAACTTCATGCATTCTCGGATGCGTCTGGAATTCGTGACGGTGCTGTAGCGTATTTAAAGGTTCTATGCTCTGACGGCTCTATCAGAGTTTTCTTGTTCTAGGGAAAACTAGAGTTGTACCTTTCAAAACAATCTCCATCTCACGTTTGGAATTGTGCGGTGCTGTGTTGGTAGGAGAATTGGTGTAAAGTTTCATTGACGCTTTGAAGAAGCAGCTCACGTTTGACGATACAATCGCTTTGCAAAACTCCCAGACACCAAGACATTTGTGGCTAACCGAATAGCTTTCATTCCAGATATCGTCGCTCCTTCGTCATGGTATTACTAAGTGTGGTAAATTATCCTTAAAAGATTAACCGAAGTGGGGTGGGGGCCCTCTAAGGAAATATTTTCCCGGGCCCTAAAATTGACCCAGCACGCGCCTGTTTCAATAGCAATTCATCAAATGAGACGCAGCCTGTGACTGTGTTAATTTCTTGAAAACTACATAATTCCTACCTACGATTCCTCACATATGTGAAATGGAAAAATTGGAAGAAAGCTGATACTGTATTCTATATTTATATTCTATATAATTAGTGCATGTTTGATTCTTTAAGCCTAACATGTATAATGTATGATCCTAATTTGGAATATTAATTCAAGAAGTTGGGTTATGTTTGCATAGAAATGTTCTTTTTTATTTTTCTATATTCTACTAATTTTAAAAATACATGGAAAATGATTACAACAAATAAATTATATATCTTCTGCATGTTTCACTACTAATGTTTATTTCATTTTGATTATATAATTTGAACTTAATCAATTTTATTTTTCTACATTAAATGGTAAGTTTTATAATTTCCCTAATTATTAACAAATCTGACCTATTTATATCATCTCAATATTTACATTTTTACTATACCTAATTCCAATATTTTTTATCATCCATTAACTTTCTGTTATTAGACACCACCACATTTTTTGAGCTCAATTACGTTGAAGTGACCATTTATATTAGAATATAGTCACATTTTTACATTACAGACTATACTTGAACTGTCTTTTGTTTTTAATCCCAAGCAGCATCTAAGTAGCGGTAACTGAGATCGGAACTTTAATTGAGTAGCTGTTACGTAACTACAACTAAATTTATGACTTTATAGGTTTAATTACTTCAATTTGGAATATTTTAGTAATTATGTAGTTACTTCTACTATTTATTAGAACTATGTATTTCCATTACTTCTAAGTAGCTTTTTAAAGTATGTGGAACGGTATTGCTACTTAGTATAATTACTTTAATGTTGTTGCAACTTCAAGTGATATTATGATTGTAGCAGTAACTTGCCCGAAGCTACTTTAAAGTTTTTAAAACTTTTAAGTTCCCATGGGAATTTTGCAGTGACATTAGGAGCTAGAAAGTGGCTACGGAAACGTTGACGTCGTTTTATAGTAAGAGTCACTTGAAAGTTCCGGAATTCCTTAACTTATTTTATACTTCGTGGTAAAAACAACCTAGAAGTAGAATTTGTTTAGTTCCCGTTTCTGTTTATAAAGTGACACAAACTTTAGACACACATTTCACAGTTAATACTACATTAAGGTGACTTTTTCAAAACTACTCCATATTTACTTGTAAAATGTTGAAGGCTATTAATCAATTTGCAATTTGTTGCAATTGTAAAAAAGTGTTTTACTATAACTCTCAGTAAAGATAACAAATCGTTGCCAAATTGTCCCTTAGGAATAAAATAAAATGGTTTCTATCATGTTTATCAATTTATAAGTATTTTTGTCATATTTTATTCAAGACATTTTTTATTAGAAAATATATTTAAAGAAGGCGCGTTGCTATTTTTCGATCTAACGCCATCGCATTTAACAGAAAAGTTGCGATGGTTGATAATTTTGGTATGCTAGATTGACAAAATAACGAAACATTTCATTTCTTTATGTATTATGTACGTATTACAAATAAAATAGTAATTCATTTTGTAACACGACCGCAGCATTATAAATAATATAAAGAATATTTGTTAAGTTGCAAGAGTAAGAGAGAGCAACTACGCGACACGATGTGTCAAAGAGAAAAAAAGTTCCACGAAAGTAGCAATTACTACGCCGCCACGTTCCCGCTACGTAGCCTAAAGGTAGCTGGACAAGTTCCGGAGAGGTTACTGCAACGTATCTGCTACCCGAGAATTGTTCCCCATTTTGGTTCCAGGCACGTAACAATACCGTAGCAATTACGTTCTTGTGACTAACGGCAAAAACTTTATAGTTCCACCGGTGGTTGCTGGTACGTAGCGGTGACTAAAAATGCTGCTTGGGATTATTAACCCTCCAGCGCCCAACCAACCAATTACTTGCTTCATTGCTTAAAAAAATATATTTTGGCAGTTTAACAGTTCTTTAAAATTACTACACTTTAAGTTATGTTGTATTTATTACAAAAAAATAAACCTGTATTTGTTGGCAAGAAGAATAATTTGCTTTATATCAAGACTCTTATCTCACTATGAACTTTCTGTTACTTCTGGCATTGTTTTGGCATCAAAGTGAGCTTTAAGAAGTAATTCTGTAAAATTGAAATGCATCATAGAAAATTCGATTTTTCCGTTCTGAAGGCGACTGTTACTAACCTTGCAAATACAATTTAAAACGACTTGATACCCCAATTTCTGTTTATTTTCGATTAAATGTACTAACCTAGAAAATTAAAATAAAAGTAATCTTAGAACTTCCATTAAATACCGTGTCCTTGTGACACAGTACGAAACTAACGAGGGGCGAGATAAAAAAGAAAAAGAGAATCAGTAAGTATTGCACGGTGTTACCATTATTGGGCGCCTCATTCAACAGGAGATATAAGGGCGGTAGAAGAGTGTGTAGCTTATCGCTTAATCCCGACTGTCCTCATATATCACGGGGTGGGCCCCGGCGATCACCTCTCTCTCCCTCAGTTTGTAGCAAGAGTGAGTAGCCACCCCCGGGGTAGCAGGCAGCGGCAGCAGCAGTAGCGGTCGCACACCGCCACCGCTCGACGTGTCCTATCTCCGGGCGACCGGAACCGCGGATAACGGAAACTGGCAAGCAGCCATCTTATGCATCTTTTTTCCAGTTTTATCTTTTATTCCTTCTACCGACGAAGCTTATTCTTATAGGAGCTGTTTGTGAAGCTTTCAAGACTTTAGGGACAGAAATAAAAATATTTTAAGAGGTTATAAAGTTGGAAAAAGTGCTAACAAAAATGTTATAAAGTATAACTAAGTTTTCATTTTTTTGCCTTTTTTTATCTCGATTCTACTGCCCATTTAATAAGTCGTAAATTGATGTTAGAAACAGATATAAAAATAAAGATTTTATAAATCTAGCACCTTAAAAGCGGGTGTTTATGGTTTTTCTACATATTTGGGTTTTTCTTTATATTGTTATAGGTTAGAAGCAAGTCTTCTGTTTCTAATAAGCTGTTACAAGTTTGATATAATTTAACTAATCTTCAAGTAAAAACCTGTTGCCTTTTGGCGAGTCTAGTCTGGTCGTAATTATGCTTTAAGTAACATTAAAATTGTGGAACGATGCATTACTGGCGTTAAAAATGTTAGTCTGCTTTTCAGATCTAGGTCGTACCTACTAACAAACTCTTCACGCACAACTCCTTGTATATCATAATTCTTGTATGATATATTTCCTTATGTAGTGTTCAATTGAATGTCTACTACATTTATTTAATTATTATTAGCCAATTACTTGAACTATCCACTGACGATCTAATATACTACATAAATAAAATGTTGCCCTAGGGATCAAATCAAATAGTATATACTTAAAAAAAATGCGTTTAGTCGATAGACGCTTGAAATATTTACAACATTAATTTTACAAATTTATATATTAAAGAATCCCAAAAGAACATTTCAGATTCATTAGAAACTGCCAATACTGCCGGTAACAATGAAGTCAGAAGACAAAAAGGCCGTACACTAACTAAGCTAAAAGATAAAGGGGCCAAAAGTTCAAACGATATATTTAAATGTTCACGCGCCTCTGGAACCAGACAGAGTTACGTAATTACGCAGTAGTTTAGATTTCATAAAAATACACAGCCAACTTGCCTTTTTCCCTCAGATGAGTTTATAAGATTGCAAATAAATAAACAAATAATTCTACCAATAAATGTTTAGAGGGAGGGGGTTAAATGAATGGAATATTGTAATATATTATTTACAAAAAGTGAGGAACAAAACCAGTAAGTTATTTAAATTATAAGTGATTACCGTCGACGGCTTCTTGGTTATAAGAAAGAAACTTTAGCTAAACGTTAAAACTTGCAATTATAATAGGTTATTTTTGCTCCTTTTTTGTCTTTTCTTCGAAAACATATATACACAACATATTTTAGAGCCCAGGGACACCCTTTCCTTTTATCAGATTAAGGTGAATTTTTTATGGCGCAAAACAAAACTTGAAAAAGATTTTTCGCCAAGAGTGAATAAGAACCACCTTAGTGCCCACCATAATATTATTATTATTATAATTTTCTTCATTAGTGTAATATGTAACAGTTACTTACGATGGCTGAGTTTATATACCTTTCATTTACATAATTTGGTATTGGTAATATACAAATATGATTTACAGATTGTCTGTAATTAAACATTTGAAATTCATTATCGATAATATCTATGTTTCCTTTATAAACCAATTAAAGAGCTTAAGTGGAACAGTTGTAAAAGTTTAGAATACCTTTATTTAGTAACGGTATGTAACTTGAGAGTATATCAGTATATAAACAATAGTAACAGAAACGTTTTCGTTACCACTATATAACTTGGTGTATAACCGCAATTTAATAGAAATTCGAAACCTTTAGTGATAAAATGCAGTTTTGTATTTTTTTTGTGGTTACTCTTAAAAACTTTAAATATAATGGTGGGTAAACGCTGGAGTTTTTTCCCTCCCTGTTCCTACCCTTCCCTTTTATAATTTATAATTTAGTTTAATGCATTTTGACACTGATGACTCTTTTTATTCTTAAATCTTAACTCTCTTATCTGGATTCCATCTACCAGTAACTGTCATCATTTAACTTATGATTTCTTTGTTTCTAGTTTTGACGTTTAATTATTTAATTATCGCTTTACTGTCGAATGCAGAAATTCTGACACCTGAGTTTGAATAGCAAGAAAACTAACCGTTCAAATTAATTTAACCAACAGTTAGATTGACAATTTATATTTGTATAAACTAGTAAATTTGTAAAATTATCTTTAATCCTAAAATTTATCGTTATCGGTAAGAAATTTTTAAATATTCACGAATTAATAAAATTAATAAATAATTCTTTATTAAGAAATTCGTAAATATTTTCAAAATAATCTTTAAATAACTATTTATTAATTTATTCGTAAATATTTTCAGAATTTCTTGGCGTATTTTTTGTTTTATTAAAAAATACTATCTTTTGAAAAAAAAAGATTTTGATTAAGGAACCAGAACACTAAAATGCATTACCCTCTATTTCATAGAATAACTGGAGAAATAATACAGCTATCAAATTACAAATTTCCACATACATAAAGCACTATTAGATACTTGCATATAAAATTACATGCAATTGTCACAAACGGAAATTACTTCGAATTAAATAATTCATAATATAATATATATTATTCCGTTAGTGCAAATGTTACTCCAAGGTTACGTTCCTATCTACAAGAGCGGCCCACGTTCTTCACCCGCCTGCAGCAACACCCCACAACGCCCCACAATGTTCGACCATCTGAGCGGACAGCTGTGCATTCTTTCGTAGAAGCGCTCCCGCTTCGCCCACAACCGATCTCAAATGCATTAGTTGGCATGCAACATATCTGCCTACGTTACTCCGTATATGCGGGGCAACCTACGCGATTTACAAACAGCTGCACATTCCTTAAGAAGAAACCAGCACACTTCCGCTCAACCCACAGATTGGTGCCAGGTACCGGCAGCTCGAATGCAAACTACCCACAAGCCTGCAACCAGGAAGCGTGAGCTTCCTTAGTATCATACTTGGAACTTCAACCCACTGATTCCCACTACTATGCTAATATCTTCCGCGTTCAGCAGTATATAAACCCGCTTGTTTGGCTTGAAAGTCAGTCTGTGCCAAGAGTCAGAAGAAGCCTCATCAAGAAACAAGCGGGTAAGTGTCTTTTTATTAATTATGGCTTAGTTCTGCTTAGTATGAGTGGGTTGCGCAAAAGCCCTCTCTCTCTCTGCTTAGTTATGGGAAGTTGTGACCAGACTCCCACGCTTAGTTGTAGATCACCAGGAGTTTAACTCCTACGCTTAGTTTGTAGATCTAGTGCTAGAGCAGGGTTGGTTCCGGCCGCCCTCATGATTGTGTTAGTGTTTTAGGAGGACATACATCCTCACGATGTATAACCATTATGTACGTGAACCTTTGTACTCTCTTTACTGTTGTTAGTATATAGTTGTTTTTTACGACTTGTGTTTATTTTCCTTCTACCTCTGACTACGTCCTCCAGTCACGAAAACCCCACGTGACACAATTCTGTCGAGTAGTTATTGAAATATTAATTATTAAAGACGTCATAACTCCCAAAAAACGGACGTTTTGTAACATAATTCGCGAAAATTCAAACACCTAAAATCAGATAATTTTACAATTTTTCTATTTCATGCAAAAATAAATTGTCTATCTAACTTTTCTTGGTTGAATTAATTTGAGCGGTTAGTTTTTTTGCTATGGACATTCAATCTCAGGGATCAGAACTTCTGTATTCGATGGTAATATACTTTTTATTGTAAAAGATTTCACATATAGGTTCAAAATGAATTATTCTTAGCAATACTTAGTATGATTTATGTAATTGGTGAATGTCAGAGAAATTGTCTATTAGTCTTACTGATGTATGCTCAAACATTGTAAAAACAACATACAGAGGTCAAAAGTGTCTCGTTGTTCTTTAATCGAGATTTTCTACAAACTATTAAACATAAATGTAAACTTATAGGTATCAAAATAAAGGAAAATAAATACTTTATTGACACATATCAGAAAATACAGGATGTTCTATTAAAAAATATATATTTGAAAATATCGATATTTAAAAAATTATTTCGATCATCCTGTATAAAGAAAATTATTTCTAACACTTGCTTGAGAGAAGTTGATAAGACTTCACAAAAAGATTTGCAAAAAATCAACAAAAAATGGCCTAGATATTAAAATTTATATAAAGGATTGATATTGACTAAAAATACAAAAAAATCATATCTACAAGAATTTAGTTGAATCTGTGGAAATTCCACGCCCAGTACAGATCTTTATCGTACCAAACATCGCATCGACACGGTTCCTACAGTTTTGCTTCTTATCCAAAAAGAAAGCATGTTTTAATTTTTCTCCACTATAAAAAATTACCATCTCGACCGGGGATCGATCCTGCGACTCTTGAATTATGAAGCAAATACACAAACCACTAATACAGCGAAGCTGATGTTTATCTATGTACTTCTGCATTTGTTGTAATCAATTTGATTGAGGAGATCATCGTCAGAAGTTCCAAAAGGGGTTCCATTGTTGCTTTCGTAATTATATAAGGCACTTTCAATATTAATTTGGGCTGTGTGTTCTAGTAAATTATGTTTATTGCGTGTACCTCTTGCACTGAACTGACACTTTTTAGAACAGCAGAGGATATTGGCACTGTGCTTACGATTCTAAAAAAAACTTGATAAAACTTGGTGTCGAAGCATACTGCTGAAGTTTTTTCCAAATTTTAATAAGCCACTATCCACAAACAACTATTAATTAGCTTCTTAAGCTTATGAACTGACATGTTGCGGCCATCTTTTATACTAAACAGTAGCATTACTTATATAACATGGATTCGAAAGGTAATTTGCTCTAAAGTAAGGCTAGAAAAGTAATTGTAAGTTTGTAAAAGGCAAATTGATTTGCCAAGTTGCTTACCAAAAGTTCTATTACATAAACATGTAACTAAGCATTATTACCTTTTTAGAATTTATAAAAGTAATTAACAATACCACTATATAATTCCGCAAATATTAGTTTTATAACTAATAAGTACTGGCAAACCTTAGGTAAATTTGTTATTGTATACTTATGGTAAAGGTTATTTATAAGTTTTGTAAAATTCTGATGGGGATATTTAGATCACTTCATTATACGGGGTCTGGTTATTAAATAACGAGACTGCGCGCACAGAGGACGTCCTAGAGGGGAAGCGGGGAAAACGAATGCAGCTTTGGATAGCTGGAAGTGTCTACTATGCCAGTACGAAAATACGTTTTTGTCGCTGTAGTAGTATTTTTTCTATAGAGGTTAGAAACGAACGTGTTTTTCTCTCGTGCCGCTAAAAATGTGTTACGAAAAACACGAGCAACGGATCAATGTGAAATTTCTCGTTAAATTAAAAGAAACTCCGACTGAGTTGTTGAAAGAAGCCTATGGTGAGAATTCTCTATCTCGTGCACGTGTTCTCGAATGGTATAAACGGTTTTCTGAAGGCCGAGAGAGCACCGAAGATGACAAACGTACAGGTCGACCTGTCTTTGTTTCAACTCCGCCAACAGTGACCAAAATCAATGAAATTGTGCGCGGGGATCGTCGTATGAGCATTCGGATGATTGCTGAGACTGTAAACGCCGATAAAGAAAATGTCAGAAAAACTTTACATGACGAGTTGAACATGAAGAAAGTTTGTACGAAGTTGGTCCCAAAAAAAATTGACTCCTGAACAAAAGCTCGTCCGTCAACAGATCTGCTCAGATTTTCTTGAGAGGTTAGATGAAGAGCCTGAATTGATGGAAAACATCATCACTTGCGATGAAACATGGATATTCCAATACGATGTTGAAACTAAGCGGAAATCCATGCACTGGAAAACTCCTGCATCGCCAAGAATGTAAAAAGCAAGGATGTCGAAATCCATTTATAGCCATGCTAATCGTTTTTTCGACATCAACGGCATCGTGATGACTGAATGGGTGCCACAGGGTCAAACTGTAAACCAAACTTACTATTTGAAAGTTTTGGCAACACTGCGAGAGCGAGTTCGTAAGAAACGGCCGGAGTTGTGGAAAACCAAGTCGTGGATCTTGCACCAGGACAACGCAGATGCCCATAACGCGCTGTCTGTGAAGCGTTATTTAGCCGCTAGAGGCACTCCAGTGCTCGAACACGCGCAGTACTCGTCTGATTTAGCACCCTGTGATCTTTTCCTGTTTCCGAAAATCAAGTCTGCCTTAAAAGGAACCCGGTTCGAGTCGATCGAAGTGGTGAAGCGAAAATCGGCGGAGTTCCTAAATGCTCTTACAAAAGAAGAATTCCAGCATTGCTTTGACCAATGGAAAAAGGAATGGAACGGAGTGTGGCGAGGGGAGGGGAGTACATTGAAAGGGGAGCATTCGATTGTAGAATAAGTTTTAAAATAAAACTTTTTATCATAAGCAGTCTCGTTATTTAATAGCCAGACCTCGTATACCTAAATCTTACAATAATTTGCTAAACTAATAAACCTGTATAGAACCTTGTTATACACTTTTAATTAGTGAAGGGGTCTCGACACTACCCGCGTGTCGCGACACTTGAGAGTCGAAACAATATGGCGGGAGAAGTGTCGACTCTTCATGATACTTTAACGACACTTCGCCTTTACATCATGCATGCGCTAGTGTAAATGTAATCCAATTGAAACGAGAAGCAGTCAAGATTCATAGCTACATAAATCATAAGCAAACTATGGATTAAAAAACAATTATATGAGTAAATTCTGTTATGGTTATATATTAATGCATTAAGTACATTAAAAGACATTAAATTATTTACAAAAGCAAATACATATTATGAAACAGAAATTTAAAAGAAAAGAAACAAATTCTATATAAAATAACTTTTAATTCAAGTCTATTAATTGGATTTATTATAAAAACTATTTAAAAATGTAATTTCGCTGACGACGCGACGTTGGTCTTTAGTCGAGCAAAATAAATTGAATTAATGAAAATTAATGATCATTGTATTTATTTACACGTGTTTAGACAGTAGTCTTTCTTCAAAATACATTATAAGGTATAAATATAAGAAGCTGAAATAATAATTGGGTACATGAGGAACTTATTCAAATTCAATTATTGATTTTAATTTATTCAAATTCAATTATTGATTTTAATTTATTTTGCTGAAAACCCAAGATAAAACTATCACCGTCAATATTATACTAATACAAAAGAAAAAATCCACAACAAAATATTTTTATATGTACGTCTCATTCAATGATTGTTGGCCAGTTCAACAAATCTGCTTTTAATTTCTTTGTAAGATTGATCAAGCAACTTCGAATTACACTCTAATAAGAGCGATACTGTTCGACACTAAGAGTCGTGACACTTCAAGTGTCACGACCACGACACAGTATCACGACACTCGACACCCAAGTTCCCATCTCTGCTTTTAATACTTTTATATACCCTAACCAGAAGTGTTACCAACGTAGCAAACAATGTTCATTGAGCTGAATGAGTCCTTTAGCAACCAAAAGTCGCAAAAGTGATTAGAGGTAAAAAAAACAAAGCTGGTTTCCAATATACATCGTATACTTAAAATTAAAAAGTTTTTTATAATTAAACCATTCGAAAAAATGTCCGACCAAATGGGAACGCACGACCATAGGCGGGGAATAAGATTATTTCCCTTCATTTAAGTAACTGAAAAATAAAAGCGCCTCTACGATATGCAAAAAGAATCGGAAGTTTATTAATTTATAATACAGCAAGCAACAACTGAAATTATTCGTGGATTATATTCTCATATTGAAAATAAACCATAAACTTCTGAACTAACAAAAAATAAAAGTTTGTTATATCAATTTGCTATTGCTTTTATCTGGGCCAGTTTGAACAAAAGTGTTCATTGTTTATTTGGCGGTTTATATGGAAATTAGGAAATATAAAGTCAAGGGTAGCATATACATATACAACAAACATAACAGGACGTGCACTCGTGCACTGTATTTACATGTCTATACGTAGCGAAATTTATTGGCCTTTTAAACTACAAGACTGCAATAAATTTGTTCTCTAGATTAGAATGTACCTTGGAAAATTTACTACAGAACCAGACGTTCACCTAAATAAAATACGCTTAATATATGCAGTGTTTGTTCTACACGAGATTTAAGTATGCAGATGTAATTTTTGATAATGTTTTGCTTCTGTTAATTTGCAATTTGTTCGTTAATATTAATGGGGAGATTTATTTAAGGATTTCCGTTTTAAAATAGAAATAAAATGTATATGAATAAGTGCGGATTCTAATTAAGGATACTTTTTAATTAAAGGAAAATAATTTTTTATAAATACTTTGTAGTAACATTTGCATTTCAAAATGTTTCACTCTTAATAGTTGAAGGATTTTGAAATGTCTGAGAACTTCATTAAGGAATGAGTGGAACTTGTTACAATAATTAAAATTAACGTTGATTTTAACTAAAGTCCTTTATATTCGAACAAACTTCTGTGGATGACGTTTCTAGAAATGTCTCATTATCATATATTTATACAAATTAATTTAAAAAAAGTTTTATTTATTTAAAATTCATCCTTGTGTACTTTGAAATAGATACAGAATAAGTAAAAGGGAAGAATTTGGAAATTTTTCAGCAGTGTAAAATGTAAAGGTATGTATAAACGTTGCGTTGACAGTTCCTGAAATATTATCCTGGCGTGAGTAAATCCTGACTAATTGCGAGGACGATAATTAAATGCTAACTCCGGTACAACTCGAGTGTGACGTCGCGTCCGGACACATCGCTGCACACGCCAGGATAACGTCATGTGGGTCGCTGGGCTAACATGACGTCTTTATGGGACCATAAACTGGATTAACTACATGACTTTTGGTCCACATTATCACTCTCGAGATTATTCTGTTACACATTTCAAGTACATACTCTAATAATAATATGCAAATGTTTGCTCTAGATGCAGAAGCTGGTTAGTTAGTTTCTGTTTTTATTTCAACGAGTACGTGTATTTCAAAGTATTCATCGTAAAGAGTGAGATAATTACAAATTTCTGAAAGTCTGGAATGGTCCCACTTAAAGCAAAAATCCGTTTTAGGATCTGGAACATAATTGTACGGTTTTACATTACTAGCAAGAAATTCTAAGCATGTAACTCTCACAGGGTTGTAGTAAGACACTTGTAGGCCTTAAACGCATTCAATTTGTAAGCTTTCAGTAAATTCAACATTATTGCGTACGATAGTGAAATAGCGTAGCGTTGAAAACTCATTTTTCCCTGCAAACACGTACGAGGGTTGCGCTGAAAATTGTTAGTTATAAAAAGACCGTTGCATTTTTTAACAAAAAATCTTTTCAAAATAATCTCCATTCAGACTAATACACTTTTGCATTCTTTGAAACCACTTTTTAAAACATTCGGAAAATTCATTTTCTGAAAGGTCCTCAAAAATTCTTTGAAATTCTGTAACTGCTGCATCTGCGCTGGAAAATCTTTTACCTCGCATAATTTTTTTAACAGGTGGAAACAAAAAAAAGTTGCACGGCGCCAGATCTGGGCTATACGGAGGATGAGTTACCGATTTAACCCCTGTATCTTTCAAAAATCCCAGTGTTCTGGCAGCAGTATGGGAGGATGCGTTGTCATGATGGACTAAAATGTTACGCAAACCGGTCCTTTGACGACCTGTCTGTAATTTTGCAAACATCTGTGGTAAAGCCACTTTGCAGTACCATTCAGAATTAACAGTTCTGCGATCTTCAAGTGGAATAACAGCAACAGGACCACTTAGGCGAAAAAAAAACAGCAATCATTTTCTTATTGACACTTCTGCCACGAATTACTTTTGTGGGCAAGTCTTCATCTTCGAATACCCAAACACTAGACTGCTGTTTAGTTTCAGGGTCGTAACTGTATACCCAAGATTCGTCACCAGTTACAATGTATGCCACTTGCAACATAAATTTACACCAGTCTACTCGAGCCTGTTTTTGACTTTCTGAGAAGAAATGCGGTATCCAACGGCTGGCTAGCTTTCTTACCCCAAGATGTTTATGCAAAATGGTATTCACCGCCGAGGATCCAATCTTCACATCCTCCTGAATCTCCCTATAAGTAATATTTCGATTGGACTGAATCAAGCTTGCCACACGATTAACATTTTCTGAACAGGCAGCTTCCGCAGGTCTTCCAGGTTTTGCTTCGTCTTTTAACAGCTCTCGCCCTTGTCGGAATTCGCGGAACCAATGACTAACAGCGGATAATGAAGGGGCAGCATCGCCAAAAGCTGCTATCAGATTTTCATGGCTTGCTGGTATCCTAACTGTCTTTTATAGTCGTAGAAAATCATAGCTCTAAAGGCAGTTCGCGGAATGCTCATCTTAACTGAATTAAAAATTCACAACTACTTACCTTACAAAATTAACTACGTTTCACAAGGAAATCGGAACGTTTGACAATTGTGGGTAACGAATTCAACTAATGCGACATTCAATTAATTGTTTTTAGCCAAATGAGCTTCCATGGCCTGCTACCAACTATTAACAGAGCATCCCTCGTATGAACTTATGAAAAACTTCAATTTAATAAATATTATGAAACTTCTTACATAAATCATATTTAATAGAATGATATGTCCCAATGAAAAACATTTGTTTTATTGATGATGTATAACAGTTTACATCACTAATTTGTAGAATTTAAAGTTCTATTTTTAGTGTGGGGAAACAGCAGTGGAACATTATCATAACTGTAAAAAAACTTAAATGTAGAGTACTGTAAGAGTTTTCAACATCTTTATTTTAGTAATATTATAGAACCAATCGTTACAATATTAAAGTTACGAGAAGATCTTGGTTACCTCTATAACACTTTTACAACAATGTTATAACGCTTTTCATAATCACTCATTTGTAAACGTTTAGGTTACTCCTATAGGACTTTTGAAAGTAATAGAAAATATTATATTACCTCATAATATATAATATTTTGTAGTATGACTCTTACCCACAGCACTTCTACAATATATTTATCTCTCTCGGGCTTTTTTAACCCGATGGTTATACTTTATTATTCACTTTTTTTAAATATGTTAATGTCTAATCTTAGAGCTTCGTTAACAATTCTTTACTAATGATCAACCGGTAGCATCAAGTAAATGTTATTTTTCTAAAATAAAAGTTTGTAAAAATCATATTGTTCTAAGTTGTTTCAAATGTAGTTCACAATAAATTGTAGATTACTAAAATGGTATATTTGGTTGATCACCTAGAGCGTTCTTATGGAACTCTTATAGGGCTTGAACATCGGTAGTAAGTGTAATCGTGGCTGTTACATATCTGATAGTCGTATAAAAGGTACGTAGATCACAGTTATAAAGCACAAGTGTTATAAAAGCTTTACCGGCAAATAGTAAATGTGTTTGTTGTCACTAAAAATGTATTGAAGAGATATAATGGTCACTATCAACATATTTATATACCCTTAAATGATAACGTATTATAAAAAAGGCATCGCAAAGTTTCTACAACTATTGTTGTAGGAGCTTAAGTGATAAGAGCTACAGTATAACATAAGAGCTACAGTATGTATAACGATGCAATATAGTACTCTACAGAACCTATTTGCTATTATATGAATAGATCTTGAAGACATTCTGGGGATCATTATAACTGTTTTATACTGGGTGGAAATAAATGATTTTCATCAAGTTACCATTGCATTCCCCGTGTAAAAGCACGACGTGCCGCTCTACGAAAATAGAGAAGGCAGTACCATAACCTCAAAATTAAATAAATTCAATAAATTCTATGAATTGTTTGACAGATTGATTTCATTTATTGACAGAACTTATTTAGTACTAAATCAAAAAGAGTAGAGCGGTACAGAAAAATTTACATGTGAAAAAATTCCAAAGGGTACTTGATGAAAATCATTTATTTCCACGCTGTAAGTATTTATCGATACACAGAATGTTCACTAGGGTTTGATAACAGAAGATGAATAATATACTAGTATAACTCCACTGCGAATTTGTATGTATAAAATCTTTAAGTATTTTTATCCTTTTTATGAAAATTCTCTAAACACAATTTGATTTAATAATTATTAAGTCTTAATAAATTTTAAGTTTCCCGACATGTAATGGTTTGTTTTGCTCATTTGCCTCTTTCTACTTAGCAAGGTAACATACCAATATTTTGCTAATTAATTTGGGTCGTTTAAATAGTAAAAGTATAAATATATAAATAAATAAGTTTCAATCGATTTTTTAAATAAAAAGATATAATCATGCCTAAGAAAAATTGAATTAAAAGAAACAAAACACTTAGATAATTAATATGTACTGAGTAAGAGTTTATTACCTAAATATAAGTTTTGACTAGTGAGTGGCTTACTTACGATTTTTTGTAGTTCTTTATCATCAGAATATAATTTAATTTTTATTGTTTTCTAACCTACTGCATGCATTTTGTATGAGTTTAATATGAATCTGCAGAAGTCTTCTTTAAGCTTAATTTGCGCTTTTTGACTATTTTCTGTAATTAATACTGCATAAAGCGCTATCAAAAGTTGATATGGTAAATTCTAGGATTTTGAGTACCTTATTTTGTAGGATAGAATGTCTGTTAGAACTATATAGTTATTTCTGTTATGAAGATAACAGTCGTTTTACCATTATATGAGATTGTATTCTTTGTACCTAAAGGAAGATCATTAATATGTATTATGAAGTTTTAATGGAAATGTAATATCAACTTCCAAAAAACTCCTTTACTTCATCCAAGGTTAGCTATTTGGACCTTTTGAGGGAATTTTCGTCTGAATGCACATTCATAGAGGTTATATTTATGTATAATACATTATTTGTGTGGATCATTCTTCTCGATTTTTTTGTCTATTTGGCATCACTATATTATTTACGTTGCTATATCCTACCCGTAATTCCATTCTCAAAAAACAAATACATTTCGCAATCTGTTTAAACATGCAATTGTTTAAAGTTCTATATTTGTTGTATGCAATTGTAAACAAATAAAACCTAGTACACATAGCTTTATTCTAATTATAGGTAACTCTAAAATTTCCAAATACACATGCTGCTAATAATTTTAACACAGCATTCGTTTTTCACCAAACCGTTTCAATGTTAACCGTTCACCTATTTACGTACATTTTATGCAAAACATCCCTAGGCATTATGGGCAGGATTTCTTAAAAATAAATGAATGAAGATTTTTCTATTGGCGGAATCTGCTTTCGCAAATATTTCTAATATATCCATATAATCATAGAAATAAAACTATCTTTTAACAATTTTCAAAATGTTACCTATTATAATCTACGCAAAGGTTGGTTCTTGTTTGTAGATTTTCAAGTACTTTGACCAGCGTTTTAGAGAATGTACTCCTAATGGCATGATAGCTGGAAAAATATTAGGATGCAAGAATATAGAAAATCAAAAACATCGCGAGTTAGAAATATTACCAAATACGTACATGAGCCATATATCACGAAAGATAAACATCGCAATCTAAAATATCACGAGAAAAAATTCAACGCCTCCCATTCATTAAGAAAAGATAATTCCGGAGAAGCAGTAATTATTCAGCAAAACATTGAACACTATTTATTGGTAAAAACTAAAGAGTACTTTCTTTAAGATGATACCATTGTTATTCAAGAGTGGTAAATATAACAACAAATCTGATCACTGACTGTTTGCAAGTGACGCCTGCGATACTAAACATACAAGTTCGCGATTATGATTATCAGCCTATGGAAGAGTGGAGATATTAAACGAAATAATACCAACTAGTCTACTGGCTATCAGACCTACAAGGAACAACACATTGGTTAGATTTAAGTGGTTCTCTTCAAGGATTTCTACCGAGAAATTGAAGAAAACAAACACATTACGTCAGATCACTCACCTATTATAGCGACGATAATTTTTAAATTAAAACAAAATGAACAACCAGCAAAATTACATCACAATAAAATAGGCTGGGGATTTTGCAGAGATAATTAATAATTAACTATTAATAATGGCATGGTATTCCCTGCCTATGGCATTAAGTCTGATTAGCTGGAATTATCATTGACCTCACGTTTTTGTTGTGAAATTGAAATTTTATTTTGAAAATCATCTTCAAACCTTTCAAGTTGGAAAATTCTAATGGTTAGGGTGGTGTTTACACTTTTATAAAACAATGTCTTTTCAATCACGGAATTATTTGGTTACAATCTTGGTTTCATTTGAGCACATGAAAACGGAATAACATTTTTGTAAGTACGATTTCTTTCAACTAATTTTTTATAAGAATGGTACATTATAAGATGGTACACTAATGATATAAATTACTTTGTATGTCCTTTTTATGGCTATTATTGTTATTACTAATGGTTTTATAGTTGGTTATTGTCCCTGTCTTTCTGATATGCCAACAGGTATTCAAGTTCTGTTGTGTTTCCATCCGTTTATTTTGGCTCCGGCTGGTTTCTGGTCGAGTGATTAAGACAGCTTTAAGGAGGTACTTTACATGACGCACTTTCTGGGACTGCAAAGTCAAAACCCACATCAACGTAGTATACTAATTTCTCTACTATACTAAACAAAACGATTAAAGATAAATATCAATAAGTTTGTAATTATATTATTGAATATAACCGTTAACTTTTAAGTGAACATAAAAAGACTAATTTCATGTGATCTAATAAACGCTTATTTTAATTATGGCTCTTATTTAATAAGGTTGGGTGAATTTAATAATTATTAGATCAATATATCGTTTATTTGTTTGTTTTTTTGTATGTTTTAAAATTTTACAGTACATTATTTTGCAAAAAACTATAAGGAATATTTCTTGCTATTGAAATCGATTTTTGAGCCATTATTAAACAAAGCTATTCATTATTTGTTAATGATGTATTTGTTTCTCTGATGCACTTCAGGAATGTTATTTTTTGATGGAATTGCATACAATCTTTGGTTTATGTGGCTTTTTAAAAACCCACCACCACCGACTGCGACTGAGTTGGTTATGACCTTTGTGGCGATATTTTACGTCGTACCGTGTTAGTTTGTTTTAAATTTAATTTACCATAACTATTTCCCTAATCAAGACTTGAGACTTTTTGATCAGTATTAAATCCGATTTTATAAAATTTTAATATCCGAGTAATGTAATTTTTCAATTTTTAAATAATATGTCATCTTTTGCCGTAAAAAATGTAAATACATATAAAGCATTTTAATTCAACAAGTAGGTAAACAAAATTCTCTCTTGTGCTGGTCATTTCTTGCGATACCATTTTTCCAATTATTGCTGAATATTGTTAATTATGTATTTCGGACAAAAACAACAAATATTTTTTTAATTAAAAGAAAGAAGAATATATATCTCTTTTAATGACAACAGAAAAAAAAACGTTTTTTTTTGTTAAGCGACCGTTTTCTGACGACGTCGCTGCGCGATATGATATGAAAATGAACGAATATAACAGCGGTAGCCCCTAATCCAGATGTTTCAGCATCATTTAACACTTTCTATGATATAATAAATTTCAGTGAAGATGATCCTAGCTTACGCCACACACGTGACTTCACAGTGATATTATAATACTTTTTATACTTCCGTTTTCCGTTATATCATGGCCAACTGCTACTGCAGAAATCCTCCCTTATAAACAATTTTCTTTATGTTTTAATTTATACGTGTCCTTTTCGCTTGCATGAATAATTTTGACTTATTACATGTTTTTAGTGTTCTTGCCGAATTAGAAGAACTTTAGAAACATGTATCATCTATAGTACGACCAACAATATCGAAATACTTTATAAAGTCATTGTGAAATAAAAGGAACCATTGTACTAGATTAAAGTTCTTCGAGAAAAGTATTAATCCAACTAACAGTTGGAATCGCAGAATTAATAAAAGAGAACAAAGACATACACTATGTGAAGTTGAAACTACGTACATACAATGAGCGATGTTATTAATACTGTTCGCCCTGCCGTGACTACAAATGTTTCTTGTTTAATAAAAAATAAATTGCGTTTAACCGAAAACTGAAAGATGTATGTCTGACGTATATATAGGGCTTCACACTCCGATGTCAGAAGTAATCAAAATTCGGCACAATTCTGTATATCTCTCCAACCACCCAGATGGCACGGCACATGGCGGATCAGCTGTAATTATCAAAGAATCCAATGTCCCACCATGAATGGAACTCCTTTCAAACAGATAAATTCCAAAGTTCCAATATAAAAGTTCAAGTTTTACCTTACCCATTAAACATAGCAGCAGTATGTAGTCCGCCCCGACACGCTATCTCCATCGAAGAATACGTAGAGCTGCCACAATCTCTTGATGCGAAATTCATCCTCAGAGGAGACTGGAACGCCAAGAACGTCGCCTGGGGTTCGAGACTAACTAATCCAAAAGGACGTAACCTTCTCCGAGCACTGCAAAATCCCAATTGCAACTATCTGTCAACCGGTGAACCCACCTACTGGCCCACGGACATAAATAAAATTCCCGATTTGCTCGACGTCGGTATTTCCTGTGGTATAGCGAATACATACACCTAAGCAGAATCAAACTATGACTTGTCTTCTCACCACACCCTTGTTCTAGTTACATTAAGTACCACCATTATTACTAGAGAACCATCCCCAAAACTCTGCACCAATTGGGATCTTTTTAGAAGTATACTAGACCACTAAATTAACATAACTATCCGAATTAAGGACGCCCACGGCCTAGACGAAGCAACTCAGTACTTAACCACAACGATACAAAATGCGGCATGGCAGCCACACCCAGCGCAATAAGCACCCATTCAACAGATATCAACATTCCTCGTCAGGTACGACATCTTGTCACAGAAAAACGCAAGGCACGGAAAAAGTGGCAGCGAACTAAACAAAGACAAGACAAGACCATATACAATAGGCTTGCTCATCAACTCCACACTGAACTACTAAAAGTCCGGAATGACACCTTCCATTATTACATCACTAACTTATTACCTGTCGAACACACGATATGGAAGGTAACAAAAAAATTCAAAAGACCAATAGTACCGATACCTCCAATCAAAAAGCTCGACGAAACCTTGGCTAGATCCAACAAAGAAAAAGCAGACACATTTGCCGACCATCTCGCTACTGTATTTACAACACCCCAGCCAGTAGGAAGCAACGACGACACCGAGATTCATTTCTTGATGTGCCCTGCCAAATGTCCCTACCGCTCAGACCATTTTCACCAGCCGAAGTAAGCCAACAAATCAAATTAGCTTATCCTCGTAAAGCACCTGGCTACGACCTAGTCATAGGCGACGTTTTGCAGAACCTCCTCCGAAAAGCCCTAGTGCTCCTTACCACCATATACAATAGCATCCTAAAAGTTTGCTACTTCCCCGCCCAGTGGAAACATGCCTTAATCATTACGCTTCCCAAGCCTGGAAAACTCCCCACGCAACCCTCCTCCTACAGGCCCATCAGTTTGTTACCACTCATGTCTAAGATATTTCAAAAGTTGCTCCTCACAAGAATCCATGAAACTGTACACCTACAGCAAATTATCCCCAACTATCAGTTTGGCTTCCGGCAACATCATTAAACTGTATCCATCACCTTAGAGACTAAGAGCGTTTGCACAACGCTATGCCTACACATAAAACAGGCCTTTGACAAAGTATGGCACACTGGTCTGCTATATAAAATTAAACTCCATTTCCCAAGCTAGTTATACTTAATATTAAAATCATATTTAACCGAGAGAACATTTCAAGTCAACGTTAATAACACAACTTCTGAATATCACGAAATTAGCTCGGAGTATCGCAGGGCAGCGTTCTAGGACCGCTACTTTATCTTCTGTATACCTGTGATACACCTACAACTGACAATACTGTAATTGCCATGTTTGCTGATGATACAGCTATTCTCTCAGTCAACAATAACCCAATAACTGCGGCGCCCATTTACAAACTCACCTGGACATCCTACAAAACTGTTTAATAAATGGCGAATTACAGCAATAGCGATAAATCCTCACAAATCACGTTCGCTAATAGACGCACCATAAGCCCACGAAACAGTATCAACAATGCTCTCATACCTCAGAAGACGGACATCAAATACCTTGGACTACATCTGGACCACAAACTAACCTGGAGCACCCACATCAAAGCCAAACGGAAACAAAAAGATCTCGAAATTTAGCAAATGCATTAGCTCATCGGCAGATACTCCCAACTCTCACTCTCCAACAAACTACTGCTATATAAATGCATTATTAAACCCATCTGGACGTACGGGATCCAATTATGGGGCTGCGCTAAAGCCTCCCACACCAACATCCTGCAGCGATGCTAATTAAAAATCCTCCGCACAATAACCAACGCTCCATGGTACGTCACCAATGAAACCCTTCACACTGACCTAAGAATTCCGTACGTAGCCTCAGAGATCCAGAGGCTCGCCCGAACATACACAAACAACCTGCCAGGACATGAAAATCAGCTCATAGAACAGCTCTCTAACCAGCCGACCGTCACCAGATAATTAAAACGACACTGGCCACAATACCTACCTGTGTAACCACCCAGAATAACCTCGTGTTAAGTTTAGTTTAGAATACGGGGAGAAGGCGTTGGTTGGATCCTCGGATCTACTTACATGTCAAAATACATAAAATTTACTTATTACTCACCTGCTATTAGACTGTAAATAGGCAAATTCATCAAGAAAAGATTTTACGCCGGAACACAAGATACTCATTCTGACAAGGCTGACCAGTAAGAACCAACATACGTTTCGCGAAACTTTTGCATCCACTAAACATTCGTTACTAGCGAGTGCTGTAGTAGACTGCTCTGGTATTTTCAACAACACGATGCGAATTAACAGTTGTAAATGACTAGTCTAAGATAAAGTGAACCCAAATCGGTGAAATAGTTCAATCGGTATAAACCTTTTAGTGTGCGTTAGTACACATTTGTGACTTAAGGTCTTCTTGTTCCAAAAATAAACAAAGGCGCAGACGTAGCAGTATTGAAAAACTTTTGGATGTCGTTTATGGCATTGAGCAATACTAATTCCAAGTTAACCTGTTTATGGCAATTAATTTCCCCGATCTATAAAAATTTTTCCGAGATCGGTGGTTGGCCCTGATACAATAACTGCGTTCTTACACGTCCCACACACGAGGGGTGCCAAACAGTTGGAGATTTGAATGCTGAAGTAGAACAGGAAGTAATATATCGGCCAACTGTAGTAATAAAACACAACCTTCGTTGCAGTGCTTAGTGTGCCCACAGCAAGAACATACTTCAAGCATAAAACCATTCCTAACGCAACCTGGATATTTCGAGAGGGTAAAATATTTAACGTCAGTGCCCATCCCCTTGTTTATGCAAGTTGTGCCTCCAATATCCTATACTATAGAAAAACTTATCGAGCAGCCAATGCCGACTCGGGCCAGTACTTATTTCTTATAGCAAGCTGAGAGAAAAAGAGGGGAGATCAAATCTAATGAAGAAATAGAAACACGAAACACAAATTGAACTTGGTGAAGATCTTATAATATGTCGATACACAAAACACAAGCAATCTAAACAGTATGTGGCAACATTATAACGAAGAAATAAACCAAACAGAACCAAAAGAAGTTAAAAGAAGGAAACCAAGAGAGAGAAACTACTAGCTTGTAAAAAATGAAAGAAAGCAGCGCAAGTAATAAACAGAACATATAAAAATGTTACAAAAACATTGTACCAGTGTACAGGGACGAAGAATATCGGGAATGAAGAAAAGAAGAAGAAAAATTCATAAAGCCAAGAAGAAACTTATTGCAATGAGCATCTCACAGAAATTAAACAATTCCATAGCCACAATGAAATTTGAAACTATCGCATCGGATGATTCAAACAAAAAATGAACAGAAAA
Source organism: Agrypnus murinus (assembly GCA_929113105.1). Lineage (NCBI taxonomy): Eukaryota > Metazoa > Arthropoda > Insecta > Coleoptera > Elateridae > Agrypnus > Agrypnus murinus. The sequence continues at coordinate 112,061,158 of OV816031.1, forward strand.
CCAAGCAGTTTTGAATAGATGGATGTTCTCACGGGTGGAGAACGAACAGAAAGGGCGGATAACAGTATTTAGTATTTAAGAAGTTAGGACAGTAATGAACAAGCAAACTAATGATAAGTTTGTTCATAAAATAGAAAAAAAAACTAGGAGAATAATATATCCATGAGTTAACTGTGCGCATTTGGCAATAAATACCCATACCCGAAGAATGAAAGTGCGAAATCATTTATCCTTCTCACAACAAAAAAGATCATTATTGCTCTAACCTATAGATGAATTTATAAGCCATCACAACACACTTTACAAAAATCTTTACTAGAATCCTATTTGATAGGTTAAGATACGATTAATACGCTTAAGATTTTTTTTTACCCAAATCTTCTTATGGGAACATAGACAAAACCAATCATTTTTGTCTTCTTCCCAGTTAGGTTTCACTATTAACATCTTAACCTAAAAGGTTTGTTCCATAAAGTGACTAAGGTTTTCAATGTTGTTTATCTTATTTGAAAGGCTGTATCTTAAATCTTTTATTGGCTAACACACATATGGAAATTTCTTAATTTAGGCTTATGTATTGGTTGATTCTGCCTTACCATTGTTTCCTGCAAACATTTTTGTAAAGAAACACTTCGAAGATTTTAAGTATGTGAAAGCTATAATATTTTCGAGGGCGTTTAGGGTTTCACGTAGGTAAATATATTCAGTCGGAACTCTGTTGGGATTTATTCATTACTACTATCAAGGTATCTTTATGAACTGAAAAATATTGCCCATAAGATTTATTTCAATCCAATTCTTAATTTCGCAGGAAATCTATTTCTTACCAAATACAAAAGGTAAAATCCCCCATAGATGACCTCATTTGATTATACTAAAGTTGGAGACCTACTGTTCTATCGGTTTTAGTTTATTGTGAAAACTTACTCATTAAGTGTAGAACGTTCTCGTGCTCTAAATTTTTAGACTTCTTTTCCATTCCTTTCATTGTAGACAGCAGACCGGAACATTAGTTTATTAATCCCAAGTGGTTACGAAAGGACTTCATTAACACCAGAAGGACAGACAGACTGCACCTTTTGCTTTTCGTTACTATTACCTTTTGTTTACATACTGTAATAATTGTAAATCTTTTCAAACTTACACTTTTGGGTTATGTAATTAATTAAACAAGACTTTTGATTTATTATTGTTGTACGATTTAATTTAATGCTACCTTTTCTGCAGAAAAAGTATTCGTACCAGTACCTACTATTAATCTTCCCGTTTATTTTAAAAGTAAGATAAAGCTTCCGTTTTGGTAATTTATGAACTGATAGATTATTATTGTTTATGATTTATTATTACAAATAATTTATAGATATAATATTTGATTTCTGATACCGATAATTCACTGACTATGACTTTGATTCTGATTGATTGATTCTGAAATAAAACTCTAATCTTCTTTTTTTTCTTGTTTGCTTATGCTGAGTTGAATGGTCGGTATTCATTTTATAGCAGACGTTTTACGGACCCACATACTCATTATTTAGGTACTTATTTAAGTTCTATACATTTAAATATAGCGCGGCTTCTTGCACGTACTTTTCAAATCGTACTTTTCAATTTCTCCTCATTATGTTTTTCGATATTCTGATATATGCAATAAACAGAAATCTTTGTTGCACACCTCCCTGAGAAGATTAATTACAACTTGAATTTGTAAAATGTATGTGTTTAACAATAAAATTAGAAAACTTTATTTTCATCTCCAGCGATAACATTTCCGGCATTGAAATCTTTAGTCTCATCACTCTTCGCTCATATTAATCTATGAGACACGGGTCAATGTACCGCGTCTTACTGCAATGAATTAATACAAAGATATGGAATATAATGTTATTTCTGTGTCTGGCAATGTTAGGTTAGGTTAGAGGTTAGGATAGGGTAGAAGTTAGGTTGCATGCTACCTAACTCGAACCTAACCTAACCTAACCTAACCCAATCTAATAAAAAAAATTAAACAATTTTATGAATGTTGAGAAACAATGGATTTGATAATTATAGATTTTTCATTGTACAATTAGATTAGGTTAAGTTAGGTTATATTAGAGGTTCGGTTAAGTTAAGGTTTAATTAGATTGTTAGGTTAGATCAGGAGGAAGAATATGATAAAGAATGTTACTGCTGTGTCTGGTAAAGTAAGGTTAGGTCCGAGGCTAAGTAAGGTTAGGTTGCAGTTTTTCATGGGTCCTTATTTGATTTTAGTTAATTAGTAAATGATTTTGACAACTCTAGGCCTGATTGCAATTATCCTGATACAATGATCAGATTATTTAGTGCTTCACCTCAACTCTGTTTATAATTCCACGTTATAAGCCTTGATTGATGCGATAACCAACTCACTAGGTTTTTATTTCATATTTTTGTTTCAGGTCATAATTCAAGACGGTCGGCTGCAGGCGCTTCTAGGCAAGGTAAGTGCTAGGAACATAGTTTTTGACTTGTAGAAATCGTGTGAAAATACTCACATCACTTTATTATAAAGATTTTGATTCTGTTGTGTTCTCGCAATTTTGACGCCACTTGAAAGTGGCAAATTTGCTATATTCACTAAACAATTGGTTTATTTAGTTTATAAGCGTCTTATGGTATTCAAAATCACTAACGTCAAGTCAACAAATTGTTAAGTTAACGTTCTGACAGATTTAATCCCCTTTATCTTGTTTATTAACATGTTTACGTAAAGTTTAATAGTTTCACTGAAAATAAAATTGATGAACAATAAAATAAAACGTTCCGAATTGCTTGACGTTTATAATAAAGTTAAATTCTGTTAAATCGATAGAAAGCAAATAGTGGTTAACGACCAACAAGTACATCTAAAATAGGTGTAACACCACAGCTGTTCGTTAACAGTATCGCTGATATCGGCGATTTAACTTTTCATATTTGCGCTTAAAATTGGATTTACGAGACTTTAAGGGTAATTTAATAAGCAATTATCGGTTAGCACGCAGCCTAACTGCTTTTATGATCTAATCCAGAGCTTGTAATGTCCCTAAAACGTCGATATTGGCACGAAACTCGCTCTCTATCTATACTACTATACCACAGTATGTGAAGTAAACTCTATTTGTTCAAAAGTAGGGTTAAGTTTTAGTGTAGTTGTGCTGGTTTCTGTTCCTATTGCTTCTGCTGCTGTTGCTGTTGCTGCTGCTGCTGTAGGGGAACACGATGACGACGGGACCGTAGTATAGCATTGCGCATTGCAGTACATGCTCATTCGTTTCACTAACTCTCCGGGATAAGAAATGTTGAGCTACATTTCCCATTTAATTTAGAACCGTAGACAGGGGTGGATTAGGGCTCTCTCACTTTACACGCGAACTTGATTGCTATGTATACCGTGCTTGATTATAACACTTTCGTTTAGAACCCTCCACTCTGGATCTACGTGATCCTACCGGATCATTTATTAATTCCTAACGAAAGCGATCCCACCCTTTATCGTTCTTTCTTTAATATTTCATCTAATCTCCTCTTTTTTCGGATACGTCTACAATAATAAATCAACTACTGTTTGATGGTTTTCCTCATCTATGTAGAAGGTGACGTAAATAAATCTAGCTGTTATATTAAATTACGCTCTTATTAATTTATAATAAAAACAAAATAATAACTTAAATTATTTTTTTTATAATATTGTTATTATTTTAAAAACTTTAATAAAATTAAAATTATATAGAGAGAAAATGTTACATTGTGTTTGTTTTCTCCCCAATTCGATTTTTAGAATGTTTATCTTAACCTACGAGTTTTGTTAAAAGGCGTTTTGTCCACTGTGTTACAAGGTTATCTTATCAATGTAGTTTTCCTTATTTGGATGAGCTGCTTAGTTAAATAAACATGCCTATACGTTTTAGTACTGTTCTTGGAAAACCACTGTGTTCAATACGGAAAACTATAATTTAGCCTAACCTAACCTACAACCTCACCTGTAACCTAACCTTCAGCCTAACTTGTAACCTAACCTAATATATCCGTCAACATAGTTGAATCTTTAACATGACCTTCTTTTTTTATTTGTAACACAGCCTCAGTTAACGTAGCATTTCATCGTAGTGTCTCTGCGTCTTGAAGGTGCTATCCTTGAACATATTTTGTCCGGTACTGTACTATACTGTAAGTAACCTAACCAATGTTTTAGCCTAAATTAACATAAGCTATCACCATAAATCACTGAATAATGTAAACCATAACCTAACCAAGAACCTATAATCTAACCCTTAACTTGGTGCATAACCTAATCCATAAATCGATCGACAACCTAACCTCTAACTTAGCCTGTAACTTTACCTTTAACCTAACCTTTAGCCTAACAAGATAGAATATCTATCATAAATCTAAAATCTAACCTAGCTTAGCCTCTAGCCTAACCTTCTCTAATCTTTAACACAACCTGGTTTAAGCTCACCTAGCCTGACCTATCCTCTAACTTAGATCGTTAAGATTTTAAGGTATTCTGTTTCCTAAACTTTTAAGTAACTTTGCTTCTATTCTAAACCAAATTCTAGACAAACCTCACCTACTTAACCTAACCTAACCTTTAGGCTAATCTATTCTGTAACATCCACATCTCCAACTTGATGTATACTTGTGGGATCTAGCGCATAACCTAACCTAACATGTGGCAAAACCTACATATATTTTAACTTAACATCTAACCTAAGATTATCTTTAACGTAACCTAACCTCTACTCTTAACCTTACCTTCAACCTAATCGCTCTCGTAACCTACTCTCTAATATAACATTTAAACTAACCTGCGCTATTTACTAGCCTAATCTCTAATCTAACTTAACCACATATCTATCCTTATTTCTAACCCAACTTGACCGCCAGTCTAACCTCCAATTTTTATAATATCTAACCTATTCTTTCTCATACCCTAACCTAATCTAGATCTTAACCTATTTTTTAATTTAAAGTTAATTTTATTCTAGCTTTAAATAACTTCCAACTTAGGCTAACCTGTAACTTAATCAATCCTCTAATATAACTCTCCATCTAACCTAACCTTGTATCTAGTACAAGTACCTGGGTACAAGGGTCGCAGAGAAGCCATACGACGACCCTGGGCAAAAATCATTGCGGTTCAAGAGTTGCTGTACTCACGAAGTTCATGGGGTTAGGAGATTTGTTGCGTTACCAAGGGTGATGATTCAACAATCGATTTGTATAGGCCTGTGGTCTATTACAGCCGAGCTACTACGACGAGTGAACAGTTCTATTATAGCTTTAAGCTAGACAATTTCGCGGTAGAAGAGACGGTAAAGCATTTTAAGTTGGCATTTAATATTTCAAAATGCTAACAGACTGTTTGACAATTAAGGCGAGCATATTAAAACCTGGTCTAGTACCATATATTGTTAAGTGGTAATGGCGTTGCAAGAGTACGGTTTGGAAATGGAGTACAGAATGGGCTGTTGTATAGGAGAACGTCGTTAGATGATCGTAGGTATGTACCGGCAATGGAAAAATTCAGTTTTGTTAAGAATTATGATTATGTTGGCTATTTGGGATACGATAGGTGTTTGGCGTTGGTGAGAGAAGCTTATTGGTTTCCGAAAATAAGGATTTTAATAATTTAATGTTCATTGTTATCCAGGTTTTCTTTATGACTCCTATTACTTATGTAAAATTGGAATACATAATTCCTGAACATTGATCTTCTTCATTGCTCACAGAAGGCTGACCTCACGTTTTCTCCGTTGTGTTCACCGGACCTTGCTCACATAATTCACAATAATGAGCATATTAATAGTCGCGTTCGTTGTTGCTAGTCTCACTTGATTAGGCAGACAGACGTAGCATATGGTTTTAGTTTTTCAGAAAAACAAATGCCATCAATATAACGTAATGTCGCCTGGTAATTGTCATGTAACGGTAGTTGCGAAGCACGTTTGTTACTACAAGATGTGGTTCTAGTTTTCAGCTTCTCCCATCATTGCAGATTTTGTTCACCTCAGTAATTTCCTGATGATCAACTAAAGAGTTTTGCATGCTTTTTACTACAACTATCTTTGTGACAACATTGCCTATTCTGAATAAGTTGAAAGACGTTATCCCGCAACCTAACTAAATCATGACATTCAACCTGTGACACATCTGGTGAAAGAAATACATTGCTCATAGCACGAGTTGATATTCGGAAAACAGTTCTCATGTTGTCTTACCTAGGAAGAAATAATCCAATCCTCGCCCTTTACTAATAATCTCGTCCACCGTCTCATCTTCAATAGAAGTGAGTAAATATGAAAGAATAGAACAATTCATCTTTCCAACCTAGCTGTTAACTTTCAAAGTTGGTATAGCACACAAAACTCGCTTGATTATTAATTCGTGATAATATTGATTATATTGACAAATGTCAATAATGACAATATTGCTGTAAAAGCTGACACACGATCACATATAATTCTTCCTGGGACGCCGAACGTCTCGACAGTTTGATTCAAAAATTGAATAACTGAACCTGTCTTTGTAAGAATACGAACTCGGTAAAGAACTCTACCAGAACTATAAGATATCTGAAAACCAATAGAGCCTCTGATTGCGTGCGATTTGTCTCGTCTACCGCAAAGTAACCATAACCATCAAAGTAATACACGGGAGTACTTCTATTCGCAGTCTTTGGAATCATCCATTTACTTTTGTTAGGTACAATTCTATGGAGTCGTTTATTTTTCCTAACGATAATTTTTGTGAAATTTCTTTTATTATCTATGAGCGATTGAAAAAGTCTTTCTATTATTTTCTTGCATTCTTTACCTTGGAGGTACCCTTTCGACTGACTCTTATAAAATACATCAACGTCAACTATTTTGTACCAGAACGACATTTAATAATAAAAACAAATTTTTGTATAGCCAACTGTCGTCTAGCATTTTGGGGAATGAAATATTTTTTTAGTAAAAATTTCTGGATGTTACAAAGGTAAGAACTTAGTTTATTAATTTTAAATGCCTAACCGTTTCAAAACTGAGTTAAATTAAACAACTTTATTGATTTTTTATTACATTTACTAAGATTAAGCTCAATTATTTAAACGTAGCAAATTATTTTACTTTAAATCAAATCCAAATCAAATCACAGTCATTTATTTTCCATTTGTACATTTTAACTAAATAAATATTTTACCTTATTTACATTAAATTAAATTAAAATTTGAATTTGATTAAAATATAAATTCTAAATTTAAATTATTTTTTTTAAATATTTTAATAACCAGAGGTGTTCGATGAGGGTCTCCTTGTGGTAAATCCTTTAGAATTGTATTTTCTTTTTGTTTTATTTTATTTTGGAAAATGTTGATTGTTTGCTTTACTTTATGGTACATTTGTATGCAGATGAAGTTAATTGTACATATTATCTTGCAACTGTTGAGTTGTTAAACAAAATAGTCATTTTGTAGTTTCTTTTAGGAATTATTTTACTTTAGATACAATTTCGGGGAATGAAATATTTTTTTAGTAAAAATTTCTGGATGTTACAAAGGTAAGAACTTAGTTTATTAATTTTAAATGCCTAACCGTTTCAAAACTGAGTTAAATTAAACAACTTTATTGATTTTTTATTACATTTACTAAGATTAAGCTCAATTATTTAAACGTAGCAAATTATTTTACTTTAAATCAAATCCAAATCAAATCACAGTCATTTATTTTCCATTTGTACATTTTAACTAAATAAATATTTTACCTTATTTACATTAAATTAAATTAAAATTTGAATTTGATTAAAATATAAATTCTAAATTTAAATTATTTTTTTTAAATATTTTAATAACCAGAGGTGTTCGATGAGGGTCTCCTTGTGGTAAATCCTTTAGAATTGTATTTTCTTTTTGTTTTATTTTATTTTGGAAAATGTTGATTGTTTGCTTTACTTTATGGTACATTTGTATGCAGATGAAGTTAATTGTACATATTATCTTGCAACTGTTGAGTTGTTAAACAAAATAGTCATTTTGTAGTTTCTTTTAGGAATTATTTTACTTTAGATACAATTTCGGGGAATGAAATATTTTTTTAGTAAAAATTTCTGGATGTTACAAAGGTAAGAACTTAGTTTATTAATTTTAAATGCCTAACCGTTTCAAAACTGAGTTAAATTAAACAACTTTATTGATTTTTTATTACATTTACTAAGATTAAGCTCAATTATTTAAACGTAGCAAATTATTTTACTTTAAATCAAATCCAAATCAAATCACAGTCATTTATTTTCCATTTGTACATTTTAACTAAATAAATATTTTACCTTATTTACATTAAATTAAATTAAAATTTGAATTTGATTAAAATATAAATTCTAAATTTAAATTATTTTTTTTAAATATTTTAATAACCAGAGGTGTTCGATGAGGGTCTCCTTGTGGTAAATCCTTTAGAATTGTATTTTCTTTTTGTTTTATTTTATTTTGGAAAATGTTGATTGTTTGCTTTACTTTATGGTACATTTGTATGCAGATGAAGTTAATTGTACATATTATCTTGCAACTGTTGAGTTGTTAAACAAAATAGTCATTTTGTAGTTTCTTTTAGGAATTATTTTACTTTAGATACAATTTCTTAGAAACTTTAATTATGTAATTGTTGCAAATTAATCATCTTAAATTACTTTCTACAAATAAAGCTTGAAACAATCTAAAGACTGTCATTTACGATTTTCTTCTTCAGCAAATAATAATAACAGTTTAAATAATTTCTGAAAACAGTTTTCTGTCATTATTGCTCCTGCTTACTTGAGGATTGATTTTTTTAAAGCTGGTTTGTAAAGTCCTTTAGATTTTCATTCCATCCAATTCCAAGATGGAAGCAAGGTTAATTCAAATTGCAAATAATCCAATTACAATTTACTTAAAGGGAGTTTTTAAAAATATACATATGGAGTGAAACAAAAACCTTTAATATCACGAATTTAAGTTAGATTATTAAATAAACTAATATTAAATAACAACTTCTTTAATGTTAAAAATTAATAAATAGCTAAAAAAATACCTTCCAGATTATAGAGGATTTTTAAATTAGCAGTCGCTTGAGCATAGGCGCAAACAAATAAAATTATATTAAATCGACAATAATCCCCTATAAAATGGAATAATTATATACAAAACAATTGTGAACTACCACAATTGATTAAAATTCAACTAAATCGTTAAATTTAACGGTGAAACAGCCACAAAACATTTTTTTCACAGAATGGATACATCAACATGATGCTATGTATGTGTTTTATAAATTAAAAAGAGAAAATATCAAATTATGCAAATATTTTTCTAAATACAAGAGATTTCGTATATGTATAATGCAGCGCTTATGTAAAAGTTCTTATTAAAAATAATACATTTAACATACAGAAATGCACGAGCGCATTTGTATGCACTTGCCCGAGTGGATTTATACGCATATCCACTTGCGGACTAAATAGGTAAAATTAATGGATAACTTAAGCAATAAGAGTTGCCCCGTTAAAAAAGTCAAATAGAAAATTAAGTTGTCTAAATATGTTTTCTCTTAAAACTGAAAGACCTGAGTGTTTTGAAGCAATAATAATAAATCGCAAAAATCCTAAAACTATTTTGTAACCAAGAAATTACTTCATCGTGTTATCTATCCCTTCACTTAGCTGCCATTTTTTATTTTCTCAAACATCAACTTCGAAATTTATATGAAACACGAAAGAAAATTTAGCAAAACTAAAGGCGCCTAGCCGTTTAAATCTGACACGATATTGTGTGCAGCTTTGCATGTTTGAATTTTTGTAATTCGGTTTGATGATATTCTAATTTTAACGTTGAAAGGAATAGTTAATTACTATTTAATACCATACTGTACCTACCCTAAGGAAGAAGTTCTTCAATAAAATACCCACTCATTAAATGGTGTTGGCATATCAATTCGGTTCAGCAGCTTCAAAGTTTTAGGCAATAATAAAATGTTATGACCGCATTGCATGCATACAAGTCCCATGTTACAAGTGTCAGAGAATCGCATATTTTACAAATAACCGGGGCCGCGCTATAAAACCAGCCGTGAGTGGTACGAAAACCCCGTGTCATTGAATCCAAAAACTGTTGCTTAGAAACTTCTCGTACCACGCTGTTCAAATGTTAAAACCTGTAATTAAGTCGGGGAGGTGCTTAATACTTTTGTTTTTAAATGTTTGTTCGACAAATTCGTGCTCTCATATTAAAGTGGATATGTTAGTCTTTTGCCCTTTTGTTTGCTGCAAACCAGGAAAATATTTTCTCCTCGAAAAAATTAAAGTTGTAAACTTACATGAAACGGAGGATATTTTTTTCTGTTTGTTCCATTTTATACAGATGGCCAAAATGTATCTAAAGTGGGTTCATGATTTATCAGACGACTTATGTGAGTGGAAATCGGTTAGATATTGTCCACAGTTGTTGAGAAACAAACTGGAGATATATAAAGTGGGTCAAACAGCTGTTTTAGAACTTTCCTTACTATAGGCAAACAAAACTTTTTTGTCTTTTCATATCCAAAAACACTTTTGCACTAGAATTTCCAATTTTTTCCTTCTTCCCTGTGATCTGTTGGACGCTCAATAGCAGGCGAGAGGAGGCAATCAGTAAAGCCACCGGGGACTTCTTACACCCTTCTCGGACAATAATACGGATTTCGAACTACGAGAAGCAATTTGTCGGCCTCGGGCGTCGTTCCTATAGTAACTACTGTGGCTAGTAATTCAGCTATGATAGCTTTATTAAGGCCGGTTGACCGTGTGGCTGCAGCTAATGGCTGGACCCTGAAGACAAGCTATAAATAATCCGTTTGTGGCTGGCCTAGCCTTGCTTTAAGACGTTTGCTCGTTTGCGGATGGTCATTTGGGTTTCTTGGGCAACACTACTAGTTAAGTCTTTGTTTTGATTGTGCTTCCTTAATTGTATAAAAATCATTATTTTAGTGCTCCATTTCAGTTCTTCTAAAGCCCAAGTAATGAAAACATGAAAATTTGTTGTGGTCGCACCTTAAATGTGTTACCGAGTTTTTTTCTTTACTAATGTATTTATGTAAATGCGAATTTTATTACCCCGTTCGAAATTCAGTGATGTGGGTGTGCCTGTTGATTTCGTTCAGATTTTTCCTTTCCTTCGTTCCATTTTAGTGTGTTATATGCAAGTTAATGCTTAATTTTACTTTGTTTTATGGCTCAAATACTTTTTCGCGTGACCGTTTTGATAATTACAACAGATAAAGTGCAATAAATATCGTGGAAAATGATAAATGTAGTAATCGAAACCGCCACACTGTTCTCTTCTGCAACATGTGTCAAAATACCAGAAGGGTATTTATTTTGAAACATCCCTCGCTTGACTCTTACTGGTACTAAACGTGTTTTTTGCTTTGTTTTAGTTCTCAGCTCGCACCCCTTTACTTTATTTTCGACAGTAACCAGTTGGGCTTTATCTAACATTTTATATCGGGTTTTTCGGATGGAAGGGTTGCTCTCGGAAAAATCAGTGAAGGGTGACTGGTTGTCGAAAATGCAATTGTTATTACTAATTAGATTTCCTTTTTTCATTTTATAACAGTCATATAAGAGACAATCATTCTACAATGTGCTTCTATCAAAACTGTTTTAAAAATTGATTTTTTTATATATTTACTTTTAATTTACAGAAATAAAATAGATCCTTTTTCTAGTTTCGATTGGCAAAACGATATTAAAATTTCAATACTGTTACTGCCATCTGCAGGTTACAACGGAAAGCTACTGGGTAGAAAATCGAAACCATTGGTTTCCGTCTGGGATTATTTGTTCAATAAAAAATACAAATATAAGGTGAATGTAATTATTTGCACAAACAAAGCAAAACCTTTGAGAAAATATACATATATTAAATATAATATAATATATAATATTAAATATACATATTATATAAAATATAATATATGGGAAGTAATTACTATTTAGTAATTTTTCATTTATATTTTTATTATATAAGAAATTTTATAATTTTGTTAGTGTTAATTTGATAGTCGCGAAAATTTAAATATTTAAATAGGAATATTGAAAAGACGAAATAAAATTAAATAATTATTAAAAGTTTTACATTCTTAATATTTACTAGGTGCCAACTGCTTACCCTAATGGGTAATCGTTAGTAACTTGTTGCTTTTGTTGAAAAACGAAAAAAGAATTCAAGCTCGGATCCTCACCTCTCTTACATCGCGTAGTTCAATAGGGTTTGGGTCATCCAGCGCTAGGTAGCGCTGGCTGTCTCGCCGAATACCGAGACACATGAATGAAAACACAATGCTTGTACTTAATAATTTAAGGATGTAACTGACAATTGTTGTCACATATAATTAAGGTGACCAGATCGTTTAAATGAAAATACGGGGCGCATATTATATATAACTGTTGCAGTATCCATAAAATACCTCATTATAATTATAGTAATTATAAGACATTATATTTATGTATTTTTGCCTTTTGCAATATTTACATAGCATATGCTTTTATTTACTTATATTCCCATTTTAGAATTTATTATATTCCTCCTTTAATTGTAAAGCATATTAAATAATCCCCCTTTGGACTATTTAAATATAAAATAATATTTAAGTCACTCGCTACTTAATAAAGGAGAAATAATAATAAGTGCATATATAAATAAGAAATTTATTAGATATTAAGAATAAGAATGTATAACATCTTAAGCAGTAGTAATCTAAGTAGTAGTAACTGAGATTGGCACTTTGATTAGGTAGTTGTTACGTAACTATAACTAAATTCATGTCTTTATACAGTGTCCGCCATAAAGTTGGATCTATATGGGTGAGTTTTTTAATATTCTGCTTGGGAAAAAACTTCGTGGGGCAATCACTTCTGCTTTCAAAAATGCTTGAAATACGCCATGTCAAAGTTAACAGGTGACATTAGGTATTTGTCAAATTCGCCATTGTTTTCTAAAATCGGCGAAAAATGACTGTTTCAAAAATTTATTAAGAAAAAAAAATGTTTCTTATGACATTTTACGTTCTTGGTGTCATAATTAATTATTATGTAATAGCACAAAAGATATAATGCTTATGTTTATGGTAAAATGTGAGGTTAAACCAAATACTTTAATATTATTAATACCAGAAACTCCATATATTTTTCCATATAAAAATAGGCAAATTTTTTTGAAGCGCCATCGCAGATGGGTGTGCAACTAATCAATGTTTTTTCGGTGAGAGACCTGCAACGAATTAAAAAATAACACTATTTTTTATAGGCAGTGGTTTATTGTTTGTATGCTAGCCTACATCAACCTTTATAACCTATCTAAACTATTCAATCTTTCATTACAATGACTATGTTTTAATTACTTTCCAAATATTTTAGAAATGTCAGGTTTAGTTGCACACTACACCGCAAGAGGCGCTATTAAATTTTGTTTCCTTTTCAAAATAAGTTTCCGGTATTAAAATATTAAAGTATTTGGTTAAACTTAAACGTTTTTAAAGTTTCAATAGGAACTTTGCAGTGACAATAAGAACTGGAAAGTGGTTACGAAAACGTTGACGTTGTTTTATAGTAAGAGTCACTTGAAAGTTCCAGAATTTTTAACTTCTTTTATACTTCGTGGTAACAACAACCTTTGTTTAGTTCCTGTTACTGATAACAACACAAACCTTGGACACGCATTTTACAGTGAATGCTACTTTAAAGTGATTTTTTAATGAAAACTACTCTATATCTACTTGTAAAATGTTGGTGCTATTAATAAATTTACAATTTGTTATAATTATTAATAGATGTTTTCCTATAAAAATAAAAAATAATAATACAAAATTCAGTAAAAATAACAAACTTAGAAATAATATAAAATTGGTTTCTAGCATGTATATCAACTTATACGTATTTTTGTCGTATTTCATTACAGATATTTTTTATTAAAAAATATATTTAAAGAAGGTACGTTGTTATTTTTTATAATTTGTTTGTAATTGTTTATAATTTGGTATACTAGAATGACGACATAATCTAACATTTCATCTCTGTATGATTAAGTACGTATTACAAATGAAATTGTAATTCATTTTGTGACATGATCGCAGCATTAACATGAAAATAAGTAAAATATTGTTGCAAGAGAAAGAGAGAGCTACCACGCGTCATGATGCGTCAAACAGAAAAGAAGTTTCACGAAAGTAGCAATTGCTACGCTGCCACATTCCCGCAACGTAGTCTAACTGTAACCGAACCGTCACTAAACGTTAGGGAAGTCACTGCAACGTATCTGCTACCCAAAAGTTGTTCCCAATTTTGGTTCCAGGCACATAATAACACCGTATAATTAACAGTTATGACAATTTACAGAACATCCCCACCGACACTTAAAGTAAGGTTTTCCCGTATTAATGTTTCTTTAAATCCTGTATATTATGAATTCTTGGTTCATATTGCAAATTTAATTCTATTATAGTTTTTAAGAAAATTGTACATAATATTAGCGGTATATAACAAAGTAGATATTAGTCTCCTTAAAATAAAATTCTTTGAAAAGTATAGTCAAGTAAGTATATTCAAATACAATAGCACTCAGAATATTTGATGATTTTGATGTTTCTGTCCAAAAATAGACGACCATGGATTTAATATAAGTAATTAAAAAATTTCTTTTAGCTAGTTTTTTAGTCACATTTTGAATTGAAGGAAATTTAAGTAAATAAGTACACTTAATTATAGCCTGTATTATCTACTTTCCAGTAGATACATATTATCCGTCAATATTCTAAATTGAGTAAAGTTCCCGATGCGTTTTGTTTTTTAGTGCTACTAATGGTAAACAAGTGATGCTTAAGTAAAACAGAGTACCAAAGGTAGAGATAATTGCTTACTTTATTAGCTAGCTCTGTGTTTGCTGAAGTATACAATATTAAAATTACTATCATACTTGATATTCAGTTTTATGATCAGGTAAACATGTGCACGTAAATAACGCACAAAATAAGAAGTCATAAACGCCATCATTTTAATTTCGCACGAAACGAGAAGAGTTCAGGTAGATTTTCCTTTAGCGGACGAAACGCGAGAATATACCGAAAATAAACACACCGTCGACAGGCAATCGAAAGAACAGTTCAAACCAGAAATTGAAATATTACTTCTGCTTGGGTTGATTATCCAAGTTGATTCACTATTAAACCCCTTTCATTATTTTTAGTTGTAGTTTTTTAATTTTAGGATAAGCAGGGCCAATCACACAAACATTCCAGATCCGTATTTGGTTAAAAAATATATGATTTGTGAAAAGTGCTTGTAGTCGGTTTCCTAGAGAAAAATACTTCGGAATTCGCCTTTTGGGCACCGATTTTGATGATTTTTTTTTAAATTGTAAGTAATCGACTATATTTTAAAGTCTAAATGTTTGATTTGTTAGCTAATTCTCTGTTTTATTGGTATTAAAAAATTATTACTTTTTCCATAAGGGGAATTAATTCGTAATTAATAATTAAATAATTTCATCAAATTTTTATTGTAATTCAAACAAAATTTTAACAAAATTGGGTACTTTTTGGGGTCGAAGATTACCAATTCCAAATCGACCCAAAGTGTAAAATGGCGGCTACAAAATGGCCATCGGGATCAAAAATTTGATATTTGAAATGTCAAATGAAAAATAGTACTAGGGGATTTTTAAAGTCGCAAATTGCAATGTTATAGTTATTTACGTATTAAGATCTGTTAAGATAGCTATAACGGCCATGGGAGCTGTTTGAAGCACGACGAAAAAGGGCTTTAATGCTTCCGCGGTCGGAAAATCGTAGCCGCCGTTGTCACCTTGACAATGGAAACTTAGAAAAAAGCGAGTGTTACTGAGTGTTACTAGAGTGTTATTGACAGCTTAACGGTTGTCAAGTGTTGAACGTTATTCCTTCTATAACAACCAATCCAGTATGGCGAAAAGCTAAAAAATGACCTAGATGCAAAGTACCGGTCACAAAAGGCTACTAAAATTAAAAAATAATATAATGAATATCTCAAAACAAGGGGAGGTATAGTTTACTATACAGAAAAAGCTTTGATTGAAGGTTTAACGAGTCGCAGTTTGTCGAACAAAACCAACATAATGGGACAGTATTTAATTAGTCATCATATATGTAGTTATACACATTAATTTCAACTTATGTAGAAAGATTGCCATTTCCGTAGGGAATCGCCTTTGATAGCTCAGCGATTAGAGCATCTGCCCGGCAAGCAGAAAGTCCTGAGTTCGATTACCAGTCGGGGTGATAATTTTTCTATATATCTAAACATCTTAACACTTTAGTTTATATTTTTATTTTTTAAGTCTAATGATTGCGAATAAAAATTGGTATAAATGTTTCACTGATAAACTCTCTGAGACATTTATCGGTCAAACAATATCGCTTGGCTTGCAAAGATACATTTTACCAACTCAACATATAATATACTATTACGTATCTTTTATACACACTTGACATCTGCTTACTCTATTCCTAATGTTACCCGCCTTAAGAGTCTCTTTACGCGGGACTTTGAATTGTTCACTATTTTCAATAGTTGTTAACCAGAAACTAAGTTCGTTAGCAAAGTTATGGCATATACCACGTGCACCGTTACATTCGATAAACGGTGCAGCACTGAAGTCCTCTAGGCAAGATCCTGAACTTGATAGTGACTGTCCACCTCCCTGGCCACCGGCGGCCGTGTACTAAAAGAATTATTAGTTGCATAAGATAGATTTGTTTATTACTATTGTATATTAGGTATTAAACAATACTATGTACCTATTATCATTTTTATAGCTTTATTCTTACCATAACAAAACTGTAGCCCAGCCACAATTCAGACCATCCAGTTGGACAATCTGGTATTGACACCGATTGACTATGTACTGCAACTACATTTGCAGTTGCAGGAGCTTCACAAACTACACATCTGGAAATATAATTTTTAATTGCGGATTGTTCAACGGGCATCATTGGTATTGCAGCATTTGTTGATAGCCAATAAGATCGATCGTTTCGATTAGCATAATTACAAACGTTATTTAAATCGCAAACCATGAAAGGCATCGTAGAGAATTTCCTAATACATGAGCCAGCAAATCCTAGATCTTGATGATGAGCTCTCTCATTTCCTTCCATATGTAAAAGAGAATAGCCATCCCACAATTTGATATGACCAGGATAACAACTTGGTATCTCTGTTGTCTGACTGTGTTTTACTAGTAGTAACGTTCCTCTTAATCCAGCAGTTCCTACTGGTCCAGGTAAACCATCATACCCATTGTTACCATTTAATCCAGGTGATCCCCGTGGTCCCTCTCTTCCTGGTGATCCAGGCTCTCCTTTCAATCCTGGCACACCTGGCATTCCGTCAAGTCCTGGAAAACCACGTTTTTTAGTACTATTTACTCCCCAAAATAAAATTTGTGCTCCTTTTAAACCTGGTTGTGCTGTAGCTGCTTCGCCCTTTTCACCTTTCTGGCCTGTTAACCCTTGGAGACCAATTGGACCTGGTGGACCTGAAAATCATTTACGCATTTCTAAGCATTCTACTGATTGCAAAACCTGGTAAAGTCTACACATAGTCGCACAGAAATGGAATTTTATCAACAATCTTATCAAGAAGTTAACATCTCGCACATTTATAAATATATTATAATGTGAAAATATTTTGTCTCCGATTGGCTCGAGATTTTTTAGGGGTCACTCGTCATAACTTAAAAAGAAGTTTTGTCTACAATTCTTTTTAACCCGTTTGCGTTACATACCCGTCTGGGGCGGAGGAAGAGTCGACGCTTGAGATGTCAACTTTGTGAGGAAACATCCAACAGCGAAGCCGACGCGACGTGCTACAGCTCAAAATCTCAAAAATGCTAAAGTTTTAACAGTTCATGCCGGTTACGTCAAACCTTCTTTTCTAGTCTCTTTTTTGCTAGATTATTCTGTACTCAAGCAGTTTACCATTACACTTCAACAATAATATCTTCTTACATACGTAAACCTTCATAAATAAAAAATTATACCTAGCGGTCCCGTAATGCCTTTTTCTCCTGGTGTACCTGGATGGCCAGGAACTCCTGGAATACCATGTTGACCTGGAAATTTAAAACGTTATTGTTGGAACAAACAACTGCATGCTACAAACAAAGTTAACAGGTAACATTTAATTTAAATTTAGATACAGTATAAACATCTTCAATTAGCGATATTTACAGAGCCATATAATTAATAAAGCTTAAGGCCATGCCAATGAAGAAATCCCAACGATTATTGGTTTACTGCTGGGTACAATCTACACCGGTGAAGTATAACTGTATCTTTGCTTTACTAACTTTTGATGATCGTAAAAATATAGAATTTGAAGTGCTTTCTATTTACAAAAGTTCATATAACTAATGGTAGGTGCTAGAGAGTTCAGAGGAAAGCTACTTGCTTTAAAGCTCTTGTGCTTTCATATGACATATCAGTTAAAAACAACATTCGTTTTCTCAAAATCAATCCCAAGCTTACAAACTTGATGTTCTGCTACAAAAAATTCTCATGGTTGATGGTCAAACTTCTTTCTGTAACCATCTGTAAAACTGTAATGTGGGACTGTAATGATATCCCAAGATATAGTTGTAATTGTGGTTCTATGTTTCACAATATTTCGTATCGTGAAAGCCAAAAGAGATTTTCTAAGTTTCTTTTGGAAACAAGGTGGTGCACGGATCCATGCATTAGAAATGCATGGCTATTAAAAGCTGCATTTAGCTCTACGTAGCTTTTTGTAGTTCAAGTATAAATGCTAAAGCTTCAAAATACATTACAATAATTAACTATTGATACATAACATAATTATGCAACATTAAAAATTCTAATAAATAAAAACATAAAAAACTTATTCTTACACAATAACGTTCCGACCGAGACTACTTAGTCAAATTAGTTTCAAGTGTCATGGGTGCTATTCCCAAATCTCACTTTAGATTAGGCACAGGAATAAATAAGCAACATTATAGAAGGCGCCACCCTAATTTTTAGTTATTATTGTTTAAAAAAGGTTGAGAAGGGAATCTACAATTTGGAAAAAGAATTCCGTTTTTATGTTTTTATTACGATTAGATGCAAAAAGATTTATTTAGCCAATCTATAGCGATTGGTTTGCTTATATTTAATTTTCTTTTACTAGATAGGATCCATGAATCTCAAATATTTGTAAATAAAGTGTACAACGTAATGTATAACAAATATGCATATTTTTCTTATTGTTTAGACACAAGAAAATTTAAAAAGAATCACAAACGAAGCTTGATTAGAGATCTTGTATTAAATTAGTTTTTATTATTATCTATTAGTGTTATTAGTGTTAGTATTAGTGTAGTCTGTCCTGGGACAGCAACAACCCTGTCTAGCGGCCTAGCCAGTACTAAAGACTAAAGTCTAACAGTGCGACCGTGTGGACTGTCCGCCGTCTGTGCCCGTATGCATAAAATGTAGCAAATGCGTCTACTATAAATTGATCTAACTCACACTAATTAAAAATCATATCCTATTATTATTATTATGTTAATTTAGTTAATAAATTACTAAAAACGTCTGGCGTTATTTTCATTTTTATTCATTTCCTCTAACATCTGCCTATTTAATTTACTAATAAGTTACGTTGCTGTTTAACTTTTGGAATTCTTTTTTAAACTTTTAAACAGGTAGGCGAAAAACTTTTGTATGTCACTCGGACCGAAAAGCATTTGTAGCCCTAAGTTGTCCGCTGCTACATTGTCCGTTGTACATCAAACAACGGCGGGCTACAAATGCTAATTTTCTGCCCTTATGACACAAAATACTATATCACTTCAGCATTAAACTAACCAAAATACCAAATGGGAAACTTCCAAGCGAATTAGGGCTTCGCCTAATTGTGATTTTTCTTAATTCAGTACTTTCGCACATGAATTAGTTCTTAGTATTTGTTCCATGTAGAGGATAATATTTGGAAGCTTTTATTAAACATTTTTTACTTGTTTGTGATTTTTGGTTTCTTACAGGTGTTTGTTATTATATTTAAGCATCTGTTACTCTGTTCTTACGAAAGCTGTAACAGAGGTTTTGCGGTAAGTTTGTCTTTCGAGTATTAGTTGTTATCAGCATACCGCCTAGCTCCGTTAAATATCTTGGATATCTCTGGTAGTCAATAGGCCTCACGGTCATCGTCTCCTGGTCTAGCCATCAGTTTGGGAGAACCTTTCATGTGTTACCTAAGTAATCCCGAAAATACTCAAAATATATTTTTTTGTATCAAACTGGAGTTACAACCTCAAAACTTACATACATTTAGTGTGCCAAATACCTTACCTGGAATGCCAGCTAATCCAGCTTCTCCTTTTGTTAAGCAGCCTTCATCTTGCAGTTCTAAGCAGACCGAACTCTCCCGTTTTCTTCTAATATTTACTTCCGCTACCTAAAACAATATAAAATCTTGAGTTATTAGTTGCCTTAGATTCTATAAGTACGTTAAGATTAATTAAACAAATATGGCAACAACTTCTCAAACTGAAATATAAAACTTACAACAACGTTCTCATGATCTTTTCTAAATTTCCAACGGTGAACATCCTCAGTCTTTTGTTTAAAGCATCCATACATCTCACAAAATTTTGGGTCATTTAGAATTTGCTGGAGCTCGTTCCTCCACGTTTCACTTCGTAGTTCCTTTAAGTATCCATTATGAATTTCAGATTTTGCTTTATAAACATAAACACCCAATAATATTTCTGTTACAAAAAGTAGTAATACACTGCATAAAATAGCGATATTATATTTATTGCTCTTGCAAACGTGACACAATATTTCTTCTTTAGTTTCCAGCATGTTTAATTAATGATGGTAGTATATTTAGTGTGGTTATTAAAAGGTTGCACTATTTGATCTATTATGTTTTTGCTCTAACCAGTTTCACAAACGCTAAAACTTCAGCACGAATAAAAATATTACCGTTGATTAAATAATTATTGTAATCCAACGTCGTTAAGTAAAAAGATCTTTATCTTGACTTTTCCACCAACCAAACATGACATTGATTCTTTAGTAAGTAACAAACTCGTTTTCTCCACTAGCTATAGTAGCATTATCACTCGACCTATATTACATCAAAATCCAGTCACCAGACTCAAGTGTTCAATCTATTACTGTTAAAAATTCTAGGTTGAATTATACGCTTAAATTCACTATTTGGACTAAGACTTTTTGGATAAACTTTTAGCTTCATGGATAAAAGATCTACTTTGTTCACTGGTACCATAAATAACCATTAATTACAAACCCACCATCTCTAGTTTGTATATTTTAATCTCACATGTCCGCTTAACCACTGCAATTTAATACTAAAGTAATCTGCCTATATAATAAATATTTATATCAGAACGTAACCTCAATAATAAATTGTTGGTTATACGAGGGTAGCACGGAAAATGTCTGAAAACTAATAGTTCAGGCGTCCCAAAGGAATCAAACATGCGATGAAATAATATATATTACGTAATTAGGAGATCAAGCGATACTTTAAATCCAAGAAGATGTATAACGCCGAGGCGCCAGCCGAGGCGTTATAACATCTACGAGGATTTAAAGAAGCTTGATCTTCGTATTGCATAAGTTGTTTTATTTTATTTCGTATTTCAATCCTAATTTCTCCCTTTTAAAATCCATCCGAATTTATTGCATAAAGAAGCAAGTTGCCTTGTCTGTGTCATCATACGCGTAACTAAGGAGATAAAAAGCAGCATGCATGCATGCATGTGGCTATAATGCAACATCAAATTATTTACGTTGCCAACAACAACGGAGATCAAGAACGTCTTGAACTCCGGTATCATTGACAACGGAGATCAAGATATACTTTATATTACTAATTGTGGTATATAAACAATTGTTTGAAATACGAAATGAAATAAAATATGTTTATTGTTGTTTGGAGTGTTAGACAGTTCAAATTTAGTTGAGATAACTGCAATAATTATTTTACAAGAGAAAACTTTAGACCCATTATTTACTAGTACTTTAACTCCGAAAGAAAGCGTTGCACGACTTCGTGCTGCATTTGACCAAACATGGTGACCAAACACCTTCAAGAGGATTGTTACTGAATCACATAGAAATACGAAGAATTGTTTCAAGAGGACACTCGGGTCATGACTTGGCACTTTCTGATTGCTTTCTATTTTCTATCACTAAAGAATAAGATGCGTGATAACGATTTGCAACTCCCACAGATGACGTGGAAAGCGTCAAACATCTTGTTTCTAAAGTGACTCAGGAAGACTGGACTTTATGCTTTGAAAACTTTCGAATGGTGAATATTCTGAAAAGCAACCATTAAATAATTTTTGACTTCAAAGCTTTGTTTTATTAGATTGCAGAAATTTTCGGTGCTACCCACGTAACCTGAATATTAATTGTCCATGATCTTATTTTTATCTTATATTATTTTTGAACTTAAAAATAATAAAAGTAGTAAAAAGGTTATCTGGAATAGTTTAGTATATCGCAATTTCTTTGTTGTTTTTGACTTTGGAAACCACGTCTATTCAGCCAGTACATCTTTCTATGAATACAGTATAATATGATGTGGTTTATAGATAAAACGTCGACAAATTTCAGAAGTATCTTGTTTATACAAATTACAATTTATTATTAGTATATAATACTAGATTATAATGCAAATTTGGTTCTTAATTTAAATACGTAGAAAACTCAATAGTTTTCTACAAAGTAATTTGTAAATTATTATTAAAGTTAATTTAAAATGTAAAATTTCAAGTTAAAGTTTGGACTACAGTATTCCGTTTTGATATTTTCAAGCAAAATCTTTGAAAACGGTAACTTTAGTTGTTTGTGCACCGTGTCAGGGTTGCTGTTATTTTCAAATGTTGCGATTTGCCGCGCTTTGTGATGCATGGCATACTGCTGCGCCTAAGCGGAAACAGTGGGACGTTCATCTTTTAAAAATAATGTTGCAAGCACGCACGCGCATGTCAAAAATATAAAGTGCAGATTTTCCATAATTTGATCAGTGCAATTATCAATATTATAAACTCCAATAAATCTAATTGGCCAAGAAGAGACGAATTGTCCAAAGGAACCCCGAATCGAGAATCGAAGCAACGGCGAATAATTCGAAAAGGTAGGTGGTATGTTCATGCATTAACGTAAAGTTAAGTATAGAATTTCAGCGCTCTTTTATGCACGAGTTTGTGCAAACATTTTGTGGTCCTTCTTCGCCCGGTGCTTAATTTAAGTGTAATTTACCTAATACCTGCCCTAATTGACGAATATTGCAATTTTTATGCATATCTAGTACGTTGCAAATGCATTTCTGTCATCAACCGTTGTTTCGCGATAGCTAGAAAGCGCGCGTTTATCCCTATTTTCGCATATGCACACCCTCCATTCGTATAGTACCGAAAATCGAGTTACCAGCTAAATCTGTATACGTTGTTACAATGTTGGAATTGATTTGAGGTCTATTAAAATACAAAAATTAATATATCCTTCTTTCACGATACATTGTTTATGTATTTATTTGCTCAAATTAGGTCTCGCCCTGCTGCAAATAACGCTGAGAAAAGAACAAAATTTATCTAAGTTTTTTAATTAGGTATGTATGAAGTATAATTGTTATAGTTCCCTTGAACTTGCATATACTTGTGTACATTTTAAGTGTATTCTCTACAGTTCCCTTGAACTTAATACACTTATATTTCACATTCTTATGACTAATATAGTTTGTAAATTCACCCTTGTGAATTTTAACTTGTTTGCTTATTATTGCAGTTCTCTCTGAACTGTCCGATTTCTGCAATAACTTTTGTTGATTGACAGATCTTTAATACTTCGCTTATAATCAAAGTTATCCACATTTTCCGGTTATTGCTTCTGAACGGTGAGAGTGCAGTCGTGTTAATCTTGGATATTCTATCTAAGTTAATTCATTGTCAAAATGAATAGGTTAATCTCAAAACGTCAAATGGCTCTTAGTCGCCTGCAAGAAACTAACAATATTGCCAATCAAATGAAAAGAGAACCTTCTCTTAAACAATCATTTAAGGTACGTGCCGAACTGGCAGATAAAATATATGGAAGATTTTCAAGAACATCATAATCAAATAAGAGGGCTCATCACCGATGATGAAAAATTTGAAACCGAAGATTATATCCATCTAGAGGTAGAGAATTCATATTTTTCTATTAAGGCACTTTATCTTGAAATAATTGCCTCTGAACCTGTTGTTCAACCTAATCTTCCTTTAAGTAGGATGGAACCTAAACTGCCAAAATTAGTCCTTCCAACCTTTGATGGGGATTTTAAAGCATCGCCAGCTTTTTTTGATTTATATAATAATCTAATACATATAAATGACAGTTTAGCGAATATTGAAAAGTTTCATTACCTATTAACCTCACTAAATAAAGAACTATTAGCTCTGTTGAAATCAATAACATTATCTGGTGATAATTATCTAACAGCATATGAAACACTTAAGTAAAGGTATCAGAATACTAGACACTTAGCAACCAATTACTATCAAGAGTTAATGAATGCGCCCGTCATTCAAAAGGGTTCTGCTAAGGAGTTGCGTCATTTGGTTGATACGTTTAATCAGAACATACAAGCATTGCAAGCACTTAAATTTCCTACTGAACATTGGAGTTTTTTGTTGTTTAACATGGTGTTGTCAAAGTTGGACCTTAAAACTAAAACTGAATTCGAATTAAAGTTTAGTTCCACTGAACTGCCTACTTATCAGCAGTTAATAAAATTTTTGGAAGACCATTGTCGTGCACTGGGGTCTGTAGCTGTATTAACACCCACTGTTAAGTCCAAGCTGTTGTTCCCATATGAAAAATCTTTTTCCAAGAAACCAGCTTCTACATTCATGGCTTCCTCTTCAAAGGATCGCCAAAACGAATGTGCCATTTGCAATCGATCCCATCCGGTTTATCGTTGCTCAGTTTTCTTAGCTAAAACTCCTCGTGAACGTTTTAATTTTACAAAACGACACAAGCTTTGCGGTAATTGTCTTAGCGCAAACCATGATCTCAAACTATGCAAATCTAAAGTTTCCTGTCGTGAATGTCGAGGTTCGCACCATACACTTCTGCACTTTGGTACTCGACCTTCAGTCGATACTACTAGTGACTCTTCTATGAGTACTCTTTTTGCAGCTGCTGCATCCACTACTCCTGTTGATTCTGTTAATGCGTTAACAAGCTCGGTCTCTCGTCCTTCGACTATTCTATTATCTACAGCTGAAGTAGAGATTAAAGACGCTAGAGGACATTACCATAAGGTACGAATTTTACTTGATGCTGGCAGTATGGCTAATTTTATTTCTGAACGTTGTATTAATCGTATTGGTTTACGTCGTTACAAATGTAACATACCTATAGAAGGTCTGAACAGTATGACAGCCTCATGCAAGTCTGGTACATCTATTTGTTCCATTCGACCATGTGGAAAATCTGATCCAGTCATGTCGTTTGAGGCTATTATTCATCCCCAGGTCTGCTCTGCTCTACCTAAAATGCAGTTGGATCTTGCGAGATGGCCACATCTGCATAATCTCTCATTAGCAGATAGTCGCGTTCATTCCCCAGGTCAATTGGATCTTTTGATTGGGGCTGAATTGGTTCCTTACGTAACGACATCGAAACAAATTACAAGGCAAAGTCAATTGTTCCCTGTCTGACACTCTTCAACGGAACAACATTACTTCTGCCTCACCATCACCTCAAACTTTTGTAAATCTACATATATCTCAGCCTCTGCCTGTTGATCTGTATTTGCAGAAATTTTGGGAAATTGAGCATTTTCCCAAAAAACCTACGCTTTCACCGGAAGATAAAGCGTGCGAAGTGAGCTTTCAGAATTCTGTTTCTCGAGATGCCACAGGCCGATTCTCGGTCGCGCTACCTTTCAAACTTGAAACTCCAGACTTGGGTGATTCATATACTCAAGCCCTACGTCGATTCTTACATTTGGAGAATCGTTTAAACAAATGTCCAGAACTTAAAAACTCTTATTCGGATTTTCTAAAGGACTACCTTGATAGTGGACATATGCCTGTCGTTCCCGAAGTTGAAGTCAGATCAATCTCGGCGTATTATATTCCGCACCATAGTGTCGTCAAGTCTAATAGCGTTTCAACCATGTTGCGTGTGGTATTTGATGCGTCGGCGCGATCCTCGAAAGGTTTGTCATTTAAATGACACTCTACTCATAGGCCCCAAGCTACAGGCGAACATTTTTGATATTCTACAAAGATTTAGAATGTTTCCATTTGCTTTCATCTGTGATATTCGCCAGATGGATAGACAAACTGATATCCATCTCGAACATCGAGACTATCAGCGTATTCTTTGGCGTTCTTCAATTAATCAGCCGATTCGAGAATACCGCTTAAATACTGTGACCTATGGGGTTCCTTCATCGCCTTTCGGGTCTTTACGAACTCTCCAAGAATTGGGAACGTTAGAACAACAGAATTTTCCTTTCGCGGCTAAAGTATTGCAAGACCACATTTATGTCGACGATATTATTTGTGGTTCTTTCTACATTGAGTCTACCTTAAATCTACAATCAGAATTAATATCCCTGCTTGATAGAGGAGGTTTCAAACTTAGTAAATGGGCCAGTAATTGTAAAGAGATTTTAGCAACTGTCTCATCGTCAGATGTTGAGTTACCCATAAATTTCGACAAGGAAGAGCCTCGATTTGTTAAAGTCGTAGGACTCGAATGGAATCCTTCTAATGACTTATTTTCGTATTCATGCAATCTTCAGGATCGTCCATGTACGAAACGAAATATTTTGTCGGAAATTGCGCGAATATATGTATACGTTAAACACAATAGCGACTAGTAACAGTATTTTCGCAAATGAATTAGTTCTTAGTGTTTGTTGCATGTTGTAACCTCAAAAAAAAGACTAGGCCCCACGTTGGGCGCCAATTTGTAACACTCAAAATCCACAAAAGAAATAATGCCCCTCGATTGGGCGCCAATCTATAACGTCAAAACTCTATAAACGAAATAATAATTATAAAATTATCATACTTACATTAGCAAAGATGCTCAAGATTACCACGGCTCGAGATTTAGCTTTATCTTACAAATTTTTGTATTCAGGTCGCAGGTATTGGTTCTGCAGTTGTCTTATTTATGAAAAGGAGTAGATAAGAATTTAAAACTCAAATAAAAACTCTAAAAGGGCGCCATCTGATTATGAAGCTTAATGATGATGTTTAATTCAGCCAGAAAAGATATTAAATTCACTAATCAGAAAATGAATTAAATCTACTAGGTTTTGAACAAAAACTTTGGTTATGTTTAAAAAATTTTTAAAATGAAAAATGAGTAAAACGTTCATAATTATATGGTTCCGTTTAGATCCTTGATATAAACTGAAAAAACATATTTATTAGATGGTAAGAAAAATAAAAAATAGTCAAACATATATAATAAAAATGCAAACAACATAAATTTATTAAACTTATAATTAGTCATTCAATAAATAATTATCAAATTACTCCGAAATTATTGAACACAGAACAATTAAAAAATGTAGATAAGATTTATTCAACAAGAAAGAAAAATTATTAGATTTTCTTGAACATAAAATCATTCAGAAATTTATTAAGATCAAGAAATTATTTAGGTTTTATTGAACATAAATTATTCAAAAAGATTTAGCAAGATCAGATTTTATTATTATCCTTAAAAGAATTTAACACACAAATATCTGTGAAATATTACGGAATTGAATCTACTTAAGTATTACTAAAGTTAATAAATTTGAATTCTACAAGCAATGACAAACTAAAAATTAAACACTACTAGAGAGCTCTCTTCTTGTAGAAAATTACAAAATTCACTAGTTCAAATAATCCGTAAACAAAAATTACAATAGTAAATAGTTCTTAAAGTACAGTACCTTAAATCTTATCCAATTAAACCTTTGTTTATTTGCCTGACAAGAACAAGCCAGTCTGGTCCGCTAGAAATTGGAACATGCCTCCCTTTGAAAAACCGTGGTTGATTCTAAATGATTTAAAATTGTTGTTTGAAGGTAGCAGGTCCAAAGAAATACTTTTTATTTCGAATATAGTCAATCACCCATATGATTTCACAAACAATCTTGGTTAAACACAGTTTAAACAATCCTGTTTCTATTATTGTTTATTGTTTATACATTTACTCACGAAGGATAACGGTAATGTCTTTTAAGAACTTGAACAAATTTAGCCCAGATAACACTTGCTACAATAGATTCTTCCCATAAAATGAATAATTATTTATCTTTGCCTGCAGATAGAACGAGAATTTATTATTTAAATTATAAATCAGTCTGCGAGATTTTTTAACAACAAAACTGCACTATTTTTAAAGCGCGAACTGAAGGAAGTAATTGTTCTTGATGGTTCATCACGATAAAACAAATCACAGATGATTATTAGCGGTACGGTATAAACAAATCTTTCAGACAAGATTTATCAAAATTCAACTGCATCCAAAAACTCACTTCACAACAAATATCAATTAACTGTACGGAAATTATATTTAGAATTTGCATTAGTTCTAAATAATTAAGAATAAACTGTAGTTCGATAGTATCAACCAACGTCGACTATCTTCACTCGAAGTTCAAAGGAAGTGTTTTTAACACTTTTTAGACCCCTACTGCCAGCGCGGAAGAAGTATGCTTTTTCCCTCGCTCAAGATGCAAATCGGACCAACCAATTAAAAGCCTGTATTTTTTAGTAAGAGCAAACCAAAGCTAACACACGCTTAGTACACGTGGACTCCTTAAAGTCGATAGTATTCGATTTTAGGCAGGATTCTCGCCCTAATAGACTGAGCTAAAGATTTTATACAGGCGCGAAGACGGAAAACCAAACACGCCACATCTGCTGACTAGACTTGCAATCGGTGCAATTTTCAAGTTAAATACGCAGAAGCCAAGTTGAATTTTTGAACACGTGTAGATGTCACCTTCTAAACAAAAGAGAAGTTTGTTTTTTCTCTAATACTTTCCCAGAATATAGACAGGAATATTTTTATAAAACGAGATGACTTAAATACAACATTGGATTTTATCAACGTCCTCTGATTTTTAGCAACGCAACCGTTCCTATGGGTGAACAAACAAAGCTCTAAAAATATTATTTATTACTTCCACGTCCTCTAAATTTATAGAAATTCTAGAACAATCTTTTTAAAGTATTCTTTGTAAATATGTTTATACAACAAAATTTTTAGCTGCAAGTAAAATATAGATTTACAGGACCGAACTTTAAATTTTTCAGTAAATATACATGCAGAATTACACATATTTGAAGCCGATAGAACATATACAGTTACAATGTAGAAGCTAATATTTGGAAGATTAGGCCTTCGGTTTCTCGGGCCGTTCTATATCTATAATAATGTGTATGTCGTTATCTTTTGCTATCGAAAGATGGTCCATCTCTGTTTCTGTAACTTCACTGACATTGAAAAATTATTTCTTGTCGTCCTCTGACTCTTTACGAGTTAATCTGTTTCTGACCGTTCTTATTATTCTGTTACTTCCACAGAGCAATAATTTGCTAATTCTTGCCCTTGGGTTTTTCCACCTTTAGAATCTGTTATCGCACTCTTTTTAAAGAAATGTTACAGAACAAAATAATATATGTACATTTTATATAAATCCCAAATGAATAGGCATTCCCAATCCCCACTTTTAGAATTTATTATTGATAGGCAATTACACTTTTATACAAGGAATATTAAAGCACAAAATAATAACACCTAATCAGTAATAAACTTGTGGTAGGTATTTAAAATAACTATAACCTGCCTGCAATTGCCGATGTATTATTTTTATAAAACGAGATGACTTAAATACAACATTGGATTTTATCAACGTCCTCTGATTTTTAGCAACGCAACCGTTCCTATGGGTGAACAAACAAAGCTCTAAAAATATTATTTATTACTTCCACGTCCTCTAAATTTATAGAAATTCTAGAACAATCTTTTTAAAGTATTCTTTGTAAATATGTTTATACAACAAAATTTTTAGCTGCAAGTAAAATATAGATTTACAGGACCGAACTTTAAATTTTTCAGTAAATATACATGCAGAATTACACATATTTGAAGCCGATAGAACATATACAGTTACAATGTAGAAGCTAATATTTGGAAGATTAATGAAACGTTTTTTACTTACTTATTATTATTGGTTTCTTTATTTAATTGTTTGTTTCTTACAGCTGCTTGTTATTATATTTAAGCAATTGTTACCTTGTTTTTACGAAAACAGCGGTTTTTGCGGTAAGTTTGTTTTTCGAGCATTATTTAGTTGTTATCGGCACCTCCTGGCTCCGTTAAATAGCTTTCTCTGGTAATCTACCAGGCCATGTCTCAAGGCCATCGTCTCCTTTTGGGCTAGCCTTCAGTTTGAAGGAATCCCGCAGGTATAACGTGAATGTGATGTAGATTACTACATATTAAAATAAACTAAAATAAATCATTTTCAGATAAAGTTTTTTTAAATTCCTCCGGACGCCCTTTACGATTTTACAAAACTTGTGCTTGTCTTTTCAGGCCTTCGGTTTCTCGGGCCGTTCTATATCTATAATAATGTGTATGTCGTTATCTTTTGCTATCGAAAGATGGTCCATCTCTGTTTCTGTAACTTCACTGACATTGAAAAATTATTTCTTGTCGTCCTCTGACTCTTTACGAGTTAATCTGTTTCTGACCGTTCTTATTATTCTGTTACTTCCACAGAGCAATAATTTGCTAATTCTTGCCCTTGGGTTTTTCCACCTTTAGAATCTGTTATCGCACTCTTTTTAAAGAAATGTTACAGAACAAAATAATATATGTACATTTTATATAAATCCCAAATGAATAGGCATTCCCAATCCCCACTTTTAGAATTTATTATTGATAGGCAATTACACTTTTATACAAGGAATATTAAAGCACAAAATAATAACACCTAATCAGTAATAAACTTGTGGTAGGTATTTAAAATAACTATAACCTGCCTGCAATTGCCGATGTATTATTTTTATAAAACACCTATAGTTTAAAACTAGCGTTATTTAACTGTTAAAATAGTTTTGTAGCTTTTTAAATAATATTATGAGTATTAAATAAGGGACCATCAGACCGTTATTTAATTCTTTGAGTTAAATTTATTTGTTGGTCCCTGTATTTTTAGAACTAAAATAAATATTTTAAATATTTTTTTATTGATACTCTGGCGTACGCAGGTACATAATGAAATTAGAAGATAGCGCTATTTATTTACACTATGCAATATATGTAAATCGTATAAAATAGTATGCTGTATAACTGGTTGCCTATGTATGCATAATGCTTTTACTTGATTATTTTCAACTGCAATATAGAGAATATTGCACCAGCTGCATTTTAATTTAATAGCACTGATAATCAAGCTGGCAGAATAAAAAAGGATTAAAATAATAATTTTGACTGTCAATAGTATTCGTGTAATATCTTGCCAATAAAACTCTTTTTCATTATATTAATGGAGTTTAACTTAACTTTAATCAATACATTAATTTCAGACTCCGTATTTACAAGCAATTTTCTTCGTGCAGACTTATACATGTCTTCATTTGTTTTTTGGTTTTACTATGTATGACTGCATCGATCCTGACGTACTTTATTTTTTATTTTTTTTTATTTGTTAATTTATATTTACAATCTGTTCGATTACAGAACATTCGGTAAATGTGTTGATAGAATACATGTCCTGTAGGGATTGATCTAGTGATCATTCCCTTTTCTGCGTATATTAACTAATTATAAGATTAATTAATTAAAATTAAAATTAAAATTTAGTGACATGAATTAGAAATTAGAAATAGTTTCTTAAATATTGTAACAATTAAATCCTAATTAAATCTAGTGCTTAAGTCCGTAGGTTTAAATCGTTTTAACCGCCTCACCTCACCATCAGTATCAATTAATTTATTGGCTAAATCATTAATTTATTAATCACTTCAAGTTTGTTTTGGTACACTACACTATAGTTTTTTATCTCTTCGCTGATAGAAGGAACTTGCAGATCTTGCTCGATGACAAAGTTTGGTACATACCATGGCGCGTTAACAATTATTCTAAGGACTTTGTTTTGATACCTTTGTAGTATATTGATATTAGATTTGCTAGTAGTCCGCCAGAGCTGAATTCCATATGTCCATACGGGTTTTAATATGGCTTTATAAATTAGAAGTTTATTTTCCAATGAAAGTTGCGAGTTGCGTCCCATCATCCAATACATCTGGCGTAGGTTCAGGCCTAATTGTTTTCTTTTCGCGAATATATGTTTTCGCCATGTTAACCTTCGTTCTAGGTGTAACCCTAAGTACTTTACATTATCTGCTTGTGGAAGGGATGTCCCATTTAGTGTCACTGGAGGACAAGTTTCTCTACGCAATGTAAAGGTTACATGCGTTGATTTTGTCTCATTGGCTTTTATTTTCCAAGTTTTCATCCAATTTTGGATTTTAGTTAAGTTTGCTTGCAGGTTTCGGGATGCAGATTCTGGATTTAGATGTGAAGAGAGTACAGCCGTGTCGTCAGCGAAGGTTGCGACGTTACTCTAGTGGTCGGTAAGTCGGCGGTATATAATATATAAAGTATGGGCCCCAAGACACTCCCCTGGGGTACTCCAGCATTTATATCCTGCAGATCCGTGTATTCGCTTTGATGTTTCACAAGAAAATGTCTGTTATTTACTACTATGCTTGTTACGGAATCCAAACTGGTGTTTGGGGATTAGTTGTTTTTCTTCTATTATGGGTAAAAGTCTTTTTAATAGCAGTTTTTCTAGAACTTTGGATAACAACGGTAAGAGACTAATAGGCCTGTAAGAAGTTATTTAATTTAGATTTTTTCCGGGTTTAGGTAAAAGAATAATCTGTGCGACCTTCCACTGGTCAGGAAAGTATCTCAAAATGGCATTAAATATCATCTGTCTTAATATGTTAATAAATGTTTTATATCTGTTATAAGTTTTAAGCATTTGTCAGTTATTTCTTGTAGCACTTTCCCTGTTATAATATCATAGCCTGGAGTTTTCTTTGTGTTAAGTTCTTTTATGATGACCCCCTTCACTTCCTTAAATTTGAAACTTTGAATGGGGAGCTCCATTTGAAAGGGCGTTTCTAGAAATGCTTCTTTTCTTCTTCCTCACCAAGTCTTTGTTCGGTAAGATGTGGCTTGAATACTTCGGAGAGGTGTTCAGCAAGGGCATTTGACTTTTCTTTGTCATTCCTGCACCATTTTCCGTTGATGTCTTTAATTGGTGGTACGGATTGTTTAGGTCTTTTTATTCTCCTAGTTGCTTACCATAATGCGTAGTCGGTAGCTTCTGTTGCTGATAAACCACCTAGATATTCTTGGATTGCTTGATTCTTAAGATTGAGAAGCAGTGCCTTCAATTCTTTGATTGCCCTATTAAGTTTTCTTTTGTTCTCAGCTGTTCTCTCCCTTTTCCATTTCTATCGCAATCTGCGTTTATTTGCGATCATTTCTTTTACTACTAGTGGGCAATTTTCTGTTACGTTTGGTTCATTACGGTCAGGTGTGGCTTGCCAAGCTGCTTTTTGAATTGATTGAGTCAGTTTATGTACTGCGTCATCTATTTGAATTTCTGATTGCAAGGGAATGTCTAAGTCAATTAAAGAGTCTAGCTTCTCCTTAAAAATATTCCAATCGGTTTTCCTGGTGTAAAGTGTAGGCTGCTTTTCTTTTTTAACTATTTTTGCGTGAATGGTTAGTACAACTGCAGAATGGTCATGAAATAATTCCAGACACGATAAGATTCTTGTATGTTTTCTATCAGTACCTTTTGTGATATAAAAGTCTAGTAGATCTGGTATTTTCTCAGGATCCGTAGGCCAGTGGTTAGATAGTTCAAATTATTTGATCTTATCGTTTCAAGCAGTTCCCTTCCTTTGGTTTTTGTTGTTCTTGACCCCCATTGTGCGTTTTTTGACTTGTAATCTCCGCCGGCAATAAACCGGTTCCCTAACGTTTTAAAGAAGTTATCATATTGTGCTCTTTTAGTGTTGTGTTTAGGTGGACAGTAAATAAATGAGATGGTTAGTGGACCCTGATAATCTTCTATAGCGATGCTGGTTGCTTGTAAATAATCATGCCTGTATTTATCAATTTCATGATGTTTAATTTTGTTGCTAACTATTATAGCACTGCCACCGTGTGCAGTACCATCAGGATGCTTTGTATCATATACGGTATAATTTGGTTTGTGAATGTGGCTCTTTGCGGTAAAGTGTGTTTCAGTAATTAATGCTATGTCAATATTATGTAACTGCAAGTATACTTTTAATTCTTGTATATGCTGGCACAAGCCATTGGCATTCCATAGAACAAGTTTTAGAATTTGGGCAGCCATTATGGTTTCTTATTTATAAGCATTGTTATTAGATTTAACATAGTGCTTACTTGTTCTGTCAATTTTCTAACTATTTCTTTTAGTTCAGTTATGTCATTATTTTGTGTGTGCGTGACCATAGTGGGTTGGATTGGATTATTTGTGTTTTGCTGCTGTGGTTGTATGTTTTGTTGTGTCTTTTGTGCAAAAGAGATTCCGGGTTGAACGTACTGCGTTGTATTAACCTTTCGCAATGGTGGAAATTTCATTTGTTGCAGTTGTTTCTACACAGAGCAACCGCGATAATTTGCAGGATGGTTACCGCCGCAATTTACGCATTTGATTGATTATCTCTAACTTTCCTGGGACATTCACTAGTTGGGTGAAGTTCTGCACAGTTTACACAGCGAGGTGTTTTGTGACAAAAATTTTTTGTATGGTTAAATTTTTGGAACCTGCTGCATTGTGGAATTTCTTTTTTAACATGAGGAGCTTCGAATTCTACAACAGAGTTCATAAGTGTTTTGAGTTTATAAATTTCTTTATTATTATTCTGTTTGCAAATCAATGAAAAACATGGGCAACTCTTTTTTTGTTTTGTATTGTTTAATATTCCAAATATTTGTCACATTGTGATCTTTTTCACGCAACGCTTGTTTTATCTCTTCTACATCAGTTGATGGGTGTAGTCCTTTGACAACTACACGAAAACTTCTTTGGGTTTTTGGTCGATAAGTGTGGAAATCAGTGTTTTTTGTTTTTAAAGTATTTACTATAATTGTATAAATTCTTTCAGTTTTTGGTAGTATTTTTATTTCCTCACTATTGGTTGCTTTTACAGTGTAATTATTTTCAGCTATACTATTTAGTAGGTCGGTTAAAGGTTTGCAGGCTTTTACTCCAGATACGAAGATGGGAGGTGATTTCTGGGCATTACTCTTATCTGTCTCATTATTCATATCATCGTTGTGGTCTTCGT
Source organism: Agrypnus murinus (assembly GCA_929113105.1). Taxonomy (NCBI): domain Eukaryota; kingdom Metazoa; phylum Arthropoda; class Insecta; order Coleoptera; family Elateridae; genus Agrypnus; species Agrypnus murinus. The sequence goes on from OV816031.1 coordinate 112,096,637, forward strand.
TCAATTTTTCATATCTGTTACTATTTGGAACAGGTACATTTAACCAGTAATCACTTAGCTTTGTTTGTCTTTTGTATTGATTGTTTACTTCTGGGCTTCGAAGTCGTTTTCTGTTGTTTACTACTTCTTGCCATTGCTCTGAATTAGTAAATGATGTACTTTGCTGCATGTGTTCATAATCCTGGTTTATCTGTTGAGGTAAGTATATAGGTTGTGATTTTGGTTTGTAATATACTACATTTTGTAAAGGAGTTAAGGGATGAAAATTTTGCGAGCACGGACCCGACTGTTGTGTAGTCGTAAATGCATATTGCTGGTTTTGATCATAATAAATATTTTGGTTTGGTTGGACATAAGGTCCCGGTATTAAATTGTACGTGTTAGCTATTAAATACGGCAACTCATGATTTATAGTTTTAATCCAATTGTTATTTTGTTATAAATACCTTGGATGTAATATATTTTTGTATTTATAAATGAACTGGCACTTTCGAAGTTTATCAGAGTTCGTTTGTTATCTTATCGCACACACTCGGAAAGACCACACATCTTTGCGTTACGAGCGCGAGCGCTGAACTGACGTACTTTATTGCTTGAGAATAGTTTGACAGCAAGTAATGATTTTGATATGTAAATTTAGAGAAAGCCGTATATGTCGCTGTGGATCTTTTTTTTATTCTGTCAATGTTAAATAAATACGAACTCCAACCCAGCTATTAAAAGTTATTATTATATTTCACCATATTTTCATTCTCACATTGATAGCCGTTTTAAGAGGCTAAAATCGATGCAACTAATATTAATATAAATAATTCTGTTCAGGATTTCCGATTGTATAATTTACTAATACATTAATTAATAATAATCAAAGACACAAATCGATTTTATTGAAATTAGAATATTCATGTCATTCAGTTTCAAGCTGCCAGTTGACTAACAATGTTGAAAAACCAAGTTACTCTAAAAAAGGCAGATGGAGGTGCTTATTTTAGCAGAGAGATTTTTTTATTAAAGATGTTGGGGATTCCCCTAAAAGGAGAAGGAAGCTGTGCTTACAGAATTTATTCTGGATTTATAATGAGCATTGGTTTTGCATATCCGTTTATTGCGTTTAGCGAATTATTCAACCACGAATTTTCAGTTGCAATGGAGTTAGTTTTGTCCCTTGCTGCGATATCTATGGGTAAGTAAACCAGGAACAGGTACCGGCGTAGGCTTGCTTGTGGAATGTATACTAATAGTGGGTTCTAGAAATTTATAACTATTTGGTTAATTGTAATAAATTATTTATCTTTTTTAAATATTACTTTACATTAAGAAGTAGAATTTTATTATAATTAGAAAACAAAATTCAGTATGCTCAAGTTCGGCACTCGAGTTACATATGTTTTTTTTGTCCATACATCAATTCACTTTAATACTTAAACTGCAAGTCTATTTGATGCAGTTTAATAATTTAAAAGTGTGGTTTATATTTTTGATAATAAATTGGTGGCTTTGAGAAAGTTGTAGATGTTTTCTATGTTTTCTGGTGATAATGCTAGTTGTAGATTTAAGCTGGAAATCTTGTTGTTGTATATTGAACTCCTTACATTCTAGAAGTAAGTGCTTCACTGTAATTCGACTGTAGCAGGTGTTGCAGTGTGTGGGTTGTTCTTTTTCGAGTATGTATGCATGAGTGTGGTTGCAATGCCCAATTGCCAATGCCTAAGTCTTCTAAAAATGACTTGGTCTTCTAATAATCTTCTAAGTCTAAAAAAAGTCTTCTAATAATCGGGGTACAGTTTGTATAAATGTTAGAAATGTGTGGTCATTAATAGCCCTGAGGGTATTAGTTTCTGGTGAAATGTTCTACCATTCAGATTTTTCCATTTTAATGTTAATTGTTTTTTGTAGTGGTTGATAAAGTCTGTGTGGATAACTTTGTCAGTTGATGTGTGTTAGTTCTTATAGGCTGATTTTGCTGCGTGGTCGGCTGTTTCGTTGCCCTTTATTCGGATATGTGATGGTACCCAAAGTAAGTCTATGGTTTTTTGTCATGACTATGTAAGTCGTGAATCTCTTTTGGTATTAAAAGTACATAGGCAGTTTTTACTTGTTGTGTGTATTGTAGAGAACTCGGTGAATTGGTGCATATTAAAATTTGTGTTGTTTTTGTGGCATTGCAGAATTTGGAATGCTTTTAGGATTGCATACAGTTCAGCGTTGTAGACAGAACAAATCGTCGGAAGTTTGTATGTTCTTTGAGTGTTCTCATTTATAAAAGCACAGCCAGTATAGTTGTCGGTTTGTGATCCATCAGTGTATATGTGGAGGTGTTTATTGTATTGATTTGATAGGGTTTCTTTAAATTCATTGTTTATGATTTGGTGATGTGCTTCTGATTTGGATGTTTCAGTTAATTTTGTGTTGATTTTTGGCTTGGTTACTATCCAAAATGGTGTAACGTCTTGTATTTTCTGTTCAACTAGTGGAAGAGGAAGGTTATATTTTATCATCAGGCTACGGTATCTAATACGAATTGATTGTGGAAAATTAGGTTTCTGATGGTATAGGTTTTGGCATTCGGTTTGGTGTATGAGGTTATCTATTAATGTGCATGGGATGAAGAGTGATTTCGTGGCGTAAGTTAGTAGTTGTTGTCTTCTGTATGATGGTGGTAGTTGTCCAGATTCGCTGTAGAGATTGACGGTTGGACTAGTTGTAAATGCCCCCAAAACAATATGTAGTCCTTCGTTGTAAGTGCTGCCAATTGTTTTTAAGATCGTTTTTTGCGCTTCCATAGATTATACTACCGTAATCGAGTTTTGTGCAAACAGTTGTTTTAAAAACTTTCTAGAGGATATTAGAATCAGCTCCCCATGTGTGGTGTCCTATTGTTTTAAGAAGTTGAATAGATCTCTTGATGTTGTTTTTTAACGATTTTATATGCGGTACGCAGGGCAGTCTGCTGATTTTAATATATTGTAATTTATTTTGCTTATATTCCATAGTATATTATATTTTATTCTAATCATATTCCAGTTAATGTAAAGGTTATTTAAATTAACTCAGTTCTATAGTGCTAAGGTCCCCTTGAAACGAAGCACAAGTTTAGCTACTTTATCAGGCCACGTTCGCTATGCAGTTCTTCTGAGAATCGTGGGAGTCAAAGTAAGGACGAAATCAAATAAAGAAACTCGCATCCAGCCACGCCCATGAGGCACAACCTATAAATACAGCGTCGAGCAATACGAGAGAAGAAAAGGTTCCTGCCGTAGGGATAAAAGTAAAACCACCCACGTTCGATGGAAAGATACCTTGGTCCACCTACTACAAACAATTTGAGGCGGCCGCTGGGGCCAACGGATGGACAGGCAAGGAAAAGGCCGTTTCTTTAACTGTGGCTTTGCGTGGAGACGCGTTGAACGTCCTGCAAACAATCCCAGCAGGACAGGAAAATGATTACCAATTGTTAGTCTCTAGATTGGAGATGAGATATGGAGACGCGCATCTTCAACAAGTGTATCACGCGCAAGTGAAGAATCGTATCCAGAAGAATGGAGAGAGCCTGCAGGAGTTTGAAGCCGATGTTGCGCGGCTTGTCCGATTGGCGTACCCTACGGCACCCGATTCATTTCTGGGACAACTCGCTGTGCAGACCTTCATTGATGGGTTAAGAGACGGGGAAACACAACAATCATTGAGGCTGGCGCGACCAAGAACAACTGATGATACGCTTGCTCGCGCCTTAGAATTTGAAGCAGCAAAACAAGTGTCCCGAGGTCACGGGCGTGTTCGGGCCGTTGTGGAAGAAGAAGAAGGTTCTAAAGATCACCTAGAGGAGTTAGTACTGAGAGTTCTTCGGAAGGAAGAAAGCCGTAAGAAGAATCATCGAGGGCCTCGTTGTTGGAATTGCGGCGAACAAGGGCACATACGACGTCGTTGCCCTAAACCAAAACAAGTTCAGCAGTCGGAAAACTAAAGGGGTCTACGAGAGGGGGCGAAGGTTGACCTTGAGTGGAGATGCTCCGAAGATCACCATCCATGCCGTAACATCGACGAACAATACCAGCAGTTTGTTCGTAGATGGGAAGATTGCTAATCGAACTGTCCCCCTACTCATTGATACGGAGGCGACAAAATCAATTATACGCCCTAACGTTCTACGAAGAAGCATGAAGCTGTTACAGACAACTACTCAACTCCGTACAGCGACGGGTGAAGTAATACCAACACGCGGAGTGGTAAAGATGAAGATCGGCATTGGAAGTGAAGAACGTGATCATGAGGTGCTGGTAGCCGACATCACTGACGAATTCATCTTGGGAATGTACCTCCTGAGAAAATTTGGTTTTACATTGGACTTGAAGGAGGGTGTTTTGAAGGTTGGTAACGAAGAACTTCCTTTGCATCCACGAGAAGACCCTATCTTAAGGGTGTTGCTGGCAGAAGACGTGATATTACCAGGTCGGAGCGAGATAATTGTCGAGGCAGGTTTGGATGGAGATCTTCGGGTAGGATGTGTGCGAATGATGGAGCCTGTTTGTGATAAGAAGATCCATAGTGGTATACTGGTGGGAAAAGCGCTGATCAACGTTGGAAAGACAGTACCGGTGAGGCTTATGAACGTTAATGTGGATCCGGTGACATTGAAGAAGAGTACCCTTGTGGGACAGTGTGTGCCAGTATTCCGAGTAGCCAGGTGTATGGCTGATGTTCCAAAACCAGTGCCCAAAGACCATGGTGAAAAATTAGTTGGTATGGTTGTTAGTTCGTGCGAAGACCTTAATGGAACGGAAGTGAAAGAGGTACACGGTTTGGTTCACCGATACCAAGATATCTTCGCTCTTAACGATAGCCAGAAGGGACTAACAGATATAGTAAAACATAAAATCAATACAGGCAACTCTATGCCTGTCCGTCAGCAGCCGAGGCGTCTACCTCTAGCAAGGCGAGCAGAAGCCGAGAAGATTATTACCGATATGGAAGAACAAGGGGTCATCGAGCCATCCAGCAGTCCATGGGCATCACCGGTGGTCCTGGTCAGTAAGAAGGACGGGTCAACGAGATTTTGTGTGGACTATCGGCAGCTCAATAACGTGACCAAGAAAAACAGCTATCCCTTACCACGCATCGACGACACGTTAGATACCCTTCTGATTCACGATGGTTTTCGATTTTGGACTTGAAGAGTGGTTATTGGCAAGTTGAAATGGAACCTGAAGACCGGGAGAAGACCGCGTTCACGATTGGTTCCGGACTATGGCAGTTTACAGTTATGCCTTTCGGTCTATGTAACGCTCCGGCCACCTTTGAGCGTCTAATGGAGACCATCCTGAGGGGGCTGTCGTGGAAGACTTGCCTAGTCTATCTAGATGACGTGATCGTAGTTGGAAGATCATTCAGTGAACATCTGAAAAATCTGGAGGAAGTGTTCCGGAGACTGCGTACAGCCAACCTGAAATTGAGTCCGAAAAGGTGCCACATATTCCGAAGGGAGGTGAAATATCTCGGGCATGTCGTATCACAAAATGGAGTGGCAGCCGACCCCAATAAAATCCGTGCAGTCCAAGAGTAGCCAACACCGAAAGATAAACACCAAGTTCGTAGTTTCCTTGGGTTATGTACCTACTACAGGCGTTTCGTTCCTGGGTTTGCCAATATAGCGAAGCCCCTGACAAGGTTAACTGAAGATGGGTGCGAGTATGTTTGGAGTGGAGAGTGCGAAACAGCTTTTCAACAGTTGAAGCGTGCCTGGACAACAGCGCCAATATTGAGCTACCCACTGACAGAAGGGAAATTCATACTTGACACAGATGCAAATAACCTGGGCATTGGGGGTGTACTTTCTCAGATACAGGATGGACAAGAAAAGGTCATCGGCTATTTTAGTAAGGTTTTGTCGAAAGCCGAAAGGAATTATTATGTGACCAGAAAAGAATTATTGGCTGTCTTGAAGTCCGTTGAGCACTTCTACAAATACTTGTACGGACGGAAGTTTTTATTGAGGACGGACCATGCAGCGTTGAAATGGCTTCTACCGTAATCCTGAAGGCCAGGTCGCGAGGTGGATCGAACGATTACAAGGATACGACTTTGACACAGAACATCGAGCGGGCACTAGTCATCGAAATGCCGATGCTCCTTCAAGAAGACCCTGTCCAACGGATTGTCGTCATTGCTCTCGTTTGGAAGAGAGGGTTTGCCAAGTATTAAGAACTACCATCGTCAACGACAATTGGTTGCCGGTAGAATTGCAACGACAGCATGAGGCTGATCCCGAACTAAAAATGGTACTGGAATGGAAGCGCGTGGGAGAAAGGCCTGCCTGGGAGGCCGTCAGCCCTTTCAACAGAACGCTCAAAGCATATTGGGCCCAATGGGAGTCCTTGAAGGTGGAAGACGATCTCCTGAAACGAGTACTGGAGAGTGAAGATGGCACCACCATTAGGTCTCAGTTCGTGGTTCCAAGAAGCGGAGTGGCTACAGTATTGCAACATCTCCATGACGGTGCCTCAGGAGGACACTTCGGTGTGAAAAGACTTTGGAGAAAGTTAGGGAGCGTTTTTATTGGGTCAACTGTAAAGAAGACGTGAAGGCGTGGTGCCGGAAATGCTAACTGTGTGCCATTGGTAACGGACCCTTGGGGAAACGAAGAGCACCTATGAGGCAGTACAATGTGGGTAGCCCCCTGGAAAGAATAGGTATAGATATTGCCGGACCATTCCCCGAAACCGTCGATGGGAATAAATACATCTTAGTGGCATTGGACTATTTTACCAAATGGCCAGAATCGTATGCCCTACCAAACCAGGAAGCTGCGACTGTTGCTGACGTACTAGTCAAAGAGTTTTTCAGATTCAGTAGCTTCGGAGTGCCAATGGAGCTGCATTCGGATCAAGGCCGCAATTTTGAGTCTGTACTCTTTGGAGAAGTCTGTCGATTGTTGGGCATTCGCAATACTCGGACCACACCGTTACATCCGCAGTCTGATGGAATGGTAGAACGCATGAATCGGACAATGAGCAAATATTTGGCCAAGGTCGTCTCCGATCAGCAACAAGACTGGGACCAATACCTGCATCTGTTCCTGATGGCTTATCGTGCATCGGTCCACGAAACAACCGGTCAGTCACCAGCGTCTGTGATGTTTGGACATGAGCTACGGTTACCGTGTGATCTGGAATTTGGATGTCCAACCGCAGAACAGGAGGTAGCCGGAAATGATTATGTTGTCAACTTAAAGAAGAAGTTGGAGGATATTCACGTCCGAACCCGAAACAATAGTCGAATCGCGAGTGACCGGATGAAGGCTACGCACGATGTGAGAGCCCAAGAAGGAGGGTTTCAACCTGGAGAGCTTGTCTGGTTATACCCGCAAAGGCGTCGTGGCTATTCTCCAAAGTTACAGCGGAATTGGGAGGGCCCATACCAGGTGAAGAAACGAATAAGTGGCTTGATTTATCGCATCCAGAAATTGCCAAGAGGAAAACCAAAGATGGTACACTCCAATCGTCTGGCGCACTATGAAGGAAACAATAACGTAGTCCCGGATCGAAAAGATGATGCTGAGGTGGCTGTCAATACCGTAAGGCCTGAAGATGATCAGCCAACCTTTAGAGAATTTATGGCTGCATTTTCCGGAACTAGAAAAGCCCGATTCGGAGTCACGACCGAGATGCAACAAGACCTCTTCCTGGTCCCTGGTGATTATTCCATTGCCCACTGTGTCTCCGAAAATCTCCTCATGTCCATGGGGATCGCAGTAGTGTTTAGAAATAAATTTGGACGGCTGGATGAACTTCGAGATCAGAATCCCTCTGTTGGCAAAGCCTTACCAGCCTGTTGCCTGATCATGACCGCTCCATTTACTACTTGGTAACCAAGCAGTTTTACTACCAGAAACCAAGTTACGTCGACCTGTGGAGGGCATTATGGGATTTGAGGACCGAGTTGATTATCAGGGGTATTAACAGATTGGCAGTTACCAAACTCGGCTGTGGACGGGACCAGTTGGATTGGAGAATCGTTCGAAACCTGCTGGAAGTTATTTTTAGAGATACGGATGTGAAGATCTTAGTCTGTAGCTTCGATCCCCAGCCCGCATCAAGGCCAACAAAGAGTGTAGACTGTTATTTCTACCGTAATGGAACATGTAGTCGAGGTGAAGACTGTGGATACCGTCACGACCCTTTCTACAGAAACCAGAGAATAAAACCTGTTCTGGGACAGAACAGACTTGAAGAGGGGGGCAGTGTAACGAATAGTAAACCCACATATGACGTCATCAAGCATTCTAGATATATGAGTCATCAACTGTATGACTCATCAATCAACACGTGCAAGTATGACTCATCGACACGCCTCATTGACGTCACTGACAGCTGCGTGTATGACTCATCATCACGCCATCGAATATTCTAGATGTATTAGTCATCGTATGGATATAAATTGAGTCGCGAGTAGAAGGGAGTTAGTTAATGTTTAACCAGCGTCGTGTTGAAATGTACTCTGAATAAATAAATTGTGAATAATTAGTTAATACATAAATAGTTTTTATATAAATAAGTCCTCAAATAAATTTGTAAATACCTTAGCATTTTTAATAGTTTGTTAAATAGTTTATAGTTATAGTGTTTTTAATTAAGTGCATTGTAAATAATCTTTTCTTTATTAATAGACGAATTTAAACAGAATTTTGATTATTATTTTAAAAAGAACGTTACATTATAATGAATGTGTGTTATAATATCATAAGTAAGTTGTTAATACTTTTAGCATATGATTAATAAGAGTTTAATATTTACCTACTTTTTGTTTGCGACTTTGATTTATGTATAATTTCTACTCAACATTTATTAAATAATTATGAAATGGTACATATCGCAAACTAAAATCTATATTTCAGTAATTCTATTATACAGCGTGTGCGTAAATTCTCTTGTCAAATGGAAAACTTTGTTATTATTGGTTTTTCAAAAAAAGTCACTTTTTAAAAATAGATTTGCTGCACTTAAAACCACAGATAATGCTATTAGGCTAAATAATAAAATCAAAGGTACTCGTTTTTTCACCCTGTATATGAAAGGTTAATTTTTATGGCAGTACTTGAGGTTTTAAGTGAAGCAAAACTTTTTTCGAAAAACCAGTAATAAAATGGTTTCCATTTGGCAAGAGAATTTACGCACACACTTTATTTATATTTTTTCATTAAAATAGTAATTCCAAAACACTTAAAAAGATTTATTTATCCTGTGTAAGTACTACAAGAAAAAATAATTTGATCTTTTAGAAAAATTTTAATAATTAAATTGCTTTAAACAATTCTCTATCAGTATTTTTTATACTTTTAAATGCTTCAGATACTACATTCTTAGGCCAATTATTCCAATAAAGATTTCTCCATTTATGATCTCCATTTCTCGATCACTATGATTGTTTTTAGACGGATCCTAAGTGTGTGGCCAGATCCGAACAAAAATATTTTTAGACGTATTTTCTTTTAGGCGTTGTAGTAAATGCAGTAACCTATTTCAACAGAAAAAAACTTGGGCAACTTTTAACTAAACTACAACAGGATCCTTTTGTTACAACCACCAAGTGTAGAAACGATGTAGAAGCAAAATTAATAAACCATTGGATTTTATATAAAAATAGACAAGTAGCAACATCTTTCAGTAAACTTACCATACATAGAAATCTTTAATTTTTAATTTTAGAGTCTTGCTCTGTTTATCGTCTTTTTAGCTGCGTATAGTTTCATCGTGGCACCTACCGTTCTCAACCGCATTGGAAGTACTGATTATCGCGATTGGAAATTTAGTTTTGGTCCACTGACAGTTATAAATGTTACTTATAGCCCAAATTATGAAATATCTTGGATGTATCAAAACGTTGCTGTTTTCGTAATTGCAATTAATATAACCATTTTAATATCATTAGTAGCTGCGACGCTAGCATTCATCAGCATGCAGTTTAAAATTCTGCAGAATCGTCTTAGGCATATGGTTGACGATATTTATACGAAAATGTTGAAAGTATTTTTTAAATAATCGACTGAAATTAGATTTTTCTGATTGTATATTTTTAGGACGAAAATCGACACGATCTTCATCCTGTGAATACATCCGTCATTCCAAGAAAGTATTTAAACGATTCGATAAAAAAAGCCGTTGTACATCATATAAGTATCATCGAACTTGCTAGAGATCTTGGAGAAATATTCAGTTACGCAATGCTGACTGTGTATTTATTTATTTTAAGTATGCTTTCGTTTGAACTGCCTATAATGACGTTGGTAAGTAGGTATTAAAAATACATGTATTATATTTTTAAATATACCGATGCGGCCATAATTATGTATAAGAGACATGAGTGGAAGCGAACAAAGCGCATACTTAGTATGAAAGAGAGAAATACAAAAATGTATCTAATATTGTAGTAGGCCGAAGGTGTATGTTTAGAAAATTATTTATGTCATTAAAATTACATGGCATCTTGAAACATTAAAAGTAAAACATTAAAAATCACTAGACGTCTTTCTGTAGAGGAGAGTCAAGGTCCGTCGATGCAAAAAGCTTGCTTTGCATCTACGGACCTTGGAGGAGAGTAATCTACCAACCGTGTTTAAATATGGAATCATAAGGTTAGTACTAGCTCATTGGGCTGAAGTGTTCCCCGAACGGACATCACCAACATTGCTTTGTGTAATGAGGATTCTAGGTCAATCTTCGCTTAGGCAATTTACAAAAAAGAACAAAAAAGTTTATAGACACCAAGGAAACATTTTTTTAAGATGCAGATTTTGAAAAAAGAATACTTGTTTGCTGCATTTCTAAATCAAATTGAAGAAGACGAACATTTTCTAGTCAAAATTATCTGGACTGTTGTTGTACCTTAATAACTAACATTTTTTGACGTTCGTCATAATTTTGAAAACATAACAGTTTCAACCTACTAAGTATAACATAAGATACATATATGCTCTCTTTCTTTCACACTAAGTATTAACTCCATTCACTTACACTCACGTCTGTTATATATAATTTTAGCGCCTTCGGTACATTCAGTTATATATACAGAAAAATCAAGAAAGATTATTTTTCTACTCCTATTAAGTAATACATTCATTATACTATATGTGAGTAATGGTACTCATTACACACGGACCGTGAGTAATAACTTAATATATGTTGTTTAATTTAGTATAAGTTAAAAGTGAATCCAGATAATGAAAATCATAAAATCTGTACGCCGCTGTACATTTTAAATAAATAATAAACTGGTCAAATTCGAAAATTTAAGGTCATAAATTGTGTCATATCAAAACATGGCTGTAGATCAATTTTTACTTAAAATAAAATATTTTACATCTCGAATAGTTTGCGAGAATCTTTACATAACATTATTTATTTCAAGTCAAAATTGGCATTTAAAATTAAATAAATTATAAAATAAAATGTAATCGTAGTATAAAAATGTTACGCAGTCAGTAAGAAATCTATTTAGTCTGTTTTTGTAAACCACTGATTAGGAAATAATAATTGCATCCACATTTATAGTTTGGCTTGCAGAAATTAAGGTATTTTACAACAATAGTGATTATTCCAACAAAGAACTGTTATAGGCTTACTCAGCTTACTGCTTAAAGCCTTAAATAAAAGGATACTGTCAAATATTATCATGTATGTATTTAGAAAAATTTTCAAAGGTATAACTGTAAATTTTTATAGACTCCATTTATTAAGACACAAAAAAGAAAGTTAAAAGATAAAAAAGATAAGAAACACAAATAAAATATTCCTTTTTGTTTTATACCTTTTTTATGCGGTTTGGTACGGCAAGGGTATAAACGGGTTTTTCCAAATTGAAATTTTATGTCTCGGAAAAATACTATTCCTAATATCAAAAGAATTAAGAGGAAGTCTAAAGTTTCAAAACATAAGAAATTCCGTTCTTTGTATTTTTGCTTCCTATTTATATTATTCATTTATGTAGTATCTATTTTCATTTGTCATAATAGAACTGTAATATAAATCCCAAAAACATATAATTGTTTATATTCCGTACTACTTAAATTATATTACCTCAAAAGAGAAAAGAAGACGGCTTTGAATGCAATCCTATACAACTGTTGTTGAATGCTCTTTCTAAGATAATTTAACAATGGTTGTTACTGTCGGTACTTGAGTCTAAAGATATTTTAACAAAAGGTATTATTGCTGGTACTTGAATCTCCAAGCTATAAAAACCAATTTCTGCAGGCCCGACTATGCGTTTGAGCTGCAGTTGTAAGCTGTGTGGCGGGGCAAGGAACACGTTGCAAAGAGAGAACTGACCAATCGAGATCGAGCGTTTCGTCGTTTAACTACGTGCTAATATCCTCAAACGTAAATATGGTTTACATGTATTTCTTTGCTTTGGTGAAACAAACTTAAGAACTGAAAATATTCCAAAAATTGACAGTTAAGTGTTCCGACTCTTTATATTAATTCAAAAAACAATAATTATTATTTAGAAACTCTACTATTAACTAATATTGTAATATTTCCAAAGGTAACTATTTCACTAAAACTTAAAAATATTTTTTCATTTTCCCCTTTACGAAAGTGTAACTTTCTATCTTTATAAGGCAACCGAAAGCGAAAGTAAAACATGCGAGGTGGTTGCTAGGTATGAAAAACTTTCGGTCCCTGGACAACGACGTAAAACTGTCAATTTTTTTAAAATATGATATTATAAGGTGGCTGTTGTCAACATTACCTTGGTAACAATACTGTTGTATATACAAACATTATTTTATTATAATCACTGAATCATCATTTTATTTATTTATTTACGGTGGTTAATAAATGTCAAGGGAAGAATGAAAAGTTTAATACATTACACGCTGCGAAAGCCTTTTCAGGTGCTCGGTGTTTTTAACCAACCTCGGCTACGCTTACACTTCGCCTCGGCCAATCAAAAACACCTTGCACCTAAAAGTAAACTTTCGCAGCTTGTAATATAAATAACTATTTGTACGACCATGCTATTTCGGATTGTTTACCATACTTGGTTTTAGAACAGTAGGTTATATTTACTGGTTGCTAAGCAAAAACGCGTCGGTAAGTAATTACTTACCGTTCAGTTCTGTCAAAAACAGAACGGTAAGTAAATTATATGTAATTTATAAAATAAATGCATGATCTTTAGATGTCTCTTTCGCGAGAAATCATTTATTTTCTAAATGATTGGACTATTTAAAAAAATGTATGTTGTTTATTTAAATTTGCTCAGGCCTCTTCAATATCCCAATTATATTCGTTTTCAGATTCACTCATTCTCACGAGTTTGACAAATATCGTGACATTCAAAAATAATAGTAATTACAAACGTATCCATGGTAACGACAAAACCTACTTAATGTTTGGTGGATATACAGGGCAAAAATAAATTATTTTAAATCTATTTTTTTCGGGGATATTTCCTTAGTTAATACCTTTGTATTCATAATGGTCGTACAAAAAATAGTATAAGCATCTCAAACAGTAAGGGGTTTACCGATCGTCGATCGGTAAACTGTCCTTACTGTTCTTGATACTTAATATACTATTGAAAAATATGCCTATTTTACCAATAGTTTAGTTAGAGTTTAGAAATAACGTTTAAATGCGAGAACGAAGTTCGAACATTTATTTTTCTTGATTAGATAAAACGCAACTAAAACACGAATTTGTTTAAAAAAATAGTTCCTGATTTGCTAATATAATATGTACTATGTGCACTAATATCCGAGATTTTCTATTTGCTATTCAATTTAAAACACACAGTACATTAAAGAGAATATGTTAACTAGTATTTCTTAACTAGTAAATCTTTTATTGCAGTTTTGGCTGTTTCTAAACTATTCCGTAAGTTTTGAAATAAGTATTATACTGGGTATTAAAATCAGTTAAAACTCTTAAAAAACCGACCTCTAAATTTCCTTCATTAGATTAGTGCAAGTGACCAGATGTTTACATCGTCGGTAATGATGGTAGTGCCTACTTTTTCGCTTCCCCTTGTAATATGCAATGTAGGACAACAGATGACAAATGAAGGTTTAATGGTTGCCAACGCTGCATACGAAAGTAATTTTATTGGTACTGATTTGCAATTTCAAAAAAGTTTAATTATAATAATCAGAAGAAGTCAAGATCCTATATTACTTAAAGCTGGAAAATTAGTTGAGACATCCATGATTACGATTGCTTGGGTAAGTAACAAGAACTTATGTAAGGCTTCATATAATATTTTTTTAATTTTTGGTTGGTGTTGACGAAATATAGAATACAGTAGAAATATTTTAGCTGCGTGCGGTTTTAAGAGTCCCGACGCATATTGATTTTTCTACTTTCATTTTTGTTAAAAATCACCTCTCAATCTTTATTCCGAAATTCTCTTCTGGTCTAGAAAATGGCTGTTTCTCATTGCCAGAAACGAAGTACTGCTTCCGCATTTACAATTCTATCAGGGTGATCCCATACACCGCTTCTTGCAAAGTGTTTGGATACTTTTGTCAATCTCGAGACGCGAAGAAGCGGTATGAGGAAACGTCCGTACAGAATTCCACGAAACAAGTTTATGCCAAGGCATAGAGTAGGTGCATGAGAAATACTTCACCCTAGCTATAGGAGACATTAACCCAAAAGAACAAAAAAGATTCTAATATAGATAGATAAAGATTGCTGGGTGGGCCTTTAAGTTAAAATATAAAAAAAAGAATATCCCCAAAACTATATACGAGTCAAAAGTAAGGAATAAATACGATAAAAGGGAAAGTATAGATTTTTGAAAAAATTCGAAAAACAGGTCTATTTTATTTTTATTTTATTAAAGTCCGCTCTTTTTGCATAATATTCGGAAATACTGGCTGATGTGTTGAAGTGTGGTGACTATAGCACTTTGCTCGTCTTCATAATTATTTTTTCAAAAATTTCCCTATGTAAGGTAACTTATTACATTACCATGTTGACAATTGGATGAAGTGTCAGAAAATGGAATAAAAAATGGAAGTTGCTATTTAAAAAGCTGCTGATGTCGCCACCACAATTTAACGCATCATCCTGTATATCCGAATATTATGTTAAAAAGTGCGGAATTTAAAACAAAATTTACCTGTTTTTGGAATTTTTTCATAAAATCAATACTTTCCCTTTTATCGAATTTATTCCTTACTTTTGACTCGCACTGTACAGTATAATGAACATTGGTATCTTAGGATGGTTTATACATTAAACGATTGCATATGTATATGTATACTAAAATGTGATGTAGTGTTAAGACTGTTAAATTTGAATACCAGCAAGTGCAAGATTATAACATACACCAGTAGAAAATTGCCAGTATTGTATAATTATGAAGTAGATGGGTGGGTATTGCAACGTTGTACGGAGATTAAAGATTTGGGCGTATTATACAATCAATAATTATCTTTTGTAAATCATATTACTATTACTGCAACAGTACAGTAATAACAGTAGAAAAATTATTAAAAAAGTTGTTACAAAAATGGAAATTTAATTTGATATTTTAAAGCTGGGGTCCTGCTGGTGATAGGGTGTGATGCACAATCTTGACGATACCACATTTAATTGCCCCCTCCCTAGAAAAATCGATCGATGTTTTTTTTGCCAAAATGACATTTTGTATAGTTTAAGAGATATTTGAGGTGGGAAATCTTCCAACGAACAAACTTAATTTTTTAATAATTATAATTTTTTATCATCAAAATTTTAAGATTTAAAGTGATATATCTGACAAATGACTAAAGTAAAATAGTACATATTATATTTTTTTTGCAACACTAATGATTTTACACTGTTACAATGGCCATATAGACGCGTCTGTTATTTTCCATTTAAAATTACGGTTTCTCTATAAGATACGTCGTTAATAACAACGTTATCTTATAGCGTTATAAAATACGCTGCTGCATAGTATTCAAGTAACATTTTATTTATAGTAAAAAGTACAATTATTGAATTGGAATCTGTGATCACTACTTGAGCTAGAACTGTCATATTATTGCTCCCTATTGCTTTTGTTTGTAACTTCTTTGACTTCTGCTGTTACATCCCATGTAGACTTTGGACTCGACGTTCTACTGACTTCTGCTGTTACATCCAATGTAAACTTTGGACTCGAGGTTGAATCACCGAAAACTTTTCTGGCAGTCTTTGCTTTTTCTTCAAATGATTCTTGTATATAAGACTCTGCCACGTTCGAAGATGCCCATCCTCCATGTCTCTTCAAAGAAGTTATATCTGCACCTACATTACAATTTATATGTATATAAGAATAGTACAATTACTATTACTTACCTTCATAAATAAATATTCTTCGTCTTCCGCTTGTTTTAAAAATGTTTCGATTTGTTCTCGTGTCAAGACGTTAGATTTTTTAGCACGATAACCAACATTTAATTTTTTTAATTAAGGAATAACAGCACCAAACTTTTCAATATCTGTGTTTTCCTTAGCGTTCAGAGTGGCTTTTAACATCGAATATTCTGGCCATAAGGAAGCAGGTGACAGCTTTTGCGACTGTAAACACAATATCAGTTAGCTTTTCAAAAAGAATTGTGTGCACACTTACCCTCATATCAAGAAAGGCCAAAATGGCATCTTCAGTTACTTCCTGGATGCCTTTTCTATTATTCCATTCGTTAAACAAAACATACACTATTTCGTACGCACTTTTAGACTTTGTAGGCAACAAATTGGTCCGCAATTCATTTCCCTTTTCTTGTATTTCTTTTGGAACGTTTTCCGACAATTCAACGACGAAAAATTTGTTGTTTCAAAATTTGTTGATATTGTTGCCGTAGTACTCGGGGCAATCTTCGCATTTTGTGTAGGTATTTTGCGAAAAAATGTCAAGATGATAGTTTTCGAATAAAAAAATTTTTGGTTTATTAACATTTGGAGAAGTATTAGTGTTGCAAAAATCTTGAAGACAACACGAGTTTTATAGGTAAAAAATCTCAGTCTATTAAATTCTAGCTTCCTGCGGTCGCTCGAATTTAAACTACAACCTCGATTTTTAAACTGTCTATAAAACTCAGCTATGAAATCGAGTTAAGAGTCAAAGTAAAATAAAATATACAGGGCTTTGCAATAATAACTATACATTGTTATTTTTTTCTAACTTTCTGGTGGTCATTCTGATGATAAATTCTGGTGAACAAAACAAGTTCTTGCAATTTTTGTAGCGTTTAAAACAAAGGCTTTATCGGCGGTCCAAAACATACGAAAACACTCTGTGCAGAATATTATCTAGCTGTAACTATTTTTTATATATAGTACTATAATAATTGAAGAAATAACATTTTAAGTATTATTTTTGTTCTTACATGTTGAGGTTAATATTGGTAGCATTTTTGTAAATCATCAGCGGGTCGACTAAAGTGTAAAATCAAATAAAGAGTAACTTACTCTAGTTTTAAAATTTGTTTGGATGAAAGGTGAAAGGAATTAATTTCAGAACTTTGACGGATCCCCATTTATGTAAATTTCGTCAACATTAACATGTTTTCACCTTGTGGTTACTGTCAGTTTTCCACGATTTGTTTCCACTTTTGTTTACGATTTACTTTCTAAACACTAAAAATACTACTAATAAAATGTATTTTTTATAATTTCAGATTCTACGGACAGCTTATTCAGTCTATATGGTCTTACGACCTGCTAGAAATGAACAGTAGACGAGTTTCGTTTACACAGTTTTAAGCATTTTGTTACTTAGAAATTTCAATAAAAGTGCACGTATAGTTACATAGTTACATACAGAGTGGTGGTAAAGTTAACGCCATCAATATTTTTTTATATGATGAGGTTATAAACCCACTTTGTTTTAGATTTTGATAGATCGCACAAAATTACAGATAACATCTCCACACCTTATTACTTCATTTTCTAATTATTAAATTAATCCTAACATCCTGTTACACAATATTTACATCAATCTTGGCACCAAAACTTTAAATATTAACTAGATCTTACTATTTTAACAGATCAGGTTCAAACGTTACAAATTTTAAGCTTCAACAGGCTAAACCTTCTCTATATAGAGCTGCCCACTTGAAAATTCTATAAAAGTGCACTAGAACCTAATTAAAAATATTGCAGCAAAATATTTTGGCTGCAAGTACATAGATTAATGAAAATTATACATTTATCATGAAATTTGATGAATCGTTAAATCAGCATAGGATTTACTTAAAATTCAACAACAAAAACGGTGAGTATTGTGGCGATTGCTTGCATACACCCTTCCAACTATGCCTTTTATAATTTCCATGTGAAACTACACCTTACAATGGTTTCAATTATGAGAAACGAAATCCAACGACCTAACGGTATACAAATCGTAACTTGTCAAAATAATTTTTCAGTTTTAAGTGGAAAATCCGTTTAAGATCTACTTCTTATTATTATCAAGTGATGTAGAGTGTATCCTTTACTTATTAAGTAACAAATTAATTTATTTAATTAAGATTTCTTCAAGTTGAGTGAAGTTGAAATGCATAACCGCACATACTTGTATGTTGTTTTATTAATATAATCTGTATAAAGCAACCCCTAAATTTAAGATAGTTTCAATTATGTTGCAAAGAAACAACTTCACAATTCTCCATCAAAATTATTTCCCCAAGAACTGTAAAATTTTGAAATAGAGAAATTTAGTAAAATCAATAATCTTGTTAACTTGGAAACATATTTCTTTCTTGTAAAACACTCAGGTAAAGTAGTAAATGCTTGTATACCTCCCCATTACAACGCACCTTGTCTGTTTTAGGTTAAAACTTGCCTTAACTATGACCTCAACTTAATTTAAATGCCATATCATATCATCGTCTCTCACAACGAAAATTACCTAAATTCTATGGAAAATCAGATTTATAAATATCCTTTTTCTGACTATAGTGTACTAGTGTACATGCTACTTATAATAAACCATTTCATAGAGTCTTAAAATATAAATTTTTTAAAATACTAAATTAAAAAGTGAGGTTAGGCAACCCATCTAGCGTGTCCCTTTAAATTTCATATCTAAGCTTGCTTAAATGATTGAGTGGGTGAATTCCTTATTCTGTAGGTCAAAATAACATGACAATATGTACGAACGCCTTAGGACATTTGGGCGTTGTCCGTGTTAAATCGGAACGTATTCCAGTATATACAAGGCTACAATCTAATATGCATCAATTATAAAATATTAAGATTTACCCACCCAAAAGTGTGATACCTTTTTCAACCGATAGTTCAGTAAAAATAGAGATAAAAAACCCAAAATATCTGATTTTATGTGCGAAGAAGCTGATTTTTGGTAAAGACCTTTATTTTATTATTCTAAACATATTCTAAAAAGTCCTGAGATTTCGCCCGATGCTACCTGTATTACACCCTTTAAAAGGGATGGATTATTGGTTTTTAATAATTTTCAGTACTTGAACATATTATGCTGTAGTTATTGTTGATGTGTGTTGATTTTCCCAGGATATAGTTTTGATATCTCTTCTTCTAAAAAAGGTTTTTTAAACACGCGTTCATATAATTTTCTGAGTTAATCTTTACGTTCTGCGGTACTGTAATTAATGATAAAGATTGCACCAATAACCATAAATATCTTTCCAAATCTTTCACGTTTTGAGCATACATACTATTCAGGCACCTTTTCCCCTCTTTTTATGTAACAAATTCGACCCCGTTATAGTCGTTTCAGGATCTCATGGCACGCGAGAAAAAATGCGCACAAGTGTAATAAAAAAGGTCAGAAACTTCCAGGTATATTTGTACTGACTAACTTAAAAATATCGTCATTTCTATTAGCACTGTCGATCGTTCACGTTTGTCTGCTACTGTTACTTCCACCATCATATTTTTTCATTATCATTTATATTTTTTCTAGTATCTTCTCAATTTAAGAAATATTTATAAACAAAAAAAGTGTAAATATAAGTGCAAATAAATTACTTTTTACTCTTCTTCATTGATATAACATACCTATTGTTCTTGTAGATTAATCGATCAATACCAATATGCTATTAGGTGGGTTTTTTCATAAAGTTAAAAACAAACGTAATTAAACATTTAATTCTAGCAAACATTTCAACTTGTATATGGTTTCACTGGCAAAAAATTATTTTTTTTAATAAGTGCATTATATTTAACTAAAATTGTTAAAATTTAATTACATTTTATTATAATTTTCTACATTCCACACACACACATATATATATATATATATATATATATATATATATATATATATATATATATATATATATATATATATATTGCTATGATATGCTGTTAATTTAATTTATGAAAAATAGAAACTGTCTTGTTTGGTTGCCATAAAAATTTTATTCGGATAACACTTTACAACACTTAATCACAGATTAATTTATTTCTAAAAGACCACTATCAAATTTGTTTAAAGAATTGAAGGCAAACTGATAAGTTATACCAAAACAAACACCACTTACCTTTATAATGAAAATAAAATTCTGCACCGGCATTGATTTAACAAACCAAAGACAAACTCAGGAAAATAAGCATGAGAAAAATATTCAGGCGGGTCGCTCTTTGATAAAGTAATAAAGTATTGTTAATATTCTTTCTGTAAAACACTATTTAGGACACACAAAATAAAGAAGAACAAAACAAATAAATTTCTTTTGAAAACATTTAAATGGAGAATTTTATTTATTAACACACAAAAAAAATCAAATTAAATTCAAATTACCTGGAGAGATACGAAAATTATAAACAACTAAGATTACATAAACATGAAACAAAATTGAATAAATATTGGTGTCAAATGGCTTTAATGAATTAAGAATTAAGAGACAATCTAATTCGCTTTGTCCTATTTAATTTTTAATTGATTAAACCAACAATCTTAAACTACTATTTAATAACTAAAGAAATAAACGAATGAAAAATTTAAAGTTGAAGTTTGAAATAAAAATTTCTTTTAAATTCAAAAAATTTCGCACTACACAAAATTTAAAAGACACACAAAGTCGTATAGCAGTTTCATGTAATTATTGGTGAAGTTACCTGGTTATATGTTGACAAACTGACTTATCAAACCAATCTCCAAATTGAATTTTTATTTGTGCAGCCTGAATATAATTATTTTATAAAGATGATACATGAATGTTCCATAACGTGAGTACATTCTATACATTTGGTTAATTACACAACCTTTCCAATTTCCAACCTCATTCCCATTTAAAATAAGATTCCATAAATTTTCTCACTAATCTTTAAACCATTTAATCCACTAAACGTTCACGACACTTTAATTAATTCACTTCCACTTTAATAGTTTAATCAAATGTTACTTGTTATTCAAACTTAAAATTGACTTAATAAAAATAATTTAAATTTTCGTTACACTTAATTTACTTTACTTTACTTAATTCACACCCGAAAGGGTAGAAAAACACTAGGATTAAGTAAGTAAATTTTCGTGACATTTGACATAACCTCACTTTTTGTCGTTTGAATTGATGTAAGATTTAACACATAACCTCAAATTATTGTGCCAACTGTCATGGCTTCTGCTTCGTATCAAAATCGAAAAGCTAGTGCCCAAAATTTGGTGCTCTTTTTATAGTATATGAAAAACAATTGAACATCGTTATTGATTTATTTAGTTCGGAACTAGAAAATCCATATCTCACCAGAAAACAATCGAACATCGATTTGAAATAAAATTTCTTAACCACATTCTTTAAAAAAAAATTAACTTAACTGTTAAAATAAATGTTATAAACGGAAAGATGACAAATTTTCCTTTCTTTTGACATATAATATGTCTATGACAAAGCCATTAAAACTGCAGTATTTGAATGACAACCATCTTGGATTTCCTTACAATCATGGTTTGATAAAAATTCAAATAAAAACATTTTCATACCTTTTTACATCCTTTTCCAAACATAAACTTAAACCTAAGATCCTATTAACTACTATTTATATTCACTTTGACACCAAAATCCTAAATATAAACAATATTTTACCATTATAGCAAAACATGTTAAATCGTTCAAATTTTGAACTACAACGGCTGAGATCTTCTTTACAAAACTTGTTTCACATTAAACTTCTATTGCTAAAGGTGCAGTAGAATCTAATTATCAAAATTACAGCAAAACATTTTGGCTGCAAGTTCAAACATTAATGAAAATTATGCAATTATGCTGAAATTTGTTGCATCGTTAAACCAACATGGGGTTTACTTGAAATTTAAGAATAAAAACTGTAAGTATTGTGGTGATTACTTGCATACACCTTTCCAATTATGCCTTTTATAATTTTCAGGTGAAAATACACCTTACGATGGCTTCAAATATGAAAAACCAAGTCAACCGATCTATCTACATGTAAATCGTAGCTTGTCTAAATAAATTTTCAATTTTAAGTAAAAAATCCAATTAAGATCCACTTTTTATTATCACCAAGTGATGTAAAGTGTATCCTTTACCAATTAAATAACAAAATTACTCAATTTTCTCAAATTTAAAGAAATTGTTTTATGAACGCCTAAAGATAGGCAACCCAAATTACCTATTCAAAATTTTTGACTGCAGATAACACAGCAATAATGTACTACGTAAAATAAGAGATTTTGATTTTTGGATTAGCATAAACTTGTTTATGTCCGATTGCATTATAAAGTACTGTTAATTGTATTGTTTTGCTGCAATAAACTGGCTTATTATTGTACTTGTAAAATAAAGTGGTAGTAGTAAAATAAAGTATATAGTAGTAAAATAAAGTATGGCAACTGTATATTACATGTCAAATTTTCTTCTGTCAAGAATAGATGTCAAATTTATAAACTGATTTTTTTTGATAATTAACCAATTTTAGGAATCGAACATAAAGCTTTGTATGCAACTGGTACTCGTACTCGCCCTTTTTATAGGCCTTGCTCGTTTGGCTCGTTCGGCCATAAACTGGGCTTGTCTGTAATGTCCTACATTATGTACTTGTTACATAAGTAGCTATTATCTGGCTGTGGGTTTGTGCTTTGTTATTGTTTGTTGTCTACCTGGTCATAGAAACACAAAAACGGTAGAGTGTCCGAGAACGGAAATTCCCTAATCCTCACTAATGCGAAAAGCAAGATCTTTCATTTTACAGAATATACTTATATATGTTAAAAATACTTATTCAAACAAATTTATTCAGAATGTCATTTAATTAATGTTATATATGTTAAAAATACTTATTCAAACAAATTTATTCAGAATGTCATTTAATTAATGTAAAACGTCTTAAAATTGGCATTTTTTTGTTAAGAAACAATCTTGATTTATTTTGTAATTGACATTCTTTATAAGTTTGAGACTTGTTTTTCAAACATAATTGCAAATCTGCTTCTCGTATTAGATATGTAATATGACGTTTTTAGGATGGTCTTTTTAGTAATGCTTTTAAAAATGCTGGGTAGTTTGTCCCCTCTCTACTGAAGTAAGCTCCGCCTACGCGCATTTCGCGTGCCATGAGATCCTGAAACGACTATACAGTTGTCGACATAAAATCATGCTTCGTCCATGTTAACAACATATTCAGATTTCAAATCTGCTAAATAATTATTGTACAATTTCAGGGTGTTGGTTTTTCTGTTCTTTAAGAGCCATGAACTCTTGTTTTATGACGAAGAGTTTTTTCTGCAAATCTTCTTTGATTATACGGCCAATAGTTCGTTGAGATGTATGAAGTTTTTTAGCAATCTCATTTTGGGTGTATTTTCCTTCGATGTTAAGATATCAACTCTTTCTATCAGCGTGGGAGATCGTATTGTAGGTGTACTTTCATCACGATATTTTAATATTTATAAATTGACATAAGTGTAATAGAAATTTCATGATTTTGAAGCTTTGTTATAATTTCTTTATGAGAAAAACCTACAATACCATATACCTTTTATAAAGAACAGCCTTGAATGGTAACATATTACAGTAGCAATTGGGACCAACTAACCAATAAATTCTGCATAAAACGACACATGAGAACAATTTAGATGTTGGAATATAGTCATTACGAGGATGGTCTGAAAAGTTTCCGACCTTAACGTGAAGATGGCAGCACTCGTCAATAAAAGCTAGGGAATGTAGTTGTGCATCATTTGACAGG
This sequence comes from Agrypnus murinus, assembly GCA_929113105.1. Taxonomy (NCBI): domain Eukaryota; kingdom Metazoa; phylum Arthropoda; class Insecta; order Coleoptera; family Elateridae; genus Agrypnus; species Agrypnus murinus. The sequence continues at coordinate 112,120,798 of OV816031.1, forward strand.
TACTCACTAAAATTTCAGCCATTTTGGACGCGCAGTTGTTATTTGACAATCGTTTGAGTGAGTCGATGTGAGTGTTTTTGTGAAAATGGAAAAAATCGAGTATCGAGCTGTCATTAAATATTTGTTTTTGAAAGGCAATACGCCTACGCAAATCAAAGATGAGTTGGACTCTGTGTATGGGGACTCTGCACCATCATTTACCACAGTGAGATTTTGGGCAGCTGAATTTAAACGTGGCTGTACCAGCTTGGGAGACGATGAACGTTCGGGACGTCCAAAAACTGCAACCACTGACGATAACATCGCTAAAGTTCACCAAATGGTGCTAAACGACCGTCGAATTAAAGTGAGAGAGATATCAGAGGCTATGAATATGTCCAAAGAACGTGTTTATCACATATTGAATCAAGATTTAGGCATGAGAAAGCTGTCCGCGCGTTGGGTGCCGCGTTTGCTCACGTTAGACCAAAAACGTGTTCGAATGAACATTTCCAACGCTCTGTTGGCGCAGTTTAGGCGCAATAAATCAGAGTTTTTGCGCCGATTAATTACTGTAGATGAAACTTGGATACACCATTATACGCCCGAAACAAAAATACAGTCAAAACAGTGGACTGGAAAGGGGGAATCGGCTCCAAAAAAAGTAAAAACTGTTATGTCGGCTGGGAAAGTGATGGCGACTGTTTTTTGGGATAGTCATGGAGTTATCTTAATCGATTATCTTCAAACAGGAAAAACCATTACAGGAGCATACTACGCATCATTACTTGACAAGCCGAAAGCAGAAATTGCGGAATAACGGCCACATTTGCAGAAAAAGAAAATCCTGTTTCACGAAGACAATAAACTCTTCTCACACCTCCGCGGTTGCCATGGCGAATATCCACGAATTACGGTTTGAACTGCTTGACCATCCTCCTTACTCACCAGATCTAGCCCCAAGCAACTTTTTTTTGTTCCATCATCAAAAAATTGCGCTCGGAGGACAGAGATTTTCGTCAAATGAGGAGGCAATCACCTTCGTGAACAATTATTTTGCAGAGAAAAACGCCGAGTACTATTTGGACAGGTTAATGAGATGGGAGCATCGCTGGGAGAAGTGTGTAGACTTACAAGGAGACTATGTAGAAAAATAAAAATAAATTTAAAGAAAAAATGTTTTGTATCTTTGTTAGGTCGAAAACTTTTCGGACCACCCTCGTATAACAAACTTGTTAAAAAATTTCACTGCAAATATGTTTCTATACCTCAGAAACATCTGAGATTAAATCCCAATATGGAATTCAAAACAAATCAAATTGGTACATTGCAAATTACGGTAAAATCAACCTAAAAGCGTTTCCAAACACAACATCAAAAGGAAAGAATAATATTAAGTATAAAGCGATGCAACCAGAAAATGTTGAAACTTCCAACGCGAAGAAAAGCAGTTGTGCACAAAATCGACTTTTTTATTAACAAAACTACATACAGAACGCAACGAAATTAGTACGTAACACAGTGTATAGCCCGCTAGTCTAACAGTAGTTAGAACTAGTAACAATCAATTATTTTTTTATAGGTCATCTTAGGTCTATCTTTTTAGAGGTCACATAAGTTTGCTTCTGTCCGTCTTTTTTCACTTTACACATAGTTACTTTTTAGCTGGGGTTTTTACAACTACAGTGGTTTTGTTCTATTTGTCACATACTTGTTGATTTTCTTCTCATTATATGTTGTTCAAGTTTTCTTCTCTCTCCTCTCTAGTGATTTTGACTCTACTCTGAATTCAAGTTTGTCCAAACAACAAATGTTACAATACTCACTACATCAACAGTATTCATAAAAATTTTATAGCATCATTTCTAGTTTTTATTGTTTTTTGTTTTCGATACTATAGCCAGAAGTGCTATATCTATGCTTTTACATAGGCTCTAACGAGAAATACCAATCGATGAAAAAATAAATTAACATTCTTAAAACTGATCAAAATAATTTTATCATGATTGCCTATAATGCATTTATTAATTATTTGTATATATTAATAGTATATTATATACCAAGGTTGTGAAGAGTTTTTTCTAGAGCCGAGCATTATTAGATCCCGAGATGCGCAGCATCGAGGGATATAAGATGAGAGGCTCTAGAAAACACTTCACAACCGTGGTGTATATATTATTTTTTTCACTACTAGTACTTTTATTCCTTTTATTCTTCTCACATAAAAAACGTACTATCGCGATCACGGATTTTTTCCTGGATGCCAGTGTATAATGGGATGAATTTTTGCCCCGTGTTACACTAAAATCTGGATTATTGACTAGTAGTCAATAATAAAAAATTATTATTTACCACTAGACAAGAAGGCTAACTTCACAAGGTGACAACAGACTAGATAATAGTATGTTTTAAAGCTAGTAGTGAAAAAAATAATTTAAGGCGAAATTCCCGCTGCGGCCAACTTTGGGAATGAATTACGAGCTTAGTTCTTATCGGAGCACGATGTATGTGAGCTCAATATATTCATAAAAAAATATCTAGCCAGGTACAGGAAGTTTTATAAATAAAGATTAATAACTCCTAAATGAGAAGTTAAATAATGAAGATTCTTTCAATTTCAGTCTGTACGGGGAATTCCACTGTCCTCTAGTTTTCATAACTGAAAAATGAATTCTAAAATATTAAAACACAAATTGACAATCTTTTCCCAAAGTTGGTTATTTTTAATCAGTATGATGTGTGGCCCGGATTCTGCTAGTCTCCGCCTATTAGAATGGTGGTGGGATGAAGTAATGCGACCTTATCGTTTGTTATGCCGACGCTAGCATAATAAATTAATTCTTATCGTCCAGTTTGAGGTTTGACGAGTAAAAGATTACAGATTTTCTTCGAAATTTTACGCCGTTGGCTTACTTATATTTTGTTTAAACTTAATTCATAGCTTGGCTCTACCTGTAATGAGAGGGTAGTTACAAAAATAATTTAAAACTTACAAAGATGTAAACGCCAAATATTCTTTTCGGAAAACGGAGCACCTACAGTGTTCTTCCTAATATTTATGCCAGATGTACAATTGTAGACAATCAAAAAGCCCAAGGCTTGCATCAGAATATGTAGCTCGTAGATATGAGAGGGCACCTTGACATCATATGTTTCTCCAACACAGGTGTTTGAGAAACTGTAGTGTTTTTTGAATTTTTGATGCGATCATTAATTACCATCTAATTTGCATGTCTTGGAGAAACCATTGGCGTTTCCATTGCCCAATATTGAACACGACGTGGCTAACTAATATAACTAATATGACTAACTGGTATAACTAATTCTATTATTCCGCATTCCATAATAATTTATGAAATAACAAGGATGCAAAGTTTTGTTTAGAGACTGAAAATAACCGAGATGAATCATAACTGCACAGTCATGTAATTTTAAGATTGTGAGCTTAATAATAAAAGTCTGAAAATTCTGCTGTGAACTTGAAGCCAAACTACTCGATACTTTCAAAATACTGTTTTAGAAGTTTGAAGCCTCAAGTTCAACTTTAAAGTATAGTTAGCTTTAAAGTATCAAGAATTGATAATTTCTATTTTCAATACTGTAGAATCTTCAAAATAAAGACCTTCAAAGTCCAGAGATGCATCTTTGAACCCTGTTAAAGCTTCAATTATAGAACGTCTACGTTTTAAAATTTAAAAATTTGAGAGATGTACTAATATAAGTCTAAAAATGAAACTTTGAAGATTATTTTACATTTTGCAATATTTTCGTCGAATTAACATATGTATTCTGATTATTAACTCAGAAGACTGAATTGTTCGATATAATTTGATTAATAAAATGTATGATTATTAGTTAATACAATAAAATATAGATTATTATAATAGTCATTATATGTCATCATTTTGTTCTGTTATTTGAATTCGCGCCCTATGAAGTGTTCTCACAGCTCTACTGTCTTTCCACATATGTTGTGAAAAATTCTTGTTTTGTTTACTTCAAATTATCATTATGCATTAACTAGACACAAGATTTCAAAAATATTGGGCAGCATTGTTCTTCGAATATGAAAGTATGTCTTTTTAGTTTTTTATTAGATTCTCTATATTTCTTCGTCAGAATTTTTAGTGGAAACTGCTCACTACCTTATAAAATGTTCGACATTTCACAAATTCAGAAATATTTTTAAAAATTTAAAATTTCCAAGATTCCTTGCAAAATTTCTAAATTTCTGAAAATTTCATAAATTCCTAAAAAATTTCTAAATATCCAAGATCCTCGTAAATTCTAAAAACATGATAATTCTAATTAAAGTCTATATTTTACAATCAAATTGAAAAACTTACCACCTGATTAGCAGTGGCGTATAAACAAGTAACTATGGCCTCTCTCATAAGTATAAACACGAAGTCCTTGTAAGATTCTACGAGCAAATTATAATTAATCGAGTATTTAAAAAGACGCTTTCGGTCAGTACAAAGCCACTTTTAGCTAGGCATCCTACACTCATAGCTGGACCAGGGGCGGATTTACCATTTTCGAGGCCCCAATCTAATATTTTTTGACACCCCCACCGTAAGTCAATAATAATTATTGAATAATGAATAATAGTGAATAATTATGTTTTGCAATAAAATTTTATGCAAATTTTGTGCAAACTTTATGCAAATGTTACATAAATGAATAAATTTTGCATTGCATCCTGGTTATTAGGGTATTTATGCAATTTGTTAACTTGAGAAAAGACTAAAATATTTATTATTAAAAAACGTTAAAAATTACAATAATACGTTTTGCTTATTACATAAACATATAATAATTTTTTCATTGTAATTTAGCAAATCTGTAATGTCGTTTAGTAACTTTTGAGGCCCCCTGGAACCCGAGGCCCCAAGCTGTAGCTTATTTAGCTTAATGCTAAATCCGCCCCTCTGCTGGACCTTTCGGCACGGCCGTGTTGGCGCGAGACACTTTGGCGCAAAGACACTTCGGCGCAGGCCATTTAGTGCTCGGCCACACATCTCGCGTACGACGGACCGGTGATGAGAGCGGAAAGGGTAGTAGAGCGTATAAGGCAATACTACCACGAGATCATTTGAATTTATAATTAAAGTTGGCTGTGATTTTTAAATTAGATTGGCAACAGTAACTGTTCACTTCACAGTTTGATTTGAATTGTCAAAGTGACGCTCCAAAATGTTTAATCTAGAACATAAAATTGCATAACCTCTAATTTACACAGCGAGTCAATTGGCAGGGTCGCCAAACGTATAAAAAAATTCCCGCCTACTTTAATTTTAAATTTAAATGATCTCACGGTATCTATCATATGTAACTGTCCATATATGTATACAGCGACGAGGAAAGCGTGTAGCAAGCGGACCAGCTGTTTGGTAGCGAAGATATTAAATTTATTGGAAATATTCGGGCGTAGTCTGGCGTTGTCTCTGAAAGTGTCAAGATCTGATCATAAACTGTGAGACTTCGATTAGTGAAGGTAATAAAATTCTACAAAAATCTCTCTTGATTTATTTTATTTTCTACACCGCTTACGTGGCAGCGGTGGGATCAATTGTAACGATCACCCTTGTTGGGCGACCACCCTGCCACCAATTGTAACGCCCAAGCCTACGGCCTTACACCGCTGCTACCAAATGTAACGACCACCCTGTTACCAGTGTAGCGCCCCTCTGGTTTCTTCCTCTACGGATCTATCCTCGGCCGACTCGTCCTGCAGTTGGGTCCTGTAACAAAGCGGTAGAAAGGATTCACACACCTCTCAAATAATAAAAGACCAGAAAACCTTTACTAGTAGTTTATTAACTTAAAACATTTGATAATTTGTTAAAGAAATATTCCCCACAAATATTGAATATTTCTGGATTTATAATAATCAGTGAGACCAAGAACAGTACAATTATATCACTAAAAAAAAACAACATTGAAGTAATATTTTAGTATACCTTAACAATATTAAAATAAAATACAAACAGAACAAAATAAACATAACAGTGTAAAATAAAATGATTTACATTACCTTTATTTAATTATTCCTTAACACTGTAATCCTTTATTAGAGGCAGGTAACAAATCACCTCGCGCAACTTAACTTCGCGGTAATTCCGAAAATTAGGCCGGTCGAGTTTCGGCCTCGACAGTCTTTCATTCGCGACTGCCTTTCTTCTTTTCTAAATTTTTGAATTGCACATTCAGTAGAATAAAGGTTTGATATTTTTTTACAATTTAATTTTCCATATATTAATGTGAGTAGAATTAATATTTATTTCCACTGAACTTTGAAGTTGCATAATAATCTAAATTTATTTTATTTTACTGATTCGACATTTAGGTGTTTTTGAATACTCTAGATTAATACCCGAAATTGAGCAGCCAGGACGTTACTATTTCTATTTATTGAACTAAATAAAAAGAATAAGAAAATAACTTTAGTGCATTTACCTCAGAGTTCAATGAAATGTTTTTATAAGTTTTGTGCAATGTTATAATTTTATACGCTAAGCAATATCTCTTTATTATACTGTGTGTTTACTAAAAGAATTCCAAAAATATTAAATCAACTCTGTAATTTGGAAACGCCGGTTGTTACAGCTATAACTGTTCTCCATTTGAGAAAACTGACATCAATCAATGTTATCGATTAAAAATATTTACAAATGTTAAAATAAATTTAACTTATGACAATTAAATTTTAATAAACAAATTTAAATTGTTTTATTTAGTAGAATTTTATTATTGAAAAACTTTTAAGATGAGAAAAATAAATTCTGAATTTATTCAGATTATCTTTATAATTTTGTTAATTGAAAAATTTGATCAAAACCTTTTATTTTGACCAACCTTGTATATAAAGTACGTCGAGATCCACTTCAGTCTTATTTAAATTGGTAGTACTGCATTTAATTCAGACAGGTGATTTTATAATGTAAATGCGTCGATTATCCAAATCCATAATGGAAACACAATTCTTCTTGAATTTATTTAATACATAACTCGTTCACAATTCCATACAATTGTTGAATAACGAATATAAATCTTCTTTAATTTAAAGTATCCAGGTAAATATTCCATAAACAGTTTATTCGCATTTGACGTATGTTTATGAAACCATATGATTATAACTTAACCTCACTTATTTTTCAGATTTTGGACCTGGAGTCGAGTGTGAGTTCACTCAAAGCGTTTTATCGACTGAATTTGTTAATTTTTCCTGGCCTTTATATACGATTTAGCAAAACAATTGCCGGCTACGTAAAATTTCTGAAAAACAATATCAACACGCTAAGTTTATGACGTCACTTTACCAAAACACCTGTTTGTAATTATCACTAATCTTAAATCTAAAAAGATAGAATTGTAGCTGGCAAAATAACGATGAAAACAACGTAAGACACTTATAGTCTAAAATTTATCATAACTGAGAAAATTAAAAAAAAATGATTGACGATGAAAAATCTCATTAAACTTAATTACTTGGATACACAAAATCTACAGCTCAATCCTTTACAAATAATGAATACATAACTACGTAATGTAACTGATACATATAAAATTTACATAAGAAATTATTTACAATAGAAGAAAAATTCAAATTAAAGTTTTTTCGATTTATGAATTCAATGATGCTATGCAACCTCCTACACCAATACAGTCCTCCAAGTGCTTGTGTTCAAACAATGGTGTCAAATGTTATATTACAATCAATATTTGGAAAAACTCGAAGCGTATCAGCAAAGCCGAAACCTTCATTAGAATAAATGCTCTTTATTAGTATTCAAGAGATTGTAAGTTTAATTATGCTAAATTAGTCATTACTATATTGACCTAATTTACATATTTTTAGTTAAATATGATTCCGAAACTGAATCAGTCGCATGGGAAACAGAAAAAATTTCCCTACGTTATCCATCGTTGAACTCAAATCTAATCAAGAAAATTAAATCTTCCAGACAAATGGAAAAACCATCCTAACATGTTACTTGGGTTGCATAAACATGTATTATTATGAAAACAATCTAAATGATTGATATCCTTTTTATAATTTAGACTTTTTATATAAAAATTTAGGTTACGTCTGCATGAAATTTATCCTTCTGTAATTTCTGTTTTAAAATTGATAAATCTATCTGTGACCTAACATGTAGCTTTTAGATTAAATAAACCTAATATCCTAGCATGTCTATACTTTATTTTATTTTATTGCATGAAATAATTATATTTGTGTTTACGATCGTCCAATAAATTTTCAATCGGATGAATTCATATCATCTTATAATCCCCCAAATAACAATTCAATTTTCAAAATGGTACACTTTTGTAAATTTAATTTTTATTGTCAAGCATTAAAAATCTCTAATCACGTGGAACATTATATGGATAAATCATTGATACATGAAATCTACCCCTAATATTATCACTATTTAAATGAGCTAATTCATAAGTTGTGTCTCCAAATCTCCTAACTATCCTAAATGAACCGTCTTGTGGTAAAATAAATTTTGCACAAATTTTATTTGGCCTATCTGCACCTTCAAAGCTTTAATTATAACCAAATCATTCACATTAAATTTTACAATCTTTTTAATTTTCTGATTCTCCTTTTGTTCATACTTGTCCCAAATTTTCTTTAGCCTTCTTCGACCTTTATTGGTCAATTGTTCAACTTCTACTTGTTCTCCCCATGGGCGACTTGGTTTAAAGCCCTTCATCAAGGTAATCGGTGGAACTTCCGTTCTTATGTTCGAAACTTCATTGATATATCTTTCTACCATTGGTAAATATTTGACCCAAGCTGTGTGCTTTTTATGAGTTAAAATACGAAGATATTTAATTGTCTCTTTGATGTAACGTTCTGCTGGATTCCCTCTTGTGTGTCGTACGGAACAAAGATATATTTTCACCCCTCTATCTTCAAATTGTTTCCTGAAACGTTCACTGTGAAAATATGTAGCATTATCTGCCAGAATGCACTTTGCATCTCCCACATCTAAAAAGAAACTCTCTACTGATCTGGCAGCTACCTCGGCTGTAAATCTTCTACTTGGATATAATCGGACAAATTTTGAGAAAATATCTACTACCACTAAAATATTCTTGTACCCGAATTGCCCAGGTACTAAAATTCCTATATAATCCACAGCTATCATCTGTCGTGGCTTTTGCACTCTAATGCATTTTGTATTTGCTGGTTTCGTGATTCTTTTCTTTAGCTAAAATACATAATTTACATTTTCCAATGCCTCTCTTGATTATCTGCAAATCTTTTTGCGCATAAAACTTTTCCCTAAACATCAACCGAACCTTCCTGGTTCCAGCGTGTCCATAGCTTTTATAGATATCTATTGCAATCTGTGCAGCTAAAGTTTCATCCAACACTAACAGTTCCCTGTTATTTAATTCCTTTGTCACTATACCATCCTTTAATATAAAATCTTTGTATTTACCATCTGGTGCATTTCTGATTCTTGTTCTCAATTCCAGTAAACTTTCCTCTCTCTGAGCTTCAATTATTCTTCTGTGCCCATACAAAGTTCTAACGCCATTTGATTGGCAATAGGTTGAGTGACATCTTTTCTACTAAGGGCATCCGCGATTATATTTAACTTTCCAGCACGATCTTTTATGTCAAAACTATATTCCTGTAATAATAATGACCAACGATATAGACGATTATTTGAAAAGTTTGTTCTTTTCAGGAACGTAATTGCAGAGCTATCTGTTTCCATCAGGAATTTTCTTCCTGTAAGATAAAATTTTAATTTCTGAACTCCATAAACTATGGCCAAAAGCTCTTTCTCTGCAGTTGTGTATATTTGCCCATATGGCTTCGGCATTCTGGAAATAAAATAAATAGGCACTTTTTCCTAATCTTGTACCTGTATTAACTCTGCCGAAACAGCATCATACGATGCATCTGTACGCAATATAAAAGATGAGTTTAAATCTGGATGTTTCAGCAATAGGTTTTCATAAAACTTCTTCTTTGTTTCTTTAAAAGCCTTCTCTCTTCTTTCGTTCCACTTCCATCTATATCCTTTCTTTAATAATTCTATAAGTGGAACTTGCATATCGGAGAAATTGGGTAAAAACTTCCTATAATAATTGATTACACCCAGGAACGCTCTCAACGTCCTTAAATTTCTATGTCTGGGATAATTGTTAATTTCAGATAGCCTCTCTTGACTAATCTGTATTCCTGATACACCTATATGGAATCCTGAATATTGGACCTCCGTCATCATAAACTGACATTTCTGCAGGTTCAACTTCAACCCATTTTCCTTTAATTCCTGAAGAATTATACTCAACTGCTCTAGGTGCTCTTCTTCATTTTCACTAAATATAAGTATATCATCTATGTAATGCACACAAAAATGTTTATATTTATTTAATATCTCTTGCATGGCTCTAACCAATGCAGCGGACGACGATGTAAGTCCAAAAGGAACTACCTTAAATTGGTAAATCTTCCCATCAATACAGAATCCTGTATATTTTCTGCTATTCCTTTCCAAAGGAATGAGCCAGAAGGAATTCTTTAAATCTAATTTCGAAAATACCTTCTGATTCTAAACTTTAGATAAAATGACGTCCATATTTTGTGGACTTTCAAATTGAGGCTTTGTTTGTGTATTTAACTTTCCAGCATCCAGACAAAGTCTTATAGATTCATCACGTTTTTTCGCAACGACAATCGGATTGAAATAACACGTTTTTGATCTTTCGATAATATTATTTTCTAACATAACTGATATCTCTTGTTTTACTTGCTCACGATGTGCAAATGGAATAGGGTATATCTTCACCTTGTAAGGTTCTTCATCTATTAATTCTAATGTATGTTCATACTTCTGTGCAATACTGGGTTCATCATTTATTAACTGAATATTCTTTTCGATTATTTTGCTTACTTGCTCTTTATATTCCTTGGCTTGGTTTTCGATTTGCTCTTTTCCTAACAATTCTCTTCCATACATTTGGTTGCACATATTTGTTACACTCTTTGGCACATTATTTTGTGTCAACCATCCAATCTTGTCACCATTGACATTAATAATCTTTTCTTCTGCATTGATAATAATTTTTAATTCATCGATAATATCCATGCCCATAATAAAATCAATCACTAACTTCGGAACCAAATACCATTGATTTTGATAAACTTTATCCCCCAGCTTCACCTCCATGTGAACCAATTTATTAATAACACCAATCTTCTTACTAGTGGCAGCTATAACTTCAATTTTATTTATCCTGACGATTTTATCTTTGAATATTTTCATATTGTTATTTACTAAATCTTCATTTATTAGAGATATCTCAGACCGGTGTCTACTAACGTTCTGTATTGTTTATCGTTGATACCAATATTTATAAACGGCAACTCGTGTTTGTCTTTAATTTCTTTTTTATCATTGTTGAGTTCGATGAACTCTCTTGGGTGTTGGTATGATGTTTTAATATTAGAGGATAGGGAATAATTTATAAAAAATGTTACGAAACATTCTGCCTCTTCTCGAGCAGCAATTCTATTTGATTCTACTCTTCTAGTAGCTTGTTGATTTGTTTGACCATTTCGGTCTTGTGGAGATGTACTCCTGTTATTATTGCTAAAAGTACCATTTCTTCTATTTCCTGCGCCACTTTCTTCTCTTCGTTTGTTCTCAGGTGGACTACTTTTCTGTTCATTTTGTAGATTATTCTGCCTCTCGGTCCCATTATAATGGTTATTTATACTTCGCCGTCCATTATTGTTATTCCGAAAAGGAAAATTATTGTTATTGAATGATCGATTTCTATTAAAATAATTATTATTATTATAATTAGCATTGTTGCTATTGATTGCTGATTGATTTCTTCTAGTGAAGTTATAATTATTATTCGGGAATGTGTTTCCCCTATTGTACTGATTATTGTTGTTACTATTGGATACATTTATATTATGACTATACCCTCTTTGTCCCCTTTCTTCTCTACTTTGCTCGAACGCATCGTATTTTCTTAAGTACTGCAATAACGTAGGCATGTCCTGTATATTCAGCTATGTTCGATTCTAATTGACGAGCTAAGTATAATACCATGGATTCTGGTGGTATTTGTGGGGTAAAATACTGCGCAATTTGATATTTCTGCATAAAGTAAATCTCTCTAGATATTCTTAAGCTCTTATCGTACTTCGCCCTAGCGAACTCTTCCCTCAGAAAATTCTGGTGAGCCTCGCTCCAATACTACTTAACGAATAATTGTTTAAATTGTTGGAATGTTTGACATTCATCTTGGATCAGATTGAACCATAACTCTGCATTTCCCTTAAGTGTCCTCCGTACCATCCTAAGTTTCTGCGTTTCACTCCGAAACTAGCTTAGATTAAATAAACCTAATATCCTAACATGTCTATCCTTTATTTTATTTTATTGCATGAAATAATTATGTTTGTGTTTACGATCAAATCGTCCAATAAATTTTCAATCAGATGAATTCATATCATCTCAATATATTTACATTTTGCGGAAAAGCAGATATATGCAAATATAGGTGAAAGAAAAGGATGGCATGTCTTGTTTAACTATTATATTGGTTATAACCCTATTTTGTTTTACATTTTAAAACCATAATTTTAAAGGTTTGCTTTAAGAAATAACATTGCCAATTGAATTGTGATTGTTTATATAAAATCACTTTTGAAATTTTTGAGTACATAAGTATGATTTTTTCACTTTACTAGATTGACTGCAATTAAATTATCTTTAAAAATTTAATATTTACTTTTTTTGAAGTTTTAGATTTATCATGATGTGAAACCGATGATGGAAAAATGGAAGCTGCTCACATTACATATCTTAATTTATTACCAGAGATTTTACGTAAATAATATGAATGCGAGTATAAATTAATGGTTAAATATTTATCTTAGCTTTTAGCGTTTTATTACTTTTTTTGTAGTAGTAGGCAAAGTATAGCGTGCAACACGTGCAAAAACGTTAATTTCACACTCGTATGATTGTGGCATTCAACTTCGTCTCATGCCACAACTTGTGAAGAAGTTGGCATGAGAAGTTGGTCGTGAGAAATTGGCACTTTTCTGTACTTACACACACTTAACACAATATACTATTAATAGTACATTTAAATACCATCAAACTTACTTTCTGTAAACATATCCAATGAGTGAAACTCAAAATGCGTCATATTATGTGTCATTTATATATCATTTTCATTTTATTATATATCATAAAAGGTAATTTAAAGTACTTTCCAACGGTATATGACTCATCGGCATACATTGACTATGAAAAGGTGAATGGCCAGAAATATAGTAAAATTAAATAAAAATTAAACAAATAGCGGAAAAAATTAATTATCTTTTCCAAGATGGCGGCTCGAGCACCTCTTATTCAACTTGGGATTCATCAGTATCTTAGAAAGTATGTATTTACCAACATCTATGCCAAATCTCAGGTTCCTATTAACTTATTCCGTTATTTTTCATTTAAACCGCCATATTTTTCAAGATGGCGGCTTGAGCACACTTTATTCAACTCACTTTTTCAAATATTATGTATTCGCAAACATCTGTGCCAATTTTCAGCGTGCAATAATTTTTTCCGTTATTAAATTTTGATCTAATTTTATTATACTTTTGGTGATTGACCATTTCACAGTCAATGTCTACCGATGAGTCATATACCCTTGGAAAGTACTTAAAACTACCTTTGAAATGATATATAATATGACGCACTTTGAGTGTCTCTCATTGGATCTATTTACTTAGTTGTAAATAACTTTAAATAGATTTAAATACCTGTAAATACATTTAGATATATTTAAATAGCAGTAAATAGATATAAATACCCTACATCGCTGTGTTTTTATTTGTATTTATAAATAGGTGTACAAATTTTCCTGAGTGACCTTCCCCTCGCATTTTATATAATTTCTAAAATTTCTAAAATTTTCTGTAATCTTTTGGCAAGTGTTCGAGTATTTCAGCAGTGAGTACCTCTTGGATGGTCTCCATAAGAGCCCATGTTAAATTCTTGATTTTATTTTCCATTTTTCTCGGTAATGGCACACACAAAAATTATAAAAAAAGCCACCGAATAGAATAAGTGTCAAAGAACTCGAGGTTTAAATATCACGCCATTCTCTACATTTTTACATTTCGCTGTATCCTCCTTAAACTGATAGCGCTGTTAAGTAACCTGATTGGATGAAACTTAACAACGGGTTTAAATAACCAATCACTCTACAACGCTGCTTTAAATTAACCAATCACGTGTTAACAACGCGTCTAAACAATCATGTATTTAGTTAACAATGCTTTATGTAACCGACCCTTAATAGTGTTTTCAACAACTTGGGAATTTTTGTTATGTATATGTGGTGTTATTTTGTATATTGCAAATCGTCAATAAACCTTATATATCTCAGGGTCGAATTAATACTCAATACTCAATAGTAAAGGTTACCTATAATTTTTTGTATTTTACCTTCATATGAGACTCTAATAATTATCTTTCAATATTGGGTTCAATTTTTGAAAGATTAAACTTTACAAATAAATCATTTAACATTTGCCACTCTCACACGCTGGTTAGTAGCTCTCAATAAATAAAGTTTGGTTATTACTAATAGTGATTGACACATATATCTGGAATGTCAAATCTGACAGTTATCAATTAAATTTTCCCAAGAATGAACAAGTAAGTATAGCATATATTTTTATTTGATTCTTTATTTTATAAATCTTTATTTTTAGGATGTTAAATTGGAAAGAAATCTTACCCTGTCAACTTACATATTAACTTTTCCTTCAGGTAAGTCTTCCTCGTATGTCTTTCCAATAGTTTCTTGTTATTTTGACATATGTATCTTCTAATCCTTTTCCAACAATTACCTTCACTTTCACTAAACCTACAATTTCCACAACATGCACTCTTCGCCAGGAACCGTGGCCACTGCTGCTGTCTGCAGACCTCGCACCACCAAAGACCTCGTCACCGGACCACTGGACTGCCTCAAGACTGCTACAAGAATGCCATCCTTCCCAGGTCAGGTTAGTAAATTCTATATTTCTTGTAAATTCCTTTTACCCTTTATGGTTTTCTTCTTATCTAGGGCTCGAATGAAGACTGCAAGCTCCCCAACACGTCAGTAAGTATCTTCAAAATCTTTTTCTTCTGATGAAGTCACCTTCTTGATTCTTTTCTTTTACAGGAATATAATGAAGAATTCGACTCTTTAACACATTGGTAAGTAACAAACCCAGCTCGAAGACGGGTTTTCAATTTATTTTCTTTTCTCAATTGCTCTTACTGTAGCGTTATGCCCTTTAATATTGCTTCCTGTAACTAATACACTGAAACTCTTCCTTTAATCAATAAAACGCTGGACATTCTTTTTATGTTTATTAATTTAACAATTTTACTTCTTGAGTTTTTTTATTTTACAAATTCTATTAACACATTTTAATTACTATTATTTAAACAAATTTTCTCTTCAGTAAGAATTTTATAGATTCTCTCAACAACTAACAAATTTATTATTTTTCATCTCCCCGAGAGACCCCTTTTTTCAACTATTTTGTCTGTTATGTTTTCCTTTTATCAAAATCTTTGGTAATTCTTTCTGTTTCCTGTTTCCTCACTAACAATGTCTATAACCATAGAAGTTATTTTTTATACATTATTATTGAAGTACAGAGAGAATCTTAAATATGCTATAGAAAATCAGTATACCTTTAAATTATTTTTTTGATTGATGCCACGATATCTTTACCTAATATACATGATTTTTAATTTTCAGGTTGACTTATGGCTAGAATATCCTTTCCTTTTATTATCCTTGTTAATGTTAATATTGTATCATAATACTATAATAAATATATACTATTCCATTCTGTTTTATTTTTTTATAATTCTATATTAAAATTTTGTATTCTTGGGATATCATCATGACTTTGTATGTAAGTTTATATGTTTTATGTTTTTATTTATTGATCCCTAAGAACCACGTCTGTGCAATAATGATTCTTTAAATTTTTCTTTATCTTATGTACATGCTCATATTAATTTCTCCACTTCACATAAACGTGAACATAACAGTATTTATGTAACATTTTTCGTATGAAGAAGCACATTATTAAAAACGTATGCAGTTGGAACGGATTTCATAGTTAATAACAAAAATCCACAAGTTCTTGAAAACACGAAACAACCAAATTAAAACGTTTGTACCCATTATCCAATAAATAATTTACACTAGGTATAAGAAGTCATAGAAATAAATGATTTTATATCTATTTATTCTTATATTTTTTCCGGCGGTATTACGGCCGCGGTCAAATGTTCTAGACCATATCATCCCACTCTCACTTTTAGAATTTATTATTGATAAGCAATTACACTTTTATTCAAGGAATATTAAAGTACAAACTAATAACACCTAATCAGTAATAAACCTGTGTTATAATAACTATTACCTGCCTGAAATTGCCCACGTGCTATTTTTATTTTTAAATATAGTTTAAAACTAGCGTTATTTAACCTGTAAAATAGTTTTATAAATTGTCTAAGTCATATCATTATAATGAGGAATAAATAAGGGTCCTATGGACCCGTATTGGATCTTTGAATGAAAGTTATTTGTCCGTCCTTGCATTTTTAGAACTAAAATAACTATTTCTAACATTTTTCTGTTGATACCTAGGAAATCACAGTCTACTAAATAAAGTCGTGAGAAGGTATTATGGGATTTTCTAAGTACGATCACAGGTACGACTATATCGTTCCTTTATTTCTTGAGAATAGTTTTACAGTAAGTAATAATTTTGATATGTAAATCTAGAGAAAGCCGTGTCGCTATGGATTCTTTTTTTATTCTGTTAATGTTAAATTAATACGAACTCCAATCCAGCTATTAAAAGTTTAATATACTTTCACCATACTTTAATTCTCACATTGATAGCCGTCTTTTAAGGGCCCGTTATCGTCGCCAGTTTTAATAATAGGAAGCTTCATTAACTATAAACACCTAAAGATGGTGCTACAGTCTCCAAATGGGAATTAATTTCTTTAAAACTAAAATTTAAAAATCGCAGTTGTCTGCTTACAGTGTTGCCAGACATGCGTGAACTTTCAAAATATTTTAAGTTTAACTGAAATTTTTAATTTTTAAATGCCAAGGAATAATTTAAGGTAGTAAAATCAAAAAGGGGAATATAAAACTGCTAACTATCTTTAAAAATATCAGTTGTTCTTGCTGGTTTTAAGAAAAAGAAAAGTCTTACTATGCTAAAAGTATTAAAATATTGAAAATATATATTCGTTTTAAGAAATTAATCAAGACTAATTAAGAGTGAAATAGTTTATTCAAAAATTAACCGTCACATGCTCTTAAGTAAAGAAAAACAACATTTATTTGGTAATTTATTAAATAATAGTCTATAATAACTATTATAACTAATAATAAAGGATTAGGAAAGTTAAAATATGGGAAGGGATATAAACAATAATCTGTTACTTTACATCGACAATCACAAAAATATATGTAACAATAACGAAAATGCGTTAAATGTATTAACAGTCAAATCAAACTCGTTGAAACGTACAAGGTCCGTAGATGCAAAGCAAGCTTTGAAATATAGGTCATCTCATACACTTCCACTATCAGTAGCGCGAAAATGGCGGAACATGTTAATTAACATGAAAACAGCAATAAGCGACAACTCGACTTGTTTTCAGTTGGGTACTAAGCGTTAGTTCAACGTTTTAGAACGTCATGCGCCTCATATGACGATCGTGTCGGCTTTGATAGCAGCCGTATTGCAACTTTTACTAAACGCGAAAATGGCGGCATTGCGATGACCTATATTTCAAAGCTTGCTTTGCATCTACGGACCTTGGAAACGTACAGCGTACAGCGCGTTCTGTGAGCAAAAGCCTGAACTAAGAATGATAGTTGTCATTTACCAAAATGTTTGAATAAACGCGGGATATGACCTTTTTTTAGTTCATACCGTTCTTTTATACTGTTGTATATTCGGGCACTTTTATCTCAAATAACACTTGAACGATAATTTAGGAAGTACACCTTACCATTTTTAAAAGCTCGCTAGCTATAGTTTTGTTTTTATAAATTTACTCTTTTTTATTCGTTAAGGGAATAGCTTTTGTAATTTTGTATTTGCTATAAAGCATAATATAAACTAGATAACACTCTTAAGAAAATATCTCATGCACAATAAATGTAAACCAAGTGCAATTTTTAAAAATTGCCATGAAATTCTTCAGAGCTGTTTAAGCGGTACTTTACCTACGCGATAACGGATCCTTAAGGGTCTAAAATCGACGCAGCTGTATACTAATATTAATATATAAATAAATAGTTCTGTTCATGATTTGTATTCTGATTGTATGATTTACTAACACACTAACTTATAATAATAAAAGACACAAATCGATGTTATTGAAATTAGAATAATCATGACACTCTATTGTAAGCTGCCAGTTGACTAACAATGTTGAAAAACCTACTAGTTACTCTAAAAAGGCAGATGGGGGTGCTTACTTTAGCAGAGAGATTTTTTTATTAAAGATGATGGGAATTCGCCTAAAAGAAGAAGAGAGCTGTGCTTATAGAATCTATTCTGGATTTATACTGAGCATTAGTTTTGCATATCCGTTTACTGCGTTTAGCGACTTATTTAAACACGAATTTTCAGTTGTAGTTCAGTTAGCCTTGTGCCTTGGTGGAACGTTTATGGGTAAGTGGATCATACATAGGTAACGGCAGATACCTTGCGTTTCCGGAATCTATACGTGTACCAGACGTTCGGTGGGTGGGTTCTAGAAATTTATAATTAATTGGTTAATTGTAATAAATTTTTTTTGATATTGCTTTACATTAAGAAGTAGAATGTTATTACCTTATTACAATTATAAAACAAAATTCAGTAGACTTAAATTCGGCACGCGAACTGGCTATACGATAGAAGAAAACCTATGCGTCTATTTAAAAATGTTTTATTTAAATAATCTTGGACATGTAAAATACAATGTGGTGGAGCACCATCTTGATGGAATCAAATGCAATCTGACGGTACAATCAACTATGCTTGAATTCTCCGTAACATATTTAATTTAACATCATCTGTAGACACTGATTTAGCTTTTCACAAATATTTTCCAGAATTGTTTTTAAAAATGAATTTAGTTACAGTTTAATGACGAATATCTTGAATATTGACATTTTAATTGCACGCCACTTGTAAAATCCCAAGAACAGTCTGTGTTTCTGCCAAAGTGTTATAATGAAAGTGTTATTTCATAAATAAACGTCAATACAATACATTGAACATATTATTAAGAGTTTAGTATTTGTCTACTTTTTGTTTGTGAGTTTGTTTTATGTATGGTTTCTACTAAAAATGTATTAAATAATTATGGAATGGTATAGATATCAAGCAAGGCAAATAACAGCGATTTAACCGATAAAGAAAGGAAGGTACAGAAAGCTCTAAATGACTTTGCAAAGAGGGAAAAAAGGATGGGCAAGAGAGTACCAGTGCATTATAGAAAAAATAAAATAGATGGGGAGGAAATGGTATGAGACAATAAGAATGATAACCTAGTAAAGAAGGAACGGGCTACTGACCCAAAAAAACTAATGGAAAGTAAAAAGAATGGATTTTCGGAGACAACTGCTGGTTAGGAATGGCTAGGTTTGTTAAAAACCTGTTAAACCTCAATATAAATCGTCGTTGGAGAGTTTAGACAGACTGTATTTGGAGATAATACACATGAAAATTCGGAATATGCATATAGGAAAATCCTAGCAATGAAAAACTTTTCTATTCAAAGCGATTTATCCGTTTCACAGGTGTCCAAATTTCTGTTCGTACAGCAAGTGTATAGCGGGTAGCGGCAAGTGTATATACACAGAGAAAAATGTATTTAAATTTCATCGACAATTGTGTGGTATTGTAAAACAAATTGGTCTTAAAAATGTGACAGGGACAATTTGTGTAGAATTATAAAACAAGATTGTGTCATTTAGTTTGTCAAGATTTTTTAAATAATGTTTTCAATTTTTTTTAAGGATGTGTATAAACTCAAATATAACATTTTGTGGAAGTCAATAGTAATTTTGTAGAATCAAATGAATAGTTGTCTATAAGTTTCCATAACAAATTGTGCTACTTATTAAAACAGAATGTGTAATGTTGTTGCACACAATTTTATACAAAATTGTACAATTGTTGCACTAGTTGTGCCACAATTGCTTAATAGCATTTAACACAATTACTTGTTTACATCTATACAAATTGTGCAATACTCTGGCACAAATATTCTATACAGAAGGTTAGGTATCACAAATAAAATATATATTTTTACATATACTAAAATATATGTAACTAATACATATATAACTATACAATGTATAATATATACAGGTATAACACTAAAATTTCCTTTTGCTATCGCCTGTTTATATATAAATCTCGAATTTACATTAATAGCGACAATTACAAGTGGTGACATCTATAAGATGTCATCCATAAACTTTGCGAAACACAATAATTAGTAGCAAGCAGTTTGAACACTGGATTATGATTTCATTCAAACAAAACATTGTATTTTTCTAAACATTTTTTAGAATTATACTTCAACATAATATGCTAGCTTATCCTCTACAACATTGTTCCAAAGAATGCAGAACTAAATCTGACTGTGTTAAATAATTGTCGTGCGTTCTTGTTAGATAATTCAATAACGAAAACCTACACAACGCTGGACAATACGATTCTACAATTATAATATAAATTTCTCCAACACCGTTTTGAACAATATTGTGCAAAGCTCTTATGAAGTATTTCTCTCTGTGTAGGAGTACCCCTTTTCTGCGAAGTATCTCTGCTTCCTCTATTCTTGGGATTAACCAGCGAAAAGACGATATATGGTAAAATATAACACTTTTAAATTATTATTTAAAAGTAATGCGGTTGAAAGTTTATATTTTAATTACTTCGCCAAAAACAATTGGCTTTGGACACTATCGTTTGTTTTACGCGCACATTCAAAACATAATGCAAAAAGATCAAAGTCGCTTGATCACACAAGACATTTCATTGCTATAAAAATTCGCGCAATATTTAAAGTTTAAAAAATAATAAGGATATGAAGTGGTCTAGAAAGATCATTAATTGTTAACAAAAGAAAAATTAAATTAAATTATTTACAAAAATTAAATTAGTTGTGAAACTTATTCATTTCGGCCCACCAAAGTGACTATCACT